>CM077843.1:3014500-5514500 GCA_039776855.1 Mylabris sibirica
CTTGATAAATATGGGATACAAGATGATAAATAAATAAACATTACTTACATCGAAAATTTTTAAGGTAAACTTGAATCTTCTGTTAATATTCCACGACAAATTAATGTAAATTCCAATACTGTATCACAAATTTTTCTCTTATTAGCCTTCTCCCTATAATTTGATTATATTAAGTTTTTAAACTTTTCTAAGTAAAAAATAAATATACCTTAAAATTAATCGAATAAAATTCTGTTTTTGTTGTTGTGAAATCCTAGCTGATGGAAAATCATCTGGTGCTAATAAACTATTCAACCATCTACTTAAATTATCACAGTATTTTTTATTTAATGCTAATAATAAATCACTGAATATATCTACAGATGAACGTGGTGCTGAATTACCTAAACATATCAATATTCTTAATACTAAACTTTCACCATATGTTTGTACAATATTAGCTTGAGCTGTATCACGACTAGTTGATATAAAACTAACTAGAAAACTTGATACAACTTTTAATGTTTGTAATTCAGGTAATGATAAACATAGAATTGCTAAAATAATAATAATAAAATATTATTTTTTATAAAGTATTTAATAGGAGAATACAAACCGCATTGAAATAGGGCTGTTGGATCAATACCACTTGACATCATAACATGCGGCATTTTCTTATATAATTGTCCAAGCATTGAAAAGAACCCATCTAAGACGTCTGTTTTCTCTGATAATTGATTAGTTGTATTTAATTGTGCACACATTTGTAATGTTGTATTGATAATTTCATGTAATAATTGATTGATAATTGTACGGAATTTCTCTTCATTACCAAACATTATAATTATTGTTTTAGCAACAATTAATATATTCGCTTGTGGACATTCATGATAAATTGTTACAATTAATTGTAAAATATCGTTAATTAACGGTGTACAATCATCTAATAATGTTGTTACAACATATTTAAATAATACACTAAGCTCATCGATCACATCTTGACTTGTACAATATTTCTCACCAATTATTTTAAATAACGGCATTGTATTTTGCATTACCACTAATGTAGGTTGTTCTATATTTTGACCAGGTAGTTTTTTAACACACAACGAATTAAATAATGCTGATAAGATCTTCAATTTTGTTATAATTGATGTTTTAATTGGAGACGACTAGAAATTTCTAATTCTTATCTTTTTTTTTATTTTTAAAATCACAATTAAATTATTCTTACCGGTTGAGCGTTTACTAATTTTTGTAATTCTTCAAATGATGGTGTTAAAATAACATTTAAATAATCCATAATTCGATCAACTGTTAATATACTCAATACTTTTCCTGTACTGTACATAAGTCGACTACATTCAGCTAATTTTAAATTACCACTATTTAAAGCTGCCTAAAAATTCGATTATTTCAATTATTTAAATTAAAAAAAAAAAAAAATTAAATTACTTGTGAAGCTATTAAGATGTGATCAGCATATGGTAATAAGAATTTTTGGCAACTGTGCGTTAAATCTTTCAAGGCCATTGTTGCACTAGTAGCAACATCACTCTTATCTAATGCTGATATCACTAATGGTAAGACATTCTCCAACATTTCTGGATGTTCAGTTATCCAATCTGAATATGAACCAATTGTTTCTAAAGCGGATGCCATTACTTTTTTGTGTAATTTATTATAAGGTATCTCTTTAATTGTTATCATTAATTTTGGTAAATATAAATTCTCTAATTCGATTGATTCAGATATAGCACTGAATGCATGTAAACATGTCTCAATTTCATTCCATTGTATTGTTGAATTATTATCATTTTTATGTAAGGCTTCTAATAGTTTCGTATTTAATATATCTAACATTTCTAAATTTAATACATTATAACAATATACAAATGTATCAGCAATATCTTGTCGATAACACCGAAATACTTCCTTATCATCTAATGACCATTCATCATTATTATCATCATTATTCAATGGATACATTGATTTCCTTAACATTATACAAACTAGATCACGATAATACGGTTTTATCATTAATAATAATTGTGCACATTCTGCAGTTTCTAATTGTAATATATCCTCTTGTAATGTATACCAAAAACCGAATGTTAATGTACTACTCGATTCATCAATTGGATATAAACCAGGTAGATTTGTACATTTTAATATTGCATTAAAATAATCAAAACTAATACGTTGTTCTTCTTGATTTGTTGATTTTAAATTATTTATAAATAATTTTGAATGTACATCAGCTATTGTTATTAATAAACCATATAAATTTGCTACAACATCCTTATTATTATCTAAACTATTACGTTCATATTCTAAGATCTTTTCAAATTTATATAAAATATCAGCACTTGTTTTCAATACATGATTCTTATAACGAACTGTATTTGGATTTTGTATAATTGCCGTTAATGTTTCAACTGTTGTTTCCATTAATTCCAATTCTTCTGATGATAAACATTCTGGATCACTTTTATTCCTGTTTTTTTTATGTGTGTTTAATCAAAAATTTAAATTGTTTTAAATAGACAACTTACCAATACGTAAAACAAGTTAAATTAATTAAAATATTGACAATAGATGCGCAATCATCAATGTTCAAACTACCTAATTGAATCCAAGCAGAAGTACATCTAGCTGCATTCAAGTATGTTGTTAAATTCGCCATATTAAATCTAAAATATTATTTCTTAAATAAATTAACAAATATTAAATAAAGATGAAAAAGATACCCAACACTAGGTACTGGTAGAAGACACATTTCTGCAACTTTTAAAATATCCTTTGATACTTCTTGTAGAATCCCTCGAACTCTTGCTCGATGACTAGTCGATAATGCTGTACTATGAAATTCTTCAGGTATTACAGTTAAGATTTCTAATAAAATCCAAATAACACGTTCAGGTTCAACATTAGGTAGATGTTGTGGTTGAAAACTCGATACTAATTCTTCAAATGCATTCGGCCAATGTGCCGGTATCGTATGAATAATAAAAGCTGACAACTATAATTAAACATTCGTTAAGAAAATTGTCGTTATTAATGATTACAACTTACACTAATACATAGTCGATTGAGTACAATCTTTGGGCCCATAGCATAATTAATTATAGCCTCTAAGATTCGTTTCTTTAGCAATTCATAATGATCTTCAGGTACTTCGTTCCAGTGTTTCATTAATTTTAAATGTAGCGTTGTTGCAGCAAAGAATTGCACCTCATAATTCTACACAAAAATTAACAAATTTAAACGAATAAAACTACTTAATTATATTACGTACTATATGTGGATTTAGTAGGTCCCATACAAAACTCCAAGCTTGCGGTGAATTTTGGGCTTCAGTTAACCATTGATGTGCCTCCGCCTGTTGTGCTGATGCTGTACGATAAAATAATGTGACGGCTTTTTCTAAATTTTCCACTGAATATTCCATGATTTCTATTTCCCTTTAACTGTA
Organism: Mylabris sibirica; assembly: GCA_039776855.1. Classification (NCBI taxonomy): domain Eukaryota; kingdom Metazoa; phylum Arthropoda; class Insecta; order Coleoptera; family Meloidae; genus Mylabris; species Mylabris sibirica. Next base: position 3,017,955 of record CM077843.1, read on the forward strand.
ATAAAAAATCGTTGATTATAATTTGCTTACGAGAGGGAAAAAAATATAAATTTACACCAAATTTTACTGATTTGCTACATTTTATGCTGATACGGAAAAAACTGTCAAACTACTGTCAATTCTGTCAAAAATCAGGGTTCGTTGTGTTTGCCCGCTGTTCGATCGAGCACTCGAACGCACAGAATTACGAAATTGAGATTTCCAACTTATTTTAATTAAAAGTATATGTTATTAATTATTACGATATATGTTGGATAATTTTTAGCAATTTGTATTTTTTTTCACTTTAATGAATTCTAAACTATAATATTAAATGAAATGAGTTACAATTTGTTGAACCAACTTTGTACAGAATGTTGCCAGATGTGCATTAATCCCTCATGTAATCGCCGACAGAGAGCGCACTTTAAGAAAATCTTCATAAAGGCCTGCTTAGTTCTTCTTCTATGGTTCTTCTATTTAACTCCGTTGAGTTGAAGAATCAAGCATCAATTTAGAAGTTAAAGTCTTAAATTAAAGAATGTTGAAACCACTTTCTAATTATTTCAATTAGCAATTGCACTTGTAAGAAAGATGTTTAATTGGATAAATGTTTAGCTTACCGGGCATTTGCCAATACTCACTAGATCGTCATGAAATTTCATTTACAAGTTCAAAATCACTCATAGAATCCATTTTGACTGCATTTAATCGAAATTTCAGTTTTAAAATTCTTAAAGAGGTCCTTCCTTTCTGAACGTTTTGACCAGTCATAGCGCTTAGAATCTCTGTTTGAGGTATGTTTGACAGCGTTATCACTTTAGCTTTACATTTGCGTAGCCACTCGAGTTTGGTGTATGTGCTCGGGATAATGTATGATGAGTTGCCTACATCAAACCATCTCTCGAATGGCAACGATGCTAAACAAGTCTCGACTGGTGGCAACGCTGTAAAATAGATGTCAAGCGGAGATTCTAAGCGCTGTGATTGGTTAGGGAAAAAGGGTCTTCTTAAGAACATTAAAGCCAATATTTTCATTAGGCCAAGTCAGAAATAGATTCTACGAGTAATTTTGAGCCTGTATCTGAAATTTCATAAAGATCGAGTGTCTATTGGCCACATTCTTGTAAGCTAAACATTATTAGCTTTAATTGTATCTCATCTCAATTGATCTCTTTGTTCTGGCTTGAGCTTATAATAACTAGCTGTATATTCTATGATTGGCTGATAAGTTTGGCAATGTTGTTTCGTACGTACACACGAGCACTGTATTCGTTCGAACAATAACGCGGTACAATTTACCGTTCGATTATTGCATCGAACATTATCGATCTAATTGCTTGTCATCTGTCAACTCTGTCAAAAATCATGTGCAGGAAGTGTAAAAAGTATACACATTTTTGAAATTAATTAACGATATTTTCGTACAAAAAATTATTGTGAGATTTTTAATTTGTAATTAAATTTATCAGGAAGAAGTGCGACGTTATAAAAAACATTTTGCTATTTTTTTGTTAACAGTAAACTAAATAAATTAGTTTTAGAGGTTATGGGATATTTCTTTCAACTGTCATTGGATAAAAATGGCGGATTCTGAACATTGTAAGTTTGTTTTCTATTCAGTTTTTCTCAATCTTTTTTATATGAGATATTTAAGCTTCTCTTAAATTAAATCAAAGTTAATACTTGATAAAAATGCTTCAATTTTGTTTGTTTTTTTCTTCTTGTAATCTAGCTAATGCAAACACAAATGCTATTGCGTCTCCTAATGCTCCTTCTGTGACAATGAAAACGGACGATAGTCCTGACGATGCCTGTAATCAAGGTAAGTTGCCCAGAAAAAAATACCGTTTTCGACAAGATTTCACTCCTGTAAAAATATTCAATTTGATAATAATTTTTCATAAATTTCTAGATAATACAATGAATGAAAAACGAGAAGAAGAAGCTAAAATATGCAGTCCAACTAATCGACCATCTACAAATTCTATAACATCAACAAACCCATTTGCACCATCATTCAACAAAATAACAAATATTCTAAAACCACCACAGACAATTTTAAATAATACGAATAATAAATCAACAAAATCATTCATATTATGTCCAAGTCGTTTAAGTACAGTTGTAAAGAAAACAGATGATACGAATAGTAGTGATAAGAAAACACAAATAAATGGAGAAACACCAAAATTTGTACCTTTAGTAGAATCGACAACTCAATCAATTACAACTACAACAGCAGTAATAACAACAACAACAACATTAATAACAGCAGCAGCAACAACAACAACAAACTCTACAACACCAACTAGCTCGACGAATTTAGCAAGTTCGTTTGTTTTCGGACAAAATTTACGTGATCGTGTTATTGTTCCATCAATTAAAATAACTGATAATGATAAAACTAATGATGAACCAGAACCATCGACTAGTGTAATAAATTCAAATGGTACATCAGAAATGTTATTTAGTAGTGCTATTAAAAATGAAAAACGTATTGAAAATAATACATCAACATCAAGTTCAACAACAACAACAACACAAAATAAAGAAATGAAATCGTTAAGTGAATCAGCAAGAGAATATGAAGAATCAAGAGCAAATAAAAGGAAATATGAACAAGTTGAAGTGGTGACTGGTGAAGAAGGCGAAACAAATATATTGAATATTACATGTAAATTATTTGCATTTGATAAAGGTAGTTGGCAGGAACGTGGCAGAGGTATTTTAAGGCTGAACGATTTAGAAACTGATGAGAATCAAATACAAAGTCGATTAGTATTTAGATGTACTGGTAATTTTCGTGTTGTTCTCAATACTAAAGTAATATTTATAAAATTCATTGTTATTATTGTTGTAATAAAAAAACATTAATTGTAGATTTGGGCTGAAATGACGGTAGAAAAAGCCAGTGAGAAGAGTGTACGATTCACTGCATTAGATCCTGATGGAGAAATTAAAATTTTTCTTGCTATGGTGAATTGAAAATAAATATTCCAAGAGAAATTTGAATAATTTTTGTATTTTTTTATTTTAGGCTAGTATAGATGATGCTCGCCATTTATTTACTGAAATACACAATAGAGTTCAGAAAGTATTGCTGACACAAAAACATAAAAAACTTCATACTAGTTCAACAACAACAACAGATAAAGAGTGAATTAATAGTCGGAAAATGTGATGGAAATTTAAGTTTCTTTTTAACTACATTCATAAAAATGTTGCTTTTATCACAATATACAACAGGAATTTGTATTTATGGATATTTAAGTAAAATTTTTATTTCGTTTTCTACCACTAATTTTCCAAAATTCTTATTAGAAGGTAAACTATTTCAAAATCTGTTTTCATAGGCAATTTTTGTTCATTAAGAAACATTTTATAATTAATTAAATAATAAAGAAAAAACACTTTTTAAGGCTATTTTTACTGGTTTTATTAATTTGATTAATTTTCTAAGTAACAACCCATCCATTAAAATAAATGCTACATTATTTGCCGTTTATTTCATCCCCTGGTATAAAATTTAGGCAGCCAAAAAATCTAGTCTTGGCAATCGTTTCGGTTTCTGCCAAAAATCAGCCGAAATTTCGGCCGCACTGAAACTGAGTATTGGTGAATTGTCGCGCTTCATTCGTGTGAGTTCGTGACTCGTGATCGTCAATCGGCGCTCTTGTGTTGAGTCGGCTACACACACGCCAATTTGTAGAGGAAAGAGTGGGAGTTCCTTCCGACGTGCTTATTCACGTGACAATCTGCAGGACTCCTACTCAATTTCTTTTACAAATTGGCATGTATGTATCCGGCTTTAAGTTGAGATTATGTGTTTTTTTCTTAAGCCGGCTACACACACGCCAAGTTGAAAGTAGGTTAGCACATGAATAGGCACGCCGGGAAGGAGCCCCACTCTATTTCCCCTGCAAATTGGCGTGTGTGTAGCCGGCTTTACATACTTTAATTGTTTTTTTCTTTTATTTAACATAAATTAACTATTCAACATGTAAAAAATGCACTAAATTTCCGAAATTTTAACATGTCTAAATAAATTTCGGTTCCGACCGAAACTGGGACCGAGGCCGAAGTTTCGATTTCGGCTTTAAATCCTGTTTCATAATGAAAATTAAGAATTAAAGCTACAATTAGCTGCCAAATCATTCTCAAGTTTCTGTAGTCACCAATAGGGAGCACTAGTGGTACAGATGACAGTTCTGTCAAAAATCTTTCAAATTTTACAAATTTTTCTTTAATTACCAAATTATTACATGTATTATCAATTAAAATTATGTTAATTATGTCTCTTTCATAAGATCGATATCAAAATTTGAGTGGTTGTATTTTAATACAAGTTTTAGGTGAGATTAAATGTGATTTTTCGATTTCTTAACCTCACTTTTATTTTGTTAGGTTATCCAATGATAAAATGTTGAAAATTTACCGAAATCTTCCCCCTATTTGTAGTAAAATACGAAATTTATCAGTACCAATTAATCATCTTCGTATTATTAATGGATATTTACAATATCGTTGTAAAAAAGATGATAGTTCAATATCATCATTATTTATACCAGTACCAATAAAACCGAATCCGGATGATATTAATATTGGAGCTGAATTAACTGGTAATCTGAATAAAGCAGATTTACTTAAAGTTTTAAATAAATTTTACCAGAAGAGAGAGATCAAATTAGCACTAACAGATAATGGATTAGATAGTATGTACATATTTTTTTTTTTATTAAATTTAAAATTAATTATGAATGTTAATTGTAGATTATTTACAACATCAAGCTTATGTTAGCTTTAGACGTTATTGTTTAGAAGCTGAAACGTTACCAGTCGATTTACATATTGTTATTAGTGATATTTTACAAGGTTCTGGTAATATTAATGATATCCTACCATATTTTCTACGCCATGCCCGTCAAATGTTTCCACATTTAGAATGTATGGATGATTTAAAGAAAATTAGTGATTTACGTTCACCACCAAATTGGTATCCACAAGCTAGAGCAATGAAACGTAAAATAATCTTTCATGCTGGTCCAACGAATTCTGGTAAAACATTTCATGCTTTAGAACGTTTCATTACAGCCAAATCAGGTGTTTATTGTGGCCCATTAAAATTATTAGCATCTGAAGTTTATAATAAAACAAATAGTAGGGTAATTTATTAATTAAAGTATGATTATCAAAGATTAAATTAGATGATTTTTTTTAGGGAACACCTTGTGATTTAGTTACTGGTGAAGAGAAGAAATATGCAGATCCATCTGGTAACCAATCAGCTCATGTAGCTTGTACTGTTGAAATGACATCAGTTAATACACCATGTAATTATTGTTTTATTGTATTAAAGTTGAATTAATTTTTATGAAATTGTAGATGAAGTAGCAATAATCGATGAGATACAAATGATTAAAGATCCACAACGTGGTTGGGCATGGACACGTGCTTTATTAGGTGTAACAGCTGAAGAGATCCATTTATGTGGTGAACCTGGTGCTGTTAATCTAATTCGTCAACTTTGTTTAACAACAAATGAAGATATAGAAGTACGCAATTATAAACGTTTAACTGAATTAAAAGTTGAAGATTCAGCATTATGTATTTATTTGTTTTGTAGTTTTTTAAATGAATAATTTTGTATTTTATATGGAATTATTTTAGGTAGTTTGGAGAATGTTCTACCAGGTGATTGTATTGTATGTTTTAGTAAAAATGATATATATTCAGTATCAAGGGCAATTGAGGCGACTGGTAGGGAAGTTGCGGTAATTTACGGTGGTTTACCACCTGGTACAAAATTAGCACAAGCGGCTAAATTTAATGATCCTGATAATAGTTGTAAAATATTGGTAGCAACCGATGCTATAGGAATGGGTTTAAATTTGTTTGTTTTAATTATTATTGTAAATTTTTGTATAATTATATTGCAATTTTTTTTAGGAGTATACGTAGGATTATTTTCTATTCGTTAATTAAACCAATAATGAATGAGAAAGGTGAAAAGGAGATGGATACAATATCAATATCGGCAGCTTTACAAATAGCTGGACGTGCTGGTCGTTATGGTACACAATTTGATCAAGGTTATGTAACAACATTCAAACCAGAAGATTTAAATACATTAAAAATGCTATTAGGATCAACACCTGAACCAATTACACAAGCTGGTCTACATCCAACAGCTGAACAAATTGAATTATATGCATATCATTTACCAAATTCAGCATTAAGCAATCTAATGGATATATTTGTGAATTTATCAACAGTTGATGATTCATTATATTTTATGTGTAATGTTGAAGATTTTAAATTTTTGGCTGATATGATCCAACATGTACCATTACCATTAAGGGCACGTTATGTTTTCTGTTGTGCACCAATTAATAAGAAAATGCCATTTGTTTGTACAATGTTTTTAAAATTTGCTCGACAATATAGTAAAAATGAACCGATAACATTCGATTGGTTATGTAGAAATATTGGTTGGCCATTACAAGCACCGAAAACTATTATTGATTTAGTACATTTAGAAGCTGTTTTCGATGTTTTAGATTTATATCTATGGTTAAGTTATCGTTTTATGGATTTATTTAATCAAGCTGATTTAATACGTGATATGCAACGTGAATTAGATGTTATAATACAACAAGGTGTTATACAATTGACACGTTTATTACGCAATTCAGAGACTGGTATTAGTTCTGGTACATCTGTTGATGATGAAGATGAATTTATATTGAATCGACAAAAACAATCATATTTAAGAGGTATTGTTATTATTTTTTTTGTTAATTTTTCAACTTTTATAATTGTTGTTTATAATTAGAACCGACAATAGAATCATCAGTGGGTCGTGGGAAATTAACGGAACGTTTATTAGCACAAGGTATATTGACACCTAGTATGTTACATGAATTGAAAAAAGAATGGGGTAGTGAGAATACAGGTAGTACAGAATCACCAACAAATGAAACAAGCAAAAAGACTAGACGCAAACGGAAAAAGTAAGTTTTATACATTTATTGTACATAAATTTGTGCCTATATTTCAACATTTTTTTTAATAAATAAATAAATATAAATAAATAACATACAATTAAATGAATTCGCTATAATGCCCTTATAATAAATATACAGGATGAGTCAAAAGTAACGCATAACATTCATAAGTTTTTTATTTATGAAAATTTCGAAAAACGTAGACAGGTAACTTTTTATTTTTTAATTATTTAATTGTGGCTGAATCAAAACGTTTCTATCAGTTACTACTGTGAAGAAATGACACCATTACAACTTTTTTAAATGGCACTTTTTTGCATTTTCGGTTAGTACTTATTAGGGGGTTACATTAGGAAATTTTTGAGAAAAAAATTCTTAAAAGTACCAATATTTTATGTCATCCATGCATCAGCATAATGTACGAAAAACACAATACTTTGAATAAGCATTGCAAGCATTGATTTATTGTTAGATTAAGTAGACGTATGTAGAATTTTGGCAAACATGGCGGATTAAATTGTCAAAAAGAAAGTTGCAAATTTTATCTAATGTAATTGGAAGTTTTAACTTGCATACAAACTGTTGAATAGATCGAATACACTTTAACCATGCTTCCTATTTTTCCTCCAGAAGTAATCATCTTTGAGAATTTTTTTCATTAAATCCACCGTGTTTGCCAATAGTTTTGTCGAAATTCTATAGTCGCCTACTTAATTGAGTAATAAATCAATGCCTGCAATGCTTATTCAAAGGTGTTGTGTTCGTCGTATACTATGCTGATGCAAGGATATAATTATGACAGAAAATCTTGATTTTTTTTTGTAACCCCTATTATTTTTACATCCCTGAAAGGAGAAAAATATGCCCTACCCGAAAATGCAATAAAAATAGTACGTGCCAAAAAAAAAAAATGATGATGTCATTTCTTCGTAATGGTAACTGATAGAACCCTGGTGGGAATAAATACTAGAAATCCCAATTTATTTCCATTTTTAAATGATAATAAAATAAAAAGTTACCGGTCTCGGAATTTCTCGAAAAAAAAGTTATGAAAATTATGCGTTACTTTAAACTCATCCTGTATGTAATAGATGGAAAAATGTAGTAAAAAAAATTGTATTTATTTGTGCATATGTATATAGATCAATTTGTAAAATACAAATAATTTTGTTTGTACTGATTACCTCAATATGAGACAAAATTAAAATTATACATAAGTAAATGATAAATATTCCAGTAAGTAAATACAATTTTTGCTGAATTCATATTGTTAATACTTACTAGGATACATCGATGGTGTATACAGAGTAATTCGACGATAATCGGTTTTGAAAAGCAATGAAATGGATTTTTTTTAGATTGATTTCCAGACAACAAATCCTACTGTATTCCCTATATCATACATTTAATAATTAGTCTGTTTTTTTAATTTTTAATTAATAAGACAATTAAAAAAATAGCAGCTAAACAGTTAAAAATCTCCATCATACATGGTGTTCGATCTAAATATGATTGATTATAGAAAATTCTTATTAGTCGACGAGCGATTTGAAAAATATTTTAAGGATTTGTAGGATGGTCCCTAGAGAACATTTTAGCAAAATTAGAACCTCGTAGCTCATTTGGAAGGTGGTCAAATAACGCTGGTTTCTGATGATGTTGCGTTTTTCAAAAACGAGTTAAATAGTCAAAACGACTCGAAGACTCTTCGAACATTAGTTTTTGTCGTTTTTCTCCATTGCATCCTAGAAAAAATGGGAGACATTCTCCTCTGCTCCAAAATAAAATAGAGAAAAACAAAAAAAAATCATTGCTGAAAGGATCTCCGAGTTATTTTAAGTCCAAATGATCTATGGATTCTAATTTTGCTAAGATGATCTCTAGTTACCCTCCTATAAATCCTTCATATATTTTTCGAATCGCTCGTCAACTAATAGGAGTTTCATAGAATCGGCCATTTTAGATCGAACATCCTGAATAATTTTAAATGCAATCACCAACTGCCCCTACAATGGGGGTAGTTGGAACAACAAAAATATCGTTTGTACATCGCCCCGTATACATGTAGAGAGAAAAGTATTGACTAGAACCGAAAATGTGTTTTTTGTTTGTTTCAAAACAACTAACAACAAGAGAACTTTAAGAATTATTTATGTTGGAAGCTAAAGTCAGCACGTCGTGTTTGCTTTGTGAAATGTTTTACAGTTAGTCGCCAGAATGCTATTCGAAAATCTGTACTATAGAATGCATAAATAAATGGATTTATAGCTGAATTAAACCAACCTAACCATGTTAAATATGACATAATTAATGAATTTACATCATTACTTGGTATAAATGGTGTTAATAAATAAAATATAAAAAATGGTAACCAACATGCAATAAAACCACCCATAACAATGCTTAATGTTTGTGCTGTTTTCGTTTCACGCCGGAATGATGAGACTCTAGTTGCTGGTTCATTATTTAATATTGATGCATCTAAATTCAATGATTCAGGACGACTACGTTGTACTGTTAATGGTGGACGATATAAACTAGCTGGACGTGATGGGGTCGGTTGTTGTGTTGTTAAAGGTTCATGGTTGAATGAATAATTTGTACGTAACGCCGTTGAACGACCACCTAATGTTTTACGTAATTTTTGCTGTTCATGGTTGATTTCATCTAGATCAGCACCATCCTCTCCTCCAGGTTGGCTAAATTGAAGAAAAAAATATATTTTAAATTATTACTATTGTTATTAATTAAAACAACAGAGCATGCAAAAAACAAACAATTACCATACGGTTATTTGTCGGAAATACCTGCTACATCTCAGGTTTTGTTCTTCGCATTCCGATGAACCTCGATCGATATCTGATTCTTCTTTCAGCACAATCCCTAATTTTTGGCTTTTCTATAAAAATGTTTGTTTCAGACAAATTATTTAAAAAAAAATTAAAGAAATGTATCTTACTCTGGAATGTGTATCGATATGGGCTAATTGATCGTGGCGTTGTGCAACAACACACGAAATCCTCACATAGACATATAACATAACAACCATTGGTACAAAGAATGAACCCATTGCCGAAAAGATAACATAACCAGTATTTTTATTATAACGACAGATTTTATCTTTATTACGTCCAGGCTCATACCAACCAAACATTGGTGGACATGTTATTAATGCTGAACTTAACCAAACAACTAGTATCATTGTGAATGCTAAACGTTTCGAACGTCTACGACGTGAATAACTTAATGGTTGTGTTACAGCAAGATAACGATCAACACTAATTGCACATAAACTTAATATAGATGCTGTACATAATAAAATATCTAATGATACCCAAATATCACACAATATTGTACCTAATTCCCATACGCCTATAGAATTAACAAATCAAAATAAATAATTGTCTTTTGGTAAAATTGTAAAAATTTACCCATTAAAGTGTAAGCAACAGCTGGTGGCATCACAAAAACACCAACAAGCCAATCGGCAACCGCTAATGACATTACAAAACAATTCGTAACTGTACGTAATCGTTTTGTTGTTATCACAGCTAATATAACTAATGTATTGCCGATAATAACAATGACAATAACAATACTGAGTAGAGCGGCCAATGCTAATTTCTGTACATTTGTCGTTGAATCTGTTGATAATATTGAATTGTTATTATGCGTCTCGTTGGACATCCCTGATCATCTCTGAAACACATTTTACAAATTGTTAAAATCGAATACATTCTTTCAACACCATCAACAATTTACGTTAAAAATTAATTAAAACAAGGAGCAAAGAATTAGTAGCTTCAACAGCTGGTATTTTCTAAATTTATGCAAAGATACTGTTCTGTTGTTAGAGAGAGAGAGAGAGAGAGAGAGAGAGAGAGAGATAAGAAGTTCATGATAAATAATGTTTAGTTTAACATAATTACTGTTGTTATTTATGATCCCTTATTTACTTTCTGCTAGCATTGTAATGAAGGTATTACGTCTATTTTTATTTTATTTTACTTCAACAAGCTTATCCTTTATAAAGATGTATAGAAGTGTGAAAAGAGTCTCTTATAGAGATGGATACTTGAAATTTAATCTTTAAGGAAATGTTTTTCGATTATTTCTCTACTGCCGTTCTATCCGTATGAGAATGATTCTTTTCTATGGAGTGTATAGAGTTTCACTAGCGTTCAGTGAAATTTTCTGAAAAAATTCTAATTAATAATGGATATCTTCATTTTTTGAAGAGTAGAAAAATCCATAATCCCATATTAAGTGATGGTTGAGTGATGGTGTGTGTGTTGACATTACACACAATGGTTTAAGGACACGAAGGCCTTCCACTCGGTGATTACAGCAAAAAATTGACGTCCTTAAATGCGACTATTTAAAAATAAGCTTTAGAAACTATGTAGAAAAAAAACATAACTACCACTGCATCTACAGAAAAACATTTCTAGGGAATGGAATAACACGTCAAAATTATTAAAAGTTATAAAGCTTGAAATTCTCAAAGTTGTTATAACTGAGAAATTAACTATTGTTTATATTTTTTTCGGATAAGTAAACTTGAGTGTTATGAATGTTCGGCTATAACTTTTGATGGCGCTAAGGGTAATTTACAGAGCATGTGATTATAGAGAAAACGAGCTTTTATATTGCCTATTATTATCAGGTCGTCAACGATGAAATTTCTAAGAAAAAGAGGCAAGTTGGTTGATAACTTATAATTATAAATTAGCAGCATTATCGGGAATTTATTTGTCGCTCGATTATCGTCAACCTGCGCCATAGACTCTCACTTTTTACTATGTATAATCGTAATTTATATGTTTTTATTTGACCAAGTACTTGAACCCACCTACTCGCTGCACTCATAAAAATCCAGCAAGAGAGGTGCAAAAAACAGCTACAGTAGACCGCCCGTTTACTGTTTGTGACATCGCTTACCCACTTCATTAACTACGTTGAATGATTGTAATGTTACATTCGCAACAAATAAACGTATAATTCCATTGGGATATATCGAGCGCGACTGGAAAGCGCTTATATTAAATTTGATTCAGAGCAGTGACGTCAGGAACACGGAAATGCGTGCAAATCCCGTTGCTAACTTATAAATATAGGGAATACTTCTCTAAATTCAACGTATTCTGTATCCTGTTCGTTTAAGGGATGTCTTTAAATGAAACGTAGAACTACATTTTCAACAGGCTTAACGTGTACTTAAACCGCTTTAAGTGTCCCTCTTCTTTCGTTATCTCTATACAATAAATTTGACTATCAAATGTTCAATTTGTGAAACATACAATAGTTGGAAAAGTTCTTGGATCTGCATTGAAACCAACCAATTTTCAACTTTCGGATATACAAGGGGTGAAATCGAAATTCCTTTAAATCTCACAATCCCTATGTGGAATAGAGTACAATGTGCAATTTGGTATCGATTTAAATTGAAGAAATAGTGGAATTTGAAACTGTAAGACGGTGTTGTTATTCATTTTGCTATAAAGATTGGTTGGATTTAGAAAATTTGTTAGTGTGGTACAAAATAACCTTTAGAAATAAACATCTAGGTATAAATATAAATCTCAAAATCGAGAGAGTATTATTTTTTAAATCCTAGAAGAATACTCGAGATGATTACCAGGAGGGAAAATCGACTCTAATGTGCAGGGTTGTTTTCACACATACAGGCAAAAACTGGAGCCGGAGATCAACTTTTCTATAATATACCGGGTGTCCGCTCTAAATATGGACTATTTGAACGAAACTCCTAGTATAATAATAGTTGATGGACGATTCGAATAATACTTTGAAGATTTGTAGGGTGGACCCCAGGGAACATTTCAGCAAAATTAAAACCTCGTAGCTCATTTGAAAGTTGGTCAGAAAACGCTCGTTTCTGACGATGTAGCGATTTTCAAAAATGAGCTAAACACGCAAATCGACTTAGAATGACTCTAGGATTCTTCTAAAATTGATTTTTTTCGTTTTTCTCCATTTTAATCTGGAACAGGTAAAAATATTTTGTATTTTCTCTGGAATATAATGGAGAAAAACGAAAAAAAAATCAATGTTGGGAAGGACTCCGAGTCATTCTTAGTCGTTTTGCATGTTTAGTTCGTTTTAAAAAATAACGAAATTGTCCAAAACGATCATTTTTGACCAACTTTGAAATGAGCTACGTAGCTCTAATTTTGTTAAAATGTTCTCTGGCGTCCACCCTACAAATCCTCAGAGTATTATTCGAATCGCCCACCAACTACTAAGAGTTTCGTTAAAATTGTCCATATTTAGAGCGGACACATGGTATGTATGTACAGTGGCGATTAAAAAAAGAGACCAAGTCTTGAGCGAGAATTTCACATATTTTCGTTATTGTGAGTTAGGTTGTTTCTCTCGTGAGGGTAAGAAGGTGGGTAGGTAGGTGTTAGAGCAAGTTTCAGCCATAGCATATTTGTAGAAAATACCTATCTTTCTATTCAGGTAAATACCCAAAATGGCATCAGTAACTCCACCCTTTTTTTCTGATTCAATATCTTTCTACCCAAATTCTAATCTGTTGAGATTTTGTTACATTGTGATGACCGCCCTCAAAAGCCTGTTTTACAAAGTCGCACAAAAGGTGGTCTCTTTTTTTTAATCGCCACTGTACCTATATGCATACATACATATACAGGGTGTTTGGTCTAAGTGTAGTAAGCTCTAAGAAACTCCTATTAGTCGACGAGCGATTCGACAAATATTTTAAGGATTTGTAGGACGATCCTTAAAGAACATTTCAGCAAAATTAGAGCCTCGTAGCTCATTTGCAAAGTGGTCAAAAACCGCTCATTTCTAACGATGTAGTGATTTTCAAAAACGAACTAAACACGCAAAACGACTTAGAATGACTTTAGGATCCTCCCAAAATTGATTTTTTCGTTTTTCTCCATTTTATACTGGAACAGGTGGAAATACTTCGTATTTTCTATAGAATACAATGGAGAAAAACGAAAAAAATCAATGTTGGGAAGGTTTCTGAGTCATTTTTAGTTGTTCTGCGTGTTTTATTTGTTTTTCAAAATTGCGACATTGTCCAAAACGATCGTTTTTTTGGCCAACTTTGAAATGAGCTACAAGGTTCTAATTTTGCTAAAATGTTCTTTAAGGATCGTCCTACAAATCCTCAATATATTTTTTGAATCGCTCGTCGACTAATAAAAGTTTCCAAGAACTCATACTCATACTCATACTTAGACCAAACACCCTGTAGATATAAAAACACATGTATAAGCTTAAATGCATTTGTTTATTTTGTTTTTTAGTCCTTTTACCACTTGACAGGGTCTTTACTGCCTCTCAAGTGGTATTTTGTCTGCCAGAGATGCATTTAAATGTATTTTTATATCTACGTATACATATGTAACAGAAAAGTTGATCTCCGGCTCTGGTTTTTGCCGGTGTATGTGAAAACAGCCTAAAACTAATAATAGTATATTATACAACGAGTCTATAATGAATGCTATTATTACCGAGAATGAAGTTTACAACACAAGCGAGCGGAGCGAGCGAGTGTTGTAATCATTCGAGGTCATAATTAGCATTCATTATAAGCGAGTTGTATACTATACTTTATCTACGACTTATTTCTACATGTACAGGTACTGGTAGTGTACAAGAATATTTACCTTCTTTATCATTTTCGATTCAAAAATCGCACAAAAAACCGACACTTATTACTTGTTTGTTGAAACTGTTATTTATTTTTTGCCGCTACTATGGTTTTTTACATTTGATAGAAACTATTTTCTACTACTAAAATCGTTTTCTTGGTCACTTTCCATTGTAAATACTACGAATTTTCTCACAACTAAATTTGAAATTTTAGAAAAATTAAATGTCATAATTCATAAAAACGCCCACTTTAGGCCTACTTGTTGAAACTATCGTATCAATTATTTTTGTCGCTACCATGGCTTTTTAACATTAGAGAGAAACATTAATTCAAATACTATTTTTTAATCCCTAAGGGATTAATGACCATTAATCCCTTAGGGTTTAATATAGGTCATTATATTGCAAAAATCACAAGTATAATGATCACTTTATATATAAGTCGTAGATAAAAAAATATAGTAGACACACAAATAAGTGGAATGCATTTGATAACATTCTCACGGGAATTTGTTTTAGTTAATAACGACTTTTCGACGTGATTTTAATTATAAGCTATATAAAATAGGTATACATAGATACAATATAGGCTGCAATTTTACGGCAATTCACCTACCCATCATTTAATAAATGCCAGACGTTATTAATTATTACCGTTTTCTACCCCTATTCTACCGGAAGAAGAAAAACGAGGGAAGAATTTAATATCAATTGTTAGCGTAAATTTATAAGAATTTCTGACAAAAAAAAACTAATCATTCATTTATAATGGCTTTACCAGGTTGAAAATTTAAATGTGGCGAAATATTATGAAACTCTTTATTTCAAGAATTTGTACGGGGAATCCCTAATCCCTAGAGAACATTTTAGCAAAATTAGAACCTCATAGTTTACCTATTTGGAAGTTTGTCAAAAAACTCGATTCTGACGATGCCACCATTTTCAAAAATTTGCTAGGCACTTAAAAATGGTTTGGAGTGACTCGCAAATCCTCCCAATATTAATTTTTTTCGTTTGTCTCCATTTTATTCTGGAATAGATTTTGCATTTTTTCTAGAATGCAATGGAGAAAAACGGAAAAAGTAATGTTTTGAGCAGGGCTTTGAAGCGTTATTTTTTTCGTTTCGATTCAATTAGAAAACAAGATCGGTTCGATTCTGGTTTTCGTTTCTGCAAACAACTTTTTTCGGTTTAGTACCAAATAATCAATTTTTTAAATTTCACTTCAAAAAGTACAACTTCTACTTACAGGGTAACTACAGAAAAAAGCCTCAAGCCGGAAACTTTTATGTTGTAATTTTCTATTAGCAGAAGAATTTTTATGGTGATTAAGTACCATGGGGTGAAAAATCGCAAAAAACAAAAAAATGGGATAATCTATAACTTCAATCCCCAACAAGGGATGAAAACGCGGCTTACGCTTTCGGATAGCCCTAGCGAATCTAAATCAAACACTAAAAAATATTGAAAATTTACAGAGATACTTGACGAAAAAAACAACAAATTTTATAAGGGTAACTCTGACTTCCAGTATCTCCCTTAAACTTGAGTGTGAGCACGAATGACAAGATACACATTCCTTATTCAGAATAGAATAAATTAACCCTATACTATACCAAAAAACATCGAAATCGTGAGTTTTGACCTCGGGTGGCTTACTTGCAAGTTCGTCTTAACTGCCCTGAAATACCTAATGCTGACGCATTACTGAGGTAAGAAGGAATGAGGAGATAAAAAGAAAAAAAAGAAAAAGATCCTCTAAAGTGGTATGCTTGAACCGAAAAAACCTTTTTTTCCAGTTTTCGGTACAGTTCTGGTTCGAAGCTCTAGTTTTGAGGTTCTTTAAGTCATTCTTACAATTAGTTTTTTCAAGTATGTAGGTTGTTTTTAAAAATTAGGTTGTTTTTGAAAATTGCGACTTTGTCCAAAAAGAGCCTTTACCCGCGATCAACTTACAAATGAGCTACCAGGTTCTATTTTTGCTAAAATATTCTCTAAGGAACCTTCTCTAAATCATTAAAATAATCCTAGAATTGCTTCCCAACTAATGGTAGTTTCATAAGATAAGGATAATATCCACTGATTGTTATTAAATTCTCTTATAGCTATCTGGAAAGAAAAAAGATCCAGTTTGGAGGAAAACAATTAATTGAATCAGATATTCACAATGTGATATGTTCAATTCCAGTTAATAGACCAGTCCCTATGTAAAAAAACAATAAAGGTATAAAGATAACGGCAGTAAATCAGAAGGTGTAGCTTAACGAGAATGTTACAGTTAACGAGCTACAATTGTAGAAAAATGCTGATTTTCAATCGTAATTTTGTTTGTATCACGTCTATTGATGTCTACGTTAGATTTGCACGTTTAAAAAAAAAAAAAACGGTAGAAAAATAATATTGGAGATTGGAGAACAGAAGACAGACTACTGTCGTCTTCTAAATACTCAGAGTACTAAAGACGTGCCTCAAAGAGGACTCTTTTAATTTACAAACGTTAATTATAGAAATGTTTGCAGAATTTTTTGTTCGTTTAATTTGAATACGTATACACCTACATATATCAGCAAAAAAGTAATATTATCCTGTCTCAAATAATAATAGCAAAAAAATTATAGAATTAAACCCTTGAAACATGAAATATGTGTAGAAGCTAAGGTTGTTTATTCAGTTTACCATCTAACCTGGTTGTTAGACCCGTAAATAAAACTTTGACTATTATCTACATAAAACTATAGAGAATGGTATAATTAAGCAGAAAAAAAAGTATATTTATTTAAGGGATTATTTAGACATTTATATGGCGAGAACGTTTAAACTTAAATGTTCTATTTCGTATTTAAATTGTTTAATGTTTCTTTTCGCCCCTTTTTTTTGTACGAATTAAAACAGATGTTTGCTAGCCTTTTAAGAGCAATGGATAGGTGAAACTGAAATGGTAAAAGTAAGTAGAGATAAAATACAATAAAAACTGTTTTGGAACAATCGAATGCAATCATTATAAATCATTACAACCATTTGTTTAAAGTGTTAATGTTTTTTTGTTCTCTGTGCAAAATAAATGAAGAGAAATGAGGATTAAAAATAAAGACCGTGTTGAATATGACAGAATTCTAAATATATCTACAAAAAATGTTAATTTGTATTGAATTATTTATAGAAATCAATAATGTAAATTCGCTTTAAACTATTGTTGATTTAAAGAATTATTCCAAGAGTCCCTCTCCGATTTTTATACAACCTCGAGTATTTGAGAAAGTTTACTTGTCAAAAAACGTGCAAAATCAGACAGGGACACAGGATACTCCATAGCTAATAATTTTTATTATAACATTGAAAAAAATGTATAACCTTCTCAAAAAGGTGTAAAAAAATACGTCTATGACACTTTTGTTGCTTCATTTGTCATTGTCTGAATTTATAAAATTTCATTTACATATGTATGTTTCTATTTCGCATGGCCAGTCTGGTATAAAGTGAAAATGCTTGAACCAATGTTAAAGAAGACTTTTGATCTATCTCTCTCCAACTTTTTTGAGTAATGTCGAGGAGGTTGAAACAGGTATATTTTTTCGATGTTTTCAGTTCAAGATGCCAGTCCGGTATAGATTCAAAAGAAAAGAGCAGAGAAAGAAAGAAAAATCGGGAAGCAATGAAATTTTTCTAGTTTCAATTGTCATTTATGTAGATTTGTTGATATTTTTATCATCATAAGAGATAAAAAATATAAAGAAATTGCCTTGGGTACTTTGATTAAGAAATTGATAATAATCGCAGTATATTTACTAATCGAACTTGTGACAAACATTTTAAATTGGTATTCTGTTAGAAGTTATTATGATTTAACAACTGGTAGATTCTCAATCATTAGTTCAATAAAATCAAGCTCCGCTTGCGTCATTTTATATAACTTATCGAGTGAAGATGACTTTTTTACACAATACCACCAATTTATTTTTCTGCAATAGCAAAGCAATTTACCAAGCGTAATATGGGCTGAAGTTTAAACTTTATAAAATCACTGTGGAATAACTCTAAAATAAGTAAAAGATTGGTTTCCTTTGATATTAACAGCGGTTAATTAACAATAATTTGTACGAACCATTGTAAATTAAAGTAAAAATATATACCAATTTTTGGTTTTACCATTAACAATAATAACAACAAATCAAGAAATATTGTGACACATTAATTATATGTTAGTTTATAGATGTAATAAAAAAAGATACAATAATAATTAACTACAAGTTGAGAAACAAATAAGAAAATAATATAAAGTTCAAGTTCAGATATCTCCTGTTTATTTTCTGCAATAAAAATAAGTGTTGCATACACCCTTCTTTACATTAAACTGGCGTTTCATATTAATTCTGAAGAACGTTTTAGCAAAATTAGAAATTCGTAGCTTTTTGATAAATTGGCGGAAAAACAATTTTTTTCGACAATATCCCAATTTTTACACATAAAATGTTTGAGAACAAGTCAAAGACCCACAGTAAGATTATTTGTCTTTATTGTATTTTGGAAAAAATGATTGATTCTGCAAGAATTGAAATGAACTGGTCGTTCGCCTCCACATTTGTCTATTTGTAACTTTTATTTTCTCTACTAGAAATTAGAGATACTTATAACAGAAGTGTCGTACAAGAAACAGAATCAGAAACAGATTTTTTTTTAATTTATTATAACTGAAACATAACAGAAACGGAAACGGAAGCACTAAGTAAATAAGTTAAAAAAATGAACTAACAGGTTTGTTACAATCTAATACGAATACAGATACGGAAAGAGTTTACCAAATCTTGTACATAATAAGAACTACGATTTGTCGCCGAGTCAACATAAACAATGGATTTTTTTTCTTTCGCAATTTTCTCTATGTAATTGTCCCGTATATTGATATTCTTTACTAATAGTATTTCTCTAGTGCAAATGCTAAAAATTTCCGTTATATCTTCGGAACAGAGCTCCAAAATCATGCGAAATTTTTGCAGTTGCGGAACCAGAAGCAGAGATCCGTAACATCACTACTAGAAATAGTTAAATTTTCTTAATTTTCATAGCAGGTCTCTTACAGATAATGAATACACGTGAAAACGATGACTTATACTGGGAGGCGAAAGATTGTGTCTTTTCAATGTTGTAGCGCCAATCACTGCTTGTGGTTTTTTTTTTAAAAAAAAACTAGAGTTAAAGTTACGTTATCCTAATCTGTTGAAATCATCTTATTCTACAAATCCTTGTAATATTGTTCTAATCGTTCATCAACTAATATGAAACGTTATAAAAACTGTTTAGTCTAACGTGACGGACTTTGTACATGTTTTTCTTACAAAAAATAATGCTCTATAAATTATAATCACAATACCTGTATTTCTATAATAAAACAATAAACACGGTTCATTTATCAATTTATATAATAATTGATTACATATTTTATCATTATAACGCAATAATGACTTGTTGATAAAATTACACAAAAAAATGAAAATTTCAAGAATGGATTACCTTTGTGATAGAATTTCACTCATTATCTTCTCTATAAAATACCATTTAAATTAATAAATTGTAGTGGTGATGCCTATGCCTGTTTCCACTTTGTATGTCCCTCCCTAATTCCCTAATAAACTAAACTACATTGTGGTTAAATTAAATTTAGTCCCACTATCTATTTCGTTTGATGATTAATTATTGCTGTAATTGTGAATATCTTCAACACTATAGAGAATTCTAATTTTGCTTTTGCTGTTTTATAAAACAACACAACGATACGATCAACGCGCAAAACTTGATATGAATGATGTATAAACGAGACGACTTTAGTCCAATACAACATCAAATGTTGTAGTGTTAATAGAGAGATAGGTTTTTAGAAATAGATAGCATACGAACACGGCTAATATTAACAGGAAAAAGCACAATTTTTTTGTTAATTTAAAAGTCAAATTATCAAATACTCGTTAAACTGTAGACAATTAGAAAATTTTAAACACTCGCTTTATTACCAATTAAGCTCGTTTTTTTTTTGTTTGTTTTTCCATTGAATTGAATTTATTACAGTTGTCGCATGTTGACAATGAAATATCAAAGGGAAAAAATTCACCACCACCATAAAAAATCTATGTGCTACTTGTATTTTTTTTTTTTAAATGAAAAGACAACGATCTATAACTAGAATCAGGTTAATGAATTGTAAATATTCCATTTAGATTTCAATTGAGGTAATTGCATATGTACCAGCTCGTGTATTAAAATTCCAACTCATTTACGTTCATTACTTATACTGATAAAGAATCTTGATGGACACAAGTAGCCCTCGTCCTCACCCATCACTCTCCGAAAAAAAAAATAGTAATTTCCAAGAAATTTAATTCAATTATCGAAATTTTAATGCGAATTTTAACGCTTTATTGTAATTTTTCCAGTTACAAAAATAGAACATTACTGTTAATTTATTGATTTTCATTCAGTTGACACGTGGTAAAGCACAAAAAAAATATTACAAGTCAATTTTATTAAAAGTTCGTTTAAATTTAAAATGCCACCGATAAAGATAAAGAATTGTCGAGTATTAATTTACGATTAATTTAATGTTTAAATAATTATCGATGTTTACGTAAAACTATAAAATTCAGCGTTTTTTTTCCAGATGTTCAAAGTCGAAATAATTTTCTTTCGCGTGGATAATAGCGTGACAATTTTCTTTTTCTCTATACCATATAAAATTCCAATTTTCCTCTATTTTAATATAGAATGTTATTATAAGGGTTTGAGAGGCAATTTTGTCGATATTGTCTGTATCAATTTGATAGAAAATCCACTTTTATCCGTCTAAAATGAACGAGAACGAGCAGAATTAAAAAAAAATTCCTGATAAACACCCATCTATAAGTGGGTCTGAATTTTAATTAGAGTAATCACGTTTAATCCATCGTTATTGAGACGAACTTGGCATTCTATCAAATTAAAATAGGCTGGAAAATCGTAAAATTGTGGAGGCTCTCTTTAAAAACAATATGGTAGTTATCAATCATCGATTATATTATTGAAGGAAACATTAACGAACAAAACATTGAAATTATTGATGAAGAATTTTTAGTTAAAATAAACGAATTATTTTTATATTGTGTATGTGTATGATTATTCCTGGATTGACCTCCAAAAGAATTCACCGGAAATTTCAATTTATTACTAATTACATAATAAGTAGACAATATCGGACAAGATACACAATACTCGTAGAGAAACAAGAAAAATCAAGGTCCAGTTGGAGTCTGATTGTGAGATACAAGAAAAAGATGATGCATGACGATAAATAAAAGATCAAATTCTGAAATATCGAATCGTGAGAATTTTACAAATACACCAATTTATAGTCGATTATTATTAATGTGTAACTATTTTTAACAGATTTGCATTATCAGTCATATCGATAAATGTTTTCTATTTGTACTGATACGCAAATATTGACAGAAATATTGTGCAAACACACACACCAGATGGTTGGTTTTTTCTTTAAATTTTTCGATGAAACAATTAAATGAAACTTCCAATGTGAATCTAAACAACAGGAATGAATGTAAATGAAGAAAAGTTTTAAAATTCAATACAATTGGACACGCACATGGAAAATCGATTCAAATATAGTATAAAATATTACAACAAGAGAGTTTATCATTGCTGAACAATGGGTGTAAACTAGCAAAATTTACAATTCACATGCTCCATCGTAATTGGTTTCAGTTTAATCAACATGTTTCTCTTTCATCCATCCATAAGAATCTTTTGTATATCAGTATTTGAATATATATCATTATGAAGAGAGGCAAATACTAGATTAGATAAACCGAAAATGGCATAAATTAATCTGTTTAATGTAATTTTCAATTAATTTGGACCTATATTGTGAGAGGTTCTTTTCCTTTTTTTTTGTGTCCCTCTCATTTGAATAGCTGATTATCTGATTTGATACGAATCAACAACAACAAATACGTGTACACGTGGCAGATATTCGCCTTCAAAATCAACTCTAAGGTTTATATTTCAACAGATGAAATTAAATTTAAATAATACGAAGCGCATCCACCATTTTTCACTAACTAAACTTGAAGCAACTAGAAAAAGTGAATTTTTTGTAATTAAAATACGTAAAACTTGGGAATTTCACGCTTTTCCATCAAGATTTAATAATTTATTTATTTATGGAAGCATTTCTACTTCAAGGTTTTATTGTTAGATTATATTTTTATTTATCCGTTAATTTTTAAATCAAAATACAGTAAACGAAAATAGTTTATTTTAAAAATCTATTAATCAAATCTGCGAGGGATAAATTCATTGCAAGACTGGTACACTTTACTACAGAATTATTCACTCAACGTAAATCCGGATGGGGGCATATGGTGTTGCGTTTAAAATAAGCAACATTGAAATTTCCTGGAAGAAAATTGAATTTCAATTAAAATAAATAATTAACAGCAAAATAAAGTTATAACTAATAATAATAATAATAGAAGAAATTGTACATCATCAGATAGACTTGTAGAAAGTTTTGCATCAAATCCATTTAAAAGCTTTAGGCTTTTACCATTCGAATGAGTTGTGATTAAATGGATATAAACACATTGAAAAAATAAAATAAAATCTACAAAAATTTATCTGAAGTTTAAGTATGTTTTTGATAAATGTCATCTCAATCAATCTCCGATAAACACAACAACAAATCTAGAAAGTCTCTCAAATGTTCAGTAAGTAAACACATAAGAATCTTGGGTATTGTTAGAAAAGATAGAGGATCATTCACAAAGTATACAAGTCGATTCTAAGAGAATTTTGATGGAATGTTGATATTTTTTCCGAAAGAAAATTTCGTTCGAATATATTCTAATATAAGCAATACATCAAAGGATAGAGTAGTTTATAAGGATTAAAAGCCTCAAAATTGGAATGAATAGATGAATGTACTTGCTGTAATTAAACCAAAAAAACGTTCAAATCAAAATTAAGTGTGGAGGCTTTTAATCAAAGGTTATTACTATACATCATCTAGATTCAAGAAGAATGTAAAAAGTTCTCGTATTTTATAAATCATGCTATAATACACATACATCATGGATTTATACCCTTGTAAGCCACTTAAAGTATTGGTATCAAGCCAGTTTTAATACCCTTATTTTCCAATATACATTGTTGAACTCTGAAAATCTTACAAGATTATAATAACGAACGCGTCGTTATCTCTCAATAATAGAATATTGTTTAAAATCGATAAAAAACTCCACATCTCTGTTTGTTACAATCATTGGAATTTTCTTTTATTTTCCCTTTTCGAATTCCAACGACTTTCCACGTTCCATTTCTTTAGGGTTACACCATTGTCGTTTTTTCTAACGCATGACAACATTATTGCTAGTTGTAGTTAAACAGAACAAGGGTGTGTTTTAACGAATTCCACGACAATACCAATTTTGATTAACAAGAAACAAAAATAATGTATAAAATGAAACGTGTGTAATTCATTAAGAATTTAGAATTATTTGTAATGTGGGAAATCTCTATCGTTTCCTATTGCTACAGATGCTCTCATTAAATACTCATGATATTGCCTATTCGTCTCTCTTGTTGTTGCACTAATGATGATTTCCATTGGTATGGAAAAAATAACAGATTCCGTCTGTCAGAAGGGAGTCTGTTTTATCAAACTTGATGGATGATGTTGCGTTTCACTGTACATACCTTCGATTCGATTTCTTGGTTTGTGAATATTTATCATGCACGATTGGAAACCACCAGTCCATATGGATTTTCATGTTTTAGGCCTTAGGGAAACGCTAACATAATTGCCATCTAATAAAGATAAATGATGAGGAAATTGCTGACATTAACACAACTAATCTTTTAATCAAAATGTTTGATTTTATATTAAACAAGTAACAGAGAAAGGAAAAGGTCGGAAAAAATGGAAATTATTTTAAACACAAACAATATTCAACATAATTTCGTTTGAAGATTCTTGCACGTTGTATTTTCTACGAAAATGAAAGTTTAAATTGAAATTTTAATAGAAAGAGAGAGACTGAATTTCCGTCTTGAAAGTAAAGTTAAAATCAACAATTTTTCAGTATATTGAAATCTCAGTACTTGAGAAAGTTGATATTAGATTTATTGATAAACTCATATTTGACATCAGATGAAAAAATGGTGGATGCGCCGGGCGATTTCAATACAAAACGTTGAACTTTATTGTAAATATTCTAATCATTAAATTTACACTAATCGTAAATATATAAACCAAGCTTATTGTGTCTACTTACATTAAAAATTGATCGCTCTTAAAAGTCGACTCAATTTGCCGGGTTTTTACAGTTGGTGTCTGTAAAAATAAAATAACAAAAATTATAGTTTTATTAATATTTTTAACACAATAGAGAAATGAATTTTTAAACGAAGCAACATTGTTGAAGTCACGTTTATATGCAAATATAAATATATTTTTCTACTGTACATATTCATGAAATTGAAGCAAAAGAAACTGGGGAAAAACTAGTGGTTTTTTCTAATATAACATAGAAAAATTTACAATTCCAATTAATTCCAGTTTATCACCAGAAAGCCTTCCATTTCTAGTTTATGCTATCATGTCTGTCAAAAACTTTCTCAATTAAAATCAAATTTCACAAGGAGTAAAGTATTCACTACTACACTTTTCTACTTGTGATCTTTACAGTTTCATCAAAATCTTCCGGACGGCTGTCGGCTTTTTCTATGTTTACGTTCCAACAATAAAAAAAATAAGCTTTACAAATGATTCAAATTATTGTGATAGAAATGAGCAGAAACGCAATGTCCACTTTAAAAATTGGTTGAACCATCATATTTATTATCTAAAGTGTATTTATAAACTTCGTTAACAAAGTTTTCGAGTTATTGTTACAAATGCAATCGATATACGGACGGTGAAAGTGCTTGTGTAATTATTTCCGTTCAATTGACTTTTGACAATTCAAAGTAAATATCAATGATATCGCTGAAAACAAACTATTCGCCTTTCTATTAGTGTTAATATTATTAATTTAATTCTTATATTTGAATTTTAATCTGATAAAATTTATGCGCCTTTTCAGTTGAACAACAACAGCAACAGTAAATGGGAGGGAAATTCGCATTTCATTTCCATTCTTAGAATAGAAGCAACAACAAAAAATTAATGATTATCAAACGAAAAATGTACTTCAATTATTTATAATCACAAAGTGGGTGTTATGGACATGCAATTAAATCAGCATATTAATAAAAGAATCCTTAATTTAGAAATGAAAACGTTTAATCAATATAACATAAATTGTGACAACATCACTAAATATAGAATCAGTGTTAAAAATACGTTAAAATATCCAACAAAACAATTAAGGAACACAACTCTCTTTAATGATAAAATAGTATTTCGGAAAACCAAAAATCCATTTCATAAATATCCGAAAAATTATAATTGATAAAATAATAGTTGCTGATAATAATTTTACGTTAATCAAGAACCCTTTTATTTTATCGTTGTTTTTTTCTCTTTATTTTTGTACACGTAATTATTAAAATGTTGTAATTAACAGATTGTTATTGTGTGATTAATAAAATTTACGATATCAATTCACATCACAATAAAATGCTTTTATATCTCACGTGGATTAATTAAGGAAATGTATTTCCATAATTCATCCTCATTTACAAACCACTCATCTATATGACACTTTTGAAACTAAAAGCGGAAATGTAAGAGAAACTGGAAATTATTTACCTACTCGATAATATTGATTACAAAAACTTATAATCTCTGAATTAATCTTGAACGCAATTTGAAGGTTTGATCATGTCGATCGACTAGAAGATGAATTCATATTTTCTTTGTTTAGATACAGTGGAATTTTCGCCGAAAATTCTACAGCAAACTATAAATTTTTTGATTTCTTTGAAGAGAATAAATATTAGTCAAGAAGATATTTTTACTATATTCCGTACTATTGAAACAGTAAGCAGCACACGCAAGAGTACAGGAGCTTATGTATAATTCCGGAGATGTTTTATTGTAATAGCGGCAAGTTTTCAAAATTGTAGTCAATAAAATCAATGACAGGATAGTTGATACTTTGCTAATTTCATTATCAAATCGTATTTACATTTGTTTAAAACATGATTAGTTCGAGGCGTTAGTAGTTAAGCAGACAACGAGTCAAAAGACCTTGTTTGGTAGGCTTTTAACATGCTGTTATAAGACCATTCCCTGTGTTTTTCGAAACTTTAATGACACAACTTTTAGAACATGTACGCTTTTCTGTCGACTCGTCCGAAGTTTTACATGAATAAAATGAAAGAATAATTTAAAAAGTGGTAAAAGTAGCAATAAGACAACTATACACACATTATTTAGATTTAAAAAACTTAAAACAATGCTGAATATGAATGTGGTGCCAACATTGGAGGGTGTAGTTTTCAGGAAAAACGATTCTGTGAGCAAAAATTAAGTACGGAAATCTGACTGAGCAAAAAACTGAAGAACAATCTGTTACTTTCCCCCTAACAGGCGTTTTATTGTGATTTTAAAGCAAAAAAGCAACCGTAGTATCTACCTCCAAAGAAGCGTTAATTATGAATTATACACGAAAACAAAAATTTTACGATTCCCAACATTCACACATTCATAGTGATCACAAATCTGATTATAACTGTGGTTTCTGTAGCCGTGAAAAGACGGTCGTCTAAATTAAGAATTATAGAACTTAATGTAATTAAGCAATCCTTTTGTCATTGAGATTGACACAAAAGAAAATAAGAAATCCTCTTATACGTGATTATAAAATTGCATAATTTTAATTTCTTGTTTCTAACGATTTGTGAGTAAGTATATAAAAGAGACCAACGGCCATATTCACAGATTTTTTTGAAATTGAAGATCATAAACATGTGAAACTGTACTATTGTGAGTATATAAAAGGAACCAACGGCAACCAGATTCTTTAGAAATTGAAGATCATCAACATGTGAGACAGAAATAGTGTCTCAATGAGAGAACTATCTATCTCATTCTGTACAATTTCGTTATATGTACCTAACAATTGAAAAGGGAGAAGAATACAAGGAATGCACAATCATCTGTTTCATTCATACACAAGTCAACGTTATCATGATCATCTTCATGTCTAAAACTTCTTATCAAGAGAAGTAAAAAAGATAAATAGTGTATGATCATCATCCTTAAAGATGATCATGAATGAATTTCTAAATAAGGGCCCAAGTCTTGAACGAGGAATATCATGTTCTTAGGTTCGTGTAAGTCAGACTATTTCCTCCGTGAGGTAAAAAAGATGGGTAGATAGGAGGTGTTTCTTAGCAGAAATGCCACTAGTAACCACCACACCTTACCCATTCTCCTTCTTCTAATTGAATATCCTTTTTCCGAAATTCTGACTTGTTAAAATTCTGTTAAATTATGACGCGACCGCTCTCAAAAGTCTGGTTTACTCAGCCCCACAAAAGTGATCTCGTTTTTGTGACCGTAAGTGTACAGTGAGAAGCATATAAAGGAGACCAAATCTTAAACGAGGAATATCACGTTTTTCGGTTCGTGTGAGTTAGGCTGTTTGTCTTAATCAGGTTAAAAATGTAGGTAAGTCCCAAGACTAATTTACAACATAAAAAATATATAGAAAATATTTCAGTATTAAAATAGATACATAAAATGACATCAGTAATCCCACCCCCTTCTTCGTTTTGAATAGCTTTCTTACAAAATTCTGACCTACATTGTTACAGCTATTCTGAAAAACCTGGTTTACACAGACCTACGAAATTTCGTCTGGTTTTTGTACACTTAACTATACATCTAGGGTATTTTTTTTCGTATTTGTTCGATATACAGATGGTTCGTTTTGAATATTGAATAAATCAAATGGTATGTTGTTTGAATTGAAAACAATTATTATTGAGAGTCCATCGATAATATTTAAGATCCATTCAAGATTAAAATTGATCAATTTTTGTATATTTAACTATAAGATTGAGTGAAATTTGTTAAACTTTATTATAAACTAACACTGCAATTTTAATTTAATTTAATTAACCTTCCAAAGGAAGAACTTTAATAGTACCAAAAGTGTTGAATCTGCTTTAACCCTTTACTTTTTTCTTTGTTGCTTCAATAATAAAATCAATAATAATTATAAGATAATTTTTTAATGAAATAATATACCTAATCCACAACATTTAAATATTGTCACGCAATTGTTTACCACGTATATATGTTAAATAATCCCTTTGATGTCTCTTTACTATACTGACTTAATGACATTTGACGATAGAATTAATTAATCATTTACCTCTGTACCTGTTACCGATGAAGAGTATTTGCAAATTAATTAGGCTTAAATCATCTTCTAATATGATTAGAACTTTTACAACATTGAACCAAACCATATAGTCTTTGTGTCTTTGTGTGCGTGACGAAAACACAATTATTTGTACATTAAAGTTTTTTTTTTAGTACATTAGAATAAAGCAATTTTCACATGCTTTAAGCTTAATTGCGCCTTCTTATATTTAAATTACACTATTACTTGAATATTTCCAAATAGATTTAAGGCTATAAAGAAAAATCTCTGAATTGTTTTACCACACTAATTCTCCGCCCTGTTCCATGAAAAGTTTCTGCTAATTTTTTAATGTTCAAATTGCGTTAATTTTTCATGAAAATAAGCAGGAACTTTTTGAATTGTGATTGTTGCCCATCTATTGAAAATCGTACAGTTCCATTATATTATTACCCTTTCAATGTTTGGTGGTGACGTTTCTTCCCCTCTTGTCCTATTCGTACAAAGTAATTAAGGTGTCTTTCAAGTACGCCATTTTAGACTCGTAAAATCTTTCTTTTTATCCTATTAACTTCAACAGTTATTTCTTTTAATGCCGCCATTACTCTAATTGCTTAACCTTCTTTATTATACGTACAAATAAAATTGAATTCCTTCGAATTTTATTCGATGTATAGAAATGGTTGAATTTTATAGGCCCATAATCTAAACAACTTGAATAAATTGTTTTTTTCCCCCAATATATTCAATTAATGTTTATAAGTAATTATTAGCAATTAGATTTTTATATGACATACCTAAGGTAAAGATGATTATTTTGAGATCTTAATTCTCTTGTTATCGTCGTCGGAATTGACTTGAGTGGAATTTTTTCTTTATTATTCCAAAGAGGAAAAGGAACGTAATAAATACGAGTGTTTTGGTCGTTGTGTTTGATTAAACGTATCGCCTGTAAACATATTAGACGAGATAAGGTAATATATTTGATACCTTGGGGTGTTTTAATGGTTTTACAATGTAATAAATTCAAGAGATGGTGTTAAATTAAAGTATGTGTATCATTATTTGAAATATTCCTCGTAACAATCTCTACCTTACATAGGTAAATCAAACTTTAAAATTAATACTTGAATCTCTACATCAGGACCGTAGTATGCTTTTTTGTGCTTAATGCAAAGGTGAAATTGTACGCTTCTTTTTAGCGAATTTTTTTTAAAAAAATTAGCTAATGACGAGATCCTCACTTTTGAATTTCCGAAAAATTTTTGCACAGAAGTTCGTTTTGGGACCTCAGGAACCCATATCCACCATTCGTTAAAATTTTATATATATATATATATATATATATATATATATATATATATATATATATATATATACAGTGAAACTTCTACTAACGGACACCTCTTTTGAGCGGGCACTTCCTTTATGCGGACACATTTATCGGTCCCGAAATTGTCTATAGGGATTTATTAATAAATCGGTCTCTCTTAAACGGACACTCTCTTGAACGGACACGGACAGTCATTCGATTATTATTTAGGCTTGACTGTCTCTCTTATACGGACAGGAAAGTACTTATCTTTGATCCATTAAATACTTGAGCGTAGATAATGTGTCGATTATTATTGTGAGAGGTACAAATTTGATTTGTTAAGTAATTTTGAGGTTATATTGAAAAAACACTTTTTCCGATATTTTTCGACAACGATAACTCGTGAACGAATCAACCGATTTTGATTGTTCAAACGGCATTTCGACGTCATTAGTTAAGGTTAAGAGCTGATAAAATTATGGAATTGATCGGTACAGCAGCTTAATAGTTATTTTGAAAAAAACATGATTTTAACAAAAGAAATTTTTCGGTTTTTTTGGAATTTCTCAAAATCTATCAGGCCGAATCGGTTCAAACTTACACGAAATCTAAGTTTGATGGAACCCTTTCGAATGCCGTAAAGAGCGTTTCAATAAGTCAATCCGTTCAAAAGTTATGAGCTGCTTACATAGCCTTCGCACACACACACACACAGCCATACAGGCACCCTCGCAAAAATAGTCAAAATAGCTTCCTAGGGCCCCAAAACGTCGAGATCTGTTGAAAGTTCAATTTTTGAAAATCGGGGTAAAACCAATAACTTCCCGAAATTTTGAAAATTTTCAATTTTCTTAGCGGGAAGTTAAAAAAATTTTTTAGCAGGTATCATTTGTTTCTATGGATGTTCTCTAATGAGCGGGCACTTCCTTTGAGCGGACATTTTCTGCGGAACGAAGGGTGTCCGCTCATGGGAAGTTTCACTGTATATATATATATATATATATATATATATATATATATATATATATATATGTATATACAGGGTGAGCCAAGAGGATGGCCACCTAAAAGTATAAGAAGTTCTAATTGATGTAACTTTACGAAATTTCGTATATGACCGTTTAGGCACCTGAACTATCTTTGGAAAATATTTTCGTTGTTCTATCAACCCCCGTTATATGGGGTAGTGCACCCTACTCTCTTATTTTAAATAGAATGGTATATTTTTTATTACATTTTTAGATTCTTTGATGAAATCAAAAATTTGGACGAAATCGAAAATTCTGAATAACTGAAAAATTATCAAAGATAGGTATAGATAATGTTAATACAGTTCGATGCAGAATTTTTTCCTCCATCCATCCATATAAAAAGAAATATGGGGTTCCATTTAAAATAAGCAAGATATTATAGTTTGAAAATTGCCTGAAAGAAAAATTCATTTCAGCCAAACACTGAAAGATAATTAAATGCTCTTTAGTTTGATAGAAAAGAAGTTATTTGTGTTATCAGAATTCCAAATTTCAATCTCTTAACTGCAATAGTTTCTATGTTATGATTTTTTATTTAATCACTGCAAAATTAAAAATTTCATGAAAAGTTAAAATATCTGAAAAACCTTTAGCGCTAAGCCATAGGTCATATTATCAAAGTCCCCTTCGATTTCATCAAAGAATCTAAAAATGTAATAAAAAATATACCATTCCATTTAAAATAAGAGAGTAGGGTGCACTACCCCATATAACGGGGGTTGATAGAACAACTAAAATATTTTCCAGAGGTAGTTCAAGTGCCATAACGGCCACATACCAAATTTCATAGAGTTTTATCAATTAAAACTTCTTATACTTTTAGGTGGCCATCCTCTTGGCTCACCCTGTATATATGTATATCCACGATAACTGCCGTAAAAATACTCCAATCTTAATGAAACTTGGTACAAAAATCGGTCTTTGGGATAGCTTGGATGAGTTCGTTGGCCAGACTGGTAGGGCCAACACTTTTGCAATAAGAGCTGAAGAAATGTTAAAAAAAAATCATTTCCAATATTACATTTGCTTAGATTTGGACGAAAATTAAAATAACAGTAGAGCCGACCATTCTCTATGACCCAGAAAAAAAATCATCAAAATCGGTTCGTTGGATCGCATGAAAAATGCAAAAATCTCTTTATTGAGTATTAACAGTAAAATCGGATATCTCAGGTGGCTATATGTTCTGACAATTGATATTAGAAAAAAAATTGATAATCGCAGAGGCCAGCTAATTTTGACAGTTAATATTAGACGCAAGGCCTGTTAGATAATTTCGCTTGAAAAAATCAAGCAGGCCTTGATTAGACGTATTAGACAAACAACAAACTTAGAAACGAGTGAAATTTGAAATTTTATTAGTGTTTCTTATTGTTTGTGGATTAAAAGTATTTTTCAATAAAAATCATGAATATTAAAATAACATCGGGAAATTGTCAGTATCATAAGAATGTTTTGCAATTAATATTTCAGTATGTAGATACATAAAAAATTCGCTATATAAGGTACTTGCTGCCTTTGGAGATCTTTTTTAATTTTTCCAAAACAATAACCAGGACATGAAAAATATGTGAAATAAGCATGTAACAAAAATTAAATTTTAAATGAAAAATAGCACTGTACAATTGAGGGTTGATTCGGTGCCTGAAAATGCCAACCTTTAATAGTCAATTTCACGCTTGTTTTTTTAAACATTGAAATTCGTGAAATATCATTTTAAAGGGCATTTAAGGGCTGTCTCTGTTTTGTATCGAATACCTTGCGAACTAAGTCCCGTGTAAATACAAGTTTTTCATCACATTTTTCTGGTCACATAAGCAAAATTTCCCGATGATAATTTCATCGTCGGAAAATCCATAAAATTGTCTACAAAACTGCATCAATTTTGTTGCAAAATAATTAATTTTCCGTGATAATTCATTTAATTTTCAAAAATTAGATTTGTAGAGAATATCATAATCAATCTGCATGTATAAGCGATCAAATAAAGTATCGTACGATTCTTTATTTTTATAAATGTGCCATGAAAGTTTTATTTTTTTAATTAGTTTTGAGGAAACCTAACAACGTTGCCGGAAAATTTAATAAAGATTTGGAAAGCGCTTTCAATTTTCTATCAAGTGCACAATATATAGGTACTATTGGCTAAGTTATGGGGAAGATATAAAAAAAAAACATGCTCCAAGATTTACCTTGGTGATTCACAAGTTTATCAAAAATTTTCAAAACAGAAACTTTCCTCTAATGAACCTTAAAAGGCTGTTTCCATTGATTTATCACGCGCTTTAATATCACCGAAAACCAGCGAGAATTCGACTATTACATTTGATATTCTTCAGACACCGAATCGAAAAAGATGTACTCACAGCCCTCAAGGCAGGGATAGACCTGCTCTTGTTACGCTTCTCAAACGTTAGATGGTGCTTGCTCCGCAAGGTCTCTTATACGTACTATTAACTCAAACTATGGTTGGCGCAAGTCGGCCCATTTAAATAAGGTTTTTTAAATAGTCCGTCAACTGAATGTGTCTATTGGAGTTTTTGAATGTATTAGAGAGAGAGAGAAAGAAAATCATTTTATCGCGTTTCTACCGTAGCCAAGTTTCACTGCGAATCCATGGTCGTATGCCAACTTAAGCCAAGTCTTAAGCCCGTATTTATAAACCGAACTTGAGACGATCTGGATGCTTGAGCATGAGTTCGAGGCCAGATCCTGACTTCCGCCGAGAATTCACAAAGTAAGACTTATAAACCACAATTGTTGCTTGAGGTTATGACTTGAGATCGAGTCTGACTATGAGGTTGATTTATAAATACGGGCATTATTTCGACATTTCGGCTTCTTTATTATTTTTTCTTGTGCATAAACGGAAAATTCAGCATCATTCAAAAAAATTCAAGAAATGAATAAAACTAACTTGGATTTGATAAAAAAGTTCAAGGCAGAAATTCAGTCATTCAAGGTTGAATGACGCGCACTCGTTAGATGGCGCTTGCCCCACCACGTCTTTTATATCTATATTTTTATCCACATTTACAGATTGCTTTATTTTCTTTGAGAGCAATATGGTGGAATTTATAAATTAAAATTTTAAAATGCGTTTTTTGGAGAAAAGATTGATGTTTACGTTAAATAATTTCGTTTATATCAATTTTCATAGTTGATTCTATACCCTACAGTTGGTTTTAAGCGTATATTAACATTAAATACACCTATTTCGACATTTTTTTTTGTGCAAAACGGAAAATTCAATGTCATCCACAAAAATTCAGAAGCTAAATAAAACTAACTCGGATATGATAAAAGAGTTTAAACAAAATCTGTTGTCTTATTTTCGAGATAAAAAATTAAATAGTGAAAAAAAAACATGTTTTTTTCACTTTTTTTCAAAAAGTTAACGACAGATTTGGTTAAAATTTGGTATACGTAATGCTTAGACTAATACTAAGCTCAGGTAATTTTTTCAAAATTTTTGAACATCACGTTCATATTTTGATTCACTGAAGTTCGACCTTAAACGAAATCTGGGATTAGTTTTTCGAGATAAAAAATAAAATAGTTCAAAAACCATGGTCTTTTCACATTTTTTTTTCAAAATTTCTTAACAGATTCTTTTTAAATTTGGTATAAGTGAAGTTTAAATTAATAATAAGCTCTGGTAATTTTGAATATTTAATATGTGCTTTTAGCTCGGTAGAGTTCAACCTCAAGTTATACAACATTGTAATAATAATGATTAAATTTCAACAACAGCATCAAATATAGATATTATTATGTACATGGGCGCTTTTTTACAGACTGCATACAAAGTATATTCATTTTTTCTAACATTTGTTGTCTCTAAATTCAGCACTCCCTTGAAACGGCGCCTATCACTCTACAGGCCTACTCGACATAGATCAAATAGAGTGAAAAATCACGTTGATGTTTGTGGAACTGTTCCAGAAGGGACGATCAAATTGACATCTACACTACACACAAATGTCAGCAAGAATGAGAGATAAAATGAAACTTTTTTCCCAGTTTCTATTCAAGCTACAATTAATCTTTTAAATTAGAACAAGTTGCTGAGATGTAATAGGAACGGATTAAAGTATCTATTGCCGATAATAATATCACATTGAAGTCAAACAGATAAGTAAATGATTTCCCTGAAGATATATCTGTCAACTATATTTAGTAGTAAATATTGATGGTGGATTTTGTGACCATCGGTGTAGAAACATGATTAAACACGACATTAATGGCATTATTCTAAACCAACAGATTAGAATTATTTTAATTGTCTATTGTCGAAAATTCCAATCAACTCACCGACAAATTGGAATATAAAGACAAAGATTTCTAATAGAGACAGAGCCGGCTTTAAGTACAAGTGGAGCAAGCGGCCGCTTGTAGTAGCACTAAATTTTGAGGGGCGCAAATCGATATAGGTACATATACCTATTTGGTTATCGGCATACCGGGTAGATAACGTAAGGCGAAAACTTCTTATTTCAACACCCATAATTCAAGGATTTGTAGGTATACATAGAGAATATTTTAGCGAAATTAGAGCCTTGTAGCTCGTTGGAAAACTGGTCAAAAACGCTTTATTCCGACGATGTCGCGATTTTTACTTACCGGTTATACCCATTAAAGAACTAAGAATGACTAGAAGATCCTCTTAAAATAGCTTTTATTCGTTTTTCATCACTGGATCTTTGTGAAAATGGGAACATTAACTTTTCGAGATCCCTATGAATGACGATATCATTTACCTATTTTTACTATTTTTTACTCGATGGGAGAAGATTGTTTATGCTGATGAAGTGTATTTTTTAAGAAAATCCTTGACATTGGAAACATTAAAAACAAATAAGTCTACTTGACTTTTACTATCTTTACATTAAAGGAAATCAGAATAAGGCCAATAAGCACTGAATTAACATAAACAATCTTACATTATCAAGTCAAAAAAATTGAAGAACAGAGAAAAATATTTACCTACACTCGATCCATTATTTTTTTCCGCAATCGATATCCACCACGTTTTTTTTTTTAATCTTCAAGAATACGAATGAGAAAAACAAGAGAAATCAATCTTACGATGCTCTATGGGCCATTCTTAATCGATTCATCCGTGTAGTTGGTTGACCGAAATCACGATATTGTCCAAATAAAGCGTTTTTTAGCCAACTTCCCAATGAGCTACAAGTCCTTAATTTGGCTTAAATGTTCTCTGAAGACCCTTCTACAAATCTTTGAATTTTTTTTCGAACCACTCGCCAAATAATGGGTGTTGCCATAAGAGCTTTTTGTCTTACGTGAATCACTCGGTAGTCATTTGAGCCATTCTTTGTACGAAATTACATTAATTAATGGGGTGCCAAAAACTTGATTGCTTGTATGTAGTACTAAACGAGCTAGAGCCGGCACTGATTAAAGACATACAATTTTTGCCACTCTCGGAAATGAAGATTTGTACAAAAACCAAATGTATAACGTTCGTATTGTGTTTGAACTGGATTCGTTGTGGTTTTCTCAACACATAAAATTTAACAGAAAATTCACATTTGTTTGATAATATAAAACACAGCATGTTGTAAGTATAATCTATGACAGATTTTCATATAATCATTCCCAGTGTTTTTGATTAATAAATTTAATACATTAGTCTGATTAAACTAGACATATGTCGACTATAAATTTATGCAATAAACAGCTAGTAATTTTAGCGTAAATTAAAAAATAATACAAAATGGGATATAGGCATACATACATATCTCGGGGAAAAATTATTTTCTCTATTTACCTTATAATAATATTACATATTAGCTAACAGCACTACCTTACAGACTAAAAATATATTGCAACGTGCAATATATGAAAGAATAATTAAATTGCACCAGCACGTAATTTACAATGGAAATAGAGTGTATTTAGATTGTATCCGCGTAAACGCTGTGGATTTTCCATGCATGAATATTCTTGTTATACAGATGAAATCAACAAAAATTTAATTTAAATTAAGAATTCTACAATATCCATTTTGAAAACTAGAAGAAAATAAAATTTCAACCAAATTATTGAATACCTATAGTTAGGGTGATTCTCAATAGATGGCACTAACGAACGTAGTGACGTAACCGGAAGTAATGTATGTATCAACTTGAAATGCCGCAACTGTATATGAAACAAACCACCAAATAGAAGTGTAAGTTTGTTGTTTGAGTTGGAATTTTCAACTTCAGATTCTCCTCCTTTTGAGATTTAACATACAGACAGCAGGCCCGTTTCGTATCGGGGTGCAGCGGGTGCAATACAGTCGGGCGGCACATTGTAGGGGCGGCAGACGACTTTTTCAAATAAATAATTCAAATTTAGAGTTACTCAAAAAAAAGTATAAAGTCAACGAGTGCTTCAATATTTAATTTTACTGATGTCAATTGATTATGTTCTTTTCTTAAAGGTATTATGTATGTATTGTTATGTATGATTTTGTTCTTCAACAATGGTCTTATTATTGATAACTTATCATCAAAGGGTCTATGGACAGGTTACTGAATCCGGTGTGCGAAAATTACCAATTTTCAAACATCAATTACACGCTCGTCTTTTTGAAATGTTGTGTAATCATGTATTGGATAGAGAATTTCAAGATGCATTTCCTAAAGTTTTCTATCTAGGAAAAACGTGATAAGGTTCTGAATGACACAGGAAGCCCTTGGACCCTGTTTTTTTTTTCGTATATTTTCCTTCATAACTGGCTAGAACTTAGCAAATAATATTGATTTGCAATATTAATTAAGTGATTTATATAGCAAATTGAAATAGCTTTCCAGATCTTCAAGGATTTTCTCGATACGTTTGTTAGTTTTCCCAAAATTGAAGCAAATTTAAAAAGAATTTGAACAGTGATGCTGTGCATACTTTTGTTCTTAAAAAGATAATATAAGGGGAGAGGGCATGAAACTACCTTAAAGACAATTTTTGAAAATTAGATGAGTTATAGGGAAATTTTTAATCCTCTTTTTCATCTATTATTGAAAACTATTAAAATTAATTGATTTGGTTGATGATTGATATGAAAATGTCGGGAATTTTATCTACTTCACGATCATGAAATTGTAATGGAAATTATTTGAAAATCTGTCTATATTTTCATGTTTGTGGTAGTATACCAGATCTATCCGGTTTATACCAGATCTATCGTTATACTGCGGACTAAATCACAATAACGATAACAACACAAACATGGTCGACTAAAAAATACAGACAGATTTTCAAATATTTGCCATTAGAATGATATGGTCGTGAAACGAGATTTTTCCGACATTTTCATATCAAGCATTAATCAAATTAATTAATTTTAATAGCTGTAAAAGGGGGTCCAAAATGTCCGTCTAAATCTCTAATTTTCATAATTTTCTTTTAAGCGAGCTTTATGTCCTTTCCCCTTATATCAGCTTTCTAAAAACAGTAGCGTGTTTTTCTATCTTTAAAATTATGCACAACATCACCGTTCGATTTTTTTTAAATATACTCCACTTATAGGAAAACTAACAAACATATCGGGAATATTCTTAAAGATTTGGAAAGCGCTTTCAATTTTCTATCTAAATTCACCTGATAAATATTTAAAATCAATAATATTGACTAATTGTAAGTTTCAGCCAGTTATGAAGGAAAACGTACGAAAAAAACAGGGTCCAAGATGTTCCTCTGCTATTCAGAATTTTTTCACATTTTTTTTTAAATAGAAAGCTTCTGAACATGTACCTTGAAATGCTCTATCCAACGCACGTTTACTTTTCACAATATCTCAAAAAACAAGCGAGTGATCGATGTTTGAAAATTGGCAATTTTCGCACACTAAATCGAGTAATGTGTCCATAGATCCCTTAACAAAAGGGGAAAGGGCGGTAAGCCAGTCTTGCACCCAGGCGACGCCAGCCCACGAAACGGGCCTGACAGACAGTGCTCTTTTAAAATAGATACAAGACTCTTTGAGAGAACGAGATGTTGGAAATTTGAAAGGAACAAAGCTCTGTGAATTTAGTATGTCGAATACAAAAAAGTTGCTGCTTTACTCCCCATATTGCCACCCTATAAAAACCGTCAACTATTATTGACATAATAGATAATAAAAAATAATATTGTAAAATTCGTATTAAAGTGATGAATTAACAGAGATTGTTGTTATTATCGCTATCAAAACCGCAAATTCTGATTATTATTTATAAATTTAGAAAATTTCACTAGTACGTTTATACCTATATGTATTTCTGAAATGCGGATTTTCATTTTTTATTAAGCAAAAACATAGTAAAATCATTTAATCCATTATAATACAACAAGTCTTGAGGGGGTTAGTCGAGTACAACTTCGTTTAGTATTTAGTGGATGTTGATATCGTTCAGGGTTAATGTACCTTAAAACAAACTAATTTAGTGGAAGAAAATAATGATGAATAAAAAAGAAAAATTAATAATCGATAATATACAAAATTAGTTTTTTTTCTTCTTTAATTAATTAGGCATCTTAAATTGTTTAATAGACGATCAAATTACTAATGTAATTGCCATCAATTTTTTATTAGAAATAAATAGATTTCCAGAAAACTTATAATTAAACTAATAATGTTCCACATCAGGGTGTTATTAATCGTTAATTTTTATCTATTGATCACAAAATATCGTTTTTATTTGTTTGTTAAACTGTCATTTATTTCAGAAGATTTTACGATTTTTTTTTCTATAAACAAATTCACGCGTATGTGAGATTTGAAAAGCTTTTTTGTTTGTTATTACTGAGTGACAGTAGTAGCAGCAGCACCTTTTCACAATTTTATTACATTTCATAAATTTTGAAACGACTTTCACAATTCTCCGCTTATTTTCTATTGAATAAATCAAATAGAGATGGAGGTAACATTTTTAAAAGAGAACAGCTGTTTTAAATTGAATAATTCGTTAAATCTATATTTCTTTATAATAAAAACGCGTAAATGAATCAATAATGAGTTGCATTAAAGTTAATAAATCATCTAATGCTCTATGTACAAATTAATGTTACAATGTACATAAACTACCGGTATTTAATTGAATTACTGTAATTTATTGGAAAATTAAAATTAAAACAATTGTAGATATGGAAAACAATCATTGCAAAGCTATCAAAGCTACAATAACAACGAGCTTTTTTAAATAAACAAAATTTTCTACATCCAAACAATGGTGAAAGTCTAAAGACGCTTATACACAGATGTACACAAATTGTTTCTAGTTTCAATGCTTATATTCGAACGAATCTTCTATTTTTCAATCAAAACATTGAAACCCGGCTTGTGATGTAATTTACAGTCTTCAATTCTGTTTATATTTAATAAGAATAAATTTGTTGGGGAATGTGCACAGATGCGATTCATCTTCTCTCCTATTTTTTTTTTTTTTTATCTACGATTATTATACAAGAATCATTGATAAGGGTTATCAATAAATTCTAGACTAAAGCTCGGTTATGGTTTCAGCTTACCTATTTCAAACTTTTCCAAGTAAAAAACCACTCATTGTTGTTATATTGATGTGGATGAGTGTTGTTAGTCTTCCATCCCTTGGAGAATTTCCACACTCTCATTTACAGTTTTATTATTGTGTTAATTTTTTTTTTTTTTATTAATAGTAAAGTTTGAAAAGCGTCCCGTTTGAATTAAAACT
Source organism: Mylabris sibirica (assembly GCA_039776855.1). Lineage (NCBI taxonomy): Eukaryota > Metazoa > Arthropoda > Insecta > Coleoptera > Meloidae > Mylabris > Mylabris sibirica. The sequence goes on from CM077843.1 coordinate 3,058,992, forward strand.
TTTTATATTTGTCCGGTGTTCATCCAGTAAGAACCGTCCTGGAAACGAGTTGGATAACGACTGAGCGTCGTCGACGTCGGTACGTATTGTTAACCGTCATGACGCTCTATTAAAATCCACATTGATATCCACACATATACGCTATCCTATTAATACATATCTATGGTGAAATTTATCAGTTTTATAATAAATAAAGCCATTTTGACATCCATTACTAACTGTAATAAATGAATGAATTTGTAGTCAAAACGATAATGCAGTAGTATCCATCCGGAAGGTTGATTTTCATCAAAATGGCAGAACTGGCATGGAATTTAAATTTATCAAAATAAAAATGCTAAAGAAAATGTTCATGATACAGTATAATATTAGGCATGTTCCCAATGTGAATCTTAAATTTTTATGGTTGCTATTTCCATAAGAGTTCCAAATATTACTAAAATATAGTCTATGTATAGTTGTTATAATTTGTTTAGATGTCTTGCTAAATAATGATAGTAGTTTTAGTTGGAATGCATTATGCATATACTTAGTTTTAATTTATAGTTATCTCTGTATATTACATCTATCTTGTTGTTTGACCATCGAAATAAAACAACAAGAGGTCTCTTTGTTTCGTTATAATTAAGTGGTTGATTTTACAGATTCACACTCTCTCTCTCACACACACGCACACAGACACACATTCCATTCATGATCGATTGAAGCTCTAAGTGAAAATGCTTGTCGTTAAAACGGAGTTCTCACGTTTTAATTGAATGATTCATTTGCCGAAATGATCATGTGATGGAACGTGTGAATCCTCTAATCAATCAGAAAGAACGTCATTTGCTAATTAAAGGATAACTGAAAAGGATACATACTTTCATTCATTTTCCTTTCATTACTAATAAATGCTAACATGCAAAGATTCTAAATTAATCACTGTATATATACTACATGATACGTGTGAGAGATTTGATGTTCATTTTCATTTTCATTTTCATTTTCATTCGACTTGACTAATATGAAATGAATCAATTAATTCAAAACGTGACAATCTCAAATTATATATGTAATGCTATTTCACCTCGCACAGTGTTACCAGGTCTAGGGAATTTTCCCTAGATTTAGGTAATTTTTGCTTCATCAGGGGAAAAGGGAAATTTTAACAGTTTTTTCTTCAATTTAGGGAAATTTAGAAAAAACTAAGAAAAGAAAGCTTTACTTCATTAATAATTTATTTGATATACCGGGTGATTCACCTCAAACGAAAAGTTTTTATGGCAACATCCATTATTTGGTGGACGATTCTTTTTTTTTGTATTCAAAGGAGGGTCTACAGGGAATATTTTAACGAAATGAGCGCCTAGTATCTCAAAAAACGATCGTTTCTGACAATGTGGTCATTTCAAAAAACCTCAAAGCAAGCAAAACGATTAAGAATGACTCGGAGACCCTCCCAACATTGATTTTTTTCGTTTTTCCTAATTTTATTCTAGAACAAGTGGAGATGTTTCGTTTTTTTTTTCTAGAATGCAAGGGGAAAGAACGAAAAAAATCAATGTTGGAAGGGCCTCTGAGTTATTCTTAGTCGTTTTGCGTCTTCAGCTCATTTATGAAAATCGCAATCTTGTTCAAATAGAACATTTTTGACCAACTTCAAAATGAGCTAGGAGGTTCTAACTTTGCTAAAATGTTCTTCAGAGACCTATCTACAAATCCTTGATTTATTATTCGAATCACTCGCCAAATAATGGGAGTTGTCATAAGAAGTTTTCGTTTAAGGTGAGTCACTCGGTATACTAAAATTTTGTAAGCCACTACGTTTAGTAAAATGGATTCGCCATCTATTCAGTACTAATTGTTTTAGAAATTCCGATAGGATTGAAAAGACAGCACAAGTCTGGGCGAGGTTGTATTTCTCTTCGAGACCTTGTATAAAAAATTGCAATTTTAACTTCTTCCACCTCTTGAAATTGAATTTTTGAAGGAAATAAATATCTAGGGAATTCTAGGGAATTTTATGTTCGGAGTCTACGGAGAAATGCTTTAATAGACCAGGCAACGCTGACCTCACAGTTTCCTATGTCTTTGTTATATGAAGTCGTAACTTGGTTCATACTTTACCAAATTTGACATTTTTCAATGAAAAAACAACCGACTGAACTAACAACGTAACGGTCCTACGTAATCAAAGGCATAGCCAACTGCGAGTGAAATACCGTTGTATGCCGTCTATTTATAAATCCAAAGAAACATAAGATAAATCTACTTACAATAGTTGAAAATCTCCAGTACCACAGCATGGTGTATTATGGTTAAAAGTCAAAAGTAGCATTTTGATTTTCTAAGAACAAACAGAAAAATGTGATGATTTAGCAGCGAGATTTGCCCATATTTGCGTGCAGGTGACGTCACTGCTCTGAAATATATCTTATAAATGTATAAACGCGGGATTTGCCCATATTTGCGTGCAGGTGACGTCACTACTCTGAATTATTTTCTATATGCATAAGCGCTCTCCAATCGCACTTGATCCCATCGACTTCTCAATACAGTTATCCGTTTATTCGTTGTGATTGTAACACTACAAACATCCAATATAGTTGATGAAGTGAGAGCCAATAACAGGCGATCTACTGTAACTGATTTTGGCCTCTATTGCTACATTTTTATAAGCGCAGAGAATAGGTGGGTTCAAGTCGATTATAGTAAAAACTGAACGTTGACTAGGGGTCAATTTCACTAACGTCTGTTAAATTTTAACGTACAAATAAGTCATAGAAACGATTTTCATAATCATAGCAACGATTCTTTTTAACTGCTTCTTAGGTTTAACTGAATTTGGTGAAATCGTCCCTAAATCTTTCATAAAAACATTTACACCAGCTCGCTTCAATCTTTAAACATTAACACCTGCATAGAATAACGAGTGCCTGGAACTGTGAAGTATACAGTTTCATTCACAAGCATTTTTGTCATTTTTTCACGTCGCTTATCATTGAATTCTCTTTTTTCCTGTTTCCAACAACACTGCAGTATTTGAACAAAATACGATTTTATTTCCCTAAACAATAGCTACCTGTATGTATTCCCATGGGCATACAAGAAGGTTGGTATAAAGCACAAGCATTCTTCAAATAATTCAATTTACAGAATGCTGTTGAAGCATTTTTGTTTTGTTATAAATATAGTTATGATAATGGTAAATTATTGTTATATTCGATCGGTTGATATCTAGAATTTAACATACAAAAGATCTACCAAACAATAGTGAACATTGAATTTGGGTCTTGTTTAAACTATGATGTATGATCAAAATTTGTATATCATACAAGGCAAATAAATAGAACACTAGGATGTAATGCATAACTTTAACAAGGAATATTTAATTATTTATTACTTGTATGTGTCGAATAGTTAAACCCATATGCTGTTATCGTAACTTAATTCTAATATAGTAGGTACACATCGTTTGGTGTCCCATTGATTATCTATTCAGTAGCGTAGCTTGTAGTGTGAATCTCTCGATCAGAAACAAGAGCCTGTCAAGTGGCCATTAACTAATTCTAGTGGCTTTCAAATCTTCTAGGAGTAGTGAAATAAAATACTCACAATCACTTTACTGTTGAATATTTGAACATCCATCTATAAATTAACGGCTACAAGCAATCTAAACTGTTTACCAAACGTCTCATTAATGTCAAATTATGATTTTAAAGCTTTAATAAACCGTAAATCTATTTGTTTCTCACCTATAATGAAAATTTTTAATCATTATTTATAATTAATGGTCTCCTGTTTTTAGTAATCAAGACAAAGGTAATATTGAAGGTTTCAATATTACAATAAAACAGTATAATGATCCCAACAAAAAGCCGTGTAGTTATATATGTGTGTAAACGTTTTTAGAAAAAGCCATCGATCTTAACTTATACAATTACCTGTTTGGAATTTTAAACAGGAAATGACCCGTATTTCTACGCCTATGTGCTTATGTATATAATGCCAATAAAATGGCTTTCAAGTTAAATAGTTTCGAAATTTTTCATTTATAATCATTTTCTGCAAATTCTGGAATCAACCACTGTATATTTCAATCTTAAATCCATTCTACAGACTTTCACATAATTAATATTTCGTTCACAGCTTACATTGTAACCGTTTTGTAAGATTAACTGCTTTTTTTTCTTGCTTGTATGAGACATTGTAGAAATGCAATTACCACAGTATTTACATTATTCAAATTTGACTTTCTAGTTGGTAGAAATAACTCAAGTGTTATGAATACGATTAGAAATTATTTAACCAGTGTTTTTAGTAGTTCAAACTGACAGTACTGTATAGGATCAAATAAGTTTATATAGGATGTTTGGTCTAAGTATGGTGAGTTCTAAGAAACTCCTATTAGTCGACGAGCGATTCGAAAAATATTTTAAGGATTTGTAGGAGGGTCCTTGAAGAACATTTCAGCAAAATTAGAACCTCGTAGCTCATTTGGAAGTTGGTCAAAAACCGCTCGTTTCTGATGATGTAGCCATTTTCAAAAACGAACTAAACACGCAAAACGACTTAGAATTACTTTAGGATCCTCCCAAAATTGATTTTTTCGTTTTTCTTCATTTTATTCTGGAACAGGTGGAAATATTTCGTATTTTCTCTGAAATACAATGAAGAAAAACGAAAAAAATCAATGTTGGGAAGGTCTCCGAGTCATTCATAGTCGTTTTGCATGTTCAGTTCGTTTTTGAAAATTGCAACAATGTTCAAAACGATCGTTTTTTGACCAACTTTGAAATGAGCTACGAGGTTCTAATATTGCTTAAATGTTCCCTAGGGACTCTTCTACAAATCCTCAAAATATTTGTCGAATGGCTCTTCGACTAATAGGAGTTTCTTAGACCAAACAATTTGTATAATTGTCATTTTGTGACACTTCTATACAGGGTGGACCAAATTCGATGCACCTATAGGCTATCTCGGTAACCAGAAGACATAGAAAAAAACTAATGACACAACACCGATCTACTTTTTTCCGACTTGCTCAATGGTGAAAACAAAAATGAGCTATCTTCTTTTGTTTTCGAGTAATAAGCAAAAAGTCAATATTTTGTCATTTCAGCAATCGCTTATATCTTGAGTGCTATAATAGATACAAGAAAACTAGTGGCACCTTCTACAGGCACTTTTTAAAGTGTAATTCAATGGTGTGTTTTGTTTTTTGATTATCTTATTATAACATAAAGTTGTATTTTTTTAAATACAAACTATATTTGAAAATTAGATAATCAGGGAGCTTATTTTTTTCTGATTTTAAATATATATACAATTATAGCTTTATTTTGAAAAATAACGGAGATATTTAATTGTTTTCAATTATTGATACAATTGCATTTGTATTTAGACTTTAGATACATCAAGTTGACTATAGTCGTCTAAACATTCTTGTTAAACAGGAAAAGTTGTCAAAATTCTCAAAATATGGCGAATTTCCTATTTTTAAGCGACAGTGTTTCAATAAATTTAAAATTAATAACGGATACTTTTTTTTACATTGCAGTCAAAGATAGCTAAGGAAACTTAACTGTGAACGTACCACAGTTTGTGATACATTTACTGTATATCTATATGTATACATAAGCTCAAATGCCAAACTATTGGTTGACAGTTCAGTGGTACGTTCACAATTAAATTTTCATAGCCATCTTTGACTTCAAATTTAAGAAACCTCATTATAAATAATTAAAAAAATTAATATCTCCATTATTTTTAAAGATAAAACTAAAAATATTTATATTTTTGAAATCAGCAAAAAATAAGCTTTCGACTGATCTAATTTTCAAATATGGTTTGTATTTAAAAAAATACAACTTTATATTATAACTCTTAAATTATCAAAGTAATCAAAAAACAAAACACACCACTGAATTACACTTTAAAAAGTGCCTGTAGAAGATACTATTGGTTTTCTTGTATCTATAATATGATTGAAGATATAAGATATAAGCGATTGCTGAAATGACAAAATAATGACTTTTTGCTTATTACTCGAAAACAAAAGAAGATAGCTCATTTTTGTTTTCACCATTGAGCAAGTCGGAAAAAGTAGATCGGTGTTGTGTCATTAGTTTTTTTCTATGTCTTCTGGTTACCGAGATAGCCTATAGGTGCATCGAATTTGGTCCACCCTGTACAGCTAAGGCAAATCGTATAGGTAAATAAGAGAAAAATTGAGAAGTAAATAAACAGTCACGAAAAGAAAAATTTCAGTAACTATCTGTGTTCTAATGGATACGCTTTTAAATGAAGTCTTACTATACCTGGTGATTCACTAGGTATAATAAAAAATTCTTATGGCGAGTGATTCTAAAAAGGATTTGTAGCAGGTCCCCAGAGAAGTTTTAGTAAAATTAGAACCTCGTAGCTCATTTGGAAGTAGGTCAAAAAATATTCGTATTAGACAAGTTTCCGACTTCAAAAACGAGATAAGGACGCCAAACGACTAAGAATGACTCGGAGACTCTCCCAACATTGTTTTTTTTTTTTCGTTTTTATCCATTGCATTCTAGAAAGAATGCGAAACATTCCCACCTATTCCAGAATAGAATTGAGAAACATAAAAAAAATCAATGTTAGGAACGTCTTTGAGTCATTTTTAGTCGTTTTACGTGTTCAACTTGTTTTTAAAAATCGTGATATCATCAGAAACGAGTTTTTTTACCAACTTCCAAATGAGCTGCAAGGTTCTAATTTTGCTAATATGATTTTTAGCTACCCTCTTGCAAGTTTTGCAAATCCTTGAGATATGTTTCCTATCACTATCCAAATAATGGGAGTTGCTATAAAAACTTTTCCTTTTATGTTAAGGTAGAAATTCAGTCATCCAAGGTTGAGAAACACCCGGAACCGCACTCGTTAGGTGGCGCTTGCTCCACCACGTCTTTTATATCTATATTATTATCCACATTTACAGATTGCTTTATTTTCTTTGAGAGCAATATGGTGGAATTTATAAATTAAAATTTTAAAATGCCTTTTTTGGAGAAAAGATTGATGTTTACGTTAAATAATTTCGTTTATATCAATTTTCATAGTTGATTCTATACCCTACAGTTGGTTTTAAGCGTATATTAACATTAAATACACCTATTTCGACTTTTTTCTTTTCTATTTTTTGGTGCAAAAACGGAAAATTCAGCGTCATCCACAAAAATTTAGAAGTTAAATAAAACTAACTCGGATATGATAAAAAAGTTTAAGCAAAATCTGTCGTCTCATTTTCGAGATAAAAAATAAAATAGTGCAAAAAACATGGTTTTTCACTTTTTTTCAAAAACTTAACAACAGATTTGCCTAAAATTTCGTATAGTAAGTAATGCTTAATTCAAAATTTTTGAATGTCAAATTTATATTTTGATCCACTGAGGTTCGACCTTAATCACTTGGTGTAGTAGAAATGAAACTTTAATATAAGGCAGAATCAAAAATATTTCCCGTGACCTCCTCCCTGGTTGTGCCACAAATAGAAGCTTATATAAACTAATTGTTATTGTCTCCTATGTCTATGTACCTATAAGAATTGCCTTCACTGTATAAATTTGTTGAATCGTCTATACAGCCTGTTTCACATAAAAGTAGTATATGAATATCACGTATAAGAACACATGATTAATATTAAGGGAAAGATAAGGGATACTTTTGATCAAACAATGAGGTATCGACTGATAATATTTTAGGTGAAAATTTCATCTGTAAAGATGATGAATAAATAATAGCAAGATTTTTGTAAAATCGATAAAATTAACAAAAGAATTTTAGATTAAACCATTAACAACAACAATATTAGAGTTTTTTAATCTTTAATATAATTAATTACTACACACCTCCCAACATTGAATAAGTTTAATCAAAATCGAAATTTAAGTGGATTCATTCATCTAAAGAGCTCTTCTACCTTTCTATTATTTATTATCGTGATGACATCAACTTTCCTATTAAACTTAATATTGTTAAAATTGAGTGTTTCTCACGATTAATGAATTTTGTTCAAAATAGAAGAAGGATACTAGAAGTGCTGTTTTAAAACCTATAAAGTAATTATAAATGGCCGCATCATAAGTCTTGTCCCAAAAAAACACAATTCAACATAGAAACTTTTATTAAAAAAGAACTAAATTTTATACAAGTTTGTTAAAATAGCTCTTCTGTATAACTTTCCACAAACTCATAATTTCGAAACGGATCATCTAGGGCAGGATACACGACTACCACACAAATACTGACTACCAATTCAGCTGATCCTGACTTTTCTAAACATGATCATATTTTATAATCCAGTGGACTTAGATTCATACTTGATAAGGGTCAATCTTTATGAAATAATTTTATGAATAAGCCACTACCAAGAATTTGAATGGGAGTCGACAGATTCTTCCTTCACTTCAGATTCATCCATTGTTTATAGGTGTTCTCATTTTTGTTAAATCCACAACTCATATGAAGTTGAAATTGGATTAAACAATAAATAACAGATCTCCATTACAGACAAGAAAATTTAATGAAACATTGTTTAGCTGTTTGCCAACTTGTAGACAATGTAATTGTTTGTCCTCAATTCTCATTTAGTTGAAATTAACTTGAATTTTATATAAAAATAAAAGACACTATGAAATTATTGATTGTTTAGACGTGTTAAATGTTGATTGTAATACATCTATCTAATCGAAATTGAAATTCCTATAAACCGTAATCTTGAATGTAATCTACACTGCTATTGTGATGGTAATAAAGATATCATGATCCTTATCAATTGTGAGAATAACTTGAATAAAATGACGTGAAAATGGCGTACATTTAATTAAATTGTAATCGAAAGTGTTCATTAAAGAACTGATAAGAATTATATTTTAAGATGAAAGCATTACAAAATCCAAATTAAGAATTGATTAGAATCAAAAGACTAATAAGACGATAATCAAAACACCAACTTTAGAAACGATTATTTAAGATATGAGAAAAGTTATTTAAAGATAATGTAGCTCAGTACTTCCCTTATAGTTTCCTTTAAACTCGATTTGTTTTCTTTATAGATAAGGAAATACATAGAAAGACGATACTTTTAAATAGGCAACCCTGTTAGAGAAAATCCTAAACGGAAAAATCTGTTTCAATCAAATTGCTTGGGAAAAACTTTATTCAAATACTTATAAAAAAAATAAATGATGAATTTTTATTGTTACTACTATTTATATTCTTTTATGGGCAATAGAAGAAAATTTGTGTTCACATTTATACTCCTTAGGGAAATTATCTGGTAGCTTCATTTAGCAATAAGAAATGGAAAATTTATTTACACGATACATTTCTATTACTTTGCGTTTAAATCGTTAAAAAACAATGAGTGGATTTTGAATATTACCAAAAAATTGATTTCGTTCTAAGGATTTGAACGATTTTTGCTTTGTTAAATCTGAATACCTTAACAATGTATAAAAGCAACAAAAAAATGAGAAAATTGGCTATTTATTTGGTTTAAGGCTATTTGTAAGCGGGCCTCGTTTTATTGTCTGAAAAAGTGACAATTTTTAATCATCGATTTCTCGGTTATTTTCTGAGATATTCAAACACTGTGACCAGCGTTGAATTGAGCATTTCACCGTGCACCCGACAGACTTTTTCATTTTGGAAAATTTTCACTAAATTCTAAAGTGAAAAGGAAAATGTCGGAGCATATCAAAATAATTCAATACAACGTATTATCTACAATTTTAAAGATAAAAAATCGTACAGCAGCTTATTTGAAAGCTTATTCATATGCAAAGGGCATATGAAACCCCAAAAATCCAATTTTTGAAAATCCAAAAAGTTATTGAACAACAATTAAAAAAGATTTTTCCAACTTTTTCATTTTCTCTCAATAAGTTTTTGGATTTTCAAAAATTGGATTTTTGGGACTTCATATGCCCTTCGCACATGAATAAGCTTTCAAATAAGCTGCTGTACGATCTTTTATCTTTAAAATTAAAAGATAATGCGTTGCATAAAATTTTTTTGACATGCCACTTCAAATGCAATATTTTCAGAAATGAAAAAGGAAATTGAAATTTGAAGACTGTCCCCCAATGCAGTTGACTTTTCTCTATTTATTCGTGTAAATTTTATCAAATTATTTTCACTACACAAGAACCTGTGCGGCCCCGCGTAACACTAATTTTTTAGGTGAAAAAACATGATATTCTCAGATATTTGGAAAATCCAAGCAGTTTTCCATTTAAGTCGGGTGTCCCCCAATGAAGAATAAAATTTGTGATCGATTGAGCTATTTTGGAGCTCGATACCTCTTACCGTTTACAAATTACACGACCCAAGAGTTCGCTTATGGAATCTCCATGTAATCGTAAGACAACAAAACCAAATTCGAGATGACCCTTAAGTTAGTAGAATTGACAGCTTAATCAAAATCTCTAAAGTTATAACCATTTTTTAATGTCCTAATCAGATTTTGCAATTAATCTTATATTTCAATGGTGCTTTTCTTTCAGTTTTACGTTATTGGAAAACAATTATAAATGAGATTTATCATAAGGCGTCAATTTCAGAGAAATTCTCTCTCGTTGCTCTATCCATATAGAAAAAATAACGTGTAAAACTTTAATTTCGTGTACTTTAATTGCCTATTTTCAAGCGATTTTCTTAAATCCAGCCCTCAATTAACACGAATGATGTAAAATTGAAGGAGAATTTAGAAAATGTGCAATTTCTACTGGCTATTTACTCAATGATCATTTGCAGTATCAATCGATAAAGTCAATATGGGTAAAATAACATCAAATGGTCCGTTTTGTGTAAATAGTGAATGGATAAAGTTATTCTTGTTGAAGCCATTGTAAATTTTAGAGTGCACTAAATTGATCGCGTCTCAAGGTATTCACTTGAAACATCATTTTCTAAAATATACAAAGCACACACTGTTACAACTATACGGTTGAGAATAGTTTAAATTTCAGTTATGGTACAGTAAGTTTACCCCACAAGTGAACTGGTATTATTAACAATTAGTGTCAAATTTTAATGAAACAAACTGGGGAACTTGATGAATTCTCCTCTTTAACGATAGGTATAATTGATGTAATTTATAAAATTTACTGTGGCATATTCAAAATATCGAAATTAGACAGTAAATTGTGCTACGAGAGACAGTGGCGTAATAAAAATATTTCTTGGGGGACTGATTACAACAATATATGTATAATATATTCACGATTCGTGTGAAACGTGTATTAGTTCGATTCGAAAAATATTTCAAGGACTTATAGAAAGGTCCCTAGAGATCATTGTAGCAAAATAAGAACTTCGTATCTCATTTGGAAGTTGGTCAAAAATCGCTCGTTCCTGACGATGTCGCGATTTTTAAAAGTGAGCAAAACACACAAAACGATTAAGAATGACTTGTAGACCCTCCCAACATTGATTCTTTTTGTTTTTCTTTAAAAAAAGTAATATTGGGAGGATCCTCGAGTCATTCTAAGTCGTTTAACGTGTATAACACGTTTTTGAAAATCGCTACATCGTCAGGAACGAGCGATTTTTGACCAACCTCATAATGAGCTACGTGGTTCTTATTTTGCTAAAATGTACTCTAAGGACTCTCCTATAGATCCTTGAAATATTTTTCGAATCTCTCGCCAACTAGAAGTTTCACACGAATCGTATACATTTAGATTTTCATCCCTGTATACGGGATACGAGGTTTTTCACTAGTGAATCACTAGGAACTAATCTACTCTAACAACAAGCTTCTTAACAAAACTTCTAGTGAAAACTCTACCCAAATATTAAATAAAGTGACTAAATAAATGATGTTACTAGAGTCTTGGGAGGGCTGCAGCTACGTAGCGCCACTGACAATGAGAAGAGAAACTATCTGAAATTCGTAATTTGTACAAGTTTTATTATTAGGGCCTACAATTCTAATTATCCTTTATTAAATGATCTAGGAACAGTTTCAATTTCAATGTAACAGAAAAGCGTTTCGGTATCATGCTGGATTCAAAATACAATTGGTCACGATCTTTTCTAAGATCAACATAATAACCCATATTCCAAGAGCGATCCTTTAACTCGTAGCATACAAAGCAAATACTCTGCCAATAATAGAGAGAAACGAGAAGAATCTTACAGACAGAGAGAATATTGAGATGTTGGTCGATTTGTAAAGAAAATTGTAGATTCCACTTTGATACATTAAAATTCTCCATTAACAAAACCAAAAATTTTCCAATGCAAAATCGTTATTTTCAATAGTAGTAGTAAATGTGATAAATCACTGGAAAATGGGTGTTGCCTACCATTTCTATACAATTTCATTTTTTCAACCGTGAATACCAATAGCTTTCTTCTACCAAAAAAAAAAAAATATATATATCAAAGACGGATAGATGAAATCAAATTGATGATCACTTGGAACAACTCAATTGATCATAACAGACATATTGCTTTTTTCTCGAGTTATTGCCATTCGTCCATCGATTTTAATATAACTTTAATAATAATAATGATAATGACCAACCATCATTTCATCCATCTAGGATTATCAGTAGAGACAGTGCCGGATTAACCGACAAATGTCTAGGGCCCGTGATTCGGAAGGGCTCGGCTTCGGTACAGAAATAAATAAGAATTTCCCTGATATGTTTGTTATTTTTCAGATAACTGGAGAAAATTAAAAAAAAATCGAACAGTGATGCTGTGCATAATTTTAAAGATAGAGAATCACATTTTTAGAGAGATGATATACATATAGGCAAAAGGACATGAAGCAAGCTTGAAAAAAATTTTTTAAAATTAAGTGATTTAGACGGACACTTTGAGCCCCTTTGTCACCTATTAATTAGAACTATTAAAATTAATTAATTTGAGTATGAAAATGTCGGAAATTTTATCTATTTATCATTAGGTATAATGGAAAATATTTGAAAATCTGTCTATATTTTCATTTTTTTAGTCGACCATGTTTGTGGCAGTGTACTTACTAGATCTATCCGGCTTATACCAGATCTAGCGGTACACTGCAGACTAATGCCCGTATTTATAAACCAATCCCAGACTCGGCCTTAAGTCTAACTTCCAAGCACTAGTTTTGGCTTATAAGTCTTGCTTTGGGAATTCTCGGCGAAAGTCAGGATTGAGTATATGGAGGGTTGAGAACCTGGAGAATTCTAGTTACATTTTATAGGGTCACGTTTTTCTTTCTGTGCGCACGCGCACCTTCTACAAAACACAAGCTCGTCTCAAGGCAGCTACAACCCAATCTTGGCTCAAGATCGGTTTATAAGTACGGGCATAAATTACAACAACAATAACGATAACCACACAAACATGGTCGACTAAATTATGAAAATATAGACAGATATTCAAATACTTTTATATTTTTATTATGGTTGTGAAAAATTCTTTTTTGACAATTATTAGTATTCATATTCTCTATTATTAAGAAGCATCCTGAGTTACATGGTTTTAGTATTTTTACAAGCAACTTTATAAATGTGACCCCAGTTAAAATATGGTCTAGGGCCCACTACAGGCTTAACCCGGCACTGAGTAGAGATTGTGATGTCTTAGATTCAAAGACCACAAAAAAAAAGTTAAAGAAATTGAGTTTAATTGCAACAATTTCTAGGCGGATAATCTGGCAGTAGATAGAAATTCGACAATACAATAATTAATATTTCTAAAGATTAAATAAAATGTATTAACACTTCATAGAAGAAGATAAGTAACGGTTAGCAATTATTATTGTTGTAATATTGTTTCGGATAAAAGTTTCTCCAGTGTTCGAATACCAAACTTAATTGGAATTAGTTTTGCAAGAGAATTTTCGTGATAATTCACCTGGATATTTTTCTTGATCGCATCCGGAACAATAAAAAAGAAAAAAAAAATACTTTTATTGATTAAATTTTGTTGTTTCATTGTCCTTTTGATTTCGATGAAGAAAAAAAGTGTTTCAAAGTTTATGAACAATAGAAACATAGTTCTTCGATTTCATAAATAAGATGAAATGGCTTGTTTTTCTGACAATTGTGCTACAAATATTTCGTCCGGTTACAAATACACTCGCCGAGAATGAGAGTCAATTGTGAAATAAATGCCTAAGGTCTCAGTTGAGACGTTATGCTGCCCATTATTCTTAAATATCATCGTTTTTATTGTTACTACCGTTTTCTAAGTTATCAAATAACAGATAGAATGGATACAGAAAGAGAAGACTCGTAAAACAATCTCAAGGGTAGAATTTTTCTTGATCTCTGTAAAGAGTAACAGATTTCTGAATATTTCAAAAATAACGAGTACGAATATTAAAAAATTAAAATATACAAGTTACATGCAAAAGAAGATTGCTATAAGAACGAATTTGTTTTGCCAAAGATACAAGAAAACGAATCAAACAACGATTCCAACCAAATTGGTCTCATCATGGTGGAGAGTCATTGGGGAGATCCAACGTAAAGATAGTTCTGTTGGACAAATAGGAGTCATCAAAAATTCAAGCCAAAGCTCAAGATTTGCAGAGTTATGACGAGAACATGACATAGTTGTGTTTTTTTGTAAAAGAAAATTCGAAGTCTTTTAAAAATAAGCTTGATGCGCTTTCTCAAGCCAAAATTAACAAATCATCAAATTTAAGACTTGGTTTTTAAATTTTAAATGTTATCTTTGCCCTTCTTTATATTTCCCTAAATTAAGCGAGTCGCTTTTCTCCCTTGTTCACAATATTGTCTATAAGAAGTTGTTCGTGTGGAATCAATGATTTAACAGAGGTTCATTGTTTCATTAAAGTTTTCTTTTCGGTTTCTTTCTTTACAAGTGATTTCTCATTTAAACTGTACGTGCCTCCAAATTGATCGATTGAATGAATTAATAAATAAATGCATTTTAAATAAAACACAACAGAAATCAAATTCTATTTATTTACAAATATACTAGTGCTATGCATAATTATCAATATATCAAAACAATTATCGATTTATCAACTAATTATATCGGTGTGCTGATATATCATTTATCAGTATCTATTATAAAATAGTATAATTCCATAGTTATCAGTATAATTATTAACGCCAACATAGATACTCCATTCGTAACTTATATATGATTATGTTTCATCGAATACTTAAACCCACTTACTCGCTGCGCTTACGAAAATGTAGCAATAGAGGAGCAAAAGTCAACTATACAGTAGACCGCCTGTTTATTGTTTATGACGTCGCTCACTCACTTCATCAACTATTTTGAATGATTGTAGTGTTACAATCGCAACAATTTTAAGAAATAATGTCCCGACTATAATTTTTGATAACTCTGACATTTTGCTAGCAATCAAATTTTGATGACTAACGAACTTTGTTATTTTGGAAAGTACCTATCGCATCTTGATATTTTAATAACTATCGATAAATGATAGGTATATCAAAGTTATACATAAGTTTTTTTATATTACCAACTTTCAAATGAGCTACGAGGTTCTAATTTTGCTGAAATGTTCTCTAAGGACCCTCCTACAAATCTTTAAAATATTTTTCGAATCACTCGTCGACTAATATAGGAGTTTCATAGAATCGACCATGCTTAGATCAAACAGTCTGTATAACATTATAGGGAAACTTAACAATTTATCGATTTAATTCAAACGATGATTGTAATTAATAAAAAAGAAACATTTTAAAACTTTTATATCAAGCTATACTCAGTCTATGTATAGGAAGTTTATAAGACACTTCATGTATTACTGATAAGGAAGGATAAAAGACGTGTTCTGAATATGTCTAATTTTTGAATGTTCACTTTAAAACCTTTGAAATGTTTACCCGAGAAATTTTCCAACTATTAACCATACAATTTTTCGTGAAAATAATAATTCTAAATTAGAAGACATTCAGTTACTACTTTAAACTTGTAAAAGTTAGCGTCAGACCCTATTTCTACCTCTAAATATAATACACACAAGTTTTCCACTTATTGTTAGGTACATACGATTCTACTGTGGTAATTTTTGTATTTTGTACACATACAGGGTGTTTGTTTTAAACGTGGTCAATTCTTGTGAAACTCCTATAAGTTAGCGAGCGATTCGAATAATATGTCAAGGATTTTTAGGTGGGTGTCTAGAGATCATTTTATCAAAATTAGAACCTCGTAGTTGATTTGGAAGTTGGTCCCAAACGACTCATTGATTTTTTTTCGTTTTTCTCCAATGTTGGACAGGTCTTCGAGTCATTATTATTGTTAGTTGTTTTGCGTGTTTAGCTCATTTTTGAAAATCGAAACGTTGTCTAAAACAAGCGGTTTTTAATCGACTTTCAAATGAGCTACAAGGTTCTAAGTTTGCTAAAATTTTATCCAGAAATTTCCCTATAAGTCCTTGAAATATTATTCGAATCGCTTATCAACTAATAAGAGTTTAAAACTGATAAGCTGGAAAAGTATGGGAAAATCAAGAGGATTAAACTTAATATCAACATAATGGATAGTTGGTAAAGCCGGTTGATTGATTGATAGTAGGTAAATATCACTCTGTTCTGCTGCAATGAAAGTTACAAGATATTGTAGTTGAAATATTGATCCTATACAGTTTTTTTTTTTTTTTTAATCTAAACTTACTGTCTACTCATGATCAGTGTGTTTATTATTAGAGGGTAAAATATATCGAATTTTCCGCTTTCTCCACTTATCAGTAGAAACACCGCTAACGTCCTCTATTTGTTGGACAGATAAATGATAGTTAAATGCTACAGTTTCCTATTTTAATTATATTAAAGCATCAAGTAAGGTTACAACTTTTTGAAAAGATTGAATTAAGCCAAGATATGACGCGATATAAGTATTCTTTTAAACTTGAGAATATCTACTAAGCATATTTCTTAGTTGCACTGCGTACCTATAACGTAAAAAATACCATTTATGGAAGAAATAAGTGCTTTTCTAAAGCTTAGAAATTAGAAATAGTTCAATTAAGAACATTTCATTTGGTTCTCTTCGTGTTTTCCCTATATGTTTTAAGTTTAGCTCGCAATCGATATAAACAAGGAGGGACAACACTTTTCGAGAGGGTTTAACAGTGCGGAATTATAAGGGCTACATAATTTTTTCCAAAAAAATCTGAATTCTTTTCTTATTTACGCTCACCATTCTTCGACCCATTCTCCTAGACACACAGGGTGTTTGGTCTAAGTATAATGAGTTCTAAGAAACTCCTATTGGTCGACGAGCGATTCGAAAAATATTTTAAGGATTTGCAGGAGGGTCCTTAAAGAACATTTCAGCATAATTAGAACCTCGTAGCTCACTTGGAAGTTTCTGACGATGTAGCGATTTTCAAAAACGAACTAAACACGCAAAACGACTTAGAATGACTTTAGGATCCTCCCAAAATTGATTTTTTCGTTTTTCCCCATTTTATTCTGGAACAAATGGAAATATTTCGTATTTTCTCTGGAATACAATGGAGAAAAACGATAAAAATCAATGTTGGGAAGGTGTCTGAGAGTCTGAGTCATTTTTAGTCGTTCTGCGTGTTTTGTTCATTTTTTAAAATTGCGACATTGTCCAAAACGATCGTCTTTTGACCAACTTTGAAATGAGCTACGGGGTTCTAATTTTGCTAGAATGTTCCCTAGGGACTGTTCTACAAATCCTCAAAATATTTTTCGAATCGCTCGTCGACTAATGGGAGTTTCTTAGAACTCACCAGACTTAGACCAAACACCCTGTAGATGTTTGCTTTCCAGCAGTAGTTCTCATTATTTCATTAGCAATTTTAGTATCCTTGGTCATCTTGGCCAAGATTAACAATATTTGGCTATACACGAGAAAAATTGAAACGCACTTACGTAAAACCGAGAACTTAAACTTTTTAGCCCAAAAACATACAAAATTGTCAAAATCACGTTCATAGATGGCAGTAAAATCAATTAAATGGCGCAAAAATGAATGCGTGTACATTATTTAGAAGCCTAAATTTTGCATTAACAAAAATTGAGGTAATGGAAACATTATAAATTGATTTTTACTTTCAAAGTTGTATCAAATTTTGGTACATTTATTTGTAATTATTGAGAAATTGTTTGTTTGTGATAGAACGAAAACAAAATTTCTTTTTTTCCCCTTGCTTATTTCGTTTAAAATTAGGAAGAAATGACTCAATAATTGCCACATTTCCCCACTTCAATTTTTGTTAACTAGAGGACAAGGTAAACGGCTCACATTTCGCGTTACATCCAAACAGAATTGTTGTTTGTTTGATGAATTCAGTTGTTGTTGTTGTGGTACAAAGTATACACAACAGGTGATTTAATTGTGTTATTCTATTTTTTGATAATTTCTTTCCTTTAGAATTTATTATAATAAATATGGCTACAAATAAACCACTTCTAGATGATGATCAAAAATTTACACTGATGAAGGTAATTATGTTCATAAATAATTAACAACGGATCTTAATTAATTTAATGTAGGGACATAGATACACATTTTTTTAATAATAATGTTAATAAAAAGTAATTATAAATGTAGATACATTCTTGTGTACTTTCTAATTGCAGTAAATTCAATTTTAATGCTTCTTTCATTTGAATCAATTCGGAATTTATAATAAGCTGTATACATTTTTGTTGTTAAACTTTCTATTATGCTTTAGGCGCGATTTTTAAAACCATATACAGTATATTATATGTTGTCCTACTAAATTTTTGATTATAAAATTTCAAATCAAAATAAATAGTAATCAATCAGTGAATTTCGAGGAGTCACTGTAAAAAATAAGGTACCTACTTAAATATCAAGTGAATATAATTAAAGTATAATAGCTGGAAAACAATGGAAATTTTGATAGAACATTTAAAAAAAACAATTAAATTAATTTAACAAAAACAACTTATTGTTTTATAAGCATTTATTTTATCACCGATCATTACTTGTTTTTCTTACACGTTTGAAATCCATTTAAAAAAATCTATAGTATGTTCACTAATTGAGGTAAACTATCACCTTTCCTAAAGTGTGCTTTGTTATGCCATAACGTAGACAAAATTGAGTATTTATTTTATCACGAATCCATCATTAGTTTTAAAATCGTTCAAAAAATCTTGTTTTTGGATATCTATAGTTCATTCGCTGTTCGAAGTAATGCTTAAGACACAATTGTATACAGGGTGACATCATAATCCCTTTAAATACGCAAGCCTTACTATTCCTATGTGGAGTAATATCTTGAAGGGTGAAAAAATGGTTAAAATTGATCAATTGTTTGATGGCCGCTGATCAAGTACTAACCTAAGGTAATTTTGTTACCCAGAGTTGTTAAGAGAGCAGGTTTCAGTATAACACATCTCGGATTTCCATTGTTTTAAACTAAACAGATCTTAAAAACATGTTTTTTGCAAACTTACTCGTTTCCAGTGGCTCTAAGAATGTTGATGACATTTTCAAAGATTTTTTCTCGAAAACGGGGCAATGCTGACTCGATATATGTTATCCGAATAGGCTAAGGTTTCGGGCGCTTTACGTGGTTTGAAGTTTTAAGTAATTTCGATTTCACCCTGTATAATCTCAGTTTCAACACTTGCATTATAAATAATTAGTTTTAACGAAAATATAAAAAAGTTGACGCGAATTTTGATTATTTATTGCATAATTTAAGATAATTAATGAATGAATTACTAAATTAATTAGGGTTCTTTTTGTTGGATAAATTATTTTGCAGCCGCATTATCATCATCATCATCATCATCACCAGATTCTTTTTCACGTATTAAATGCACTGTTTCAGCTTCTAATGCTAATTTCCTTATATTAGCTAAACAACCAGCTGCAGCTTCTTGTAATTGATAATCGGTTGATGCGATTGCTTTCAACAGAAATTTTACAACACCACTTTCATGCATTGTAACACAATTGAATGGGTTCTTTGATAAATGATACAATGCTATAGCTGTTGTACGATGTACACGTGGATTTGGATCGGTCATATAAGCAACCAATGGTGTTATAGCACCTAATCTATAATTTCATACAATTTCAATATGTTTATAATGAATAAAAATCGAAATTTATACCGTCCAAATGTTTTACAATTTGATCCCCAAGCACAACAAAATGCTATCGCTGATGCTAAATGTTCACGTAATTCAGGTTCATTTGTTTCAACAAGATTAACTAACATTGGTATAACACCATGATCGGTGATAACACCTAAATTTTCCATATCTTTAGCAATTTCAGCGATTGCTGCACATGTACATGCCAAAACATGATTATCCGTTGATTTTAAACGATTCACAATCAATTCTAAACCACCAACAAAACAACGAATCATCTCACCAGAATCAATAGCATTCCGGATACATGGTACTAAAGACCATGCTGCATTTGCTTGAACCTATAAATACAAAAATTAAAAATAATTTTTGTATTAATTGATAATAATAATAATAAACGAGACTTTAGGTGATTCATTTTTAAGTAGCGACCATATTAATCGAACACCATCTAATTCTTCAATAATCCTCATCGATTCCTCATCTTCAGCACATTCTCTTAACACCATCGGTACATTCTCTAACAATGGTGGATAGGTGTAGTTTAATAGATTCACAAGGTATGGAATACCGTTAGCACGCCGTAAAACTGCACGGTTCTCTGAACATTTCAAACACTCACACAATGCACCAACAACATTACTTAAAACACGCTCATCTTCATCCATATTCTCCAATAACTCAACCAAAACCTACAGAATCCGTGTGGCACTATATGTCTAATAAAATAGCGCTACTTAATTTGCACCTCCACTGTTTTGGGCGTTGAGTGAATAGAGATTTCAGACTTATGGAATATTTGTAATCGAAAAATCTGCTAGGACGATGCTGACATCTAGAGTCCTAATCTAACTCCGTTGTTTTTCTTATGAAAAACGTTTCTTTTTCTATTTTAGATTAATTACTTTTGGCTATAATTTGTGTGTTTTGGTATACTGGCCCCCAAATTAACCTAATTTGTTTGTAATTTTTTTTCGATATATTCATAGGGATGTAATATGATGTGTGATGTTGACTGAATTATGATTTGTTTGTTTCTGAAAGAGAGAAAATATTGCCCTTTCTTAATGATGGGTCTTGACTGAAATTGTATTTCGATAGTGTCGTCATTTGGTGGTAGGAATACTTACAATGTTGGGAGTACTTCGACAGTGGCGCTGCCTAGTGTCAGGAGTACTTTTATCGACTACACAAAAAGCACGAGCTTGTAATTTCTATATTATTCACTCAACGATTTTGGAGGTACTAATAAGTATAAGCTATCGTTACTGAAAATCGAACCTCGACAGTTTTGAGTTGGTCCAAACGTTCAACATTTTCAGGACTTATAGCACACTTCCATATAGCACCGGTAATGGCAGCTAATAATAATTTATCCTGTTTTGTGTCGGGATTTTTTGCTAGATGTACCAATGGATCTAAACCACCTGCTTCACGTACCATATCACGTGTTATTTTATCTTCAGCACATTTAAATATAGTTTCAGCACAATGTCGTTGTAATAATTGATTGTCTGAATTTAAATGTCGTACAATATCTTTGACCATACCTTCTGTATAGATAGCAATTTGATAATCACGATCGATCGAACATTGTGAGATTACACCGGTTGCTGGTAATACAACATTCATATGAACAGATCTAGAATTTAAATATTGTTATGATAATAGATCGTATGATTTCAATCCGATACGATAAGATACTTTAAAAGTTTTGCCAATAGTGGAACAGCACCTTTAGTGATCATCACTTTGATATTTCGTCGACTCCTCGAAACGGACCATAATGCCCGAGATGCAGCTGTAGCAATATTTACATATTCATACTCATCAACATTTAGATTCTCTTCATTTTCTATCAAACAACGTTCTGGTACATCGAGTAGATCAATTAATTTCTCAATACCATTCGATTTGCGTACTTGACTACGTCCTTTACGTATTTGAGCAACATAATGTATAGTTTCAGCAATTTTTATTTGCAAATCCCTCGCTGGATCAGCTAGATTTTTAATTAATATCGGTATACAACCGAAATTGACCATACATCTTTTAATATCTCTATTTTTGGCTAATTCAATCAACACATTTAATGCACCTAATTTACAATTTAACGATTCACATTCAAGTAGATTAATCAAAACTTCTAATCCGCTCATATCTTGTATTGCCATCTGGTTCATTTCATTACTTAAATCATGATCTTGCAGGCAACATAATGCTATTATTGTTGCTGTTTGATTACCGGTTTTCAGATATCTCATCAATTTCTGTATATGCCAATATTCTGGCGATATTTCCGGACGAGCTTTCTCCAATTGTTCCTCATCCGAAGATGATCTAATATAAAATCTGAATTATTGTAAATACAATTAAGAGAATTTCAAAATTACCCCAATGTAGACTCATCACTATCATCAGGCTCTAGAATGATCACCTCTCTAGGCCCTTTCTGTTTTGTGTCGCTTGATAAATCTAAACTTTCAGTCGACATTTTTTTGACATAATATCAATAAACAATCTTGATTTTTTTTATTAATTGTTTTGAAATTTTTCAGTTCCGGAGAGGTATCGCTGATATTATGCAGCCACACTTTGATGATCAATTTCTTTTACGTTGGCTACGAGGTAGATTTCATTAAAATAAAAATCCACCGTAGATTATAATAGTTTGCGTTTTTTGTTATTAGCCAGATCTTGGGATATGGAAGCCGCCGAGAAGATGCTGCGCCAGGTAAGAGTTTTCAGTAAAATCACAAAACCTGAACAATTTTCGTGTTTCGCCGACGATTTTAAATCAATGTAGAATTTTGTAACTTATTGATAATAATAAACTCCGAGATCCTATTTTTGCTACAATTGCTCCTTGACTTGCTATATTAACAGGGCCGTAGGCAGAAAATTATTCCAGACAAGGCGCCTTTTTTGAAAGATGATCTGGGGGGGGGAATAAAGAATATAAAGCGTTTCAAATGGTGAAAGCTCTTAAAATTATTTATGTCGTTTTAGTTTATCTATCTGGAAAATAATTTAGGGGTTCTAGCAACCCTTTTTATAGGGGTAGTGTAATTTACTCTTCGATCTAATTGAACTTTACCAACATTACGTTTAAACGTTTGATGAAATTCTCAATTTTGGAATAATTAATAAAAAAAAAAAATATATCTTGAGAATTATTGAAAGTAGGAGCATAAAATTTGGAAATTAAGTAGCTCATCAAAAATTCGAAATACATTGCATTGGTCATATTACTAAAGTTCATTTTAAACGTGTAATACAAACGAAATTAGTCGAGTAATTCGAAAAATATTTCAAGGATTTATAGGAGAGTGCCTAGAGATCATTTTAACAAAATTAGGACCTCGTAGCTTATTGGCACGTTAAATGACTTCGAATGACTCGGGGATCCTTATAACATTGATTTTTTTTTATTTTTTTTCCATTTTATTATGGATCGGAGGCAAAAGTCTTTCATTTTTCCTATGACACAATGGAGAACAAGGAAAAAAAATTATGTTAGGAGGGTCTTCGAAGCATTCTTAGTCGTTTTGCGTGTTTATCTCGTTTTTGAAAATCGCGACATCGTCAGAAATGAGCGATTTTTTACCAACTTCTAAATGAGCTACAAGGTTATAATTTTGCTAAAATGATCTCTAGGCACCCTTCTTTAAATCCTCAAAATATATTTCGAATCGCTCGCCAAGTAATAGGAGTTTCACACGAATCGTATACATTTAGATTTTCATCCCTGTATTTAAATAGCCATCATTGTGAATCGCCCTGTATATTTCCACGTATTATATGTAAATTAATTGAAATAAATATTTAGTCGATGAGATGGAGGAAACAATGGGAAGTGGATGGGGCTCTACGTGAATGGCAACCACCGGAACCTTTAGCTCTCTACTATCCAAGTGGAGTGTGCGGTTATGATAAAGACGGTGCTCCAGGTATTTTCTTCTGCTTTAAAATTAGATCGAGAATAAAATGTATTTTTTTTAGTGATTGTTGTACCGTTTGGTGGTTTAGATATTATTGGATTATTACATTCAGTATCTCGACAGGATATGGTAAGATTAACAATAAAAATCCTTGAAGAATCTTTAGAAATGGCAAAGGTGAATAATTTGGGACAAGTTGTTGTTATTTTTGATATGGACGAATGGAATATCCGACAATACGCTTGGCGTCCAGGTAAATTTCCAATAATGAAGGAAATTTTATTATTTATTTTGTAAATTAATCAACATTTACAGCGGCTGAGGTTGTTATATCTTTGATAAAAATGTACGAAGCCAATTACCCGGAAATATTAAAAACTTGTTTTATCATTAATGGTAATTATAGGAAATTTTCAATGTTTTTTGTTTGAACAATGATGAAATTTTGATTGTAGCACCAAGGGTTTTTACGATTGCTTTCAATGTTATTAAGCGTTTTTTAAACGAATATACAATTAGTAAGATGCAAATTTATAAAAATGACCCAAAGAAATGGCAAAAAGTCTTGTTGGAAGCGATAGATGCTGATAATTTACCAAAACATTACGGTGGGAATCTTGTAGATCCTGATGGTAATCCCCGCTATACAACCAAAGTAATTAATTATTTATTTGTTTTTTTTTTGTATGTTTTTTTATAATTATGAAACGTTTAATTTGCGATAGATTCGACAAGGTGGTAAAGTACCAAAATCGTATTACACGAAGAAGTTCGATGAAATCGATATTGATAAAAATAAAGGATTTAAGACAATTACAGTGAAGAATGGTGAGAAGACAACATTTGATTTTATTGTAGCTGAAGATGGGTGTTTTTTACGGTAATTTTTCATAGAATTTATTTAAAAAGTTGTACTAATTATTAAATATTTAGTTGGGAATTCCGCACAGAAGGTCACGATATACGATTTGGTATAACAATGAAGAATGTCGATGGTAATTTACATACTGTTTACAATCATCGACGTATCGCCGCCCATCAACTGGATGAAACTGGTGTAATAGCTTGCCAATATCCAGCCACTTGTAATTCGAATTTTACACTCACAATCAGAAATTATTTTATATTAAAATTATAATTATTTTTTTTAGATTCGGTCACTTTTGATAATACATACAGTCTAATGAGGAGTAAAAAAATTCATTATAATATCGGTATAACGCTACCTTTAGAGAAAATGAATATAATACCACCTGATGAGGAAATGACGGATAATCGAAATTTAGTGTCTGGTACGGATTGTACGAATGCATCAACTAGTTTATCATAAGGGAACCAAATAGAATTTTTATTTTTTATTAAATTTGGGAATATTAAATAGATTTATTTATTTATATAAATTTGTTATTCTTAATTTCAATAAAGGAATGTTCCATATATTAATCATCATCATCAGTGAATAACATTTCAACTAATTGAATCTTCTCACACTGTTCACCTTCCAAACGTTGTGGTTTACCCCATCGTAAAAGTGTTGGTAATACTAATAGTTTTGTTCTTGGATCTAGACGGAATGGACATTTCGGATCTTTCCATCTAAATAAACATACAGATGATTAAAATATTAAAACAGAAACATTAGAATACATACAGAATACACATTACATCTATATTCTGTTTTTAAGCTAGGAGGAATGATTTAAATTTTGCGCGTCTAAATGTTAGCTTCTTATTGGTTCGTTTTCAGGCAAGTTTACACAACTCAAATATTCAAAATTTTGAAATTAACACAGTTAGTCCTAAAGAGATTTCAATTGGATAAATAATTAATCGACAAGTTTATGCGTTTTCATTAACTTTAATTAATTAATTGAAGTATACGAATTACGAAGCTGGTAAAATACACGCAAGAATAATTGGTGTTTCATGATCATGAAACACCAATCGAGAAGGAGCAACATATTCGTACTCTTATTACTCTTTACTGTTAATAAAACAATAATAACTATAAAAGACATTGGGTTCTATTGTTTTAAACAGGGCATCGAACCGTTATTTTTTTCGTTTCGGTTAATTTTTTATCGGTTCGGCTTCGGTTTTCGTTCCTGCAAAAATAACGGCTTTTTTCGGTTTTCGCTTCTCTTCCAAATGATTAATTTTCAAATTTTTCATTGAAAACAATTTGTTTTTGTCAAAAAAAAAAACCTAATTTCCCGACAGAGTTTCAAAATATTTTCCATTTTAACTGACATTTTCATATCAGTCAAGAAGCGAATTAATTAATTTCAAAGCTCTAAATTATAGGTGAAAAAGGAGTTTCAAATTTTCCATGAAACTTTTCCAATTTTCAAAAATTGGATTTTAAGCGTGTTTCATGACCATTCATGTTAGGTACATCAGCTTTCTAATTATAAGACCGAGAGTATGATTCTCTATTTTTAAAATTATGCATGGCTTCAATGTTTTTTTTTTAAATTCTCTTCATTTATCGGAAAATTAACAAGCCTATCAAGAAAATTCTTCAAGATTTGGAAAGCTCTTTCAATTTGCTATCTAAATCCGCTTGATAATTATTAAAAAACAATAATATTAGCCAAGTTTCAGCTAATTATGAAGGAAAATGTACAAAATCTAAGAGCCCTGCTCTTTAGCAATGTTTCTAACAAGTTTATCACCAAAAAACATTTGAATAGCATGAAGATATGAGTGCTATCATAACAAGCTTTTCACGCCGGTGCAAGGACTCAATACTAAATACATTTCTTTTACTATTTCTGTTTTTCTTAGAATTCGGAATTCGGTCTTAATCAAGAAAAATTGCATGCCACCACACACCACACCCCAAACTATAATTGTCGTCCACAATACTTACGTTGGTCTATCTCCGACTAATACAGTAACAAAATGCGAATTTGGATCAGCTTTCTTTAAAGCTTTTTCGATTATTGGCAATGCTGAAATTCAAATTATTATTATTTTTGATGACATTGAAGCAACTGAATGTAATCGTGATGTAAGTGAATATAACCACAATTATTCATATAATAATTAATTTACCTCGTACACAATCATCACACCAACTTTCACCGGATGGTAATTTGGAACCACCGAAATAAATATGAATTAAAGTTCCATCTATATTTTTAAAGTTATCGATAAATTTACAAAAATTGTCATAACCTTCCACTTCATGACGAATTACCATCTTTGTTATTAAGTTATTGTTATAAAATGGAGTGTAGTACAATTCGATTACTACAAGTTGACTGTATAAGCCACAGTACACTATAAATTACAATTTTTTAGATACATACTGATAAAACATTTGCTGATAATATTTTTAATTATTCCAATTGAACATAAACGTAATTTGTTAAACATTATGCATTATGCAACTAGTTATACACTAATCTGGACAAATTTTGGCGCTAATTTTAAATTGTGATTGCGTCGACAATACAAAAGATGTAGAAAATTACGAAATCAAATTCTAATTTTATTAATCAGTACAATTATAGAGAAAAAAATATACACTTTGACAGTAATTACAAATTACTTACAATTACATGCAATTACTCTAACCACACTTTTATAGATCAAAAATTTCTCCAGATTTCTGTGGAATCAAGAAAAGTCCCTAGATCTTGGCGGCAATTTCAATTTAAAAGCGCTCTAAAATCTAGTTAGATTAGTCATTTTAATCTTGTGGTGTAAGAATTACATAAATACCACTCAAATTAATTGCAATCTTTAATAATTTTAATATTGCTGTTGCTTGACTGTAAAATATCACTAAAGATAGCACCAAATTTGCGTTTTTACAATTCAAATTTTAAAAGACTTACTGTAAAAATATATACCTTCGGTAGTTACTTTAATCTGGTTGAAATTTTGTATAATTGAGAGCATTGCTTATTTTTAATGATAATTCTAAATAAACTACAAAATATGTTGGAAGTTATGCAATCAGCAATACTTTTATGGCTAGATTTTGGCGGTAATTTTAAATTTTCTCTATGTAAAAGAATAACCGTTTATCTATGTTATCATTAGAAGAATTAAATAGATAAATTGACTGCCTTTGTAAAATACTCGCCCTATAAAAAACTACTCTACAAAATATACTGATAAGATACTATTCTCTATTACACATCAACATCACTGTGGTATATTATCAGATAAAATGAAATTGTGCAATAATTCGGTTGAATAAAGTATTAGTAGCACGGTTACTGTTGTGTTTTTAATTACCTATAATTTTTTATAACAAAAATGTTTGATTGATTGATTTACCAAAAAAAAAAGAAGATGGCTATAACAAAACGTGAATATATTTTGGCGACGTGTTTTTTGAGTGGTACAGCTGCTATTATCTCATTCGTATCATTAGGTACACAATATTGGATAGAATCGAAAGGCAATTGGAAGGTAGATAATGCAGTAGGTAACGTTTATATACGATATGGATTATTTTCTGGAATATTTCATCGGTCAGATTCAGTCGATGTTACATATGAAATTGAAAGTATAAGCTTTACTTCTATACATATAGGATATTTTTAATTTTAAATTGGTTAATTATTATGAAACCCTTGCTTGTTATCTAACGGGCCCTGGAGACCAGTTTAACAGAATTACAACCCTGTAGCTCAGTTGTAAGTTGGTCGAGAACGCTCGAATTGGACAATGTCGGAATTTTCAAAAACGAGCAATGCTCGCAAAACAAATAGGAAAGACTCGTGGACCCTCCCAACTCCAACATTGATTGTTTTCTTTTTTCTACATTGTATTCCATAAAAAATGTAAAACATTCCTACCTGTTCCAGAATAAAATGGAGAAAAACGAAAAAAAATCACTGTTGGAAGGTCTATGAGTCATTCTTAGTCGTCTTGCGTGCTCTGTTCGTTTTCGAAAATTGCGACATTTTTTGACAAACTTCGAAGTGAGCTATGAGGTTCTACTTTTGCTAAAATAATCTCGATATTTTTTGAATGGCTAGCCAGGATTTTCATAAAAATTGATCACATTTAAAAAAAAACAGCCTGTATTTTTGTATTTTAATAATCATATGTATATAAAATAAAAATTGTAGTGACTTGTCTACTTGATAAGAACATCTGTGCTTTACTTTGTGGTACTTCAGATACACGTTATGATCAATTGAAAAGTATCTATAATGATCAGAATGTAACTTTCGATACAAATTGTCCACAAATTCGATCATTTAATTCACCATTGAGAATATTTTTACAAGAGGTGACTGATGAAAATTACGGTATGTTTCAAAAAAATATTATTGATAATGATAAGATTATAATAATATTATATATTATAGATAAAAGATTTATTAATGCTGGTGTATGGCTTACAACAATTATATTTTTAATATTATCAGCTATTATGGGTTGTTTATCAGCAACTTTAGCTGTATGGAATACAGTAACGAATCCAATACAAGTCTATCTTAGCGTTTATGGATTATATATTTATAATGCAATTGCATTAGGTTTTATTATTTTAACTATATTATTATGGGGTATTATGTATTCAACAACAACAATACATAATGCTGCGATTCTTTATACATTAACTGGACAAATCGATTCAAATAATTTGGTAACACTTGGCTATTCTTATTGGTAATTATTTTTGTAAACTGTAATGTTTCTCTATTTTGCGCCATTTCTTATAAACACACCGAAAACAATGCGGTTATAGACACACTATTTATACAGGGTGTACTAAGGGATTGCCTCAAGCAGTTGGCTGTGCCTTTCTTACGTAGTATCGCAACTTGGTTCGGACACTTGAAAAACACATTAGCAAATGTAAATTGTGAACCAAGTCACGACGCTACGTAACCAAAAGCACAGCCAACTGAATTGTACACCCCGTGTAAGCTACATTTCAAATTTGTTCGAGTAAATTTCATGATTTTTTTCCAGGCTTAATTTTGCACCAATGATCCTGTATATTATCAGTATTTGTGTATTATATATTCGACAATATTTAATTGCACGACAGCCTAAAGTTGATGTCCATCTTGAGGATAATGCAGATCCTGGATTGTATCTTTATTAAAACAAATAATCAAGCTCTCAATTTTAATTGTTGTTATTATAATTAAATTAAATATAAATAGATTTTAAACAATTTCAAACGAGATATTCCGGAATTGTACGACCATACAATTTTACCCACTACTCTCTCCTTTTACTCGCAGTCATCTATTTTGGTTCTTTTGGTTTAGTAGTGTGATGCTAAAAAATCGTTATAATTTCATCAATAGTATAATATAATCATTGTTTTTCTACACAATATTCTTTAAAATCGCTAAATAGTGTTGAATTAATTAATGACTTAAATTAGTGTGTTTTTTGTTAAAATTATCGATAAATGTGAGGTCATTTGTTGATATAAAGTGGGACAAATATGTAAAGAATCCATTATAGTGCCGGTGGCAATGCAAACCAGAATTTAGAAGGAACAAACTTAAAACCGAAACAAACAAAAAAATGTTAATTTTCCTCTACTATCCCAATAGTGTTTGTAGTTATATTGAGAGACTTCAACGATTGGTCAGACAGGATTTCCATTCGAGTGATTTCTGACGGTTTCCGTTTATTTGATTTTCAATTTAATTTTTTCCGTCTCTCTGTTTATTGATAATGTTATTATTATTATAAGGAAGAAGAAAAAATGAATCTATTCAAACGTGGCATGATATTTGTGACCTTTTTCGGATCTTGTATAGCGATGGCCTTGTTGGTGGCCAGTTTAGGTACACGACATTGGGTAAATGCAAAGGCGAAACGTTTAAAAAATCCACAAGAAAGTGATGGACGAATTAGTTTTGGTCTGTTTGATGGTAGGAAAGAACTAAACGTTGCCTACGGTTGGAGGATCTATGAGATTAATGGTAACTATTTTATAGCAAAAAATACAACAATAGATTCTGTAGGTTCTAATGTTGTATATACCTGGTATTTTCACTTAATTAGAGTACACAATTATTGTTTAAACAAAAATGAAAGTGTCTAAACAATTGTTGTATTTCTATCTACCTATTTATTTTATTAAAATTTAAATTGCATCACATTTTATGAATGTAAGAGAAATTGTTTTAAAGAAAATCATTTGTGTGATTAATGTTGAATTGTTTAGAGCAGGGGTTCTCAAACTATGGTACATGTACCACTAGTGGTACATTTCATGGATTATGATGGTACAATTTTTGATGCAAAGAAAAAGCAAACCAAAATTTTTTTGTCTAATTTCATAAGAATATTTCCATTATTAAGGCTATTTGGAAGCGGGCCTCGTTCTATTGTCTGAAAAAGTGACAATTTTAATCATCGATCTCTCGGTTATTTTTTGAGATATTCAAACGCTGGGACCAGCGTTGAATTGGGCATTTCACCGTGCACCCGACAGATTTTTCCATTTTAGAAAATTTTCACTAAATTTCAAAGTGCAGAGGAAAATGTCAGAGCATCTTAAAAAAATTCAACACAACGTATTATCTACAATTTTAAAGATAAAAAATCGTAGAACAGCTTATTTGAAAGCTTATTCATGTGCAAAGGGCATATAGAACCCCAAAAATCAAATTTTTGAATATCAAAAAAGTTATTGAACAAAAATTTAAAAAAAATTCCAACTTTTTCATTTTCTCTCAATAACTTTTTGCATTTTCAAAAATTGGAATTTTGGGGTTCCATATGCTCTTCGACCATGAATAAGCTTTCAAATAAGCTGCTGTACGATCTTTTAGCTTTAAAATTAAAAGATACCTAATACATTGTATTGAATTTTTTCAATATGCCACTTCAAATGCAATATTTTCATGAATGAAACAGAAAATTGAAATTTGAAGCCTGTCCTCCAATGCAGTTGACTTTTGTCTATTTATTCATGCAAATTTTATTAAATTATTTTCACTTTACAAGAAGTTGTGTGACCCAACTTAACACTGCTTTTTAGGACAAAAATCATGCTATTTCCGGATATTTTGATAATATAATCTGTTTTCCGTGGAAAATCGGCTGCCCCCCATGAAGAATAAAATTTGTGATCGATTAAGGTATTTTGGAGGTCCATATCTCTACGCGTTTACAAATGGCACGACCCAAGAGTTCGCTAATTGAATCTCGCATGTAATTGTAGGATTTCAAAATCAAGCTCTCGAATCCCCATAACATTACATTCTAATCAGAAAATCCTTTTGTTGGTAATGGTACATAAAATTTCTATCTTTAATTTATGTGGTACAAAATTTAAAAAGTTTGAGAACCCCTGGTTTAGAGATTTGGGAAAGGTGTTAACCTTGTGAAAACTTTAAAATTTATACGAAAGGAAAAATAATAATAGCACCTTTTTGTTGTTCTTTCTCTCATCAAAAAAATAGTTTTTCTTCAATTATTTCGCTCCAATAACAATAAAAAGGATTCTTATCACGTCGAAAACTTTCCGTTTCTTTACGTCCTTTTTTGCCTTGAATGTTATAACAACATTTCTATGATATTCTTTCTATTTCGGTATTTCCACTGATGAATAATAATAATAATCTAGTCAGAATAACTGAATAATTAATTTAATGATTTCAACATTACTTCCTGTAGTGCAGCAACTTTATTAACTGTATTTAGTCGTATGATTTCATCTCGGTATTTTCTTAGAGAAAGCTTTCCCAATACAAAGCACAAATGTTAGCGATAACAATTTGTCAGTGGACACTGCAAAATCTGAAACATCTAAAAAATATAAGCTTTAGTGTTTAATAGGTCACATTATAAAAGTCTTGTTCTATTTAATTCTAAACCTATTATAAGAAAAGGCGCGGCCATTGTGAATCACCCTGTATACATACAGAGTCCGCCGCTTAAAACTGCACAATTTTCGCCATTTTTAATCAGAATCAGAATTAAAAGACATAGTTGAGATAAAGCACGTTCGTCTCTAGCAAAGCTTGATCGGTGGAGTTTAAACTGTATTTAAATGACCAGTACAAATAAGTATTTAGTAATTACTATGGATTTGTACGTGCCTTATCTCATCGATGTCCTTTGATTATTGCTCGAGGTGTAGTAATATCGAAATCCAAAAGTGTAATTAAAAATTCGTAGCTGCCACTAAAGTTCCCCCATCATTTCGGTCCATTGGCCGTTCAATTTCTCTTACGAAAACTCTCCATGCAAAACCAATTTTTTCTGGTTTTACGCTTCAACATCTGTACGAATATTTAAAATAATACAACTTTAATATAGAAATGTTGTAATTACTCTCAATTTGTCTCCTTTTTCAACCTACTTGTCATGATTCAAATTAAATATAATGTCTATTATAGAGAAAAGTGTGTAAAATTAGTTTAAATAACTTCTTCTAGTTCTTGACATGTTGAAATATGAACCAGAATTCTTGATTTATCGTTTCTGGATCGGAACACTAGTTGGTGTATGTGGTGGATTATTTTTTTCAACAATAAATGCAATTTTTGCTGCAATCAATACGGCAACAACACCATCCAGATGTTTAACAGGAACAACAGGACTGTACGTTTGGAATACATTAGCAGGTAAATATTTTAAATTAATTTCTAGTAAAATACATTAACTATTTCGATTTGTAGTGATATTCAATGTGATCGCTGTAATATTCTGGGTAGTACAATTTTATTTACGTATCTACTATAATGTATTATCAAGAGAAGATAGAGAGAATGATTGGGTATCAGAAGGTATGGCTGAATTGGGTTATTCATTTTGGTTTGTTGTGGGAGCGGCATTAGCATCCTTTGTAAATATTATCATTATTTTCATTGCAAACAGTGAAAAAGATGTTGACACAGTTATACCAGTTTTAGAAGAGAAAACAAACGGGGCCATTATGTTGTACTGATTGTAAATTAATTATTAATTATGTAAATATGACTGTCGAATTTTCTTCTCCATTTTTTTTTTGTTAAATTATTTATAGAAGCGAATTATTATAAATAAATATTTATATAAAAATTAGAGGGTTTATTTTCATAACATATCTATACCAATCTATTCATTTTTATGTTTATTGATTAAAAAAAAATGTTTTAAACCACCCAAAAGCAAGAAGTAACTATTTGCAATACATAAAATACGTTGATTATAGAATTATAAATAAAGTGCCTTCTTAACGTGGTTTCACTTCAACCCATCCATCCTCTTCAGTATGAGTTGGCTGTTCCTTAGCTGGAGCTATAATAATAATAATAATTGTATTTTTTTAACTAATAATAATGATTATTCAGACAACAAACCTTCACGTTTTTCTTTCTGCATTGGTGGACCTCTTCTATCATCCCGTTTCGATGGTGGATCATCTCTTCTAGCCGATCGCCAGTCTGATGCATCGCGATTATCACGTCCACTATTTTCTCGGCCACTACTACTACTACTACCACCACCACCACCACCACGTACTGGTCCTGTACTACGTCTGGGTCCATCATCATCCATTCGTCTTAAATTCCGCCATGAGCCAAGATCTCTCTCTTTTTCACCACTACTACCACCACCACCACCACGTCGATCTCTATCTCTATCATCTCTACGGTCATCGCGATCGCGATCACGGTCCCGATCACGACGATCAAATCGATCACGATCTTTACGTTCATCTTGCTCCTGATCTTGATCACGATTCCGCCATGTATCTTTAGATTCATCTGATGGATTATTACGAAGATTACGCGGACGCCATACTTCTTTTTTAGGTTCATCAGATGATGATAATGTTGATGTTTGTGCTGGTGGTGGTTTATCACCACGTCTCCAAGAATCACCACCACTATTAGTATTATCACTACCACGTTTCGGAGCATCACGTTCATTAGTACGTTTAATACCATCACGCCATGATGAATCTTTTGGTTTATCTAAAGTTTTCTCTCTCTCTTCAGCTAATCGTCGTTCAATTTCTTCTAAACGTTGACGTTGTTTAGCACCAGTACGATCCAACATCTCTTGTTGTTCTTTAAATTTACGTTCACGTTCTTCACGTTCAGCACGTTCTTTCTCTTCACGCTCCTTTCTAGCTAATTCTTCCAAACGTAAACGTTCCTCCTCTTCTTTACGTTTTTGTTCAGCCAATTTACGTTTCTCTTCTTCTTCTTTCTCTTTCAAATACTGTATACGACGTTCTTCTTTACGTTTTAATTTACGTTCTAATAAACGTTTAGCACGTTCTTCAGCTAAATATTTTTCAAATTCTTTTAATTTATCCTCATAAACAATATTACGTTCTTTCTTTAATTTCTCTAAGAAAGCATCCTTATCTGGTCTCATACGTGATAAACGTTCTTTTGTAGATACAGCTAATTGTCTTTCTTCAATTGCTGTAGCAATACGTTCTTTTTCTTGTTGTTCCCAAAATGCTTGATCTTGTAATTGACGTTCTTTCATAGCAGCTTGAAGTAATGGAATTTCTTCTAAACGTTTTGCACGTTCAAAGTAATCAACTTTCTTCTCTTGTGATTTTAATTTGGCTTGCAATTCACGACGTTCTTTTTGTAATTCTTCCGCTTCTTTGGCAGCAATTTGATCAGCATCCAATTTCTTTATATCCTACAATTTAAACATTTATTTATAATAAGTATATATTGAAAAAAAAAATGTAATTAACTTACATCTTCGTCGAGCTTTTTCAAAATCTTTTGACCATGTCCAGTTTGACTAATTTGTTGTAATTTCTCTTTAAGATGGCGATCTTTAATTTGTTGAATTTCATTTAATGCCCTCTTCTTTTCACGTTCTTCACGTTCTTGTTCTAAACGTTTCTGTTCAGCTAATGCATGTTGATCTGCTAATTCTTTTAATCGTCGTTGTTCCTCTTCTTCACGTACAGTATTTAAACGTTCAATATATTCTTTACGATCTTCAATAATTTTATGACGTTGTAAAATCTTTTGATGTTCTTGATATTTATTCTCATGATAATGTTTCAACATAGCAGCACGTAATTTTTCACGTTCTAACTTCTTTTTATTTGGATTAATAATATTTATTGCTTGATTTAATACAGTTGACATATTAACTAATTGATTTCGTACTTGTTCACTTGGCATCACTTGTAATGTTGGTCCTTCTGGTTTATCTTCACGTTGACTTTCACTTAAATCCATACCAAAATGAACACAATGTTTCCCATGATCTATACGTATTTGCATATCATTATGACGTACACAATCAACTAATAAACGTTCTAAATGGAAAGCATCAGTGAATTTTGCTAATTCAATTAAACGTGCAAACTCAATTGTTTGATAAACTTGTGCAATTTGTCGTACTAAACGTACTAATGTTACATCCTGTAATGCTGGTATATATTGTTGTAATGAATTCTCTTCAATTTGTAATGATTGTATCACATTATGTACTCTTGTACATAACATTAATGGATGGAAATCAACCTCTAACCAATTGTATAAATCTTGTAATTGTGGTGATGCTAAACTAACAACATTAACACGTACTAGATCCTTTAATAAACTAGCACGTGTTGGTGGTTGAAAAAGACCTAATAATACAGCTAAACGTTGAGCTTTCTCTAATGGTGATTTATCTGTTTCAATGAAACGATCAAATTCTGGATGTGCTGATGGTAATGGTATTGATAATGTTGCAATCAATACACGACAAGCCATACGTTGTAATTCTTCTTGTGTAATATTCTTCTTCATTTCCTTTGATAATTGGAAGAGTTTAAATAATGCAGCTGCATGAAATAGATAATTACCAGCTTTCCAAAAGACCATTGCTAATTTTTGATAATAATTCGCCATAGTTTTTGGTACTGGCATTTTCTTAGACATATTCATTAAATTATGTATATCTTCTATTGCTTTATAAGCTTCTTGCCATAATTCCATTTGTATAGCAAAATCCAATTGATGTAAACGTGTTTCTAAATTTAATTGTTGTGTTTCAGGTTTTGATATAGAAACATTAGCCACTTGTGTTGGAAGTTTGCAAATATCTTCAAGATGTTTCCTTAATTTATCACACAATTTACGGAATTCTGTTTTACGATTATATTTCAAACAAAATTGAAATGCCATACGGGCAATATCATGATATAAATGTTCAACATGTGCATTTGTTCTTAATAATTCTAAACATTGACAATATGATTCCCATAAGAATTTTACCCATGGTGTTAATATTGTACGATCAGAACGATCTTGGGCATCCTCACCAGAAACAGCACTATATCAAATAAAAATTTGTAAAAATCAATTTTTACAATAAAATTAAAAAATTATAAAATACCTTAATAGAATGCTTTCAGGTGTTGCTAAATTATCTAAATCATCAATATCAATAACAGCTTGAGCAGATTGTTCACGGGCATTTTCCGTTTTCTCCTCAGCCATACGTAAATAACCACGGATAACATTCTCTAATGAACCAACATTAACTGATTGAAACATATTCCTGTATTGAAATAATCCCTCTTTTGCTATATGAGATTTCTTCAATTCGACACATAGATCTAAATATTTGAACATAATCGGTTCCAGAACCGATTCTGACCAATTGTAAGCCCATTTTTTATTACGAAATACCTCTTGTAAAGTATCTAAAGCACGGGCTGGCTTCCCAACTTCAATAAATTCTAGAAAAACAAAACAGTGAATATGCTAATAAATTATTGTAAAAATTAATTCACAATTTACTAAATGTACAAAATTGGTAAGAGTAGAGCTCTCAGGTTCTGAAGTTTGTATAAATCATAAAAGAATCATTACAAGTCTAAAAATAAAAAACTAACTTCCTGGGTTACCCTCAAGTGGTGGTGGTACCTCCCATGAGGTAAGGGGGTGTGATAGCACAAAAATTCTTGAGCCGAGCATCTTCTGTGTGATTTTTTCAGATTTTCACTGCCTCTCATCACGTCAAATTTTTAGTAACAATTTATCCATAAATATCACCCAGCGATTTTTTAGTCTTTCTGCTACAATTAAAGTACTTCGATAATGCACCTTTAAGGCAGTAGAGATCTTCGATATGCGGGTGCAACTTCCATGAAAATTTACAGAATGTTTTAGTGGCATAATACAAAACAATCTTGAAAAAACCAGCCGCCTCCTCCGACGACTAAAGGTGGCAGTATAGCGGTAACGGCTAGCATTTTACAGGACGCGACTAAAAATTCGCTAGGTGACATTTAACATGATTATTAATTTATGGAGTAATTAGTAGCAATAAAAATCTGAAAAAATTACACTCACGTTTGAACATGCTCCGTTCAATATGGTAACATTTTCGTGCACCTCCCTGCCTTCCCTCCATGGGGCTACTTCCCACTTGGGAGAACCTAGAGTCTAGAGGATTAATTTCTTCTTTTTTTTTAGATTTCTAATGATCCCCACAAACTTCAAAACCCAAGTTTAGAATTTCAAACTTGTAACATCGATAATTCCGAGATATTGAGGATCTACGAAGAAATGTAGATCCAAAGATAAGCCATTAGATCAATTTAAAGACATTCCTTGAAGAGGGGAATTTTTGCTATTTTTTATGTACATGTACTCTCGGTAATTGGTGGATTACATGCTAATTGGGGACAATTTCCGTGATTATTATAAAATAAGATAAAATCATGGATAAGACATCGAAATAGAATGCCTACAATTACTTAATTATGAAAACTATAAAATGCCATGTGCTTTTCTGAACATATGCAAAAACGTTTTAAAAAATTTACCATTCGCTCGCTTCAGCGCATTTTCAGGTCTCTGACCGTATCGTGCCATTGTTGATTTGATTTTTCACTAAATAAACACAATTTTCATATTTAAATGATCGAAAAAACAATAAAATTACTTGTCCACAAGCAGAAAATAATGTGGACAAATGTCAAAATTTTCCACAATACACCTGCAATATGGCGACACAATACCGGAAACAAGACAAGAATCTAGGGATTTTTCATTTCTTATGACAGTACTTGAACGTCAAATAAAAGTGGCGCTAAATTTGAACTATTGAAATTGAAACAGAGGTTCTAGCAAAATTATATTTGTTACATTTTGAGATCTTCTAATTACTAATATTGCATGTGTTTTTTTTTTGTTAAGAATTACTGAATATTATAAAATTTGTACTTCAATTGCAATAATTGAAAATATTTACACACAAAATAATCAATTTGTTTCTTCACATATTGTTGAATTATCTTTTGATATGCTCTCTTCTAATTGCGATTTCTTTAATTTATCCTCCAATTTAGCCCATGGATCTTCCAGAAATGAAGGATGTATAAATATTGTAACATCTCCCTATAAATAAATCAAATAAAACCAAAAGAATTATTGAAAACGGATTAAATACCTGCACCAATGATTTGTTCGAATTGAAACTATTATTTCGCGATTTGAAATTATTGTTTGACCAACGATGGTTCCATCGACGATTTGGTGGATAATTCCTAGGTGTATTCTTATAGAATCTCGGTTGTGGGCTACTATAATAATTCGGTAGGAAACGATTTATTTGCGGTGAATCATTGAATGGTAAAAAATCTGGACTATTCATTGGTGATTGCGATATATTCAGTGGAGTTTCTATTGTTGTATTATTATCATTATGTTGTATATAACTTGAATTTGTATTATCGTGCCATGATGTGTTCATTTTCTTGTACAATTTTTATAAAAAGTTCCTGAAAAAATCTCAAATTAATTTTAAGGTTAAGTTTTTCTTTGTTTCATAGACTTGGATAATATATTAGACTGCCAATGTGGGTAGAAATTTGTAGCCACCATGCGCACTAATCTTTTTTGAGACTCATCTGTTGTTTCTTTTCAACATTGCAACAACTAAATTTTCTGTCTTTGTCAACTTGTCCGCCACAGTGTTTCACGCTGGCGGATAGTCAGTCAAATTAAAGGACAGATAGTGATAAGTAGTTAGCTAAAAAGAGTAAGACTAACTTTCGAGGTCATTCGAAGTTGGTTGCATTATAATCCAATACAAAACATAGGACATTGGCAATCTATTCCCTTCTAATATCTTTGCTTTGTTTGTAATTTATCCCACTAGATCAAACATAAGAAATATAATTCCCCTAAAATTCCGGTGGGAAGCTCGTTTTAATTTTATGTTTGTTGTTGATATAAAAAATTGTAAGAAATTCATTTGAAATTCTCCAATACAGAAATAATCAATTTTTAGTTTATACTTTTTAATTTATCCTTATTAGAAACAAACAGTAGTTAATAATTAATTTCACCAGATGTAACAGAAAAGTTAAGCTCCCTAGATATATAACACGGGAAATTCAAAATGTAAGAAAGAAACTGGTTTGAAATAAATATTTGAAATAATCGTTAAAGTTTGTATGCTAATAGAAAAATAATCCAAAGCTATAGTTAAACTATATTTTGGGGTTTTATTTTTGAATTTGTTTTGTTATTCAGTAACTTTCTAGATAGAACATTAAGAAGCAAAATTTCCTAGATTTATAATGCTCGAAATTCAAAAAACGAATATTTAAATTTCACATCTTTATTGCATTACACAAAGAAAAACGGTGATTTAAAATGATAATATTTACAATAAAGTATATAATATTATTCACAATAATATTGTAACACATATAAAATGATGGTTAAATTAAAAAAAAAATGTTAATAGAAGGCATTAGAATCACAGTGATTAATAGATAAAAATGAATGATACAATGTTGTGTGTTTGTTACAATAATAATAATAATGATAATAATTGTTTATTGATAATGATATTGAAGAGAAAGTTGGACAAAGTCTACTATGATTTATGGATATATCTTTTTGGAAAAAATTGGACCCATTTCCAATAAAGCCAATTATTTAATGATTTAATTATTTTGATGATATAAGGACAACGATAATTTTATTATTTGTATAAAATATAGGTTTATATGTATATTTACTTATAAGTATTTAGGTAAAAATTATTAATAGGTAGTAGCGTTAATGGGATTTTTTTTTACAATAATCAAAGAATGTTGTTATAGAGCTACATACAATTCTACAAGTGATTATTACATGTTTAAAAATTGTCAATAAATTTCCTTTTTAGTTTAATAGATTTGAGCAACAAGTGATCGTTGAATTTTTATATAGTAGTATATAGGCAAATTGTGGAGATTTTTTTAAATTAATTGATGTTATACATTAGCTCTACAGTATAGTATTGACTATTATAGAAATTTAAAACTATTTCAGGATACTAGCAATAAAATTGTTTACGTTTAGTTTTAGTGGCCCTCTATACTAATACCCAGATCGAATCTATTACATATCGTAATTGGTCCCATTGGGTTTGGTTGTTTCATTTCGATTTAAATTAAATGGTTGGTCCAGTACTGTCGACTTAAATTATGAACCCATTCGGTACCATATCATTCAACTTTACATAAAAATTGGTGTTTAATTTTAAATTTAGGGCCAAATTCATATACAAAAGTGACAAATATTTTTACTTTTATACCATAATATTGGCACCATTTATCTCATTATTATACAATAATAAAAGTGTCACACCACACTTATATTCACTGGTTGCCACCACATCACATATATCTTTGAATTCTTGTTGTTAATTGGAGAAACCAATCAAGAGATATTTTGAATATAGATTAGCAAATCGCTGAGTTACGTTCAAGGAAGCACTGTGTTTCACCGGCACCATCCTCTTTACTTTCTTCATCTTCTTCATCTTCTGTTGCTGCTGCTCCTGCTCCTGCTGATACATTATCTTCCTGATCTTCCGGCGGTGATGGTCCGGATACTGATAATATTGGTAGACCAAAGTGCTTCTCTTCTAACGAAATATTATCAACACTGCGTGCTTTACGGCATAAACGTGAAATGGAACCGTGACGACGGAAGAATTCTTTTGAATCGAACCCTGGGCCACTGTTCGATACGAAAATTGCTGAATTGATACGAGGCCGTTGTTTACGGGGCTGATTTTGATGATGATGATGATGATGATGGTGGTGGTGGTGACGAAGTGGTGCATTAGACTAAATAAAACAATTAACACCAAGAATAATAAATAATAAGAATATTGTCGTTGATAAAATTCGAAGAAATTAAAAAAAATATAACAAAAGCATCTTATATGAAACAATCACGGTGTTATAGAAGACTAGAAAGAGAAACGACGATTTTTTACAAATTTGCATGTGTTTAAAACGAGACACGAAATATCTAAACAGAAAATAACGCGTGCTAATTATGTGAATTGTACAAAAATTCTATACAAAACAATTAATTAAAATTTTAATTAAAATAATTATCAATTTTATTATATCATGTGTCAATTAAAAATATCATTAAAGTTCGTTTATGTGTTGCCGATATTGTTCCAAATAAATGAATTATTATAGAAATAAAGCAGGGATATTCTCATGCTAACATACTATCAAAAAAAAAACAGAGCACGAATTTTATTTTGTAGTAAATTTTGAAAATCCTACTAAAGTTACTATCAGTGCTCTGTTTTCTTATAATATAAGGGTGCTGCATTTTATTAACACATGCTACAGAAAGCTAAACACCAACACACAAGGGGATGATTCGTCTCGTTTCCTCCATTAAAATCAATCAATCAAATATTGAAGAATATACAGGCTGTACCGTAAGTCAAGCATTTCCTGCTAAGGGGCAGATAGGGGATGAAATTCTAACGTGAAGAGTTCTATACCAGTTTTTATCTGACGCACAAGTATTATAATTACTTAATAATTAAATCATGTAGCCAATCAGGTACTCGATATAGCTATAAAAAGAGAGAAGAAAAGAGTCTTGACGGTAGAATGTGGGAAGCGGACTAGTTAGTAAAGTAAGACAGCACCTGATTGG
Organism: Mylabris sibirica; assembly: GCA_039776855.1. NCBI lineage: Eukaryota > Metazoa > Arthropoda > Insecta > Coleoptera > Meloidae > Mylabris > Mylabris sibirica. The sequence goes on from CM077843.1 coordinate 3,101,895, forward strand.
TTACTTAATTTAAATAATTATTTATTACCTGTGCGTGAGATGAAAAAATGGTACAGGAATTTTCGTCTTATAATTTCATCTACTATCTGCCCCTTAGGAGCAAATACGCGATTTACGGAACACTCTGTATAGTTTGACTTGACAATGAAATTTAACTTTATTGTAGAAGCAATAAGATTATATTTATAGACATAGAAATTTCCTTGACACTAATACAACTTTTTCAATATTATTTTATTTTTTATTAATCAATAATAATAATAATAATAATAATAGTGATAATTCTAATGAAACGAAATTCTTGGAAATGATCAATATTTAATGTAACCACGAATATTATTGTCTACGTTTGAAATCGACATTTTTTTCAATAATTTTTTATCAATATTTTAAAAACCGTTGAAAAATGGTGGATGCGCCCGACTCTAGTTTAAATTGTGATTTCCACTATATATCTCCCATTAAATTTTTTTCCGCCCACCTCGTATGTTGGTTCATGTCAGGAGGATTTTTTATAAATAGCAGGATTGCTGTATTGTACACCGCAACAGGAAGCTTAAAGCCTATATCAATATCATGCAAAGCTGGATCAATAATTATTTATAGCATCATTGATTTGATGTTTTTGTTGTGGTTTATTGTTGTTCTTGTGGTCATCTTCACCGTCCCAACTTACTGGTCATGTGTGTGATGATAATGACGGTGATGGTGGTGATGATGGAGGCGAGGACTCAGGTAACTGCTAGGTAGTACCACCGTCGGCACGATGTAGCAATGCAAATTGACAACCGCAATCGCGGGATTCACGTGTCCGTCTTGAATAGCCAAAACATTGATCCCACATGCAGCACCCCTGAACATATCGTATACATGGAAAAAAAGAGAAAAAAACACCAAACCTGTTAGAAATGTTATTGGAGAATGGAATAGGAAATAGGGAAGAAAAATACAGATAATAAAAGGGAGGATTCATTGATTTTAATAGCATAAATTTCGATTAGAGACACAGATCAGACATACAGGTACAAACAGACTTACCTGAATAGTGCACCGATATTTCTGAGATTATTGAAATAGGGAACATTTTAAGTTCGAGATCTTTAATGTGCGAATGGATAAAAGCAAGTGTTGAAATTGTTTGTAAAGCTCTCTACCTTTTACTATCATCATCATCATTATTATTATTATTATTAATAATAATTTTGTTTTATTTGTAACGTTTTAAATGGAAATTATAAATTGCGCACTCCAATTTCCCTTCTAGATTAATTAAACTTTTCTTAAAGAGAATTCTTTAATAAAACTTACTTGTTCATTATACTCACAGCTGTTATAAACAGGAGGAGGCTCCTCCTGTCCGTTGCACTGTAAAAGAAAACAAGAACAACATCGATTCATACCTACAATACATACACAACAGAAAAAAAGTACACCTATAGGGAATTTTTCAAATCAATTTTTAATCGACACATGTTCCAATATTTTAAGAAAAAAAAATAGACAAAAAGTGGTTGGAATTTATTGATTTATATAATAATTTTGGGGGGTAAAATTTTGTGCGACAAGATCGACAACCACCTGGTATTGTATTTAATGTTGTCAGACAGTCAATCAATCAGATTCAAGATCAGTTAAATAGCCCATCTCCATTGCTCCACAGGTACAAACCGGCCGGATAGGACGTGTTAACATTTGCTTACGGGCTTTCCTCTTGCACTGGTAATTTTGAAAATTTTATTGATAATCAAATATAATATAATTACCGGTGCACAATTATAAATACATTATAAAAACTAATATGTGATTGATACGAAATTGTGAAAAATCAATGATAAACTCATATATTATTTAATTAAAGAGTTCGTTACATTTCCAAAAGTAATTAAGATTGAACACTACTAGATGGAAGAAGAACTAGAAGAAGAATTCAAAAAATTTCCAAAAAATACCATAGCTTGATATTTGTCCTCCACCTTCACCAAAAGACGACCCAGTCTTTCACCACTTCTCCCACGTTTCTATGCAAGTTAATGTCTGTCCGTGTTATTTAAATTCAATTTCGGAAAAAATAGTTTACTTTGGAGGTTATTTATGAAAAACCGGTAAAGAAAATTGAAAATCGAAGCTCACATTTTTGTAGAGTGAATTTTGCTCGATGTTTTTACATACGTAACTATTAAATTAATCAACTTTTACACAGAGAATTTTGTGTTTCGCCAAACCACTTGTTTCAGCACAAAAAGTTACTTTTCAAAAATCCAAGCCCGTATTTTTGTATAAGACTGCTTTTGGAATCGAATTCAACTATTTGCTGGTCGCTATCTGTTACCGTTTACGAGAAAAATGTGTTTTACTGTCTTATGGAAATTACATGTAATTGGTAGCATTCAGTTCGGATAAAAGTCAGCCTTAAAGGAACATTTCGTACGCTTAATCTTCAAAAGTACAAATACAGTGTAGTTGAATTAGACAGATTTGTATCATATTAAAACGAATCGTTGTAGTTACTGTTACCGTTCTACAACTAAATTAACGAAAATTAAATTTAATAATCTACCGAACTGGCAGTTTGAAGTACAACCATTAAAACTCTCTCTTACTCCTTGAATAAGAGAACGAGGAAAACAGTGAGATTTGATTAAATTTTCTTTTAGTTTCAATACGAGTCGTTTGCTGGAGAAATGTTGCTATTTTAAGTGCTGTCTTTATGAATTTGCTTATTAGTTTTTCGAAAGCAGCATCGTATTTATTAATTTTACACTAACAATTCCACTTCTTTATCTTTTGTTTCCTATGCATTCTTCTCATTATCAGTCTTCGTATTTCTATGTTTTAATATTGCAATAAATCATTAATCAAACACCTTTTGTCTTTATTGTTAGGAATTTTCATATTGTAGTGAGAATTTTCATGTTGATTGCTTGGAAACGTCATTTTGCAGTAGTGTGCGATCATTATCTGTTATTTGATCCTTTAAATTCTTTACCCGGATGGAAAATTGCTCATTTAAAAGCAATTTTATATGATACAGGTGGCGAAAAAGCTTGTATAAGGCTAAATATCTTGAAAAAGGATCATCCGAACTATTTGAATTTTGGAGCACAGTAAGAATTCATTAAAATTTATAATTTGAGATATTTTTCGATGTTGTACCATCATTTTTTTTTTGAGATACAAGGTTACTTGATGTTTTTTAAAATAGGTTAAAAGGTCAAATGTAATAATCATTGGTGCAACATATGCCTGTCTTTATTCTTATTAAAACAAAAAACAAAAAAAGATGGCAACTTAAATCTCAAGTGGATAGGGCGAAGGGTAACACTTGGCCATCTAATAAATCACCGGATTTGACCCCACTTGCATAGGGACTATTTTAAGCAAGTCTTGTAGTATAAATATTCAATCAGTAGTTAAATTAGAATAAAAACATCATTTCTAAAGCTAACTAAGTTTAAATTTTCTTGAAAATTAAATTCGGAAAATATTCTGTTTTTTGATTTTTATAAAAGTAAAGATAGATACTCGCTATACATCAATAAATAGAGAAAAAAAACTCTATTTAAAAGTAGTATACTTGAGCCCCTGGGTTTTTTGAAAAACATAAAAAGTAAGCCTTGTATCTTAAAAAAAATGATAGTACAAAATTGAAAAAAAATCTTAAAGTATAAGCCTAAAAACTTTCTAGCTCTGTTCAAAATTTCACCTAGTTCGGATAACCCATTCTTTTTCGCTATCCTGCATACAGGGCATTCGGTCTAAGTATGGTGAGTTCCAAGAAACTCCTATTAGTCGACGAGCGATTCGAAAAATATTTTGAGGATTTTTAGAAGAGTTCCTAGGGAACATTTTAGCAAAATTAGAACCTCCTCGCTCATTTCAAACTTGGTCAAAAAACGATCGTTTTGAACAATGTCGCAATTTTCAAAAACGAACAAAACACGCAGAACGACTTAAATTGACTCGGAAACATTCTCAACATTGATTTTTTTTGTTTTTCTCCATTGTATTTCAGAGAAAATACGAAATATTTCCACCTGTTTCAGAATAAAATGGAGAAAAACGAAAAAAATCAATTTTGGGAGGATCCTAAAGTCATTCTAAGTCGTTTTGCGTGTTTAGTTCGTTTTTGAAAATCGCTCAATTGTCAGAAACGAGCGGTTTTTAACCAACTTCCAAATGAGCTACGAGGTCATAATTTTGCTGAAATGTTCTTTAAAGACTCTCCTACAAATTCTCAAAATATTTTTCGAATCGCTCGTCGATTAATAGTTTCTTAGAATTCACCATACTTAGACCAAACACCCTGTATAGTTTTAAATCCAGCTATTCTTTGTAGTTTCATCTTGTATGTACAGGGTTTTTCAGTTATATAGAGAGAGTAACATTAAATTCGCTGTAATTCTTTCAGTTATTAATAGAATAAAATAATTGTTACAAGAACTTAAAAAAACACCTAGACTATCCAACGGAGGTAACAGCGTCCTATGATAGGACGCAATATTGAATTGCTACTCTTGAAAATTTTAAGTTAATTAAAGAGCGTTTCTTTTTAAAAAAGTAACTTCCGATCAAAAATGTAAGTACATCTAAATATTATTGAAAAGTTTTAATAAATGGCGTTACAAAATGTAGGCCAAGGCTTGGAGTCCTCTATTAATAGTAAATTTACAAGCCACTTGTCGATCTAATAGGTACACTAAACTACAGACAAAGGCTTAATGCATTTAATTCACAATTGTCGGTATTCCCTTCAAAATTTTATTACATATTTTTTGGAAATTTAAACTTATTAGCAGTAAACTGAGGAATTTCTTGACCTATAGAGGGTCTTTTTATTAAAGATGGTCCATTCTAGCAAAACTCCTAGTCGTTATGAAGCAATTCGAAAAATATTTCGAGTATTTGTAGAAGGAGTCCTGGAGATCATCTTACCAAAATTAGTAGGTACCTCGTAGCTCATTTCAAAAAACGATTGGACAGTATCGCAATTTTCAAAAACCAGCAAAGCTCGCAAAACGGCAAAGAATGGTTCGTAGACCCTTCCAACAGTGATTTTTTTGTTTTTCTCCATTGAATTCTAGAGAAAATGCGAAAAATGTCACCTGTTCTAGAATAAAAAGTAGAAAAACGGAATAAAACACTGTTTTGAGGGTCTACGAGTCATTCTTAGTCGTTTCGCGTGCTTTGATCGTTTTTGAAAATCGCGACCTTGTCCAAAACGAGTGTTTTTTTACGAACTTCCAAATTAATTAATTTCCAGGGCTCCTCCCATAAATCATTGAAACATTTTTCAAATCATCTTTAAAAAAGACCCTGTATTTTTATATTCTTTGTAAAGGGGAAATTAATTTTTCATTCAGTATTGTATAATTTCCAAAAGTTTATGTCAATTTCTTCTATTTCCAAAATTTCTAGAAGGTCGCTTTCACCTCCAATAGATAGTCCTTCAAATTCTTATAACAATTATTTTATTCTATAAATAAATGAAAAAATGTATAGAGAATTTATTGCTATTTTCCATAGATAATTAAAAGACCCTGTATGTCATTAATATGTAATTCATGCAGATTTTTTTAAGGTAAAACCGTTGAGTATTATTATTCACTCAATGGTAAAACATACATAATTTTTCATTACAACTCTACATTAACGGTTATAAATCAAATAATTGTCGTGTAATCAAAGTTTACATACGTGAAATAGATTATCTTGTTCATAAATTATACGAGTACCTTGTAAAAAGTTGATTTTATTATTATTAATAGTAGTAAATGTGGTAAGCTTATCATTAATGTGTATACTTTTATGTTGTATATACAGGGTTATTCACATACGGAAACTCCCATAATTTTGTGAGCTATTCAAAAAAAAATTAAGGATCTTTAGGGGGCCATCTGCTGATTGTTTTAGCAAAATTTAAACCTCGTAGCTCATTTGTAAGTAGATCGAAAAGCGCTTGTTTTGGACAAAGTCGCAAAATGGGTTAAACATTGATTTTTTTGGTTTTTCTCCACTGCATTCTAGAAAAAATTGGAAACATTCCTACCTGTTCCAGAACAAAATGGAGAAAAACGAATGTTGGGAGGGTCTCCGTGTCATTAATTCTTAGTCGTTTGGCGTCTTTAGTTCGTTTTTGAAAATTGCGACATTGTCTAAAACTTCCAAATGAGCTACGAAGTTCTAATTTCGCTAAAATAAGAACTTTTCGCCGTACGTGAATATCCTCCAACTAATAGGAGTTTCTTAAGAATCGACCGTAGTTAAATTTTCAATATTGTATATTTTATTATAAATGGGATACCTACGTACATTTTTACCTCCATCATCTTGCACGAAACAAACGATATTCAATTAATTTCTAATTAATGTCTCAGTACTCTACAATAACATTTTCATGAAAATTAAAATATTTATAGAACAGTATGTACCTGTTAATTAATAAGATCGCGGCTTAGAACGGAATAGAGAGAGAACGTGAAAATACATATTACGCACGCAATTATCAATAATTAATTGTTATCAATTAGTTAGTAGATTGAAAATTTACCAAAAGTTGGATCAAATTTTATCTGTTTTTGTTGTTGTTCTTGTTGTTTATTATTGTTTAAAAATCCCGAGTATCTCATTATTTTGAATTAATTACTTAAACATAGCGTGATGTCCATTCCTATTCTATTATTATTACTATGTTTGTATAATTTGATAATAATCTTAGGACAATATTCATTAATCATCTAGATGAGAATGAGGAGAGAACGGTATACATAATATTAAACTGGTGATAAACTTGGAAATGTAACGAGTCTATTACAATATTTACATCAATATATTTTTTTTGTTGTTGTCTAGTGATTAATAGTGATATTTAGAATAAAATCACCTGTGAACATACATGATCACCAGAATGGTGTGTACATGTATTGCCGGATGCAACAGCTGCTGCACATGCTGCTGTTCCTGGTACTTTCAATTGCTCCTGTTTATAATCCGGTTGATATGGTAATAGCATTCGAATTTTACCCCAACGATTGAAGAATAATGCAATTGCAGCAACCCAAACGAATAATACCAACAGTACAATACCGATTTCAACACCGCGTACCTATCAAATTCATTACATTTATTATTATTAATAATTCCTTTAGAAATCTAAAAAATTGCTCATTACCGTTGAACTAGTTTGTGGATAGGTGTAATCTGGTATATCCGCTGTCTCTTGTTGTGGAACATCTTTCGTTGATGGTGTTTCAGTTGAGTATGTTGCCATTAGTTCCTGTTGTGGTGACGATCTTGGAGGTTCTAAACGATCATTTACAATTTGATTATCGATTTTAAATTGATTTTCAATATTTACCCAATGTACGGAAGACTATCGGTCTACTTCTATATTTTTTACCACCCCAAACAGCAGCCACAGTGACTTGGTATTGTGTATCAGCTTTCAAGCCACTTAATGTTACAGCATCAGAATTACCAGCAACCACCGCCACCACTCTGTAACTAACAAGCTGTTCATTGAAGTTATACAGAAGTCGATAGAAATCTATCTAACAATATAGGTAAATGAAATTTATTCGAATGTTTGTGTAAATTGTATGAATACGTTGTAAAATCAATAAAATTAGAATAACTGAACGTGCTCCATTTGTTATGTTTGCCCACCTCTATGATGGATGAATTTTTTAGAAAATATCGACGCCTAATATTCAATTATTAAACAAGGCAACCAAACTCTTTTTTTGTATCGTCCTGATAATCTTAAGAATTCTATTGTTAGATTTAAATTAATATCAAGATGATTCTTATCATAAACCCATCTCCAATATAATTCCTTGTTGAAAGATATCTGTTTCATCTGACTTGACAGCAAAGTGACTCACAGAAACACATGTAAACTGACACTATTTTCTGATACAATACACGAAATGGCGACATTTACTTGAATATACGTGTCGATGGCATCTATGCAAACTATAAACATTTCCGTATTATGTTAATCCATTAAAATTAAGCAGGATTTCGATTAGACACCACAACACGAGAATTAAATGAAAATAAATATAAATATAATAATAAATTCACTATTGTTTTATGAATCGTTATGATTCCCTCAACAAATACAAAACGACTATTTTCCGTTTATTTTTTCCCTTTCATGGTTGTTATCATTATCAAAAAGTATCAAACATTAGTTGCGTGTACGTTTCAATATTGATTCTTTAGTAGTTTTGTTTGAAAAATCCATGAACCAGTAAGGTTAAATGACAATAATTGTTATTCTATTGATTTTGCTCAACTCTTGATTCTCTTATATGCGGAATAGAACAAGTTTTATCAATTCAAGATGTTTACCAAAAGATATATTTGATATTAACTTAAATACTTTTATATTGTTTCTATACTTAATGAGTCAAAAAGATAATATACAGAAGAATTGAGAGTAATTTAGTCACTCTTCAATGTCATATTTGAGAAAAACAACAATAAATTGTAGGAAATAATGGAGGGAAAAAACAATTTGAAGCTTAAACTAGATGACTTATAACTTGGAGATCTCTTATTGAGCTGTATTTTCTTCAAACAGGGGGTAGCGCAATTCCTTGCCCCTCTGTCTTCGCTCAAATCAATAGACGTATTCAATGAAAAATCAGCGTATACAACAGGTTGCGCTCAGTAATAGAAGCGCTGTGGATTGCTCAGCTGTAGCCAGGGCTGAGGAGCAAGAGCCGGAGCTCGAGGCCATGTAGCCGGTCAATTTTGGAGGAGCTGAAGCTTAGCTCTGGCCTCTGAATATCAATTCAGTGGAGCCGGAGCTGAAGCTGGGAGTATTAAAACTGGCTCTGGCTCCTAATCTTTTGTGTTTTTTTTTATAATACTGTATATTATAAAAAGTATCACTATGTATAAAACGTTTAAACTCAGCAAAACACTACAGGGTTGTAAATTTATTAAAATATTCTTCAGAAGCTACTCGCCAGTTCTTCAAATATTATTTGAGCTGTTAACCGATGAAACTTCCTTAATGTCGCTTATAGAGTCTTAAATGTCAGATAATACGCCAAAAACAAATATTTTTTCTTCTTTTGAACATAAGGCAGTTACAGTTGCACTACTGCAAAGCTGTAGCCAACTCAAATCTTTGAACTACACATTTATGTTTGATAGTAACGATCACAAAAACCTTTATTGTAATGGAACTGGAGCCGGAGCCGGAGCTATGTAAGACCTCAGTTTGGAAACAATGACTCCGAAGCTGGAGGTGGGATTACAGTTTAGATTTACTGTGGCTCCGGAGCTGGAGCGGAGTTTAGCCTATTTCAAGCCAGCTCGCCAGTCTTGGTTGCAACCGCTGAGTATTCATTGATCATTATCATAACCGTTGTAACTACCTACAATACATCTACTTGGTAGGGATGTCATATTTGTATCTCTTCCCACATCTTTTCTTAAGAAAACAGCTGATCTTCGCCAGCCATATTTGCGCATCAATCTACGGCTGACTAAAATACTCAACAGTTGCAAGTCAGCAGTCAGACAGCGCTTCCATTCAACGAATTGGTAGTGCCAACAGTTGTGAATGATTAGCTTCGTTGAACGCGCCCATTGTTACTTTAAAACTTGCCCTACCTTCCAAAAAACACCTGGATTAGTCTTGTAACTACCACCTAGGAGGCACCACAAATTAATTGCTGAAGATATAATTTCAAGTATCAATTAGGAAGCTAATTTACTGTTTTCGAAACAAAGATTTTGCTTTAAATATAGAAAATAATGGGGAAATTTTATAAATCAATTCAATGATTTTATCGAAGCGCTTTTTTGGTAAAATTTTACGAATTGAGCTGATTTTTTTTCAAAAGAAGAAGCAATTAACGACTAAATGTGAGCTGGCAAATCTGACCATCAAATCAATCAATAAATTTCATAAAAGTATTTCAATAACTAGAGTTAAAAATCGTGTATAAAGTCATGGAAAATTCAAAACGATAAGAAGTTTTCAATATATTTGCAGTAGTAAAAGCCAGAGCTGAACAGGTAAAATTGTTTATTTTGAGGGCAGTAATTGACAGAATGCTATAAATTAAGACATAATAAATAGTTGAACAGTAATCATACCTGGCGTCTGTTGGCTTATACGTGACGTCATATTTATCGACATTATCTACAGAGGTGGCCCATGATACACGTACAGATGTGGGATTTAGAAATGTGATAGTGATGTTCTCGGGAACTCCAGGACCACCGGGCATCGAACCTGGAACAGACAAGATTGATTTTTTTGTCAGGTAGTCGTCGCATCTACCCTCCTCCCTATCTCTTCAATTCCCGCTATCTTCTACAATACATGGAAATTTTACAAGCAATTAAATGGGCTCTCTCATTAAAACTCGTAACTAATTTCAAGCACTTTTATTTGCAGCATGAAAAGTTTAAATATTCATCTCCATGAGGATGTATTGATCGAAATTTTGGCGGATCAATACAGAAATGTTTTAAAAACAATTCATTTAGGGGTACAGTTGGATTTTGTTATAAAATCTACCCTGATCTTGTTTCTTTTTCAACTTTACCCAAAGCAGCAATTCAGGATATTGTTTTATGGCATATTGCTCTGTGAAATTAGAATACGAGAAATGTTTAGAGAGCTACTTGTATATCGACTGATTTGTGTTTGTGTGTGTAGGATTACAACTAATCTCGTCAGTTTTATATGTCATTGGTGTCATTCAGTGATTCTTTTGTCCACAAATCAATAAAATACACTTTCATTGTTGGATTATTTTAAATAAAATTATTGGATAATTTTTCTCAATGGATTACCTGCTAATCCGGCACTCAGTAGCAGCAGCAACGCACCAGCCAATAAGATCATATTAGCTGTACGTTAAATCTATTGTTGCCCCAAACATGGCGGCGTGTTGGTTTCCCGTAGTGGGTCAATCACTGCAGGAATCCAAATATACTCAACCACTCGCAATAATAATAATATTAGTTTAATGCTGGATGAGGAATCAGAATCTGAAATAAGAACGTAAGTTGAATATTGTAGAAATAAATGAGTTAAAATGACTAAGTGCAGTAATTTGAATTATTCATTAAGATCTCTATACGGTATTTTATAAAACTGGCGTTTATTTTAGAACGTTTAATCGTTAGCAATTTTCATATTTTATTAACGTTGATTTACATGTTTTTCAGCATATTACCAATATTGCTGTAATCTATTTAGAAAGATCGATAACGGTAAATATCCAGCAATTTTCTGCATCATTAATTATTATTGCTGTTTGGAAATAAATGAAAAAAAAGCAAACAATTTCAAATTAAGATTTAAGATTTCAATTTTATAGATTTTTTTAGTTTAAACAAAGATATTTAATATTGAAATTGAAGCATTTAGGTCAAAAGCTCCAATTAAAGTGTTATAAATCTCGTATTACAAATGGAATTCTATTGTATTCTATTGTCATGATGTTTGTTTATTGAAATTGATTGAAAAACTATTTGCTCGCCCTCATACACGTATGAATAATTTTCTATTAATAATGACTAAAGATCGGATTATAAGCACTTTTGCTTATGTTCAATTTTAAAAACAGCAATGAAATTATGTACTTAAAATCTAAACGAATCTTATAAAAATAGGAAATTTGAGTCATTCTTTATTCCTGCTTTTTTTGTTTTTTTAAAAAATGCTTAATTGTTTGCATCAATGCTTATTTATCATTTTAGTGCTTATTTCAGACTTCTTTTTGAGTAATCTTGCACTAAATACACATTTTTCTAAGAATTTGTGTACTTAATACTTACAAGGAAAGTGACACAACTGTCCCTCCCCGATTTTAATAAAACTGTGCATACAGATAGAGAATCAAAAAATAAGGGATGCATATTTTTTTTAGCGGCCCATATTCACATTAAGCGAGTGAAATTGCCTCTTGAAGTTACCCCCTCAAAACACATTTTTCGCTATATCTCAATAACCAAGCAAGATATCGAATTCAATCAAAAAAAATATACATCCCTTATTTTTTGATGCTCTACCTGTATGCAAATTTTGATCAAAATCGTAGAGGGACAGTTGTGTCACTTTCCTTGTTAATTCCATAAATAGTATATATAGGCTGACCCATAAGTCTCGCACAATCTCTTAAGGACAGATAGGGGACGAAATTCTAAAACGAAAAGACCGGTACTTTTTTCTTCACGTAATTAGTAATTAATCAGGTAATTAGTTACTAATTGAATTAAGTAGCCAATCAGCTGCTCGCTATGGTTATAGAAATAGAGAAGGAAAGATTCTTAACGGTGAGATGTGGCAAGCAGACCAATTAGTAGGCTGGCGATACAGCTAATCAAACTAAAAGAGAACCTAATTAGCTACTTAATTTAATTAATTACTAATCACTTGTGCGTCAGATGAAAAAATGTTATAGGACTTTTTGTCTTGGAAATAGAACTATAGGTAGTATTAGGAAAGTATACAATCTCCTTAATTTTTGTTGAAACGACTTTTTTCTCCAAATTTAGTAGCTTTTGTCGAACTTTTTTGGCATAAATTGTTCTTTTCCTCCTAAAATAATGTGCTTTTTAAAACATTTTTTTCACATTAAAGGTGCTTATTTATCCGATGTTTAATAATTGTAAAGTTCGCAAACAGACGTTGCGCCATAAAAATGACTTTTTTTTAAAAATAAAGGTTAAATAGAAATTTTTGAAGCGTGCTTTATACGATCTAAGTATAGGATACATCAAGAGTCGGCGTCTTTTTCAACGATATTTCCTTGGATGTCATCGTAATATTGTATATAACAGGAAGAAAATCGAACCGTAAAATTAAATTGAACCTGCCAACAGTTTTCAACTGACGATATAATGAAATTTCAGCGTTTACAGCAAAAAAAATTTACTTTTTTTTATAATTAAAATGTTAGTTGAAGTGGGAAAGTTAATTTACTCACCCGGTGCATCCACCAAAAGTGTTGAATTTTTTATTTTTAAAATAATTCAATCATGTTTTTATCGTGGATGGAAATTAAGCTTTATACTGAAAAATTGATTGTCGGCAACATAAAATATTTCACAAGAGAATCTCCCTATTCCCATACGCCTGTGTATGAAATCCACTTTACTTCCAGCCATTATTTCAATAATATCGCCAGAAAGCTGTTTTATCTTTACGTAAATTATTGATAGACTATAGTAAGCTTGTGAGTAGAGAGCGAGACTGGCTTGTATTTCGCAAATTTATCAATTTTTGTTCTCTTTAAGTTTTTAACATAGAATTTCGAATTTGCAAAAATTTTCATGTCTAACATGGACATACTCGCAGTTTAATTTTGGTTTTTAAAACTGTTTCCTTCTCGGTCTAAAAATTTAAGTTTCCCGTCAAACTCCATTAAAGTTGGTCGATTATAACTGCATGAGAGACATCGCTATACACAATTAGAATTACAATTTTTTGTACTTAAAAAAATGAATTGAAACTGGCGACTAAACTTTCTCACCACCAAAATTACAAAATTTCTAAGAAAGTTACTGAACTTTTTTCTTGGGTAGTATTTCAAACCAGTAAATTGAAAATTCGTTTTTTAAGGCTAATATTATATTTACGTGCACTTGTGATAGAGTTAGTTTAGTTCTGTCCATCATTTCAGTAATATCACCAGAAATCTGCATTATTTTCACGTGAATTATTGATGAGCTTTAATCTGTTTTAAATGGGGAGTTATCGAGAATTATGCTAATTTACCAACAAAATGGTAGTTGGAGACAAGTTAATGAATCCTTGTTAGCATTTAGAGACGCGATTTCTTGTTTTTGTCAGTTCTATCAATGATTTTTCCTATTTCAGTTAATAAAGCTTTTGTGGTAAAGTTTCAACTTTTAACGTACTTAAAACTTAACTTTAAACCGTTACAATATGCGATTTGTCGACCATAACTCTTCTGTAGAGTTACTGAAAATTTTTTTACAACCTTCGTTGTAAAAAACTCATATTCACCATCAAATTCCATTAAGGCTGGTTTACTGTAGTTGTAACCGACCGAGTTGTAAACGATTTAGCTTGAAGTTATTTTAACGACGACGCAGCCTGCCTATTTACGGTTGGACGATTGAAAGCTTCTAATTCATATAAGAAAAATGAAAAAAACCAAGCAAAAGTAGCAATCTTTGATCGAGTTTGTACTTTTGTTTCAAAGTTGATTAAATCGCTCGGGAAATTGCAATTGACCGTTTCGAGATTGGATAAATTCTTTCCAGGTGGGCTTCTTTTCGAGTATAAATCTAGATTTATGTTTTCTCGATTATTTCTCATTGGGAGTTTGACTACAATATTTATCAAAAATAATTAAATAATCGTTCACCTGCGTTGATTAAATTTTCATTATATTGAATGAAATACAAAGATATCGTGAAAATTTCAAGTTTCCAATTTTGTTTTACAATTCCATTTAAATAACGCCCTAACTTGGAATGAAGTAGTATCCAAACCATATAAATTGAAATATCTTAATGAGAATTAGAAGAGGAATTTTAACCCTCGAAAGCCATCCCTTTAATGCTTAAATTTCCGAGAGAAATGTGTTGTTTTTTATGCTTTTATTGGATTTTCATCTAGGTTGGATATTTTCTACCGGTCAAATAGAATTCTGTTTGAATGAGGATAATAATAATGATGATGATGAAAATCTTTAAAATCTATGAGATCGGGATATCTTCAATATGTTTTTGTTTGCCATAAAAAGAACAATTCAATATGCCTGCAAGGATATTAAATGAACAAAATGGTTGTTAAATATTTACTTTAATCTGAAACACTCTAGGTGGTATGTTGGTTAATTTAATCATTTAAGGTAGTGGCTTTTACTACAACTAATTGTAGGTGTAGTCGTTATTAAAACACCTAAATCACAGACCGGATTCGACTAGAAAAGTATCGCCTGCACTTTAATCGTTTTATTATCTACTGCAGTGTAATGAGACTGGTTACGTAACAATGAATCTATCCAATTGCTGTATTGCTTTTTATTTAGTTACCATGACTACATGTACGTTTGTAATCGTATATTAATGGCTGTCAATTCAATAATGATGTTTCGTACTGATAATTAACGAAAACTCAACTCAAAAATGAAAATCTAGTCTTAATTGCTTTAGTATTTAATACTTTGATTTAAATCAATTAATTATATGTATAATGTGAAATAAAACAAATGATAATAGATATAGTCTTTGTCGTAAGTACAGATCGTTGTCGATAGCGTAATTTTCATTAAGTTGATATTATTTATAATAGAGCCAGATGTTGTTATTGTCGGCGTGTTTCAAGATAACACCTGATAACGAATATATTTATAAATAAGTATATTTAGGTATAAATAATAGTGACACGTGTTGAAAGAACTCTCCCTCTCTCTACACAAATATCGATAAATTTCATTTCATTTTCAATACAACAACAGGAATCAAGAAAGTTATTTGAAATCGAAACGTATCGATATTGGATAAGTTTTATATTAACATAGAGTATTAAAAGTTTCAGTCTAAACAATTGAGACTCTTTTCAAAACTCGAAAATTCAATTTTCATAACATTACAAGTATTAAATTGGAAAATAAATTTTGTCTAAAACAGGTTCATAAGCCAAAAACTCAAATTTGTTAACGTTCCTTTCAATATTCACCCTTTTATACACCCAAAATCAACATCCATTATCCTCTTTGTGAATATTTTCGTATTATTCATACTTTTTGAATTTATATTGACACATTTATGTATACATAAGAATATAGAATCGTTTTGCCATCCATCTAAACAAATTCCTAAAGTATTCCAAAAATTACGATTATACAGGGTGTTTGCTCTCAGTATGGAGAGTTCTTAGAAACTCCTATTAGTCGACGAGCGATTCGAAAAATATTTTGAGGATTTGTAGAAGAGTCCCTAGGGAACATTTTAGCAAAATTAGAACCTCGTAGCTCATTTGGAAATTTGTCAAAAAATTATCGTTTTGGATAATGTCGCAATTTTAAAAAACGAACAAAACACGCAGAACGACTAAAAATGACTCAGAGACCTTCCCAACATTGATTTTTTCGTTTCTTTCCATTTTATTCTCTAACAGGTGTAAATATTTCGTATTTTCTCTGGAATACAATGGAGAAAAACGAAAAAAATCAATGTTGGGAAGGCCTCTGAGTCATTTTTAGTCGTTCTGCGTGTTTTTTTTTCGTTTTTCGAAATTGCTACATTATCCAAAACGATCGTTTTTTGACCAACGTTGAAATGAGCTACGAGGCTCTAATTTTGCTAAAATGTTTCCTAGGGACTCTTCTACAAATCCTCAAAATATTTTTCGAATCGCTCGTCGACTAATAGGAGTTTCTTAGAACCCTCCATACTGAGAGCAAACACCCTGTTTATCACTTGTATTATTTTTTTAACATAGCAAAAACTAGTGGGTGTATTTTTTGACCCTCCGTTCATCATTATAATGCTTGTATTTCATGTAATCTTGTTCGTTTTGGAAGTGTTTGCAGAAAAAACTCATTAACACAATAACATGCAATTTCGATAATCAACGAGGATCATATCAATCCCCCCCCCCCCCTAAATAATGGCAGAGAACTTAAGGTGAAATTCGATGGTGGTATAGAAATCTTTATAATTAACTTTCATTGTTCGACCTTCTACTAGATAGGGGTTGAAAAAACTAAATTACAACCAAACTCTTTATAACAACAGCAGATGTATCATGTTTTTTTTTCTTCATTGTTTTTTGCTCTATAAACGTACCTAGACTGATTATATAACTCGGTTAGAGGAGAATTACTTCACTTGGAAATTGAGTTGATGATGAAATTGTCATTGTGTATTTTTATTTTGTCGAAACGTAAATGAAATCATTTCTAATCTGCTGCAAGCAAATTGCTCTAATTTTATAGTCTATGAAATAAGGAGGATTATCGTATAGAGAGAAAAAAACACAATTCTAATCAAAGATCTTCATTTATGCTCAAATATCTGTGATCGTGTAAAGTTTATGAGTATACAGCACCGGCTTTGTGTACAAAGAACATATTTTAATCTACAAATAAAATAATCGAACTAGACCCATTGGCAAATGAGATAGATATCTCCTGTTCTTATGCTTCAGAGCGAGGTAGCGAGAGGTGGTTGTATTTACTAGCAATAAGATTTCCTCAATGTTGTCCTTACTGTAAACACTGGTTCACATTTAAAATCCTATACATGTGGATATGAATATCTTTGTCTGACTAATGGTGATTAGAATACCAAGGCTACTAGACCCATATCGATATTGTTCAGTCGTTTTACCGAGGCGAGAAATCACGCAGATGGGCTTGTGTTAAGAAAGAGTAGGAGGGTCTCTTTACTAGGCTTTGACAAATAAAAAACATTGAATAGTCAATATCCAAAATTTCTACGCCTATCAGAGATTCGAAGGCCATTTTAGAGGTTGTACTGCCGTCCCAATTTTACTAGTGCGCATCCTAGACTCTCGCCTCGGTAAAACGACTGAACAATATGCAAATGTTGAACAAGGATCAAACGCTTGTTGACAGAAAAAAGAAAATAACAAACAAACAACTGCTCTTATCAATGTAATAGAATAACGTCACATCTATCTCATTGCCTATGGGTCTAGTTCGATTATTCTACTTGTATGTATTCTACTATTTCTGAAGTTAGTATACCTATTTCTTTTATTTCTAATTGAATTCGATATTAACTATTTATGAATAAATTAGAAATTACGTAACAGTGTACAGGAATAGGACGAGTTTTCGTTCTATTTAATATAATAGGATAACTTCTACAAGTTCTCTAAAGATTATAATTTACATTAATGAAATTGTTTTCAGCAAATCTTGTAGACTCCTATAACAAGTTCGAAATTATAATCAGACTACTAATTAGACTACGGTTTA
Source organism: Mylabris sibirica (assembly GCA_039776855.1). Classification (NCBI taxonomy): domain Eukaryota; kingdom Metazoa; phylum Arthropoda; class Insecta; order Coleoptera; family Meloidae; genus Mylabris; species Mylabris sibirica. Next base: position 3,119,852 of record CM077843.1, read on the forward strand.
GTGTTCTTCGTTTAATTAATCGGAAATTATTTTATATTAATAGACAGTTATAAAATAGAACAAGACTGAAATAACGTCAAAGAATTGTGTGTTTTCTTTGTGAAATTAAATATCTTAAAGAATATACCGAACTGGCGACTTAGACTGGAAGCATTATAAAGATTTTTGTCTATGTTGAGAAAATATTTTGATCAAACGTATCTTAATCGAATGAAAACATTAAGCCTGCAATTTAAGTCTTTTTGCTGAATATCCAGGGGACTTATTTTTTCTACTCCCTTACAGTAGCTAAGGTATTCTGTAATTGTTAGCTGTTTTGTAATGAGGGTTATTACTTAGCAGCAAGATTGTGAATTTATTTTAGAATATCGTGCGATTATCGTCAGCGCACGCCATAGACACACGTGACTCTCGACATTTACTATAAACGTACTTTATATGTTTGTATTTCACCAAGTACTTGAACCTACCGACTCGCTGCGCTTGATTCGCTATGTGTTGAAGGATTCTACTGTGACAATCGCAACAAATAAACGTATAACTCCATTGGGAAGTCGTTTGAGATCGAGTGCGATTAGAAAGCGCTAACACATAAGATAGTTCAGTGCAGTGACGTCACCTGCACTGAAAATGCGGGCAAATCCCTTTTAGATACTAGTGTTGAAACAGATGGATTTCTGAATATTTAAAGTGCAATTTTGACAATTTTAACAGACAGTCGAAATATTTGATTGGAAGTCGGTTATTATCAGCTTAAGAACATTTTTGATGTACTTGTAGAAGAATATTGAACGGCACACGGGTTACAAGTGATAAACAAAATTTTAGGACTGCGAATCCAGTCCAAATCAAATCGAATCGAATATTATAATTCGGTTCGATATTCATTATTCGAATCATTGGAGATTTTCAAATAATTTGAATGAGCCAAGTTATACGAACCTTTCTTATTATTTGAATATTTTTGTTTATAGATACCGATTGGTATCTACCGATTGATAATAAGAAAAGTTTGAATATTTCGAAGGAGTATCGAATCGTATTATTCGATTCGATTCGTCTCGAATAATTCGCTATTTCGAATTATTCGCACAGCCCTACTAAATATAAACTAACTTTATATAGGGTGTCGATCCTAAGCATAATCGATACAAGAAAACTTCTATTAATTGAAAAGCGATTCGAAAAATATTTTAAAGATTTATAGGCGGTTATCCCGAAAACATTTTAATAAAATTAGAACCTCGTAGCTCATTTACAAATTGGTAAAAAAACGCTCGTTTCTGACGATGTTACCATTTTCAAAAACTTGCTACACACTTAAAATGACTTAAAGTGACTGGAGGATCCTTTCAACATAGATTTCTTTTCGCATTTTCCTAATGCATTGTGGAATAGGTGAAAATGTTTCCAATCAATGTTGAGAGAGTTGTCGAGTCATTCTTAATCGTTTTACATGTTTGATTCGCTCCCAAATTAACTACGAGGTTCTAATTTTGCTAAAGTTTCATAGTATCGACGATATTTAGAATCGACAGCCTGTATATTCTTTTCATAGTCATTGGTGAATAGAAGAGATGATGGATTTTTTAAGTAATTTTACAAACATTAAAGAAACATTCTTTTTCTTCGACTTGAAAATATAGAATACAACTATAAATTTGTAAGTAAATAAAGACTTTGCTAATTTGTGATGAATAATTAAAAACAAGTCGCTCAAAGAACTAAACGACCTAATATTACTACTTCATCTTCATAGCAAATAATAAATTCTACATTTTAATTCCGAACATTGGTGCGATACTTTCAGTAGCGCGTTAAGAACTTTAGATGCTGCAAGAAAAATAGACTTTGTAGCTAATTTCATGCTGTAACAATGCAGCAATTTAAGACTACGGTAGAGGTATAGAAGGGGCACCCATCAGATCAAATTCGGGACTTCAGGTAAGTGCTTAATTTGCTTACGGTATAACGCGCTACTGGATACTTTAATTATAGGTATCTATTGTGTTGATACTAGAAAATAGTCTCATTATCTATCTTGTTGACGTAAACATTACCACTCTTTATAAATATCGTTTGTTTTATTGATTATCTCTATACCTACAAATATACAGTAAATATTTTATTTTATTTTATTTAATTATTTCTATTACGACATGGCATTATGTTGTTATTGTAATAAATGGAATGAATTAACTTCAAACAATTCAGAAATTGATTAAATTACCTATTTGAAAAATTCTTGGATAAATATTGGTAATAAATCAACAAAAAAAATTCTGAATGTTACGATAATGAGTTTAGAAAGAGGTCTACGAAAAACCATAATAGAAGGGAGCTTTCATCATTAAATTTCTAAGCACGCAAACTATGTTGCAATCCACAACTCTATCATGATAAAACAACAACAAAAAAAATTATTTTTTTTTTCGTTTAAAATGATAGAATCCGGTTTCAATTAGTGACGGAACCGTAAAAAAAGTAGATCATGCGGTATTCTATTGTTTTCACTTCTATTTTTAGACTTATTGACGTTGACATTTTAATTTAGGTAGGTATATACCTTGTTATTAACGACAGGTATATCCTGACTATTTATTATTATTTTTTGTTGTTGAAATTCTGCAGTCTAGTGTTTATAAATTGCAAATTACTTTTATCGATCCAAAACAATTTTGTCACTTTTCATGATTGCTTCAAACATATATAGATAAGGGATCATTTATTGTTATTTCCATAATTTAGATCAAATTGGGAGAGATAAATCATAGGGTAGTAATTTTAAAGACTTGTACATACATATGTTCTTATTTCAAAATATAAACGTGCCCGATGCGGTAACGAAAAATCGATTTATGCTTGCAACGAGTAACATTCTATTTCAAAGACGGACTTCAGTTTTGTATATGTATGTACATGAAAATATAAGGAGCATCTAAGCTGATTATACTGGGACCGATTGAAGGCTAAAGGCAAAAAGAGCATAACGTATTTCTTCCCTTTTCGGATGTCCATTAAACATTAACAAACTGAAACAGACTGCTACTTTCAACTGAACATTCATAAAAAATTAATTAGCCATTTTCCCGGTAAATTTTAGTTCATCTTTATTTTTTTGTAGATACGAATTTACGATCAATCTAGAGAGTATTGTTTATTTTAAACGAGTTTATTAGATTTTAATTACGTTGTTAAATAAGAAAACGGTTTATATACCCTTAAAATTACGTATATTTACAATTTCTATTTACAATAAAGCGGTTAAGATTGAAGATTTACGTTATACTTTTATCCTTTAAAATATAAATTAATAGAAATTATTTATAAAAGCAAGCTTAATTTAGACTCAAGTATATTTGTCTATTTCGATAATTTACTTAAAATCGTTTTGCAAAGAAGAAAATTTAAATGAATCTTAAATGAAAACATCCGTTCAAGTTTATTGAATGTAATATAAACACAATTTATAGTGATGGTTGTTATTATACGAGTGGATTTGTAATAATAATTGATTGATGTAAATGTTCACATTTACATATAAATTTCAAAAACTAAAAATAATTCATTTTATCCCGGAATTCGTTTCATCTATTTCCATTTGCAAATCTGACAGTTCTCTAAACAGAATGTGTAAAGTTATCATCTGAACAAGATCGAAAACTACCCTAAAGTCTATCTGTTAATTCGTTTCATTCTCTGTTGAAATATATATAATAAAGGTAAGGTAAATAATCAATGTAATGATCATTGTGTTGTACATAAAGGGCGAGAAGGTCAGGCACGTTAAGCTACACTTAAGTATATTAAAGCACTTACTTGTTAGTTTAGAAGTTTGTATGGGAGAGATTGAGAAGTTGAAAGAGACTCTACCCTTCAAATTCTTATCTGGTTTATTTGAAATAATTAAGGAGTCTCTATAAGACTCAATTAATTCAACGTACATAAAGCCTTTTGAAATATGTTTTACAACAGTTGGGATTATATCGACATTTATAAAATAATGTAGAGTTAGTAAGAAGAATAAAGAAAAAGCGATACTTGGCACGTTTCACTGATCGTCAACAAAGGTGATTGTTATTCACACTGAAATAGGTCCTTTAAACAATAAAACCTGTACTCATCAGTACGTGAATTGATTTTTTCACTTAATCAACCTATCAATTAGAAACAATTAAACAATACTCTTTATTAAATATTAATAATTTTCAGTTAATTTAAATTTCCAACTATACTACTGCCAATATCGTAATTTAATTTAATCGTTTGATTACCGCACTACATATTTATGTATCTATAGGTAAGTTTGTGTAGGTATATGTATGTAAATTCTACATTTAAATATTTAGTTGTTAGTTACATGCCCCTCGCGCCACCACTTCCAGAAAAGTCCTATCAATTATTGACAGTGTAAGAAATTGTAAGAAGTTTAACAAGAAATACCACCTTGGTTTCCTGAAAACGCTATCAATACACTTAACGAAATGTCAAACACTTCAAATATTGCTGAAAATCGATAATTGTTTTTCTAGTTTGATACAATATCTTAGCTTTGTAATTATTTCCCTTTCTATAAATATTCAACGACGAATAATACCGGATGTTGTGGTAGAATAGTATTTTCAAAAAGATCTTTCAAGTATGTAGTTATTTATAGATAGCTGGAGAATAGACAAGAACATCTACGTATGATATTCAGATATTCTCCAATAATAATAATAATAATAATAGTGTAACAGGAAGAGAAATAGAATTAAAATATTGATTTACTGCCGGTTAACGTCGTCCAACTAGGAAATTTCCTAAAGAAATCAATAATTAATAATATACATTGTAATTACAATAAAATATATATAATAGTGTTTATCAAATTTTATTAAAGGTGTTAATTAAAATAAAACAAGAACAACAAGATAAAAAGACAATGCAGATGTTGTGAATAATTAAAATCATCGTTGAAATTCTCACCTGACTCTACCAACAACACTTCTTCATTGTCACTAGAGGATTGTTAATGAAGTTCTTCTATTTTAAATTCAACTCGTTATTATTAATATTTTCTTTTAAGAATATAACTCGGTTGTTTTGATCGATTTTTTCTCTCTGTAATTCTCTCGAGTTCACGGGCGAATGAACCAATGCACTTTTATTAATTATTTACCAAATAAAAAAATAATTCTGCTATTATTTGTGGATAATTGTCGGTCACATGACGTCGTCATCACGAGCGTCGCAATAGAACTGGACGTCGAGGCGGCTGTATTAAATACAGGTATATACGTTGAACAACAGAGCGTCGACGCTGCCACAGCCAAATTACAGATGCACCAAGTATTTGTGTTGTATCTTTTGAGAGTTTCAACGACCACCAGTCTTTATAAAGATAAAAGTAAAAAACACGGCTGATATTGAAGATTGTAGTAATTATTGTGACAAGATCGATAATATTTCAAATTAAAAACGAGTTTATTTGGGATGTCACGTGAATAATCACTTTCTATCAATCTATATATGTATATATATATAGCCCACTATGTTCTATTTATCGCTCCTTAGTTATTCTATATCAAGGAGAATCGTAATCGATTTACTAAATTATTAATAAGGGACACAGAAAAAAGCATCGAGCGAGTTTCCAAAGTCTCCTCAAAAAAACCAACCGAATTATATCTTTTTTTCAGCTCTTCAAGACTTTGATTGATTTAATCTTAATGAAGTCTGTATTTTTTCTATATAGAAATTATTAAATTCAACATTAATTTCATAATAGCGGAAATTGACTGGTTTTATTATCAATAAAAATGTTGATTTAATATCGAATTGATTATCCATTAAAAATCGATTTCTTATCGCTATTATTATTGTTATTATTCCATTTATATTTAATCTTTAAATCAATGAAATTAAAATCGAAATTGACAATTATGAATATTCTAAAATCTCCGTTGGGGCTCAATTATTCATTCACAGAGATAAAGACAATGAGAATTCGAAATCTCTCGTTTTTTGTTCGTTTTGGTGAATATTCATAATGGAAATTAACATCGATATGAATTTTAAAATGGTGAAAACAAATTTTCGTAATAGTAGCAAATTTAAGGGTAAATTATTGAATTTAAATAAAAAATTAAATGCTTATATTGTTAGATAAGAAAGTGACGCCCTCTCCTGGCGCATCCACCAATTTTCCACCAAGCTACCTGAACTGTTACGGTTTCAAGCTGAAATAAAATATTTATTTCATTCTTGATTAATAGCCACTGGTACCTGTTTTATACCTGAATTCTCCTTGTGCATCTTTGAAAATTTTCCACTAATAATTCTATGAAATTCTAGAGCTTTTCCGTCTAAGATTACTAAACAGCTAATAAATTAATAACGTTACTATTACCATAGAAGACAGGCGGATTAATCATCATTTCCTATATGATTCCCATCCAGGCCATTAATCCTGATTTCCTTTAATAACATGAATTGTTAGAATTCACCGTATATGGCCGTTAGATGTAGGATATAGAAGAAGAAGAAGAAGAAGCGAAAAAGAATTATTATCATATAGTGGAGAAGAAAGAGGAAGTAATGGGGACCTTGTAGGGGATATCGATTTCCTTTTTAAATTATTAAAATGAGGATATTGTTCGAATCGATATTATACATGTACGTATGTCCGTCATACAAGTCATTAGTCTTTTATTGTTCCAAAAAGGTAAATGATCAATAATCTGCAGTTTTATAGTTGAAAAACTAATCAAAACGGTGTTATTTCTGTTGTTTTCTTATTAGAACAACGATAGTTTTCTCATCTTGTACAAAATAACGAAACTTTAAAGACTCTCTTCTTTTTCTCTTTTGTTTGCGAAGTATATAATTTTTATGGCACAAGTTTGATTGTTGTCGACTTTAGAAACTAACAGAAGTGACTTTGTTTGTCTCCCTCCAAACGCTCACTTAAATTCCAGACGTGTAGTTTGCTATTTAACACGTGCCAAGAATTCTCAACAAAACGGCAGTCGGCTGGCTTCTTTCACTGATTTGTTATTTATGTACGAAACAATCAAAACAACCATATCAAGACAGTTTTTTTCACCTTATTGTCAACATATATCACATACAGGATGGTTCATCTAAATTTACAACAGGTTTCTGTTTAATGAAGAAGAACAAAGATCAGCAATAAAATCGATTTAAAACGAACTAAGTAGTATTATTAGTAATCCGGTAATAAAGTAATATTGTTAAGGTTTCCAATTTTTAATCGCATCCTGAAAGTAAATCAATTTGTTTGTATATAGAGAACTCTAACAAAAGCTCATAACTTTGTAACTCTTACAAAGACTTAAAACTTTGTAAGAGTTTCACATTGGAAAGTTATAAGTTTTTAAATATGTTTCTTCATGTCAATTCGAAGGTTTCAATTTCCGATTGATTTAAATCGAATTCTTTGTACTGTAAAAGAAGATTGACGAAATAATTTCAATAGTATATTCCTACTATTTGTATTATTATTATTATTATTGTGAGAGACTTGCGCGTCGCGACTCACGCGACTTGCTGAACCAGAGGGAAAGTTTCTCGTCGTTGCTCTTATCATTTCAGTGTACGTGTATTATCCGACGTGACATCCTCATACAGTTTCTCATTCTGTACTCTCAACACTCAAACGTATCACGTGTATACATTTCTCATATTTCCAACATAATTATTATCAAAAATAAGACGATTTTAAACTTTGATGGTTGGCTAATTAAAACTCTCCAAACGTCCACACAAAATCAAGGTAAAGTAAATTCTTTTTCAGTAATTTTTCTCTTCCTAAGCCATAAATAAGCTTATGAATTTTTTATAATATTAATACCAGTATTTTCAGAATAACTAAAAGCGTACGTACTAAGGGGACAGATAAGAAAACGTATTGATTATCCTATTAATTTTTTTCTGCTTTTGTGTAACTAGTACTTTGTCACTATTGTCCGGTTTCTGTTTGAATTTCTGCCATTAGACTTATGGTTAAGATTTGCGACTTAAAGTTCTCGGTGTATGGATTTTAAAGGGATTAACTGGGTAGATTTCAACTAGATTTGGTTTAATTTAGAAAGTTGTATTACAATTAAAACAAAAACCAACAAGGGTACTTATTTGTCGTAATTGTATGTCAACCAATGATTATCTAGATTAAATTACCTATGTATGTATGTGGGTGATTTTAATCCCAATTTTAATTACAACGCCACATTATCTACCGACAAGTTGAATAAGTTAGAGAGACGGCTATGTTTTCAGTTCGGATTGCCGACATAGTATATTATAGGTATATCTAATTGTGACATTATTATTTAGTTGTTGGTGCTTTTTTTAAGGACTCCATTCGGTGTCAAAACTTATTTATTAATTTCTGCGCAAGTCTTATGTAATTACTTGAAATGCCGATACAGTATAATGAAATTAATTTCGACACGTTCGTTAGTTGTGTTTTAATCTGTAGCACTATTTAAAACTAATTTTAAGCAAAATTGCTAAATTTCGTGCTATAGGCCATACAACGTTTGCAGCTGCTTCTATAAAATATACACGCAAATAGTTCAAAATCAATCCTTTTAGATTTTCATGAAGTCTGACCAAGTAATTATTTGTTAAAAATTTATATTTTCCATAACCTATTTTTAAAGTTATTGATTTCTGAAAAATTTAAGAACACAGTACATTTATTATCTGACGTGTCTTAAGTTTCAATTTGAAGCATACAATTTTCAATATTTTGTGTATATTTTGTGATAATTTTTTTTTAAAAATGAAGTGTAAACCTCGAGGAAAATTCATTAACAACATTAACACTATTGAATGTTGAACAAAATTATTAATGAACTTTTTCTTTTATGACATTACTTTTCTTTGAAACTATCTAATTAATGTTCTGATAGTGAATTGAAAGTTTTCAAAAGAAACCACAAGTCAGTCAAGCTTTTTTATTCACTAAGATGAAAAATGGAAAAAATAAACAGGAGTTATTTCATGTACCTATTCATTGTAAGTCTTTTTTTATCATGAAATAAGAAATAATACGAAATTGCCTGTATTAGTTTTGGAGAAAAGTTGAGAGAATGAAGAAAGAATAAAGTTATGTAAAATAAGTCTTAATATTGTTCGTTACGATGACATATGACTTTTCAACATTCTAATAACTAGTCTTTTTTGCCTTTTTTCCTTATTCTATTATACTTCTGTATATTTTTCGATTGATGAAGGAAGCTTCTTTGTTTCATTGTATATCTGCACAACAAATAAAACGTACATAATATACAGAGTGTTTCAACAAATATAGTGAGTTGTATTAAAATCTAACCGATGCTGAAGTCGTTTCCTTCAACAGTAGTCGATAATTATTGTGTGATTCGTTACTAAAGAAACTTTAGTAGTGAATTCGATTGCGATGAAGGTTAAGCTTGTGAATTCATTAGTGTGAATCTCTATTGATGTAACACGCTGTATAGAAATTCTTCTTCAACAATTTAAATCGTTATTTTCATCCATTTCCGTCTATTAATGATTAATTAACCGGTGGTTTTACAACAGAGTATTATGCGATATTAACTCTAATATAATCTCTAGGGGAAACATTCGAGGTTTATACTTTACTAAATTTCTATCAAATAACGATTAAAGCTGTGGAAATCTTCACTAAGCCAATTTCATCTTATACATACTGAAAAATTTCAGTTAATGTTAACTTTTTCATTAAAACTACTGAAAACATCATAAATATGAAACGGACAAATCTAATAAGTATACACACAATATTTAAATTATTTCAAGATTTGTTCGCAATGATAATAGAACCGCATCCAGGATTTATATGAATCGTTTGTCATGTCTGGAATGTCCTCAATATGTTTGCTTTTCTAAAACATTTGTTGTCTCAATTTAGAGGCATTAATCAGATAAAAAAAGGCATGTGATACAAATATTTGGTAATTTGCGACAAAAATATTGAGAAAAAAACGATTTTTGGTAAGCATCTTCGCAGGCTTACTCATTAGAGCGAAGAGAAGCACGTTGATAAATTGAATCTGATATTATTAGAGTCTTTCCAGATAGATTGAGGGAAAAAAACTGAAACTGGCATGTGTTTTATCGAAATACAGTCGCAGGCGTCGCGTCCGCCCACCCTACTCTCCATTCTTCTTAAAGGATAAATTGTGTTTAGAATGAAATTCAACAACAGAAACAACAACAACAACAACGTCAACAATAGTTACGCGTTACACGTTTCAAAAACCGATGAAATCGTTATTGATTTGATTGACGTTATTATTTTCGAATTACGCAAGATTTTTATTTGTTTTCTATTAATAATTGACGATTGTATAAAATTACTGGTTTCCAATCAATCCTAAATATACTCGTTTAACGATTACGCATTAAGCAATGGCGTAGTGAGCATAGTTACGCGAATTCCGCGCAACACAAGCTCGGAGTCCAAGAAAGAGATATCAGCTTCGAAAATCCATGAACAAGAATAGAGAGTTTATAGCTTTAAAGTATACGGTACAGATTATAACGGGAAGACATTTTCGCCATATTAAAAATACTAATTTGACGTATATGTGGAGTCACGTGGTTTATACCGACGATTTCTCATTAGTTCCGTTATTTCTGAAAATATCGTAAAAGTACGAAGTATCTTAGGTCTTATAAGCTTTAACGGGGAGTTTATAACGTATCGGTGACAGGGCGAAAACTCTCGCTTAAATATGCATGGGAGCTATGGCTAATATGTTAATTTGGAGGCTGTTCTGTACACGGGAACATGAGCCAGTTAACTTGTTACTACGCCACTGACATTAAGTATCAATAAAGTTGGATGGTCATAAAATCAGTCAAGCTGCACTAGAGCACCATTTATTATTGTTCAATGCTTTATTTCATTTTACCGGAAACAAAGTTAATGGCAACAAATCGGATGAAATTATGTTGTACTCTCGATTCTCGAGTTATTTAAGATAATTAGACAGGAAAGTTGGCACGTTGTATAAACTACATCAAATGCTCTATTGTAGTAACTAAAACAATAAATTCAACATTGGAAAATCATTTTAGAATTTTTTATGTAAAACTAATGTCCTAAAATAAGGTCTGATTTTGATACCACAAACTTATCTTTTATATTTCTAATGAATAAGATATTGTCTCAATTTTAAGCCGGGTGAGACGTAAGATGAAAGGTTCTTATGACAACTCCTATTGGCGAGCGATTCGAAAACTATGTCAAGAATTTATGAGAGGATATCTGAAGATCATTGTAGCAAAAGTAGAACCTCGTAGCTCATTTGGAAGTTGGCCAAAAAACGCACATTTCTGACGATGTGGTGATTTTCAAAAACAAACTAAACATGCAAAACCACTTACAATTAGAATGACTCGATTCATTGATATTTTTGTTTTTTTTCAAATCTTATTCCGGAATAAATAAGAATGTTTCGCATTTTCTCTAGAATACAATGAAGAAAAACGATAAAAATGAATTTGGGGAGGTTTTTCGGGTCATTCTTAGTTGTTTTGTGCCACTAGCTTATTTTTGAAAATCACGACTTTGTCCAAGATGAACGTGTTTCGCCCAACTTGAAAGTGAGCTACAAGGTGCTAATTTTGCTAAGATGTTCTCTGGGGACCTCCCTATCAGTCCTTGAAATATTTTTCGAGTCACTCGCCAAAAATAGGAGTTGTTATCAGAAATGTTAATCTTACGTGACTCACCTGGTATCATCTTGTTTCTCTTCATACGAGGGTGAAAGATTTAAGCTATTAAAATGACAAGTGACATACATTGAGATCATCGCTACTAGCAGTACAAACAGCTGATCGGTATCCGCCATATTAAATTTACTTATTTACGTACGCGTGAAGTCACGTGATTTATATCGACAACTTTTCATTGGTTCCGTTGTTTCTAAAAAATATCGTAAAAATACAGGTTATACGGTGTGATTTTAGGTCTTAGAAGCTTTATCGAAGAATTTATAACGTATCGGTGACGGCCGAAAACTCTCTATTATGTTTAGTTTTAACTACGTAAAGTTTCATTCTTGTCTTGTTGTTATTGCTTCAAATCACACAATAAATTAACTTTCAAGAAATAAACTTTACACTGTGAATTTTTTAAGTGTAAAGCACGTTTCATCGTGCATGAATTACAGTTGTGGCTGTAATTGCCAGAAAAATCTTCCACAATTGGAATCTTAACATTTTAATCTAATCAAGCTAAATTATGTAATTCGAGTTAGTTCTACTAAATGGGAGTTTTTGTTTCATCGTTGTTATAATCTCTAGTCCCCAAAGTAGAATGATAACTTTTGAAGGATTTGTAACATTTTTTTTTTCAAGCTTGAAATTTTAATATTCTCATCCTGTCTCGAAATAATCTAAAAGTATAATATCGGACCTGATACTCTAGAGTGGATCGCAATTATAGTTGTCTATCTTTTCGAATCTTTCCATCATAAACTGAAATCTGACACATGATAGGATCAATAGTCTCTATTTCAATTAAATTTCAAAATTTATTCATTGTTATACATATACTACCTACAATGCGGCTGTAACTGGATCATTTATTACTGTCAATCTATACCTGCCTATAATAATAATAATAATAATAATAATAATAATAATAATAATAATAATAATAATAATAATAATAATAATAATAATAATAATAATAATAATAATAATAATAATAATAATAATAATAATAATAATAATAATAATAATAATAATAATAATAATAATAATAATAATAATAATAATAATAATAATAATAATAATAATAATAATAATAATAATAATAATAATAATAATAATAATAATAATAATAATAATAATAATAATAATAATAATAATAATAATAATAATAATAATAATAATAATAATAATAATAATAATAATAATAATAATAATAATAATAATAATAATAATAATAATAATAATAATAATAATAATAATAATAATAATAATAATAATAATAATAATAATAATAATAATAATAATAATAATAATAATAATAATAATAATAATAATAATAATAATAATAATAATAATAATAATAATAATAATAATAATAATAATAATAATAATAATAATAATAATAATAATAATAATAATAATAATAATAATAATAATAATAATAATAATAATAATAATAATAATAATAATAATAATAATAATAATAATAATAATAATAATAATAATAATAATAATAATAATAATAATAATAATAATAATAATAATAATAATAATAATAATAATAATAATAATAATAATAATAATAATAATAATAATAATAATAATAATAATTTTGAAATATGGATAAAAATGGATTTAGACGACAATGTTAACATTACTGCACACTAACCACCACAACATTTTACCTGTCATAAAGATAGATAAAATATTTTAAGCGTAGATGGACGTTTATAGCCATAAAAATATTGAAAGTTTATTGAAAATATCAACACAAGAAAAGGACTAAAAATTTTATTAAAGAGTTTAATTAGTTATTTGATTATTTCATTGTAAACCGAACGACAACATTACAGTCAAGTTAATTAAATCGAGTTGTTTTCATCGGAAGTGTTCTTCACTGTTCAAGTTAACAAACTTAAATTGTCTTTAAAATCAATATAGAGTCGGATCTAGTTGATTAAGAATTGTTATGATGATGATGATGGTGATTATTATTATTATTCTTATTATTATTCGACTCGATTTATAATGAAACTTTAAAGAATTTTGCCATAAAACGAGGGAAAGATTTAATTAATTGATTACTTTGAAACGAGTTAGCTCTTGAATTAATCAATTGCCAAGACTTGATTGTAGACACCAATTAAGAAATGGATGGATCTTCGTAGATCAGTCAATGTTTCTTTTTACATGAATTCGTACGATCGATAAGAAAAATTAATGTTTTACGAAATAGTTTGAAAAAAAATTCTGTTAAAATAATTAAAATACATTCTTTGTTCTAGCAACAGTGCCGGATTACACAATAAGCTGAGTAAGCGCGTGTTTAGGGCCAGAAATTGACGTTCATTTGAAATATTTTATCTCCAAAATTTCGTTTAAAAATTGCACTATTTTCTTGAAGGCTCAATCTACAATCAATCATCGAAATCTTGCTTGTTTTCTAAGACATTGATAAGCGTAAACTAACGAGGCCATTTATAATTTTGGAAATTTTCGGCGAATTTCTGAATTACTAGATAAATCTTGGAGCATATTTTTTCACATATTTTCCCCCATAAATAGCCATAACTTAGCCAATATTATTTATTTGGCCAAGAAATTTTCCGATAGGGTTAAACATTTTCCGGAAAAATAGAGAAAACTTCAAACAATTAAATCCAAGAGTGTTTTTTTTATATAATTTTAAAAACACAGAATTCTTCTATACACTGTTAGGAAAATTCGATAGCACGCTTGAAATTCTTTTCGAAAAATCTGGAAAATTTTCCAACATTTCATGTGTTATTTTCACCTATTGAAAGTAATTATTTTACAACCAAATTTTATCCAGTTTGTAGAGAATCTTGTTTATTATCCGATAATACCATTCTAGTTAAGAATTTTCTTTGAAAGCTCTCGGAAAATCTGTCCTGAAATTTTCCAGATCTTTTCAAAATAATAATAATAATAATAATAATAATAATAATAAAGCTTATCGTCAAATTTCCCCATGGATAAGATTGTGTGGATCATGTTTGTGTCTTATTCGCACAAGTAGATAGAGGGCATACTAGCAAAAAGTACATAAGTCCGGCCCTGTCTTGCAAATAATTTAACACTAAAAGCGCTAACAAGTAAAGAAATTAACATACAAAAAGTAGTTCGAACGGTTTATTTATGCTTCCGTTTAGAATTGCATGTATATGGATGAAATTTTCAAATTATTTAAAGATTATTATTATTTGGAGATACCGACAGTCGCTTATGCATTTATTTAGACTTTTTGATCATTTGCAGTGGCGTAAAGTGCAACCCATTCAGTGTGGGGGACCCAGCGTCAGAGGGGGCTCAACAAAGTTTAAACCCCTTTCCCTGAAATATTTTAAATCAATAATGTGATAAATGTCTCTTTATGAATGATTTACCTTCAAGCTCTAGATAAGTTATTAAATAATATTCCTACTAATAAGCGGAGGGGCCCTTTTACTGCGGGGGAAGGGCTGAGATTTTCCGTTACGCCACTGTTTATTTGCACCAACAATTTAAATTCAAAATGGGCTTGTTGAAAATAGCTGTATTAGAATTATATCGATCTAGACAGCTAGCTATATTCTCTCTAACAATAAGTCTTATGTCGTTCGTTAACCCTCTAGGTTTATTGAACTTGTAATTATCTTTTAGATCTAATGAAATTTACGGGGAACTAAAATTATTCTAGTATCATTTTGCAAAACTTTTGAACAATTAACCGGTTTATCGGTAGTTAAATAATGTTTTAGTTAAAGAAATGTAATAAAAAAATTTTAATCGTACAGCATGCAATTCTTAAAAAAATTATAAATTATAGTTAAATTGCGCACACACATAACTGTATACTTATTCAAATAATTTATAATAATTGTAAAGGTTATGCTAGACGATTGACATTTCCGATATATATTCGTGTTGAAGTAAACAAATAAAAATAACTTTTAATAATGAAGGAGTATTGTGTGATGAAGACTTGAAGGTTTCTATTGCTTCAAGTCTTCTCCAATAATAGCTACAAGAATGACTTCTTATTGATTCACATTTTATTGTGCCAATATTTATGAGACAATCATACAAAAAAAAAAGTCAACTATGTTGTATATTTTATTTCCGTTAAAAAAAAAACAACAACGACTAAATAAATTGCAAAATGTATAACGTGCCTTGTGAATCCTTTGGGATTTATCACCACGAAACCACTCTTATGACAACTATTGGTCTACGGAGGTATTTTGAAATCGACTTTTATGATACCATAGCAACGTTTAAAAGAATTACACAAGGGAATTTCTACAGAATTTTAAATTTCCAAAGAAAATAACGCAATGACATTTCTATTTTATAGATTACAATCTTGATTTATATAAAGTCATAAATTGTATTGCTATCAATAGAGCAACCAAAAATATTTGTTGGGAAATAAGGAATGATCAGAACAATACATGATACTTTTACATTTACTTACGGCGTTTGTCACTAGTAAATGTGCAAGCTTTTTGTTCGTAAACTAACTGTAAACGAAGAAGAAATAATTTTGTAATAATAGTTTAAATATTTTGACTTACTCTTTCGTTGAACCTTCCATCGCTCAACTCTAAGGGACGACAACAACTTTCTCTATAAAAGCACAAATACTTGAATTTATTTTTGAATTTTAGAAACTGATGTTAGCACTACGGCAGTCAAAACTGAAATTAATAATAGACGGACACTGACAACTCTAGAAAAAAACGCTCTATAACTTTTTTATTATTGTGTTCTGATCAGAAATTGGAAAAAAAACTTGACTGTACATATTTATAACCGAGCAAACGTTATAGTATAATCGTTGCATAACATTTTAAGAAATATCTAATGGAAAATATAAAATTTTTAGAAATAATCAATTAGCTTTATAAGGATGTAATTAGTGAAAAATTAGCTTTAGTATTAATGAAATGAGTAAGGCAAATTTTCACTATTTTATGCCTTTTAGCGAATTTTTTTTTAAAAAATTAGCTAATGACGAGATCCTCACTTTTGAATTTCCGAAAAATTTTTGCACAGAAGTTCGTTTTGGGACCTAAGGAACCCATATCCACCGTTCGTTTATATATATATATATATATATATATATATATATATATATATATATATATATATATATATATATATATATATTTTATATACATATTTATATATGTATACCCACGATAACTGCCGTAAAAATAGTCCAATCTGAATGAAACTTGGTACAAAAATCGGTCTTTGTGATAGCTTGGATGAGTTCGTTGGCCAGACTGGTAGGGCCAACACTTTTGGAATAAGAGCTGAAGAAATGTTAAAAAAAATCATTTTCAATATTACATTTGCTTAGATTTTGATGAAAATTAAAATAACAGTAGAGCCGACCATTCTGTATGACCCAGAAAAAAAATCATCAAAATCGGTTCGTTGGTTCGCAAGAAAAATGCAAAAATCTCTTTTTTGAGTATAAGCAGTAAAATCGATTATCTCAGGTGGCTATATGTTCTCTGACAATTGATATTAGAAAAAAAATTGAATATCGCGGGGGGGCAACTAATTTTGACAGTTAATATTAGACGCAAGGCCTGCTAGAGAATTTCGCTTGAAAAAATCAAGCAGGCCTTGATTAGACGTATTAGACAAACAACAAACTTCATTATTATTTTTTTTTTAGTGTTTCTTATTGTTTGTGGATTAAAAGTATTTTTCAATAAAAATCATAAATATTAAAATAACATCGGGGAAATGAATTTATTAGTTGATTCAATGTTATTAAAATATATTAATTGTCAGTATCATAAGAATGTTTTGCAATTAATATTTCAGTATGTAGATACATAAAAAAATTCGCTATATAAGGTACTTGCTGCCTTTGGAGATTTTTTTTTGCTTTGAGGAGGACAAAGTAAGACAGAACATAAAACATAAGTACTTGAGCCTGCATTACCAAAGCTGATCCTGAGAGTTCAACTGGGAAAAAAGTCACCGCAAGAGAGATTTTTTTCTTGTCGGTGTTTCACTAGTAAGTGCTTTTTGTTCGCAAACTAACTGTAAACCAAGAAGAAAGTTAATAATACATAGTTTGAATATTTTGACTTAGCCTTTCGTTGAAGCTTCCATCGCTCAACTCTAAGGGATAACTAACAACTTTGTCCATAAAAGCCCAAACACTAACACTAACACATCACTTCACTATATTTTATAAACACTTGAATTTATTTTTAAATTTTAGAAACTGTTGTTAACACTATAACAGTCAAAACTGGAATAAATAAAAGACGGGCATTGACAACTGAACGCTTTATAACTTTTTCATTATTGTGTTTTGATCAGAAATTGAAAAAAAAACTTGACTGTACATATTTATAACCAAGCAAACGTTATAGTCTAATCGTTGCATAACATTTTAAGAAATAATGGAAAAATATAAAATTTTTAGAAATAAGCAATTAGCTTTATAAGGATGTGATTAGTGAAAAATTAGCTATAGTCTTGATTAAATGAGTAAGGTAAACCTTCACTATTTTATGCCGTTTTTGGCTATGAGAAAGACAAAGTAAGACAGAACATAAAGCATAAGTTCTTGAAGCAAGGCTGATCCTGATAGTTTGACTAAGAAATTTTTCTTATCGGTGTAAAAGTTTCTTTATTTGTGAAAATATGTGTACAAGGCATTAATGAGGATTGGGATGATTTAAAATTAATAATATGAAATTACCAGAAACACAACTGTCACAAGAATCACCACAGAAAGCTTTACTCTGCAGGAAATTATAAGAAAATCAACAATTCAAGAGACTACCTGCAATAAGGCAATTATGGATGTGGTAAAGGAAAGGCTCAATTAATATTCTATACTTTGATCGAATTCACCCTTATTTATAGCTGTTAATTTGTTTTGAAGTTGAAATTTCAAACAAATTCGTGTAAGGAGAGGCTACAAAACATTTAAATTCAAGCCCTTCATAGAGTAGAGATAAACTACATTTTTCGTGGCTATTTCTATTCTTTTTTTCTGACAAGATTGTTAAATATTTATCCATTAGAATATTTGAAGAAATATTGGAATTTTAAAATTTCAACATGCCTTATGTTCTGTTAATTGTTTACAAACAAATTAAAACCGTCCATATTTTCTTTATAATTTCGTAGAAAAACAAAGAATACATCAAAGATAGAAACCATTTGGCTTTTAGGTTCATTTCAATACAATTCAAAAAACATTATAAATAACATATGTATGTACGACATTAACATTTTTATTTGTTGCCTCTACGATTGTAATCTATAGTAGAATAATATGTACACGTACTATTTCTACAAATACACAATAGTCTATTTAATTCGGTTTCGTTCATAAACAATCATTTATTCATTCCGAAATGGAATAAACTATTCACTAACTCCGATAGTATATCAGAGATTAGTTCATTACGTTATAATTTTGTCCACTCTTTTTCTTTTTCTTTTCAATAAAATATCAACAGAATACTTAGTTGTGAAAATTTTATAAAACTGAAGAGTGACAAATATCAACCCGAATCTATGCTCAGGGACTATGCGTATTCTAATTTTTTATTTGAATGAATTTTCAGTTCTCTAAGGATTAAATTAAATTATTATTGTTGTTGTTATAGATTGCACCCTGGGGCTTCCACAAGCTGGCGACCAAGCCTTTCATACAGATAAAGGACAGGTTCGCATCGGTTCAACTAGAAGTCCATCCCTGGCTGTTATTGACGATAATAACAACAATATCAAGGATAAAAATAATTACTACAACAATAATAACAACAACAACAACAACAACGGAAATGTGCACGCCGGTATACCGTTCATGTAAATTATGCACATATTTGTAAATAACACAAATTTCACGCTATTATTGCTATTTTTTTGACTTTTCATCAATAGTAGCTATACCAGGTGATTCATGTAAAAACAATTCTTATTATTTGGCGAGTGATTCGAAAAATATTTCAAAGATTTGTAAGTGGGTCTCCAGAGAACATTTTAGCGAAATACGGGCCTTGTAGCTTATTTTACTTACCGCTTATACCCGTCAAACGACTAAGAATGTCTAGAAGATTATCTTAAAACAATTTTTGTTCGTTTTTCATCACTAAATCCTTACGAAAATGGAAATACTGATTTTCTGACATCTTTATGAATGGTGAGATTATTTACCTATTTTTACTATTTTGAACTCGATAGAGGAAGATTGTTTACGCTGATTAGGTGTTTATTTTCTTCAAAGAAAATCCTTGACATTAAATAAATTAGAAACAAAAAGGGCTATGTGACTTTTATTATTTTTACATTAAAGGAAACACTGAATTACCATAAGCAATCTTACCCTATCAAGTTGAAAATAATAAGCAACAGAGATTATTCACACTAGATTTGTTCATTTACCCTCGATCGATCTCCACTTTTTTTTCAATTTTTCAGTTCATCCGTGTAGTTGGTTGGCGGAGATCGCGACATTGTCGGAATAAAGCGTTTTTTACCAACTTCCCAATGAGCTACAAGGGCCTAATTTTGCTCAACTATTCTCGGGGAACCTTCCAAGCAAATCCTTGAAATATTTTTTTAATCATTTGCCAAATAATGGTATTTTCGATAAGAACTTTTCGTCTAACATGAATCACCCGATGTACAAGAATTAGGATAGTTCTGATTGTGTTTAATTTTTTTGAAATCCAGCTAAAATGAATAATTCCTTTTGAATTTTAAAATGTAATATTTTAAAGTAATTAACAATATTTAATTTACTAATTGTAAGAACTTTAAACCTAATGGAATGGAATTAAGATATTTATGTCAAACTTGAAGCTCGTTCAGTCTACATAATAGCAGTTTAAGTTCATCAATATTCAATCGATTTCCAAGTAAATAATTAAGTCTGCTACCCAGAAAACTAGTATAAAAAGTACAATTTTTCAACGAACATTATAGTGTTTTTATATCGTAATAACAAAATCTATAAATGTTCTATTTCCAGTTCGCTTTTACTTTGCGAAGTAATTCTTTTCAAGTGGAAAACTGTATTGAATTGGGAATAGATTGTGTTACTCTCAACACATAACATAATATAAAAACAAGATTGAATAAATTTGTCCCTTGATCCTTTTCTTCAAGCTTTTTAAATATGTACAAAAGAACCTCGATCTTATTGTTATACCTAATAAATAATTAAATCTGCTACTTGGACTACTAATGGAAAAATGTTTAATTTCGAACGATGTAAAAATTAGAGATGCTTTCATCATGTGGTAATTGAAGATAAAAAAAGAAAACCACTTTGCAAATCTGTGATATATTCTAGGATTTTATGGCAGCAATTTCGATATTACTGTAAAATGAATTGAATATTCTTATGTAGATTATTTCGTGTAATTCATAAAATCTGATTTTCACTTCGTTGCGCAATTTATTTTCTTTAGGTGAAAACTATTTATCATTGAATTTTCTCAAATGCTAACAAATTATAGATGTTTTTCAACAAATAGAATAATTGTTGACAGAAAAAGTTAAGTATTTCGCTCGGAAAAATGACGCAAAATGAGTGCTTTTACCAAAGACAAAAAAACTTAATGAAGGCTTTTCCATGTCGTAAATGGAGAGAGAAAATTCAGTTTGCAAATCTATAACATGCTCTTAGAGTTTTATGGCGACAGTTTTACAACCTCCATTCAAAAAATGTAATTTGGAAAAATCATAAAACCTTATTTTTATTTCTCTATTCTTGGCAATAATGACTAAAGACATAATTTTTTGGATTAAGTGAAACTAAGCTGAGTCAAATTAAAATAAAATAGTCGAATTTACTAAATCTTTTGTGTACATACGCGAACACTCTCTCTTTCAGTACCCCTTCAGTGGCGCCTCTGTGCCCTGTGGTAATACTTTTATCAACTCATTTTTGATTCTATTTACCTTTCGCGAGCACTAAATACGGATACAGATTTTCTGATCAAATTTCCATTAATCCATAAAACCAGAATCTAGACAATGGGTTGTCACGAAACGACGCCTGCTCACAAGAGGCGCTACTTCGTATGCTAAATGATAGTAAATTTTATCAAAATGCTCCGTTAATGAAGTGAATTATATCAATATAAATTGCATGACTTATACAGCAATAAAACAGGGACTATTACCAATAGAAGTTAGACATTTTGCATAAAATCGACGATTTTTAGCAAAAAAATCCAAAATATCTGGCTAAATTTCAAGTCTACTGAAACGAGTTTAAGTAGGCTAAATCGACGTATTTTGACGAAAAAAGAACATTCAAGCTACTAAAAAGCATTTCGACCCACTTTTAGCTACTTTTTTGGTCAAAGGAGTCAAAATTTAAACGAAATTTGAAAAAAGCAATAAAACAGGGACTATTACCGATAGAAGTCAGATATTTTGCATAAAATCGACGATTTTTAAAGAAAAAATCCAAAATATCTGACTAAATTCCAAGAAAGTCTACTGAAAGGAGCTTAAGTAGGCTAAATCGACGTATTTTGACGAAAAAAGAACATTCAAGCTACTAAAAAGCATTTCGACCCACTTTTAGCTACTTTTTTGGTCAAAGGAGTCAAAATTTAAACGAAATTTGAAAAAAGCAATAAAACAGGGACTATTACCGATAGAAGTCAGATATTTTGCATAAAATCGACGATTTTTAAAGAAAAAATCCAAAATATCTGACTAAATTCCAAGAAAGTCTACTGAAAGGAGCTTAAGTAGGTAAATCGACGTATTTTCATGAAAAAAGAACATTAATTTAAGCTATTAAAAAGCCATTTCGATCCACTTTTAGCTACTCTTTTGGTCAAAGGAGTCAAAATTTAAACGAAATTTGAAAAAAGCAATAAAACAGGTCAGGTCAGGTCAAGTCAATAATTTGGTAATTTCAAAAATTGTAAATAGCTGTTTTAAAAATCCTACAAGAGCTTCCTTAAGAGCGTTTTTTATTGTCAATAGAATAAGTTAGCACAAATTTCAACATTTTCATGCATTACTGTGGACAGATTTATTAAAAAGTCTTCTGATGAAAGTAATTAAGACTTCCTCTAAAATTGTCTCATCTAATTTTTAAATAATCCACACCTAATTTGTCAGTTTCTCATCAAGTAAAGTTTACTTGTGCCTTCCTGAAATTTTCATGTTTCAGTTAAAGAAGCTGTAGTAGAGAACGCTGTAAATTACCATAAAAAACTCATATATCTTTCAACCCAAAACTGATACTCTCAAACATATCCGAATAAGCTCTCTATAAGTTAGTGTTTGTTTTCAATACAACAAAATCAAATGAAATTTTAACAATTTGTTCCGAATTCTAACAGACCGTTACTATTTATAAATTTCAACTGTTAATCATTAATCTCTTCTATAGTCATATCTATCGATCATTTTCGTTTGGATAAAGGTCTGAAGAGTGGATGGGATCGTATGAATTATGTGATGGTTTCACTATTAATGACCATTTTAGTAGCGTGCCTATGATAAATGGACGAATTTGTAATATTCACGAAAAACATTGAGGGAAAAATTGTGATAAATTATGATAATACACAAAAATACAGCATGTAAGAACGAATTAACTGACAATTAATAATTAGCGATATTTGATCATGAATCTTATTTATTTTACAATCAGACAAACTTCAGGTTCCATTAAAAAAGCCGGTGTTAGATGAATATTGATAATAACAACAATGATGACAGTAGAAAAATAAAAATAAACAAAAATCAATTTGGCAGCAAACTGAATAAACAGATGAATATTCGAGCTCTGACAATGTTTATTAGAGTGTAAAAATATCGACAAAATTCCAACATTTTCATTTCTTCTGAGTGTGGAACTTTTTACGAACTTCCACAAACAACTGGAAAAAAATCAACATTTAGTAAATATAGTGTAAGGATTATCAGTGTCATCTCTAGACGTAGACGTCTAATGCTTTGATAAGGAATTCAATGGTTACTACTTTATATCATTAAAGAACTAATGGGATTCCATCGTTTTTTCTTTCTCTTTGTTGGAAATAATCTTGGAAAAAAATCGCTACCCCTATTCATACTACAAAATTAATTCTTGAATGTTGGAAGTAAAACTACCTTATTTATCGTGCGTTTTTTTGATATAATTGTTAATAACAATAATAGTTCTGTTGACAATTTGAATTATTTTACTTGTGGTTTGTCTATAATTTAGTAGGAAGTTTTAATTAAAATTGTCTCTTGTACAGTTCGAATTTATGTTTGATCGTAACAAAAATCATGTCCGTATCTATATAATTTATGTAGAAATGAAGCTTTTGTTAAAGTTGTGCTTCACTATATACACATCTGTAACATAATGGCTTCGTTACTATACTTGTTCATGCGATTGTTGTTTGATTTTATGTAGAGTGGGCGGTGGGCCACAGTAGCAACTCACAGGGCATGGAGGTGGAGGTACGTGAAGAGGCGTCCGTTGGCGGACATCGGTCTCCAGGTGACTCCACTGAACTATTGGTCAACAACACACCTATTTATCCTGCTACAGGTAAATTTAATTTTAATTATTGTTTGAATAGACATAATTAAATACAGTTGAATTGATTTAATTATAATCTCGTACATAAAGGGGAGTATATATTGATAAAAGGCATATCAAGTGCAGACAAACTATTGTTATAATATACTATGTATGATTTACTGATAGAGAACATAAATATTACATAAATTCAGTATTAGAATTGTAATAGAAGCGTACAATTTAACCAATACTGAATTGTTGCATTAAACATAAACTATTACCATTTAGTCGTATTTGCATTATTGGAAATTCTCTATTGAACCATCAACTACAAACAATCGTCTACATCTTGATCCAATTAAATTAATACGTTAAACATGTTATAAAGTCATTAAAAGCCATTTATAATAGAACATCCAACCACCTGTCCTGTTTAAAGCAGCTTCATGAAAAAAAAATTGTACACGGCACTTAAGCCTGCTGAAAGGTCATCGATTCAAATAAATTTTATTCCTTAAGTAGGACATTTATTCTTTTGGCAACACACATAAACTATTAAAATTAATCGAAATTTATTGCTCAGCGCACCATTGGCAAATAAATAAAGATGTTGCAGTGTCGTTAACTTTGAAACTACAGAAACCATCAAGTTGAAACTTGCATTTCAAATAAGCAATTTCTAAAGGCGCGTCCACATTATGCCGATCGGCATCATTCGGCTTGAGCCGATCTGCAAAGCCGAATTAATGTAGACGTGCCGGTATAGGCCTCACCGACTTACCAAAAGCCGACCCGAACGATGCCGAACCCAAACCGATCCAAGTCGGTCCGGAACAAAGAAAGCCGAACCGAACCGAATCAAAATTCATCGTGTGGGCGTGTCGATCGGTTTCAGTCCAGCTTTCGAAAATATTTTTCTAATTTTTATTCGTCTGGCTTCATGAGTGCGAAAATTAGTGAAAAGTTGACCGATGAACAGACATTATCATTTATTGACTTATAGATATGTGGAAGTCTTGCCGAACCGAACGTGCCGCACGGCATAGGCCGACCGACCTGTTTCGGTATGATGTGGACGCGCCTTTACGCTCTTTTTGGTGTGCGATTATTCGAAAAATATTTTAAGGATTTGTAGGCGGGTTCCTGGAGATTATTTTAGCGAAATTAGAACCTTGTAGCTGATTTGGAAGTTAGTCAAAACATATTGATTTTGTTGCTATTTTTAAAACGAACAAGCACGCAAAAGGACTAAGAATGACTCGTAGACCCTCGCAACAGTGATTTTTTTGATTTTTCTGCCTTGTATTCTAGAAAAAATTGCGAAATATTTCCTTCTGTTCCAGGATAAATAGAGAAAGTAAAAAAAAATCAATGTTGGGAGGTTCCTCGAGTCATCTTACGTCTTTGAATAGTTCTTGAAAATCGAGCATTTTTTAATTAAATTCGAAATGAGCTACAAAGTTCTAATTTTGCTAAAATGTTGTCTGGGGACCCCCTTAAAAATCCTTAAAGTATCTTTCATATGATTTGATCACATTTATAAAAAACACCCTGTACAAAATGACAAATTGTCTTACCGGCAGACTTCTTGGACGTTTTATGAATAAACTATAGTTCAAATTGTCGTATTTTTTTACTGTTTAATCTTTGTTTCAGATGGACCAATAGTTATAGTCCGTGTTGAAGAGGTGCTACTTGTGGTCCTTGTATTAATCATATGGGTGGCGGCAATTGCATTGTTTTTCAATCGTTGGGGCAAAATACGTATGCTAGAACCATACCAACCGAAATTTCGTAATCAACAAACACATCGACCATCTTGTCCATTAGCACCATTAAGTCCACCAGGAATTGCACCACAAGTGAGCAACACATTACCAAGGACGCAGAAACCAACAACAGTATGTGCCGATCAAAATTTTTGTAAAATATTCAATATTTTATAAAGACACTAGAGATGCACTTTTTTTAAATAACGCAACTTAAAAAAATATTAGTAAATGGTAGCATTAAAACGAAAAATCTGATTTTTTCGTCGGTAATATTATTTTGACGCAAGAATCAGTTTCAAAATTGTTGTTTTTAAACGTTTTCAGTGTTAGTTTCACTAAATTTTCAGCATTTACGAGGGTCATTCAATAAGTAAAGATACAAATGGCTGTAGCTCAAGACCGGTTTATTTCAATCTTTCAAAATTAAGGCTATTTTGCAACATAATCACCCCCCACACCCACAGTTATGCACTTGCCCCATCTTTCTTGTAGCTTCCTAATTCCCTTGGCGAAGAATTCTTTTGATGCACCCCGAAGCCACTTTTGCACGGCTTCCTTAACTTCCTCATTGTTAGCAAATATTTTTCCACGTACGGTCTTTGAGTGGTCCAAACAGGTAAAAATCAGATGGGGCGAGCTCGGGACTGTAGGCAAGATGAGGTAAGACCTCCCAATTCAATTCTTAAAGCTTATCACGGGTCAGCTGGGCTGTATGAGGGCGGGCGTTATCGTGCTGAAGAATGACTTCTTTTGACAAGAGTCCACGGCCTTTGCTCCTAATAGCTGATCTAACTTTGTGTTCTAGCATCTCAGTGTAGTATTGGCTATTAATCGTTCGCTGACCTTCAAGGAAATTGCAATAGACTGGACTCTGTGAGTCCCAAAATATAATCAGTATCACTTTACCGGCGGAAGGTTGAACCTTGATTTTTTGCGAACTCTGCCTTTTGGTCTCAGGGTCGTAGCGATGGATCCAGACCTCGTCGCTGGTCACTAGTCTGTCAAAAAAGCGTCTCCTTCAATCAAACTTCGTTGCTTGACTAATGGAATGCCTTGATTCTTTATGAGCGTCAATAAGCTGTCTGGCAACCCGTCTGGCACACGTTTTTCTGTACTTTAAATTGTTCTGAATGACATTGTGAACAGTTCCAAGACTTACTTGAACTTCCGCAGCTATCATTTCAACAGTAATTCTTCTGTTATCACGAATAAGTCCGTCAATCTTTGATTCCAACGAGGGACCAGAAACTTCCACTGGACGTCCACATCGGGGTTCATCACCTACACTTGTTCGGCCAATTTTAAACCAATCAACCCATTCGTAGAAATTCTAGAAAAAATTTCACTTGGTTTTACACGTTCTGCGACTAAAAATCTAATGACTGAGCGCTGCTCTTCTAAGGTGTAATCTTCTAGTGGACTTGCCATGGTGAATTGAAAATTTTGAGCTTATGTTGACATAAAATGATGAAACAGCTGATCAGAGCATATCCCAAGGTTGCCAACTAACACCCCTGAAAAGATTGTACACATTCATTGAATAGTTTTAAAATTATAGAATTTGTCTCTTTACTTATTGAATGACCCTCGTACATTATAACTAGTATTCAATTTTTTAATCACAGTTGACAATAAGAAACAACTAAACAAATTATAATTTTATAATTAATTTACAGTATGGAAACTGTTTTAACGTTAATTTTTTATTTTGCACCCTATTTTAGCTCTTTTTTCGAACCTAATGGAATTTCATGGTGGTTAACAAAAGAATTGAAAGTTTCCAAACTATTTTTCGTGTTGAACTAATTCTATTATAGATGCAAAATAAAGAAAAATATTTGGTGTTTCATTCAAATGAAATTCTCTCGTACAGTGTATTTAAAGAAACAAAAAAAAAGATACAATAGAGGCGTTCAAATGGTGAAATTCAACCGGCGCCTCCACCATTTGTAACCACACTAGTTGGTGTATCAAATGAAAAAGCTTTCAAATCTATTTCGTGTCACCGTAGAAAATATTCTTCTTGTAACATTTGAGCATCTCAAAATATAATGTTTTCTTGTCTTTTTTGTTAGTAATCTAATAATAATAATAATATTGCACGGCACTATACTTTTAGGCTTCTGTGTTCTGTAACTAACTGAATCTAATCGTGATTATTGTCGATTGAAATTAGAGAGTCTTACAACCATACTGGTAGCAAGATGAAAATCTAATTTCTAATATCACTGTTGTTGTTGTTGTTGTTTATTACCTTTGAGAGTTACACTCCTAATCAACAATTTATTTGATTGGAGAGTCCAATCTGTTCGTGATTGATTAATTGAGAGAGCGCGAATAGACGGCTCTTTGGAGGCCAATTAATAATGTTTGTATCGCAAAAGAAAAAATTAATTAACCATTAACAAACATTAGCTTGGAAATTATTTGTGTCAAATCGAATTTATTGAACGTATAAATAGTAAGAACAACAGCAACTGATCTCCTGACCTATATTAATCCTGAATTTTTGTTGTAATCTGATTCATCTCAATGTTTTGAGTATAAACAGATTAATGTGTGTATGTGTTTGTTTGAAATTTCACAATTGTACTTTGTTTAATTGAATCGCTTCTCGTTGTTGTTTTGTTGTCACAGCAGAGGATGTCGTTTTCCAAATACAATGTCAATGCAATGACTGATCCGTTATCAGCATTACCATCGCCAATAATTCGACGGCCTCGACAGAATTCCGTTTTTGTTGGTAGTTCAACAATGGCTGTTTTATATCCACCACCCAGACGTGTAAAATCTGCCATTGATATTCAACATTTGATTGTCAACGATCATAGTCCAACATCGCTCTCAGGTAATAGAAAAGGTAGCTATCGATACACGAATATACATAGTTTTGGGGTAAAAGTCACAATTGCACAATTGTATATAATTTTAAACCGTCTCGACGGCGATCTTAAAGCCTCAAGTACACGGGGCGAGTTTACAAGCTACAAGCCGGCTTTTTCACAAGCAGCTCGTAAACTAGCCCAGTGTACTCGATGCACTCGCTCCGTTAGCTGCTTGTAAAAACGCTCTCGAAAAAGTTGAACTGCCGGCGACCTTACACGCCACTCGCCGGTTTTTTAGCGAGCTAGCTTGTAAACTAGCCACGTGTACTCACAGTAGCTTGTGCACAAGTGGCTAGTAGCATTGATAATAAACTAAAATAACAATAATCTAACGTGGTTTCCACACGCCAGCTAGTTGGCTACTGAGCTAGTGGGAAATTTTGTGTGTACTCGGCTACTAGCGCACTCGCCGACTCGCTGGCTTTTTACAAGCCGGCTTGTAGCTTGTAAACTCGCCCCGTGTACTTGAGGCTTAAGGGGGCCCTTCGGACAAATTACTCGAATTGACGTGCTAAAGTTGACAATTTTCAAACATCGATATCTCGCTTGTTTTTAAAGATATTGGAAAAAGTAAACGTGCATTAGATAGAGCATTTCAAGATGCATATTCTAAGGCTCTTTATTTTGGAAAAATGTGATAAGATTCTGAATGGCAGAGAAAAACCTTGGACCCTGCTTATTTCCTACATTTTCTTTCATAACTGGCTAAAATTTGATCAATATTAGAGTAAAATCGGCAATTGTGGAATACCATTGTGTTTTTTGCTAATGTTTTTAAGGCTATATCGATTTACAAGAAACTAATCTATAGTACAGCTTCCTGAACTGTTCTTTAACATGGAAGAGTATTTTGGAATATTTCACATTACCCGACACATGAATTTTTCCTTTCTTCTTAAATATTTCTTTATAAAAGCGTTATATAAGCACGGTTTTCGTATTACCACGATTCTAAACACTTATACTTACCTTTACAAACAATTATACTTATCAAAAATAAAAAGTAAAATGTCCCCTCAAAAAAATTTTGAGGCAGCTCGATCAAAAATTTCGAAAAAGTTGAAGATTACGATACCATGAATGCATTTTTATTAAGAGCCTAATTAATTTGACAATATATTTGTATTGGTTTTGAAAGAATAGGACATTACCGACCTATTTCACAAAACTCAATTGATTTTCAATAATTATCAGGTGAATTTTGATAACAAGTTCAAACAACTTTCAAAATCTTCAAAATTTTTATCGATAAGCTTGGTATTTGTCTGATAACTGAAGAACATTAAAAAAAACCTCCAACATTTATGGCTTACATAACTTAGATGGTGTGATCTGTACTATATTTAAGGATTCAACGTTGCCAAACATCGCTTACATTTATAAATGAGACCACGCGTCCTGCTTCCATTGAATAAAGTTTGAAAATATTTTTTTTGGATTCATTTCCTCTTTGTTCATTTCGAATTGTTTTTTTTTATTCAATTTTTATCACTGGTTGATATTCTTTCCATTGAATCAGTGGCTGCTATAAGCAGGAGACGTGGTCTCATTTATAAATGTAAACAACATCTGGCAACGTTGAATTCTTAAGCCATAGTACTGAGACAATAATGACCAAACCGTCTATCTGGTGCACTGCGAATTGATTTTTAAAATATTTTCTACCTATAATGGGTATGGTCCTGAAGCAGATAAAATTTCATATCAATTTTGAAGCAAATCGATTAATTTTGATTGTTCTAAGTGATTGGTGAAAAAAGAGGTTCAAATGTTTTATGAAACTCACTTAATTTGCAATTTTTTTTTTCTAATTCCTCAGTTATCGGAAAACTAACAAGCCTATCGGAAAAATTCTTAATGATTTGGATAGCTCTTTCACTTTGCTATCTAAATTAACCAGATAATAATTGAAATAATTGGCTAGATTTTAGCTAGTTATAAAGGAAAATGTACGAGAAAAACAACGTGCAAGAGTTTTATCTGCCACTCAGAATTTTATCGCATTATTCCAAAATAAAAAGTTTTGAAACATGTTTCTTGAAATGCTTTATCTAACGCACATTTACTTTTCACAATAACTTAAAAAATAAGTGAGGTATCGATGTTTGAAAGCTGTCAATTTTCTCACGCCAAATCGAGTAATATGTCCCAAGGCCCCTTAAATTGTAATGTTTCTTATTCTTCAGGCTCCATGATTCCGATTTTGAACCGTGACCGCCGCCCGTCTGTAACAATAGAACGTCCACGCCATCGACCGTCGATAACAATCGATCGCGTCGCACCGCCACCACCGCCACAACGTTTAAGGCGTTCTTCCTGTTTTATCGGCGAACAACGTGTCCACCGATCTCATCGGAATTTCATCAGTTTCGATCATCCAATTGAAAGACCATCGTGTAGTTATCAACTACCGACAGTTAGTTTTGAGGCACACGTCCCATCATCAGCCACTGAAGGTATCGCTTCTGTCACTGTTGAAATCCCACCGGCATCATCAAAATCAACATCAATATCATCATCATCATCGACTGGTACAACAGTAGCAACAGCAGTACGACAATGCTTTCCGAAAATGTCGAAAAGTTTCGAACAACCACCTAAAGAGAAATTGAAATCTGAACGGATGGCCAACAGTTTAGATGTCACATCGATTAGTAGTTTTGATCGACGTTGTTCAATACCGGAAGAAGATGATCGAGCTTCGCCGGTTTCTATTTGTTTAGATGAGGCAAAGGTAACAGCACCATTATTAGAAAGCTTAAAAAGTTCAGATGTATAAGATGAACAATGAGAATAAGTAAGTAAGAAATTCTCTTAACTTTTCGATAAGCTTTAATTATTTTGGTGCTTCAAAATTCTATAAAAAAAATATATATATTTTCTATAAAAATCTCTGGAATTTATTATTAGAATGGGCACAATACACAAAATACAGAGCGTTCCGACTCGCTTACTACAATTTATTGCGTTTACAAGCGAGATGGAACACGCTGTACTACTAGCACAAAATTCTACTGTTGCTCAACGACATATTAGTACACGCCTTATTTATTTTATCAGAAAAAAGTCAGTAAATTAACAGTTATGGCCTTAAATTTATTCATTAATTCATTAATAAAAAAAAAACTTGCAATTATAGCATATATGGAAAAATTTTCCTTGTAAAAATTACTAGCATATCATTGATTTGAATTTATAAATTTTGTACATGATCATAAATTCATTGAATTTTATTTTTTTGATGTTTAAATTTAGAAAAAAATAATCTAAAATTTCAAATTTTCGGAACGATTCCATCCGTTTCGTACAACAATAAGAAATAATGGGGTTGTATATGGTATTTTATATTTATCCTACATATACAGTGTTGGCGTTTTAGAGAGGTACATACACTTTTAAACTAGAAACTTTGTTACTTTCAAATGACTCTCTCTCTCTCTCTCTATTCTCCTTAAGCTTGTATTTAAAATTTCACAATTAACTGTATGTATTTTGTATTAACTTCTATGTACTAAATTAGGACGCCGCCTCTGTATATTTCTACCTAGAAATTGTGATATATTAATAAAATTAAAATGAAAAATGGTTATAGGACCAAAATAGACAGAACAAGAAAGAAGAAATGATAATGGAACTATAATATAAACTTGATTCTAAATAACTTTTATGATTTTGATAGGGAAATAATTTTTATTACTAAAATTATCATATATTATAATATTGTTGATTTCTTTGTCTGTTTTAATCCATTGAAAAAATGCCAATGTTTCCCTGTCAATAATCATTTATCACATAGATAAATAGTTAGATGTATGTATACCTTAATTTTACTGATAATAATAATCATTATAAAAATAGTATATAATACATAATAATAACAATAATATTGATCGAGTAATCAAATATTCATACTATTATTCTACTTATTCTGGGACCTAAAATATATAAATTGTATTTTTAGATTGTATTAGAAAAACCTTAAATTCAACATAAAATTATTATAATTATAGATTACATATGATAAACAATAAATTAATAAATAATAATATTAATAATAAATAATCGAAAATTATCTTGTTGTAAAGTATTCTTTGAACACAAGAGAAAACTAATAAAATGTCACTTACATCTATAAAACTCTAGATCGAATGGGAAAATTAGAATAAATCCAATTTTTTGAGAAATATTTCAATAATTTTAGTACTATTGTTGGTAAAATCTATAAAGATTTACTAAAGATCTAGGGGCAGCTCATGTATGCGTGTATAAAGCCCACTTTACATTATCCGAGTTTGTATCCGATATTTTGTTGCGACTAAATAAGACGACAAATTTGTGTCTCTACACCATTCGATTTCTTATTCGAGTTGCCACATCTGAGATTTTATCCGAGCTTACATCCGATATTTTCAGTATAGAACAGTCTCTAATTGCATCCGAATTTTCATCCGATTTGCCAAAAAGTGTCATGCCCAGTATACTGTTTTGAGAATTTGAGGTTATATGCAAGTTGAAAGCATGGCGATAGCGGGATTTTTTCGTGTCGTTTAGTATCAACTTGTCTATGATATCAACGATTTTTAACTCGGATAGTGGAAAGATCCCGAGATTTTGTCCGAGTTTTCATCCGATTTTTTCAGTATAAAACAATCTCTAATTTTATCCGAATTTTCATCCGATTTGCCATAAAGTGTCGTGCGCAGTATATTGTTTTGAAAATTTGAGGTTATATGCAAGTTGAAAGCATGGCGGGATTTTTTGGTATCTTTTAGTATCAACATGTCTATGATATCAACGATTTTTAACGCGGATAATGGAAAGATGAAAATATCTGAGATCCGAGATGAAATCGGATATAAAATCGAATAGAAAAATCGAATACAAAATTCAGACAATGTAAAGAGGTTCTAACACTATGGAATTGCACTACCTGCTAGTATAGCATAACCAAAAGTTTTAAGGCTCCCCTTGAAGCAAAATTTAAGAACCCCATCTCCTTATTAATATACCCACTATTCAATAATATAATTTATCTAAAACTTAAAGGTATATAATTCAGCGGGGGAGCCCCTTTGATACTGCCTCCCCCGCACTTTGTGGGTTATGGGAGTGTACTTCACGTCATTACCATCCGCTGTTTTCACTCAAACTTCAATATACCGTAATAAAAACTAAGAAAACATTTGTATGTACTATTTCTTAGTTCCAATGGTGCCGTATCTGAGAAACGATGCGAAATCACACAGATCGTCTTGTCTGTGTTTATGTTTTTAATTTTCAAATGACGATTTGACGTGAAAGTCATTAGCCGCCATTAACTCCGATCATTAATCATCAATTTCAATCGCATGCCACTATTCGATGTGTAATTTCGTCTTGAAATTAGCCGTGAAATGGGTAAAATCTCCAGTCAAGATTTTCAAACGAATAGATAAGACAGATGAGTTAGAAGACAATATAGACACGAAAAAATATAGAAAGATTGAAAATATAGTGGAAATAGTATTAAATTTCAATACCTATATCAAAGTTAAAGTGTATTATTTTCTAGCTTTGTAAAATACTAGAATTACAATAGCTATTCAATTTGAAATTGAGGAAGATACTGAGAATTTCTCTTTAAAAAAATAACAAGTAAAATAACAGGAAATAACGTTTCGATTAAAAAAAAATTGATTCATTTCTCTCAATTATTCATAAAATTGACGACAATTTATTGAAAGCGAGAAGAACAACTCTTTTAAACGGTTTTGAAACATTATTTTGTTATTGTTATTGGTTAAGTCACGAAAATAGCTCTTTAAATTCCATTCATAATTGTTCGTTAATAATTAATTAGTCAATTTAATGGCAATATTAATAATGTAAAATAGTTTATCTGTGGGGGTGGCGAACGATGTTACAGGGGCGCCATTGGAAATGCGAGCCAGTCTTTTAAATGCTCTAACTTACCTTCTGAGTCATCAGTTCTTCGGCCAAATCTTGCTACTGAATTGTAAAATAAGAAAAAATGCAGACACCTAATTTGAGGATTTGATTAAAATTACTAATTTTTAAGAAATTTTGCTGTCAAATTGTAAAAACGAAATACAGAGACTTGAGCATTTTTTTAAGAATATTTTTGAGCTCATTTTTGAGACATGGCCTCAAATTATCATTTTTTTTATTTTTTGAGAAATTCTGCTATTCGAAAGATGACTATTGAGTCATTTTCAATCCAATTTCAAGCTGTATTTTTGACTTTTAACCACGATTTTGAGAATTTTGTGTATTTTTTGCTTAAATGGTCTGAAGAAGGAGACTTAGGCACTGCTATTTCACTCTAGACATGAATACTTCATTTTTTAAGAGATATCTCTTAAATTATCAGTTTTTAATAAATTTTTCTATTAAGTTGTGAAAATTAGACGATTCATAAATTCTTAGGCAATTTTTGAACAAAATTATTAACTTTTGAATAAGTTTTGAAAAATGTTTGTCCTAAACCTTTGATTTTTTAATAAATTTTACTAATGAATTGTGAAAAGGTAACCAGTTTCAACAAATTTAATCGATTTTAGAGCTAAATTCTGGACCTTGAATTAAGACTTTTAGATGTTTTCTTCTTAAATCATTGGTTTTTAGCGAATTTTTTTGAGATCAAAAGAAAGAGAGTTTGACAATTTTAGTTCTTTTTCAAATGGAATCATCATTTTTTCTTAACTCTTTTTTTATCCAAAATAAAGGGCACAACTTCCGATTTTCGCACAACACAAATTTGCCGTGTTACGGCACTGCTTATGATGTTGAATAAAAAAGTGCCGGAGTGTTCTTAAAATTGGGATGAGTAGTAATTGATGTTTCCACTATGTGGTCTCAGATGAAAAATTTATAGCTTTTGACATGGAGCTGACTGATGCATTAAGCAAATCAGCTCAGTTCTTCGAGCCCTATACGTGGTGTGTGGTTAAAGACAGACTCTCCGGTTTGGGAATGTACAGCTAACCCCGGCTCCACACTCCTGGC
Source organism: Mylabris sibirica (assembly GCA_039776855.1). Lineage (NCBI taxonomy): Eukaryota > Metazoa > Arthropoda > Insecta > Coleoptera > Meloidae > Mylabris > Mylabris sibirica. The sequence continues at coordinate 3,155,791 of CM077843.1, forward strand.
CCGGACAAGTTCGTAAACATTTGCTGATATTGGAGTAGTTATTTTTTTAAAACGTCGAGGCAACGTGGGAGGCAGATCGATTTACGCCGACCACACATTGAACAAATGGGCCAGAGTGTGGAGCCGGGGTTACATGTTTCTACCAAACTAATAGAGCGATTCGAATGATATTATAAGGATTTGTATGATGGTTCCAAGAGAGAATCTTACAATAGCAAAAGTGGCACTTTGTAGCTCATGTGAAAATCGGCAACAAATGCTCGTTTTTTGATAAAGTCACGATTTTCAAAAATTTGCTGCACACGTAAAATGATTAAGACTCGAGTAACATCGATTTTTTTTGTTTTTCTTCACTGCATTCTTGAAGAAACGAAAAACGCTTGTTCCAAAATAAAAAGGAAAAACACGAACAAAACACAATGTCGAGAGTATCCTCGAATCAGACTAAATTTTTATACGTGTGTAACTCATTTGTGACAAAAATGAGTATTTTTGACCAATTTTCAAATTCTAATTTTGCCCAAATATGCCACAAGTACTGCTCTATAAATCCTTTGATTGTTTTTCGAATTACTTTTATGGAAACAGCCAAATTGTATTCTTTGAGGCCTGACAGCCTGTATATATTTTTTGTCTATAAATTAAAATTTCAAATCATCAGCCATGTATACGAACAAAAAACATATGTTTTATTTTTGCCTTTTTAACATAGAAGAAAGAATAATGATAGTATTGACAGCATAGCAAAAAATCCATCAACTGATAATAGCATTTACATGATACGATACTTGAGTAATATTACAATCTTTCTTTTACTATTATTATAGACATAGAGCTTTATTAAATTAAGCCTTAATTATTGATATCAATTCTAGAATTTTTCAAAGAATTGTCGATTGTTTAAACATAAATATAGAATAAGCGATCTACGATCATCTGAGTCAACGTTATTCATAATGTATAGAATAACTGGATAATTACATAATTAAATTTTAATATATTGAAAATTAACAGTTATCATATGAAAATATGTTAATTAAAAAATTATGTAGACCAATAAGTAATATCGCTGTCTGGTAATTAATTTTGGGATAGGAAGAAGAACAGATAATTTCTCTAGTAAAATTCCATTTAAACTCCCTATCACTGTCATTCAATTATTTTAATTGAAATTACACAATGAACAGATCTCTGTTTATGACAGTATCTATTGATGATATTCCTGTGACCTATTTTATTAACTGTATCTAATTACAAAAGTTACTACATTAATCGTTTATCATAACTGAGCAGCGAGATCGTGAATTAATTTTAGATTATCGCGCGATTATCGTCAGCGCACGTCGTAGACTCTTAATTTACTACAATCGTGATTTATATAAAAAAACGCAAAATTCGTGTGCGATTTGAGAACGCTAACATATAATATAGTTCAGAGCATTGACGTCACCTGCACGCAAATACGGGCAAATCGCGCTGCTAAATCATAACTATCGTTATAGAGATGTGACGTCATAACGCATTGTATTACCTTAACTTTGGCTCGGTAAAATCAATTTTGTGCTTTACATATCTCTTACTGAATATAAAGAAGATTTTTGTTAATTTAGCAGTAGTTCGACGGTCATAAGGCTATTTGGAAGCGAGCCTCGTTTTATTGTCTGAAAAAGTGCCAATCTTTAATCATCGATTTCTCGGTTATCTTCTGAGATATTCAAACGCTGTGACAAGCGTTGAATTGGGCATTTCACCGTGCACCCGACAAACTTTTCCATTTTGGAAAATTTTCACTAAATTTTAAAGTGCAGAACAAAATGTCGTAGCATGTCAAAAAATTCGATACAACGTATCATCTACAATTTTAAAGATAAAAAATCGCACAGCAGCTTATTTGAAAGTTTATTAATGTGCAAGCCGTAAAAATTCAATTTTTGAAAATCCAAAAAGTTATTGAACAAAAATTAAAAAAAAATTTCCAACTTTTTCATTTTTTTTTCAATAACTTTTTGGATTTTCAAAAATTGAATTTTTAGGGCTTCATATGCCCTTTGCACATAAATAAGCTTTCAAATAAGCTGCTGTACGATCTTTTAGCTTAAGAATTAAAAGTTAATGCAATGTATTGAATTTTTTTGACATGCCACTTTAAATGCAATATTTTGAAATTTGAAGCTCGCCCCCCAATACAGTTGACTTTTCTCTATTTATTCATGCAAAACTTATTAAATTATTTTCACTATACAAGAAGCTGTGCGGCTCCACTTAAGACTAATTTTTTAGATGAAAAGTCATGATATTTGGAAAATCCAATCAGTTTTCCACTTAAGTTGGACGTCCCCCAATGAAGACTAAAGTTTGTGATCGATTGAGGTATTTTGGAGCTCGATACCTCTTACCGTTTACAAATTACACGACCCAAGAGTTTGCTTATGGAATCTCCATGTAATTGTAACTACCATTTCAAAACCAAACTCGCGAATCCCCTTAAGATTCAATTGTAATGGTCTGATTTTGGCTCCATCAAGAATCTACAAGTAAGAACAATTCTACAAAGTTTTACGTGGTACAAATAGCAATCTTCTGATTTTTCGGAGGAAAGGAAATCTAAATAAGTCAAGTCTCGGCTCAGGAATGTGAAACGAGATTGACAATAATTAAAAGACAATAATTTTAAGACTTTGGCGCTAGATTGATTGAGTGCTTGTGATTTGGAGTACTCAAATTTATTGACATAAAAACATCGTTATATGATAAGGACAGTAAAATACTTGTAATTACAATGGTCATTTGTGGTGAAAAAAAATTATTAATTTTAATTAAAGAAATAATAAAAAATAATAGTTTGCAAGAATGTTAAATAATTATAAAGTACTTGTTATTATTTTCCAATTTCAATAAATTTCTTTAATGGATAATATATGTTGTATATTCTTGAATAAAAAAAAAACAGAATTTCTGCTAATAGACCGTTATTGATAACATTAAAACCCCAAGTTCATTTATAGAACTTTGTATCCATTTAGTCTAGCAGTATATTTAAAACAAAATTACCTACTCTTGTGCAATATTGCAAAATAATTCTTTAGCTCTCATCGCGATCAAAATTTAAACGAATAAAATTCCCACAGGAACAGGAACTGGATCAAAAACCGAAAAAAAATTGCCCGGAAAAAAATCCGGAGCTGAACCGAAAACAAAAACCGGGTATTTTTTCGGTTCAAGAATACCACTTGACACGATCTTTTCTTTTATCTCTTCTTTCCTCCCTTTTCAGGAGCTGCGTTAGCAATAGATATTTCAGGGTACTTAATTCGACTTTGCAAGTAAACGATCCGAGGTCAAAACTCCCGATTTCGATCTTTTTTTTGTGTAGGTATATTTCTATTCTATTTTAAGGGACTTGTAGTTTGTCGTGCTTAAACTCAAGTGTGACGGAAGATATTGAGGGTAAAAGTTACCTCTACAAAATCAGCTTTTTCTTGAAATATCTCTTTAAAAGCCCAATAATTTTTATTGATTTAAAAACTAGGTGATAGAAACTTGTTAGGGCTATCAAAAGGTGTAAGCCGAATTTTCATCCCTTGCTGAAGATTGAAGTTATAGATGATTATATGCCATTTCTTATGAAAAAAGTAACGGTTCGAAGTTCTATTAAGATCTGGTCGTTGGGGGACAGCCAGTTCAAAAGCTTAACTTTTATATTTTCGCTGAAAATTCTTAATTAGTAGCCATTTTGGAAACAATTTGGATAAGTCCGTTGTTTTTAGTTCTCTTAAATGGTGTACTTTTTGCCTTTCAAATTGTAAATTAAGGTACAATAATCTGAGTCACAAGTAGTGACCCAATGAAGTTGTAACTTGTTGGAAACTTCCATGTTAGTCGTACATGAGCCGTATACAGGGTAAACTTAGGATCTAGGTACACTCACGAGCACATAAAAGAGACCACTTTTTGTGCGACTGTGTAAAACCAGCTTTCGATAGCAGTCGTCTCAATTTTAACTGGTCAGAATTTGGGAAGAGAGTTGTCCAATCGGAACAAGGGGTGGATGGAGTTATTGTCACTTCTCCATATTTACGAAATTTCGACAGGAAATAGAATAGCAAAGCGGGCAGGTAGCAGCTTGTAAATTATAACTTTCTTTAAAGAGGGTGGTTCTACAAAATTTGCTATGGCGGAAACTGTCTACAGCACTTCCTACCTCTACACCTTCTTCCGCTGACGAGAGAAGGAGCCTGACGCACACCAACCGAAAAACATGATATTCCTCACTCAAGAGTCGGTCTCTTTTATGTGCTCGTGAGTGTACATTGGAGATTCCCACCCATAATAGTTTCCACCCAAGTTAAGTGAAATGAAGAGACATTTGAATGAGATAGAAATATACTGGGTTGGGTTTATGCCTTTTAAAAGAGGGGTTAAGAGTGGGTGGTACCAATTACTACAATATTTCTCACTACTTACCAACCCAGTATATTTCTATCTCATTCAAATGCCTCTTCATTTCACTTAATTTGGGTGGAAACTATTAGGGGGTGGGAATCTCCAATGTACCTAGATACTAAATTTACCCTGTATGAAGGAGCTTCAAGGAACAACACATAGTTGTATCGTCTTTTATGAATTGTCGATTTTAAATCTACTTTACACTAATCACAGAGTCATCTAGTAAATTCTACTCAAACTAGAATGATACAAAGTTAACACCTGACAATATTTTTCTTAAAGCTGGCAATCACTGTCAGGGGGCAATTACTCTTTAGCTTACCCTAATTAGTTTATACTGGGTGTGTCACGTAAGACGAAAAGTTCTTATAGCAAACTCCCATTATTTGCCGAGTGATTCGAATAATATTTCAAGGACTTTTAGTGCAAAATTAGAACCTCGTAGCTCTTTTTTGAAGTTAGTCAAAAATGCCCATTTTGAAAAAGGTTACGATTTTGAAAAATGAGCTAAATACGAAAAACGATCAAGTATGACTCGCAGATCATCTCAACATTGATTTTTTCGTCTTTCTTCATTGCATTCTAAAAATAAATGCGAAAAAATCCCACCGATTTCAGAATAAAATTAAGAAAAACGAAATAAAAAACAATGTTATGAGGATTCTCGAATTATTGTAAATTATTTTGCATGTAAATTTCCGTTTTTTACTAACTTCCAAATGATTTACGAGATTCAAATTTTTCTATAATAACCTTCATCTACCCTCCTATAAATTGCCAAATAATGAAAGTAGTCGTACAAACTTTTCGTCTTACGTGACTCACCCAGTATGTGTTAAGGTTATCGAATTCTACTACAAATACATATTATTAATTTTTTTTTGCTTTGATGATAATGATAATTCCAACTATGAATGAACACTGTAAATAAAGTAGAAATTTTGCGTAATATTTGAATTATTTTCAATGACCTTACGCATTTTTTTTTAAATTAAACTTGATAATTACCATAATATGATAATTATTTAATAAAATTGTCAAAACATACTGAACGTAACAATAAAATTTTAGCGAATTTTCAAGGTTCTCTAGTTCTAATACTTTTAGTAAACCAAAGATATACAAAAAACAATCGTAAACAATTAAATTGAGAATGATTAATAAACTAAATTTAACTAAACGGGTATCTATGACGACGACATTTATCTTTAAACAACAAGAGATCCAATAAAAAACAACAATAAAAGAGATATGAGAGGCGGATTTGATAGTGAAATCAATCACAAATCAGTGTTGAAAACTACGCGAATAATCTTTTCTTAAATTACCGTTAATTATTGAAGACTATGAGGGTTGGATAGTAGTAGTAATAGTAGTGGTGGCTTACTGAAAATTTGTTACGATTACACCATACTTTATGTGTGTGACGACGAGGGTAGTTTACTGATAATCTTATTACTACTACATCCAATAGTATCGATATAGAATATATTTTCAAGCTTGCTTTTATTAGCAGTATCAATTTGGGTGTTCAAGAGGTAAGTTTAGCGATTATTTCTATATTCCCTGACTAATTTCTTAAATGGAACAAAACAAAATAATAATAATTTACTACTAATTAGTAAAATTCGTGATTCTAATTGATTTAATAATGTAATTAGCTGAGGTTAATTGAATGGGGCATCCTTTAACAATTTTAACATTCTGACTGAGAGAATTATATGATAGACCGGCTCTTTTTATTTTATAAACGAATTACATTCATGCTTTATAAAGCCGGTACAGATAATAATTTTCAGTATTTTCATTTTCATAACAAACAAAGTTCATATTGTTATTGTTAATTTTATTTAATAAATTGTCAACAGTAATTTTATCAACTACAAGAACAACATGGTGAGTTATTTAATTCAATATTTTAATGAAATAATGATAGGAAAAAAACACTAATTAATGTGAGTTTTATAAAAGTATAAAATTATAATTGTGGTGATTTTATGAAATAGAATCGATTGATTTTACCGAAATAGGCCATGTTATGTAAACGAATAGCTGTCAATCTAACTTTGTACAGTATTAATGAATGGACAAATTAAAATTTATTACAATATAGAATATAATACGGGTAGAATTTAATTTTTCTATTATTGCTATTCTTCTTCCATTAATGTTCAATAATTTTTAATAATATTACATTAAATGGTTGCATGACCAACATAAAAGCTCTCTTATTAATGAAATATACAAATTATAAAATTTCAATTTAATAATGGTAAAAGTCACATAATCTACTGCATCTGTAGTTTTATTAATTCATAAACTAGGAAGATATTAAATGAATTTTCAGATAAAAATACAAGTCTTAAACGCGAATAGATTCGAAATTTTATAAATTAACAACAATTTTAGTGATTACAGGTTGTACAAATCTAATTAACGTGTTCCATTAAACGTGTTTATCGTGCTCTATGTTTATCAATTTGGTTCAGCGGCGCGTTATCCTATGGGCAAAATGGGCAATTGCCCGGGGCCCCATCAACAGGGGGGCCCCAAAGTCTCCAAATCAATATTCTCATTTTTGCAGTTAAAAAGACGATTACATTACTAGTATTAGCGAATTTTTTTTAAAAAAATTTGCTAATGACGAGATCCTCACTTTTGAATTTCCGAAAAATTTTTGCACAGAAGTTCGTTTTGGGACCTAAGGAACCCATATCCACCGTTCGTTAAAATTTTTATATATATATATATATATATATATATATATATATATATATATATATATATATTTATATATATATATTTATATATGTATACCCACGATAACTGCCGTAAAAATAGTCCAATCTGAATGAAATTTGGTACAAAAATCGGTCTTTGGGATAGCTTGGATGAGTTCGTTGACCAGACTGGTAGGGCCAACACTTTTGGAATAAGAGCTGAAGAAATGTTAAAAAAAATCATTTTCAATATTACATTTGCTTAGATTTTGATGAAAATTAAAATAACAGTAGAGCCGTCGATCCTCTATGACCCAGAAAAAAAATCATCAAAATCGGTTCGTTGGTTCGCAAGAAAAATGCAAAAATCTCTTTTTTGAGTATAAGCAGTAAAAGTAAAAGTAAAAGGCCTGCTAGAGAATTTCGCTTGAAAAAATCAAGCAGGCCTTGATTAGACGTATTAGACAAACAACAAACTTCATTATCATTTTTTTTTAGTGTTTCTTATTATTTGTGGATTAAAAGTATTTTTCAATAAAAATCATAAATATTAAAATAACATCGGGGAAATGAATTTATTAGTTGATTCAATGTTATTAAAATATATTAATTGTCAGTATCATAAGAATGTTTTGCAATTAATATTTCAGTATGTAGATACATAAAGAAATTCGCTATATAAGGTACTTGCTGCCTTTGGAGATTTTTTTTATAGCAGACAGATATAATGCAAACGTGTGGCATATGAAATATAAGCTTTTTTTATCATTAAGATAATAAATTTCAGTAGCATGTGTTTTGGTTATTGCTGATAACCAGTCAATATCATCTCTCGCTCTCTCGCTATCGCTATCGCGCTGTCTCGCTTGCTTTCTCCCGCTCGCGCTCTAGCTTGCTTTCTCTCGCTCGCCCTCTCACTTGCTTTTTAGCTCTCTCACTCTCTCGCTATCGCTATCCAAATTTCAGAAAAATTAAATGTCATTTTATTCAAAATTGCATGAAAACGCCCACCTTAGGCCTACTTGTTGAAACTACTGTGTTAATTATTTTTGTCGTTGCCATGGTTTTGTTTACATTTGACGGAAATTATAATGGAAATACAATTTTCTGATTGGCTGATGAGGAGGGATATTTATTTATTTTAAGGCTGACTTTCATCAGAACTGAATGCTACCAATCACATGTAATTTCCATAAGACAGTTAAACACACTTTTGTCTTAAACGGTAACAGATAGTGACCTGGAAATAGTTGATTTCAATTCCAAAGACAGTTACATATATACAAAAATACACGAGTGGATTTTTGAAATTTTGGCAGGATTTTCTCTGTATAAGGAAAAAGTAACTTTTCGTGCTGAAACAAGTGGTTTACTAAAACACACAATTCCCTGTGTAAAAGTTGATGATTTTAATAGTCACGTATATAAAAATATCGAGCAAAATTCACTCTACAAAAATCAACGCTTCGATTTTCAATTGTCTTTACCGGTTTTTCATAATCTGCATCCAAAGTAATCTATTTTTTCCGAAATTGAATTGAAATAACACGGACAGACATGAACTCGCATAGAAAGGTGGGAGAAGTGGTGAAAGACTAGGTCGTCTTTTGGTGGAAGCGGCGCGACTATGACAGTCAGCCTTAACTCCCTAGGGATATAAAATAGGTCATTATATTACAAAAATCACAAGTATAATGATCACTTTATATAGATAAGAGTATATACCTACTAACCAATTGAGTTAATTTATGACTTTTTTTGTGGACTGTATGTCACTTTAAATAAAATTTTATCGACAATCTTTATTTATCGTTTTGCATATGTAGACAATAACACAATAAGAGTATATCCAAGGACAGGGATTCTTTCACGAATAAAAATCCAACACTACATATGGGGGCCCCCAAATTCAAAATTGCCCAGGGCCCCATGAAGCTATAACGCGCCGCTGATTTGGTTATGTATATCGGTTTCTTTTACAACGATAATGAGAGTGAAAACTTGAAAATTTCTACCAACTCATAGTTTATATAGCTATTTAAGATTTTGTTTTGTTTTACACGAATGAAAACCGTGCAAATAGAGTCCGTCAATATCAAAAAATAATCAAAGACTAATTAATATTGTTCTGATTAAGAAATGTGAATTTTTAAAGCTATTGTCAAATTAAGTAACAATGGCAGGCTAATTCTACCCAAATACTGTAATCTATGATTTAAGTGATGGATTAAACTGTTTCTTGAAAGTGTTTAATTATCTTATCATTAACTCATTATATTATTAGAACAATCAGTTAATAAGAAAATGTTTTGCTAATGAAAAGTAATTAGAATTTTTAACCTCTAACCTATCAATCATTTCATTCATCTAAATAGCGAAATTAGTAAAGATTAGATAGAAATATTGAAACTTTTAAAATTCTTATCATAAAAAGAAACTATCACTTTTATTTTGAGAATATTAAAAAGAACTGGAAGTCAACTAGTCCATGATTTGTTAAAGCATTGCCTCTTTATACAGGGTTAAAAGTCTAAATGTATACAATTCATGTAAAACTCCTATTAGTTCGCGAGCGATTCGAAAAATATTTCAAGGATTTATAGGAGAGTGCCTAAAGATCATTTTAGCAAAATTTGAACCTCGTAGCTCATTTGGACGTTGGTTAAAATTGCTCGTTTCGGACAATGTCTCGAAAAAATGGGAGTCATTTGCCCCTGTACCAAAGTAAAATAGAAAGATCCCCGAGTCATTCCAAGTCGTTTAACGAGCATAACTCGTTTTTAAAAATCGCGACATTGTCAGAAACAAGCCACTTTTAACGAAGTCTCAAATGAGCTGCCGTGTTCTAATTTTACTAAAATGATCTTCAGACACCCTCCTATAAGTATAACCTTAAAATATTATTCGAATCGCTCGCCAACTAATAGAAGTTTTACACGAATCGTATACATTTAGATCTTCATCTGCGTATACAGGGTGTCGTATATAAATGCAATCAATTCTTAAAAAACTACTATTAGTTGACGAGCGATTCGAGTAATATTATAAGGAATTGTAGGGAGGTCACTGGAGATAATTTTACCAAAATTAGAACCCCGTAGCTGATTTAGAAGTCGGTCAAAAAACACTTTTCTGACGATGTTATGACTTTCAAAAACATGATACACACTTAAAATGACTTATTGTTAGAGTGACTCGAGAATCCTCCCAATTAATTTTTTTGTTTTTTTTTCCTCAATGCATTCTGGAAGAAGTGGAAATGTTTCCCATTTTTGGTTGAATGCAATGGAGTAAAACGCGAAAAATCATTGATCAGAGTATCTTCGAATCATTCTTATTGTTTGGCTCATCCTTAAAAATCATGACATTGTTCAAAACGATTGTTTTTGACCAAGTACCAAATGAGCTACGAGGTTCTAATTTTAGTAAAATGGTCTTTAACTCTCCCTACAAATGCTTAAACCGAAGAACAGTGAGAGAATCACCGATATCTTACAATTAGATCCATTTACTAAAATCACTGATTCCTTAGACACATTTACTAAAATCAAATATCTGCGTATTAGCAATGATGTCGCTCTGTCAATAAGAGTATTATAATGTTTTAGTATTTTACAACATTCAGTTACTATCAGCATAGACCAGCTATATTAAAACTACGTGGTTGCAATGGAGACTCACAATCCGCTACATTGAATTTTTTTACAGACTTTTTTGGACTTATGAGTTAGGAACGGGATTTGCCCGCATTTGCGTGCAGATGACGTCACTGCTCTGAACTATATCATATGTTAGCGCTCCCCAATTGCACTCGATCCCGCTGGTTACTTACGAGTTGAAAAATCAATCAAGCCTTGGTATAAATGGATTACTTAGAGAAATCGATTAGCACCGCCCACTCTCCTTTAAGCTCATGCACAAATCACCACTGTTGACTGATTCGTTCCGTATGCATTTACATGAATTGCCATTTCTGTATAAAGTTACATTATTAGGATTTTTTTGTTCTTTTGTACTTTCTATTGAGTTTTTATTTGTTTTAAACGCAAATCTCTACCTCAATCGATCAAGATTAATAATATAACTTGATCATTTACAAATTGCAACCAATCTAAAAATAAAATCGACTTATTTCTGTTTCAAAGTTGTTGTTGTTTTTAGTTGTGTCTTTATTAAACCATGTGCCAGCAACCAACACATGGTTCAAACTCCAAATTCACGCACAATTTTTACGTTAATTCTATCAATCAGTTGGTGAAGACGTTAATGAATACATCGTACAGTGATAGAAAATGTTGCTTAAGGTATTACAAAAGCAAAATATTGTTGTTTGTGGTGTTGAAAAATTTTATTTTATAAAAAATTCATAATATATCTAATTGTTGTGTTATTATCTAAATTACATTAAATAAATTTTAACTGTGGAAAATTTCCAATAACAATAACTAACCTTGATATTATTGACTAATACCTTTAATAAATTAACAATTAAGTTTTTGTTATTGTATATTTTTCTAAAATACTAATTGATAAATACAATTAAATGTAGATGTCAGTAGTAGAATTTTGACAATAATACAATCGATTAATGGGCGCTTGTATTCGAATATAATTCTTTTAAGCATCTAACAAGAAGAAAATCATCATTTGCGTGTTAATTTGCGTTTTTGACGTATTCTGCTCGTGTAATTAATGGCTTCATCATTGTTTTTACACTTCTTGATACGAAAGAAACGAAACTATAAAATGCCAATATTGTTTGGAAAATAAAATAGTTGAGAATGTTCCAAGTGTTGATGAAGTTTTAAAGGTGTAACTTTGATGTGATCAATTGTGTCTGTGTAGCCGAAAAACGTGATTTAATTCAATAGAATAAACACAACAACAACAACAAAAAGACGAAGAAAATAGAACGAAACAAGAGAGGTTATCTTGAGGTGTGAGTTATTTGCTTACATTAGGTAATTATGGAAAATAATCGAATTAATTAAATCGACTTCAATGCTGATGTCGTCATTTATGGAAACATAATTTTTGAATTGGCGGTTATTTTCGTTAGGAACATTCCATAATTAAAATTATTTCCATCAATAAAAGCACATAACGATGATAACGAGAATGTCTAGTCACGTATTGTATAATAATGATGATATAAAATAAAAGAATTAATTATACCTATGCAATTTTTTTATATCGAGAATAATTATAATTTTATTACCTAAACGTTACTAATAATAAATCCTGACCTGGACTTTCTTGTTGTTGTTTTCTAATTATTCTCATTAGTGAAGATTTTAAATTACACCTGTTGCTGTTAAATTGACATTGCAATACTTGCTTATACAATACCTTTAATTTTTTCTAAATTACACACAAAAAGAATTAATTTTCTTTTCTCAGTGTGAAGCATTAATAGGGACGTAGGTAAATATTCTAGTTTCGGATCTTCAAACGTGTAGTTTGGAGAATTAAAAACAAAAAGTTGACCCTGTGTTATCTTACCTACTCTAAATCCAACACTGTATCTATCTTTCGAACGTAATTACCACACCTTTATATTTTCGTGTTAAACCGATACTTTGTGTAAAAGTTACCTCATTTAAGTAAGTATCGATAATTTAAATTTTTTGATTTTAAATGAAGCATCAAGTCAGGTCAGGTCAATACTCATATCGTTAACTGTTGACAGTGCCGGATTAAGCCTATAGCGGGCCCTAGACAATATTTTAATTGGGGCTCCATTTATGAAGTTGCTTCTAAAAATATGTACTTAAATCATGTAACTCAGAGTGTTTCTTAATAATAGAGAATATGTCAAAAAGGGTTTCTGTTATAACGAAAAATATATAGGAAAACATACAGAATATAATTAATGATTTACCACTGTTCAAATAAAATTAAATTGTTCGTTTTCGAATTTTCATTTCAGAAAATTTGTTCAATAATATCTTGAATCTATCTATATTGAAGAGTATCTTTTTCATCAGTCAAATTAATTAATTTTAATAATTTTTACTAATAGTTAAAAAATGAGTTCAAAATGTCCGTCTTAATCACTTAATTTTCAAAATTTTCTCTTGAGCTTGCTTCATGTTCTTAGCCCATATATCATCTTTCTAAAAACAAGAGGATAATTGTCTATCTTTAAAATTATGTACGGAAGCCAGACCCTTCCGAATCACGGGCCCTAGACATTTGTCTTAACTGTCTATTGATTTTGATTAATCCATAATCTATATTTAAAACAGGGCTCCAAGCCGGAACTGAACCGAAAAAATCCATATTTTGATCGGAGTAAATTGCGGATCTGAATAGAAAACAGTAAGGAAAATTCCGATTTTGGTAAATAGGTGGTTCATTCTATTCTAGGTAATGAATATTTTGATATTCGTGTCCATAATCAAGCTTCGGAAAGATATTGGGGGTTGAAGTTACCCCTGCAAAATCAGTTTTTTCCAATATCTCTTCTTACAATTAATGATTTATAAAATAAAATGATAAAGATTCGTCAGAAGTATTAAGAGATATAAAGCGCATTTTCATCCCTTGTTAGGAATTGAGTTGTACCTAAATGTCACTTTTTATGTTTTTTTAAAAATTTAGACATATCAACGTGAATTCTCTTGTGCTAATACAAGATTACAAAATAAAATTTCACCAGTCGAGGGTTTTTCTATATTTAAAATGGTTAGCTTGTGAATAATTCATAGAGATTGTATCTTTTAGGATCAAATTTAAACATTTGAATATTAATCAATTGGAAGTGAATTGAGAACCGAAAACGGCAAAAAACACTTAATTTTTGAAGGAACGAAAACCAGAATCAAAAATATAACGGCTTGAAGCCCTCTTTTTAAATAGTAACTATCAAAATTATCCCTCCAGATATTATTTTTAAAAGCCGAACAATCCAAACTATATAACTATTAACTCATCCAAAAGATCCCAAGTACCCACTAGGTCACAACTTAATCAGTTTTCTTTTTATTCTAATTTCTAATAACCACCAATCACTGTTGTTAGTTATAAATATTGATTTTTATTCCTTTTGAAATATTCATATGAAACATGTAGCCTAAAGTGTTTTGCTTAATTAATTTTAACCAGACCAAACAACTTTGGATTTATTGTTGCTTAATTTTACAAAACCTCTACCTTTACTCAAATTTATCATTTATATATTCGTTTATTATTCATTAGTTTTATTTACTTTCAGGTGAAACGGTCCTACAATATGGAATCAAAAAGACGTATTCCTTTATTTATTATAACATTTATTATATCAATAATTTTGATTATATGTGGTTGTTTAATCCTCTTCATATGGCCATTATTATTTAATTATTTAATTGATAGTCAAATGATTCTATCACCAAATTCAAATACATATGAATTGTGGAAGACATTCCCATATCCTGTGCCAATTTATTTCTATTTTTTCAATTGGACAAATCCACATCAAGTCTTCAATAAAAGTATTAAAATGAAATTTCAACAAATAGGACCATATCAATTTAAAGAGTACAAAGATAAAGCAAATATCCATTGGCATCCAGAGAATGGTACTGTAACTTATCAAAGATTAAACACGTGGTTTATTGATGATGAACTAAAACATACACTTTCCGATCGAGTAACAACAGTCAATCCAATTGCACTGGTAAGTTGACTTTGTTAAGGGTAACGCTCGAACACATCCCTTTTCCTTTCTTTGCGAATTTAAGGGGCAGTCAATGTGTACCTAGAGGAGGCGTTCTTTGTCTTCTAAAATAATAAGTTCGAATTCCAAGAAAACCAAAACACTTCAAAACCTTTTAGGAGTGTTGAGACCATACCTGCTGTGTAATTTACATTTCTAATTTAGAAAAATTGGAATATTTTGGACGACAATTTTATAAAAACTGAAATGAAAATTAAATCAGGAATAGGCTAGTAAGGTAGCGCTAACTTTTCTCTATCTAACTAACAGTCTTATTATTAGTTTTATCAGCTAGGTATACAAAGAGATGTGTTAGTTCCACCAAAGCAATTTTTTCAGAGCAAAACGTGAATTTTCCGAATTATCGGAAAATTTGGCTGATTTTTCAAATACCTATGGGGTAAGCAAGGTGTAGAATTGTATTTAAAATCGAATGAGACTAATACGATCTCAATTTCATGAGTCGTTTTCGAGATATTTGAGTTCTACTTTCTTATAGAGTCTCTATATAGGGTGATTCACGTCGGACCAAAAGTTCTTATAACAATTCCCATTATTTGGCGAGCGATTCGAAAAATATTTCAAGGATTTATAGGAGGGTGCCTAGAGATAATTTTAGCAAAATTAGAACCTCGTAGCTCATTTATAAGTTGGTCAAAAAACGCTCGTTTCTAACGATGTCGCGATTTTCGAAATCGAACTAAACACGCAAAACGACTTAGAATGAACCAAGGATTCTGCTAACATTGATTTTTTTCGTTTTTCTTAATTTCATTCTGTAATAGGTGGGAATATTTTGCATTTTTTCTAGAATGCAATGGAGAAAAACGAAAATAATCAATGATGGGAGAGTTTCCGAGTCATTCTTGATTGTTTTGCGTCTTTATCTCGGTTTTGACCAACTTCCAAATATGCTACGAGGTTCTAATTTTGCTAAAATGTTCTCTGGCGACCCCTCTATAGATGCTCAAAATATTTTTCGAATCGTTCGGCAAATAATGGGAGTTGCCATAAGAACTTTTGGTCCAACGTGAATCACCCTGTATAGTTGTTTGCTTCGAGCGTCACCCTTTTAGCAAATCGTAAAGATAGATTTAATGCTTTTTTCATATTCTAGACATCATCTTATGTTGCCCGTAACTGGAATTTCATCTTAAAGAAAGGCATATCAGCATCCTTATCAACCTCAGCACCAACAATTAATACAACGCATACAGTCAGTGAGTTTTTGTTCGATGGCTATGATGATATTCTGATTAGTATCGCCCGGCATATGCCTTTCTTGCACAATGTCGGTCTACCACCATGGGATCGTTTCGGTTGGTTTTACACTGTAAACATATAAATTTTATTCATTTTAGACATATTTTATTTTAATTTTTGGTTAATTTAGCGTAATGGTTCAACAGAATTCGATGGTGTCTTCAATATGGGCACCGGTGATAATGGTACAGATTTTGGTCGTTTATATAAATGGAATTATGAAAATCGTACACGATATTACGATGATCATTGTGGTGAAATCGGTGGTTCAGCTGGTGAATTATTCCAACGTAATCCATCAAAAGACTCAATCACAATCTTTTCACCGGATTTATGTCGAACATTAACATTAGATTTTGAAAAAGAGACACTTGTATCGGACATTTTAGGTTATAAATATTCATTAGGACCTCGAGGTCTTGATAATGGTACGTTGGTGGAATCAAATAAATGCTTCTGTGGCGGTGAATGTATACCATCTGGTCTATTCAATGTGTCGGCTTGTCGATATGGTTCACCATCGTTTGCTTCTTTACCACATTTCTTGAATGCTGATCCCTATTATAGAGACCTGATCGATGGTATGTCACCAAATCCGGATCAGCATGAATTCTTTATAACTTTAGAACCGGTAATTTTCTAAATTTACTCTAAAAAATACCGATTATTAAACTTTATTAATTGACAGACTACTGGAATTCCTTTAGAAGTAAGTGCTAGATTACAACTTAATTTAATGATGAGGCCAACACCGGGTATTCAGTGAGTTTTACTGGTTGCATTAATTTATTTATAATTATAATAATTATTGTTTTCATTATAGACAGTGGGATTCGGTACCTTCAGTTTTCGTACCAATGTTATGGTTCGAACAAAAAGTCAAAATACCGGATAATGTAGTGTTTCAATTAAGAATCTTATTGAATCTACCAGTTATCTGTTCATCATTAGCGATATTATCAATATGTTTAGGTTTCTTCTTATTATTTTGTACATTTTATAAAATCTGTAATACAAAATTATGTGAACATAGTAAAGATGATTATATTTACAAAGAACAACAGATGCCATTAAATGATGAACTCAATAAAACCGAAATTGTTAGTATATAATATCATTATTATCTATTATAAAAAAAAAACACACTTTTTTGTTTGTTTCTTTTTGTTATAAATTGTTTTGTAAATACAATTACAATTTTACATAAAACTGTATTATTTTTATAATTAGCTCCAATTTACACGACACATGAGCCTCGTTTCTACACGATATTTTTCCGAATTATTCTTAGTATGTCAAACTAGTACGTGAAATTTTTAACAATCTCTTAGATGGCGCTGAATCTTTCGTTTTTTGCACCAAGCGCCATCTAACGTTTGAGAAGTGTAATAACCTCAGATCTATCTTAAGGTAGGTTCTACCTTAAGTTCAATTATAATTGAATCCCTGAAGATAATATCTCAATTTGCCACCCCTAAGAGCTATTTACAAGGTAACTATTTTAAAGTACTCAAATGGACAACTTTTATATTTGTCTCCTGTTAGATTGAGAATTTTAGTGTTGTACTCTTCTACAGAAAATAAAACATACAAAATTGTACATAATTATCTATAGCTTCAACCCCATCAAGGGATGAAAATGTGGCTTAAATCTTACGATAATACGAATGAATATTACTTATTGTTAGTTTTTCAAGCTGTTTTTTAAATATTCGAAAAAAAGTATTGCAAGCTTAAATTTGAGTAAGAGGTACAGGTGACAAAATTTGCATCGCTTAAAGACAGATGAGCCTTCTCTTATACAAAAGTTCATTATCTTTACACACTTCCAACCCCTAAAGTCTGAGTAAAAATAAGTTGAAGAAAAAAATTCGAAATTAAAAAAGTTGCGAAAAGTTATCAAGCAACGTTTAATCGTTGAGTGATAAAAATCTATACCGTAATGAGGGTCATTAAGATATATGTAGGTAAATGAGTGTGTCGTCTACAGTTTGAGATTCCACGTGTCCTACCCTAGTAACGACACTGTAACTCTTATTGTAATACGGAAATTTTGTTTAATTTCATTTTGGGTTATTGACATCAGTGTAAATTATTGTACTTAAAATTTTATCAAATTATTCTCAATATTTTTATTTCTTTTTAATAAAAAACCTAAGGTTATCAGTAATGTTAATCGCAATAAAATTGATAATATCGTCTATTAAACGTAGAAAAATATCCGTAATATTGTCTTTTAATAATGATAATAACTATATTAGAAATAATAAATTTATAACGACAAGAAAAAGTCTAGATTTATCAGAAATAAAAATCAACAAATTCTTTGTTATCTTATCAAAAACTTATCAAAATAGAACAAATGCAATCGATTATATTTCAAATAAGTACAATTTTAAATCAACAAAAAGATGAAATAAATCCAACTTAAAACACAATAGATGTTCTTTTAGTGCTGTCCCTCAAAACTGAAGACAGTGGTGTTACAAAAAAATTGTAGTATGAGATCTAAGTAGACAAAGTAAACTGGGACAAGACTTCGATATAAAATAGGACAAGTAAACAATCAAGTTCCGTATTGTTGAGTTTAAAACAATGTAATGCCAAATAAAAGAACAACCAACCATATCCTGTTTATAATCCTTACAGAAACAGAACTATCAAATGTTATCCTTTATAAAGTTCCAGGTCGTCGAATTCTTTTCTCCATCTTTCAAATAATACTTTTTTAAGATTCTCGAATAAAATATTTGTATATACAAGAAGATTACATGAACCGAAAAGTATAATAATATGTATATCTTGTTATATTAAATGTAATGACGGGAATTTTCAGGACTACATTTTATAGATCGTTGAGCTGAAATATGTCTGGTGATCTAATATGATTTGAGAGCGAATTGATTTTTAACTCCTCTCCGATCCTGAAAGACATCCAAATATCTTAAAAGTTCTTACATATGTAAGAACTTTCAAAATATCCTCGATGATTTATTGAAGCTTTATTTTATTTCAAATATGTCTTTGATGTGCTATTGAAGGGCTAATTTTAAAACAGTTTGTCAGTTTTGGTACCTATGATTGAAAGCTTTAGCACGCTATTGATGACCTAAAAACTACATAACAAAGGAAATGAAGACTTAAATACTTTAGTGAAGCGCTAAATTTCGATTCGGGATCCTTTACAGTTTTAGAAATAAAACCGTATTGATAACAAAATACGTTAAATAAAGCAACTGTCCCTCAATTTACACGGTAGAATTGTAGCCACATTCTTGTATACGATTCATTTCGTAACAAAGCTTGAGCAGCTAAATACTTACAAAATTAGTTGTATCCATTCCACATTCTATTCTTATTGTCTCTTCGTTTACACGAGCCTGTTTTTACACGTTAAATTGTAACATATTATTTATACATGGTGTTTGGTTTAAGTATGGTGAGTTCTAAGAAACTCTTATTAGTCGACGAGCAATATTTTTAGGATTTGTAGAAGAGTCCCTAGGGAACATGTTAGCAAAATTAGAACCTCGTAGCTCATTTAAAAGTTGGTCAAAAAACGATCGTTTTGGATAATGTAGCAATTTTAAAAAACGAACAAAACACGTCTAATGACTAAAAATGTCTCAGAGACCTTCCCAACATTGATTTTTTTCGTTTTTGTCCATTTTATTCCATAGAAAATACGAAATACTTCCACCTGTTGAGAAGAACGAAAAAAAATCAATTTTTGGAGGATCCTAAAGTCATTCTAAGTCGTTTTGCGTGTTTAGTTCGTTTTTGAAAATCGCTACATCGTCAGAAACTAGCAGTTTTAGACCAACTTCCAAGTGAGCTACGAGGTTCTAATTATGCTGAAATGTTCTTCAAGGACCCTCCTACAAATCCTTAAAATATTTTTCGAATCGCTCGTCGACCAATAGGAGTTTCTTAGAACTCATTATACTTACAATTAGACCAAACACCCTGTATACATAATTTGGCGTTTTTAAAAATTTGTAAAAATATTTACTATGGTCTTACAGACAATGAGAGATAACCCATAGTGTTGTACGATTTTCATTCCCGTTCAACGAACCCAAGAGAAACAAATTTAAGGATTTTTTACGCGGTATTTTTATACACTATACTATCTTATACGATATGAATTGACAATATAAAAATATGTTTTACTGTTTTTTTTAAGTAACAAGAACGATACATCGCGTTAATAAAAAGAACTCATTTAGTAAAATTTAACTATCATCTTAATACTAAGGGCATTCTTTTCTGAAACATCCTCTAAATCTCTATTATTTTTTATTACTAGCTTTTATAATGTTATGTTATAAAATACAAAGCAACACAAATTAGACAATGATTGACGTGAAGTGTAATGTTGTTGGACACAGATTTTCTTGATTCGAGACGACGTGTTGTATTTTAAAAGATTTCTCCTCTAACGGTAACAAGAAGAGATGTAAATTAAAATTATTCGCATGTTTAACAGAAATGTCGCATGCTGTAAACGAAAAAACAGAAATGTTTTTATATTGCGCCTAAAATAGCATTGTTAAGGCAACAAGAAAGTGATTAAATACCTATTAAAGCACTATTTTAGTGTTCTTTAATAACTAATAGAATTTATTTTCTTAATGTTGGTATTTGAACGTTTGTCATTTAATTTCAAATAACAGCTGTCAAAGTGTTTTAAAGAGATTTTTTAATAATTTATAATTTCACTTTTTATTATTGTTTTTATTTGCGATGTTTACTTGATGTAATTTATGATTTATTTTAAAAATAAATATTGCAATGATACCAGTCCTTATTTTTTAACAAAATAATTAATACGTAAGAAAATCAAGTGGTAGGAAGAACAAAAGAACTATTGAAATACCTATAAAGTAAATTTTTACTTTTTTTTAAATAAATGCAAGGCGTACCAAATTAAAAAAAATAGTACAGTAAACTCATTACAATAGTATATTAGAAAACAAGTTTCAGAAGTCGACAATTCTTGCACGAGAACAAGTTTAAAAAACGAGCACCCTAGCGCGAGTTTTTTAATGTTCGAGTGCAGGAATTGACTTCTGAAACGAGTTTTTTATACTATTATTTCTATTTTGCACCCTTTTGTACCTTTTACTCTTTATCCATGATATTAGATTATTTTTACAAAATTGAAAACAGTTTCAGAGCAGTCATATAACAACTGTTCTTAGTATCGAAATAAACTTGTTATAAATTATTAGAAAAGACATCCTTTGATTCAATTTAGAAAATGATCCACTAATTAAAGATCATTTTAGCAAAATTAGAATCTCGTAGCCCATTTTGAACTTCGTCAAAAACGCTCGTTTCTGACGACGTCGCAATTTTCAAAAACAAACTAAACACGCAAAACAATTTAGAATGACTCCAGGATCGTCCAACATTGATTTTTTTTTTTCATTTCTCTTCTATACATTCTAGAACAGGTGGAAATGTTTTCTATTTTCCATAGAATGTAGTGGAATATAACGAAAAGCATCAATGTTGAGAGGGTTTTCAAGTCATTCGTAATCGTTTTGCATCTTGAGCTTGTTTTGAAAAATCGCGTCATTGACTAAACCGAACGTTTCTTGACCAACTTCAAAATGAGGTACAAAGTTCTAATTTTGAAAAATGTTCTCTAGAAATCCCCCACAAATTCTTGAAATACTTCTAGAATTACTCGCCAAATAATTGGAATTGCCATAATAACTTTTCGTCTTACGTGATTCGATTCATCTGGTATAAACGTTAACAACTCGGAAAATAACATTAATCATTTTAGAACTGTTTTAAGTGTTGAAATAAATCATTTATAAATGCAAAAAAAAACGCTATATTATTTGATCTTCTTTTCCAACACAGGATTGTCGGATGACGATCTGATAAGAATGTAGAGGTCCTTATCACGATTACCTTACTAGGTGCTAATAAAGATTACCTTATCAGGATCCTTCCTGAACAATGCTTAATTAAATCCTCTTATCCGGCTACTTATTTCAAACCTGATTTTCTACTGATAAGGTCGTCATGTTACTTTAGATTAGATCAGTCGGAGTATACATGTAGAAACTGTTTTTAGTGTCGAAAAATACACCTATTGTTGATGAAAATTGTACTTTAAAAAAATATATATAAAATACATGTGCTATTCAATGTAAATATTTGATTTGATAAAACAATTTAAACAGTAGGTTTTAAAACATAAACATATCAAAATGAATCAGTAGCTTTTTATATTTCTCATAATGTAGAAGTTTTCCTGTTGTTATTTTTACTAACACCATTTCAATATTGATAATTAAGTAATAATTAATTAGATAATTTATGTAAATCAGAACGGAGAGTAGTTTGTTAAGTGGACTTTTCATCATGTGTGTAAAGTTGTGTAGGATTATCGTTAAAGTAGTTTGTTCAATTAATGAAACAACTTATTCTAGAACCACATATACAACAATAACAATAACAACAATGATATAGTTATGAAAAATTAAATGTATATGTTTGTTTAAATCACATTAAAGGTCATAACGATAAACGATAACACTCATCAAGTCTATACGTTGTTCATCCAAAGCGGACCAATAGTTAGAGATAAATCTCCTCACTGTTATTTCAACATACACACAAACACATTTGTACGAAAATTATTTAAATTATTTAGAATAATAATGGAGAACATTTGGTGATTCCGCTTTTGTCATCTTCTTTTCTTATCTGTGTGTATGTGTCCATTAAATGACAACCAACAACAATAAGTTTATTAAGAATAATATCCATGACATACAATTTGGCTACTGGCAATATTGCCATACAGCAACAACAAGAACAACACCAAATACAACAACAACAACAGAAGAAGAAGAAACAGTGAGTAATTAAAAAAAATTATTTAAAACCAAAAAAATAACATAAATTGTCATGATGGAAGTTTAATTTTATCAAACAAGACTCATTAATTAGAATAAATTAGAAATGAGATTAAGTAAAATTTCTTAATAGATAAATACTTAGATTCCCATTTACTTAGATAACAAATAGAAAAACAGGCAGGAAGAGGAAATTCAGAAAAAGAATTAAACGAATTCGTTATCAATTATTCAAGTTTTTAAAAATATATTTTTTCGTAAATTTATCGATAAATCTGTTTGCTAAATTGTATATTTAGACTTATTGTTAGTTTTTTTTTTTTTACTATTTTATAAGATATTAATTAGATTTGTCGTAATAAGTATACCATCTTGGCGATTGTAAGCAGCCACACTCGTTACCATCTCAGAAAAATAAGTATAACAAGAAAAAGATTTGCGTAATTGAATATTTTGAGTTTCTACTTTAAATTGCCAACGCAGTATTTTCGAAACATACCAACCTGGCAATTTTAATTATAAGCATAGAGGCATACGAAGGTAGCCCTATAAACATACCATCTTGGTAATTCAAACTGGAAACATAGGACAGTATATCCTGACTGTCTTTCTCTTTATTTCTTTTGTCATTTTCTGAATGTGTTAGAAAGGGAAATAAAGTATCAAAAATGACAAGAATAAAAAAAGTTTGATTGTCAATCTGGAAAGAATGAAAGAGCCTCAACAATATTATTAAAAATTGTCTTGTTCAACAGTGGTTGTATTCAAATATGGTTTTTTTTTCAATTTCATTTATCTGAGAAATAAAAAAATTAAATGGAAATCTATGTCCTACATATATCTTTTTCTGTCACTCGTGTATGTTTCTAACACTGGTCGCCGGTACTGTATATGTATATGTGATGAATGAAATTCTGCCTGAATTCTCATCTATTACTAATAATAATAAGGTATGGAAATACTTCAGGAAGTCGATTCTGCTATTTCTTGAATTAAAGATAAAAATTTGACGTCAAATGTATAAAAGGTCACACAGTTTAGGTACACAAGTACTGTAAAATTCAAAAATAAATATTTTGTTCGATCAATATAATGGCAAAATAATAATAATGAAAACAAACAATTAATTAATATTCCATCATGGCAATAATTGATAAATTTTCTAATTTGACTTTATTATCATTTTTGGAATATTTTCAGAGGTTTTATTATGATAATGAAAAAGAAGAGACGAATCTATGCTAACGTATGTCTATTATTAATTGGTACACTATTAATTAGTATTGGCATCTCAATATTTGTATATTTTGAAGCAATCTATGATTACTTAATGAATAGTGCAATGTCATTTAATCCACATTCCGAACCATATCGTGTATGGCGTATTAATGATCCACCATTAATTATGGATGTTTATATGTTCAATTGGACAAATCCTAAAGATATTTATCGACAAGATATTAAACCGAAATTTGAAGAGATTGGTCCGTATCGATTTTTGGAAATTAAAGAGAAAATTAATATAACATGGCATCATAACAATACAATCTCATATAAACATAAGAAAAGTTATTATTTTGATGAAAAGAATAGTGTAAGGAAATTAGATGATATCATCACAACAATCAATATTGTCCCATTGGTAAGTTGGAAAATTATTCAATTAATTTAACTGTTAACAACAACACAATACAATCATACCAATCCCAATCTTGAATGCTGTAATAACCGTCCTATTCTGTAACTTTCAATACTTTTCCGCACTTGTGCCGTAAAATATATTTATGGTAATTGTACAGTGGCGATTAAAAAAAAGAGACCGAGTCTTGAGAGAGAATTTAACACATTTTCGTTAGTGTGAGTCAGGTTGTTTCTCTCGTGAGCGTAAAAAGGTGGGTAAGTAGAATGTGTTTGAGCCAGTTTTTTTTTTGAACATATTTCTTCCCAAATTCTGACCTGTAAGATTCTGTTACATTGTAATGACAGCCCTCATAAGTCTGTTTTACACAGCTGCACAAGAGATGGTCTCTTCTTTTTAATCGCCACTGTATGTACGTCAGATAATTCTCAAATCATAGGTGCGGTTTAATATGAGGCGTATGCGTAGATCCCTCCATTTACACGAACTGTCTATTCCGCATAGACTCGCTTTACACGAATGATAAATGTATAAATCTCGTATAAATAAAAAGAATGCTGTATTGTTAGTAGATGGGAAATTATTTGATTACATGGAGCTTTTAGAGAGAGAAGAGTTATTTTATTTATATTCGTGAATATTAAAATTTTATGGCTAAAAGAAAATATGGGAGGATTCAACAACTTGATCCTGATCTTCAATTCTCTAAAAATCTGCTTGTTCGATAAGTCTCGAGATGACGGAAAGTATAGAAACTTGCATTAACTTACAGGCGCGTGAAAAAATTGCACTCAATTTCTCATTTCATAGTCTTGAAAAATTGTCTTGGTTTTCTGATTTTATACCGAGTGTCCGATCTAAATATGGACAATTTGAACGAAACTCTTATTAGTCGACAAGCGATTCGAAAAATATTTTAAGCATTTGTAGGAGGGTCCTTAAAGAACATTTCAGCAAAATTAGAGCCTCGTAGCTCATTTGGAAGTTTGTAAAAAAACGCACGTTTCTGAAGAACAAGCTAAACACACAAATTGACTTAGAATGACTATAGGATCCTTCCAAAATTGATTTTTTTCGTTTTTCTTCATTTTAATCTGGAACAGGTAAGAATATTTTGTATTTTCTCTGGAATACAATGGAGAAAACGAATAAAATCAATGTTAGGAAGGACTCCTAACGTTTTGCATGTTTAGTTCGTTTTTAAAAATTGCGATATTGTCCAAATATCATTTGTTGACCAACTTAGAAATGAGCTACGTGGTTCTAATTTTGTTAAAATATTCTCTGGGGTCCACTCTACAAATTCTCAAAGTATTTTTCGAATCGCCCACCAACTATTAGGAGTTTCGTTAAGATTATCCATATTTAGAGCGGACACGTGGTAGAGTCGTGGTAATAAAGACGAAAAGAAAGGTAACATTAAAAGATAATTTTAGAACTTATTGAATCTGTAGAAATTTATGTTGAATGCGGTCTCTAGAAAACAATCGCTCATTAATCTAATCATATTCATAAATGTTAAAAATTTATCATTAAAATAGAGAATTCTGGAAGATTTAATGATTGAACGATACAATCATCTTAAAACTGATCTTTTATTATATAATAATTATCATATCCATTCATTTACACCAAATAAAACCGTGTAAATAGAATACAAAATATTACCAAAAATAACCGGCTTAAGGTTGAACAACAGTAGATCAAAATTTAAACGTGATGGTCAAAAATTTTGAAAAAATTACAAGAGCTTAGTATTAGTCTAAGCATTACTTATGCCAAATTTTAAGCAAATCTGTCGTTAAGTTTTTGAAAAAGAGTGAGAAAACTATGTTTTTTCACTATTTAATTTTTTATCTCGAAAACGACGGGACAGATTTTGTTAAATTTTTTTATCATATCCGAGCTAATTTTATTTAGCTTCTGAATTTTTGTGGATGACACTGAATTTTCTGTTTTTGCACCAAAGAATAAAAAAGAAAAAATGTCGAAATAGGTGTATTTAACGTTAATATACGCTAGAAACCAAGTGTAGGGTATAGAATCAACTATGAAAATTGATATAAACGAAATTATTTAACGTACACATCAATCTTTTCTCCAAAAACGCATTTTAAAATTTTAATTTATAAATTCCACCATATTGCTCTCAAAGAAAATAAAGCAATCTGTAAATGTGGATAAAAATATAGATATAAATGACGTGGTGGATCAAGCGCCATCTAACGAGCGCGGTTCCGGGTGATGCTCAACCTTAAGGTTGAACGCTACTGGATGAAAAACGAAACATGAGTTCAAAAATTTTCAAAACATTACCATAGCTTAACATTTGACTAAACTTCACTTATACCAAGTTTAAACAAAATCTGGTAGGAAGTATTCGAAAAAAAGTGAAAAAAACATGATTTTTGCACTATTTTATTTTTTATCTCGAAAACCTTGTACCAGATTTTGTTTAAAAATTTTTATCGCATCTAATGAAGGTTTATTTAGCTTCTATATTTTTTTGTTTGACAATGAACTCTTAGTTTTCACAAAAAAAAAAAAATTGAACAGCCAAAGTATCGAAATAAGTGTATTTAATGTTAATATACTCTTGATACCAAATGTACGGTATAGAATCAGCGATGATAATTGATATAAACGAAATTATTTAGCATCAATATCAATTTTTTCTCCAAAACACGCATTTCAAAATTTTAATTTATAAATTCCGCCATATTGCTCTCTAAGAAAATAAAGTAACCTGTAAATATAGATAAAAATATAGATATAGAAGACGTGGGGGAGCAAACGCCATCTAACATTTAAGAAGCGCAATAACCACAGGTCTATCTTGAGGTACTTCGTTAACTTTTATTTACCGTGTAAATAAAGGAATGTGTACATTATGGAATATTCGCTCACCAAATATAAGTTTTAGTTTGATTGAAAATCCATATAGTTACCGCAAAATATCAACTAGGTTGTGTATCAAACAAATATCGTGTAATTAGAGGGACTAGTTTATTTGATTAGAAGTATCCAATTTAATATATCGAATATATATGAAAACTAATAGAGGGAAACAAAACAACTGATATTTAATTAGGAGTATCCTATGGCGATTCTATTTCATAGTTGATACAATGTTTAAATCTCCGTGTAATCCGTTTTATTATAAATATAGGCAGTGGCGGCTTTAGAGGGGCTACTTGTGCGGCTTCCTAGGCCGCCAAGGCCGCCAGGCGCAGAAGAAGCAGCATAAAAGAATCCTAGATAAATATAAGCAACTACATATATGAAATTATTCTTGTTGTTTGATCTGATGTCATTATTATTATTGAAGGGACGCCTAAAATCTCTAACCCAGGGCGCCAAACTCGCTAGGACCGGTCCTGAATGTAGAATCAATATAATCATGATTATAACATAAATTTTCAGCAATAAGGCTATCATAAATGAATTTACAAGGATTAAAAGACGATTTCATTGAATTATGAAACGAGATCTATGCCTGGGACGATTTAGTTACCACGAGGCATGGGCTAAAAGCTTGAATAACTGCCAATTAAAACGTCTTCAGGGCAGTATTTAAGAGAAAATGATTCAGCCGAATTGAAGACGTGCACCTTGGGTGTTGTTTTGTATTACTCTTCTATACAGGGTGTTTGGTCTAAGTATGATGAGTTCTAAGAAACTCCTATTAGTCGACGAGTGATTCGAAAAATATCTTAAGGATTTGTAGGAGGGTCCTTGAAGAACATGTCAGCAAAATTAGAGCTTCGTAGCTCATTTGAAAGTTGTTCAAAAAACGCTCATTTCTGAGGATGTAGTGATTTTCAAAAACGAACTAAACACGCAAAACGACTTAGAATGACTTTAGGATCCTCCAAGAATTGATTTTTTTTCGTTTTTCTCAATTTTATTCTGGAACAGGGGGAAGTATTTCTTATTTTCTCTGGAATAAAATGGACAAAAACGAAAAAAATCAATGTTGGGAAGGTCTCTGAGACATTTTTAGTCGTTAGGCGTGTTTTGTTCATTTTTTAAAATTGCAACATTGTCCAAAACGATCATTTTTTTGATCAACTTTGAAATGAGCTACGAGGTTCTAATTTTGCTAAAATGTTCCCTAGGAACTTTTCTACAAATCGTCAAAATATTTTTCGAATCGCTCGTCGACTAATAGGAGTTTCTTAGAACTCACCATACCTACAATTAGACCACACACCCTGTATATGGTCGATTCTATGAAACTACTATTAGTTGACGAGAGATTCGAAAAATATTTCAAGAATTTAAAGGGAGATCTCTGTATGATATTTTAGAAAAATTAGAATCTCGTAACTCATTTGGCAATCGATCAAAGAACGCTCAATTCTGACGATGTCGCGATTCTTAAAAAGTAATAGTCAAACACATAAGATGACTAAGAATGACTCGAGGATCCTCCCAAAATTGATTTTTCTCGTTTTTCTTAATTTTATTCTAGAACAGATGGAAATGTTTCGAATTTTTTCAAGAGTACAATAAAGGCAAATTAAAGTCATTGTTAATCGTTTCACGTGTTTAACTCGTTTTTGAAAATCGCAACATTGTTCAAAGCGATCATTTTTGGCGACTTTCAAATAAGCTAGGCGGTTCTAATTTTGCTAAATAGGTCTTCAAGGACTACTCTACAAATCCTAAAAATATTACTCGAATCACTCGTTAACTAATATTAGTTTCATAAGAATTAACCACATTTAGATTTGGCACCCTGTATTGTAGATGACCCCGTCGATTAATGTATTTATCTCGATCACCTTATCATTTTTGGTATTTTTTGTGTAAAATTTCTTTTGCGTTATCATCATTATCATCATTATTGACCTCTGATTTTATGAATTATTCATAATTCATTCAAACATAATTTTCCAATGCCGTTTACATCCAATCTACATACATAAATGTACATATTATATGGAAGGTCAAGGTTTTTGATTATTAATTTAGCTAATTCCACATCTCGGAAAAACACAAATATTTTCTATAATTTTTATTTGCTTCCAAAATATTACGATTTCTTATGATTTTCATTCTGGGTTCTACAGAAAACATCAACTAATGGAATTTAATCTAGAAGCATCTTTTCTTAAAATAAGCTTTCTTTAGGAAGGACACTTGAAAAGCTTTCCTGAAGTATACCAATTGAGCTTGTTTGTAGTTAAGTGACAGTAAACGAGAGATTTTTATAAATTTAGTTGAAGTTTTGTTTTATTAAAATCGCTAGTAGAGTGGTACTTAAGTGTTACCCTATTGGCTCTCAGGACACTTATCTTGTTCCTGTCACTTACTGTTGTTAACTTATAGTTCACATGAAATCGCTTTAATTTTTTCACATTTTCAAACACTTAAGAGAATTATTACAGGCGACTGATGCATACGCACCACCAATAATTATAGTTTCTTTCTTCTCCCATTTTCTAATTTTCAATAATTGCTCGATAAATCAGTTAATAATAGACTTGGGAAAATTATATCGGAAAAATGAAACTAACTGCGTATATATTTATTATTCATTACGGAAATTTATAATTCAATTAGTTGATTATACGGTTGCTGTAATCATTACGAAATAAACGTTATCGATATCACTCATTATTGACGTTTTCTTTTCTAACGATCAAATATTTCTTTTAACTCAACATTCCATATAAACTCTCTTGGAAAGAACGAATAAATTTAAAGAAAATCTCCATGTATCCTTAATCTGTACACACACCACTTATAGGAGTGGTATTGTAATATAAAATAGATCTTGGGCGACATTCACAAATGGGCTTTATTCTTCTTCATAACAATACACTTACGACCCTTAGAAAGATTTATCGCTATTGTTGATGTAAATGTTGATGAAGATTTATTACTTATCATACATTAAACTATATTTAAATTTAATTTGTATTTCGTTGGTTGTATAGGCGATAGCGTATAAAGCGAAACATTTTGGCTACTTCTCAAAACGCACCATCTCCTATACGTTATCAAGTCTATCAA
Organism: Mylabris sibirica; assembly: GCA_039776855.1. Classification (NCBI taxonomy): domain Eukaryota; kingdom Metazoa; phylum Arthropoda; class Insecta; order Coleoptera; family Meloidae; genus Mylabris; species Mylabris sibirica. Next base: position 3,186,460 of record CM077843.1, read on the forward strand.
CATTGGCCGTAACAAAAACAGCCGGGGAGATTCTATTCGATGGTTATGAGGAGAGTATTTTAAGTATACTTAGTAGTCTACCATTAGCTGGAGTGAAGGATCGTTTCGGTTTATTTTATGGGGTAAGTATTCTCTTTATATTTACTCGAATATATTCAACAATATTTCACAATATTTTTGTTAGAAAAATGGTACATCTGGTGATGATGGTATTTACAGTATGTGGACGAAGAATGATGAAAAATTCGGTAGTGTAGTTAGTTGGAATTATCGTAATCAAACTGATTTCTTTAAAGATCATTGTAATGATATTCGTGGATCAGCTGGTGAATTCTATCCAATCAATCGGAAACGTGACTATCTTGAATTGTATTCATCGGAATTATGTCGGATTGCACGACTTGAATATGAGAAAGATGTTGAAATTAAAGGTGTTAAAGGTTATAAATATACTGGACGAAACTTATTTGATAATGGTACGTTGATAATATAGATGATAATTCGTTCAGAATATCGTCTAGGTTTTTATTTCCATGTCATAATCAACGACGACAAAAATCCAGATAGTAATAATAACACGTTATTATTGAATTAAGTACGGTAGGAAAATCAAATGATACAGAACAAATGTTTCAAAATTCAAGGGCAGGGTTTGGGGTGGTGGTGGTGGTGGCGACGACAATGGCGGCGGCGGAGATGGTGGTGGTAGAGATATTAAATCTTCATAGGCGCTGCCACCAATTTTCAACATTGTTCGTTGTGTAATTTGTTACTTTGTTAAAACGAATTTATTTGTCTTCTGTTGAATTGTATTCGTTTTATATAAATAGCACAAACAAAAATTAAAATGTTGGAAATGAAAAGTTCAAAAAAAGTCAATTAGTGGCACGATGATGATGATGACGATGATAATAATAATAATAATGATAAGATACAATTCTATTTGCAACAATGAACAAAACACTTTCTTTTTTGCTTTTTCATTTCGTTTTTTTTAAAAAGAAACTTAATAGCTTGCCAACGAGAGAAATTTAGAATTGCAAGGAAAATTGATTGTACTAATTCTACGCTTTCTGCACCAACTTTGGATATATCTTTAGCCAAAATCAAAGCTCACTGTAAAGGTGATCCTCTTGACATTGATTTTTTCGTTTCAGTTTAAAAAAAAAAGAGAAATATTATTCCTGGACATTGATCGTGTAAAATTTGAAACACACTAGTTAATCGCCTCCTCAATTATTGACATTAGAAAATTAACGAAATATCTATTTTCTTGTTATAATTACAGGAACACTTGTGAAAGAAAATGCCTGTTATTGTGTTGATGAATGTCTACCATCTGGTGTTTTAAATGTTTCAACATGCCGTGATAATTCACCAACATTCTTATCAATGCCCCATTTCTACGGTGCCGATCCCTATTACATCAATTCAATCGAGGGTGTCCATCCGAATGAGAATCATGAGTTTTACATTACACTGGAACCGGTGATTGTTTAACAAATAAATTCTTGTCTTAAACTAATGTTTGGTTATTTTTTTTTTTGATACAGAAATCAGGAATTGTCATCGATCTTGCAGCTAGAATGCAAGTCAATATGTTGCTACAGCCAGTGTCACAGATCACGTAAGCTATAAATTACAATTAATCCCTCGATTTACATCGCGTTAAACGAGATTCGTGCAAATTGAGGGACATTATAGTATGAAAATTTATAAACTAAGTATATATTTTTTACAGTATGTACGAGAATGTACCAAAAATAATTCTACCAATATTTTATTTTACACAATCGGTAACATTAAAGGATGATCTAGCACCAACTTTGGTTCTAATACAGAAATTACCTGAAATTAATAATATTGCATCATTGATAATGATTTGTCTTGGAATATTAGCATACGCATGGATTGCTTTAAATATGTGTTGGTGTAATAATAATAATAAGAAGAATAATAATAATAAAAATAATAAAATTAAAAATAATAAAATTAAATTAAATAGTAATAAAAGTGATGAAAAAATACCTCATCGAAGTACCTATGAAGAGATACCGTTACGATCTTTGCATTCTTGACACTCACGCAATGAAGACAAATGTTTTTGTTTTGTATTTTTTTTTGTTGTATTTTAATAATTATTTATAATAAAATTTGACTTTGAAAAACTCACTTTTCTCACAGTATTTAAGCTGCAAAACAATGAAACTTTCATTGACTACATGGTTTAAAGCTGTAATTTCCATAAGACAGTAAATAACATTTTCCTCGTAAATGGTAACAGATAGCGACCTGGAAATAGTTGATTTCGATTCCAAAGACAGTTATACACAAAAATACACGAGTGGATTTTTGAAAATTTGACAAGATTTTCTCTGTATAAGGAAAAAGTAACTTTTCGTGCTGAAACGAGTGGTTTGGTAAACACACACAATTTCCTGTGTAAAAGTTGATAATTTCAATAGTCACGTATATGAAAAATTCGAGCAAAGTTCACTCTACAAAAATCAACGCTTCGATTTTCAATTTTCTTTACCGGTTTTTCATTACCTGCATCCAAAGTAATCTATTTTATCCGAAATTGAATTGAAATAACACGGACAGACATTAACTCGCATAGAAAGGTGGGAGAAGTGGTGAAAGATTGGGTCGTCTTTTGGTGGAGGCGCCGCGACTATGATAGTCAGCCTTAAGGGGAAGCTGGAGTTAGGCTCCGATTCGCTGTCCGAAAAAGTGACAATTTTTAATCACCGATTTCTCGCTGGTTTTCTGAGATATTCAAACGCTCTAACCAGCGTTGAATTGAGCGTTTAAAAGTGCATCCTATACAGTTTTTCTTTATTGAAAATTTTCATTAAATTATTAAGTGCAGAGGAAAATGTGGGACTATGTCAACATTTTTCTTATCTCGCCTTATCTATAATTTGGAAATAAAAAATCGTACATCAGCTTGTTTGGGAGCTTATTAGGCAAAGAGCGAACAGTTCCTAAAACATCCAATTTCGAAAATTCGAAAATATTGGAAAACTCTCTTAAATTTTCTTTCAATAACTTTTATTTTCCCGAAATTGGATTTTTTTGGAAGCCGTTTACTATCTGCACATACATAAGCTTTCAAACTGTACGATTTTTCATCTTTAAAATTGAAGACAAGACGAGGTAAGAAAAATTTTGACATGCTCTGACATTTTCATCTACAATTTAGAATTTAGTAACAATTTTCCAAAATACATGACTTTGTCGGATGCACCATGAAACGCCTAATTCAACGCTGGTTACGCCGTTTGAATATCTCAGAAAACAAGCGAGAAATCGATGATTAAAAATTGTCACTTTTTCGGAAATCGAACCGTGTCCAGACTCCAGCTTCCCCTTAAAGGCACATGAATTCCGTTCATTTCTACGAAATAACCCAAATACCATCCTGGAACATGTGATGAGAGATACATAGAAACTATTCCAGTTTCATTATTTCCTTGTCTCTTGAATACATCAGAAATATTCTAATAGCTTTCAAAACACTCATTCACTCTCCCACTGTCATGTAACCCCACAATTTTGAACTATTTAAAGCAGTAGCGGCTCGTGATTTATATCAACAAACACAACAACATTATCAAGATGGAAAGAAGAAACTACAATGTGTATTATTGATATTTTTTGGCTGAAAATAGGAGATGCTGCAGTTTCTCAGTACTTAAAACGAGCCACCACTGATTCAAAAGTCAACGCCATCTCGTGATGCCAGTTGAAACTACCAGAAAAGGAAAATACATTCATCCTATTTTATCATAGTTGTTTGAATAAGATAAGGAGGGATAGAGATTGATTTGTTTAAAATGGCATTGAATGATATACCCTCTTGGCAACTGAAACTAGAAACATCAGCAAAATAGTCATTTTTTCAAATATTTCATTAGGTGCTTGAAATTACTCGATTTCTTTCCAACTTGGAAATAATACCAAATAGTGATGTGTGTTTCTAGTTCATTTTTCCATCTCGATATATGTGATAATTGTAGGTACAATAGACTAGTTTTAAAGTTTGTTACAACCGACAAAAAAATATCGAGATTAATTAGAATCGAGTACTACAATAATTCATTCCCTTTTAGAATGGTCTTTAAAATTGAAGGGTACTTGTAAATTATCGTTAAACTTTCCTCAACGCACATTGGTATTGTAGGGTTTAGTTCGATTTTCTCCCCTGGAAAACTACCCTATTTATAACAGTCATGTCATGAGCAATATTAGTTTTGTGAATTATTGGCTGCATACACATGCAACACGACATTTCCTGGTGAAAAGTGGAGGAATCAGTAGCGTAGTGATATATGAAAATTTGGGGGCTGCCTTTTAAGCCCCAACACAGGTCTAGTAACTTTTCAGTACGCCACTGGGAGGAAAATTCACAGTTTCCACCCATCTTTGTTGCGATTTCCTACATTGTATGATGATTTCAAAATTATCTAAGGCTATCAAAAAAGAAAATTCCCATTAGCCTTGAATTATGGAAGAATTATCTTTGAATGAAGAGACTGCGTAAAAATAAGCGAAAAAAAAGTCGGGCATTGATTATTGAATGAATGGAAAAATTGATAAATTTGTTGAATAATTCGATTATTTTGCCGATTTCTCCTTTATATATTGAGTATATTAAAAAAATATTTAATAACAAGATATCCTCTTGTTTATTTTGTTTGATTTTGATAAAAATAAGCTTATCACAGACAGATATACACGAAATACGGACGAAAAATCCTAGATTTCAGGATGATGAAATTCCCAACAAGAATGTCATCAGCCAAAATTTTTTTTCGGTTTGAATTTGTTTTCAGTTCAAATTCCTGCTATGCGGATGAACGGCTTAGAAAAATGTTATTTTTATAAACTATTGTCCGATAATGATGACATATATTTAAATTTTAAATTGATCCGAACGGAACAAATCGTCAACAAAACGAAAATCGATTGATTCTCCTCAAGTTTTTGTTACATTCGAGCAAGTATACAAAGATTGAAAAGCTAGCGGTGGGAAATCTTTTGCGTATGGTGATAGAGAACGAAAAAAGAAAATTCGATCGTAAAATTATATGGCTATTGAAAATTGCTGACCGATTCTCCTGAAAAGGAAATAACTTTTTGTTGGTGACGAGGAGGCAAAAAACGACCGGAATTGATCTATTCGAATCGGGCTGAAATCGTAAAGTTTGTCGTATGAAATATAGAAAGAATTAGGTGATAAGATCAGGATGTAGCCAATCGAATAAAGTCTTCCCCTAGATAAATGTTTTACAATATTTGAATAACACAAAAGCCATTTCTTTTTCCTTTTTGATATTTGTCACCGCTTTTGTATGTTCTTAAGGACGTGACGCTTTATTAATTGTGTTAATCCGATGTCAACGACTCTTATCTAGATATGAGAAAAGCCCTTCTTAACAATCTCAAAAAAATAATTGAAGTACACTTTAAATGGGAATTTTTCTATTGTATTCACGTCAAGTAGTAACTCTGTTGGTGGCATAGACAAAAATAATGATAATGCTCCCAAAGACAAACATTTTCCAACATCTTTTATCAACTGTGAGGCAAATTTCTCAACCATATCAAACATTTTTTTTATCCAATTCTCTAGTGAGAACAAATCCGTAGAAGATTTCCTTCTCCAATTATGTATGCGCTCGTTTTCATTTATAATCTAATTAGAATCATCGACCAAACTCACTTAAAACTTAATTATTTTAATTACTTTTATCAGAGAAGTGTGATTCGAAATTTTCATATACAATTAACGAGCTAATACGGCCCTTCATTTTCGTTAACTTCCGCTGAAATTTCCAACAATTATAAAGTTTACACTTAATATAGTCTAATTGTAAGCGAAGACTTATTTTATGCAAACGAAAGTACTGAAAACTTACTGAAATATTTACATTGTTTGAACGTAGAGAATCCGGAAAGATAAGTACGAAATTTCACTTTATAATGAAGTGATGTAGGAAAATAGAAAGGGAAATCTTTATACAACCCACAACATTAAGTGGCGATTCTTTTCATGAATCTACCAGAGATGCCTTTAATATTGTTTTAGTGATCTGTCTCACATTGGGCACGACTCAAATTGTCGGATTTGAAAGTGAGCCGGAGGCTTAAAGAGGGACAATTCAATAAGATCATGGGTCGTTTGGAGGCTGGGCGAGATAGCTGACAAGTCTTGCAGTTCAAGGACTGACTGACAATCGTCTTAAAATTTAAAAGAAGAATTATATAATTTAGAGAAGCCAAATATTTAACAGTTCTTGCATCCGAGCACACTAAATGAAGTGCTTCCGTCAACAAAGACAAGAGCAAGCAAAAATCCAAAATGAAGAAGAATAAGTCAAGCTAACATGGAGCAAACTGGGCAAGAATAATGTCCACGAATCAAGCATGTCGCTGAATTAATAAATGATTTATTTTCTTAAATGTAAGGTAAGGAGCGTCAAAACGATATGCTAGAAAGAAGCTGGGAATATTCTTTTATAAGCATAGAAAAAACCCTATAAAGTAGAGACAATTTCATAGTATTTTATCTTTCTTTATGCATATTTCTACTTGCAATTGCCAATACAGTATACAAAACTTACGTTAGAAAAGCATTTAACAAACTAAATCATAGGTTATTTCTTCGTCCAATGTGCCTAATTTGTTTGTTAATCCTGATTAAATCCTTTTTATCCGTTCCATTAAACAGACAGACAGCGACAGAGAGAGAAATATTGTTATTTATCAGTTTATAACCAGAATAAAGTATCTGCTCTACTTTTAAAATGTTTGTAAAAGGAAAAAATCCCAATAGAACTTTGTATCGCTTCTTTTCGCCTCTTTCTCGTTTCACTTGAACGAGAGGAAATCGAACGTCAAAACGTTTGGATCTAGAACAGATGTTCTATTAATCTATTTGAAAACCGTTTCATTGGACTGAAAATGATAATAAAGTAAATCAAGATAAAACACTTCATCCTCGTTTCTATGTTTATGACAGAATTTGTGGGATTTATTCGTCCGAACAGAACGGTATTCTTGTCATTAACAAACAATGCCAACACCAATTTTGATGTAAAATTGTATAAGCAAAATGTTTTATTATTGCGACTCAATAAAATTGTGAAATAAACACGTGTGCATATTGGGCATAAATTGAATTTATCTGCAAACAAGGAACACTTGAGATACCGTTTTTAGTTGGCACATTTCAGGATTGGTATAAAATTTCAGTAAACGCTTTTCAGCATATCAATCATTATGCCTGACTGAAAATTACCTCTATAGAGAACTTGTTGTTGGTTGTTAAAATTATGATTAAAAAAATATCAAATTATCTTTTTTTTTAATGTAATTAAGTGAATTTTTGCTGTTATTGATAATAAAAATTTAAGAGAAATTAGTCTTTTTATCAATAAATAAATAAGTAATAATTAATGTACAAAAATGTTTATCTATATGCAATTTAAGGTTCAATAATTCTTCTTCTTCTTGTTATGCGTGTCTATTATTAGTAGACTTTGTCCGGGTTCAAAAAAAAAGTTAAGTTTGTTTATTTGCGATTTTTAGCCGACAGAAGTCATTGAATTTATTGTAATAATAGTTATAATCAATGATAACCCGACGTAATATATTTACTATAACTTTAACTATAATTTATAAATGGTATATTAGCAGTAGAGTGTACAAGGCTAAAAGATCAAATAGAGAAAAAAAATGTAACAAACTATAAGATTTCCTTGTTTTAAAACAGTCTATTATCAATTTTCTTCGAAATAAATTTCATTATTGATTTTCCAGTAACTGATAAAAAATCCCCATTTCATCCTGAGACTATTTCAAAGCACCACCGTCGTCTCCCTTAACATCATCATCAACATCATCGTCGTTTATTTATCATTCACGCAATGATAATTTCATTATCGGAAATTGCAGGTCATCTAGGGGTCCCAAGGGTCACCGAAAAATTCACTACTTGAACGACTGGTATGGCCCCGAAACAATCAAAACTCAATATACCTCAAAGACGACAACAACAACAATAACTCTTCGTGTGTGTGTGTGTCTATGTGTTTACAATTATACTATAAAATAAACCATAAAAATACAGAAATGATGATCTATCATTGTAAATTTGTGTTTATTTGTTTTATAACAATTACAATATTGATATCAACAATAAAAGCTCGTAGTATTATTGTTGATCAACGTAACTTCTACAATACAATCACTAAAGATGAACAACAACCGGATTTTAAACACATCGATATTGTATTGAATGGTGATGATTTCAATAATTTCGAATTGGGGAATATTGATGAAGATGATCGAATTGTGGTTGATACACCTAAAGAATTCCAAATTAAACAAGAAAATTCACCGATACAACGTGAAAATGTAATAAAAACGACATGTATTGGACCGGCTACACTAATGGCGATGTGTTTTTAACAGTAATTTTGAGTGTTTTTTCTATTATTAAGCAAATCATTATCATTATTTATATGAATTTATTCATTTTTCACGGAGAATTTTATTTGTTTTTTGTACATTGTACGTTATAGAGTATTATAATATATTCATTTATTTATTCTTTTTGAAATATTCTACAAAAATTATTATTAAAATAAATAAATTTCAATTTAATGTTGTTGTTGATGAATTGAAACCAATCGACAAATGGTGGATGCGCCAGGCGCTATACCAATAGAGCTTCGTCTAATCGGCGTGGATTTTATTCAAATGAAACCAACGAAATTCATGCGATATAGTCACATCTTGTTCTCTTCAATCACACGTATTTCACACTAAATCCTATCTAGAAAAGAAAGCGGCATTAACGCCGGATGAGAAACATAAAATGACGAGACAATTTGGTCGCAACGACGGTTTTTATTACTGATAACAATAAGAAACAAATCGATTCTTCACCACTACTATCCTCACCAGTATGGTTAGTTTTAACAATCGTAATCGTGATAATAATCGTTTATACATCCAAGCGTTATCATCGTCATCAAGATGAAGGTCACGGTGATAGCGCAGGAAGGTTCAATTGACCCAGTTTCGATGGCCATCTATTCGTGTACATTTATTAGGAAAAAAACCCATAAGCTTAAATTTAGTAAGAAACACGAATAACACGATGACAATGACCTGTTATTAGTCTAGATGGTAACAATTGAATTAACATACATAAAATTTTCATTAATGACAATAAGAGTGTTCTTAGAATAAAAAAAAGAGAACAAGAAGGAGAACTAGAACGGAAATTTGTTGCGAATTGATTAGCAAAATTAACAAAGTTGTTTGTTGTTGGTGGTCAGCCGGCCATCTCAATGATTTACTAGATGTAGATATGTAGGCGTGGGGAGTGTCGGTAATAAGTGGAGAAAAAAATATATCAAGACACCTTCCAGTTAACAATAGTATAGTAGTATTAGTGATCTTACTACGACTATAACACGAGCAAAAATTAACCATGTGTTCTGGTAATAAATCTATACAATGGTGAGTTTTTATTAAGTACACCACAATAACAACCCTCTAACTTTCTTAATGTAATAACAACAGCGAAACGGATGATGATAGTACGGCGACTACACCACCGTTAACAAACCAATATCAACCCCTAAAAGCAACAACACAACAACATTACGATAAACGATTATATCTACGTAGTATTCTAGCACAGGTTAGTTGAGATTTTAATAACAACAATTATTGAATTAAATTATGAAAATTTCCAGAGTTTTGTTACATCTGCTGTTATGTTAAGTGCTGCTAGTTGTGGTATGCCAGTCGGTTATTCTGCTATACTTTTACCACAATTAAAAATAACAAATACAACAATGTCAACAATGCAAATTGGCGATGAGATTGGATCATGGATAGGTAAATATAAATAAACCATGTTTTGATTATTGTGTTTTGGCTTCAGTAAAATTTGATTTGTTTAAATTAGTATTAAACAGGGGCCGTATATAAAAAGTGAGAGTTCAATGTTCTTTTTAAAGCCATCTTGAAATTTGCAGTCTTATTTTTTTAGTATTTTTTTTTCCACCACGATAACAACAATAATATTGTTGTAGTTAATGTAATTGAGGGTTAGTTATTTAATCATTAAATAATAAAAGATTTGGGTACGTCGCTTTTTTATTTGAAAGATACGACAGTTGCAAAAATTAAGAAAAATCTCCATTATTCAATGTTAATAATATTTAAGAAAATTGTATACGATTAGATCTAATAATAGTAAGGTCATTCACACGATAATAGTATAGAAAGAACGCCGTTTTATCATCATCATCGTCATCATCATCATCACCATTATCATTTAACAATGTCGCATTCATGATTCGTCCCTATACCATCATTGACTGTATAAAAAAAACCGAAAAGAATTAGGTCAAGATCGATTCTGATTGATGTCGCAAATTTACATATACTTTTATCAGTAAAATTGATGATGATGATAATGATGATGATGATAAATAATTTTACAATCACCCCCTCGATAACAGGAAAATAAACAGGTCAAGATTAGATTTTGTAAATAAACAAATCACTACTTGTTTTAAGCTTGACGTAATTCAAGGTTTTTCTCGCTAAGGTACCAGAGAATAAAACAAATTATATAATAAACCCACATAGAATCGACTAGCTTGACTTTAACTAACAAATAAGATCAAGGTGGTCAAGTCTAATCTTCACCTTGATTAATTTTTTTCAATTTGATATTTCTAGCTAGCATCCATTCAGCGGCCACACCATTCGGTTCACTATTGAGTGGCGTATTAATGGATCGTTTTGGACGTAAAGTTGCTTTACAAATTGCATCATTGCCATTAATTTTTGGTTGGTTATTGATTGCATTCGCTAATAATCATACAATTTTATTATTGGGACGTTTAATAGCTGGATTATCATCAGGATTAACAGCAGCAGCTGGACAAGTTTTAATTGGTGAAATATCTGAACCACAATACCGTGGTATGTTCTCCAGTGTACCATTTGCCAGTTATTCGTTTGGTATTTTGTTGGTTTATGCATTAGGATCATTATTACATTGGCGTTATGTTGCTGGTAATTATTGTATTTTTTTTAAGTTTTACAATCCACTATTCGTCCTTTATGCAAGCGCACACACGAATTTCAACCCTTATTTTGTTTCTTAAACTTAAACTTGGGCATTAACGATACGGCATCAATTTTTTTGCCTAAAAATACAACCCCTACATTCCGTTTAAATAATTACAGCAGCTCAGGGGAAGAAAACAATCCTGCAGTTTCTTCGCAACAGTGTTAAAACATGACTTTTTTTACATCTTATAAATTGGTTGACGATCATAATTCTAGAAAGGTTTGAGATACGATAATGGGGTAAGCTGCATTCAATTCCAAATTTCAAATTATATGGGGGGGATAGGAATTTTTTTTTTTTGAAAAATTGTGTTTTTTAGAAAATTGAAAAATAGAATAATCTTTTTAAAAACTTTGAAATAACATGAAACATAGCAGTTTTCAAAACAAAAAAAAAACTAAGAATTTAAATTGAAAAAACTTTCAGCTCAAACAATCTTCTTTTATTTTATTATTCACAAACAAAACAATACATGTTTCGGCTAATTAGCCATCATCAGTTGTATACACTGCGCGATCTACGAAACAATTCACACATTTTATGTAATTACAAATCTGCTTCTATTAAAATTTTCTACTTACATCAATTCTACATAAAAACATATACAACAATCACAATCAAGATCATTAAACTTATTAGCGATAACAACAATATAGAATTCAATTTCATTTATTTGTTATTTATTATTTAGACCAACTTAATCATTGAAGTCACTTGCCAGTACTGATGTTTCTATCAAGCAACGAACAAAAAAAAAAACTGTCCCCTATGTAATTTGAAATTTAGAATCGAATGCAGTTTACCCCATCATCGTATCTTAAACCATTCTCAAGTTATGTGACGCCGCCCCCGCACTGATCGGCAACCGATTCATAATAAGATGTAAAGACATCAATACTTCATATATTAGCGAAGAAACTGTAGAATTGTTTTTCCTTGAACAAATATTTTAGTTGATTGTGTGCGTGAATTGAAACTCTACACTTAATAATTTCGCCTTAATACTTGAATTTTTATTTGGTAATTTTCAAAATTTTTATCTTTATTAGTTTGATCACGAAGTAGAAATTACAGGAGGTATAATCTACAACTTTATTCCTTGCTCGGGGATGAAAATTAATTGCTGCCCCTAGGTACAAACGGTGAAACAGCTGTCCATATACCAAAAATCAACATAGTAGATAGAATAATTTACCCTTAAGCTTATGTATTATTTACCTCTTACTGAGGGATGAAATTTTTTTTTACTACACCCTTTAAGTCTCCATTATTTACTTTTGAAAACGTAAAAAATATTGAATCATTTTTGAAATACTTGGAAAACATTGAAAACACTTTTCTTTAGGGTAAGCTTTTCAATTCCCTATCATAGTACGAATCTTAAAACATGCATTCCTTAAAATAAAAGACGCTACCTACTTATCTATCAAAAACCTTCAAAGACAATTAAAACTTTATACAACCCCTAAATATTCAAACCCTTCTTGAATTATGGAATTCTGCCAGCAAAAACTTTTCATTCTCATTTAATTTAGGGGTGGCAATTCGCAAAAAAATACCAAACACTACGAATATATTCATTGATAACTCCATATCCCGTAAGGGATGCAAAGTTGGAGTTTATAGCATATATCAGTTTATGAATCATCAAGAAATATTTAACGGCTTTTGTTTCTCTAATCTTGCAAAAAACTTGATTTAAGCTATTTTTTTTCATTTAAATTCGACTAAAAAAGACCTTCCCTTAAATCGAGCTGACGGTAGGCTTACACACATTTAGGTAGCGCTTCATCCATGTAAAGTACCCCACCCAAATAATGTCTCTAAATCCACGCTTAGCTTGATTTAAGGTAAGGTCTAGCTAATAGGAGCTTAAGTATATGTGCAACGAAAATCTATAGATTAGCAGGATAAGATTCAATTTCGATCTCTCCCCTAAACTTGAAATGTAAACACAGACGGCAATGTACACCCCATCGCTTAACGCACACAATTTATATACGATGAATCATCATCCTTGAATTTGCAACCTATTCTATCTAATTTAATCATCTACAACTTCATCCCCCGAAACAAGTTTGTTTGCCTACATTATATAACTCTATTATTTCGTTTTTAAATCAAAGAGAAATTTCTTGCTGGGGGTACACTTCATCCCCGTTATTAAACATAGGTTAAATCCCTTTTAACCGTACACATTTTTGTTAAAGTTTATGTTTTATTCGAGTTTCTTTATTGAACATTACCAATTAAAGGAAGGAAGGAAAAACATAATGAAACACTGACAGGATGTGTGTGCTATAAATAAATAAAAATTGCAGGTCTTCAAACTGTAACTGAAACGAAAGCCGGAAAAACGCTAAACTTTGACCGGAACTAAATTCTGAGCTGAATCGAAAACAACCACAGTTTTTTTTCTGTTCAAGCATACCCCTAATAACACGAAACACGATCTTTTTATCTGATTTTTCTTTTTATCTTTTTTTCCTCCCTGCCCCGGAATTGCTTCAGCAATAGGTGCTTGAGGGCACTTAGCCCGAACTTGCAAGTAAACTACTCGAGCTCAAAACTCCCGATTTCAATGTTTTTTAGTAAGAAGGTAGTTCATTCTATTCTGAAGGATGCGTATTTTGTTGTTCGTGCTAATACTCAAGTTTAAGGGAAATATTGGGGGTTGAAGCTATCTCTGCAAAATCAGTTTCTTTTTTTTTAAATATCTCTGTAAAGGCTCAATATTTTTTAATGGTTTAAACACTAGTTGACATAGGTTCACTAAGGTCATCAAAAAATGTAAGACGTGTTTTCATCCCTTTTTGGGGGTTGAAGTTATAGACAATTTTATGTAATTTTTTTGTTTTTTGTGCTTTTCTACCCTATGGTAAAACATATCACCATGAAAATTTTTTCGTTAATAGAAAATTACAAAATAAGACACCTGTTTAAGGCTTTTTTTATATTTAAAATAGCTACCCTATAAATGGCTCTTAGGGTTTGTACTTTTTTGAGTGAAATTTCAAAATTTGTAACTGGACCGGAAACCGAAAAGAAACCCCTATTTTGCAGGAACGAAAACCAGAACCGAACAGATATTTCTTTCGATTGAACCGGAACAAAAAATTAACGGTTGGAAGCCCTGAAAAATAGTAAATTTCAGTTGATCAACTTTCACAAATAACGAATGTGGATTGTCACCACCAATAAAAACTATTTTTATTTTTGTTTGTTCTTATTTTTTAATTATTCTTCCATCTTTAGGTCTCAGTACAGTTCTACCAATGTTGGCAATAATTCTATTCTTCTTCCTACCGGAGAGTCCTGTCTGGTTAATAAGGAATGGCCGTTACGAATCAGCCCAAAAGTCATTACAATGGTTACGTGGTGGTAACAAGAATCAAGCTACACATGAAATGGAGCATTTAATTCAACGTATCGATTTAGAAATGTTGAAGAATCGTAATAATAATAATAATAATCGAAATTGGTATTTATTCGGTCGTTCAGAAGTTTTAAAACCGTTTATTATTATTAATATTTTCAATTTAATGCAAATCTTATCCGGCACTTACATCATTGTATTCTATGCTGTTGATATATTAACGAATATTAATGGGCAAGATATTGATATTGATCATTTCTTAGCTGCCGTTCTAACAGCCGGTGTACGATTCGTATTCTCGTTAGTAGCTAGTTGTTTATTAACAACAATTGGCCGTCGTTCATTAGCCATAATTTCCGGTATAGGTACATCAATAGCTGCTCTATGTCTTGGCACTTTTCTCTATTCACAGAATTGTTTCATGTCAACAATCAACGGTGTCTATTTCGCTAGTGTCTGTCTTTTGATCTATGTGGCAACAAATACGATCGGCTTTATGATATTACCCGGTGTTATGTTAGGTGAATTATTCCCAGCTAGAATACGTGGTTTAGCCGGTGGATTGACATTTATGGTGTTCAATTTTACATTATTTGCAATAGCTAAAGTATTTCCATTGATTAAAAATTCAATTGGTATCTATGGAATTTTCTGGTTTTTCGGTACAATCTCATTAATCGCTTGTATTTTTTTGTATTTAATGTTACCAGAAACGAAGGGTAAAACATTGAGTGAAATTGAAGATTATTTCCAACAGGACAATGTGATGTGGATCAGTAGACATAAAAGACAACGAGATGGACAAAAATTCAAGACTGATAATTTAATTTAAATTATCGTTTAGTGTTTCGTTTTGTATTTGTTAATTTAATTTATAATAAAGTTAGTTGTTTTTTTTTTATTCAAAACTGCTTTTGGTTTTTCCCAAACTCACATTAAGAAGATTTAAGATATAAACAACTTTAATGTAATAGTAACGAAAGCTCTTGGTATTTTGCCGGATTTACAGAAGAAAGCGGAAATAAAATTTCCCTAAGCTTGCTTTCTCTCTGTTTAAAATTACTACTATTAGGACGAAGGACTTAAACTCTTTTCAAATTTAATTTTATTGTCTCATCTCATTGATAAAACTGAAAAATTTCAAGATTCAAGCAATATTCTGCACAGATTTGAACATCTAGTTCGAATCTATTACTTATAAGAGGAAGCTGGAGTCAGGCCTCGATTCGGTGTTTTCTGACATATTCAAACACTGTAATTAGCGTTGAATCGGACGTTTCACGCTTCATCCAGCGGAGCTTTCTGTTTTGGTGAATTTTCACTAAGCTCTAAAGTGCAGAAGAAAATATCGGAGTATATCAAAAAATTTCTTATCTCGCGCCATGTCTACAATTTTAAAGATAAAAAATTGAACTGGCGCTTTTTAGAAAGCTTATCTACGGGCGAAAAGCATGCTACTGTGAGGTCTTGAAAGATCTCAGAGCATGGTATCGGGGGAGGAAATATATCTCTGCCGAAGAAATAAAAAACACCCCCTTAAACAGTATGGACTGACGGGTGTAGAAAAGGTCTTAAGGGCCGAGGTACAGTGGGAAACGAACCACAGTTCGTGTTTGAGGAGCAGAAAACAATTAATTATTAATTAATGGACAAAAAGCAAACGGTTCCCGAAAAATCCAATAACTCTTGATTTTGCAAAATTTGATTTTTTAGTATCCGTTTGCCCTCCTCCCATGAATAAACTTTCAAACAAGCTGCTGTACAATTTTTTACCTTCAAAATTATATTTAGGGCGAAATAAGAAAATTTTTGACATGTTCCGACATTTTCCTCTGCACATTAGAATTTAGTGAAAATTTTGCAAAATAAAAAACTGTCGGATGAACCGTGAAACGTCCATTTCAACACTGATTACGACGTTTGAATATCTCAAAAAACAAGCAAGAAATCGATGATTAACACCAAATGGATGCCTGGCTCAAGCTTCCCCTTAACAATCGATCCATACTTTATCTACTGCAATAGTGTCGGAAAAACGCAACGGAATCACGGTTCAATAAATTTTAAACAGAGTTGAATACGAAGTAGAGCACATCATGGAAGATAGTCATTTGGCTATATTTTCACCACCTTAGTGTCACGCTTAAAGCTTTTCAAACTAGCCTCGTCCACCATCAATCAATCTGACTCAAGAGTTTGGAGTCATATCAAAAAAAAGGCCAAAATTCATTACAAGTCTATTCTCGGATTTCAGATTATTTGCTAAGAATCTCTATTTTCGCAAAAAAAAAGAGTCAGAGTAGAAAATTCGTAGCTTTTATAAGATTAAAGATTTCATTATTTATTGAAGGTGAAAAGTAACCAAAGGAGAAACCGTAATAATCGAGATTACATAAAAAAAAAACCGTAACAAGACGAACGTTTGCAGGGTTAGAGAAACGAAAACGAGAATTGGCAACATAAAGCCAATTTACTAACCGATGAACCAAGACAAAAAAAAAACTAGAATGGAAGTCGTAAAAATAACCGATGTCAGGGAATTTAGAGAAGCGGGTATAAAATAATAACTTGAGACTTACAGGAGAGGAAATAGCTGTCATGATAAAAAAAAACATTAGGAAAAATTGTAAACATGTGAAGAAAAACGAGCAGATTATGCAACGTTTAAATTTATTGTTGTTGTTTGTTTTAATAATAATGATAATTTACAACAACACAGTACGAATTCTACACGATTTTCGTGCCTAAGACACAATTTCGGCTTATTCAATTAATAATAAATAAAACTGAACAATGACCAAACACACAGACAAAAGCCGAATTTTTTACATGTATTTCATCGGTATTGTTGTAAATTTATTGACCATGTGGATTACGGAAGGATTTACCTGCATACTTAGCATGGGAACCTAGTTCTTCTTCAATTCTTAAGATTTGATTATATTTAGCGCAACGTTCCGATCGACATGGTGCACCAGTTTTAATTTGGCCAGTTGATAAACCAACAACCAAATCAGCAATGAATGTATCTTCAGTTTCACCAGAACGATGTGATACCATTGTACCCCAACCGTTTGATTTAGCCAAACAATGTGCTTTTATAGATTCAGTAACAGTACCAATTTGGTTAACTTTCAATAATAGACAATTGCATGCTTTCTTATCAACAGCCATCTGTATACGTTTTGGATTCGTTACAGTTAAATCATCACCAACAATTTGAATTGTTGTATTTGTTGTGAAATTTGTCCATGCATTCCAATCATCTTGGTCGAATGGATCTTCGATTGATACAACCGGATAACATTTGATGAAATCGTTATATAGTGCTTGTAATTTGTCCGGTTTTAAATATTTACTCTTGTCAGATTTTGGATTTTTAAAGTCTAAATCATATAGACCATTTTTATAGAATTCAGATGCAGCAACATCCATACCAATCTCAACTTTACCAGTATAACCAGCTTTTTCTATAGCTTTTTTAATCAATTCTAAACCATCTTTGTTGTTTAAAATGTTCGGTGCAAAACCACCTTCATCACCAACAGCTGTTGCATCCAAACCGAATTTATCTTTAATTACTTTCTTTAAATGATGATAAACTTCTGTACCCATACGCATGGCTTCAGTGAATGAATTAGCACCAGTTGGTAAAATCATAAATTCTTGCATTGCTAATTTATTACCAGCATGTGAACCACCATTAATCACATTAAATGCCGGTACTGGCAAGATAATCTCTTTATTGCAAGCTAAATTAGCAATATGTCTATATAATGGAATGCCAAGTTTTGCTGCACCAGCTTTACATACAGCCAATGATACACCCAAAATAGCATTTGCACCTAATGTCGATTTATTCTCAGTACCATCTAATTTCAACATTAATTCATCGATTTTTATTTGGTCAGTTACCTCAATACCGGCTTTCACCAATTCAGGACCAATACATTCATTCACATTTTTAACAGCATTAAAAACACTTTTACCGTGATATTGGGATGAATCATTATCACGAAGCTCCAAAGCCTCATGGACACCTGACGATCAACCAATTAATCAATCAATACATATAGAATTAATGGCAAAATTTTAAGGCTTTAGAATTGTGAAGCTTCTCTCAAGTTCTACATCACCTCTTAAAGCATGGTTAATAAATTAGAGCTTGAGAAGTACATTCAAGTCCAAAACCCGACTAATTTCTATGCTTACGACATACCTGTACTGGCCCCAGATGGCACAGCAGCCCTAAATAAGCCCAAATCGGTAACTAGATCAACTTCGACAGTAGGATTGCCACGAGAGTCGAAAATTTGACGAGCAAAAACACTTTTAATCGGCATATTTGCGGCTTGTTTCACACAATCTGATATCGTACGTAGATACTGTAACTATATTACGACAAAAAATTATGTAATTGATAACAGTGATAAAAATAGAAAATAACAAGTTACAAATAAATTTTAATTGATTAAAAATACAACTTCTCTTCTACAAGCAAGAAAAAAAGAAACAAAACGAATGGCTGACCTTTCTTATCACACCACTAGCCATTTCAATAATATTAATCCCACACCCCCTCGAAAATAATTACTTTTTTTGATTGATTGATAAAATAAACAAATGAATATTAATTAGATTATTGAATAATTAATAGGTTTACCTTTTGTTGTTTTCTTTGTGGAAATTATCTGGAAAAATTGTCACAAAAAGCAGCCGGCACGTACGCACCCGGATGTCAAAATGCAAGGAAGTCAGAAGTCACCTCTCCGGCAAGATTCCAATGTTAAATAAAGGTCATGGGAGATTACGAGGTTATAAGACAGGAAACTGTATTAATAATACAGTAATTCAATATTTAATTAATAGATGTCAAAAGTTTTTTAAAATCAATTAATAAGCTAGCAACAGATATAAGATATAAGAGAATTTTTTGATATTTTCAACCAATTTTAAAGTCTTTAATTGAAGAGATTATCGAATCCAACGTTTAATGTAAAAGATAAAACGACTATTAAAAATAAAATAGAAAACTGTAACAGTCTCAGATAGTTTTAAAACTTATTAAGAGATGCTGCTAGTTTTAGAACCATGTAATCAATAAGCTGAGAATTTTTATATGTGCAAGCATTAAAATCTAAAATTAATTACCACATAAAAATCAATACATTATAATATAATACAATTAAAATTCGTAAAATATATCAAATCAGAGCACCCATACGTTTTTATTGATGTATTTTATATATTCTTTTCTAATATTATAAACGCATCAAAAACCGTGTGTTTGTGAGGGTGAATCGTAAATTTGTCTACCTGTCCCACTTATATCGCTACTAATTAAAAATAATTATAAGAATTTAGAATTTCATATTAAAAGCCTAGATTTAGTGACAGCATCAAAAATTTAAAAAATGTTTGAGAGCCACTGGTCTATTTTGGTGTATAGCGTTCTGATGATTGTAAATTAGCTTACATTTATATTCGATAGAGGGCAATACAGTAGAATTGAATTTAAATAAAATATAGAGTGTTCCACTTAAGATATACCCGAAATTTCTAGATAGTTATTTTTAAATTAATATATTTAAATTTATATAATTATGTGTTATTATTATTATTATTTGAAAACTACAACTAAAATAAAGATGATAATGATTAAATATGGTCTAGAAACAAGGGCAAATTAACACAGGGTTATGACATTATAAATTTTTTTAAATATTTCTTCAATTAACTATAAATTATTAATTATCGAAAATGAAGTAGTTTTTAATTATTTTACTTCATAAACTTTTCTATTTTTATGTCTCTAGCATAAGGTTCACAAAAATGCGGATTAATTAGAATTTTAGAATTCTTTTAGATGATTTATGTACTAATTGTTTTTTTTTTGTTTTGTTTCCTTAACCTAACATAATTCTCAGTTTATGGAAGAAAATACGCCAGAAATACGCCAGTACCTATCCCAAGTTTTACCAAGACAGGTGGTGTTGTAATTCATGTTTGATAAGTTAGCGGCTCATCATTTATAACTAGTTAAAATTCTCCCTACATACATACATTCATCAAATTATATTTTATACGAAAATAATAGCAGATAAATTATGTAGAATATATACCTATAGTATAAGAAATAATGATTAGTAGGATAGAATGTAAGCGAAATTGTCGGTTAAAAGAACAGTCTCGATGATCACGATGATGATGATGATAATGATGATTAAGGGGGCAAAATGAAAGAAATTACAATAAGTAGTCGTATAGTGGTAGTGAAGTAGGAATTTCTTTTAGAAGTAGTGAAGTTTCGACCGGAAACACTTATCGAATTTCTAAGAATTTCCCATTTTTTTTTTAAATGTATATACAGAAAGAAGAGTATAGCGGGGGTAAGACGGGAAATTGTGAAATGATGGCTTTACATCAGAAAAACTGCGTCATCATCTTTCATTTAATGATTTATTACTTAATGATAAAACAACGACTACTATCATCTCTAGTCGGGGAGAAGAAGGTGAACTTTACTATCGAATAATTTATTGGAATTTTTTTTAAGTAAACGATAAATTTCATCCAATTGATTGCATCTGTTCAACTAGAACAGAAAAAACAACAGAAAACCGAGAACAAATCACATACACATATGTTGGATTATTGAACAATATACAAAAGCAATTAATCATTCATTAATTATCTTGTTGTACAGGGTGTACAACGCTATTTCAGTTCACAATGGGCCATGTCTTATTGGTAACCTTCGATCGTAGCTTAGTTCAGAATTTACCAAATTTGATGTTTTTCAATGAATAAACTAGCAACCAGGGGCGGATGGGGCCACCGGGAGTTCGGGAATTTTCCCGGTGGGCCGCGCTGTGATGGGCCGCTATCGAAAAAATGAAAGGCCGACACTAACGATTTGACAGACAGTATATTTTAAAGGTGTTTTTTTTGGAATATATGTATATGTATAATAATAAGCAACAAATATTTTTTTATCACATTATCCTAATTTAAAGAAAAAATAAAACCCGTAGGTATTTTATGACTACATTAGAAATACGACGGTATGATTTATAGTTTTCAATGCTCATTTCTAATTATCCTTCAATTAAACATTTGCGCACGTGTTATAATATAATATTATAGTAATCAATTCGACCATTTCATCTGTGAATTTCCTTATCGGCATCGACATGGAGAAAAAAATCGAGACACAATAAAATAAAGAGATAACAAAATACATTATACGGATTTTGCAAGAATTGGTGTTTTTTAGCGAATTTTTTTAAAAAAAATTAGCTAATGACGAGATCCTCACTTTTGAATTTCCGAAAAAATTTTGCACAGAAGTTCGTTTTGGGACCTCAGGAACCCATATCCACCGTCCGTTAAAATTTTTATATATATATATATATATATATATATATATATATATATATATATATATATATATATATATATATATATATATATATATTTATATATGTATACCCACGATAACTGCCGTAAAAATAGTCCAATCTTAATGAAACTTGGTACAAAAATCGGTCTTTGGGATAGCTTGGACGAGTTCGTTGGCCAGACTGGTAGGGCCAACACTTTTGGAATAAGAGCTGAAGAAATGTTAAAAAAAATCATTTTCAATATTACATTTGCTTAGA
The DNA here is from genome assembly GCA_039776855.1 of Mylabris sibirica. Classification (NCBI taxonomy): domain Eukaryota; kingdom Metazoa; phylum Arthropoda; class Insecta; order Coleoptera; family Meloidae; genus Mylabris; species Mylabris sibirica. The sequence continues at coordinate 3,208,667 of CM077843.1, forward strand.
TTTTGATGAAAATTAAAATAATAGTAGAGCAGTCCATTCTCTATGACTCAGAAAAAAAATCATCAAAATCGGTTCATTGGATCGCAAGAAAAATGCAAAAATCTCTTTTTTGAGTATAAGCAGTAAAATCACGTATCTAAGATGGCTATGTGTTCTGACAATTGATATTAGAAAAAAAATTGAATATCGCGGGGGGGTAACTAATTTTGACAGTTAATATTAGACGCAAGGCCTGCTAGAGAATTTCGCTTGAAAAAATCAAGCAGGCCTTGATTAGACGTATTAGACAAACAACAAACTTCTTCCAACGAGTCAAATTTTATTAGTGTTTCTTATTGTTTGTGGATTAAAAGTATTTTTCAATTAAAATAACATCGGGAAATGAATTTATTAGTTGATTCAATGGTATTAAAATATATTAATTGTCAGTATCATAAGAATGTTTTGCAATTAATATTTCAGTATGTAGATACATAAAAAAAAATTCGCTATATAAGGTACTTGCTACCTTTGGAGATTTTTTTTTTATACAGGATGTTTGGTCTAACAATAAGTATGGTGAGGTCTAAGAAACTCCTATTAGTCGATGAGCGATTCGAAAAATATTTAGAGGATTTGTAGAAGAGTCCCTAGGAAACATTTTAGCAAAATTAGAACCTCGTAGCTCATTTAAAAATTGGTAAAAAACGATCGTTTTGGACAATTTAGCAATTTTAAAAACCGAACAAAACATGCAGAACCACTAAAAATGACTCAGAGACTTTCCCAAAATTGATTTTTTCGTTTTTCTCCATTGTATTCCAAAGAAAATACGAAATATTTCCACCTGTTCCAGAATAATATGGAGAAAAACAAAAAAAATCAATTTTGGGAGGATCCTAAAGTCATTCTAAGTCATTTTGCGTGCTTAGTTAGTTTTTGAAAATCACTACATCGTCAGAAATGAGCGTTTTTTGACCAACTTTCAAATGAGCTATGAGGCTCTAATTTTGCTGACATGTTCTTTAAGGACCCTCCTACGAATCTTTAAAATATATTTTTAGTCGCTCGTCGACTAATAGGAGTTTCTTAAAACTACCATACTTAGACCAAACACCCTGTATACACATTGCAACTGCTTATTTAAATTTTCAAAGAATGAAGGGAGTAAATGCTCAACGTCTCGATCGTCTCTAGACTTACGCTTCCAATTTCTCAGATAGCATGTGAAAGATCCTTCTCTACACTTCGATAAATTAAAAATCGTTTAAGAAGTACCCTATCAGAAAATCGGCTCGAAGCATTCATGATTATGAATACAGAAAAATTATTATTAAATAAGATAGAGAATGACGATATTATTGATAAATTGGCTAATACCACTTCATTATTAAAACAAGAATTAATATATTATTACTCGATATATTTTTTATTACCTTCGTTGTGTCTTTTTAATTTTTTTTGTACGTCTATTATTTTATTATTCACATCTGTAACACTTTTGATAGTGTACTTAATAATACTTCTCAAGATAATATTTAAAACTTCATTAGTAACTTAGGAACTAAGGAAGGATATAATAAATAAACCATTGCCATTAAATACCCTAGTGGGCCGCTGACATTATTTTCCCGGGCCGCTTTATAGAACCCCATCCGCCCCTGCTAGCAACTGAACCAAGTTACGGACCTACGTAACCAAAGACATGGCCAACTGCAACGTGAAATAGCGTTTGTTCACCCTGTATAAACGATTCATTTACACAATGGAAAATCGTGTTGAAAATTACATCGCCTTTATTGTTTTATAGCCGTTCTGATTGTCGAAATTATTATTATCGGTATGGTTTGGTTTTGTGTGGGGATTTTTTAATGATTACACGGGCATTTTAGTTTTATTGGAGAAGATCTCATTAACGTCTACACAATCGTAAAATCAATGATTGATTTATTTTATTGTAAAAGTCAGACCACACATTGGTGAAATTCATCTGTAACAACAAAAAAAAATATGTGAATAAAAATGGTACGCGGAACTTAAAAAAAACACTCATTCTTCTTACATGTCATAAAATCAAATAAACAGCCATAAACGCACTGTTTTTCGTACGTTTACAGATTAAAGTTGGTAGTACCTATAGATAGTTTGATCTTTTTTACTAAACCAACAGTTGGCAAACATGTACCAAACCAAGAAGTAACTGAAATTCTTAATTGTCTTATTAGCGGTAGTACCAACTGAAATACACCAAATTTCTTGAATTTCAAAAATTTCACTTTTCTCGTGATGTGTACAATCAATTGGAGAATTTCCAAGTTCTTATCTTTCAGGATTCGTTTGTTTAAAACAATTATAAAATTATACGTTTGTGTATTTGGTAGTACTTTTATGAGGAAATGCACGTAATATTGTTAGTAGTACGTGAGATATTTCACATGCTAAATCAAAATGTACACTGGCACTATAATTCGTGAGGAAAATCACTCTGAAAACTAGATCATTATCGTTCCTCTATTTACACGGAGTCTGTGTTTTCAAGTGAATAAAGATTGTGTTAATAGAGCCTGTCAGTACAATAAAAAAGTAAAGAAACTGGGGATGAAATAAAAGAACAATGGATCCGTTTTTTTAACACTGTTGCAATTATCTGCAAAAAATGGTATTAATTAAAAGTAACGTTTGAAGAATTTTGGCAACAGAAACTTTAAACATCTAAAAGTATAGCCGTTTCATTATTTTTTCAATGAAATAGAAAAAGGTCACATTCAATGATAGGATTAGATTGAAAAAGTGCCGCGCAAAAGGAGGGACTAAAATGTGTTAAAGCTCAAATATTGCTGTTTTGTAAATTTAGGAAAAAACATTAGTTACAGCTAGAGTAAACGTAAATATACCAACCTGGCGACGTGAACTAGAAACATAAAATATATTCTTTCTATTCTATCTCCCCATTCTGTTATATTTTTATTTCTATCTTCCTTTCTCTTTAGTTCGTGTCAATTATAGTTCTCTATTATCGATTTAAGCTTTAGATCGACTCAAAATTCAAAAATTTTTCTACCGGTACGAAGGAAACTGTGGAAAAAACGTTTCTCTTTCGGTTATGAATCATTTTTATGTAGGGATGTGCGAATCCCGTCCGAATCGAAACGAATACTATTATTCAAAATATTCGAGCTATCCAAATTATGGGAACTTTTCTTTGTATTCGAACCTTTAATATTATTCGAATATTTTTGTTTATAGGTACCATTTGGAATAGTTCAAATTATTCGAACCTTTCATATTAGTCGAATTATTCGACTCGATTCGTCCCGAATTATTTGTCATTCGAATTGTTTACACAGCCCTATTTTTATACGATAGAAATGGTTAATAATAAAATGGTTAATTTTTTGCTCGTGACTTAAATGAGTGATGTTTCACTGTTGCAATTCTCGTTAAACACTAATTAAAACATATCGGATAAATTCGCCAACTTGTTCGTATCTATCCGTACAAATTAGCCAATCAGAACAGATTGTACAGCAATCTAATACGAGCTCAAAGTTTTACGCAAGCTGGTCAGGCATCAAATATTTTAGTGTTTTCTGTTTGAATGACCAGAGCTGTATATTTTCCTAAATTATTGCATATTCTTGAAATTATTTGAAACAATACAATTTTATTAATTTTTCTTAGAAGTAAATCAACAATTATTGCTGTATGAGAACTAATGGTTTTTCCCCATTCCTTCTTCCTCTGTTCAATTTAATTTTCCTTTCTTTGTTATAGTTATAATACATCAATGTAAATTTATTACTTAATAAAGAGTGAATATTTACAATGCCTCATAAAAACTGCTATCATTTATTTATTTTACGACAAAAGTCAATTAGTAATGAAATTTCGTTCCTTTTATTTCTTTGACTTATATACCGACAGTGGAGGTCTTTTTCGTAACGAAATTAATCTGTAGTGTGTAAGGTAATAAAATTCAGAATTTATTTGACTGCTTTAAAATGCCGTTTTAAATTCGTTTTAATTACTTCAACTCATAAGAAGAACGAAGAAGGAAAAAAGACGAATTTAATTCAATAATTGTCATAGTTCTCATTAATAATTTCGATGAATTGAATGAATTCTAGCTGCTTCTAATTAATCACGCAACAGATGTTTTGTTTTAGAATAGAATGTCCTTAATATTGACCGGATCTGGCTAAATTCAAATCAATTAATATAACTGGCACCAGGCAGTCTATACATTGAGCATTTAATTTAGATTTTTTTGCCATCTATTTAATCATCAAAATCATATGGTTTATGTGATGTAATCAATTTATTAGTAGAAAACAGCAGTCCCAAACTCGTGCATTGTTTCGATTAAAAGGTGTTGAGTACAGTTGAAAAGTACATCGACAATTTCAAGACCTCTGATCCAATCAATGGAATGTTTGATGTTGAATTAATCGTAATTGATTGGACGAAGAACACGTGCACGGTATGCATCTGTTCGCTTATCATATCTGTGTGTTTATTCAAAAAAAAAAAAAATTATAAGAAATAATCAAAACATCACGTGATATTTTTATGTGCATACAATTTATTATTATAATTAAATGTAATTATTTCTTGTTTTGATGGTAAAATGAATGGAAGTTGATGACCTTTTTTTGACACTGGTCGTATTGACACCAGAGACTATCACAAAAACAACACATATCAGTTTCATTCATAACTTGACACTCTTGGACATTGTCAAATCAATTGATTTTTTTCTTATTATTTTGAATAATATTAACAATAAATAGGTACAGCCAAGTGCGGAAGAATTTTAACGGTTAGGATTGTATAGTGTAAACCAGACTTTCGTTTGAAGAGAACAAACATACTATTGGATATCGTGAGAGAGAAGGGGACGATTTGTTCATGTACCTGAATAAAGCAAAACACCACACCCCTATAACGGATCAGGTAATTTGCCACCCTCTACTTACTTATGGTTCAACTTCAACAGCTACTATTCGCTAAAACAGGTAAAGCAACAAAGCAGCTTAGGTCCATCCCCAATACCAAGAATGGTGGACGAACGGTTCAATCTATACAGAACAGGCCAAAATTCGCATCAAGAGTCGTTAAAATTCTTCCGCACTTGGCTGTACAAATCGTGTTGTACGAGTACAAGACTTTTAATCCAGGATTATGGCCCTTTAAAAACTATAAATTCAAACAAACATGGCGATTATTAATTGATTATCTGATGAATGAATTAATTTCAAAAAAAAAAATCAATTCTGTTGTTATTTTTCTTTATACATTTGCAAAATTGATAATATTTTATTTATTATAAAATATGTCGTATATTTTTACGCTAAACGTATTTGTCTTACGCACAAATACAAATCAATATTTACGATATCAGAGAATTTCGAAATTTTGACGTGAATTAATCGAAATTTATATTATTTTCTTGTGTAAGTAATTCTACGACAATTTTGTAGATTAATCTTGATCTGTATCTGGTTGAGATATTTGAGTTGATTAAAATTCTAAAAATACGCTAACAATAAGATGCAAGAATGAAATATGGCGATCATAGCAAAACCAATCGCAATTGCAATATTCGTATACAGAGTGTTTGGTCTAAGTATTGTGAGTTCTAAGAAACTCATCCTATTAGTCGACTAGCAAAAAACGTTTTAAGGATTTGTAGAAGAGTCTCTAGGGAACATTTTAGCAAAATTAGAACCTCGTAGCTCATTTCAAAGTTGGTCAAAAAACGATCGTTTTGGACAATGTCACAATTTTAAAAAACGAACAAAACACGCAGAACGCCTAAAAATGACTCAGAGACCTTCCCAACATTGATTTTTTTCGTTTTTCTCCATTGTATTCCAGAGAAAATACGAAGTATTTCCACCTGTTCCCGAAAAAAATGGAGAAAAACGAAAAAATCAATTTTGGAAGGATCATAAAGTCATTCTAAGTCGTTTTGCGTGTTTAGTTCGTTTTTCAAAATCGCTACATCGTCAGAAACGATCGGTTTTTGACCAACTTCCAAGTGAACTACAAGGCTCTAATTTTACGGAAATGTTCTTTAAGGACTTTCCTACAAATTCTTAAAATATTTTTCGAATCGCTCGTCGACTAAGAGGAGTTTCTTAGAACTCACCATACTTGGACCAAACACCCTGTATAAGAATTAGAGAGATATAAATCTGGCTTATTTGAGCCAGTAATATAGTAAAGAATCCGTAAATTAACAAGTTTACAACCACTAGTCTAGTTACTTTAAGGTATCATTAATAAATCACTAAAGCCTCGTTTTACACGCCAATTTTTAGCACGGGTTACGAAATATTATCTATACATGAAATCAGACCTGACGAGAGTTGGGGGTAACGTTGTATTTTTCCCTGGGGCCCACAAGGGCTCAATGATTTATTTTTAATTTCGTTCAACACATACCTGAACATCAAGTATTTCGTAAAGTTCCCAATTTGATAATAAGAATAAGTAAACTAACGTTCTGTTTTGTGTTTTTCATAATTCTACCGATACCCTAGCTCCTAGCCCCTTGTAGCTCATTTGGAAGTTGGTTAAAGGATGCGCGTTTTGGACAATGTCACGATGTTCAAAAAAGAGCTTAACACTTAAAATGGAGGAAAAAGAGAAAAAAAAAACAACGTTGAAAGTGTCTACGAGTCATTTCTAGTCGTTTTGATTCATTTTTAAAAATCGCGAAATTGTCCATGATCAACTTCGAAATAAGCTATGAGGTCCTAATTGTGCTAAAATAATCTCCAGGGATTCTTCTGCACATCCGTGAAATATTTTACGAATCACTCGCCAACTAATAAGAGTTTCATATGAATCGACCACATTTAAAACAGGGTGTCCGGTCTGAGTATACAATTTTTCCGTTTTAGTTAAAATAATAATGCGATTTGAATAATATTTTGAAGATTTATTGGGTACTCCTTGAAAAATTTCTTAGCAAGATTAAAACCTCGTAGCTCATTTGAAAGTTGGTCAAAAACGCTCGTTTCTGATGATGTTGAGATATTTACCAACCAGCTGCACACTTAAAACGACTCAGAATGACTACAAAATTCTCCTAGCATTCATTTTTCTCTATTTTCTTCTGGAATAAATAGCAAGTTTTTTTTTCATTTTCTCTAGAATGCTGTGGAGAAAAACAAAAGAAATCTATATTGGGGATCCTCGGGTCATTTTAGGTCGTTTTGAGTTGGTAGTTGGTTTTTCAAAATTTTGATGTTGTCCAAAATGAGAGTTTTTGATCGACTTCCGAATGAGCTAATAAAGTCTAATATTGTTCTCTAGAGACTACCCTATAAATTCTTACAATATAAGTCGATGAGCTCTATTATTTTAATAGAAACGGAAGAATTTAGACTCCCAGGCCGGACATTATTTATTTTTATAGTATTGGGGCTCTCACCGGGGTTCCCTGAATGTCTCGGCGGCCCTGCATGCGATAGCATTTTACGCGATTTGAATTGATTCAAAATGTTTGCGAACAACAAGCAAAATGTTAAACGAATCCTCAACAACTCAGCAAGGATGCCAAAATTTGCAGAAAGCTCAGAAGCTAATATGAGCATTTTGACAATACACTCGTCCCTCAATTTACGCTAAAATAAGCAACAACAAAAATTGTTTTCTTAGAAATCATCGAGAATTAACACGAAATGTAGTATTTGTAGTATAAAAAGAAAACTTATGGGTGTCTAATAGAATTTTAGTCTGGATCGAATCCTGGAGGATTTATTAAGGAAGCCGTAAATCGAAATAAATATTTAGGACTTAATTAACGTTAATGAGAAGATCCTAATGTTGTCAAAAATAATTATTTGTAAATAGTAAACATTTAAATTTGATGTTTTTTGTGCCAAATTTAGACTCTGATATGATAAACTTTTCGGTTTTAAGTATTTTGTGGTCAAACAGTGATACAACAACAAAAAAAAAATTAAATAAATAAAGTTATAAAAAAGATTAAATTGTTTTTAACAGTGCGATTAATTAGAAATTAATTGGTGTAGTCATTTACTTTATTGTTTTAGTAGTAAATCATAAAAGACTCCTTTTTACACGACTGGTTTAAAATCAAAATTTCTATGAAATACATTTGTCGCCAAGCATTTACGAGAAACTTTTAAATTTAAGCCTACTATTTACACGATCTGTTTGATGACCAATTTGGTATTATACAAATTGAAAACGTACTTTACCATTGAATGTTTCAAACCAAAGCAGAGAGAAAGTCGAAATTTATACAATTTTCAGTCGTGTAAAACAAACATGTGATGTTTGTGAAAACCACAATTCAGTTAAGATTCTTAAGAAGACGATAATTTGGAAAAAAATTGGGAACTACTTACTTTTACTGCTGTATCACTTTTAACACGGTAATTTATTGCACTATGTACGCGATTTAAATTGATGTGGTAAAAGACCTTTGAAAGTAACAAATAGGTACACAGACATTAGTTATAGTAGTTTGGAGAAGATACCGTGTAAATAGAGAGATAGATGTATCAAAAAATGTATTGTTCTACAACCACAACACGGCTTACTAGAATTAAAAAGTTTACTTAATGACTCTAGTGTTAAATCACTGTTAAAAATACCTACGATTTTGCCAAATAAAGTTAGTTTTTTATTATATCATAATTATTAATTAATAGTTGTTAGTTAAACATTATTAATTATCGTATAATTGGGGAAAATCCAGCCATTGAAGTCATTCTAATTAAGTTTAAGACTGGCATTCAGGACCGGCCCTAGCGAATCTAGCGTCCCGGGCGAGAGCTTTTCGGTACTTTTCTATCAATGACAATGATGTCAGATCAATTATTAAAAATTATTTCATATGGTTACTTCAATACCATTATTAGTTATATTATACAGAGATGAAAATCTAAATGTGTAGGTACGATTCGTGTGAAACAGTGAAACTTCTATTAGTTGGCGAGCGATTCGAAGAATATTTTAAGGATATATAAGAGGGTGTCTGGAGATCATTTTAGCAAAATTAGAACCTCGTAGCTCATTTCGAAGTTGGTCAAAAGTTGCTTGTTTCTAACGATGTCGCGATTTTCAAAAAAAAAAAGTTATGCACGTTGAACGACTTACGTTTGAATGACTCAGGGATCCTCCCAGCATTAAATATTTTTCAGGAGCGGGAGCAAATGTGTCCAATTTTTTTTTGGATGCAATGGAAAAAAACAAAAAAATCAATAATGTGAGGATCCACGAGTAATTCCAAGTCGTTTTGAGTGTTTATCTCGTTTTTGAAAATCGCCACATTGTCAGAAACGAGCACTTTTTGAACAACTTCCAAATGAGCTACAGCACCCTATAAATCGCTAGAATATTATTCGAATTGCTCACCAACTAATAGGGATTTCATACAAATCCTATACACATTTATATTTTCATCTCTATTTATCAAACCATAGGCCTCCCCCATAAAGCCGCCACTGCTGCCACTCATCAGATAGTTATCTAATCGTATACTAGAGTCCTAATTTTAAGCAAAAATGAAAACCGTAATTACGGTTAAGACAATTTATAACATCCTCAGGAATAAGTGGTTTATAATTGATTCTTGATTTGACTTTAATCGTGTTTTACTAATGTTCTAGAATCATAATTCATGATTTAGGAACGATTTCACCAACTTCACTTAAGCTTAACGAACAGTTAAAGACAATCGTTATACTATAATTATGAAAATCGTTTCTATGACTTATTTGTTTGTTAAACTTTAACAGAGATGTTGGTGAAATCGACCCTTAATAAATCATCGTATGGCCAGCTATCAGTATTTAAAATTTGAAATTATTAACTACGTTCTGCATTTATTTGAACTCCTAATAGTGGTTTAGGAAACGCAAAATTCAATAGGTACAACTTTTGAAACATTTTTCAATAATGGGTAATTTCTTTTAGTCAAGCAAATTTTTTGATTGAAAGCCGAAAATTCGTAACTATTCCCAATGCAAATTAAAGTTGTAGTTGTAAAACTTTATGTTTTATTTTATGTGTATTTTTTTGGTTCTAGTTCATGGTCTTGTTATTGCAAATATTTTTCCACTGATAATTTAATTAGTTTACTGTTATGATTACATCTCTTCGAATTTATCACAAAAATATTCCATAATTATTGACGCCAACAACAAGCACACACATATAAGAATACAAATGGTCGTGTTTTTTTCTGCTTCTCTCAAATTTTGCTATTTCTAAAAACTAAAAGTTGACGACAAATATTTACACGATTTTTTCTAAATATTGCTTGTTTATAATACAAAAATAAAACAGACACGTTTCATATTTATTATGTATTTAATATTGAGTCGTTTTCAGTTTGTTTTTCGATAAAAATTTCGGAATTTTTGATTAGAAGATTAAAGACCTCGGGGCCTTCAGTTTTTTATACAGACTATTTCTCCAAAGTGTAATAATTAGGTAAAATTACACCGACTACTAATTACCAGATTTTCTGTAAAATTATAGTCATCAGTAGCGTAGTGAGCAGAATGCTGTGGATTTCGCGGAACAAAGGCCAGCGTTTCCATAAGAAGATTATGGATAAATAAGCATGATGCTATAGCGATTATGTAAATTTAGGCCTGCTTTGTGAACAGAAACACGGGCCTGTTAACTTATCACTACGCCACTGAGAATCATGCAATGGTGGCTAAGTGAAATTATATTCTTCACTGTGTTACAGCTCGTTAAATGCCAACGAAATTGTTCCAATAATTTCAATTTATAATAAATAACATTAATTTAGATCACACAACAAAGAAACTACCTATCACCTTATACTAGCTTTAAACAACCATAAAATTAGAAATTCCAATGGTAATAATCGAACTTCTTGTCGGAAATGAACACACAACTCTATCGATTGCATCATTTTCGATTTTTTTTCTAAAAAAAAATCCTTTGTTTCCGAGAAGAGATCTCTGGAGCCCCGGCCGCGGACTCCGGGCATCTCTTCTCATCAACCAGCCAGTATCTTTAAATGGATGAAATGCGCGCGCGCGCCCACACTTCTTCATCATCATCATCATCATTCCATGTGTTTCCATGTAGTATAAATATAAAGCGAAAACGGAAAGTTCTTCAGATAATATTCGAGAGTATATGAGAGTGAAACACTATTTTGTAGTGTACAAAATTAAAATAAATATGACAACATTACGATACTATCTAGTGATTGGTTTATTATTAACATTGTGCATTCAAATGTTATCAGCGGCTGTAACAATACGAAAGGTGAGTAGTTTAAAAGGTGGCTTAAGTTGAGTAGTTGATGAGTAATAAAAGAGAGGGAGGTGTTGTACAAGAACGTGTAAAAAGCGTATAGTAATAGTGACCTTGTACTGGTGAAACAGTGGGGCTCTCCCCATTGATTAAACATAATAATCGTAGTAATGAATGAAACATGTTGCCATTCAATTTAACGTGACAGCGGTCAGGTACACGTGTAAATTGTATTTATTCAAAACAAAAACTGATGCTTATTCTTATTATACATGTAAACATATCAAGTGCGTCTAAAATAAACAATAATTTTTATTAACAATAACAATAATAAGTATAGTAGGTGTGGGTGCCGAAAAAATTCATCACCATCAATTTATACGAACAATAAAATCCTTTCACCGACGAAAAGACAGGATATCCTCTTATATACTATTACTACTACCGCCTTATAATAAATCTCTATTAAGTCAACCATAATTCGTTATCAAAAAATAATAATAATCATTAATAAATAAACAAATTGTTGATTGGTGAATTTACTGATAAATGATTGATTTGTTATTGTTTTTATATTTATTATAGCAACGTTCATTAGCCACAACCGCCTCCATTACAAATACATCATCAGAAGGTGGTGCTACAACTGTTGTTGAAAAGAAGGAGATTTGCCAGGGTAGGACACCGTGTGGATGGGCGGTCTATAATCGTGTGACACGCTATATTGATTATTTCATGAGGAATAAGTAAGCTTTTTATCTATAATTAATACAAAATAATAATAATAAAATTCTAGATGTATATGTGGTGAAGAGAAACGATGTCTACGAGACGACGATGATATCTCCATTACAGCGTACGTTTACCGTTGCAAAAACGATGACAGTCAAGATGATGGTAGTAAGAGTAATTCATGAGGATTCATAATTTCTAATCTTCATCAATAATCACAATATGGCAATCATGTCCAGTATTTTTCAGCATTCCTTTCGTTAACTTTTAATTAGTTATAGTTGTACTTATCGTGTGGTTCAGTGATTCATGGTAGAGATCTGAAAGAGATAAAATAAAAATCAACACTGTGCAATCTATTTTTAAAACAAATTTTTGTATAATTTCTTAGATTTAAGCAATTACTGATAATTTGGCGTGTTTATTTATTATTCTAGTATTTATACGTATTTATCATACAGTATTCTAAATATTAATAATGAAACAATAGTTTTTATAACAATAACAATTACTGGAAAAATAAAATTATATATTTAATTATAAAGAGAATTGATTTATTTTCAAAATACGTACATACAAAATAAAAAATACTGTAAATTTTACAAATAATAATAAAATTGAAAATCTAATATATTTGGAATTAATTCGGTGCACATTCGATAATTATCACATCATCATCAAGGCAATTAAAAATGGAATGATATTTATTCAGTCGATCTTTGTAAACGTTCAGGATGCGAACAAGCCATTTGAGAGAAATCACGAACAACATCATTAAACATACTATCACCGGTTACTCCCAATTCAGAATCTTTCATCTCGTCATTCAAACGACCTAAACGTAATCTAGAAAATCCATCAAATAAATAATCAACATCACATATTGAATAACAAAAATCTTACAATGTAACAATATCGGCGTGTTCTTTCTGTTCAGCCATCGCTAAAGGTACTTTACCTTCACTATCTTCTAAATGTTGATCAGCTCGATGTTTTAACAACAAACAAACTTGAGCCGTATGCCCACCTTGTGTGGCTAAATGTAACGGTGTTTGACCATTCGAATCTTGAGCATTAATTTTAGCACCATTTAAAATTAGATAAGCACACGGCATTACTGATCCCTAATTAATCAATAAGTACAACAATTAAACAATTTTTAAAATCGTCAAATTTACTCACACTTAAAACCGCTTGGTGTATTGGACTACGGCCTTTATCTTCAGGATTTATCCAATGCTTATCAGCACCCAATGCTAAAGCCTCACACATAACAGGTAGATTGTGTGCTATTGCTGCTTTATATAATAATAAATTTGGATCTAATTTTGCTATATCTTCCTCATCAACTGTCTCATCACAATCATCACCATCATCAACAATACTCTCTTGATCACTACTAATTAAATCTAATGTTGTATCGATTGGTTGTTTTTCAATATTATCACCAAATAATAGAACACTTGAACGTTTATTATTACTATTACATGGACTATTATCATTATCAATTTCATTTGTTTGTTGATCTTCTTGTAGTTTATTTAAACGTTTTCGTACGTTGTTATCACAACTACGTGGGCGACGGCGTATTTTACGAACACTCCATTTTCTAACATCCATTAAACTCGATCTAGATGTATGTGGTTGTTGTGTATTAAATTGTGGTAATGTCTTTATAAATTTCTTATCAACATATTTTGCTTTAATCCAAGTCTCGCGTACAGTCCTAACGTTTTAAGTAAAAAAATAGAATTAATTGTGAAAATATACAGGGTAATTCGAGTTTAAAATTCAGAATTCAAATAATTTAAACAATGTAGGTCGAAAATAATCAATTTCAAAATGCAACTAAACAACTCCAAATTGAGAAAAAATAATTTCAAATTTAGAGTAAATGATTTGATGATTAAATGATATCAAATTGACAAAAATTTGGCATCAGAAGCTACATAAATTTTAAAATAAGATTTTCTAGAGTGAGATTTAATATCAAAGAGAAATATTGAACAAAAATAGAAAGATAACAAATATGTATATGAATTGAAACTACTCAAAATGGAAATATTTTAAATTTTATGTAAGCTTCTTAAATGATCATGTTGATCATATTTAACGCAGTTGATATCTTAAAATATGGGCAATAAATTTTGCACAATTATTCTCAACTTGAAATTGATTATTCTCAATTTTAAGTTGAAAAGGTATAGTGCAAACACTTTTTTATTCCAACTTCTGAACAATATCCAGAAGAAAACATCAGTCTTAAAAATTTTTTAATTCCAATCGATATGAATTTTTTTAACCGGATACTTTAAACATATTTGATTGTTTTAACAAATCACCCTGTATGTGTAAGATAAATTTTTGAAAGTTTACCCGGTGCAATCAGGTGTTGCCCTAGGAAAATCATCAGGCACTTGTGCTTCATACACATTATTAACAATATGATTACCTAATTCGATCATAACTTTAACAATTTCCGGTTCCCAATCGTCTAATGTCAATGAACGTACTTTACTATAATGTACACCGAGACTACGATGAACACCTGAACATTCTGAAATTATTCTTTCGTTAATTATATAATTAATAATAGAAATTTAATGAATAATAAATACCAATACATAGAGTTATACCAAGATTGATACTAGCCCAACGTGGATTTGGACTACCACAATCGCAACATGTATTATTACCAGGAATTTTTATCAATTGCTCCCACATTCTATAAATAGTATTCTTGTTAGTTTAATTAAGATTTATTTTGTTTTATTTAAAAAATTACTTGACTTTTCTCGGTTTATTATAGTTATTATTACTACTATTTTGAACTGTTGTTGCTATTATACTATTGTTGGAAATTTCCTGTTTATTATTCGTTGTTAATTGATCATTTTTTTCATGTAAATCGTAGCTTTGTATACGTTGAAAAGCAGCACCAATACCTTTTTGTAATGCAGTAATCCATGCATCGTACATCTCTTTAGAATCGGCTTGTAACATATGACTCCTTAAAATTCAATATTAACTTAAAATAATAATAATAATATCAAAATTAATTACTTTGATGGTGATAAGACTTCAAAACAAAATCGTCGTTCACCATCTAAAACTGGTTTAACTGTACATAAACGTAAATCATCTTCCATTATTGTTTCAATTTCTTCACCGCTACGTTTACGGTATGCTAATTTATTGTCATATAAATAGAACCAACGACGATTCCATGTTTTAAATGCATTCGATGTACGTTTAAATAGATAGCCTTCCATTATTGGTCCATTTTTATCTGAATTTTTCTTTATAAGTAGATTTTCTGTATTGTTATTAACATTCTCATGACGATTCTCTAACTCTTTTTCTATTCTATAGGTTTCATCACGCATTTCACCTATCTACAATTAAAATAAATAATTCATGCATATTGAAAAACAATCTGAAAATATTGTGGAGACTTTTAAATGTTAAAATTTAACTCTTTACAATTACATTGGCGAAATGTTTGGTTTAAACAATTGTTAAATCGTCTAATTTGCGTTTTTTTTTTTATCAGAATTTGAGAGTGTACAACGGAATTTCACATCGTAATTGGCTGTGTCTTTCTTATCGTAACTTAGTTCATACTTTACATACATTTGATATTTGTTAATGTATTTTTCAAGTGTCCGAACTAAGCTAGGATTCTACGTAAGAAAAGCACTATGAGATGAAATACTAGTACAGGCGATATAAGGACCTTTAGTACCACCACGAGTCAAAGCCAATTTTTAATCAAATCTCAACTCTGTATGTCTTTCGACTGATATTCAACAATAAAAATCTCCTTATTTAAACTGTTTAAATCTATCTACCTCTTCAGCTAATGTCTTAAAGAACGGTTCCAGATCTTCACACAAATCAGAACCTTGATGATAATAAGTACTGCAAGCATGCATATATGATAATAACTGAAATTTAAAATAATTAACAATTAATGAAGAATAATTAAATAAAAACAGAGATTATATATCATACAGTACTGAGTATTTCGTGTCGTTTTTTTGTTTGTAACATACATATACTATTAACATAATTTAATGTTTGATGACCGAAACAACAACGCATTGCTAATAAATTATTTTCAATTTCTTCAACTTCTTGTGATTTACTACGTGGTGTTTGTGAATTACGTATCAATATATTATCAAATTCAGTTGATATTTTATCGAAACGTTGCTTATAATCACGAACATTCTTAATATCACTATAACAAAATTTCCATTATTAATTAATTTAACAATTCATTGATTTTAATGAATTATATACTTTTTAACAAACGATGTTAGATTCTTTAATATAGTACGTGATGCTTGATCAAGTAAGATTGTGTGAAATTTATTCATTTCTTGTAGACTATGTATTAATTTATTTAATGATGATAATACAACTGGATCATCACGAAAATGTGTACTTAAATCCCATAAACTGTTTGCAAATAAACTGAAATTGAAATTAAAATGAATTTATATTATGAATCATACTTTAATTATTTTGTTTCTTTATATACAATTAGGCTACATACAGGAGTGGCAATTCTGACTATAGAAACATTTCACTTTATTTAAATAATAAGTTGGATGAAAACAGAAGGATAAATCCAATTTTTTTCAAGATTATAGAAAAATGTGAGGGTAAAAGGAAGAGAGGGATTACAAATGTAATGAAGAAGAAAAAGATATTTCCCCACGTTTCGTATAATAAACCAAATTATAGTTTTATAATACAGAAAGGTAATTTAAATTAGAAACACTGAGAAAATATAAACATCTCATTTTAGTTGTTATTTCTCAAATAAATAGGAGAGGGTAGATATAAATTGTTGCTAATTTAGAAGAATTTGTGATCTGTAAAATAAGAACGACAAAGATAATTGTCTAATTTGTATTAAACTGCTAGTCCGGTATAATAAACCAAATGTGTAGATGACACTGTTTATACGATAGTACGATAGATACTCGACTGGCAAATCGAAAGAGAAACACTACAATCTTTCTTGTTATTCTTCAAACAGAAGAAAACAGGTCAAGTAGTCTTAATATGTTTCGGATAAGAGAATGAAACTGATACGTTTCTATTCTAAAGCCTCCATGGTTTGACATACCGGACTGGCAATTTGAACTAGAAATATTAAAGACTAATTTCGCACTTTAAACCAGCTCAGTCACCGTCTTCAACAATTGACATGTAATGAAAGATTGAAACATGCAATATCCTCCATGTTTCTACATTAAATTGCCAGTTCTGTATATTATTTTATTAACTAATTAATTTAATTAAAACTATAATTGAATAAAACGAACCTTTGTTGAGCAACATATGTTTTACCTGAATCAACCATACTACCGCACACTTTTAATATCCGATCCAATTTCTGTTCTAATTGATCCACATTGGTCTCTTCTTCTTCTAGAAGACTCCTGCAGTTTATTAACGATATTATTAATCAACTATATAATACTTTGATAAAAAAAAAACATGAACAAGAACAAGAAAACAATAATGTCTGTGTATAAACAATTCACATACCTGAATTTCGGTGAATCACGTAAACATTCTTGTAAATCAATTTTTCCAACCATTTTTTTCTTTTTTTTATGAATTAAAATAAATAATCGACACAAGACAATATTAAACAATAATGATTTGTTGAATCATCACTAGAAATCACCCACTTTCATAACTTTTAAGCCTATAATTTACTCAAATAAACATATGACATCAGCATAGATGCCCATAATATACAGTGTTGCCAAATCGACAATTCTAACATACTATGAAGGTTTGCTCGACTGGTTCAATCTAATTATCTATCAAATTGACTCTAGCTGACGTCAAAAGATTGTCTCATTTTCTATAATCTACAGCATGTCCCGTAAGTAGCGGTCTTGCTCCTCAGAGGCAGATAGAGGACGAAATTTTAGGACGGAAAGTCCTGTATCATTTTTTTATTTGATACACAGGTAATTAGTTATTAATTAAATTAAGTAGCCAATCAGGTGCGCGCTTTAGCTTTAAAAAGAGAGAAGGAAATAGTCTTTTGATGGTGCGATGCAACGATTATGAATTCTTACAAGGATTGCTCATGAACCACATTTTTTCGGCATCCCCACTCTTGTCGTCTCCAGTGACGTCATTCGCGTACATACAGATACGGATAGACATCGATAGAGACAGGTAGCTACGCCTGTCTCTATCATGTATATGTAGGTATGCTAACTATCCGTCAATGACGTCATATATTTGGCTTATATGGAGAGTATAGGCAATGAGCAATCATTGTAAGTTTACAATCGTTGGGTGCGATGTAGGAAGCGGACCAGTTAGCAGGCTGGCGCGACAACTGTTCAAACTAAGAGAGCACCTGATTGGCTACGTAATTTAATTAAAAACTAATTACATGTGCGGCAGATAAGAATGTAGTACAGGACTTTTTACCTTAGAATTTCATCCTCTATCTGCCCCTAAGGAGCAAAGGCGCGACTTTCGGGATATCCTATATAACAAGATATTTCACCAAATTAAAAATGATAATCATTTGAACCAAACAATATTGTATACAGATTTGTTGATTTCTTATACTAAAAATATTTGTTATCTATGATGGAGTCACATAGTCGCTCGTAAATAGTGATGTGTGTATGATAGTTGTAAAATACAACTGTATAATACAATAAATATCGTATGTATTAAAGATTCAATACTGATTTTAATACAGTATTGAAAAAATAAGGCTATGTTGATATAATTTTTACCCTTTTGGCAGCTACGCGAAAGTGAAATCGAAACAAAGAATAGGGATTTGTATTTTTTCTTCATTTTAAGCTTAAATATCAACATTTTATTCGTTTGTGTACGTGTCTGATCACTTGATCACTGATTGAGTGCTTTCAAAACAACAGAATCCAATATCTTCTTTTACCATATTAAATGTTTTAAACATACGGTATTTAATGTATTTCACAGCTGTAAAATACAACTATATACAAACTTACATAACTAATGAATTTAATGGACAATCAGATGATATTTCGTTGAACATTGTTGATTAAAATAGTAAGAGTTTTATTGCTAGATCAAAGAATACATACTCCATAGAAGCTCAGATCTCGGGGTTTTGTGGTTATCAAACTTTTAGTACCTACCCTGACTCACGAAGGGCGACACTTGTTCAATGTCGGTCGGTCGTCGACACTGTTGCCGACGACGTAGGAAGAAAATCTACTAAATAGTCACGTGATACCCACTAGAAATCCATTTAGTTTATTTTGAAGTCAATATTCCTTTTCTACATCCAAATATGTCCATTATAAATATAAGATAAAAAATTATATAGGTAAATATCTCCAAAAGTTATATTTAATTAGACAAATCAACAAAAAATATTCGAAAAAAAAATCTACCAATTTTCTACTTTTCTACCAGACATTCTACTTTTCTACCAGATTTTCTACTAATCTACTAGACGGAGATTTATCCACAAGACGGGTCGAAATTCCACCAGATCTAATAGAAATTCGCCTGAATCGGCAACCGTGGCCATGAGTTCGGTTGATAAAATCGTCGTGCTTAGCATGTGCTTACCGACATTGAACAAGTGTCGCCCTTCGTGAGTCAGGGTAGGTACTAAAAGTTTGATAACCACAAAACCCCGAGATCTGAGCTTCTATGTAGTATGTATTCTTTGGCTAGATACAGAATACTGGCATCCTCTACTGTGTTGCCAACTGGTACATGAGGAATATATTCAAATATTGGCAACACAGCATTTTATATTGCCAACCGTTTTTGATATTGACATCTATGTTAAATCACGTGACATCTTTTTATTGGACTGTCATCAAAAACGTTATTTTAAATTTCCCACAATTTTAAAATGTAGTCGGGTGTATACACGAGAAAAAATACAACTCTATCATTAGAAAAAAAAACTAGTTTAATGAGATTGTAGTATATACAAACAACTGAATTTGACAAATAAATACCTAAATAGGTTATGTCTTCACAAAAATTACAATGGAATAGAGAAAAAAAAATCGACAAAACCAATATCACCTACTTTTATGGTCCATTTGCTTTATATAAAAATCGCAAAAAAAATATTACAGAAGAACTTAAACATACAATTTTTTCCTGTGTTTATGTTTTTATTAAAATTTAACTCTAGCGACATAAGAGATGATGCATGATAAAAATGGAAAAAGAAAAAAACTATAAAATGACGAGATAATAATGGAACAAATATTTCAAGACGAAAAACGAAACGAAAAAAAAATAATGATGTCCACACTTTATTTTTCTTATTTCTTAGCTTTACTATTATTCTTTACTGGAGTCTTCCCTTTCGATGTCGAATTGTTGACAGTTTTCGCTTTTTTATTTTTGGGTTCCTCCTCTTCTTCATCTTCTTCCTAAAACAATCAAGAGAAAAAAATTTAATCAGTTTTTTTAAGTTGTCCATTTTTTTTAAAAAAACTTATCAGTTTTAAGGGCACACCTCATCACTAGTTTTTCCGTTTGATATTTTCCGTTTTTGGCCTTTCACCGTGCCCTAAAAGAGGAAGCTCTCATCAATGTAAACTGTCCAAGAGTGCCATTTATAAGGTAATAATAAATAACATTAAGAAGTAAAGAACTAATATCGGCAAACTTGGTGTTAAATCAAATTAAAATAATGGAAAAATAAAGATGATACACCTCATGCACATCCTGGTTAGGTTATAAACAAAAGGAGAAAATGAAATCAATTTTCTATAATAATAACAATAATGAACCCTGTGGTGTTTAAGGGAAGAAAATGGTTGTTTTCTGTTTATTTTGTTCAACTGAAACTTACCGCTCCTTCTTCACCTTCTTCATCTTCCATCATCTCCTCTTCCATCTCTTCCATTTCATCAAATTCTTCTAATGGACTACCAATTAAATGATGTCCAATTATATGTACAGGACCATTACCTTGTGCCAAACTGAATGTAACTGGAGGGTCTGGGAATGATAGATCTAATAAAACTTGATTATTTGTACCACCAGCTTTTAACGTGGCAATTGGTATTTTAACTGAATCTTTCCATGTCATTGCTTCAACTTGTACAACATTCACTTCACCATCAGTTGCTTCAGGTCCTAGTAAGGCCTGTTTTATTATTAATTTATGACCACCTTGGTAATCGGCACCTTTTGCCTCCGGATCCCAGACTTCTGTGTCCTTGGCACCTTTTAACGTTAAAGCTGAAAGAGATTAACCTAACCTTAAAAACCGATACCAAAATACATACAACATAAACAATTGAATCGAAATTTGATAATTTTAAACGATAATTGAAAACAATTATATCAGTAAATATGTATTTGGATTAATGAGAAATAAGGAAACAAAAAGAGATAAAACACGAATTGGCCAACTACAATTACAAACGCTTCTAATGGAGTCATGTTTGTGAATCGAAGAAACCATTGAAAATTTACCAAATTTTACAAAACAATTGAAGCATTATTACAAATTGGAAATATTCAATGTTAATTAAAATTGAGGACTGAAATTCATGATTATTTGAATCTGATAATGTAAACAATGGCCGTCAGTAATAATAATGGCGCGCAAATAACCGGCTTGGTGAAAATTTTCAATTTCTTTCATCTCATCAAACATCTATTTTTATGAATCTTATAAAAAAATATCGATTGAAATGTTTAGATAAACATCTCTAATTTATGAACTTACCAAAGAAATATTCATCTGCCATTTTATTTGTATGATGTCGCTAGATTATTTTTCTTCTATTATAAAAACTGCACGTGACTAGAAGCCGGTAGGAAGCAGATCGAAGACCAAAAGAGAGTGGCTGTTTTAATGGCGTTTGTTGTTAACAATCAAAAATGGTGGGGATGAAGAACGGATGTATCTAAGATCACCGCACAATTTCGGCTAAATTTATTGCAACAATTACGTTAATATTTAAATAATTTTTGAAATTTTAGATCAAAAATAACAAATTCTCATTTATTTACAATGAAAATATTACAAGGAAATTGATTTTATTGAAATTTGTTAGCTTGTAATCTGGAGGACTTACGGTACTTTATACACAATATGCGCAAATTACTGTTTTTATATGTTGGCGCACCGCCCATTTTCAAATCAAAATCTGTTAATTTTAAAGAATTTATATTTCCGGAAAATAAACATTAATAATTTATGTAAATAATAATAAAATTCAATTTATTCTAGAATCTATAAAAATTTTGAGAGAATTATTAAAAGTTCAATTGCTGTAAATGGTTTTAATAATTTGTACAGAAATAGTCAAAACAACATCCAACGTGGACCAATCGAACTGGTACAGGTAATACAGGTATCTATCAACGAAATGTCAAAAAACCTAACCAATACAAAAATGATGCAATTTTTAACACGATTTAGAAGAGTTGAAATGAAATAATGGCAAATTTACGAATTTCAATGATTGTTTTCTTTATCATCTCAATGGGAATTTGTTGTCATCAAGACAATAATAATAAAGATGATAATGATGATGATTTTGTGGCAACAAATGAATGGCAAGTGGTGCGGAAAGGTAAAATATAGAATGGTAGAGGTAAGTGTGGGGCTTTTGGATTTTCAAAACAAAAAAACCTCTAAATTGTAAGTACTGTAAGGAGGGCGTCCATCCATAAAATATCGAAATGCTTGTTACATTTTCCCTCGATTCACACGGAATATTCGTTACACGATTAATACTTGTGTAAATGCTTTTAAAGTGTAAGCAGTGTTATAATTTACTAGCCCAGAAGGTGTCGTGTACAGTTGTGTTTGGTGTACAGGGTGGTTTATTTTCGATGGTATTTGAGAATACCTCATATAAGTAGTGAAGGAACAAACTAACTGGTAACATATTCTCCGGCTATTCAAGTTTTTCAGTTTTTCATGCAGATTTTATCTATTTTATTGAATTTTGAATAAGTTTTAACGTTTTTCAGATATAACACAAATCCAAAATCATTATTCAGATGTTCAACATACCTCGGTATTTATTCTCACAGTTGGCTGTGCTTTTGGTTACGTAGTATCGTAATTTGGTTCGGCCATTTGAAAACTTATTCCAAAGGAATGCTGATTAACTATCCGCTTTGACTCCAATGAAGAGTAAAATCCAAGTTTCCGGAGTTCGTGATGGGTCCCATCTCTCGTTACATGAAAACCTTTTGTACTATCTAATAGGATGCCCTTGGAGATCCCCTTATAGTAAATCTTATCAAAATCCAAAAGCCCTACTCTTATCACTGTATTTTTACAATTTACCCTTAGCTTATTTAGATAATTGTTCCTGAAAAAGGCCAAAAGATACCGCAAGGTTTGCATGTTCGCATGGATCTATCAACTGGTATAACAGAAGCAAAATTATTGAACGATGAAGAAGAGGAAACTAATAATGGAAAATCTAATGCAATTGTTCATGTTCCACAACCCCCCGATGAATCGATTGAATCAAAACAAATTCCTAAATCTGAATTAAAAGAACGGATCGCTAATCTACCAAATGATGATACTTTAGATCCAGACAAAATCAAAGCAATTAAAGATAAATTCCGTAATTATGACGAATTAAAGAAAACTTTAAATGAATTGAATTTAACACCCCGTCTAGATTCGGAGATTATTGTAGAACTCTTAACTAAATATGATGAATTATCATCATCAACGGGTAATAAAGAGGAAATATTGCAAATATTGGAAGATTTAGATTTTCTAACACATCAATATGATAATGCAATTGAATTTGTTGATCGTGATGGTTTTAAACGTTTGATATATAAAAATTTAAATTCAACAGATAATGAAATCCGCAGTGAAACATTAAAATTATTATCGACAATCACACAGAATAATAATAAACCGAAAATACATGCATTAGAAACTGGTTGTATCGTTATATTATTACGTTTCATTAATTCTGATCCAGATGTTGGTATTAAATTACGTGCATTAACAGCATTAAGTTCTTTGTTACGATCGTTTCCTGTGGCACAAAGGAAATTTATTGAAAACGGTGGTTTAACTACGATCAATTTCAATGATGATCATAATGATATTAAAATACAAATTAAAATCGTTACAATGATATCAGATTTGATAACGGAACACCGGTATGCCGCCAATGATGCTAATTTGAAACCATACTATTACAATTTTGATTTTATTAAATATGTTCTAGAACAAAATTGGTGTGATAATTTGAATAAATTATTGTATCGTTTAATGATTGTTGATAATCAAGATCATGATTCACTTGAAAAATGTTTAATAGCAATGCACTCGTTGCGTAATGAATGTAGTGATAAATTTGATAAGAAATTGTTAACAAGTGTACAATTACAATATAAGATTCTAACAAATATTGAAAATGATGATGATAATGAGTTTTTAAATAATTTAAAGCGAATTTGTGATGAAATCGTATTGTCTATTAAAGATATAAAGACTGAATTATAATTTTATCCGTTACAAATATGTATTTGTCTTTATTCAAGGATTCTTACAAAACAAAAAAAAATCCTAAAAATACTGAGATACAATCAACCTATTGGATAATAAACGAAAACGTGGAATTATTCTGTCACCGTATAAATATATTTTTAGTATAATTATAATAAAAATCTAATTTATTTTTTAGTTCTTTGTTTCCTAAGGGCACTTGCGGTCAATTTGTGCTTTACCAGCCTCCTGGTATTCTTGCATTGACATCCACATCTGTTGGAATGTACCAATTGATGCTAGAATTGAACCACCTACCCATGAACCAAAACGTCTCTCAACTGTACCATTGGCTGCAATCATTTTTAAACGTAATGAACCTGGTGTTCTTGACGATAGATCACGACTTAAACGTTCACTAAAACCTTGTACTAACGAATTACCACCAGTTAATACAACTGAACTGTATAGAGCTGGTCGTATATCTACATCACACATACCAGCACTAGTTGCAGCTATTCCCAGAAAAATTAAATAAATTATTCGTATGCTGTTAATTATAAAGCGTATAGATTTACCGATATAGCCTGCACCTAACATGGCGTGATCGAAGAGTGCTTCGGCTAATTTAAAACGTTCCGAACCGAAATCTTGATGGTAACCAGTCGGAAATTCATGTTGGATGGTCGGATAACCGGCTGCTATTCGTTCATCAAACGGTGTTTCAGATACCTTAAATATTAATTGATTAATTTGGTGATAAATTTGTGGATAATACACACTTGTAAGACACTTTGTTGGAAATCTTGTACAGTCTTTTTAACCATGTATGTCATCCAAGTAT
Organism: Mylabris sibirica; assembly: GCA_039776855.1. Lineage (NCBI taxonomy): Eukaryota > Metazoa > Arthropoda > Insecta > Coleoptera > Meloidae > Mylabris > Mylabris sibirica. The sequence goes on from CM077843.1 coordinate 3,234,010, forward strand.
TTGTCGGTTGAAATGCTAATTTCTTCTTTGTAAACTTTGGTTTATCTTTATCACGTACAACTTCTTTGTTTGCTATCAATGATGATGGTGTTAAATCAATGCCCATATGTTCGAGCATTTCACGTGCTTTTAATATTAAATAATCACCACCTAATGGTGATTTCACCAAGGCATTTGTAATCACATAACCATCTAATACAGGTACGGCAGAAGTATGTGTTGCACCACTATCAATAACTAATGCTGTTGCCCGTCCATTAGCAAATGCTGCCAAGGCGGCATTTTTAACAAGGAAAAATGCAGGTACTTTATATTTTTCAAACATGATTTCGGTTAATTTCTCACGACGCTGTCGTAAATTCCATGGACATTCCGAAAATAAAACTGGATGATATTGGGATTCGGATTGTATAATCTATCGAACAAAACCAAATTTAATTATTGTTATAAAATTGTGTTAATAAACCAATACTTTTTCATATGAATAATCGATAATTTTCTCAAATAAATCCCAATTATCAATCATACCGTCTTTCATATAACTGTGTAATTCCATATTCGGTCTTGGTGTGTGTAAAAATGTTGTATCAATATAATATTTCCATGCTACAATTGAAACATGCTTTCAACAATAATCTCGATAATTGTATTAATTGTTTACATGATGGTGTTGATGATATATTCGTATCATCCGGCTTCGATTCCGGTTCAATTTTGTGTGTTTCATCTGGTGCAACCCCAACAACGGCCGGTATATCAGCTTTTGGTGTATCCTCTTGTGCATAACCAACACGCAATGAATGATGGCCTGGATCAAATACTAAAGCACCTATCTCATCACCACCATACAGCATCCCTGACATTTTTCTTTATATAATATTGATAGTAACACTATAGTGATGATTTTGATTCAAAAAAAAATAAATTTTTTATTTTTGAATTTTGAAAAGAACTAAAACAAAAAACTTGCGAATTAGGTTAGGTTCACTGATGACATTTGCCGGGTTTGACAGTGGCGTCGCAATCATACCAATCACACCATGATAAAAACACTAAATTGACCTTATAATTTTAAATCGGCGGCCAGTTTTTTTTATAATTAGTAATAATAATTAATTAATATAGTTAATATGATCATTTGAAGGCTAAAACAAACTAAATTTGTACCTGTGAGAATAAATAAAAAATTGTAGGGTGTGACACTAATACCAATCTTAACTATCAACGATTTCTCCGTGCAGTATAATTAGTTGCCTATCCACAATCACTAAAAATTCAATTGCTATAGTTTTAATATTAAATTATTATGGATTATTATTTTAATAAAGCAAGCAAACAAAAGGGAAATTTATGATACTTATCAAATTTGGAATAGGACACCACAATAAAGAAAAATTAATTAACGTAGGCTCATATTTGAAATTTACCGGGCGTAACTGTAGCGTACGACATTCGCACCAACTGTTTTACAACAAAAACTCTAGATTTTCAACATTTTATTTAAAAATTCGCGGGTAAAAAATAGCCCCCATAACACAACTAACCCCAATGTTGAATCTTGTAAGCCTAAATACATGGAGTTTCTATTATTATAATTATTTTCTTATGCAAAGAGATAAGGTCACAAATGTCTGATAATCTCTTCAATTGTCCAATTGCTATGCGGGGGTAATTTTATCACATATTTTCACCAAGCTCTAACGAAACAGGGAAACATTCATATGTTTCTGTTGTATTATTGTTCGCAGTAGAATTGTTTAGGGTGGCATTCTTTTTACGCTCCAGTTTTTTCATTAAATGTTTACCACCGGCAAACTCACTAGGACCACAAATCGGGTCTGGTTTCACTAAACATTCAGGTGATCCATGACAATCACTACGGGGACAATCATCTTGAAGACCGTACCGGCGTTCACAATCACAACCGATATGAAGGATACTGGCACGTAATTCACGTGATTTGGATCTTTTTACACGTTTCAATTGTTGTTTTTGTTGTTTGTTTGGTGATTTTTGTTGTGTTTTTACACAAACCTGTAAATTATTGTAACTGTAATTTTCATATTAAGTTGTATAATTAATTTGTAAGACCATCAATGAAGGTAGATCTAATGGTTTTTTTGAAATCAATTCATCTTGATCGTTAGGAGGACAAAAACAAACCATTTTTTTGTTCCAAAATTAACTCACTAATAATTTAGAATGAAACTAAAAATTTTTTCTTTTACACTTCATGAAATTTTGATTATTTATATGTTTATTTCCATAGTTATTGTTATTTGAATTATGTTGAAACTTGAATATCAAGGGTGCCCGGTTATTTTATTATCTATGCAAAAGAAAGTTTCTCAAATTATACGTAACTTACGGTTTTTCCAAGAACCGTAGATATATTAAAAACAAGAAATTATATGTTTCTAGTTGCAATTGCCAGCACAGTATTATTGAAGAATTCAGGCTGTTTTTTTTTCTTCTGCTAGTTGGCGAGCGATTCGAAAAAAAAATTCAACGATTTGTAGCGGAGAGGACTGCAGAACATTTTAGCAAAATTAGAACCTCGTAGCTCATTTCGAGGTCTATAAAAGTGCTCATTTGCACATAAAACGACTAAAAATGACTCGTTTTTCTCCATTGCATTCTAGAGAAAAACCGCAACATTTCTACCTGTTTCAGAATAAAATGGAGAAAAACGAAAAAAATCACTGTTGGGAGGGTCTACGAGTCATTCTTAGGCGTTTTGCGTGATTCGCTCGTTTTTGAAAATTGCGACATTGTCCAAAACGAGCAATTTTTACCAACCTCAAAATGAGCTATGAGGTCCTAATTTTTTTCAAATGGTCTGACGCCTCCTCCCCTGCAAATCTATCAAATCTTTTTCGAATCGCTCGCCAATTAATATGAGTTTTTGGAATTAACCACTTTTGAAAAATACTTCATAATCAGATCTAAGACAGACTTAGGTCTAGTTTTGGAATAAAATTACAAATAATTTGAGTCACAAATAATTTATTTTTAAAATCAAGATTAGCAAAATTAATAATTACACGCACAGAAAATTATTAAAAAACAACAACAACATAATATTATAACAAATAGAGCAATAAACACAGTCTACAATTACAAAAGGCACTCCAATAACATAATAACTCTATTATACATTCCAAAAATTAAAAAAAAAGAAACGAAAACTAGTGCCAAAGTTTATTAGACTTTTAATGATACATAACTATCAAAATTTAAAATTAAACAAATCTCTTACACAATAATGATATTAGTTAATTAGTTAGTTTGTATTGATGAATTATTTATTTATAAAACACTTAAAATGCCATTTAAAACACCTAAAATGCTTGTTTTTTTTTTGTAAACAATAACTAGAACTACAATAACACTATCGTATACAGATCAGGCGCTTTCTGATACATACATCAAGAGAGAGAGGGAGCGACCTCAAAACCGCCCAAAATGAGCAAAGATATTGATAGTATTGGTGTGACTCTCTCTTTCTCTGTGTATATAGTTTAAAGTACCGTACCTGTATAATTTTATTGTGATTTCTTAATAAAATGTTATAAAAAAATATTTCAACAACTAGAAGAACGACGTAATACAAACCGAATTTCAATGGGGAAAGAGAATAGAACAAAAGAGGATGAAGAAAGTCTATAGGTACATTATAAATGAAATGGTGAAAATTTCATAAAATAATTGACACCGGTTCTTATAACATCTATAACTGCCTTACATTTTATTTAATTTATTTTTCTTTTAATAATAATTATTGTCGGAGTTTTCAACATATTAATTATAGAATTGAGTAGTGTGTAGTATTTGCCTCGTCAATTCAAAATCAAATTGAAATAAATTATACAGCGAAGGCAACTTCAAACAGGTACATAGAGGTTATAAGCGTGACTTTATGACATTTCCGAGAAGTTGGACACTTGGATTACTCTCTATTTTTCTTATTTGTCACAAAAACATGCGGTATGTACGTATTTCAATTGCCTTCACTGTATATCTCGTTATTATTGTCAGCATTTCACAATACAGCCTTAGCTCATTATATTACAAATATATTCTCAATAAAATTTATTGTCAAATTTGTGCACAAATTCTTATCAATTATTATCTATATAATGTATGTATATTGTATATTGTATAAATTATTGTCATAAAATTTCACAACTCACAGGAATCATTATTGTCATTATTTATTCATTTGAAAATCAATCAGAGACTGCGGGCGGGCGAACGGAAAAACTCAAGAAAATTTCGTGTGTAGAATTTGAAACCAAAAAAGAGAGAAAACTCGAAAAATTGAGGCTACTACAGGTGGTAATCAGACATACGCGACTTTAACGAGAGGATAAAAATGGGGTCAATTCTCACCGTTGTTGTACACCACTCTAATTCACCCCAATTTTCCGTTAATTACACCATTTCGTTTGAAAATTAAACATAAAAATTCTATTCTACCTAACGTACATGCAATCATTCATCCCTTAAAACAAACACACCCCCACATTCACCATCATTTACACATAAAAACTTTGATATGTTTGCACGATAATTTTCTTGGTTTTCTTTTCTCTCTGTATGTCTCGATTTATGTACGTCTGATTGACCCCTAAAATTCCGTATCCTGTAAGAAGTCTTAACGATATGGATTTTTATAAGAATTGAACTATAAGTTTAAGGTTGTAAAAGATTGAGATGAAATATTATTGTCGCTTATTCCAAAAAATCAGTCACCATCATATAAAATTCATATTTTTGATGATATTCTTGTTGTTGATAGTTTCATGTTAGAAAATCCGTCCACGATTATGTAAAGTAACAGCTGATATTGTCAATAGACAGATTATTGATATTGCAATTATGGAAACATGCCTGGTTAAATGGGCACCATTTATATTACCACCATCACCATTTTGATGGGATATATAGCCGGGATCTACTACATGGATCTTCCAACCGAGATTATTGTGAGTGTAACACTGAAATGAAGATTATTTTATAAAATTTCTGAAAGTCTATCTAAAGTAACTGAAAATTACTTGATAGTAAAGTAAATCCGGAGCGTCCATTGGTACAGTCCAGTTGAGATAAGCCGGTTCGCCTTCTTCACAATCTAACCGTAAAGTTTCTATAAATTCTTTAAACGTTTCAGTTTCAGCCGATTTATCGATCGTTTTATGCGCCCATTCACAATACCGTCCTGCAGCCGTTGGATACGGATACCCATCATGATCGTAAGCTACACCAGCATACACTTTTTGTTTACGTTGTTCAATTTCCGATTTCTGTCCAAAACCACCTTCTGGTGAATCACAGATGTAGAATGGATGGTATCTAGCAGGACGTGTACTATCATCACCACCTTCTACACTAAACATATACGTTTGGCCTCGCTCCACAGTTATCTCAGGTATTAATAAATCATTAATATACCAAGCAATACCCCAAGATGGATGGCCAGTGATTGGTGTATAACCACGTTTACCACCAGTTGGACCGATTCTTGCTGTAAATACAGCTTCACCGATAATCTTTGCTGGTGACCATGGTTTCGGTCCGTTCTCATCTACCAAATCGGCTAAATTACTAATTGAACAATCATTATCGTTGAAATCACTAAAATCGATTGTTTTTTCAACGGTAGTTTTATCGGTGATCGAATGTGCATTGGCTTCTTTACGATGATTTAATGGACCAAAAGCAGCAATCACACTAACTTTACCTTGTGCTGGTATTGGACGATCATTCACAGCTTCATTTGTTTGTAATGGACGTGTATAGGTGATTGTTGTTACACCATTGTTTCGTTCACCGGAAATTAATGTGACATCATTACGGCCACCGATACGTTCATCAGGACAAACACCCGATTTACCATCACATTGGGCCGTATGCGACATATAATAATCGATTGCTTTAAATGAAGTTGTGTTTGTGTCGTAGAAAGCTACCGTAACATCACCACCAATCTGTATTAATCGATTGAAAAACGTTAGCGTTTTTTAGATTAACTTTATTTGATAGAATTATACCGCGTCCGCCACTTAAAACTTTAAGAATTACATATTATCGATTGGTGAGAGATCCCAATAATATTTCAAAGAGTTATAGGGTAGACCCTGGAGATTATCTTACAATTAGCAAAATTAGAGCCTCGTAGCTTATTTGGAAGTTAGGCAAGAACGATCAAAATGACTTAGAATGACTAGAAGACCCTTCCAACATTTCTTTTTTGTTTTTCTGCATTGCAATCTGCAAAAAATGCAAAATATTTCGACCTGTTCCAGAATACAATAGGGAAAAACGAACAAAATTAATGTTGGGAGGCTTTACAAGTCATTCTAATGTCCGTATTTATAAACCAACATCACACTCGGTCTCAAGTCCCAATCTCAAGCAAGAGTTCTGGTTTATAAGTCTTACTTCGGAAATTCTCGGTGGAAGTCAGGATTTTAGTTACTTTTGACAGAGTTACGTTTTTCTTTTGATGCGTATTGTGTAACTCGAGCTCGTCTCAAGGCGGCTACAACCCAATCTTGAGTACAAGTATCGTTGTTTGGTTTGGTTACACAATCTGGTCTCGAACTCAAGCTCAAGCTTCGAGTCCGCCTCAAGTTCGATTTATAAATACGGGCATAAGTCATTTTACGTATACAGTAATGTCCGTATTTATAAATCAATCTCAGACTCGGTCTCAAGTCTGACTTTCAAGCGAGAGTTTTGGCTTATAAGTCTTGCTTCGGGAATTCTCGGCGGAAGTCAGAATTGAGTAGGTATATGGGGGGTTATTTTTGACAGTGTTACGTTTTTCTTTTGGCGCACACGCGCACCTTCTATTCTATACAAGTTAAGCTCGTCTCAAGGCAGCTACATCCCAATCAAGGTTCGGTTACATAGACTGGCCTCGAACTCAAGCTCAAGCTTCGACACCGTCTCAATTTCGGTTTATAAATACATGCATAAGGCTTTGAAAATCGCGACATGGTTACAGACGAGCGTTATTTGACCAACTGCCCAATGAGTTATGACTTATGAGGTAATAATTTTGCTAAAATATTCTCTACGGACCCTCCTATAAATTACTAAGAAAAACTGCCCTTAGTTAAGTGGGAAATCCTGTATTTGCTGAATACTTAGAATACCTTTCAATACTAGAACATCACAAGTTGATTCTGGATAAAACCGTAAAAAAATGGGAGAATTAAAGCCAAAAATCGAGAATCTAGCTCGAAAATTGATTAAAATTCGCTATACTTTTTTTACTATATTAGAAAAATTAGCTAAAATTAATGATTTAGAATAATTTTTTTAAACATTTCTAAAATTTACACAACTTAGAGGCAAAATTTATTAAAAAATGATGATTTATGGCAAAAATATCTTAAAATCAAGACCAAAATTGTCTATTTTGTTTCTTTTTATTAACAAATTCGCTAAAAATTAATGATCTAGAACGAAAGCGTCTCTAAATTTAGATTTAAATCTGGAAATCTTCTTCAAAAAAAGCGTCAAAATTTGTGTTTTTTGAACGATTCAGTATCAAAATTTGTTAAAAGCTAATAATTTACGACAAAAATGTTTGAAAACCTTGAAAATTCAACTACAACAGTTGACTAAAAGTGTCTTTTATTTTTGACGACTTAGGAACTCAAAGTGATTCTTGAATCCTAAGTAAAAGTAAAAAATTCAGCTTTAAATGATTCACTTGTAATAGCTAGATATGTATATGGATAAATTAACAAATCGTAACATTATTATGGATTAATTAATTGTTCAACCATGGTCCAATCGGAGATTTTGTTAAAATACGGCTTAGTAGCGCCACTACAGATTTTTAATATGTAAAGTACGAAAATTGTACGCGTTTAAGTGGCGGACGCGGTAGAAATCAATAAATTACCATTTGTGGTCGATTCTGTGCCCCGGACAATCCAAACGCTACATATTGGTCTTCGCGAATTTTCGCTGACAATGTGATTTTAACATGGTCCCCTTCCAATGCCCAACGTACTTGAAGGCGTTTATTTAGGAATTCACGACAATTCATTGGTGTTAGTGGTCGGGGTGTTGTACTGGTCTATATAAAAAAAAAAAATTATAAAATTAGTTTTATCGTTAAGTCTGAAATCAATTTGAAAGGGAGGCAATCACAAAAATTAAATTGTTTTATATTGAGAAATCTTTTGAGCTTACTCACATTGTTAGTTAACAATGAAAGCAGCAGTGCTGATGTTACAAGAAACTAAATTCGAAATGGGTCTGTTGTACTTACAGGGTTGTACCACCAAGCTGGCTGTTTTTAACAGGAGAATTCAATTATAAAAATAAATAATTTTAAATTTCAAAACAATTAATTAATAAATTATCGTTGGATTGAATACTTACAGAGATTTTCGTCTGGCCTAGAGCCGGCGGTACATCCAGATCCTTTGGTATTAGAACATGTCCGAAATTATGTCGATATTGGACACACCATACAGCCAACCAATCAATATCGTAAACTGTCAATGTTCCCGGCAATTGTATCTCAATATCTTCACCTTGATAGCCACGTAATGGATCCAATGAGCCCATCTCATTTGGCACTTTAATACCAAACGGTGTTGGTTCTGTACCATTACCAACCCAAAAATATGCATCCGGACCAGCACCATCATAATGTAAATTTGGTATATAGAATGTTTTCGCATCTAAAATACTGATATTGTCCGAACGTAAGCCGTGCGCTAAACGTTTAAATTCAGGTAGGACACGTGGTTTTGGTACTTCCAAATTAGGTGGGATGAATACTTCACCGAAATCAACCTGTAAATTATAACACACATAGAGAAAAAAAATTAAGGGTACATTCAACTATCATCTACTAAATTAATTCACCATTTTGTTAGAATAATCAACAAATGGCGTAAACATTCCTTTATTGCTTTAGGGTTGTATTTGTGGTGTAAACGATAAAGATCCAGCTAAATTCACCACATATTTCTCTCTAACACATACACACATTATACATATACCCAAACATCTAGCTCTAAATATAGATGGTATTCCTTTAGAACAGGAATCATAGGGTTGAATTTTGTATTTTTGTTTCAAATTCAGCAGTAGGTGGTGCCCAGGCCCTGCTCAAGTAACAACAACAGTATCTACATTATCGACCTGCGCCACCAACAGACGCAACGCTTACTCCCCAAAAACTAGAACGCTCCAAATAGTGATGATACTCCACATATATAGATATAGTTTAATTCAAAATGGCTACCTGATTTCAGATTCCCATACACACACACACACACAAACGCACACAATTCCATGTACCTAACGTATTTCTTAATAGATATGAAAATTTATTGCAAACATGGATTTTAATCGAAAATTTGTGGGGTGAAAAGTCGGAAATATAAGAGAGAAAAATATTAAGACTCCGATAATTGACTTCATTTATTCAAAAGTACGGTTAATAATTTATAAAGAGATTCATAATTGAGAATTGGTTGAATTGGCCCGGCGCCTCCACCAAAAATACACCACTGTTAACTGTGGTGAAGAAAATGACCAAATTCTATCGATTTCTCTTCGGCATCACGTTTACTAGTCGGAAGGCGTTATGAAAGCTATTCAGTAAAGGTAGTAGAGTGGAACATAAGCAGCATTGGACCCTCGATTTTCCTACTCAAAACTCTGTTATGGTGATGGCAAAACTCTTTATTCATCCCATCCCTCCCTCCGTTGGTCTTCCACCATCCCCACTGTTACTGACAACCGTGACATATACACTGACATTGGTATTATGAATATTTCCCGTGATATCTTTTGTTTGTCGACAGAATTCTAATTTGTTTCAAGTGTTCCTCTACACAATTTTATAAAACACATCACCTAATTCTGATTGTGTACAATGAATAATTAACAATTTTAAAAGAGGCAATTAAACAAACTGCATTCGATAGAGGGCGAGAGGCGAAATGAACAAATTTTAAATTACTGTTTTATCTAATATGCAATAAATAAATGAATGGAGAGAATGTCAGAGAATAACGACATGATTTAATGGTGTTGTGCTGGCTTGGTATAGTAAATGGAACCAGTTTAGCATGACGGACACAACAGAGGCAATGGGCCGGATAGATTAATCAGGAACTGAGTGTTTGTTATAACTGCTACAGCCTTCAATACTATCACCAATAACAACAACAACAACAAGAAGCCGGCGTCAACTTAATTTCCGTTTTTTAACGTTTGAATAGTGACAACCAGAAGAAGAATGAAAAGAAGAAGATTTTTGTTATCGTAAAGGGGAACAACTTACCGTAAACCGTCTACACCAAACTGATAACCATCGGATATCTCGGATTCGTTTACCCATTGGTAATCTGAGAATTATATCGGTGTTGTTGTAAGCTTGTAATACTGGTGGTTCCCTGAAAACAATAAACAACAACAAGTCAAATTCAATGTATAAAAGTCTATAATTACCGGTAAACTGTTGTGTCTATTTAGATGTAAATGAATGACTATCATAGTCATTCATCTTCTACCCACCCTTTATATCAGGATTTACCCTTCTATCTAGCCATCCCCGAACAATCCCTTCTTATCTAAAGATCTAAATATAACTTGTTCTTCTTTAATGAAACGAGAGAGAGAGAGAGAGAGAGAGAGAGAGAAATAGAAAAATTATATGTAATTGACAAAAGATACACATAAAATTAAATTCACAACGTAATAAATGTTGATAATATTGAAAGTTGAAAACATCCCACACGCAACTGATGACATGGCAACTTTGTAATGTATTCATTGCACAAATATTGGGGGTGGCGTAGGAATTTCCACTAAATTAAAACTAGTTTTAAGGGAAATTTATTAGAACTAAGTATGCCAACTTGTTGAGTTTGTGTCTGTGTATGTGTGTTAAACAAAAAACAAATCCCTTGAAATCCGGCGAAAAAATATTGGAAAAGAATCTATCGTAGAGTTGCTTTCCCCCTTGCTTATTCCTAGCAAAACGTAAATAAAATAAACATTGTACCGTTTAAGTAGGATTTATAGAAGAAACGGTAAAAGTATCTTTAGAATGGAAAAGAACCCGAATCTCTCTTTTCTCTCCTATATATTCGTCTCTGTATCTTCATCGTACACTTCTATTCTGTATAAAGTTTTCCTGCTTTCATTAAACAGCTTATTGCTATCATCATCGGCAAGTAGATTTTAAGCCGATTATATCGTGTAACTATGACAACGATTAAGTATCTGTATAGAAATAATAGATGTGGATATATACCTGCCGGAATATTCTTCAGGATATGGTATGATGATACCTTCCGGACTGGGTCGTGGTGAATTACCGATCCAGAAGAAAGCATCCGGCCCAGTGCCATCATATGAGAAGCCCTTAATGAAAATTGTATTCTCATCAACAGCATAAGCTGTACCACGAATACCATGGGCGAATTCTTGTAGAGGACCGATTAAACGACCATAATACGGTTCTGGATGTGGACGACCACAATATACTGAAACAAAAAAAGAAAAATGTTTAATTAATTTTAAATAATATAAGCGTAACGAAATCAATTTGCTGACTATAGTGATTACTACCCCTGGTGGAATACAAACCTAATAAAAATCTCCGTATAATATATTGAGTTGGTAACGATAGACCAGTAGGAGAATCTACCCTTACCGTGTTTTCTATATACACGTACACATCCGCATATAGAATGATCAAGGGGATGATGATGATGATGATGATGATTTTGAGGGTGATTTTATAGCTTCGTGTTTGTCACATACGAGTTATTATCGAAACTTTTGTCGGTCATTCAAGTTCGTTACAGAGAGTATCTTTTAACAAGGGATCATTGCCGGTAATACACTTTTCCTGATAATCTACTACCATTTGGGGGAAGAGTGGCTACTACCACCCTACATAATGATGATGGTGATTTCCATTTTGACGTTAAACATACTCGTTATTGTTAGTTAAATTTTTATAACTAGCACCCCTTCATTTTGTGGACGATTGATGTTGTGTAAACAAGCCTCATCCACTCTACCATCTGTTTTTTTTTCTTCTTCAAATCAAACAAAAAAATATATATATCTAAGGGTGAAAATCCCGGGGAATTGTAGAGAAATACGAGCTATAACTGTATACAGTTTTGTATTTAATGGACAAAGATAAATCGTCTTATAGTATTGAATGATCAGTATTGATTTGGTGTATTAACAGTAGTGGCAGTCGATAAAGTTAGATGACTGGGCTTTTAAAGGGTGTATGTTTGGGTAAAACGAATAATACGAAGGGATATTTCCGCAATTTTCAAGTCAACTCTAAATGGCAGGATTTCAAGTGTCAAGAAACGCAATAAACGGCATAACCATAGACGTGATCGCCTTCGATTCGATTTTAATAGAATCACCATTGTCAATGTATTTCTTTAATTATAATGGTAGATTTACCACCCGCCACCACTATCAACCACCGTGACTAGTGTGATATTTATACCACCACCACCACCACCACCACCGTTGTACTACAATTCACAAAACGATAGTAGACGACGACGAATATGCCGCCGGGGATTCCACACAATAGATGACGCATCGATCCAATGACGTATTCATTTGTCTTCTGCTTCATTGCTAACAACCCCCGCACATTTCAACCACCACCCCCGTAACATATACGACTTTGTAGTGGCGTTACGGTCACGTGTCCATCCACTGAATCGTAATGATATTAAAGAATTTTTCTTTTAGTTTTTTCCTCTCTTTCTTTCTCGCATACAAGGGGATGGTTTAATAAAGTTGAATTCTTTTTGAAAAGATGTACGTTTCTAGTATCGTTAACGCCCTAATGATTGTTCCGGCGGTGGTATTATTAGAAAATCGGAATTAAATCAAGTCATAAACGAAGGGTGGATAGTGAATCTCTTCGTTCCTCTTTGTTGTTATCACCCTATTCATCATTATCATCATCATGGTGCAGGACATTTATTTCTACAGAGTCAGCGAAAACTAAATAATTTTTGTTAATTATTTGATAATAATTTATCAAAAGATCTACAATTTTATCGAATTTTTATCAGAACGAATCTATTTTCACCCTCCTTATTCTAAAGCACAACGTACACTTGTGATCATCATAGTGTACTCAACGAAAATCCATCGACCATTGTAAATTTCAAGGGAGTCTAAAGCATGAATATCGTCCGGATTTCCCCAATAGAAGGAAAAAAAAGTAGAGGAGAGAACGTTAAAAGCCGGCTTCTATGTTTGGGTGTTATTTGAACGTTTGCATCTAATATTATTTATGCAGTGGAAATCTACTAAAGATCGGTTCTTTTCTTATCCACAATGTACACTCACTTAATGGAATCGAACGGTCATAATCAAGTGTAGTTCATGTGCGAAACCGATAAGAATATGTTGTTCTAAATCTATAGATATAATATGAAAAGATCAATATATAAGTTGACATACAATTTTTTTCTCAATCTTCTTATGGTGTCTATGTGATTAGATCGTGCTGCGAGAAGGGCGAATTGTTTTGGTCCATTCCGATCTTTGCTAGTAGCTGTAATCAACCAACCCCCTCGGCCCTCGACTCACCCTCAGCAAATTGTTCTTTAATCCGACATTTAGCCACAACAATTTATGGAATTGCAACGGCAACAGGCGGTGGTGGTTTCAGTGATGATGGCGACGACTATATGTAGGGTGTTATAGTTAATGATACTATTATCTTACAGTATTTCTTTTTTTTGTTGTTGTTGTTGTTGTTGTGCCTTCTTGTTGATTGTCTTAAATTCGACAAGTGTTTAATGTTGTCATCAAAGCTACAGATTTCAATTGAGATAATGTACAGAATGGTAATTTATTATCGGAAATAGTAGAAGAAGGACGGTTCCCGCCTGGCTTTTGGCCCCTCGCTTTTCTACATCCATTAACTGATTAAAATAAAGCATTTTGTCAGGATTAGATCCATAATGAGAATCGCTTCAATCGACTGTGTATTTGTGTGGTGTTTTTCTCTTAAAAAAAAAAGAAATAGAACAACAACATATAGAAAAAGCATCATTTCCTCTTCCTTGTCGTCATTGTACGACGGAATATTTTTGGTAAACACGTACGCAACACCAACGACATCGACAAAGATTGATATGACAGTTATGAGTGAAGTTGATTGGTTGTCGTCGTCGTCTTGACTGACTCAGAGAAATATCTAAACTGAAAAATGTTAATAAAGCACACAAACGTATTCCGAAACAACAATTATCTTGATCCTTATCAAGTTTACGTTTTCAAAGACATAAAATTCTTATCAATAAGTGAGCGTAACTAGAAGACTTTAGAAACCTTATAGAAATGAAAGCTAGAGGACTAGTGGTGAAAATAAAGATAATTAATTAACATTTCTTGTTTTTAATATGGTATCAATGATAGTAAAGGATGTTGCAATTAACAAAGCAAACACTTATCGTAAATGTCTAAAATAATTTAGTTCTTGATCTTTCACAACCGACTTGAGGGCTACAATTTTGATAATTCGTCTCGTCTGCAAGCATTTAACACACAATGTAAAAATTAAACAAAGAGTGTAATACAGCATGCTCACAAATAAGTGAAATTACCAGAGTTTTAGCTATGATGGAATAAATTTGGCATCTGTCTCAAGTCTTACCAATACGTAATGTGAAAGTTAGATGAAACTGAGCTCGCCTTAGCAAGATCTGGGCTCAAATCGGTCTAAACGTGGACTTACACACATTTGGCATATTTGGGTGAGTCTATCGTTAGCTCAAATTAAGCCAAAGTCTTGCTAAGATGAGCTTAAGTATGAGAAAAAGAGCCGGGGTATAGTAGCTACTCATGAGTAACACTGTGATGCGTTATTTTGCTGAAGCTTTGAGTATGTGTTACGTGTGTTGATACCATTACTAAGACTCAGTTACTCAGTAGAGCAACTAGCACACCAAAGGATTGTCTCATTAATACATAATAATAACACAATGTCTGTTTTAAACTGCTCTATTGTGTGCAGTTCTGAGCTGTACTGTTTTACGTTCAGAAATTTCATGGTGTCGATGCCTATAATTTTTAAATGCACCAGGGGCGGACTTAGGATATAACCTTGGGGCCGGCTACTGCATAATCCTAAATTTGCTAGATTGGACATATTATTAGAGAAAAAAAAACACCTTTAACCAGTCGTTTTCTCCGATTAATGATAGAACTCGCACAAGTTTTGTTGCCCACAGTGGAAACCCGACTTTAAAAAGAGACATCATCAGCAACTCAAGTAAATAATTAATTTTTAGGGGACTAACTTAAAGCTCGGGGGGCTAAGCCCGCTTAAGTCCGCTACTGAAATGTCCTCCAACTTTTTAATTATTTGACCCATTGAAAGCATTCTTCATCACTTTATTAGTTTAGGTTCAAAGAAATTCAAAAAACAATTTGATAATTAATCGAAACAAGACGAATAAATCTGAGCACAAAATGAACCACAATGTATGCTGTAAAAAGTGTATTATAGCTCAATTGCGCTGATACACTGTGTTAACACACTTGCCTGCGTTTGCTTCAGAGTAATTTCGCAGCCAGGAAGGAGGCTACGGCGCTGCAGCTCCCCCAAGACTATTGCAACATCATTTATTTTAGTACTTTATTTAATATTTGGGTAGATTTTTTACTAGAAGTTTCATTAGATGAAGCTTCTCCTTAAAATGTCCCGACATACATAACTTTGATCAATTCCTAGTGAAACAACCCGTATATATAGGTAAAGATATTAAATATCGTTGTAATCAGCGCCCCCTGAGAAATATTTTTGGTTGCGTTACTGCTTCAGCGCATAAAATTTAACTGCGTTACAGATAACTAATAGTAGCCCAATAAATAAGTGGGAATACATGTGCCGGAGCTGGTTTTAGCAAAAATAATAGAACTCCATCTGGAACAAACGGAAATGTTTCGCTTTTCTTTTCAGAATTCAGTAAAGAAAACTGGAAGAAATGAATGTTACGAGGGTTTTCGAGGCATCTTTTCAGGATCCTTCAGAATTTTTTCGCAACACTCGTCAACTAATATGACTTGACGTTAGAACTGGCCAGTTTTGAGTGGCTTTCGTCGTATATAATCGTAAAATCGTTAAACATAGAAGATGTGGTTAGAAAATTTGATACGGACTCTAATATTTAGCCACCTTTACCATTGATTTTATCATCAAATGTATAAGAAAACTGATTTTAATACTTTTCATTCTTTGAATGTTTTTCAATTATTTGTGCGTCTACTATCGTGTTCTATTTTGTTAATAGATTCTGAAGGAAAGATTTTTAACGAATAAAAAAACAACCAAACTCTATAGAATCTCATAAAGGTTGAATAACCTTTGTAAAAATTATTCTACAGGTATAGTAGAATTTACCAGCTAAGAGATTGACTAAAGTAATAAAATTAGTTTACAATAGTTTCGGGGACAATAGAGTTGATGGGTTGGTGAAATGTTGACACTGCCATAAATATTCAAAATTTGCCACGACTATGAAGTTGGTAACCCTGATTTTCCGGGTTTTTGTGTCTGGGATATATTATTTGTTAAATTTAGTCTTAATGTTGTGCTCATCTCAATGCACTCTATAGAGTTTTATTAGTTCTCCAACATTTCATACAACTTCAGGCATAATATGGATGTGTGTATATGTACACTTATGGTAGAAACTCATCCCTTTTCAACAAGTTTTCAAGTTGGATGCGGTTCCAACTGAAGTCTATATTAGTGTTTGCTAACGTTATGTTGACTATCAACTTGGAACTTGATGCCAGGCAATTTTTGCCACTATTATAAATATAATAAAGCATCCCTCTACACACAGACATACACTGATCGTCTATCCAAAATATACATACATCAAATCATTTTAAAACAATCAATAACTATTAAATTAACATACAACTTATAATGGACCCTCAAATAACACGATTAACAGCCCCAACAAAATGCCACGAATAACCCTATTTCTTATGTACGGTGATTTGTTCTACTATGAGGTATGGTTATGTGTAGAACTCGTTTAGTTTAGACTTACATAAACAAATCTAATAACGCCCCTGTATAACAAGATCTTCTTCAACATGTATTGTTCGTGTTATAGGAGCGTCTATTCATTAAATGTAATTTCTATTAGTGATTTGTTTTTTGATTAATTAGAATGATCTCATTTATCATCAAGGCTTCGAATCGGAACTGAATCGAAAACCGGAATAAAAACGAAATTTTGAGCGGAACAAAAATCGGAACTGAATCGAAAACAAAAACCGTTTTTATTTTCGGGAGCATACCATTTAACACGATCCTTTTCTCTTTTTCATCTCTTTTTCTTCTCTGTTTCGGAACTACATCGAAACTCCCGATTTTGATCATTCTTGGAATCTAAATACAGGGTGTCCGATCTAAATAAGGTTGATTCTATGGAATTCCTATTAGTCGACGAGCGATTCAAAAAATATTTAAAGAATTTGTAGGAGGGTCCCTAGAGAACATTTAAGCAAAATTAGAGCCTCATGGATCATTTGGAAGTTGGTCAAAAATCGCTTGTTTCTAACGATGTCACGATTTTCAAAAACTGACTCTAGGATTCTTCCAAAATTGATTTTTTTCGTTTTTTCTCCATTATTCTGGAACAGGCGGGAATGTCTTAGTTTTTTTTTATAATGCAATTAGGAAAAAAAAACAATTTTTGAAGGCTCCTAAAGACATTTTAAGTCGCTTTGCTTGTTTAGTTCGTTTCTGAAAATCGCTACATTGTCAGAAACGAGCGTTATGACCAACTTCCAAATGAGCTACGAGGTTCTACTTTTGCTGAAATGTTCTCTAAGGACCCTCCTACAAATCCTTAAAATATTTTTCGAATCGCTAGTTGGATAGTAGGAGTTTCATTGAATTAACCATATTTAAATCGGACACCCTGTAGGTAGTTTCTTTTATTTGAGTATTTTCTCGTTCGTGTCCATATTCAAACTCAAAAGAGATATTAGGGGTTGAAGTTACCTCTTCAAGTTAGTTTTTTTTCAAATATCCCTTTAACGGCTCAATATTTTTTAGTGATTTTAAAACTAATGATATAGATTCGCTAGGGCTATCAAAAATCGTAAACCAAGTTTTCATCCCTTATTGTGGGTTAAACTTATAGAAGATTACCTATATGTCATTTTTAATGATTAAACATATTGACATGAAAATTGTTCTAGTAGAAAATTACAAAATAAAAGTTAATTGTTTGAGGTTTTTCTGTATTTAAAATATTTACCCTGTAAATAGCTTTTAATGGTTGTAATACCTTGTACAATTAGAGTTAATTTTAGAATTTTGAAAATTACTCATTTTAAACTGAAGCGAAAACTGAAAAACCGTTATTTTTACCGGAATGAAAACCGGAACAAAAAAAAATAACGGTTTGAAGCCCTATTCATGGTGGTATACTGGTACCACTATTACCAAAAAAGAAAAAGGTATACTTTCAGATCTATTTCAGAACTTTTTGAAAATTGTTTGGTAGATGACAAGTTTATAACGTAATAGTCTTTCAGATGTTTCTGCAGAGTTACAGTGATACCACCCTTGTAAAACGTTAATCGTCCAAAAAAAATAAAAAAATAAAGGGGTGCAGGGTGCGGTCCAGTATTTTCACAATGTTTTTCTTTGCTTCTGTCCGTTGTAAAATTACCCCCACTCATCCACTATTCAGCGGTAGTGTGATGGTAGTGGTGTTTTCTCACAACTGAAAGGATTTTCAGAGTTTCCCAGCTAATACCACCACCACCATTACCTCCTGAAAGCTACCCAGCCACCCTAAAGATCTCTACAAGAGGACTACTAGCTAAAATAAACGATCCATAGGTACCTTTATTAATTAGTTTTCTTACCTGCACTGATCAGAATTGTTGCAATTGTAAATTTAATCATTTTATAAAAATCCAATGGTGATGTTAAGATCTACGACATTCACACAAAAAATTTATTGTCACTTGTTTTTCTTTTTTTAAATGGATGATTAACAAAAAATAATAACAATGGAAACCGGAATTTGTGGTGTTTTTTTTCTTCTAACGTATTACATGTCAAAAATTTTGTAGTACTGACGGTGGTGGTGGTGATGTGGAAGCAGCATTTACAGCTGCACACTGCACACAACACAACTACTGTGAATCCAAAATTTTCCAGCAAGGAGATTGTTGTGTACGGCGCTTTCACCAACTCCGGGGGCGGTATCCGGAACAATGGGCGGATACTTTCTATAGACCGCCTCTTGGTTTTCGCCACCACCACTACCACCGACAGACGGCCACAGTTAATGCTGCCCCCAACAATAACAACAACAAGTTAAAGAAGTTTTGAATATTTTTATTTTTCTACAAGACGTGTACATCTACTGAGTCGGCATACAAAATCCATAGTATTTGGAAAATTTTAAAAAGGGGTGGAAATTTACCTATTTGTTCCACTACTTATTCAAAGCAGTGGTTGCATTCTGCTGAATTTGCAAATCCATGTTGCACTACGACTATCGAACAAGAATTATTCTACGATAAAAACAAATGTGTGAAATTTCTATTTATTTTATCTTCTATTATTAACAAGATTAGATAAATATTTTCCCATTTCACAAATAATGAAGATCATTGAACGTAAACAATGTTAGTGGGTCAATATACAAGATATCCGTCCTTATATTGCCCCATTTTTGTACTTTCTCTCCATCTCGCTTATTCGATTGATGTCATCAAGTTTAATTAGAAATTCTTCCAGTTTTCGTTTCTTTTCATCAACATGAGACTGCATCAGTTAATTTACGATTCGCTCATTCCTTCAAGAAAAGCCAAGAAAAATGTTTGAGCTTTAATTATGCGACTCAAGATGGTAGGTATTTGGTAATCAGAGATGTTTCTGAAAAAGATAGAAAACAATCTCTGGAATGTTCCGATCTTAATTATGAGTTTGCAATGTTAAAATCAACTCTTGTGTAGATACGTATGTGTGTATTTATTGATTTTATTGTTAATTGATGAGGGGAAACTAAACTAGTACTGATTGGTGGTGTCTAAAGGAATTAATAGTGAAACAATATTGTGAGGATGTTAGCGTTGAGACTGTGTCATCGACTGGAAAATTC
The DNA here is from genome assembly GCA_039776855.1 of Mylabris sibirica. Classification (NCBI taxonomy): domain Eukaryota; kingdom Metazoa; phylum Arthropoda; class Insecta; order Coleoptera; family Meloidae; genus Mylabris; species Mylabris sibirica. The sequence goes on from CM077843.1 coordinate 3,254,211, forward strand.
TCCTCTCAAATTGATTTAAATTACAATTTACAATTTCTAATTTCGTACTGCATGTAATCATCTTATTGAGGTGGAATTTGTTGGGAGATATCACAGGGAAAACACACATACCTACACATCAAAACCACAGGTTATAACAATGATAAGAGGAAGGATGGTGGAAATTGATAAATCCAACAGCTTAACCAGCAGCAATGATAATTGTCTTCCGGTTTATTTGTGCATGAATACATCTAAAGAAATTCGATTATATTCACATTATTTTTTTTTCCCATCGATAAAAACATAAATCATCCCTCGACGATTCTATCTCTCTTTTATGTACCGTAAATATTGAATGAGCAAATTAGCTGTAGTTTATTACTGGATACGTTAATATACGCACACACACATTGTCACACATACACACAGAAGGCAGAAGATTGTTTGGTGTAAATGCAGCTTTACACCCCCCAATTTTAAGGCGCTTTTGTCAATCCCTATATCGTGCGTTTTCTACTCTATTAAAATAGAGAACACCGCGAGGAGGTATAGAGGGTAGAATAACGGGTAGGGAAGACAGAACAACCCCATCATTTAGTAATCTCTGATAATCGGGGATGCATTAAAACATTACGTTAATAGCCATGGACTACCATGCAAATCACTGTATCGATTCTAAAAAACGTTCAACCACCCCTCTGTATTGTATACATATTTACTCCCCTTTGTGACAAATCAAACTATTATTATTATTATGGCATTGTCACGCACTAATACCCCTTTCTATATATTTATACATCTACAATTTCCATCGATTTCTACCCTTTTTGATAAAAAAAATCTAATTAAAATTAGTCTTTAGTTCTTGTAGAGTAGACAACCAACTATACCACTATAATACACATTAGCAAGGCCTACTTGGTCTTTCAGCTTAAGGCTGTCTGAATTGATACTTTTAAGAAAAAGCCAATTTCTGCCATCCCACATGGGCGGTAGTTACTACCGCAAGAAAAGAAATAGCAAATATTTCCGTCTTCATTTTACTCATACTGCTTAATTAAACTGTCATTAATTATAACAGTAAAACAGAGATAGAAATACTATCTATTTCTTTTCATTCGATGGTAACTAGCACCAATGCGGACAAAATTGGCGTTTTCTCAAAAGTTTGCTCCTTATGGGATTTTAAAAAAATGCACAAGTCTGAGAGAGATTGTTGAGTTGAAAGATCAACAAGCCTTGAACATTAGTATAGCGACAATTTAGGATTTTTATTGTTATATGGTTGGTGCAATGAATTTTGGAAATCCAGGGACTTTCATGATATTGTTAATGACAATTTGAAGTTACATTTGAAGATTTTCATAAATTAATGAAAAATAAATACAAACATTGAGGAGTGCACCTTTATAATTATTTGTATATAGTTAATGTAAGCATTTAAAATAGTTAATTATAATATTTTTTGTTTAATAGTCACACTATACTCTATTATTATTTATTATACTAGAGTATGTAAAATTTGAGTTGCTGGGTTAAGCAACCTATCGGGGATATTCGGTCGGCATCGAAGTTAAAAACGCCGTCCTGAAAATATTAGGCACTTGTGCCACAAACACGTGTAAACTCACCGTTCCGCATTGTGAACTCTACGGCGCTGCTAGAATTATGATAATGTTTTTAAATCAAGTAGTAGACATCAACAGTTGAGTTCATTTAGAATTTAAACGATCTGCGCACCGAAGGTCACCTTGCAACTGATTGTGAGATTGTATGTACACTCACGAGCACATAAAAGAGACTACTTAGTAAATTGTAACTTTTTCTAATAAAGGGTGGTTCTACAAATTTTCTATGGCGGAAACTGGCTAAAAAACTCCCTACCTCTTCACCTTCTTCCGCTGACGAGAGAAAGAGCCTAACTTACACGAACCGAAAAATATGATATTTTTCGCTCAAGAGTCGATCTCTTTTATATGCTGGTGAGTGTACGTCGTAGTCTACCAGTAGTGAAATTAGTACTTGTTCTTCCAATAAACGTAAAGATGTACATGGGTAATTTATTATTATCAGGAAAACAGACAATAGTGCGAATCTGTATAAGGAATTTTTCCATGTAACACCAATAAAGAAGGAGTTAGGTACATAATATTCGTACTCTTTATTGTTAATAAAAGAATAATTGTAGAAGACATTGGATTCTGTTGTTCTAAAAGTATTCTAATATTACTTGTTGATTATATATTATATAGAGACTTACAATTAGTTTTCATCATGGAACTCAATATGTTACTTTTAAAATGATAATGGTACATAAATATTTAAATTTACCGCCAAAACGATCTTATGTATTCTTTTTAGTGACTTTTTCTGTGTAAACCCGACTTTAATCATTACGATGACCCTTTCTATTTTACAAATAAGGTATGGTTATATCACGAACACCACTGTCTACGACAGCAATGTTGTGATTTTTGTTCTAATCGAATGACTTCCTATACTGATTAGAAGGGATTTGTTTTTTTTCTATCTAGTTAAGCATTTCAAAAAAAATTGCAATTAAAATTTGAAATGAAATTAAAATTGATTAAATATTCGCCGCCTATTTATTGATACAAACAATGTACGCCACTGGTTTCCAAAAGTAACTTATTATTAGTGATTTTTCTGTTAATTTAGTTACCACCAAAGAAAAAAAAATTCCCCAAACTAAATGTCAAAATTTTCTAATATTTGGGTTGAACTCGTGCCTCAATTTATTGAAACTACAAAAATAATTATTACGTAATCAATAATTATCGAAAACAATTAATAAATTTATAATTAATGTAAGTTTCTTAAATAATTGTTGAATAAGTTGATTTCCTAATGCAAATAGTTGAATAACTTGAGCCTACTTTAACAAAATTTATCAATAATCTATTAACTGTCATATCGCTCTTATTTTTATAAGTTTTTTTCTATACAATATACGTCTTTATATTTATTGAAACATACTGCAATTATTTATAGGTATGTTTAATAATATTTTTTGATAATTATTCAATAATATTAACAGTATTTTTTTTCTTAATAATTCACAAACTGAAATTAAGGTTAGAATCCTACAACTTAATAAATTGAAGAAAAATGCCCAAAAATGAACAGGTTCTTACTTAATTATTCAAGTGATTGTCCATTAAATTAGCATGACTGCTTCTTATGCCTGTTTGTCCCATTTTTATTCAATTATATTCTTTAGTTATGTGATCGATTGATTTAATTTAATTTTATTTTGTTGCAGATTAGACGCATGATAGATAGATGTGAATGATTCTAAATTGGGCACTACTTGTTTAGCACGATTTTGTTTTTATTTTTCTTTTAATTTTAAAAGAATAAAAAATAGAAATAAAAGAATTAAATGGCAGCTTATATAACTCGCACTATATCATACATGTCAGGCGATGGTCCACAAAATAGATCTCTAAATTCTACAACAGCTACTGCAGCAATGATTGATCCCCGTTGTACGACAACATCAAGACAAACAACTGATAATTCTCCTTTACAGATATTCGTTAAAGCTAAAAAGAGAATCAATGATATCTTTGTGGAGATTGAGGATTATGTTAAAGATACTGTCGAATATATGCATGGTAATCTCAATATTATATCTTATTAATTCATTGATATTAATTTTAATAATTTTTGATAGAAATCGAGAAATTATCCGACATTGTAACTACCGAAAAAATGACGAATATTGAAAGTTTCGTTAATAAAGTCCATGGTATACGTGATGTGCTTAGTAGAGATCATATGAAAGTTGCATTTTTTGGACGTACATCAAATGGTAAAAGTTCTGTAATAAATGCAATGTTACGAGATAAAATTTTACCATCAGGAATCGGACATACTACTAACTGTTTCTTACAAGTATTTTTATCAGATATATTTTAAATAAAGTTATAAATTATTTGTTATTTTATTTATAGGTAGAAGGATCACCATCTGATGAGCCATATTTGGTATTGGAAGGTACAAATGAACGTTGTGCTGTTGAATCTGTTGGACAATTAGCACATGCATTGTGTAAAGAGAAATTGAATGAATCACAATTAGTTCGTGTTTTTTGGCCTAAAAATCGTTGTTTATTATTACGTGATGATGTTGTTTTTGTTGATTCACCTGGTGTAGATGTTACACCAAATCTAGATGAATGGATTGATAAACATTGTTTAGATGCTGATGTATTTGTTTTAGTTGCAAATGCTGAATCTACATTAATGGTCACGGTAATTTAATATTTGTTTTGTTGTTGGATTTATATCAGTTTTGAGAATTACTTTGTTTTTTGTTGTTTTCTAATAGGAGAAAAACTTCTTCCATAAAGTATCGACTAGATTATCGAAACCGAATATTTTCATATTAAATAATCGTTGGGACGCATCAGCAACAGAACCTGAATTTCTAGATCAGGTAACAATGATTAATAATTGACAGTGAATTTTTGTAAAATTTATCACCTCTGTTTGCATTGCATTGCTTATTTAATTTTCATGTGTTATTTAAAAAAAAGTACGAGGTATAGATCGTGATGATGTAAAATTCTATCTTTATTTGTCTTAAATATGGTAATTTTTAAGCTTTGTTTTATATTTGACGGGTTGAAACCAGGTCTAAGAGTACTTGGATTAACTTCTGTTGTAATTACATATATCTGCTCTTCTTTGAGTTTTCTTAAATTAAATGCATTTTAGAAATTATTCAAGTCCTAAGTCATTTATATTTTTGCTGTTAGAATGATTTAAGCCTTAAGTTGCTTACCAAAATGACTTAATAAGTCTTAAGTATTTTCCTCAGAACGTTATTTATTAAAAGTTAAAGCCAATCTTGATAATTGTCTTTGATTGAAATTTTGTTTATTCTCCACATATTTTGAAATGACTGGAATCAGAAACCAGATACTTTAATGATCCATGAGCGATTTATGTCTTTTGTACTTACGGAAAAAAATCAGTCACTTTAAGAAATGATTTAATTCAGACGTCTAAAGTAACCTTTCAAAAAAAGATTGAAGGGAAAATGACTTAAGTCACAAAAATGAATTAAGTCAAAAAATGATTTAAATATTAAAAGCCCTGACAGATCTGAGTTGCCATAAGAACTTTTCGTCTTACATGACTCACTCGGTACATAAATAGTTTTTGATGTGAAGGGTTTCACATATTTTGAAGGAAAAAAATTGTACGAATGTCTTTGAGTCCTAGTTTTCAAAAATATTGCTTAAAGGCTGCCCACAGATCGTTAAATTATCGTTTATCAACTAATAAAGCAAACCTAAAAATTTAAACGACATACGTCTGATAGAATCTTGAATAGAATCACCTATTTCATCAGTTTGTACATTTCTTTCATATAAATCGAAAGTTATTTTTTATAATATTTAAATGTTATTGTTGAATCGTACCTCGTATTTTTTGATTTGTTTGTAACTTGCCTTATATGCTTTTTTTTTTAAAGAAAAATAGAAAATTCTTAAATTAATTATAACGTGAATTTATTTATGTAAGCTTTGCAACGAACAGGAAGAGGTGAGTTTTACGAGTTAATCAATTCTTTATAATTTTTGACCTTTATAACTTGTATTAAATTAAATTAAAATAAATGTTGTATTAAATGTATAGGTTCGGCGCCAACATCAAGAGAGGGCAATTGATTTTCTTGTTAATGAATTGAAAGTTTGTACACCAAAAGAGGCCGAAGAACGTATATTTTTCATTTCAGCTAAAGAGGTATTACAAGCACGTTTAGCTGAACAAGGACAAACAGCAACAACACCATTAATTGAAGGTTTTCAAACGCGTTATTTTGAATTTCAAGATTTCGAACGAAAATTTGAAGAATGTATATCGAAATCAGCTGTTAAAACGAAATTCGATCAACATTCACAACGTGGCAAAACTATAGCAAAGTATTCTTATCTATTGCTTTATTTTATTTATTTTAAATATTTATTAATTATTGTAATTGTAGTGATTTACGTGAAATATTGGATGATATCTATACAAATGTTCATCGAATAAAGGATGATAAGTTGAAACAGAAAAAAGATGTTACTGATAAGATAAATTATACGGAAGAACAATTAATTAGTATAACACAAGATATGAAGCAGAAGATACGTCAAATGGTTGAAGATGTGGAGCAACGTGTATCGAAAGCTTTAAATGAAGAGATACGTCGTTTACATAATCTTGTTGATGAATTTAATTTACCATTTCATTCAGAACCATTAGTTTTGAATGTTTATAAAAAAGAATTACATTCATATGTTGAGAGTGGTTTAGGTTCAAATTTACGTGCACGTCTATCAACAGCATTACAAATGAATATGGAAACAAATCAACGTGAAATGACTGAAAGAATGGAAACATTATTACCAAAAAATTATAAATCAACATCAAATATTATATTACCAAGACGTGAACCATTTGAAATTTTATATGGTTTAAATTGTGATAAATTATGTGCTGATTTTCATGAAGATTTAGAATTTCGATTCTCATGGGGTATAACGACATTAATACATCGTTTTCTTGGTACAAGTAATGGTAGTTTTTTAACAATGAAAAATAAACAAGAAAGTCCACATAATTCTATAATGCCATTAACACCAATTGATCCACTACCACAATCAGATAATCATTTAATTTATCCACCAATGTCAACAACAACATCAATAATTGATGATTGGTCATTAATATCACGTTTAACATTAATGAATGGTGCAGCATCACAAGGTACAATGGGTTGTTTCTTAGTTGCTGGTTTCTTATTTAAAACAGTCGGTTGGCGTATCATTGTTGTAACTGGTGCATTATATGGTGGTTTATATTTATATGAACGTTTAACATGGACAAATAAAGCTAAGGAGAGATCATTTAAAAAACAATACGTTAATCATATATCAAATAAATTGAAATTGATTGTTGATTTAACAGCATCGAATTGTAGCCATCAAGTACAACAAGAATTAAGTGGTACATTTGCCAGATTATGTCATATGGTTGATGAGGCAACTACTGAGATGGATAAACAATTAAAAGATTTAGAACATGAGTTATCGACATTAGATATGGCCGGTGGTCGGGCTAAAGTATTGAGGAATAAAGCGAATTATTTAGCACATGAATTGGAATTATTTGAGGATGCTTATTTGAAAATACATAATTAAAATTTATGTTGTACGTATGTTCTTTTTTTGTAATTAATTTTTAGTTGAATCAATAATTTATTGTGATAGTTTTTAATTAGCATGCTTATATAAATTGTAATTTTTTTGTTCAATTTGTTCGATCGATTCTCATCAAAGCGAAAAAAATATTCTCGTCAAGGTCTAAGGTGCTGGTCATTATTTGAACCTAGTCTTGTAAAATAATAAATACAATAACAATATGTATTTATTTATTTATTTTCAATTATATTATTGCAATTTGATCATATTATAAACAAGTAATTGTAGATTGAGAATCATGAAATATTCAACATTTTTGTTAATGTAAATAATATGAAATAATGAAGTTTGTTGTTTACAAAAGAAAATTGTAACTTTACCACTAATTCCTCGACTTTAAAAATTAATCAGACTCACTTCTAATACTGGATATTTTATGAGAAGCGGATCAGAGGGATAACTACCAAGATAATTTGTCTGGTTCTTTTGACCATTTGTAAATACCACCACGTTTCTTAAACATCGTCTCATCGAAACCGGAGAATTTCAATGCATTCTCCACACCAACATCCAAAATGGATTTTGATGGTTTTTTTGAACCTGATGTACAATCCAAGAATCTCATCTAAAAATGTTTAACAAATTAAATTTAATAATTTCTATTTTATAAACAAAAAATATACGTATTCGTCTAGAATTAGATAACTGTTCTGCATTTTTGTATTCGATTCTGGTACTAAACAATCCAATTCTTTGTGCCGTTCGAGGAACCCTTCAAAAACATCATCAGTTATGTAGAACTCTTCAGCATTTCTGAGTGCCTCAGGACCGACATTCTCACCGTCAAGTAGAAGACATTGGAAAACTTTCCAACTGTAATTATTATGAGAAAATGAAGTAATCTAAAAGTAAATTTAAAATTTACCGTATCGGATCAATTCTTTTGATATTCTCAACCATATCTTCATCTTTATTGTAAGTATTAACGACTGTATTCAATTTAAACAAAACTTTATATTCCCGACACCATTGACGTACTTTCAATATTTGTTCTAAATGATTCTTTTTACCCTGTCCATGTCGTCCAATTTTTAAATTAATCTCCTCATCGAAAGAATCACACGATACAGCCATAATGTCCAAATAATCACCGTATTGTTCAAACCATTTTTCTGTGATTAATGAACCGTTCGAAATAATCGATACTGATGGTAATTGTAATTCTTCTTTACAATATTTGACCAATTCACCCAAGAAACGACCGCGATTCGGCAAGAATGGTTCACCACCACTAAAATTAATCTTCTCCATACCGGCTTGTTTCAATAATTTCAAACCGTTTTTAGCATCATTTACGTTGAGTATAAACGATGTTTTAGCTGTGTGAAAACAAAATCCACATTTGTAATTGCATTTGCGCGTAAAATGATAATTTACACTTTTCGGTATGATTTTATTTGATTTCACGTCTTGATTTTCTTTAACTTTATTGAATCGACGAACAAAATAATATAAAATCCATATTATTGTTAATACTAGGAAAAAATCGTCAAATTTATAAACCATTTTTCCTTTTTTTTATTCGTTAAAAATAAACTACCTAGACGTGTATGTTGTTTAGACTTTGAGCACAAAATACTTTACGTTGTCATTTATTTTATACTAGCGTTGTACGTGTATTTCCCCCATTCGATGATTTTGCGCAGCCACAATAATGGGTAAAATACCAAAATATGTACCTCCGGTCTCCGGTCAAAAGCATTTTGAACTACGCGTTTTTTTAATTGATATTATGTTTCATAGTGTTTTTTTGCTGTTTTTGTTAAAACTGATTAGTTTCCATTTGTTATCAATATCAATTCTCTAGTCATCACATTACAAACATAATTTAAATTATCAATGCAGTAATGATAACAATTATTATTTTATACGAAACGAGAGAGATTTTATTAATTAATAATGTGGAAGGTAAATGAAATTCTTTCAAGTGTCAGCTAAACAATCTTATATTTAAAATATACAATACATGTTTCGGCTAATAAACCATCTTCAGTTGTATACTGCAAAATTTTGGAACAAATCCAATAATTTACAAATACCTACACTTAATTACATATATCAAAATTTCTGCACAAAAACAATCATGATTTGTTTTTTAAATTTATTATTAATTAATAATTAATTAGGTAATTGTAAGCGCGTTTTCTGATGATTCTTCTTTTGAAAATCCATTATCAATTTTCTCTATTTTATATTATTCTTATTACTTATAGAATTGAAATATAGATGGATCAACTTAAGTTTGTCCAAGTCGGCGCAACATTTTTGTAGTATTCAGCTTGACTAACATGTTTGTTCGATTTTTTATGTATTACCAGTGAAGTGAAACAGCAGTGCCGGGCCTAGAGGTATTTCCATCTGACAATTAGACAATATGAGCAATTGGCGCCCCTATACAGTGTTTTTTTTTTATTGAAAAGTAGATGAGCATACTAAAAACAAAATTGTACCACAGTTAACAAAAAAAAAAAAAACAATTAAAATATCTACTACAAAATTTTAAACAATTTAATTCTAGAGAAAAAATCGTTTAAAGTGTGACATAACGAACGAAATGATTTTATTTTTTTACCATTTTAAATTATTTTAATTATGAATTTTTCTCATTGTCATTTTCTGATTTCATCGATTTGGCGCATTTTTCTACTGTTCATCTGAGGTAAGTGCCTCATTTGCCTCACCCTTGGCATGACATGGTACAATATCAGAAGCAAGGTGGCCTTCGGTGCGCAGATCTACTACGCATTGAATGTTTTGGACAAACTTAGTTTGATCCATCTATACCTATAGATACACCTCTGTGATAGTATAGAGTAGTCTCCAAATTCTTGTGCGAAAGCCCCGTGGCGGTAATATTAATTTTTAAGACTTCATTAGGTTTTATTACCACTAGGTGTTATTTATACCAATAAACTGCTTTCACTCAAAATTTCTAACAAGTAAACTACGCAAGGTTGAAACTCCCGAGTTTAATGATTTTTGGTCTACAGGGTGTTTCGTCTAAATATGGTGTTCTAAGAAACTCCTATTAGTCGACGAGCGATTCGAAAAATATTTTGATTATTTGTAGAAGAGTCCCTAGGGTACATTTTAGCGAAATTAGAACCTCGTAGCTCATTTCAAAGTTTGTCAAAAAACGATCGTTTTGGACAATGTAGCAATTTTCAAAAACGAACAAAACACGCAGAACGACTAAAAATGACTCAGAGACCTTCCCAACATTGATTTTTTTTCGTTTTTCTCCATTGTATTCCGGAGAAAATACGAAATATTTCCACTTGTTCCAGAATAAAATGAAGACAAACAAAAAAATCAATTTTTGGAAGATCCTAAAGTCATTCTAAGTCGTTTTGCGTGTTTCGTTCGTTTTTGAAAATCGCTATATCATCAGAAACGAGCGGTTTTTGACCAACTTCCAAGTGAGCTTCGAGGTTCTAATTTTGCTGAAATGTTCTTTAAGGACCCTCCTACAAATCCTTAAAATATTTTTCGAATCGCTCGTCGACTAAGAGGAGTTTCTTAGAACTCACCATACCTAGACCAAACACCCTGTATATTTGCGCACCTCTGAGGTTTCTATGTAAACACTCTATGGCGCACAGATCTATTGGAAGAGTTTCCGCTTGCATTATTAATGGGAACTTCCCTAAGGCTATAGATGCCCTATATTTAGGGCCGTATATTCCTATTCCAGTCCCTTCATCTGTTTTCGATCCATCTGTGAACCGAATGGAGGATCTACTAGGTAATTGTTCGATCCAAAAGTAGGTATGATAAATTTTCAAGTGCGGATCTGGTGTAAGAATTCTCAAAAGTAGGATATAACTGTTTTATTGGAGTTTTGGACTCGTGCTTAGATTTTCAAAAAAAAGGCTAAATACATAAAACGACCACAAATTACTAGAGGATTCCCGCCAACGGTGATTTGTTTTCGTTTTACACCATTGCATTCTAAAAAAAAAATGCCAAACATTTTCTCTTGTTCCAAATGAAAAAAAATCAATCCGCGAATCATTGTTAGTCGTTTTACGTGTTAGCTCGTTTTCGAAAATCGTGACCTTCTCCAAAATAAGCTTTCTTGATCAACTTTCAAATGAGCTACGAGGTTCTAATTTTTCTAAAAGGATGTCAATGGGTTATCCTTGTAATATTTTTCAAATCGCTCGCTAAATAGCATGCCTTACATGGCAACTACATAGAGTATAGTTTGGCACGAACTACCTGATATCCAGTTATTATGGAACAAATATGATCAATTCTTATGAAACTCCTGTTGACGAGCTATTCGAAAACTATTTCAAGGATTGATAAGGTAGCCCCTGGGGATCAATTTAGCAAAATCAGAACTTCGTTGTTCATTTTACAGTTGAAAAAAAATGTAGCAACAGATTTTTTTTCTTTTTTTTTCAATTTTATTCTGGAACAGGGAGGATATTTCATATTTTTTTTTTAGGATGCGATGGAGAAAAACGTAGAAAATCATGATCCTGAAGTCATTTTTAGATGTTTTATGCATTAAGCTCGCATGTCCAAAACGTGTGTTCTGACGGACTTACAAACGGACTACGAGATTCTAATTTTACTTAAAGGCTTCCAAGGGGATCCTATAAATTTTTAAAATATTTTTCGAATAGTTCGCCAATTAGTATGATTTTCGACCACTGTAAACTTGGTATCGTGCAGGAATTGCAACTTCTAACTCTTTTAAAAAAAAATTAATACATTTTGTTTCCATATCAGTTGGTGTGCGTCGAATACCTTCTCAATTAATTGTAGCTAACAAATTATTATTTGATTAATTTGATTATCATTTTTATTTTAAATCTAATTAATTTTAAATAATGCTTTACTAATTTTCAATTTAGTTATGTATAGATCTCCGCTATTTGAAATAAGAAATAAGGAATTAACGACGCCTATGGCCTATAATAGGCTATGATCCTATGAATAGCACCGGGCATGCGTCAGCCGCATGATAATTGATAACAAATAGTCTATGATAAATGATAACAACACGAAGTCTTAAGCCAGGTTCACACGCCTTGCTTTACTTGTCAAATGGTTTTGTCTTATCATATCACTAAGTTATCACTAGAAAAAGTACAAAGTCTCTATTTAATGACTTTTCCAACATAAAGCACATAGGTATAAATAAATGTGTAAAAATAGTAATAAATTCACTATTTATTACAACGATGAAGGTGAGAACAACCACAAAATTAACAGTTATTAAATTATTGTTATTTCTCATATTTTCAATCACAGGTAAACTTATATGGTAGACTTTTAACCAATTTAACAATTATTAATTCGTTTCATTTTCTTCTACAGCAATTAATGCAGACTCAATTATCGATTTACCACAACTAGGACGAATCGTGGGCAAACTCGATAACAGTCTAAATGGTCGTCAATTTCATTCGTTCGAAGGAATCCCATATGCCGTTCCACCAGTTGGTAAATATCGATTTAGAGAACCACAACCATTGAAAAAACCATGGAAAGGTACAATCAAAGCTACAACCATCTATAAATGTTTACAATACAACCATTATACACCGCCTGGTGGGGATTACGTTATCGGTAATTATCATCTAAATTTTTTTTCGCTTGTAGGAAAATCAATTTATTCAACATCGTTGTACACACCTTAGTTATAATAACACATTGTGTGTTATATTTATAATAACAAATGTGTTATAGATATAACGCACTAGGGTGTTATAAAAATTACACACTCCTATTGGTCCTGATGTGAGTGTGGTGCCCTAACGCGTAAGATTTTGTATAACCACGGTGTATGGATGAAATAGAGACTTCCTTGCCAATTAAAAATCAAGCCTTCTTTGTTCTATTTTTTTTTTATTTGTCAAATAAGTATTATCCAACACTGTTGTACTATGAGGTCATAACTACACTGATTTTAAATCAATAAATCACCATATAACATACTAGTGTGTTATGGAAATTTACGCATTCCTATTGGTTAGAATTTTGTGTACAACTCTTGCACTATTGGCGTAGTTATTTTTAATATCTGCATCTATCCGTTAGAAATGAACCTTATTCACGTATACAGTAGAATCTCCTCGATTATCCATTTCCCACTCGATTTCCCGTTGCTTTTTATAATTTATCTACATATACTTTTTTTTTACATTTTACATAACAGAAAAATGGTTAATTGGTATACTTATCAATGTATTTATCCATTTTTTTTTTATTTTTCTATTTATTTTCCGTTTATATATTATGTTTAGTGATCATAGACATTGGCTTCCCTGGTGGAAATTTTCTCTGAAAATCTCTGAAAATTTCTTATTTTCCCTAAAAAAACCTTATTATTTCTCAAATAAATTGAGATTTCTGGTATTTATTTCTACCAGGGTTCACCGTCAAAAATTTTAGAAAAATATCTCGCTGTGCATGCTGGATGCCAATTCAAAAAAATTAGATATTTTAACCTAAATTTTTCGCTTCTTAATTAAATTTATCTATTTTTATTTTAATTTGCATGTTCTTTTATCCTACTAATTATTCATTCACCATTAACAAATACCCTCCCAATCCTTTCCTGGTGAGAAGATGTGCGCGTCTCGCCCTCTCCATGCTCTCACTAGACATTTCCATACAAATCCGCGTATACAGGGTGTTTGAACTAAATATGGTCGATTCAATGAAACTCTTATTAGTCGACGAGTTATTCGAAAGATATTTTAAGGATTTGTAGGAGGGCCATTAGAGAACATTTCGGCAAAATTAGAACCTCGTAGCTCATTTATAAGTTGTTAAAAAAACGCTCGTTTATTCTGACGATGTAGCGATTTTCCAAAACGAACTAAACATACAAACGGTTTAGAATGTCCAAAATGATCATTTTTGACCAACTTCAAAATGAGCTACGAGGTTCTAATTTTGCTAAAATGTTTCCTAGGGACGCTCCTACAAATCCTTGAAATATTTTTCGAATCACTTCTCGACTAATAGGAGTTTCATACAATCAACTATATTTAGATCAAACAGCCTGTATACATATAGAAATGACCAAATGGACACATCCGTGTTTTCATTAAACTTTAGTTAATTTTTAAATATTATAGAATTATAGAAAGTCCTATTTTTATCTTACAAATCAGTCTAACAAATCATTTATATTAAATATAAAATTCTAAGCTTGCTCTAATTCTCAGGGTTTTTATTTAATTTTAATTTTAATGCATGTATTTACATAAATTGATAAGAAAGGATACGTACAACAAAAACAAAAAATGTGTTCATAATTTTAAAGTTTCCTTTTTGAATTTTATTTTTGCCAAAAAAAAACTTTTTTAAAATTTTTCCACGTTCGCTCTCTCTGACGAGCCGCTTTTTAAAGAATGAGAGAGAGAGAGAGAGAGAGAACGAAAGAGAGCGACCAAAATTTCATAGAAAGTCGGTACAACTAGACACTTGTTTTCTGGCCGTAACGTCACGACGTCACGGTAACAGTTAAATTTCTCTACTGCTTGTCTACGTTCGGACACTATTTGTAGAGAAAAACGTCTCACGCCGAAAGACAGACCATGCGGGTACAACGGCTGCGGCCAATACGCTCTATACTGATTTGTCAGGGGACTATATTTGCCTTGCTCCTTCTATGGAGCAGATATCCGCCATTTACCTATAACACACTTGTTGTATAAATAAGTATTATACAACACCATTGGAGGTCTTAACTACACTTTTAAATCAATAAATCACTATACAACAAACTAGTGTGTTATGGAAATTTACGCATTCCTATTGGTTAGAATTTTGTATACAAATCTTGCGTTAAGAGGCAAATAAGACGCTCGATAAGATTACTCCACTCGATTAACGCCTCGTGGGTACAAACGTTTTCTCTCGCGTCTTATTTGCTCCATAACACACTTTTTGTATAAATAACTATAATCATTTAATCATTTAGGTGAAGAAGATTGTCTATATTTAAACATCTACACACCAACGTTGGATAAAAATGCGAAATTAGATGTTGTTGTCTACATTCATGGTGGTGCTTTTATGTTTAATTATGCTGGTTTCCAACAGCCCCATTATATTCTCGATAAGAACATCGTATATGTTAGTTTAAATTATCGTTTAGGACCATTGGGTTTCTTAAGTACAGAAAACGAGCTAGTACCTGGCAATAATGGGATAAAAGATCAAATTGTTGCATTACAATTTATCAAAGATCATATTCAATATTTCGGTGGTAATCCTAATTCGATAACAATTATTGGAATGTCCGCCGGTGGTGCTAGTGTTAATTTACACATGCTCAATCGTAAATCACGCGGTTTATTCCATCGGGCGATATCGCAGAGTGGCTGTGCCTTGAATCCATGGGTGCTAATGGAGAGACCATTGGAGAAAACGCATAAATTGGCAGCGATAGTTGGTTGTGATTCTGATAATTTGAAAGAATTGATTGATTGTTTGAGACGACGATCTGGCCGACAAATTCTACAAAGTATTAAACACTTCCAACCGTTTCTTTATAATCCATTCTCACCGTTCGGTGTTGTGATCGATGGGGGCTGGTCGAAGGATCCTCTATTGACCGATCATCCGTATCGCTTGATTTCAAATGGTGATATTGCCGACGTACCATGGATTATTTCCAATGTCGGATCAGAGGGTTTATATCCAGGTGCTGATTTCTATCACGATCAAAACATGGATGAACTCGATAAAAATTGGGATGATTTACTACCACATATACTCGATTATAATTACACGATTGATCCAAATCAACAACGATCGATTAGTCGAAAAATTCGTGAATTTTATCTAAAAAATCAACCGCTAACTAAACAGACATATATGCAATTGATTCAATTAATAGGCGATCGCCTATTTAAGGTTGATTTAGAGAAGGCAGCACGTCGACAAGCATCAATGATGAAATCGTCGGTTTATTATTATTATTTCAGTTATCGTGGCCAATATAGCCGATCCGATGATAGAACCGGAACTAGAATCGATTTTGGTAATTTTCCCTAATTTAACCCAATTATTTCACTAATAAAACGAATTTTAGGAGCTGCTCATGCTGATGATACTAGCTACATATTTAAGACAACAATGGATACAATATCCGATGTTAACGATCGAAAAATGGTTGATTTATTGATTGAAATGGTGACAACATTTGCTCGAGACGGGTAAATTTCTCTAAATTAAAATTATATTTCAAATTAATTAAAAAATTCATTGATAGAGTACCGAAAGTACCAATTGTATGGACATCGGTATCGAAAAATATTGAAGATCCTCTTGTTTATTTGAATATCTCGTCAGCTGATCAATTGCGAATTGAAACTGTAGAATTTCTTGGTAATCGTCAATTTTGGGATAGTTTACCGTTTCAAGAGAATGAAAAATTGTTCTTCACCAGAGACGAATTATAAGTCACTCATAATTTGTTCTTCGTTATAAATAAATTGTTTTGTTGTTTGAGTGTTTTGAAGATTCAAAAATTGAGCTTTTTTAGTTGAGAAAATTTCTATTCTGTAATGCGGCATTCCAGTTAATACCTTAAACCTCACCACAGCTTCTTCATAATTAGTGCCCCTTCCACAATCTGAGCGGTATATACCCGACGATTTTTTAGACGATTTTGAGTTTTTTCAACTTACACTATTTTTTGCACGGTTTTTCCCAATGTTCCTTAAGTGGACTCATGCTAGAGAGTATTTACGATTCATTGCTTTGGTATCGATCTTGTATTAGTAAACTTGGACTCAGTAGGTGGGTAGCGAATGAAACAACAAAGATTATGTAGTATTTATAGTCTAAATTTGTACTAAATATAAATAAGTACCCTATATAAAAATACACTCTACACACAGTATTATTATACATAAAAATTTCAACATCCGTTATAGTCCACAGAGATAGATAGATCTAAGGATTGCTTATTCAATTCGTGTTTGTCCGGATTGATGTTTGATCAAAAAAAAGAAGAAGAGATCAAATCACAAAATAATCAAAAAGAACAAATCAAAATCTGATTTACAACAAGCATGTATTGCACAGTTTTGATTGAAAATTATTTGGTAAATAGTACAAATAAAAAAAAAATTATCAAAAAATATATAAATCATCACAACGTTAGGCAAAAAAAATGATAATAAACCAATTAAAATGAACCAAAAAAATGGCTTAAGATTTTACGATTATATAGATAAGTTAACATCAATAATTCCCCATTATTCTGTTAAATAAATTTTGTATCACAAAAGTACATCTCAACTGTACTACACATAATTCGTTCCGTTCATTATTTTTTATACCGGGTTGTTTTCTTCTAAATGTGGTTAATTCTTAAGAAACTTCTATTGGTTGGCGAGCGATTCGAAAAATATTTTAGGATTCGTAGGGACTTTCCTAGAGTTAATTCTAGCAAAATTAGAACCTCGTAGCTCATTTGGAAGTTGATCAAAAAACGCTCGGTTAGACAATATTGAAATTTTGAAAAAAAACGAGCTAAACACGCAAAACGATTAAAAATTTCTATGTGTTTTGAAATAAAAAGAATAAAACCGAAATGTTGAGAAAATTCTAGTCATTTTAAGTCATTTACATCTGACTAGTTGTTGAAAATAGCGAGCGTTTTTGGATCAGATTTTAAATGGGCTACGAGGTTCTAATTTTGATAAAACGATCTTCCTATAAATCCTTGAAATACTTTTCGAATCGTTCGCCAACTAATAGGAGTTTTTTTAAGAATTTACTACATTTAGAATAAGCACCCTGTATATTCAAATTTTATCGGTTTCTCCTACTTTAAACAATTTGTTTTTATTGTTGTTTATTTTCCTGCTATAAAATACGATGAATTTTAAATTATTTACACAGTCTTACAAATCTAAGCTCGTTCTATTCTAACTCACTTTATTCAAATCGTATCCCAAACTCTAATCATTTCTTCCTTTCAGAACGTACCAAATAATAACGTTTAAGTTTATGAAAGTGAGAAAAAAAACGTAAATATTTTACATATACACAATAAATATGACGTATACAGAAAAAAAAGAAATGATTCAAACTCTAGTAATCTTCATTTGTATCGGTTGTATGTCACTATTTGTAGTAGAAGTTTTTAAATCATCATCATTATTAATTTCAACACTTTCATCAATTGAACAATTCAACGAGCTACTTGTTGTACTGAATTCATCTAAAAAATCAAAACTAGCCACAGCTTCCATTTCTTTCTCACCATAACGCACAAAGAAATCTGGACGACCGATGATTGTTGGACGTACTGTTGATCCAATCGATGAACGTACACAACAACATGCTGCCAATTCTGGACGTGCCGCTTTGGCTGGAAGTGTTTTTAGAATTTTTGTTTTTTAAATGTTATCTGGTTTTATGATCAGACTGTTGTTTCGGTGATGGGTGTACATGGTGCCGATGTAGAAGCTTTAAAATCCCCAACATTTACAAAAGGTGATTTTTTTTTACTCAATTTTGTTAAAGAAGTTTATTCGATCAACTTCTCCATCATTATATTATTATTGTCAATTAATTCAAATGTGGAGAAACTCATCGATTCTTCTCTGTATTTAACTTAAACTAAAAATAGTAAATAGCTATATGGAGAACAAAAGAAAACAACTAATTTTTGGAATTTAGGTTGGTCCATCGAGACGGATATATACTAAATGGTAAATGTTCGGGACTTTAATTGAACTTTTACGCGCTCTTCGAATTCAACTAACATGCAAAATAGAAAACTGGGAGGATTTCAAAAGAAGGAAGAAGAAGGTTTCTGCAAATACAGTACTAAAAAAAAGTATAAAAATCCATGCTTTTCTCAATTATTGAATAACAAAATCTAGAGAACCAAAACTTTTTTATTATTTTACATACAATGACACAAAACTATTCGTACCAATCGGGCTATTAACAATTTGTAGTAAATCAAATATGGATAAAAATATAGATATAAAAGATATGACGGAGAAAGCGCCATCTAACGTTTGAGAAGCGTAATAATCACAGGTCTATCTTGAGGCAGGTTCTCCCTTAAGAGATTTTTAGAAGAATCCATGGAGAACCTCCTAGCTCATCGTAAAATTGGTCAAAAAACGAGCAAAGCACGCAAAACGATTCACAATGATTTGATGATCCTGCCAACATTGAATTTCTTCATTTTATTCTGGAACAGATGGAAATATTTCGCATCTTTTCTACAATGCAATGGAGAAAAACAAAAAAAAAAAATCACTGTTGAAAGGGTCTACGAGTCATTCTTATTCGTACTTTGCTAATTTTTGAAAATTGTCCAAAACGATCGTTTTTTGATCAACTTCTCGATGGGCTACGAGGTTCTAATTTTGCTAAAATGTTCTCCAGGGATCACTACTAAGAGTTTCATATGAATTTGGTAAATTTACAGCAGCAACCCTGTATACCTCGTTGTTTTCTTGATGTAATTAGGCTTAATGGGCGAAAAATTAAGTATTAAATTAATTCAAGTCACTTCTTACAATTTAAAATTAATCTAAATCGCAAAAAATTGACTAGCAGAAAATTCTTAACTTTTTTTCCAATACCTACAGTCCTTAAAAATTCACCCTTATCTCTCATACCATTAATTAGAATCATATAATATTTATCCGTAAAATGATATTACAGTAAATGTAGAATGATAAGCAATAAGCAAGTTTTGGTTCTCTTTATTTTTGTTTTTGAATAAGTGAGAAAAACATGGATATTCACACTTTTTTCCACTACTGTAATTTGGTCCTTTGAGTTGGTTCTACTAAATGGTAAAATTCAAGATTTTGGTTAGTTTTCATTCATAAAACTCTGGAATTTCGAGAAACTACAAAATGATGATGAGAATTTAAAGCGTAGGTAGATTGAGGTTGTTTTAAAAATTGATCTAAACAAATATTTACATGCAAAACAGAAAATAAAAGAGGCGAAAACATGTTCAATAATAAAAGCCAGAATACCTTTTTTCTGCCGATGAAACCGATGTAAACGATGTAAATGCCCATAATCAGGTGGTTGATCTTCAGTTGAATCACTAGCCACACTACCACCACACGATGATGTTGGTGATGAATCACTGGATACAGATGCCATCATTACATCAAGTAAATTCGCTCTAGCCTACAACAAACAAAAAAAAAAATCAAATTTAATTAATTAAAATTTAAGTAATTGTATGAAATATTACTTTTGGATCTGTTAGATCAATATCTTTCTCAACATGTATCCAACCAGTTGGACGACAATTCTGATCTAATTTTGTTAAATTTGTTGTATTCCCTTCATCTAACTGTCCACCACTATCAATATTATTAACAATATTATTCTCATCACCACCATTATTTTTAATTATACGATTCAATTCATCGATAACATCTTTAGAGGTGGCACGTTCATGGAAACTTACAGCACGATGCGGTGGTCCATCAATGATATTACTGATAATACCAGAGGAACATTGTGGCAATAAACGTTCAGATGTTATTACATGTTGTGTGTGGATTGGTGGCAATTCTTGTGTAACTTTAACGATTTTCTCTTTTCTTACAACTGTTGGCGGTGTTATCTTTGTTTTTTTATGTATAACTTTACTCTTTGGTATTTTTGTGTCGTGTGTGGACGAAATGATTTCGATTTTCTTCGTCGTTACTGCTGTTGTTGATGTTGTTGTATTTTGTTTAAGTCGTGGTATTTTCGAAATCACCGTCTCCGGTGTACTAATACTTGATGTTAATGATTCACTTGTACAATTATTCGTGGACGTATCACTAGAAGTCATATCACTTGATTTGTTTAATTCACAATCATTTTTATCATTTGATATATTTTTATCATCATTATCATTATTATTATTATCATCCTCATTTAAAACAACTGTTTGATAATCAGTGGATGTAATTTCAACATTAATACTACTACAAATATCAACAGGTTGTTCGGTAATATTCGAACAATTCTCACTTTCTACATCTAATGGTGTCACTAAACACACTTCATCAGCATATGCAATAATATTTTGTAAATTATTATCATTTTTATTATTATCAATGTTCGGTTGATTTACTAATGTAAATCCATCATTAATATCACTAATATCAGTCAATTTTTGTGGTGGTGGTCCTTCAATATTAAATTCTTTTGTTATATCATTTACAGAATCTGAAATGAATGTTAAAACATTATTTAATGCTGTTTGATTTGTTTGATCACAACGATGATCACCATTTTCACTTAATGCACCACCTAAACTTCTGGAAGACGTCGATGCTAAACTCTTTGTACTTTCGAATTTCACTAAACGATAAAAATCCCGTGTAAAATCCGTACCTATTGCTGGTAAATCACCAGTATCATCACTACAACCACTACAACCACTTAAAGCAGCCGATGAACGTTTTGAACATGTTTCTTGTTCATGTGATGAATGACAACAATCAGATGCACCACTTGACCAACTATTATCAGGTGATATTTCTTTATTTATTGTTGTTGTAGCTGTTGTTGATGTTGTTGTTGTTATTGTATTAATTGTTGTTGCTGTTGTTTGAATGGCATACGGCCATGATTTATCTGTTTGAAATGTTACTTTATCAATCATATAACTAGAATTATTCCATAAACATTCATTTGAATCCTCTTCTAATTCTAATGCATTATTCTCTTGTATACTAGGCAATGTGGTCGATACAGATATTTGTCCTGGTGTTAATGCAACATCCATCCTTTTAAATTGTTCACGTAAATCATCATTTGATAAACTTAAACTCCAATCTTCTAATTCTGTACGATCATATTCTAATTCTAATAAATCGCGTTGTTGTTGTAATGTTGAACGTGTTTCATCTAAACGTAACCATTGTTGAATATATTCACTATCCCAATTTGTACATTCTAGACGATCATCATTCTTATTGTCTTCATATAATTCAACATTATTACCTATAAGAATTTATCTTTAAAAAAGTATTCCCATTTATAATTAATAGAGTTTTCGCCAGTCACCGATACGTTATTTTATAGATTTATACGGTACAGATTTAAGCGTTATAATGACAAGTAATATTATTGAGATCAGCTGATCGGTATCCCCCATAATATACCGATTTGACGTATACGTGAAGTCACGTGGTTTATACAGACAATTTCTCATTGGTTCCGTTATTTCTGAAAATATCGTAAAACTAGCTACGCGTTATACGATATTATTTTAGGTCTTATAAGCTCTAACGGAGATTTTATAACGTATCGGTGCCAGAGCGAAAACTCTCTAATATAGTGAGAATTTTTACCGTATAATGTACTTGTAGCTCGCGTTCGTTTCAATAACGGTTTCTTCTCTGTTATATCCAATAATAGAATTGATGGACTACTCGAGATTGGTGATGTGAATGTATAATAACATGGACTAGGTGCTGTTGTGATTTTAATACAAAGATGTGAATCACTAAAACTTCTCATGATATGTTGAAACGGTAACATATCTTTACCGGGTGGATAACTATTTCTCGATTTCAAATTCAATAGATTAAAAGGAATGTAAAGAATATCGGGATCTTTATTGTCAGTAACAAGAAGACGTGTTTCACCAGTTGTTGTTAAATTATTATCAGTCTCATCGGTTGCTTCTTTCAAATCTTCCAAGCCACGATTCGCTGTTACTGTTGTTTCACCACCGTTATTACGCGTTAGATCTGTTTGAACATCAGATGACATTGTTGAATAGCCTTCATCACGATTACCACTCTCTGGTGATTCATTGCCTGTTGTTGTAGCCGTTGTAGTTGTAGTTGTAGCTGTTGTTGTTGCCGTTGTTGTTGTTTCTTCTTCACTTTTCGAAGAATTTTGAGCTAGAATTGGACGATTTCGGCGATATTTTGTAGATGTTTGTTGAAAAATCGGTAAATGTAAATTTAATGAGACTGGTCGTTGTGGTGGTGGTGCTGGTACCCAAAGTGCTGAATCAACTGCACTTAAAGCATCCAATAGTTTCTTCGGTGTTACTTCACTACCTTTCAATTCCGTCCATAATTGTGTCAATACTTGATGCCGTCGTTTATCTTCTAATGACAATCTCGTATCTATTTAAAAAAAGCAGAAATTATTGAAAACTTCGTTTTATATGATTTAAGAAATAGCTTACCTAAAATCTCTGATGTTGACGATAGACGATGTGAAATTTTCGATACAGCAGCAATCTCATAATCATTAGTCTCCTCTAATATTTCCGAATTAAAAGAATTGCTATGTTTAAATGTTTGATCATCATCATTTAGACTTATAGGTGGTGAATTATTTTCATCAGATGTTGTTAAAGGTTTCGATGGGGTCGTTGTTGTATCAATTTCTGATTGACTCTCACTATTATCACCACGTAATTGATGGACTAACATTGATGTTAATGCTCTATTTTGTTGTTCTAATTCTTGGATTCGATTATTGAGCGATCCGACTTCTTCACGTAAGCCCTTAATTTAATTATCAATAAACAAGAAAACAGTAATAATTTAGAAATTGTCAAATTTGTAAACAGAAACAAAACAAAAAACACATACTTTTTGTGCTAATAAGGCCCTAACTACTTGATTAGCAACGTCGTCTAAACAACGTTCATATTGTTTCCTGGATTCTTCAGCATGCCGTTGTAAGGCAGCAGCATGAGCATGTAGGATTTCTTCTGGATTCGTTTCAATACCACCAACTTGTGCTAATTGTTGTCGTAATGTTGTTATTTCATTATTCAAACGACTGATTGTTGTTTGGTATTGTTGACAACGATTCTGTGGTAGACAAAAAAAAAGTTTTGAGTCACCAAATCTTCTCTAAGGGTCTGTTATGATAACGATACGGTCTAGATTATGGCCCTTTAGCAAACACACAGAACGGGGGAATGGATTTTATAGTAGCATATAACCCCCTTAGAGGTATAAATGTATATCGATTCAAACTCCCCATTATTGGTGGAATTAGAATTGAAAATCATGCACCAATATGTATATGTATACACGGTGACCCTTTATTAGTTCCCAACCTGGCACTATTCTAATTTTAATACCATCTACACTAAAGGCAATTCGAATATGGACAACATAAGAAATATTAGCATCGCCGACAACTGTAACTGGTACACTCAGAATATGTTATTCTTGTCTTTATCTTTGCAGAATTCTGATGAAGATGCGTTGTTAAGCGTACTCCAGACAAAGATCGAACTATACCACTTACAATAGGCTTATTCAGCAATTTTTTATTGTATTTTCTGAAAAGTCATGTCTTAATTAGTCATTGTGCAAAATATTATAACTCTACGTTAGCGCTTTCACAGCAATTTTTTTAAACATTCAATCGTTTGATCGAATCCTTAACGTCATAGACTCATAGCATAAAATCATACATTGTATAATGTATACAGGGTACCTTTAAAGTGGTTAATTTTTATGAATAATGAAACTCCTAGTAGAGATTTAAAAATTATTTCAAAGATTTGTAGGAAGGTTCTCGGAGAATAGTTTTGCAAAATTAGAAACCCGTAGCTCATTTCAAAGTTGGTCACAAAACTATCGTTTTTAAAACGACTAAAATTGACTTGTAGACCATCCCAACATTTTTTCCGTTTTTCTCCATTGCATTCTAGAGAAAATGCGAAACTTTTCCACTTGTTTACTGCTTTGAGGTTCTATGTACGAGTCATTCTTAGTCGTTTTGCGTTTTTGCTCGTTTTTGAAAATTTGAACATTTTCATAAACGAGTGTTTTTAACAGCTTCGAAGTGAGCTACGAGACTCTAATTTTGATAAAACGTTGTCACCCTTCCTTCATATTACTGATCTATTCCTCGAATCGCTCGCCAATTAATGGGAGTTTCATAAGAATGGACCACACTTAAAAAATACCCTGTATACAGGCATGAAAATCTAAATGTAAACGATTCGTGTGAAACTCCTGTTAGTCGGCTAGTGATTAGAAAAATATTTCAGCGATTTATAGGAGGGTGTCTAGAGATCACTTTAGCAAAATTAGAATCTTGTAGCTCATTTGGAAGTTGATGAAAAACGCTCGTTTTGCATAGGGTCATAATTTTGAAAAATCAACTTAACACGCAATACGACTAAGAATGACTCAAAGACCCTCCCAACATTATTTTTTTTTTTGTTTTTCTCTATTGCATTCTAAAAATCATGCGAAATATTTTTCCCACCCTAGAATAAAATGTAGAAAAACAAAAAAAAATCATTGTTTGGGGGATCCTAAAGTAATTCCAAGTCGTTTTGTGCGTTTAGTTCGTTTTTGAACATCATGAGTCATGACATCGTCAAAACGAGCAATTTTTAACCAATTTCAAAATGAGCTACAAAGTTCTAATTTTGTTAAAACTATACTATAAATCCTCGAAATATGATTTGAATCTCCACAATGGTTTATTTGATTTAAGATTTTTACGTGATAATATTAACTCAAGTTACTATCGATTCGTGTATAAATAAATACAAAGTTAGAGTACATTAGCGCCTTCGTATTAAAAAAGACACTTGTTCTTTCGTTTACACGAAATATCCATTCCACATTAGTTCGTTGTACACGAATAAAAATCTTGCTTTGTAAATCGAGATTGTATAATACCGCGTGTTATAATTTGCCGTGTTACAAGGAGACATGCGTTAAAAATTGTAGCAACATTCTTAAAAATTCGCAAAAAAGTAAGAAGTTGCAGATTATTGACAAATTTGAAATTTAAAAAACAATCCACTTCTCGATTAATGAAATACACGTATTTTTCGTGAAATATTCGTTTAAAATCAGTGGAATTAGAGTTGAAACATCATTAATACACAGTTCGTATACACAGTGTGGCCGTTTATTTAATCCCCTACGAGGCACCCTATATTCAGCAACTTGTAAATTTAATACCATGCATGGTATCGAGAATCGAATAAACATGATATTGGTGATGTGTAGGAAATTGTATACAATATTTAGTATGGTCGACTGCAAAACATCAGGCCTTATTAAATTTCATAGATCATCACCCCACACATCCGGCGATTCTTCCCCATATCATCATCATTATTATTATTATTATTATTATTATTGCTGGTGATGGTGGTTGGGATGAAGTTTACAACAAATCGACATTCTTGAAAGTGTATTATCTCTAATCAAATTCTGATATTTAACGTATTTCTTCCACACATTATTTGTCGTTTAATTCCAAACAACAGTTAAAATTTAATTGTTTGTAGTGAATATTGTAAGTGGAAATAATGATGATAGAGCATAAATATGTGATATGTGGATATAAAACGTGGGATTATTGTGTCTACAACCCTTGGAATAATTAGAAGCAAATTAATTGTGTGTTGTGTTCATTATGTTCTATCAATTGTAAATTTACTATTATAAAAACGATCAAAGTTTTTATTGTCCAATCAACAATTTTAAAGTTGAAATTAATTCAAGTTTTCTCTGTGTTCGAATGCGTATCTTAATAGATGCTAATTGTCAACAATAAGGGTAAGTATGTCCTCTGAGTTTACGCATTTAAACTAAAATTTGTTAAAACAAGTTGGAAGTAGCAATTTACAATTTAAACTCAAATCACCACCAAAGTTAAATTCTCACTTTCTCTCCCATTCTACTTGTTTGTGTTTCAAGAAGTTTGTTGTAAAGGGTGACATAAAGAAAATACGATACTGAGGACAGGACAGTCTCTTGTGAATATTCATAATGCCTTTATTGTTTTGTTCCATCTACAGCACTGGACAAAGAATTATACGGCAACAGGCCTATTCTCTTATTTGTAGCAGATGTCGTGTGATTAATTTACACTCCCACCAGACAATGTTGGAACAATCCCCACCATTTTATGGTAGGGATAAGTACTGCATATAGAAACGTTGCCAGATTTTTATTCTTGCCAAGCGGGACAATAAAAAACGTAAACGATCAGTACTTAATCTTTTGCTACTTATCCTTTTATTTGAGTTTCGAATTAAGTATATATAATTATAGTTGTTGACCGACAATAGTAGAATTTTATAAAAAAAGCTAAATTATATTTGGTTGGGGTACACAAAGGAAACTGTCACTGTAAATTCTGTAAATAGAAGCAGATAATTTACAGCTTGTACAAGAGGCAGATAACATTTGTTTAAAAGCAGGTAGTTTTACTCTTACGCTATTCACAGATTTTACAGTGAACAATTTCCTTTGTGTGCTCCAAATATAAAGTAATTTGACGTTTCTTATAAGATTCCACAATTTCCAGTCGACAACTATAAGTAATACATTACTCACGAATTACTTATTTATATTTCTATGAAGATATAACTTCTTGCAAATTTTCTTTCTTTTTTTCCTTGAAGAACCCTGCAGAGGATAGCGTCAGCGTGAATTGGATGAGAATTCTGCTTTTATTAAATCAATTTCGGAGAAAACTCGTCCGGGAAAGCAGTGTGAAGTTGGGAATCTTAATATGGAGGAAATTTGGTACCTATCTACCATTTTTTGGAAACTGTTTAAAGATCTGGTGTCATTTCTGTGCATTGGTGTCTTTACAATTTGATACTACTACGTCCAAGGATAATTTCAACAAGCTAAAATCTTCATAAAAGTTATCTACTGAAACATCCCCTGTTAATTAAAGCCCTGTAAAGTGAGGGACGTTTAAATTCGGGCTGAAAATCCGGATATCCCGCCAAAATCGGCACGTCGGGAAATACTGGCAAATAGGGTGATTTTATTAAAAAACAAAAACAAAAAAAACAGTGGTTCTGAATGATGTAAATTAGGTCGAGGACAACGTAGTTCTGATTTTTAAGTAGTCCAAAATTGTTGGCAGAGGCGGATACATCCTCAACTCTTGTACTTCGTTAAGCCGGGTCCAGACGAGAGCAATGAGCACACACAAACAAGGTAAGCACACGTAAATGCTCAAGTGTGGACGGTAAAACGAACGCGAACGCACACAAACAACCTCAGCCGACGGCTGTCGGTTTTTTGGAATTGCTCAAAGGAAATGTGCGCCTTGTGCGCGTTTCGACTTGCTCTGTCTGGACGCGTTTCGTATTAGTTTCATAGTTTCATATTGTTCGTACACAGACTGCATAGTATTATTGCTGGTCCACGTACAACTGGAGCAGTACGAACACTAAATATTAAACACACAACGAACACACTACATTCCTGTTTACGCACACAACGAGCAAATACATATGTGTGCTCGACTTATGTGTGCGTGCTCAGGCTGTACTTGCTCTCGTCTGGACCCGCCTTTAGATGCGTCATCTAGCATGTTAAGGAGCATACGTTGAGTGAATTTCGTAAGTTTCCCAAAAAAACTCCAATGTTTACACAGACAATGCCTAATTCAAGGAGTGTATGTGAGTAGATTGCAAACTTTCCCTACCTCAGATGGATTTTCTCCAACAATCTCATTGTTATTGTTGTATAAATAAAATATATAGAAACTTTAAAGTAACCATTAGACACAATGAAAAGTTTCTGATTGATTCGTTCAAACTTTAGAAGGAAAATAAGAGAACATATTAACGGTTTTTTAGATAACTGTACCCATTCATTCATTCATTCACTGTCTGTCTGCCTTTCATTCTATTTAGTTAGAAACCATAAATATTGAATCACCGTTTAAATGTTTGTTTTCAATTAGTCTTCCCCCTCTTTTTATCTCTTTAGTATCATCTTCTACCCTGCTCCTCCTTCTTTTCCTTTCTTCTTTTTCTTCTTATACATGGAACCTCCAACTACCCTAGGTCTTGTAGTTTTTATTTAAAATCCCATCCGGATTTAACCGGAATCCCGAGAGTTCCTTTCATGGCAGATTAGCGAACTTAATTACTTATTTAAAGTCTTCTTTTCACTTCCTGCTTTAAAATTAACGAAGACTGTTTTACTCTATACACAGTCAACTTCTCTTCTTTTACATGTTCTTAAGTATTATTATTCGATTTGTCGATGCTGTCTTGAAGTGAATCAATATAGAAATGGAGAATAAAAAAGAACTGATAGTAGGATGATGAAAGTGGAAGTCTTGAAGTCGGTAAATGAGGCATAAAACCAAGTTAACTGTAACAAGGTTGTTTTGTGTATATGTATGTGTATTATATGTATAGTAGGGGGTGAGTAAAACGGAACACATTAATAAAAAGATATCGGGGGTAAAGTCGACGACGAATCACTGAGGGGATTCTACCCTTTGTTTGTATGAAACCACACTACTGGATATAGATGCCGCCCTTAAATTCGTTGAAAAGCTAAATTCATTACTACCAACCAAACTTTGAGATGACACATTCACAGAATTTTGCTCTAAACGAATATAAAATTTTGAATATTCATTTTAATGGTAGTCGTATTAATAGTAAAAATAAATTTCTTTGTTTGTTGACCCTTTCATTTTAATGTAGAAGAAATAATTCGTTTATATTTAATGGAAATGTAGCAGAATATCAAATCACGAATTTAATTAAAAGACCCAAAAGTCCAAAGAGAACAGTGATAGTGGTGACGGTGGCAATAAAACCAACTTTATTAAAGCAGAAAATACCATCGGTATATAGCTCAATCTTCCAGTCGGTTTTATGGATATTTCGTCATTGTGCAATTTGATTTTGGGTCCTTAATACTATTCAAATGGGGACAATGGAGAATGAAATTGTATAAAACAACCTACTGCGGCAAATAACCTCTTTATTAACGTTAGAAGTGATGAAAATAAAGATGATGATGAAGATGAAGAAACTGTTTCGACTGTACCAAAATTCAAATAACACACAAAAAAATATCAAACACATTTGTAGTGTCCAATTAATCATAAATTGTCGGTTTATACCGTTCATGTCCGACCATAAATCAAAAGTTGATGCGTATATGTGTGGAAAATAATGCAAAATTCAACTGCATCGTCACGCTCTCTCATCATCATCATCCCTCCTACTACTTGCCTTTTTCCTTTTCATCATCCACAACCACCACCTTCTACTACTACTCCTACTTCTATGGCACATCAACTTTTTGGTCGTTAATCTAGGCATGGTTGGTAATTTACGTCGCCAAGGGGGTAGATAGATGGATAACAACAGAATATTAGCGTAAAGGGAGAGGGTGAAAGCATAGTTTTACCCTTAAATACCTAGCAATAGCAATTTAATGCTCTTGGCTATTACTGAAGGGCCGTTGTACAGTCTTAATAGATATACGTATAGTAACAGTGATAGATTGATAAATATATTGACAACAAAATAAGGGAAGTTTATGCTTTATAAGGAGTTAATTGGATGTCTATAAGACGCTTAAATAGCTAATACACCATCTGTTCGAATACAAAATGGCGACAATAAATTCAACCCATAAATTGTTATTTAAATGGGAGAGAAAACACGATACTCACCTCGAAAGCCACAGTTAATGCATTCTTCTCTTGACGCAACTGTTCAACTTGTTTCTTATAAACGAGCATTGATCTGACTGTTTCTTCCATTCTGTAACAATAAAAAAAAATCATCCCTATATTTCATAAATTAATCCAGTTTGCTATTGATATTCCCACCCCCCATTTTTTTTTTTACTTTCACAGACAGGAGAGAGAATATTTTTACTAGAGTACCACTCGACTTGTTGGCATTGTTCACGATATACACAATACCAACAGCTCCTTATGAAACAGCCCCTTTTAGCAACAGCACATTTTTATCTTTCAACCGAGTAGTAGCAATAATGAATATAAGAAAAAAAGATGTGGTTGGTAATGAAATCCGAGATTTGTGGTCAATTTTAATCAGTTCATTCACGTGTATAGACCCCGTCTAATAAACATATAATATGTATATAATTATAAGAAGAAATTTTATGTATCCTGTAATTGTAGCCGTGTTCAAAGTGGCCGTGACCGTTAATTAGTTTAGAAAGACAGATGTCTACACATTGACTGTTATACTATAAACATTAATTCAAATAAACGGGTTAATCCACTCTTCATCTATATCTATAATATAGAACAACAATGACAAACAGAAATCGAATGTCAGCACATAATAGAGTGAATAGGGCTGAAGGGATGGAAAAGTTCAATAAAAATCTACACCATCTGTCGATAATATCGGATCAAGAGTGTGAACAATAAGAGCAGGAACCACTTTTAGCTAGCCTGTCAAACTTTAACATAACGAATTTGATCTTGTAATTATAACAAAAACAGGACTAATAAGAAAGAATTAGATATTTGTCCACATTTAATTGAATTGAATTATTGACTTCTTTACTTTTGCAATTCATTTCGAACGGGGATTGAACATTTAAATTTCAAATATTTACATTCAAGGGCCCTTTTGAATACTACCCTAGTTGCACGCCTCTCGAATTCCTAGTTCGTAGATTATTATAGAATCCTTAGACGGGAGCCACACAACCTCCAACAATTGTCAAGGAGAAATCAATAGGGCGATGAAGATGGAGGTGGTCGAGCCTTATCGAAAGAGAAAGGTAGCGAAGATAGATAGACCGACTATAAAGAATCGAAGGAACAAAGAGAAAAAAACACAACAAGCAAGGAAACAAGAACGGTTTCCCTTGATCGACAAATCCCCTTATATACACACAAACGTCAACGGTTCGTCAAGCGAGAAATCGTTTCCTCAATCACGCGTCCGATTCCTGTCAGAAACACAACAAGATAACTTGCAATTTTTCTATTGTAGCTGACAGTTTAATATCTTTGAATGGACAGGTAGATAGTGAAGTATATAAAACAACACCGATGAGATTTGATCATATCAAGATTTCTTAAATGATCTACAAAAAGAATTGAGCGTGTTTGAAGTTAACGATGCCAGGCCTGTATAGAAGAGCGGTGGTTATAGTATAAAAAAAATTCAATTAAATCTACCCTATGTATATCTCTAGAACGATTTCGATGATTTAAAATACGCGTACGTGCTGCCCTTGAAGGAAACTTTATGAAGCCAATATATACTAAATCATCCACATATTGCTTGGATAAGGATGGTTTAGTGGACGTTCAAATAAAATATAGCCGATAAACGATCTTAACCGCCACAAAAATAGTTGCACGTTCTTCAACAAAATTCTCATACAATACACAAGTGTTCCTCTCACTATAGATCTTCTTATTAATTAACAAATCAATTGAAGTTTTGCAAGTCGTATTAAACAAGATCCTAAATGGCGCCATATTGACCATTACGATTATAATCACAACTACAAACATCTGATACCAACAACAAAGTTCATTTATAGATATCCCGGCGCATCCACCAATTTTCCAATATAACCAAACTATATTATTATGGTTGCTATTACAATGATAGTACTTATTTGAAGATTTATTTCTTAGACGACATTCAATTTCATGGAATGATTTATGAAACAACACAACAATAGCAGTCATCAACCGCCACCACTATTGAATTATTGAAATGCCGACAACGATAGCCACAACAAAATTGTGTGTTTGTGTTGGCGTACAACACAACATTGATTAATGTTTACGTGAATCCACAGAAGATGTCAAACTATCAAAAATATTCCTGAGAAATCCCATCAGAAATATTGAACAAATCAATCATAACTAACAAAATAATGATGATGGAAAATATCGTTAGAGAGAAAGAGAGATTGAAGTAAAGTGATTAAAATTGCTCCCCCAAAACGCCCCAAAGTGAGAAAATTCGATTGTATTATCATCATAACATATTAGAATATAACTAGGTTTTAGGTGTTAGAAATAAGATAACTATGTATATTAAGAGACAACAAAGTAAGAGGGAGTTTAGTTTGTCGTTGATTAGTTGCTGCCGTTACTACTACTGTCGAAATTACTTCATTTCCGATACTATCTCCTCCAGTTTACCGTTGTTAACGTGGTAAAGGAGGGATGATTTTAACGATCTTCAACTATATATACACGCATGAATCATTCAACTTAACCGGGAGATTTTGTGGGATTATTAAATTACAGTCAAACTTGATACTTTAAGCTATTATGATGATAATATTAAATTAATTAACGATGATGATGGTAAATAAGGAATAATGATAAGAGACCGAAAAAGAAGCATCTCAGAGTAAAATAACAACAACATTGACAATAACAACAATAACGCTTTGTTCTTGTACACAACAATTCTAGCATGATAGGTACTCTGTTTAGTACAACGACAAACGAATCTTGAACACAGCACACAGCAGTGCACTTGTTAATTTCCGCTTGTCACGTTGACATTTGATACGAGTGTCGACAAAAGGCCCCCTTTCAACAAGAACAACAATTCTATACCTTCTATTACTAGATTCTTAATATACAAGCACGATATCTGAGAGAAGTAGAGAAAATGAAAAACAAGAAGAGACCACCCAGGAAAAAATGTATATATCGGGAAATCTACAATGAAGACATGTTTAATTTTGGAAAAAATCCAAAAAAAACTCCACTACATACAACCAGGTTATTCAACTATGAATGCACCACATATTACAGTAGTCTCTTCGAAGATTGATGGAAAAATTAACAACTTTAAATTATTAATAACTTAAAGGAAGTACAGCGTTGTTTCCAGATTCTAAATTCAGTGCATTATTGAAGATATGAGAAAAAGTTTAAATACAGGTTTATTCACGTCGGAAGTAAAGTTCTTATAACAATTCCCATTATTTGGCGAGTGGTTCGAAAAATGTCTCAAGGATTTATAGGGCAGCTCCTGGAGCTCATTTTAGCAAAATTAGAACCTCGCTGTTTAACGATTTGGCGATTCTCACACGAACTAAACACCCAAAACGACTAAGAATAAATGGAGTATCTCCCAGCATTGATTTTTTTTTTTTGTTTTTCTCCATTTTGTTCAGGTAGGAATGTTTCTCATTTTCTACTTCCAAATTAGCTACGCAGTTCTAATTTTCCTAAAACGATCTCCAGGTAGCCCCTTAAGATCCTTAAAATCTTTTTTGAATCGCTCGTCAAATAATAGGGGTTGCCATAAGAACTTTTCGTCTGATGTGAATAACCCTGTATAGCACAAATCCTACTTTTGAGGCTCATGTATACAACCATTCTTTACAAACCATCTAGCTCACACTTTTATTCCTTCCTTATGAGAAGAAAAATTGATTCGACCACCAAAAATCCCCAAGTGCAGGCAAAATATGTTAAAGAAGCTTTCGAGGTGGTCTTTACTTTCCTTAGAAAAATAGAGGTTTGTAACAATAATCTCAAAATCAAAGCGACACATTAAACAATCAATTTTTTTTCCAAGCAACTCAAAACTTCATCAAGGAAGCTTCAAGCTTACCTAATAGCGAAAGATATACGGGACACCTTGCAAACCATAAAAAGTCTTACATCTTACAAAGTCAGGTATAAGGACAAGCTAACAAAGTTAATATTAGCCTAACATGTACTTAAAAGCCAGTCAAAAATCAGTCAAATGTTCTGGTACATCTCCAGTTCAAAACAAGAAGAGACTGTTAAAGCATGTTGGAAACATGGCCAAGAAAGGGACAATTTGGATTTGATGTTACTACGCATCCTTCGATGATGAGTTACTCAAAACTCATTTTCTGAGAAAATTACTTCTTTTAGGTGAACTGCTTCCTTAAAATTGATTTTTTTCTTAATTCAGTAAACTGAATTTATGTGGGAAAGCCTACACAGTGTTTATGTATTTAATTTTGGAAATTTTCCAACAAAACTCTATAAACACAATTTAACATAATAGAACTTGTAATAGAAGGCGGAAATCCAAAAAGAAAACAAAAGAGGAAATATCACAACTTGAAATCTACGCCAAATGTTTTCGTAACGTCTCGTTTACGATAATATTGTCCCACATCAAACTATGTGTTGATTTGAACAAATTTATCCATCCGTTTTCTAAAATACAGTGAAACTTCCCATGAGCGGACACCCTTCGTTCCGCAGAAAATGTCCGCTCAAGGGAAGTGCCCGCTCATTAGAGAACATCCATAGAAACAAATGATACCTGCTAAAAAAATTTTTTAACTTCCCGCTAAGAAAATTGAAAATTTTCAAAATTTCGGGAAGTTATTGGTTTTACCCCGATTTTCGAAAATTGAATTTTCAACAGATCTCGACGTTTTGGGACCCTAGGAAGCTATTTTGACTATTTTTGCGAGGGTGCCTGTATGGCGCTGTGTGTGTGCGTGTGCGTGTGCGTGTGCGTGTGTGTGTGTGTGTGTGTGTGTGTGTGTGTGTGTGTGTGTGTGTGTGCGTGTGTGTGTGTGTGTGTGTGCGTGTGTGTGTGTGTGTGTGTGTGTGTGTGTGTGTGTGTGTGTGTGTGTGTGTGTGTGTGTGTGTGTGTGTGTGTGTGTGTGTGCGCGTGTGTGTGTGTGCGCGTGTGTGTGTGTGCGCGTGTGTGTGTGCGCGCGCGTGTGTGTGTGTGTGTGTGTGTGTGTGTGTGTGTGTGTGTGTGTGTGTGTGTGTGTGTGTGTGTGTGTGTGTGTGTGTGTGTGTGTGTGTGTGTGTGTGTGTGTGTGTGTGTGTGTGCGCGTGTGTGTGTGTGTGTGTGTGTGTGTGTGTGTGTGTGTGTGTGTGTGTGTGTGTGTGTGTGTGTGTGTGTGTGTGTGTGTGTGTGTGTGTGTGTGTGTGTGTGTGTGTGTGTGTGTGTGTGTGTGTGTGTGTGTGTGTGTGTGTGTGTGTGTGTGTGTGTGTGTGTGTGTGTGTGTGTGTGTGTGTGTGTGTGTGTGTGTGTGTGTGTGTGTGTGTGTGTGTGTGTGTGTGTGCGCGCGCACGAAGACTATGTAAGCAGCTCATAACTTTTGAACGGATTGACTTATTGAAACGCTCTTTACGGCATTCGAAAGGGTTCCATCAAACTTAGATTTCGTGTAAGTTTGAACCGATTCGGCCCGATAGATTTTGAGAAATTCGAAAAAAACCGAAAAATTTTTTTTGTTAAAATCATGTTTCTTTCAAAATAACTATTAAGCTGCTGTACCGATCAATTCTATAATTTATTCAGCTCTTAACCTTAACTAATGACGTCGAAATGCCGTTTGAACGATCAAAATCGGTTGATTCGTTCACGAGTTATCGTTGTCGAAAAATATCGGAAAAAGTGTTATATAACCTCAAAATTACTTAACAAATCAAATTTGTACCTCTCACAATAATAATCGACACATTATCTACGCTCAAGTATTTAATGGATCAAAGATAAGTACTTTCCTGTCCGTATAAGAGAGACAGTCAAGCCTAAATAATAATCGAATGACTGTCCGTGTCCGTTCAAGAGAGTGTCCGTTTAAGAGAGACCGATTTATTAATAAATCCCTATAGACAATTTCGGGACCGATAAATGTGTCCGCATAAAGGAAGTGCCCGCTCAAAAGAGGTGTCCGTTAGTAGAAGTTTCACTGTATTTGCATGATTGAACGTGTGTTGTCTCAGGAATTTAGCAAGATTGATCTATTGAAGAAATCCCCAAAGACTATAGCTGAATTTCTATTTGATTGGCAACTATGGAAAACTGTCATTTGTTTACTTAATTTGATTTATACACAATTTTAGATAGAAAAACCTCAAGGGAGACCTTTTCTGTTTCTTTCTTTTTCTTCTAACAGTAGGTACCTAAAGAAGAGCTTATCTACCCCAATCATGAATAAGACTAGAAGCAAATATTTGAACGTTTGTGTGTATTTTAAACTTTCGTGTTTTTTTATCTTGTTATAACTTACGCCTATACTAACTGACTAACTAATAAAGCTTTTAAGTAAATAGATAGAAAGAAAAGACTTTAACATTATAAAATAATAATTAAATTTACTACCATCTAACGGTAGCGAAAGGGGATGAGATCTAATTGGAATTAATTTGATGAAATGCACGATATTGCCGCTCTTAGGGAAGACAATCATCATCATCATCCATCCCAATTCGGCGCTTTTTTATATTTTAGGATTTACATCAATTCTCGTTCAAAACGAGTTAACCTAGAAATAAAACGAGGCGGCGTTGTTGTCGTATCGTAAAGGGAACAAAGCTAAAAGCCAAACTAAACGGAACTGTAATCTATTCCTTTATGGCCGAAAAAAAAAATAGAATAAAGGGGATGATGGTGTTTTAAATAACAAATACTACAATCTACCCAATATAAGTCTAAATTTTTTACATTTTTTTTTATAGAAGTTTTACAGTTTAACCGCAAAAACTCAACTATTTTCCGGTGTATAACTGTAACCAATAGCAATATTCGTTCTTACCTAGCAAACTCGTTTGTGAGTAATTTGAGTCTGGAACGGCAACGTGCAGCCTCTTGGAGGGCTTGTTTCGCCCTGGATTCGCTATCAGCGCGAAGACGACGTTCTCGGTCAGCATCCCTTTGAGCTGATTCTCTCTGAAAATACACACACACATATACATACACAAAATTAGATAAATCATCTATTAATAAATTAATAAAACAACAGACGGATATTGATAACATAACGAACCTCTTTACAAGAGCCGTACACGTGTGGATATTTAAAGCTTGAAAATGCCATTGGTTTCGGATTTTATCCGTGTACGTGGAAAATTGTAAAGGATTTCCCTATCTAACTATGCTGTCAACGTATTTTGAAACATTCCACACTCAACACAACACAAATCCACTCAGACAGATAGACAGATAAATCTATAAAACAACAACAGTTGTTTGAATTTTATCAAATAACCGATCGCTTGTCATTGTGAATTAACAATGAAAACAACATGTGAAGAATCATTGAAATACAACCATAATATATTTAATTAACGTTAACGAAACAATCGTCTTGTGAATGGTGCGTGATCGCTTAATTGATATTAAAACAAAATAAATAGTGCGCTAGAATTAGAAACAATCATCTAAAAATTGATGATGCAATTGTACAACTTTAAATTGTATTAATCAGAGAGTTCTAATTAAACTTCTTTTTTATTTTCAATATTTCAAAACGGTCGAATCAAAATTTGATCCCCATCCCTGAGGAGGCTTGAGGGTAGATTCTCATTTTTCATCCCTATTTAATTCGATATTTTTGATTGTTAGCTATAAGCTTCTCTACTATTACTCGACTCGACTAACGAGGGGTTTGTCAGTAATTGGCCCCTGATCCATCAATGTCACACGAACTTTCCATCATTTTATTTCACAACTGGCATAGTTGTTTTGTTATGAAAACACACAAAACAAAAACAAAAACGTTAACATTATTGAATTTTGCTACTGTGTCAGTATGTTATCCAGATGATATTTGTTATTAATTCATCGACATAATTGGGGGTAAATAAAACATTGATTGAAAGAGGGTGAGTAAAACATTTTTCAGTACTAATTCGGACGATTCATTGAATCGGAAATTTTAAATTGAATACTGTTTAGAAACAACAAAAACAATGAATGCAAATTGAAAAGATTCATTCAACCAAAAATTGAAAATCACCAAGCCGACTCGGAGATGATTTTTGATTATTTCTAATTAAATTTTGAGTATCTACCCACTTCTAATTAGATATTTCCATTATAAATAATTCAAGTTGATTCAAATCGTTTGACTCTAGTTGAGCCAGATGTGTGTAGACCTACGCTCAAATCGATTTAAGCCAAGATCTTGCTAAGTTGAGCTTAATGTGGAAAGAACCTGCATTTAAGGAACGAATGAAGTTGCATAAAATTTCCATTATAGACGCCTGGATTATAGCTTTTAAAGTTCAAACACAACACTTTTATTAGTAATTAATCTCGTGCTATTTATATAGAAGAACCAACCCCTATCGTCATTCAGGATTAATCTGGTATTAGTGCGTTTTTTTGCCAACAAACGTACATATACACACACTTAAAAATAAGGGTTGTTGGTCTTGTAATCTGTCTGAAAGGCTTTATTGTATATACGCATATATATACACCGGCGTCACTAACGGATATTGTGTGGTGCAGTGGACAAAACCACCCTTGATTCTCATTCATTTCTCTATCTGGAAACATTTTACTTTCCCCTCTACAACTACTCAGTGTCATGGTCAGTAGTCGCTACCCTATTATATATGTATGTGTGTGTGGGTATATGCCTCTTATCTGATGTGTTATACTTGTCGCAATAGAGTAGTGATTAGTAGTGATAGCCCCCTCATATCGCCCACTTTTTGCTCTTGTCATCTCAACAAACACACACATGTCATTTGCAGAGAGACTCTTTTTTTTCATAAATGATAACTGATTATTCTCTTATCGGATTGTCTACTTTACGAACCATCCAAACAGATTTTCTTCATCCCCTTTATGTTCATTTATAGACACAAACTGTAATAACGTTAATTCCTATTTATTTGAGTTTCGGTAATTGTAGTTAGTTAGCAACAAGCAAACAACTTGAATCAATAGTAGTGAACTAAACATCACTCTCACCGTTGTTTATTAATGAGGGTGGCAGAATTGGGTGGTAGTGGACTTTAATTTCCTGTTAGGTTTCCATACACTCCGAATATTCTATCGTTAACCAACAACTGTACTGTCTGGCACTATTGTTTTAAATAAAATGACTCTTTATTATTTTTAATGAATTTTAATCAATCAATGATTGATGATTATATGAATGAACAATACTAATTTTTTGCATTTTGTAAACTGATTCATTGGAAATTCGTTTAAAATTCAATTGTAGCACAACACGTAATATGACGTGTTGTTTTAACGGTTAACTTTAACATTGTTAAAATGTTAGGGTAATTTTTAACAAATCCCGTTTTTTTTTTTGTAATTTTGGTACTTGTAACAGAAATGCCAACTGTAATGCATTTCCGGCTTTGTTACTAGTTGAAATGTTGGGGGTTACATTTTTAACAAGCCTCTTTTTCATGTGCAAATGGATGATTTTTTTCGAGTATCCGCTACCCTATCATATTTTAAATACACAGATGTTAATGTGTTTGCCATATCAATCATATGATTTCAAGACGATGGAAGATGGCCGTTTATGCGCCATTTATTAAACAACATTAGCTAGAAAAAGGGTGAGACTTTTATCATTTAAACGAAGACCTACCGTAAGCTCGGAAAATAAGAGATGGTAACTTATTCATAGTAAATTCCATTATATCTTTAAGCCATAACATGCAGCTTGGCTATTAGGAGAAAGTTTTGTCTTATCGTCATGCTGGACACGACTATCTGTAACGATATATACCACCTTAAGAGTGTCTAGAATTGAGGGGAGAGATGAACCCTCTTTTGATTTTTAGATTGATTCCACAATCCCAAACGATTATTCGAAAGCTTCTTTTATACAATATCTTCCATATTTTTGATTAACATTGATATCCTTTTTAGTTTTGCCAGTTAAGGGTAGAAAAACCGAGGATGGGGGGTGAATATTCTTGTATGTATAGTAGCAAACACAAATTATGAACGAAAGGAAACATCCATCGAGAGTTGTAAATGTGTTCAAATCGGAACAAAACCACAAATGCCACTTTGGTGTTCGTGTTTTTTATTTATTCCCACCAACACCACTACTACTACCAAATTTACCCTTGTTTCCTTATTTTAAAGAGCAAATAGAGAAAAAGAAATAACAAGCTACGTCAGCTGGTAAAGAATTATTTGTCAAAATGCAACAACAGTCAATTATATGCGGCTCAAAAAAGGGGGCTGTTGTATGGCAAATATGGAGAATACTGATGAGAGTAAGACGAAAATGAAAAAAATATTGCACAGATGGTGTAAAATACAATTTGTTAAGTCTGTGAGCGGTGGTGGTGGTGGTGATAATAGATTTTTCGTTATAGCAGGGGTGCTGAATTTGCATTTGTTTCTTCCACTAGAGAAAAATAAAAACTTTCTGATTTGATTTCTTCAGGTTTCAAACGTAATCCTATTTCTTTGTCTTTCGTTTTATACAAATTTTAATGGTGGAAGAAATTAATAATAATAATAAAGAATTTCCTATTTCAATACAGAGAATAGCTGGCAAAAGTTAAGGGGAGAGATTATGAGCGCTCTTCAAAATACCTTAAGATAGAGGGAAGTTTAAATTGGACTTGAGAACAATAGTATTAGACTTAATGAATGTAATTGTCAGAAGAAACTAAGCAATTATGTGTAGAGAGGGTGATAAAACTGTTGAGAATTTTTCAAAGTTCACCATTGATGCGTTTCTATAAAGAAACGGTTGTAAATAATAAAACATCTATAAATAGTTATCGATAATCCAGTTCATTGGCGATCAAAAATTCAAACTCGTTCAGTGTCACCTATTTTTTCCCTTCTCGACATTAAAAACACCAAAACGCAAAAAAAAACAGCAAAAGACGAATGGTTAGATGAACTGTCGTCAACTGAAAGTTTAAAATCAATGACGACAACAACAACAACCACCACCGAGTAGAGCTGAGAGGGTAGAGAGCACACGTCTCTATCGATTAACGTCCTTTATGTCTGCCACGTTTTAGAACAATTCCAGTCCTTTCCCTTTCTATTCCATCATCGTAGTGTAATAACAGATTTTATATTGTGAAGATTTCGGAAATAAAACTCAAGGCATTCAAAGATCGTCGTCTAGACGAGAATTAATTATATTTTTTTTTTTGTGTTTTATATGAACGTAAACGTTAAACACAAATGTGTTAAATTTTCACATGAACGGCTCATTTAACTTCCTGAATTTATTTTGAAAGACAATTTATGTGTCCGGTACACATCATTACTACATTATACGATTCAAAAATGTTGGGTGTATGATAAAAAATACTAGAATAAATTTAATGTCCGGCGCATCCACCATTTTTGCAACCACAGTTGTTGGGGATTCAATTAAACTTTCATCTGTAATTTATTATCAAAACTATATCGATCTTTTTAGATATTACGATTGGTTGGCTTGCTAGTCGGATAGATTAAATAGAATGAAATTTATGTCTGAACAGTAACAATCTGGCGATACTTTTTTATAGTTCTAGTCTGAATAAGTTGGTTGAATAATAATAAAACGATCAAATCTGTATATATTCCGGAAACGATATTATTTTCCTCTGCAGTGTGCTATTTGGAAAAATGCCAAACGAAAATTCAACTGTAAACAAGAATGATATCTATCCGTCTATCTATAGACTGTCATTTATTGTTGAAAATTAGAGTAAATTTTAACAGGAACAATCGTCAAATAACAAACAACTGAGTTTTCCGAATTTTAAGGAAATATTTTGGAGTAAACAACCCATAATCAAAGTTTATTATTTTTATTCTAAATCAATAAACACTTTGTTATGAGGGTATTTTTCTAGAAATCATCCCCTACAAAAAGCAATAAATCCAAACACTTCTATCACACAAACACACCACTATCAATTATACCCATCTATAAATCCGTTGAACGATATATGCACAAATCCCATTGATTCCCTAGAGCAATCGTTACAACCACTCGCTCTAAAAAATGTAGCAATATTTTAAATATTAAACACAAAAAAAAAAACAAGAACAGGGTGAGACTTACACGACTAGACTTGGTTAAAGTGGATCCCATTCATTCAAACATTCGACCGAAACAAAACTGTCCTCCTATTTTCCTTCACTTAAATTTAATTAAAAACTGCTGCGCCTAATACTGTAACATTATGATAACTCTTATCTTCTCTTTTATGATGTTTTACTACCACGTCACTGTCACCGGAATTTATCAAAACCAGGGGGAGAACCGTAAATATAACTTGACATTATGAAAATTTATAAAAATAACAAACAAAAAAAAAGGATGTTTTCTCTTCTTCACTACGTTATTCTGCAACACTTGTTTCGTATAAAACACACTCACGAGTGGTGGGTAGTGGATGGAATAGTTGAATGTAGAATGGCAGTATAGAATATAACCAGAATTTACCCTCTGTGTGTGGAAATTGGTGGTAGTAACGGTGACGCAAGCGCTTCACAATTTACTATTTTACAACTACCACCAATACAACAAGAACAAGAACAGATACTCGCTACTCATTGTATTATTATCTAGTAGCGTAAATCAACTATGAAACGTTTATTTTAGATAATAAACAAAAGATTTGTGATAGGGCACGCACTTGAACCAACAACGACAACAAACACAACCCCTCTTCTAGGCGTTTCAAAATTTATTTCAAGTCACTCTATTGCCGTAACACATAAATTTTATGGTATTTGTCTACTTTTAACCTTTTTATCATATTTATTTGTTCGCTTTTGATGTATCGATTGATATTGTGTTAGATCAAACTAAGTTATAACAGAAATGTTGCATATCGTCTCGTTTAATAGCTTTCCAGTGGTTTCATCTCCCTTAACAGACACACTCTCTCTCTCTTTCTCTCCCATTTTGCATCTTTGTCCCTTTAGAGATCCCATTAAAGTTTAACATAGACAAATTCAATTACAATTTCTGAGGACGAAAACATTAATTAATACCAACTGTTGTGCTACAAGTCATTATTCAATATCAACGATGAGTATATAATTTTTACGATTTGATAATGATGATGTGATCGTTATAAAGTCCTAGCTAGTATTGTGTTAATTGAAAGTCATGTAACATACAGGAAATTATTTTATCAATACAATAGGCATATAAGATGTGTAATTCTTTACTTTGGTGTCTTCTTCATTGTTCTCCTAATGAGTATCAATAAAATCAGTCGCCTGTTAAAATGTCGTCGAGGCGCCAGTGTGGCTTGTTAAATTTTATTAACTCCTATATACCTAAAGTCTCCCCTATATTACACCCACACAGTACGAGTAAAAGGACCCTTTGTATTACCATTAGAACAGTCCATTGTATCAGGTGTTTCAACAGTAAAACTGCAATAACAAAGTTTATAATTTTGTTGCCATTTTCAAAATAGATATAACTTTTTATTTTCTTTAAAAAAAAATGGGTTGCAAGATCAAGCGTTTCATCGATTCTCTTTAACGTTCTTCCTACCAATCTCCTTTAAGTCTATTTGGGAATCTTGCCAAATCTCAAAACGACAGAATGAGAGAGTGTACCATTTTATTTTTATTAGATTACTGCTGATATCTTGCACCATACAATACAGGGGTGGATTGAAAAATTCAAATCGTCTGCAAAGCAGAAGAAATTATATTACCTAATATCAGAGTCGTATTATGAAATTTCGTTTCAGATGGATGAAAAAATGATTTGTTGTGTGAGTGATTTAGCAGATCATATATTGAAGATTCTTAAGAGATGGGATTTTCTCATCTTCACTAGATAGGCGCCACAGGGTCTCTTTCAATAGAACTAAATTTA
Source organism: Mylabris sibirica (assembly GCA_039776855.1). Taxonomy (NCBI): domain Eukaryota; kingdom Metazoa; phylum Arthropoda; class Insecta; order Coleoptera; family Meloidae; genus Mylabris; species Mylabris sibirica. The sequence continues at coordinate 3,298,785 of CM077843.1, forward strand.
GCATTTTTTGCGAATGTTTGCAATCAATTGGGGTTTTCGTGATATTTCCATGTGTAAAAGAAAAAAAGACTTAGTCACCAAGACCGAGAAAAGCCAATAAAGCAATACTGAAGCAAAAAAATAATCAAAAAGTAGAGAAAGCCTCTGCATTTTTTATTTCAAAAGTATCCATAAAGTAATACCTGCATTTCCTGCTTTAAAGGGAGCCATAAAGTAAGGTCTGCACTTTATGCTTCAAAGGAATCCATGAAGAATAATAAAGACATCTAAATTTGAGACTAGAGATGAGTTATGGGTGGGCAAAAATTTTGATCACCTATGTTTTTGAACTAGGAAGTAGGGACCATGATGCTATTGCACCCTCTTACATCGAGCTAAGTAAAAAATTAAAGAAAAACTATCGACAAAAGATTATTTTACCAGATCCATTCATCTGCTCACATTTTTGCTGAAACTGTTTCATTGCGGGTTTATTACCAAAACCTCAGGGAAACATTTTTAACAAAATGATAAAAATGGAGTAATTTGGATTGTATCTTTATAATGTTGACTGTTCCCTCATAAATAACCGAAATTTTAACAGGGATCTTATGAATAATAAAGGAAAACATTAATATATCTACCCATACAATAACTAGAGAAGCTTACCCACTACACCCTAGGTTAAACTAATTGGTCGGAAGAGAACGATGCTTATTTAAAACACTGGTCCTCTGCAGATGAAACGACTATTACTCAAGATTTAAGAGCCTACGTTGTTCCGTTGGGAAATCTCAGTTTGTGGTAGAGAGCAAGAGAGACGTATAAGAACACGTATTTTGCCACCCTCTTCTCATAGATTCGATACGAATTGTCTGGAACACACGAATGTATCGTGAACGAAGAACAAGAAAGAAATGCAAAAAAACACCAATTAAATGGAACAAAAATTGTGAATGAGATAACAAAAAAAAATTAATACAATGTTGTCCGTTAAAATTACCCATTTTGCAGACTTAATATCGATTTAATTATACCATAAGGGAAGCTACTACACATAAGCTAGTGAATATTTCTCCCATTAGAAATCCAAATCTGATATTTTCAAAATAATTTCAACGGGATATGTTCATATTGAATAATTTTAAGAGGTATTAAAGTATTTTCAGATTTTACATAAATTCTAGACGAGGGATTTATACCAATTAGGGATGACCACATTTTCATGTATTGTAGAGTGCTCGTCCTTGTTCCACCCTCTATGTGTTCGCCCTATACATACGTACAAATGTATGTATAATAAAAGGGTGGAATTTTCCACCCTCACTGAATACCCTACCGACTACTACTACTACTATGTCAATTGCAGAATTAAAAGGATCGAAGGGAAACATGTTTAAATACAGACCAGACATTAGTAGCTTCAGTTTGTGAAACGCACAAAAATAGGGGTGGGTTCTGTTGGTAGGTAATCATCGTAACATAAAAAATTATATTGAAAGAATGCATGTTTTCGGGCATTTGCATGCATTATATTTTCATCCACACACACAAAAAAAAAATCACCCCTTATTTATATTTTGCGTGGTAAACGGCTATTCCACAACTTTTTTTTTAATAGCTTGAAATTTTCCTAAAAGTTACATCTTTGTCATTGTTTTTTGGGGAAATTGTATTCATCAACAATTTACAAAAACTTACAAAAGATAGGGTGGTTGTTGTTGCATCTAAAGATTCTTATACTACTCTCATTTATCTTAATTAATGTAATTTGTGTAGTGTGGTTAATTATCGTAATTTATATGCGGCAATACTGACACATCACTATCTAGTGGTGAACATCCTCATGAACAGTGATTCTAGTTGGTTTGATTATGTACAATTGAATTAGAGTCATTATAAATTTATTGAGTTTTTCTTTTGTCTTACTAATTAAAAAGGGAAACAAGGACAATAGAAACGACAAGGGAGGGAGAAAACGGGAGAGATGAGAGAAATAAAGAAAAAATAGTAGTGACAAGCCTTAAAATAATGGTTGAGACGAGGAAAAATGAAGAAAAAAGTTTAGGTAGATCAAAATTTCTAAAAAAATTTATGCGCAAGTCATAAGAGTCGGCGGTATTGACATATTTTCTATGTATTTATATGAATTGCCTTTACTGTATAAAATTACACATTTACGCACCTATCAAAAAAAGCACTAAATTTAAATTCTCATTAATGGAATGAATGAGAAAAAGCGAAATAAATAGAGATAAAGACATATTTGACATTAATCCGCCTTGGTTTTCAACTTTAAAACACACCATCACATACACACACACATATACAGACACAAAAGCAAACCTTTTAAGATGAAATTCAAGTTTACCTACGTGAAGATTTATCGTCGATTCAATTTGAAAAGTTTTAAGATTAATTTACAAACGTCGTAATGGGGATTCTGGTTTTGCAATTCGATTTTTGGTAATCAGACGAATCGTATCAACATAAAAATGTTGGTGTATCTGTAAAAAATTCAAACTCCCTCTCCCCCACCGTTCATGATTTCTAGAAGGATTTTTATGTGTTTCACACGATTGATTCGATGCTGCTATACATATTGGTCGAAACCACTTGATTTATTTACCAAATATTTCTTCTACCAGTATAGAAAAGGTGTACCTAACGTTAACCTTTCCACTTCTATTTAACGTTAGATTCGTGATTGTGGTGGCGACGGCGGTGGCGGCGCCTCCCTTTCCGCCCTTCGACGCGACGCAACGTCCCGGCGCCAAGGTTCACTGTTCGTTCTGATATTCTGCCAGTTTTGCTCACCACCAGCACCACCGCTATCATCACCACCACCATGAATGTACATCATCATCTTCACATACACACACATAAATCGTATATAATATCGGGTAAATCAGGGGATGTGAAAAAAGAAATATCTCTTTCGCATTCACGATCAACGGTTATTCATTTTACAATAATTGATAAAATCTTTTACCTAGTTAGTAGTGTTGAACGATCACGTTTTACTGATTTCTATAAGATGATAACAGGTGATTTGTATTTGTCCAGTTTTAAAGACACTGATATTGATTTAAGAGAGCAGGCAGTGATTGAGAACTTTTCTTTTAAGATATCTACTACGTTGCAGACGATACAATTCAGAGTGGGTGGTGGGGGTGGCAAGGGGATTGAATAATATCAGAAAGGCTTGCCAAATGCTTGTCTTCAAACAAATACCAAGAAAGAAAAAATTTCAAACAATTCCAACTTTCTAAAAGCATAAATTACAAGGGAGTGGTGGTGTGCCTCTGTATGATGTTATGGACGAAAAAATCCCTAAATCAATGTTGTTATCATCAACTATATAGGAAGAGACGAAGGCGGAAAAAAATCCCAAACAGGGTAGATTTGTGGCGCCATACATATAATCAACTATTAACCATAAAAATAAATAAATAGAAGGACAAAATTTGGATCACACAATAGAAATAATCCACCACCAATATTCATAATTATTATTTTAGCCGTTTACGACATCAGCTATTAATCATTGAATTTTACGTGCTTCGACCCCTATGTTTTGTCATTTCTGAAAATGAATTATAGGCATGTTTATTTTCAAATTATAACATCAAACACATTTCTGGTTTTGAGGAAAATAAGTCGAATGAAATATTAGATAGATACTTTAGGAGAGAGTTGAAAATATTCATAAATAGAAGAAACTAACAGTAAAACATGAAAGGTAAGAAGAAGAAGAAGAAGAACGTTTTGATCCTTCAACCACCACAAAATATGTTTCAACAAAATTGAGAGAAAAAGTCAATCGAAGCTGGCAACAGACATTTATGTTTCTTTTATTTGTTAAAATGTTCTCTGAGACCATGAACACTTTTATAAACTATCTAGTGAAGCATTTTTTTCCTTGTTAAAGCATCGTTTTCTCTGCCAAAAAGCGATCTTTCTACCCCTTAAACCTTGCTTTTTAGACAAACTCCAATTTTGTTGTTTCTGAAAAAATTTGCTAAGAAAGAAATCTCATATTCGATAGTTTCAATAAGCCACCAGGCCCCTTCCACTTATATTGGTGGGGGGTTCTACTGCTCACGTGGTATTTATGTACAATTCCATCCAGGGGGCGCTTGAGAAGTTTTACTTTCTCGATTGTGACGACGCGTAGAGGTAGAAACTAGAACTAGGTGTAAAATAATAGTTTATGTTAACGGAGAAAGACGTCGCTAAGTAAAATTCAAAAATCAACGGTGTTGGCAACTTATGAGTTTTCCCCTAACATAAGAAATAACATACAAAAAGGGTTTTTTTTTTGCAGGAATCTTACTCAAATTAAAAAATCTCAATATTAGACAGAGGAAAAACTACATTTTCGACGTACTTGTATTTTACAAAATTTTATTTTAGACGGCTGTAGTTGAAATTTACGGTTTTTTAAGATCACGTTTAGGGGAAAAAATTAAATGTTGGCATTAGGAGAAATTTAGTCCTATGTTTAGTCATCGAAAATTGCTTGAATTTGACAGTTTTCAGCATCTTCATCTAACTTATTTCTTTATTGTTAATTTTATTTGGTTTTTCAAATCTAAGAACCCGTAAGTATTATAAAATTGATTTTATATATTAAAAAAATATTTAATATTACCGTTTCAAATGAATTTTTTTTAATTTTAGATGTATGTGAGCTGTGTCGAGATCCCGGGAATGAAGTCCCGTTGTATTATTTTTCCAAGATCATAGCAAAGTGGGTAAATTTTCACAACAATATATTAGGTAATTGTATATACTGGGTACTGGGGCTCTCACGTTTTATATGGAGCGATTCATTTCATATGGATCAAGTCGAATGAAAATGAAAATGAACATCAGCACGTTCATCATTTACGTACATACGTATGTATGTATACATAGTTGATTTATTTAGAATACCTACTTTTATTTGCTTTCCTTGTTAATTCAATTCAAATTTTTTAGTTTAAATATATTTATATTTAATTTATCTTGTCTTGTGTATTAATAGTACCTTTAATTGATTTCAATATAAATACAATCAAAATAAGATTTAAATTTCCCGCATTTTTAGCGAATTTTTTTAAAAAAATTAGCTAATGACGAGATCCTCACTTTTGAATTTCCGAAAAATTTTTGCACAGAAGTTCGTTTTGGGACCTCAGGAACCCATATCCACCGTTCGTTAAAATTTTTATATATATATATATATATATATATATATATATATATATATTTATACATTTATATATATATATGTATACCCACGATAACTGCCGTAAAAATAGTCCAATCTTAATGAAACTTGGTACAAAAATCGGTCTTTGTGATAGCTTGGATGAGTTCGTTGGCCAGACTGGTAGGGCCAACACTTTTGGAATAAGAGCTGAAGAAATGTTAAAAAAAATCATTTTCAATATTACATTTGCTTAGATTTTGATGAAAATTAAAATAACAGTAGAGCCGACCATTCTCTATGACCCAGAAAAAAAATCATCAAAATCGGTTCGTTGGTTCGCAAGAAAAATGCAAAAATCTCTTTTTTGAGTATAAGCAGTAAAATCGATTATCTCAGGTGGCTATATGTTCTGACTATTGATATTAGAAAAAAAATTGAATATCGCGGGGGGGCAACTAATTTAGACAGTTAATATTAGACGCAAGGCCTGCTAGAGAATTTCGCTTGAAAATATCAAGCAGGCCTTGATTAGACGTATTAGACAAACAACAAACTTCATTATTATTTTTTTTTTTTTAGTGTTTCTTATTGTCTGTGGATTAAAAGTATTTTTCAATAAAAATCATAAATATTAAAATAACATCGGGAAATGAATTTATTAGTTGATTCAATGTTATTAAAATATATTAATTGTCAGTATCATAAGAATGTTTTGCAATTAATATTTCAGTATGTAGATACATAAAAAAATTCGCTATATAAGGTACTTGCTGCCTTTGGAGATCTTTTTTCATTAAGTTATCCTAGTTTTACACCACAAGCTACAGCGCCGCCTGGATGGAATTGTACATAAACGGTGGAATATTTGACGTCAGGAAGTGGGGGGTCTATCTAGTCTATGAAGCCACCTTGTAAACGATTCTAGAAATGTAGGAAAATCTGTAATTATTTATTTCATTGTCTTGTAATTCCCCAAGTAAGCTTGAACAGTCTGTCGAACTTAATAAAAAAGTAATAGTGTTTCTGGTTGCAGTTGCCAAACATGTATTCAAGAAAATTTCAGATGTTTGGACAAAGCAAAAAAACATTGAGAATATTTTAAAGATTTGTTTCATTTAATTATTTCTACGCCGTTTTGGCGTCTGATACTAGAAATATAGAAAAGTTTGAGGGATACTTACAAAATCTAAAAGTTGTAAAGATGTATGGTTGTGTTTTTTACATAAAACTCTAATTAGATCTATTTATAATACAGCAGGTGAGGCACGTACATAATTGAAGTAATTTTAATTAAAGAGAAAATTAGTACTACCATAACAATAAAAAAAAGCTGAATAATAATGAAAGTAGTGTTCTTTTTTTTCTCAATTCTCATCTTCAAACTATCAAGACTCATCATAAATTTTCACCGTCATTATTATGCACAATTGCTGTGCATAAATGCATATTTAATTACAAACAACTTGCACATTTGGTGCATTAAAATTAAAACTAATCGCGATAGAAACAAGACTCACCCTTGCTATTTGTTTTTGAAGTTTGCTAATAGTTTGTTTATCGCGTAATTCGTTCTTTTGGGCGGTTTCGAGGGCAATTTCCAATTCTTGGATACGTTGTTCCAATAAATTCTGTAAAAATAAAAATCAACAATTAGTTGCTTTTTCTCTTCTTTGTTATCTTCTATTTCTAATCATTTGCAGTAATTAAAACATATTTTATCATGTTCACAGACGTTGGTAATTACAGATTGAAACGATAATAATTACAGTACAACCACATCAGTCGGTTCTAATCGTTGTAATCTTTTTCTTTGTTGTTGTAGTCATTGGGGCATTAACGTCAGGTGTTTACCAACCACCACTTGTGTTTAATACAAAAATAGATAGGAGAAGAAAAAAACGGAAAGGGGGAAGAAAATTTCCTTTTGTGTTCCGATGAAATTGGTCGAATCTGCGATTGAAAACTCAAGTGATTTATGGTCAGTCCAGCTAAAAGAAATATCATCTCAATTACTAAAGCGAAGAAGAAGGAAAGAGGAAGCGATCGGCCGTTAATCTATAAATTTATTAATTTCACCCTTAGTAAAGTTTCAGATTTATACACATACACACACAGATCAATGAATTTTACAAATTTATATTCAACAACTCACCCCCCATTGTCAATCGGACAAAAAAATATTAAATCTAGTGTAAAAACAAATATTTTATAGGGTAGGTGTATGTGGGTTGAGAACTATTCACCCTCACCAACCCACTCTCCATCCACAGCATTTTGGGCCATATGTATAAATTTACAATTTAAATAACGTGTTTCATTGTTTATTTCAAAATAAAAGGGGTTGCACTTTTAATGAGGCTAATAAATTTTCTCATGGGGAAAACCACCCTAAAAAACGTGGTGGACTAGTAACCGGAGCCGTATTCAGATTCACACAAAATGAATACAATTTTCTCAATTTGTTAAGTTATCTTCACATTTACCTGTTGTGGATTTGGAAAAATCTTTGTTAAACAAAAATGTATGTCTCTGTTTATCTAATCCCCTATTCCTCTTGATTATGTTTCATTTTATCGTTGAATAAAGAAGAGAGAATCAATCAAAAAAAGTAAAATCCTAATAATTCTAGTCTGTATGCGAGCTGCTACAGGAAACACCGTTATCACTTTTTCCAGTTGGATGGAATTTTATAAAAAGCAGAAAATGGGAGGGTGATGACGACGAGACATTCCACCCCATGTTACCAATGACAACGTATTTGTAATAAATTCTGTTCGTGAAATAGTGAAAGAAGAAGACAGAAAGATACACACAGGCGTCAGTATTCAGTTACTACCAACAATAGAGATTTATCAACGAAAAAAATACTTCAATGAGTCAAAGATATGATTCAAACAACTAAACAGATGTTTTATTATTATTATTATTATTTTACATATAGAAGAAATTACCTCTTGAATATTTCCACCATATTTTATAGAAGGCTGTTTAATAATTTGTATTCCACCCCGGGAAAATTATATACACATACACACATACCCTACCAGTGGGTTTGTTTTGAAAATTAGAGGGTTAGGGGTTGTGAATATTGCCACGCAACCAATCTAAAAATTGAGTTTTAATAAACATTGCTTCTATACACGATGATGGCAATTCTTTCATTTTATTGCAAACTCAATAGGCCAATTTTGCCAGTTAATAGTTTTTAAAATTAGATCATGAAAGCTAATTTACTCTTCATATTTTAAATAAAAATACACTGAATGGTTATAAAACTGTACTAAAAGAATGCCCTATTATCAATGACTTTTGATCAAGAGTGATCTACTCTTCTTGTGAATTAAAGTGGAGCATTGAAGAAGCAAGGTGTGACATAGAAGCCTTTAGGTACACCTTACACAAGAAAGAATCTGCTGTCAATATGTCTCGGTTGAAGTCCAATAGCTTATCAAATCATTACTGAGGAAGATGCTTTTGTATAATGAGATCGAATTTGAGATATTCCTACATGTTTCCTTTAACCTTCTCTACATCATTCACGTGTGCTTCTATAATGCATGATAGGAGCATCATTAATGGATAATGGGCAAAGAGCCAAAAAGACTTAATTCATTGATAAACTGTTCACATACTGATAAAGCAAACTATCCAGTAAGAAACAAGGTAGTTTCTATTTTTATTTTGTATTTTGCCTTATACAAAATGCAAAATTAATCCCAAATGTATTGTGGAAAAACACTTCTGAGATTGTGAGCTCAAATTTCTGTAGCTCAACTAGACTAGATGCAACATTTGCGCTGCCAAAATCTACTACGGCAGTCCATGATCTTAACTGCCTTGTAGTTCTTCTATATTGCTTTATTTCTTTGCTCGTCGCTCATCAATATTATACAATGCAGCAGTAAGACTTTATCAATATTTTGTTTTAATCTTAAAAGAACTGGATCTTAGTCGAGTAAACAGGGTGTTAATCATCAGAAATTTTTCAGGATAGGAGCCAGATACTATAAGAGAATAAAGACAGAAACGTAAAATTAATAATCATTTTATGAAGAATCGCTTCTTCATAGTGCTAGTGCAATTGATAATTTCACTCAATATAATCTTTGCTTTTATCTTTACCACATAAGACAAAAACGATTTATTATGTACCGTTTTTCTGGTCTTGTCATTTCCTTTCGTTTTCCTGTGCAATAGAAAATTGGGGTGTTAAAGGTGAGCGCTACGTAAACAACCAACATTCACTACAATACAATTTCATCTATATTTCGTGGATAATACACGCTATCGAGTTTATGTGGTGAGTTCCATTAGGCTCGTTCGTCTAATGACACCTATAAATAACAAAGTCGTATTTGTGGTTGTGTTGTTGTGCGTATTGTCGAAATAGGTAATTCACCTTAGAGAAGTGAAAAGTAAAAGAAAATTTCTATGCCTGTCAGGGAATCGTTAATCTCTATAATTAACGCTTCAATCAGATACCGTTGTAATAATAATAATATTTAAATATCAATTTTTATTGATTAATCGAAAAAGTCCCGTTTTCTCGTTATTCTGTTGTAGTAGGCGCCATAATCCTGTCTAGGATTGAAGTGAAAGCAGACGTCTTCTCTTCGGTTAAAATCTCATCCTCTACAACAACTACAACTATCGCACTAAGCTGACCAGAAGGTTTTAGCCGACAAAATCTAGATAGATGCAGTCGGACATAAAACTGAGTGTTATGGAATTTCGGATTATGGTGATATAGAAAGAAGAGAAAGAATAAAACGGGTATATCCTCCCCTTCACATTCGTAGATAAAACAAGAATTGCTCCATTAAGGATATCCAGGATAATAGACGATTCTTTCTTACTTACCCGTATAAAGAACACAAGAGAAGAGGGAAAAAAAAAACTTACAATACCGGAGAAAATTACAAGAAAATTGAAAACAAGTTGCAAACATAATGTTAATGAACGGAACAGGCGAAAAAAAAGAAACAAAGAAGATTAATTGAATGTCGCTATTGTAGAATCTTCTAATTAAAGAAAGAATTGCCGGTTTTTATTTTTAATCTTAACTGAGAACCTAAGGCGACGAATTATTGTTATCTCGCCATTTAAATAAATTGACAGCGCCTTTTTACTGAAATTTAAAAAAGAAATTTGTCGAATCTTCTATTATCTCGATCATTTCATTTTAAAAGTAATTTCCATAATTAAAAAGAACCATTGTTTCTTATTCATTAGTCGATTTTACTTTAAATAAGGGATAAAAAAAGGACATACCGTACGGTGATCGTTGTTATAATCTTCATCATCATCAACCCCAAATTCAGTTTGCTGCCCTCTAGTGACAGTCACCCTACCAGCGGAGACACGTGGCGTTGCCGGTGGTGTTGGTAAACTTTCTGGTAATTCTTGTTCTTGATGGTAGTGTTGAGTATCACCAACGCCCTCTATATCTTGTTTGATGAACTGTATACGTCCAGCTTCGACACATATATTCGGCGCTAGAGGGTAGCATTGCGTTGGACTAGGGTGGCGGTGGTGTTGATGGTGGTTCGAATCTAAACTGGCACGTTTCGGATATGGTGGTGGACTACCACCACCATTACCACCATTGATTAAATCGTTCGGTGACATTTCTGTTAATATACCGTTCAAATGGGATTTTTTATCATCACACACTGGATACACTTGACGACTGGATACACGGGATGGTGGTGGTGGCGGTTGGGGTGGTAATAATTTATCACCATCTAGTATGGATGGATCTGTAGAGGTGGGGGTGGTGCCGGGCAGTCGAGAGACGTTGGATGACCTGTAACAAACATAAAAATTATTAATTTTATAATTAGGGATGAAATTGAGCCAAAAATTAAATCAGAATAGGGAAATTTAAACCAGTTTATAATTACATCATAATTCTACAACATAACGGATAATAATTTATTAAATTAAACAACAAATCGTTAAATAATATAAATAAAATTGTTTTCACGAGATATCAATTATGCAGATAGAAACAGGTGCCAAATAAATAACACAGGGAAATGTGTCTTGTTAATTTCAAAATATTTAACACGCAAACTGCATTCTCGAGTTAGAGTTCGTTACAGACTTGCAAGGAATGCTCAACTATGCAACTGGAACAAGTAATTCATAGATTGTCTATATAGACTTATTCACAAACACCTGTCCTTTTATACAACAAAGTCCACAAAAAAATGATACAAATAGAAATAAAATACATTGCGTCTAAACACACCGAAAACAGTGCTTTTATATAGATGGAAATAGTTGATACTAATCATTAAAAAGTTCTCGGAATTTCCGAAAACACATTTTTTCAAACTGGAAAATGACAAACAACTCGTTTCATAAATTATTAATTAGGCTACAATCTCGGCTTTTTTGAAGTAAGATTAAAAGCTGGCAAGTTTTAATAGCCACCATTTAGTCAAATATATTCCGACATCGTTAGATACCACAAATATTCAATTATTGGGGTTTAAAATACCAAAATTTAGCAAGCTTGCTAGTTGCCGAAACTTAAAATTATAAGAAAATGAAAATTCCCTATTTCAAATTGCTGTTTTCATGCATTTTTGCTACTGAGCATCTAAATGGATTGCCAAACAAGATAATAGAAGATACTTTCTTCATACAAGTATTGCATATCAAGTTTATCTATTTTGCAGACCAAATTCAACGTTATCACGATAAATTCTTCTCTTTTGTAACTTAGATTTCCTTACACAACCAACATCTGCAGAGTACCTTTTCTTAAAAAATAAATACAGTCCGGCCGTTTTACCGAGAGGAGAATTGACGCAGGTAGGCTTGTGTTAACAGTGGGTAGGAGGGTGGCTTTACCAGTCATATCATTTTAAGAAATAGTTATTTACTGCCCACATACTTTTACGCCTATGGAATATTCCCAGATAATTCTAGAGGCTGTCCTACCACCCAAATTTTGCTAGTGCGCATCGAGGGCTCTCGTCTCGGTAAAACGGCCGGACTGTACTTATAGTTGAAGTAGTATTGCATTGCCAAAAGGTGGAATTGATTGGCAAAACACTGAAATTGAAGGGCAAAATCTGTAAGCCCCCATAAAATTGCTGTGACATTCTTAAGGATTCTCTCATTGTGGTCCAATTACTTTCCACGATTATTTTGAAGAACCTATTTTTCCTCCAGCGTCGCAATTTTTTTATACCTAACAGCTCTAATCAGATAGAGCTTGTATCATAGAAATGATAAACTAATAAACCTACCAAAACTTTGAATAATTAAGTGAAACGTGGTGTAAGTATACTGTAGTTTAGATGATTAAAATATAAAATGATTGATTTCTATGTGGATATAATACAGAGACAGCAACGATGTTAGATTTCGTAACATCAAATCAAACATTATATTTATAACAAGATGCTATTTCACTATATGCCAATTTATTTTAAAGTGAACGAAACGAATGGCAAGCAGCAACATAGCTGTCCTTTTCGTACATCATTACCAATGAAATATAATTCGAAAAAAAACTCGATATAAAAGTGTTGTTAGAAAATGAATGTTTGATCAAAATATTCACAGTGTAATGCTGTCAAGATAATTGTCTAGTTTAACCATGAATAACAACAATACATGAACGTTCTCACCATTTATTTTATTGAACACAACAATAACGAAAAGTAATCTGATTATAATTTCACGATAATCTATCTCACTAACAGTGCAAGTAAAATAAATAAGATGATAATCAATAGTCCAAGTTTATAGTATGCCATTACTATTGTGATTGTAACCGTTTTCTTCTCGATAACATCACATAAAGTAGACGCAATTTCCACACGTACACTGAGGGGTAGATAAAAAGGACCACTTTTTGTGCGGTTGTGTTATACCGGCTTTTGGGAGCGGTTGTAACAATGTATGAGTATGTAAAAGAACTTTTACAAGGTTGAAATTTGAGAAGATATTCAATTAGAAGAAGATGATGGGGTTATTGATGTTATTTTGGGTATTTACCTGAATAGATTTTACCCCCACAAGAGAAACAGCCTGTCTGAAAGACGTGTTATTACTCGTTCAAGAATCGGCTCCCTAGTGTATAGTACGTTTACTCCGCTAAAGTTTTTTGACTTAAGTTGTAAATAAGAATTAGTAGTTTACACAATGGGTGCAAAATTTACAATAGCCGGTTGGGAGTGTTATAAATCATAAATAGAAGCTGCAAATTCACCATTTAGATGTGTATTGTAGCAAGTATATAAGGACAACTATTTTCAAGGGTAGTGATTGTATCGTTATACACCTGTTTACATAGAAATGTTAGGGTTGAAATTTATATTTAGTTTAGAAAGTTTTAATCCTTTCGTGGAAAGAAATCACATTACAATTTCCCTGACGGTTGGTGGTTCAAATAGAAAATATTCACTAATAACATTACTTGAAATCTTGTAAAAAATAGTAGTAGTTTTCATTACAATTTATGTACAAGATCTATTCATGTTTCATGTTAACGTATGTAATATTATTCAACACTAATTTTACCAACAATATAGAATAAATGTTTTCGTTTTTTAGAAATTCAATTGTTTAGATTCATTTCTCAATTAGATATAAATAGAAATATATAAAGAAACCCTTAAAAATACTTGTTCTTATATACCTGCTACAAGACACATCTAAAAGTGTATATAAACAGGTGGTGATTTTGATGATTCTTTCTATGATTTATAACACCCCCAACCGGCTATTGTAAATTTTGCATCCATTGTGTAAATCACTAATTCTAATTTACAACTTAAGTCAAAAAACGTTAGTGGCGTAAACGGACTATACATGAATTGAGCCTTCTGAAAAAAAGTCATATTGTACCGCCTTGAATTGCCTTCACTGTATCAACGGACACATAAATAACGAGGTGTCGGTGTTGTTTATCCATAATAACAATAGGAAATGGTTGCAATTATCAACGTTGAAGAACATACGTTTACATTTCATGCGTGAATTATTTAAGTACAAAAAAAGAACACGGATTAACACTAGTAAAATAATTAGTGTTAACATTCTAATCAAAAAAAAATATGTTGATTTAACGATCAAATTTCCTCAATATGTTGTGCATAAATAAGATAAAGATTAAATGTTAAATAGTTAATTAATAATCACTTATTAAGCCGTATATGTTATTATAACAAACAATTTCCTGTTACTTATGTGTCTTTTTCTTCAACTTTCTATAAATCTACAACGAATTGATTAATTACATTGATTGAACTATAAATATTAAAATCCGTCCTTGATTCTCATTTTATTGGAAATATTTACAAAGCAAAATCAACCCTTATTCTAATCCACAGAACACACACACACACACGCGAATAATGAATCATTCCCGTAGCAATACGTCATTGTTGAAACCCTAGTAATGAAAATAAAAATCGGATGAAAATTAGCAATTCACCCCTAATTTCAATACGAATTATTTACTTGCTGTCTACTCATAAAAGAAAAAAACACGTAAGAGAAGTACAGTACTTATCGCTTATTTTTAGTTTCTCCCTTTGTGTACTTAATTTGAGTTGCTTTTACGGTATAGTGATAAAATTCCACATCCACCCCCAAATATGATGACACAATTGTGATTTAATCAACCATGCAAGCTTTACACCCTCTATGTCATTTCACAACTATTCTTTTACAACATGGTCTTTGATGTTCATGTTACACAAATGTAGGCTGATTAATATTGATACAAAATGAGTCATCTTTTCACTATTCTAAAACGTGATGCAGTTTTTGATCTTTACCTAAATAGAGGAAGATCATGAAAAAAGCGAGGGAATGAAAAGAGATTTATACCATGAACTATAGGTATACTCCAGTATATCTGTAGCAAAAGTAGTAACAATAAAGGACTTTTATTTTAGAATTCTGTACGGTAATATTTGAAGATGAGTTGTTATAATTTATGTATGGAACGCAGTCACGGACGACGGAAATAAATCCTATGTTGAATTTATTACAGGCCTTAGGTTGGCTTCAACTATTTCTTATTCTTCTTGGTCTAGTATAATTGAAGTCGGCACAAATTTTTCCCTCAAACAGAAATCTTCTAGATAGCTCGATGAGTATAATTGGCAGATGGGGATGGATGCCTGTAGGATTCAATTGTTTGTCCGTATGTAGTATAGGGAAGAAAAATCTAATCTACAAACAAAATACCTACAGCAACGTGAACAACAAACATATAATTTCTCAAGATTACACAAATTATCCATCTAGATATACAGGATGGCTCTATGCAATCATGGTGGTTTGTTCGAAGAACATTGAAATAAAACACTACATTTTTGAATATTAAATCTGAATAGTGAAGCATTATCTTAAAGCTACTCAAGACAGCCTGTATACAGACAAGGATTCTGTATTGAGTCTTTTTATTATGAAGAGAACACCAAGTAGTAAATGAGTTATAGTCTGTGTGGTTGTTGGCCTTGGTCGTATTGCACCAGGTCAGAGTACCTGGTTTGAAGACCGCCAACAAACCATCAATTCAAAACAAGATCAATATGACTTTTTTATCGATGAAATGGCGCTTATTTTTACTATACATAAAAAACTATGAAATTCAAGGTAAATTAACTGTAATAAAACGATGATTTGCAGTATGACTCATGAATTTATTATAGGGGAAAAATTCACGGTGGTTTTTTTTCCACTACTTGTAAATTAACAAAACCACTAGCTTTTCAGTTGATAGTTATTGTTACTATTACTATTACGATTGCTAGTAAAGCGATAAATTGGTCTTTATAGATCGCTTGAATGATCATGGACAAATCAAACAAAACTAGACAACATTAAATTATCGATAATTATTTCTTGAGCTGTGAAGTATGAACGTTATGACTACTTAACAATAAGTCATCGCCGAGTGGAACGAAAAGCACCTGCTTTTCCATTTTTACCATCACAATGATGATAAATACGATTGTTATCATTGACAACAAAGACACTACAAAAAAAAAAAAAAAAAACTCCAAATATCGAAGCATAAAATGATAAGGATCGTAAAAATGTTCTTATATGTTCGTAAGTTCGAATATTCGTCTGGTTAAAGCTGTTATGCTGCAAAATAATTCAGAAGCTTTGTCAAAAAAATCCCTTCAATGCAATAAACTGAAATTTCAAAGTTGGTAAAAAACGACCGTTTTGGACAATTTCTAAACTTTCAAAAACGAGAAAAGCACGTAAAACGACCAAGAATGACTCGTAGACTCTCCCAACATTGATTTTTCTCGTGTTTATCCATTGCATTGTAGAAAACATGCGAAACATTTCCACATGTTCCAAAATAAAATGGAGTTAAACGAGAAAAATCAATGTTGGAAGGGTCTAAGAGTCATTCTTAGTCATTTTGCAAGTTTAGTTGGTTTTTGAAAATTCCAACATTGTCCATAACGATCGTTTTTTTTTTACCAACTTCGAATTCAGCTATGAGGTTCTAATTTTGCCTACATGATCTCTAGACATCCTCCTATAAATCCTTGAAATATTTTCTGAATCTCTCGCCAACTAATAGGAGTTTCATACAAATATGGCATATTTACAACAGCAACCGTGTACAATGAATAAAGATGATATCACTCAAACGAAAATGCAGTTTTCTTATAATCGAGATAAACCTCCCCCTCTTATGAGTTTCATATAACATATAACACAGTACTACTGCATTTGCAAGAAATCTATCTACCACTTTATGGACTTATGCATACATTTTGGAATCTCTTTTAAAACATTTCAATCTCTTAAGATGCTTATCGTGTGCCTTTCGTTAATAAGAGAGCAAGTAAGTACATAGATAGCAGGTACATAATTAGATGGATAACCCTGTACGTCTATTTCTAGGTACTGCATTCCGACGCATATTACGCACACATACACACAGACACACAAATTACTTTAAATATAGGTAAATGTACACCGGTGTGGAGATTAAGGAACAACAAAGTACGCCGACTTATCCAGGAAATCATCAATTTTCAACAACGTTAAGAAATTATAAATTCAAAACACTTTCATCTTTAGTTGTTTTCAATTGAGTAAAATTAGGACAACAACATGAACAGATTGTTAAAAAAAATCTTTGAAATATAAGAAATTGCACAGCAGGTGGACTATAGCCATGACAAGATTTTACTCTTTTAATGCAGATTCAGAAATATATAAATTAATCCAATTATATACCGAATGAATGCGAGAAGTCTGAGAAGCAAACTCTACAGGATACCAAAATGTTTATGTAGCAAATAAACAAAAAAAGACAGGTAAATTAATTCACATTTACTACTATATTGGTGGCATACCATACATAATTCGTGCAATGTGAGGCTTAGAAGATGTTAATTAATTTCCTCCAACTTGGTATTTAGCCAAATATTTATCTCCATTTTAGAATACTGCCACTAATAAGCGTAGGAACATAGAGAAAATGTTCAAACGACAAAACATAAATTACATAATCAATAATATACATATGGAGTGTTAAAAATAGATATGTTACCATCATTCTAGAGCGAGTCTTTGTTTTAACAAATGATAATAACAATAACAATAAAAAAAGTTTTCACATCATTTACACCAACCTACTCTATTTTTATAAATCTTCAAAGGCCATGCATACATATACATGCAACCATCTACAAATGTTTAACATTTTAAAAAAAAAAAGTTGAAACATCCAATTATTCGATCAAGGATAAAGTAAGCCTATTACATCCGTCATTTTGAATTATTTCCCAACAAGAACCGGGTAATAACATGAAGAATAAAACATAATCTTGAACAGGTGAATTCAACAATGTGTAGTTTTAATGAAGGCAAGTCAGCGAAGCAGCAGCACCTGACGGACGGATATAATCAATTTTTGAAAGAAAAATACCACCATGTGAGCATAATGATGATGAACAACAACAACCAACATAACACGTGTCCAATTGGATTTTCTTTAATTTCTTTTGAAAATGAGGCCGTAAAGTGATCAGTTCCGGCTATTGAAAAAAAAGACATCAATATAAATTGACCATTCAATATGTTAAAACAAGACGGTTTTCACTTTATTCAAGTCTATAGTATGCTAAATCTACATACCGAACTGGTAATTCCAATTAGAAACATAGTAAGAGTAGATTTCTCTATCAAAAACAGAGTTGTTCTTTTCTACAATCTGATGATTAGGATTTGGATTACATGTTATCAACTTCTAAAAATCAGGCCTGAAATAGGCTAAGATCGGCTCCAGCTCCAGAGCCACAGTATATCTAAACTGAAGCCACAGTTCCAGCTTTGGAGTCATTGTCAAGCTGAGGTTTTAGTTCCAGCTCCATTACAATAAACGTTTTGTGACCGTTACCGTCAAACATAAATATGTAGCTGAAAGATTTGAGTTGGCTACAGCTTTGCAGTAGTGCAACTGAAACTGCCTTGTGTTCAAAACTGAAAAAATATTTTTACCAGGAGTTGTTTGATGTATTCTCTGACATTTAAGGCTCTAAGGGTTATAGGCGATAGTAGGAAAGCTTAATCGGTTAACAGCTCAAATAATATTTGAATAATTGTCGAGTAGCCTCTGAAGAATATCTTAACAAATTTAGAACCCTGTAGTGCTTTGTTGAGTTTAAGATATGAGTCAGAGCTCAAAGCTCCAACTCCTCCAAAATTGACTGGCTCCATGGCTCCGAGCTCCGACTTCTCAGCCCTGCTACAGGTTGATGAAAACACATGTTAAGGTATGTTTAATTCGACATGTGCAGTCTTCAATGTTACATAATTACATATACTGAGCTGACAAAGTGAACTAGAAAAATTAAATACGTCAATGATTTAAACATAAATCAAAGAGAGTTTCTAGTTGAATTTGCCATATCAGTATGTATGGATATACGTTTTAGGGTGTGTGTGTGTGTGTGTGTGGTATTTTCTATCTCGTCTATAATTTGGGTTACATGTGTCGCTCTCATTGGCGACCCATACAACTACCTACTACCTACTCTACCCATCATTTTATATTTAGATGATCGATATGAAGACATTTTCTAATAATAGAAGACTTACCGGACGACTGGATTTACAGTTTTAGTTGGTTGATTGTGTTAAATCACCGAAACTGCTTCTCAAATCTTTCAAGAAAAAGAAACACACACAGAGATACAAGAGGAAATTCAAGTCTATCTTGTTATACTGTAAAAAAGCGGAAAAAAGGTTGACATTTTCTATTTTTTGTTTGCGAGAAATTATGCGAAATTCTTTAATCAAATCTTGGTCATTATTATGATCATTGAACCACCATCACAGCTGTTATTCGTCGGCACTAAATTTAGTTGGATTTTAAGTGTTTTTGTTGTTTCCGTTTTCACACACCTTCAAACATATGGCGTATGTGTATATGTGTATGTGTGTGGAACATACTTCTACCATCTTTTAAAATCTACATAAACGCACATACAACTAAACAAACAAAATTGTAAAGTGAATTTGTTATTATTAGAACTTCTTTAAAAATTCAATTCTTTTGTGCGATTCTTTTGAAACTCTTTTTTAATTAAATTGAAACAATAATTATAAATCCATCACTTTTATGTATTACTTTTGCAACGAAATTTCCATATACATAAAAGGCATTTTAAACTCTAACACAAAGAGGGGAACATCAATACCCGCTCATTCTAATAACTTGCATAAAAGTAGCCTTTAAAGTGGCCCAATGTTGCTTTCAATTATTTTTAACTCATACGCAACTCGTACGAATGTACTTAATTGAAATACCTTACGTGTATATCCCTGAACAAATACAAAAGCAATCATCAGACATTACTGAAAGAATAAACTGACTTCATTTGTATGACCCACAACAACAAAAATTGAACTTCTCCCAAAAAATGGGTTTGCATAGCTACCAACAAAGTCAGAAATCTATAAATACCTATACATAAATGGCACAAAAATTAAGAGCCTCATATACAGGGTTATTCACGTCAGACCAAAAGATCTAATGGAAACTACCATTATTTGGCGAGCATTCCAAAAAAATATCAAGGATTTATAAGGAGATCGTCTCAGCAAAATTATAACCTTGTAGCTCATTTGGAAGTTGGTCAAGAAACACTCGTTTTGGACATTCTAGAAGAAAAAAAATGTCAAACATTTCTACCTGTTTCAGAAGAAAATGGAGAAAAATGAAGGAAAAAAAACAATGTTGGGAGGATCCTCGAGTTATTCTAAGTCGTTTTGCTTGCTTAGTAATTTTTTGAAAATCGCGACATTGCTACGAGGTTCTGATTTTGCCAAAATGTTCTCTAGGGTCCCTCCTATGAATCCTTGAAATATTTTTCGAAACCCTTGTCAAATAATGGGAGTTGCCATAAGAACTTTCTTCCGACATGACTAACCCTGTATGATGCTCTTATGTAACTGCAGTTTACAATACACCTACGTTACATTAGAAATGCCACCACAATTCCTAAACTTAAATCCTATTGAGCATTTTTGAGAACTGTTTAGGTAAAAAAATATAGCTGTTATCACAAAACTAGAGAAATCGCACTTTATAGGATGACATCCACTATTAAAACTTATCCTTTCTTTTTTATAATCAATACTAGATGGCAATAAGAGGCCGTGGGAAGTCACGTTCTACAATCTTTTATATCATCAATACAACACTATCATCATCAACATTTGTCAGGATATGTAATCAACAGATTTGATTGATGATGATAACAGGATTACTACATCTAATAACAACAGTCATAATAATACCTACAAAAATCTCACACAATAAATTTGTCTAGAATAGACAGTTCAAATGTTGCGCTTAATTGTAGCAACCAATCAGGCAGTTGTTATCATCTTGGAAAAGTTAAGTCCGTTACCCTGATTGGTTAAAAATATGGCCCAACATTTAAATTGACTTTATAAAAAATCGGCCAATTTATAATTTATTTCACGTGAAAGTGGCATTACAAACAAAAACTTATGATTTATTTATAAATCGTTACCTTCCATTGTTGTGAAATGGAGGAAAAAAATTAAAGATACTCGTACACAATTCAGACACAACAGTGTGTAAATAAAATGAAATATAAAAGAGAAATGCCAGGAAACTAGAAACGATTAATTTGAGATTGCAATAGAAATATAATACATGTATGCATGTGTAAAATAATACAATAAGTATGAGAAATTTCACTTACTTTACCATAAATAAATTTAAATCATAAAAGCTATTGTTTAAATTTGAATTAAATAAATAAGTGAGCCAGATGATCCAGAAATAGGGAAGAAGTCATTCATTTTTCCCTACAAAAGTTAAAGATTTTGGAGCTATTTAAGACTGAGTGATAATACAAGAATCGCTTTTTGCGAAATCATGAAGACAAATTAAGTTTCACTTCTTTTCAGTCAAAAATCAAAACTTACAAAATATGAAGCCCATTCAATAGCAACGAGTAGATTTCGGCTCACTAGAATAAGTTAGTAGAAGAGTTATTTAACAATGGTCCCGTTACTTTAGAACTTATCAGAATTTGGCCTCCTTATTAATTCAAATTTTATATTCTAAAAAAAAAGAAAAAAGAATTACATAAATAAACATAAGGGAATTTGCAAATAAAATAAATCTCGACTCGTCTTTTCCTTATTCTCCTTCTTCTCCGTATTCCTTTTGTTATTTCCTGTTGGTTTTGTATCGCAAGATTTATGAATTTTAATCGTGTATCGTGACTGACATATTTGAATATTGTGCATCGGCGAAACAATCATCACACGCAATATTCTCAATCATTACATTTTTAGATTAGTTTAGTAAAATATGTATGTAGTTGGATTTGAAGTTATCACAAAACGATTTAAAATAAAAACGCCCACATATGATAAACATTAAGATACATAGAAGACAAGCCCAATTTGGATGAATTTCAATGATAATTCTTCGAATAACTTGAAAAACTTTGTCTTTATTTTAGCCCCCCACTTTATACAATGTGTATGTGAATAAGTTTCCGGTTTATTTGCATTTTATCGGCACAATTTCCGCTACAAAGCATCTTTTGTTCTACTATAAGCGATTGTTTTTTCTCCATTCTATCTGACATTAAATCTTCATTTGCCCGTATATTATCAACACACATAAAATGATCCAAAATAATAAGTAATGGGTGTGTATTTATTATTATTTAGAGAAAATCATGCTGGTGGGTTGATGGGTTCCCATTGAAAATGAGAAAAGTAGATGGACTATTAACTTATCTAACCAACAGTCACGATCATCATCACGCAAATATTTGTCAAAGATATCACGAATCTGTGTCTATTCCTAGTTGTCAATAAACATTGATTGTGTTGTTAAAGGGGAAATAATAGAAAAAAGATTCAAAAAAGAAGAAGAAAACCAACTTGACTTCCACCGCCATTTTGAATTTTAATCGTCTCACGTTCCTGTGACGTCGTCATCGTCATCATCCTTGTAGTTTTATTAAAAAAAGAATTACGATCCAACATGATCATTTCGTTGTCGACTTAAAAAATATTCGTGTATTATTATTGTTGTTCTTGTTGTTGAAATTATGTTTGATCGAGCCTTTGTGCATGCTTAATATGAATATGTATGTATACAGTGTAGGAAATCCATACAAATACATAAGAAAATAGGCTGATTTAGAGTTCTTGCAAAAGAGTACAAAGCAGGAACGCAGTGAGGCGCGACGAATAGCCTTCCGTTAGAACAATGCTGAGGAATGGATCGTAAGCCCTAAATGGGAATATCTCGCTAACAGTAAGTCCTGGACTAAAGACTGGGAACCTCCTTAATTGGCACCTGAGTATATGTAGAAATTCGAACGTAATTTATGGAAGGTCCATATTTCTAGGAACGCTGACTTCGAGGAACAAAAACCGATTATGCCAAGAGCGACTGATCCAATTTCAATACTAATACTATTCGATACGGCTCTGGGGCTATTTTCATATGTACTTTTTAAATTTTGAATATTTGCAGTAAAGCTCACTTTTAGGGCCATGAATATTTATACATTGAAGAATTTTCCCATCTGAATCCAAATATTCCTATAATTTATTAGAACAATAAAGAAATGCCGTCTTATCGCAATGTCAACTCCATAATTTTCATTTTTTTAAATTTCAAACGGACTTATGAACCTAGCAGAGCAGAAGTGACAAAACTATTAAAGGTAGAGCGAGTTTTTTTTTAAGGAAAAAGTATACCTAGCGTTATGAGTATTCCGACCATCAGATAACGAGACTATCGAAGTACATCGAATACAATTTCATACAAGAACCATCACTAAGTACATCTATTGTCTAAGAAAGGGCAATCTTTTCTCCCTTAAAAAAAAACACAAATCATAAGCGTCAATTCATTCAACATCACAATTGTACACTCACGAGCACATAAAAGAGACCGACTCTTGAGCGAGGAATATCATATTTTTTTGTTCGTGCAAGTTAGGCTCTTTCTCTCGTCAGCGGAAGAAGGTGAAGAGATAGGGAGTGTTGTAGCCAGTTTCCGCCATAGCAAATTTGTAGAACCACCCTCTTTAGAGAAAGTTATAATTTACTAAGTGGTCTCTTTTATGTGCTCGTGAGTGTACTTATCATCTTACAGCCCAATAAATATGTCGAAGAAAATCTAAAAACAAAATAGTACAATTTGGAGGCCACTATACCAAAATACAAATTATAACAGAGTAAAGCCATTAGTCTAAAATAGAAAAATATTTCGTTTTGCTTAAAAAAAAGACGAAATTAGAATTATGACTCTTAACAAATAGATGGCAGTTTGAATTTTTCGATTACAAATCTCCATAAGGTTGACACCTCTATGTTATTAATCTCTCAAGGAATTTGAGAAAAAAAAGTTCTTACGAAGAGGTGGGGGGGGCAAGGAATTGAGTGAGCGCCCCCCAAAACCACGTTCGTCTTAAAGTCACAACAAGGTTACTTGAAAGCTTCCTTATAAATCCCAAAATTTGGATCTTTGTTAAAATCTAACAAAATTAAAATAAAATTTCGATAATTAAATTAAAATAAAAATATTCGGATTTATTAGAATTTCATTTAATGTTTCAGTGTTGATTTGTCGCATTGTTTTGTTCACATCTCAAATTTGGCAGCAATCTTTATTTACTCTACTCTATTGAATTAGTCACTCTATTACACGCATAGAAAAGGTTTAGAATTTCGACGTACAAAATACTTTAAAACGTACGTTCAAAATTTGAAGGGTGGTAAAAATAGCAGTAGTCAGCACTCTGTTACTTGTTATTATGTACCTATTCGAGCTGCCTTTCCTGTATATTTCTAAAAAAAAAAACAAAATAAATACAAAAAAGTGCAATTATTTTGTGATACTTTTATATTGAACGACTAGAATTTCCACATTTTCGTAGAAATCTACCTTTAGATTATTGGCAGACTACTACAGCAACAGTAACCGAGGAATTTCAAGAATTTTTGGCAAATGTGCCAAGTCCTTTTGAATTAATGCCAAAATAATCACAGTAAAGTTTCCAAAATGACTTTCGTTAACGTTTTCGGGAGGAAGCACATAGAAAAAAAACGATTGAAAAAAATCCTGTCTTTCTTTCTCGCTTGACTGAGAGAGAGAGAGAGACTATGCCATTAGAAAGGAGCTTCTAGGTAAATTTAGTAGAACGTCTTCATTACTGATTATGTAACGGAAACTGTTGAATTGTAAAGAGTATTCAATTCATTAATTCACTAATTTTTCGCAATATTTGAATATTATGTGTAAGTGTATACGTGTTTGCGAGAGTTGTAAAGTGGAGGCGTCACGCTGTCTGGCAACGAGGCTCTCGCGGTTCACCGACCTAAAGAAACACACTCCATTTAGTCCTCCTGGCCATTATTAAACGACAACAACGGAATAACAACAACAACAATAATAATAATCGACTTTCCAAATGGAACCAACAAGTTCTCTATTCTGAGTCATTGAAAACGAATAGCAGGCACTAGCAGCAACATGTGGGCCATTCACATCACATCTACTCGTTATGTTTTATTCTATGGATGCATCGGAAAACACATGAAATTCCACAAAGATCATCAAGATTAAGGTAGCTTGATATTGATAATAAAAAGAATAAAGACCGAAAAATTCTACAACAATCTTTTGAGAGATCCTTCTCAAAAGTCGGCGACATTGAAAACTAGTCTCTTTATCTTTCAACAGCAGAGCTCAACCTTAAAACTGCTAAAATCAAACATGAACCCCCATGGTTAAATATCAAGATACAGAGATTATTTTTGATTGACTTAGGAACAATTCACTGTAAAAGAACAAATATAGTCAAAAATTCTAATTAAAAGAGAACAAATCGTTACTTGATTATTTCTTTTACTGTCATGCATAAAAAACTCATCATTCAGACTTGAATTGTTCATAAATGGTGCGACTACAACTAATTCACCGATTAAAACAAGTCATTTCAGGTCATTAGTTTCCTATGTTTAACAAATCATAACTAGAGTTAGATTGAAACTCATTAAACAAAATGATGTTATACTCAACCAAATTTGACTTGACCAACTTAACCTTATTGATGATTTAAAAAAAAAAAAACGTCACCTGTATGTGGATTTTTGTCACTTTTACTCTGCTTGCCTCAAGATCAAAAGTAGAACAAATCAAATTTGGTTTGATATTCAACTAGATAGAAATTTGCCACAAATGGTTTGTATTTATTTAGTTTTTTAATTGTTCTTTTTTATCTATAAATAAGTATAAGTTCAATGTGAGTTTCCTTTCCTGAAATTCATAGAAATACTGCACGCCGCGCCTCGATTAGATCACAAATTGAAATATAAAATACCTTTACAATATTTATAATCTAAACAAGAATTTTAATCGAAAATACATCAAGAAAAACAATAAAATAAATTAAATTGAAATTTGTCAATATAACAGCGACAATTTTAATTGTTCTTTAGAAAACCATAGGAAAAAAAACTTTAGAAACAATGCATTCTCTATGTAGGTACGTACGTATAAGTGGGTTGTGTTGTATTCAAACAGACTTTTATTGTTTCCAACCAATTTGTTACAGTTCCAATTTCCGCATGGTTCTTTGATGATTTTATTGTTATTGTGGTTGTTATTGTATTCTAAAATCCAGATGCAATCCAAATAAAAGCGTGCCAGTTGTTGTGTATACATTTAATTGTTAATTCACAAAATTAGAAGACAATAACAGCAAAAAGATAACTAAGTTGAGAACTAATGCTAACATAAAACCACGGTTTTTTGGGCAATACAAAAACTGATTTTCATACACTAATTTTGAGAAAAATTGAACAATGAGAGATACAAACTAGTAACTCAGATTAAGACAAAAAAAAACTAGCAAAGAAAAAGTGCTCAAGCAAAAATACAGGGATTTAAATATGAATAGTTTGACACCTTCTCTTGCAGTTATTATAATTTCCAAATAAAAAAAACAGATTGGGTTCAAATGAAAAAGTGATAGAGGAAGCAAGCAGTAATTTTGAGACAGCCAGGGAATATTTTGCTAGTGACGTTAAATTTCCCAAAAAATTTAATTCACATCTTGAACATTAGACACAAGCTACTCCAAATATATCGGATTATAAAATAGACTGATTCGGGGATCCTCTCAACATTGTTTTTGTTTTTCGTTTTCATTCATTGTGTTCTGGAACGGGAGGGAGGGAACATTTCACATTTTTTTCTAGAATGCAATGAAGAAAAACGCAAAAATCAATGCTATAAGGTTCTTCGAGTCATCCTTAGTCATTTAGCAGCCTTTAGCGTTTCCAAACGAGCTACGAGGTTCTGATTTTGCTAAACTAGTCTAAAAAGACCTCCCCTACAAACAAAGATATTCTTCGAAGCTATCGCCAAATAATGTGAGTTGCCATTAAAAACTATACAGTGAATAACCCGTTATTTAGATTTTTTATTAGAATGTACCTTTTCTTTACAATTCGACTGTTAAACAACTTTTGGATAAAAGTGTACCTACGCACATACATTCATACATATGAGAAGACATGAATGGACGACAATACGGTAATTTATGTGGAGCAGCTGAACATGTAGCAACACAATTGAATTGCAATGCATCTCATAGAGAGGGGGGAAGCTACTGTTGCATAAATTTATGATCACTTTCCATATAAAGAAAAGTTCAAGTTTCATCAAACTAGTAGCCGTGTGTGTTGTTTTTAGTTGTATACGGTACAATAATCGTACTAGTCAGAAGTAACAACAGCAGTTGTTGTCAATGCTGTTGTTTTTTCTTCCTTTCCTGTTCTTCATCTTCTACTTCTACTTGAATTTTCTAATAAAAAAATAATAAAGAAAGTTTATAGACTTGGGGTATTTACAGATGTGCCATGTTAGGGATTTAATTTCAACAAAAACAACATCTACCATGTGTCAATCTGTACTAAACCTGTCACCCAACCCATATGAATAACCTCACCTGTACTGGTCGTCGTCTTGTTCAAAAAAAGGTACAGGAAGCCGCCCTTCTAACGTAGAATAAATTTGATGTTATGTTGCTCATTACAAAATAAAAATTTCTAGTTGAATTGTTTATTTTACAAAAATGATTCATCAATTTAATTGTTAACAATCAGTGCATAAGTAATTTCATATTAAATAATGCAATAATAAAAAGTCTTACATAAATTAAGAACTGTAAATATATATCGTTGAGATTCTAGAGATAGTCGAATATTGTTGATTTTCTTTTTAATTTTCATGCTTCAAGAACTGTACCCTAACTAACTGTTCCCACGGCTAAATATGTATTAGATTCTGTTACAAGTTGTCTTGAAAACAAAAGAATATAAAAAAACTACTTTCTTTCTGTTTATTTTTAATAAAAGCAGAATAATTAAATAAATATTTATCAACAACAAAAGATTGGTTGACAAATTTCTTTTGTTACCAAAAAAAAAACCGTGATAATATTAATCAAAATTGCTTGTAATCAAGTAAAAGTAAATAAATTTTCAAGTAAATATTTGATAACCAGAAATCTACGTTAAAAACTTTTAGTAAAATAAACAATTTGAATGTTTATAAAAATTGCATTGTTTTGATGATAACAACTGTATCATTTCATTATTAAACATATTCCGGTTTAAACGGAAATAACCTTATTCCATTCTACGATTACTACC
The DNA here is from genome assembly GCA_039776855.1 of Mylabris sibirica. Taxonomy (NCBI): domain Eukaryota; kingdom Metazoa; phylum Arthropoda; class Insecta; order Coleoptera; family Meloidae; genus Mylabris; species Mylabris sibirica. The sequence continues at coordinate 3,327,205 of CM077843.1, forward strand.
ACTAACAAGCGCAATTTCCATAATTAATATTGTTGAAATTAATAAAAAAAAAAAAAAACAGAACAAAAGATAAAATAGCCATAACGAAAAGGATATTTCAAATTTTTAAAAGCTGATGAACAATTCATTTATAGCTCTAATAGTGACAGGAAATAATCAGGCAAACTGTTGAATTGTACATGATTTGATCATAAGAGTAGTTCATCAATTTTCCATCCAATCATATAATTCTAGAATAGACATCTCTAAATTTGCAAAAAACGAACGGTTTGACTATTGGATAATGCGACCCTATACCTTAATGGATGTTATTACAGTACATGGTGTTGAAAGTTAGTTTACCAATTCCGGGATCTTGTTGCTTGTAAGCAATAGCCAATTGTGTCTGATGTGCACGCTTATATTCTACGTATACCGGTAAGGCATTTGAAACATAATGTATAACACGTACTCTCTCTCTCTCTCTCTTATATACAAATAATAACCTACTTTTACATTTGACGATTTTGATTCTTTATCTAACACATTTGGAGACATACTATGTACCAAAAATCAATCCTTTTGATAATGTGAATCGATCTTTTAACAAACGCTAAATGTTGGCAATTATGGCTAATTTTGGACAACAAAAGCAAATTTTAATGGAACCAAAAGATGTATGTCTCTAGTACAGTTTGCCAGTCCTGTATAAATGCTTACTGCTTCTTTTTCCTACACATCCAAATAAAAGTCATGTTAATATTATTGTGTGATTGTATGCGTGTAGTGAATAGAATGACATGTTTTTTCAACTTCAATATGACTTAATCGTATTAAATCTCCATTCTTTCTTCTTAGTCATCTCCCACTCCTCCATGCATGAAATATTTTCGTATTCTAAATAGTCACTTAAGCTCTCAGTTACATAATATCTTTTAGGATTATTAGGTAATAAACATTTGGTTATACACTTCTATACACATGGACAACAAACTAAAACTGTATTTATTAAATCCTTAAAAATAACATTTCTACTACTTATTTATGGATGTTTATTATGAGAGAAAAGCTTCTTCTGATAAACATATAATCCTTTAAGATACACTCTCTTTTTATTCTCCCATTAATAATTATAAGAGCAAAGCCAACAGGAAAAAAATTGAGCTCTTCAAGGAAATGAAACTATAAATATTAAAACATTTTACTTTATTTTCCCTACTATTAATACATGAGAAAAAATTAATAATTAATAGCATAGATCTATTAATATTTTAACTAAGACAAGCTTCAATCCGTTCTTATCAACCCAGTTTAATTCTTAATAAATCAATCTTCTTAAATTGAGAAGAGAGGTTGCAGTTCTTACTTCTTACGTATGTAAAACGCAAGAACGCCAAATAATCAAGGGCTCAATTTTCCCAAACGCCAATAGACTAGCTAGTTTGGAGGCTTTACAGTTTCGGCATTCTTGAAAAGAAGAACATTATCTAGAGCTTGAACTAAAGCGTTGTTTAGGGAAGACATTTTTAAAAATGTAGCATGAGTCGTAAAAAAATTCTAATAGGCCACTGACCGTAAGATAATAATTAACATTACTTTGTATCATAATAGTCTCAAATGATCAGCAAGCATTTCTTTAGAACGGATATTTTTTGTTAAACAATTGGTATCCGTCTATACTACTATAGGAATTTTCACTGTAGCTATGTCATCCAGACATACCTATGTCATATTTGTTTTGTACTATTATTACTGCTGTTGTTTTATTTATTATAGTACAGAACAACGATTATTACACACATTACACCGATCCTTTCCTCTCTCAATTATTTTTAATACAATGATGGTTAGAAGATAAAAGGAGCCGTTAGATTACAATGATGGGTTGTAAAATCGTGCAAGAAAGAATAGATGTAGTAATTTATTAACATTAACAACAAGAAAGATATAGTAGTGCGGTTTAACAACACCACCAAGAACAATAACAACAACATGATATTGACCTCAGTAGTCTTTATTATTGTTGTCCAAAAAAATTATTACTATTAAACTTTTATTCTCGAATTGTTTTACTTTTGTATCTATCTATAGATATCTATCTATCAATGATTTTATTATTTATTTCTGCTCTGGGAATATCACAATGTTTACTTTCACGGTGAAACTACTCTATGGATATAGGTACAAGTCGAGTGTAGGATGTTTTACTATTCACTTTTGTGTCAATGTGTCCACATTGCACAATTCTATGTCCATAAGTACAACCTACGAGTGTAACTTTAGATGAAAGAAATAGAGAGGAGAGGTAAAAAAACATGTCTTTAATAATATTAACTCATAGATAATACAAACTATGTATCTAAACTGCATACCAATATTGAAATCAAACAGTAAAGTATAACCTAAATAGATTAGACAGAAAGCCTCACCCTTCTTCTATACTAGTTCGGCACTTATAGCGAGAAACATAAAAGAAATATGCGCAATTCCTGTTATTTTTCAAATAAATTACACGGTAAAAAAGAAAAAATGAAGCGATTGCATCTATGTATACTTTATTTTTATTTATGTACGCTTATGTTCCTACAGTAATTGCCGTCACTGTATAAATTGTTAAATTTGTTCACCTATTGAGCAAAAAAAAAACATTAAAATTAACCTTTTAACAATCACCTAATTTCAATTTAATTTCTTCAATTAATTGTATAGATCGTGCAAAGAATTATTTTTAATAAAATGATTAAGATGAAAGCTATTAAATAATAATAAATAACTGGATTTTTAAAGATCATTTATGATAAAAATCAATCGATTGGAAATAAAACGATAATAATTACAATTTCCGCCAATTAACTATTCCATTATCTAACTATCGTTTATTTATTTTTGATTTCTTAATACACACAGATTAGATCAATTGACAATTTTACCCGTTTAGTTTATAAAAGACACTAATAATTCAACCACCACTCCTTAATTTTTTAAACAATTTCTTTACAACAACAAACAATAATAATAATAAAAATAATAAACGTTTCTTTGTGCGTAATAAAAATAAACAATAGGATAATTGTAAAGGCCGATCCACACACGGAGATATATCTTATAAGACGGTCTCATGCTACGGTGCAATGATATATATCTATCTCTGTCGGTATCATGTATAGACAAAGCTAGATATATATCACTGTACCGTACCATGAGACCGTCTTACTAAGATATATCTCCGTGTGTGGATCGGCCTTAAACAGGACTAAGGTTAAATAAATTTGACAATGGTGTAATAAATCTATACGTCGGAGAAATTAACAAAATTTCTTTGATTTGAAGTTATTGCCCCCTTAAATTGTCCAGAATATATATTTTAATTATTTTCTAATGAAGATTAAAAAGAATTTTATAACTAGATTAAATACAAGTCTATTTTATTTCCCTTTTCTTATCTTTATACATTTATCACCGAAAATTGTTTTTCATGTTATTATACGCACAATATAGCTTAGAAAATCAAGTCACGAATAATAATCCATTTTAAAATTAAACCAAAGCAAACATACCAAAAAAAAATGTTTAGAAAGTTTAAAATTAATATATTTATCAATAAATCAATTCGTTAATAATAGTAATTATTGCCAAATTTTAGAAATTTTCTGTTTTTAGTGAACGTACTTTAGATTTTAATATTATTTTCATGAAAAAAATCTTACTTCAATTGTTTGATGATGATGATTTGATGTGAAAATAGAAAATATAGACCACCCCTCTGGCGGCCATTATTTCCGATTCAATTGATTTATTACATTTCCACTAATTTTAAACGATAATTAAGTAAATCATTTACTTTTATTTATTTTATTTTATCAATTTTTCAAAATATATCATATTTAGTAATAAATTTGGTATTTATTTATAAATAATAAACGACATTTTTTTAAGGTTAGAATAAGGCCATTATTGATTGTGTGATGGTGGAACAGCTGAGCATTAACACAAATAGGAGAGGGTGCCAACTAGGATCAATAATTCTGTACTGTGGAAAATTCGCGAGTTTCTCCATTTTTTCTTTCTGTTTATTTATTTTTTTAGACATAATAAAATGCAACATTCACCTACACTGATTTGTATCTAATTTTAACAACACCATTCTCAATAAACAGATCATTATGCATTTTTGTACAAGACAAGGCCGGTTTATTTATGAATCAAGAAAAATAACGAAATAAATTTTATTGCTATCTACCTTTTTGGTTTCCAACGTCGCTTGAAGACACCCAGCATTTTAAAAAGAGCCTACATACAAAAAAGGGCCAATTTGGATTCTTCCATTCACATGCAAAACAATCAGGAATTTTCTTCTAATAATTGGAAATTGTACACAAATGTTGATTTTTTTTGGAAAATTTATTAAAGTCACATAATTCTTATAAGAATTGCGGAAAAGTCAATGGACCACCACACACACAAACACATACGAGTTCCACGAGAACCGTTCAAACCTGAAACATTCACAAAACACCCTATCGGTTGAATACTCGATTGACTCTTCTCAAATCTAGTCAGCGATACTCAAAATAAAACAACACACTGATCACATGTTCAAAATGCTGCAATATAATTGGTTAAAATGTACCACTTCCATTCTTCTGGTAATTTACTACTATAGTCAATAACGATAATCAATATCAGATGGCGCTATAATCGAATACCAGATGGTATATTTTTTGTACGGGATGTACAAACAATATTACAGCTCGTAGTTGGCCATGCTTTTGGTTACGTAGCGTCGTAACTTAATTCATACCCCATATTTATTTGTACCATAAAGAATTCAATTTTACACAAAAAGAACCGAGTAGAATTTCTTCTCCATATCAGTGATGATTTGAAATTCCCGCGTTGACAGAAATATTGTCAATGGTAGCGCCATCTATATATTTTCCAGTGGAGTAAATTAAATAGAGAAGTGGGAATGTGTATTATCTACCAAATTGGCAATTGTAACTAGAAACATATAAAATATATCTGACCTTTATAAAATTTTCTTGATAAGTTATAAATAAGAGAGATTGGGTGGTGGTTTATTTCTTATTTAATATAGTAGATTTAGTTGCGAGATAAAATAATAAAATCGTAGTCAAAATATCTTAATCGAGTACTTTATTTTGTAAGAAGGGAACAAGTTAATAATACAATCAATGAAATACAATCTAAATTCTAATAAAAAATACAAAAAAAAAAATCAAATCACATCGTCATAAATTAACACCAGGCTAATTTTATCTAATTGTAAGAGAAGCACAGGGAAAAATCAAAACAATATCACAATCTTATTAGAGAAATATCAATCAATATTTAGAGGATTCTATATTAATTATCTGCTTCATCATATTCAATAATCTCAAATTCACTATCACTACTGTTATCTCTTCTGTGTTGTTTTGGTTCTTGTTGCTGTGTAGTTAGGGCTGTACCAACAGCTGTTTTAATAGCATTCACCATTAAATTACTACTAGCACTAGCAACATTTACAAGATTACTAATAACATTCTCTACTAATTCATTATTATTATGATGATTATGTTGATCAATCTCTAAAGATTGTAAATCTTTTGCATGTAAATTATTATTATCATTATCTGATATTGATGATGACGAACTACTATCCGTATTAAAATGTGATGAATCAAAACGTATCTCTTTATTCTCAATATCCGAATCACTTGATAAATCACCAGGTGTATAAGAGATTAAATCACCACCACCACCAATACCAATTTGGTCTGGTACTGTTGGTAATAAATCATCTTCATCTAAACTTTCTTTATCATCAGCATCCAAATGTGATGGCATCGCCGACAAACCACTAACTAAAGAATTTGTGACCGATTCTATAAATGAAGAAAAACAAGCATAAATGTTAAAAGTAATAAGCGTAAATTTATTTTGATTACCTGCAGTCCTATCAGTCGGTAAACTATCTTGATCACCGTCTCTTTCATCAGCATCAGATAAAAACGGAATTAATTCATCTTCAGCTAATACACCTACAATATAATTCGGTATAAATATGAGAAGAAAAAATATAATAAAATTGATTATTAATATCGATTTACCTCGATCAGTGCTGAAAATTGTGAAAACTTGTTTGATTCTTGCTGAAATCTCCGGTGGTAATAAATTGAATAGAAGTGGTCCAAAGAAAATTGTTAATATTAGAAAGTATGTTAAAATATATCCGGATATATTACGTGCCAATATTGTTAAAATTAATGAAAATATTGTTGTACTGAAGCAGAACTGCAACACAAAAACAATTAATTTGTTTATCTACATAAAAAAAAATTATAATTAGTTTGACGTCATTTATTTTTCATTCAAATTCAATTACTAATGTTTTTCAAATGCATTATCTAAGTCTTGAAATTTTGGTTGCCTATACATGTTTGTCTCACAATTTTGGGGTAAAGCCCTATCCAGTTGACTGTGCCTTTCTTATACAATATCGTAATAACTTGATTCATAATTGATACAGTAGAACCTCGATACCGTGAACATCGGGTAACGGCAATCTCCGGCTAACGTGAATACCGTTCTTCAATACATTGGCCACCGTATAACATGAACACCGAACTTATTCGCTAACGTGAACAACAGAATTCCCGGTAATTCTAGACTTTTATTGTTCTTAGAACTGCAAAGCCAGACACAACATGCACATATAAAATAGTCTTATTTCATTCTACTTTAGATAACACAGCAGTACATACATAATGTCTCCTAAAAAACCAAAGTGCCTAACTCTTCGAGAAAAAGCTCTCATTATTGAAGATGTAAAGAATGGTTTAACGGTAACAAGTTTATCTCAAAAATACGGAGTGGCAAAATCCACGATATGTAAAATAAAAAAAAATAAACAAGAGATTGCAAGTGCTGTGGCGGATACGTATTGTGGACCAGGCAAAAGAAGAACGTTAAAGAGCTCTGAATTACCAAAAATGGAGAAAAAACTGTACGAGTGGTTTATTGCTCAGCGGAATAAAAACTTGGTTGTGACTGGTGAAATGATAAAGCAAAAAGCTAAATTATTACATTCTCAGATAAAAGAAAGTGCGAAGGAATTTACTGCTAGTGAAGGCTGGATACAGCGATTTAAACGGCGGTTTGGTATTAGATTTTTAAAGATTTCTGGTGAAAAACTCTCGTCGCAACCAGAACTTGTAGAACCTTTTAAACTAGAATTAAAAAACAAAATACAAGAACTCAATCTTACTTTAGATCAAATTTATAATGCCGATGAAAGCGGTTTATATTGGAAACTTTTGCCGGACAGAACATTTGTTTCATCAACAGAAAAAACGGCTCCTGGTCGAAAAACCGAGAAGCAACGAATAACTTTTTTGGCTTGCACCAACGCTTCTGGAAACCACAAAATAAAACCATTGGTTATTGGCAAAGCTAAGAACCCACGATCATTTAGAAATTTTGCATGTCCTGTCGATTACGACTATTCAAAGTCAGCTTGGATGACAGCAACCATCTTCCAAAATTGGTTTCACCAATCTTTTATACCACAAGTACGTATACATAAGATTTTTTAACAAATAGGTTTTGCATACACCTGTTTTATTCTTATTGTAGGTTAAACGTTTTTTGAAAAATAAAGGGCTTCCAACAAAAGCCTTACTTTTGTTAGATAATGCTACCTCACATCCGCCTGAAGAAGATTTGAAAAGTGAAGATGGTCAAATAACAACAATGTATCTACCACCTAATGTTACACCACTTATTCAGCCTATGGATCAAAATGTCATTAGGCTGACAAAGTTGTATTATAGGAAAAGTCTTCTTGCTTCCATTGTAGCGAATCATTCAAACATCACTGAAACGCTGAAAAGTTTGACCATTAAAGATGCTGTTTTAAATTTGATGGGCGCATGGACTCGTCTAGAATCAAAAATGATTGCCAAATGTTGGAGAAAAATTTTAGATGTTTCTGAAAACACAAGTGAAGACGAAGACGATTTGCCCCTTTCTGTTTTAAGACAACAATCCCTTGGCAACGAGTGTTCAGTATCTGAAGTATCTGCTCTACTTACAGCTGTGTTACCAGAAAAAACATTTAAAGCTGTAGATGTGTTGGAATGGAATAGTGTCGACGATCAGTGTACGAATCAAAGTGACGATGAAAACAATGATATTGAAACTGAAGAAGAGCAGTTAATTTCAACTCCAAAAGTTTCACCAGAGATTGCAGTAGACGCCTTGAATACAACTATTCAATGGGCAGAATATAGCGGGATAAGTGTTACAGATGTTTTGGTTCTTAAAAATTTACGAGAACAAGCAGTCAAACAGACAATTGAGCAAAAAAAGAAACAAAAAAAAATTTTAGATTATTTTCAGAAAATTTAATATGTAATGTACTTTGCATTTGCAAACATAATACATATGTATCTACTGTTTATTTTTATTGATTAAATAAATGTTATGACGCATTAAAATATACTATTCGTTAATGTGAACAATTCGCCATCGTGAACAGTGCCGGTTTTATTTTGTTCACGGTATCGAGGTTCTACTGTATTTGCTAATGTACAAAATGTACCATGCAGTTGGCTGTGCTTTTGGTAATGTTGTATCACAGCTTGTATCAGCCGCTTGAAAAATACATGAGCAAATGTCAATTGTGAACCAAGTTACGATACTACGTTACCAATGGTACAGGAAGCTGCAAGAGGAAATACCGTGGTGCCCACCCGGTGACCGAATCAAGTTACGATACTACGTAAGATAGTCACAGTCAACTGTGAGAGAAAATAAAAGATTTATGCATATAGGTGTATACAACGATACTTTACCTCTCAGTTGCCCATGCCTTTATGTGAGGTCGTAGCTTGGTTCGAACTTTATACTATATGGGTATCGTTGACAGAACACAAACAGCCGAACCAAGCTACGACGTTACATGAACAAAGGCATGATCAGCTGTAGGTTCAAATTGCTTTGTATAGTGAAATTATTTTGAACTGGCCGAGTAAAATTTTCAATAGCAATTGAGTTAACAATACAGCAATTTGACTTCTATTAGAAGGGGTTGTTTATGACGTACCATATTTTACGAAAATCTTAAACTTCCTCAAACGCAAACACCTGGAAGGATGAACAGGTAGACAGAAATATATATATATATATATATATATATATATATATATATATATATATATATATATATATATATATATATATATACATCCTACCTATATGAAAAAACTACCTTTTTTACAAATGTTTTTAATTTTTATAGTTGGTATTGAAAAATCCTCTATTATTCAGCTAATAATAGACAGGTATGGACTCGGCCATTTTTGATTGCAAAAATAGACGATGATTTTAAAAAAGTAGCACAATGAACTTGAACGATAAATATAAATGTGTTTATATCGTACAGTTATTTATTTCATAAAATAAATAAATAAAACTTACCGATGATGGATTCTCTTTCCTATAAGCACGTATATTATACCAGAAATCATTGATTTCATTACGAAAACATTCCAATTTCTCTAAACGTTCAAAATCAATGTTAGCGTATTGTTTTAGATCAACAATTGAATCAATTACAAAAATGATTAGAATTAATAAAAAGATTAACCCGAATAGACGGATTTGTAATAGTGTTGTTATCCTGTAAATAGAAGAAAAATTCAATAAATTCCAGTATTTAAATAAATACAATAGGAGCATACCAAAATAAGAAATTAACAGCCAAAAATGTTGTCAATGTGAAACTGATATCCTCCCAACATAGGACCTTATGGCACAATCCTAAATACGTATCGAATTTCGTGATTTCCCTCATTTGTTGTTGTTGTTCTAATATCCTATCATGTGTCACAAATAAACATTTAAGTCGTAATAGATTCTTCCTAATAGCCTCCATGATTTCGCAGCACTAATGACGACACATCTACACACACGTGTAAATTTGAGCTGTGTCTTTTTTTTGAGTTTTTCACGTTATTCTCGATACAAGCACTAGTTTCGCAAACTTCTTTATGTATTTCACACACTGACAATTTTAAATAACTAAAAAGATCACTAGATTTTTAGATCAATATTGTTGTGTGCGTATTTTTATCACAAAGGAAATAACACCAAAACACTGACGATGACGTGTTTTGAAACGAAATTAATTGTTGTTTTTCTACGTTCTATTAAATTAAACACTCAAAAAAATACAATTTGGATTTGTTTTTGTTTGTTTAGATTTCCTCCGTTGTTGTTGGTTTAAATGTAATTGTGGGCGCCTACGACTCGATTCGGTAATAATAGGAATTGATTCAGGTGACATGCGCAGAAAAGCTTGTGTAATATCAAGGTTGCCAGTGGCGTAACTACTATTCTTTGTCACAAATTTAATTACTTTATTACTGAAATTTTTCGAATCGATTTCTCCAAAAATGAGCAGTGAATTTTCATGTGTATGGGTAGAAAAGGCACAAATCAACATAGCCAAAAATTAGAAACAATGAAGACTTGGAAAAATTAAGTAAGAAAGTTTCAATAAGATTCTACCCTTAAGACCAGCGGCGTACACTCCATTTCAACACTATCCTCATATGCTGACGTAACATTAATTTAATTTACATAATTTATCTATGTAGTCTTATTGATTCTTTACGTAAAAGTATCCTTGTTGATAATAAAAATGCAATTATAGTTTATATACAGATACATATTAAATTTAGTAGTAACACTAAACATTGCACATTTCCATTTTACTGATAATGTTTATTTATCTGCTAGTTAGTTTAAATAATTCAATTTTGTACGACAACAAAAAGCCTGAATATTTATTTATCGTTAATAAATCCTTGACATTGTTTTCTATAATAATTACAATGATTCTTTTCATTTCAATGATTCTTTTAACCATAAATATTTATTAATAATAATCATAATAGTTAATTATATAAACATTAAAATATCTTTGTATTCATTGAAGAAACAAAACCTTTTTTATAATAATTTATAAATTTAATTGCTTATAGTATAGTTTGATTGCCAAGAGGGTAGAACCAAAGGCGGACATAACAAACGGATTATTGTTTTTTCTTACAATTGAAGAATACCCCTTAACCCCTACCTGCTGCGAATCGTTTTGTTGGAAACTTTCTAAAATCGAACAATAAAAAGATGTGCAATTTTTAAAGAATTTCAGCTTTGTTATTATATCTATTCAGCTCTCTGAAGCTTTGTGTAAAATTTTAAACTGCAATGGTTGACAACCGTAAATAATCAACCTCGGAATGACAAAAAAAATAGCCTATACTAATATAGATCTTGTAACTGGAGGCTGAACACTAGAACCTGGAAAATAGGAGACCGGAAAGACAAGAACAAGATAGAGGAGATTGAGGTGAATGAAAATAAAGAGGAGAAATTCTCTGACCCTTCATCCGCACCCAGAACCTTTCAGAATCAGTCTGGAGTTAACTATCAAGGTCATTCAGGTTAATCTGGACCATTGCTGATGCAACCCTGCAGAAGTACGTAAAAAGAACACCCTTAAACAATATCCTGAATTTTGTAGTGAATGAGAGGCGGAAAAAGGACTTCACACAAAACAATTAATAATAATAAAATATAGATACTGTGCTTTTCGTACGTAGTAGGTATCGCAGCTTGGCTCAGCCACTAGAAAAATACATTAACAAATGTAATAAAGTAATATGAACCAAGTTACGATATTACATAAGAAAGGCACAGCAAACTGCGAAGTGAAATATGTCTACCGTAAATACAGTAAAGGCAAATTCAAATAGGTACACAGAAAGTTCTTAAGTTTATTGTACCATAAACAATTCTGGCAAATTAAATTATAGAAACATTGTAAAAAAATTTAATGAAGAGCAGGAAGAGCGAGGTGGAGCAGTGACGGAGTGACAACTTAACAGGTCCGTGTTAGGGTTTATAAGGCCCTAAATTTACATATTAGGGACTTTCGAAGTTACTACAAGTGAAACGTTATATAATACTAATCATAATCAAGCTTTGGATTAAGATTGTTATACATCCTCTAAAGGGACGTAGTACCAAGCTACAAAAAGTGGCTCGAAAAGGGTTTGTTCATCTTGAGTTGAATAAACGAAATTATGAACAGTGTTGAATCGAAGAGGATAACCGTGGGAGGGAATTCCTTCCCCGGAAGAATTTCAAGCAATATTTAATTATGGCCTACTTTTACCAAGTTTCATAGTAGGTGGTACGATCAGCAATTTATTTAATTTATATTTGTTAATTTATTGAATTCAAATTAATAATAGACATATAGTACATGTTGAAATTTATTAAAATGAAATTGCCACCGGGATAAAATCTCTGTATTCAACACTGATATGAGTCTTTTAAAAAATCTAAAATACACAAAGCTTTTGAGCGAGAGTGTATTGTGTGTGCATACGTCGGCTATTTTACTGATAACCGCTGTATTTTTCATCATTCAAGGAAGTAAACACAAAGATAAATCTACATTAATCAAATCAGTAAACAATTTAATGTTTATTTATTATAAATAAATAAAATTTAATATTTTCACCAAATTAGTTAACAATGTAACAAACCAGGTAGATTTTCTGTTTCTGAATTTTAACCACATAAGTTAACTTGATATACTTTTGCTTCTATGAGTCATCTTGTGCAGGCTGTACCTTGGTATTCCTTCTTACACTTGGCTGTGTTTTTGGTAACGTAGTATCCTAGTTTGATTCGGCCATTTGGAAAATACATTAGCAATGTCAATTATGAACCAAGTTACGATACTACGTTACCAAAGACAGCCAACTACTTGAGGAAATACCGTAGTACACCCTGTATGTATTTAAGTTTGTTTACTCGTATGTCTTATCATTGTTTAAACTTTTGAAAAAATTCGTTATTGCCAATGCTAACAGAATTTCACATGATATACAAAAACATGTAGTATAAAACGTTATCTGTATGTCAGCAAGGGTCTCTGTAACGTAATTATTTCAGAACAAAAACCAAATCAAGTCACACAAACTACCTGATGAACTCATTTTGAGTGCGAATTTATCATTGTAGTTTTTTTGGGAATGGCTGAAAAAGATTTGTGATGTACACTCAAAGCATCATCGTGGAAAAAATGCTAATTAACCAATAGACCAGATAAAAAAAACACACACACTTCATTAACTAGAGTAAAATATAAATGACATTCTCCTTGCTTAGAATCATTCCCAGGATCTTGTAAATTCATTTGGCCTCTTCTGGAAAAAAGCCAAACAAAAGGCTATTTACTTTTCTTGTTGAATACTAAGATTTATTGTTGAATATCATACCCAACTGGCAACTTTAAGGATGAAGATATTGATACCAATTCGATCGAAGTTAAGAAACATAGCAAAAGTTAATAATTATGTAAATAGAAAACTTTATTTGGAAGTTACAAATTTTCATTATAAATTTAATAATTTTCCCACGAAAAAAAGATAATTAACAAAATTATTATAATTCTTCACCAAGATTGTAACTGTTTTTTTTTAACTATTACAAAATAAACATAATCATTACAGAAAAAGTCAAAGAAACCTTTAAATCGACGTTATTGTTAATTGGTTATTTTTTTTGTGTATGGTTTTAAATTAGATAATTGTTTTATAAAACCGTCATTAGGTCGAATACAGTTCCTTAAACTTTTTACATGATTATAAGCGTCAATATAGTTGTAATTGTGTATTAATATTAAGTAACCTATTACAATTGCAACTGAACGACTAACGCCAGCATTACAATGTACTAAGACATTTCCACCCATTTTACAAATGACATAATTAATAAAATTTACACATTCATTTAATATATTATCATCATCATTAACTAAATTCGTTTCAGGTATATCTAGACATTGTACAAATTTATAAACTATACCATTATGTTTAATTGAAGGTTCAATGCCAACACTTAAAACATAATTAATATTATATTTTTTTAATATATTTAAATCACAACAATCTTGTGAACCTAAATATAAACCATTCAAAATTTGTGCTGGTATCAAATCTGGTTTTGTATCAATAACATAACCACAACACTGTTTATTATTGATAATTTCAATTGTTTCATTACCACTTTGATAGAACTGTCTACCATCTGAATGGGTAATTGTTATAACTGTTGGACGTAAATTCGATTTTTTTAACTTTAACTCATCCAAAAAACTCATTTTGTTAGTTTTTAATGTGTAAAAAAAAACTAGGAAAGGGTGTTAAGAGCTACTCAAAAAGAAAAAAAAACAATGAAACGAATGGAAACAAAGTATTTAAAATTAAAAGCTAATAGTTAATAATATTATTTAATATGAATATAACTAGCTAAAACTACTAAATTTACTAAATAACGAAAACGTAACTTTGTATTATTTGGGGATATTTTGTATTATCTTTGTAGATTTGTTGTTGTCACTGTTTTTTGTTATTTTCAATTATCTGCTGATGCAGATCGACTTCTGGATTTACTACGTTCTTTACTGACTGACCTGGATCTGGATCTCTCTTTTGAGATGTCACGTGATTTGGAACGTTTTGGCGTTATTGATCTAGATCTTGAACGATCAATTGATTTTTTCCTTGAATTACTTCTAGAACGATCGACTGATTTCTTTCTTGAATTTGAACGTGATCTAGATTTACTATCATCACGACCATTACCACGACTTCTTGATGGTGTTCTAGATCTAGATTTTGAACGCGATTTCGATTTTGATTTTGACTTTGATCGTGATCTTGATTTTGAACGTGATGCAGAACGACTATATGATCTTGATCTTGATCTAGATCTACTATGTGATCGACTACGACTGTGACTATATGAACGTGAACGTCTACTACTACGTCCTCTATCCTCAATTACACGTATGCGTCTACCATTCAATTGTGTACGATCTAATTTTTCAATGGCTTCTTTCATATCAGAATACGATGCAAATTCAACAACACCCTCATTACGATATTGTTTATGTGCATCAGCATATGTAACTTCACCAGCTTGTCTCATATAATCTTTTAAATCTTGCCAACTAACACGTGATGACAAATTTTCCACAATAACACGATAGTTGGTTCTTGTTGGGGGGCCATAACGTTCACGGGAGCGGTGATCGTTGCGGCTGGACCCAATATCTCGACCTCGGGGTGTTCCACGGGCCCTTTCGACCGTCACACGCTCCCCTAAAATTTTTTTACCGTTTAATTCATATATTGCATCGTCGGCATCACGATAATCATCAAATTCAACAAACCCGTAACCGTTTTTGATGAGTACATCCCTCATTCTACCATAGCCCCTGAAAAAACGTTCTAAATCCCTTTCAGTGGTACCATAAGGTAGACCGCCAACGTACACTCTAGACCCGGCCATTGTATGTGTTTTGTTATCAGCCACACCTACGCCCCCTTGTTGTGTGTGTTATCTCTTAATCTATTTGGTTTTTTTGGGGTTAATTAAAAAAATTTGTGATTTGTTTTTGTTTACCCTAATAAGAGAGAACTCTGGTTCTGTTTTAAGGCAGTCAGTCCTTGAACTTTGAATGATCGTCAAGATTATATTCCACTTGGCAAAGATATAAACCACAAGCAGGCACTGTTCTTATCTTATCGTTCCAAGTACGATGCGATGGTATTTGAAGCATCAATTTTATATCACTACTAGACACTTTACCTTGTGCTACAGCTATTAATGAGCCTACCACACGACGGACCTGTTTGAACAAAAAAAAAATAGCAATTTTAGCAAAACAAATACCTTTTTTGTCAAGTATCTATCTATAAGATTATGTGTGTGGTTTTAAATCATTGTGATTTAAGCACTATCGGTAGCCATTTTGATATAACGTTTCCCTCCAACTCACCACACACCAATAGGGCGCACACAGAGACAGGCAGGTCAGGGGGCACACTGCTTGGTCGTGAGGAGTTTGCAAAAAACGTGGCCGTATAATTAAACAAATTACTTTTTCTTTCTCAAGCACAGAAAAATAATCAATTTATTATAAAAAATACTCACGGCATAAAATTTAAACAAAACAGGTTATAATTACTTATAACTTAATTGTTGTAGACGGTTTATTTCCTTTTTTTCTTTGTAAATTTTCCTAATTTTCTTAATTATTATGATAAATTTCTCACTAATGAAAATTTATTAGACACGCTGCCCGGAAACCACGAAATTTCTAGACCGATAAGCGTCAACAATCAATATTACCAACTTAATCAACCAACATTACCAAAATTCCCGCCAATAATTACACAAACTCTGCAATCAATCACTTAATATTTGATAAAATTATACCACTTGAAATTCATAAGCAATATTGTTGATTTATTTAGAAAATTAAAAGAGATTCAACGAGATAATGACAATTTTAACAACGGTTCTAGGGGAATTTATGTAATCATATTTGCATTGGTAATACATTTTCAGAAAGGCGGTAAATTTAAATAAATTAATTTGAAAGTTTAAAGCGTTAGATCTGGAAATTAAAGTAAAATATCTGTTGAATAATCAATATTACAAAAAATTACGATAAGCTTGATTCAGACCATTCGGACGGAAAATTCATTAAAATTGATAAACTACTATGGGACAATTAACAATTGCTAATCAGTACACCAAACATAAAAATTACGTCATAAATATTATGAGAAAAAATGCTTATCGCATAATCATTCTATATTACAAAATTGCACAATGATAAGTCTTTCTTTTATAAATAATCTTAGTAATTTTAGGAATATTTATGCAACGTGAAGATGAATTGGTATCATTGCTATTACTAAATCCACAAATAAGCGGGAAATTTGAACGATACGTTTATACAATAATTAAACCGTCATTAATGTTTAATCAATTAGTTTAATTATTATTTAAACTGATTACCTGTCGGTATAGGAAACCGTTAGCTGATATGTAAACATCATAAAATTGATAATCTTCCAAATTCGCATTGGTAAAGTTCGGCCAACTGAACGGACTATACGTAAATGGTCGGTTATCCAAAATTTCCAATCGATTAATTTGTCGACGAGTCACTTTATCTGGTTCTTTTGAACCTCTACCCACAAAACTTCTAAAATCATAAACACCCAAGAACAATTTCGCATTCTCTCTCATTGCATCTACATTAAACGTATCTGTACTGAAATCAAATTTACGTTATGATTATAAAGGGTTAGCTTTTTTTTAGGTGGTAATACCATAAAAAATAGCAACGTTCCATCTCTTCAATAGGGATATGTTTTAAGCTTGGTGCCATACTTAAACGTTCTGATTTAATTACTGCAAATCGATACAAATACGTGCGTGAAGTTGCATTGTATCTACAATGAAATTCGTTGGGTACTATGAATGTTTTTATAACACGTACAGGTAGTTCTTCTTTCGTAAAATACTTGTTCACAGCTATTGTTATTGTTTTTGCATCATATACGAAACTATTGGATCGATGAAGGTCCACATGGAATGTTGAACTTAATGCATGAACACCTGCGTCAGTCCTACAAAAATAATTCAAATTCCTACTATTTTCCCCCATTAATGATTATTTTTGTAATCTTACCGACTGGACAGTACAGCAACTGGTGTGTTGGATGGATTTAAAACCTGTAAAGCCATCTCTAAACGCCCCTGTACAGTTGAAGGATCATCTAAACGTGGAAATCTTCCAGCCACTTGCCTCTGACAACCCCTGAAATTGTGCATTATTAGGGATTTAATTGAAATTATTTTAATAGATTTACTGAAAACGGGTGCCAATATACGAAACGTATAATAAATATCGAGTTGTTGCCATTGCATTAGAGCCGGTACCACGTTTTAAGGTTATATTTGAGTATGTTTCTTAAATTATACACAATTTACGAATTTATCGATAATTACAACAGTTATTTTCAAATAAAATTTTATTTTACGTATTTATTAATTAATGAAATTATTTTTATTGAGGAAAACACGGAAACAAATGAGAAGAACTACAAATTAAGGTTAATCTATCCTAACCTAATATTGAAAAGAAAAATATGATATACAAAATAACAGAAATGAGAATTAATCACTGCCCGATTCTTCTCCGCCGCTAGATCCTGAAGGAGAAGTCGCCTCGCTTTCTGATGCCTTTTTACTTTTCTTCTTTTTACCATCATCACTATCGGATGCCCTTCGCTTTGTTAAATTCTTTTTCTTATCTTTCTCATTATCAGATCCTTTCTTTCCTCTATTTTTTCTATTCTTATCATCATTATCATCATCACTATTACTACTGCTGCTGTCATCTTCAACAAATTCTTTACTCTTAAATGTACCAGATTTCGGTACAACTGTTGGACTAGGTTTTTTCTTAGTCGCGGTTGTTGTTGTTATTGTTGTCGATGGTGTGGATGTTGTGGTTGTTGTTTTCTTTTCAGATTTCTTATCATCGTTTGATTTACTACTACTAGTAGCAATACTACCACCACTATCCTTATATTCTTTTAAAGCTTTAGCATAAGCCTCTTTTGCTTTAGCAGCTTTCTCTTCCCATTCAGTTTTATTCTTTAATTCCTTCCACATTTCACCACCTTTTTTAGCAATTTCCGTTACTGATATACCAGGATTTGATGATTTTATATTTTCACGATTTGCATTTAACCATAACATAAAAGCTGTGGCTGGACGTTTCGGTTTATTCTTATCTTTTGATTTCTTTTCACGTTTTTTACGTGATGGTGTTTCTGAAACAGTTTTCACTTTCTTCTCTTTTTTCTCCTTTTTATTTTTCTTGTGCTTCTTTTCTTTGTCTTTAGAAGCATCAGCATCTGAAATTGAAATAAAAAATTTATAAAATTTCACCATTTTTTTTGGTTTAATTCACATATTAATTCTTTTAGCCGAATACGTGTATTTGGCATTTTTATTGATTAAAATTCTTCAAAATAAATTAAGAAATTTTGAAGAAAAATAAAAATTGAATGTTAGTGAAAATTGTTCAAAGTTGAATTGATTTTAGTTGAAATTACCGCTTAAAATTTATGTTGGTAGTAAATTTCACCCTAGCAGTTGAAATAGCGCCATTTTTGAATTTCAAAAGAATTATAAGTTGATATACCTCGATAGAGTAAAAATATCAATTAATTACCTGATTCTTCAGCTGAAGACGATGATATAGATGGACTAGAATCAAATTCTTCAGCAACATCACTCTCCTCTTGTCCTGGTTTAAAATCTTCATCTGTACTCTCTTCATCACTAACATTATCATCATATTCATCATCACGTTCTTCAGCTTCAGCTTTAACACGTTGTAGATAAGCATCTGGTGCAGCTTCATTATCCGAATCACCGAAATCATCATTATAAGATGCTTTATCCTACAATTATGAAAAGACAATAATTAATCTATAAAACAAGTTGATAAAAGAAATAAAAAAAAAATTACATTTTTGCCACGATTCTTTATCACTAATTTCTTTGATGTCATAAAATCAAATAATTTATTGTATTCTTCTTTTTCTATGCTACTAAATGTATGTACAGTACCAGATTTTAATTCAATTTCAAAATCAAATGAACGATTACCGCCACCACCACGTGCAAAATTCACTGATGCCACCTCTTCAAAACGTATATGTATCGGTGGTTTATGTACGTAAATAAAACCTCTTTCCAATGGATACAAATAGCCGGCAGCTGCTTTAAATGAACAACCAATAGCCGGTGTACCGCTATGTCTACAATTTTTATAAAATTAAATTAAATTAAATGACAAATTTATTAATTTTACCCAACAAAACCACCAGGTCCTGTTAATTTTCGATTAATTATAGCTTTCATTACTTTCCCTAATACTTCATATGTTGGTCCTGACAGTTCTTTCTCTAATCTACCTTCATATTTATCTTTGAGTTCCTCTCTATAAAAATTACAATTAGAATAAGACAAAAAGTTTGATAATTTGGAGATAATTACTCAGTAAATGGTAATTCAATTGATGTCTCATCATCTTGGCCAAATAATAAAACTAAGAAATGGTATCTAGTTTGGCCTTGTTTAATTGGTGGATCTAAACTAACAACAAAGAACATTTGTCGGTTATCTTTGTGTGGTAATAAGAATAAACGTAACACTGTTGACATCGGTATCTTATAATCGAACGTTTTACCATGCAATTGGAAGAATGTTTGGAATATTTTAATATCGTAACGACCACTGAAATATAGAATTATAAGTGAATTTATGTTAAAATCGAGTATATAATGAACAAACCGTGGTGTAAGGCAATGAATCTCCCTGAAAATAGCAATAGCATCACCTGAAACACTAATAACACTAGCCTTATTCATGACTTGTTGTTGGAATGCTTCAACTGGATCAACATCACCAGCTAATTCATTGGATGGTATAAAGAATCTCATTTCCATTAAGCTAATTGGAGCGTCATCATTCTAAATATTTATTTATTTTTTAATTGTGTGTGACATTGAAAAATAAATCAATTACCTGATGAAATTCCATTGTGATCTCATTTTTGCCAGCTGTACATTGTGAGACATGATTTAATGGTATTTCAAATGCACTAGCATTACCAATATCGAAACTTAGAACGGAACCATTAAATGTTGCCGTACCCCAATTCCATCCTTTCAAACTCAATTCTTTCTCTAACAAATCAATTTTATAATTATTTAAGAAAAATTTGGCAATTTTCTCTTTTTCATTCTCTTTGAAACCAACAAAACGATGTAGATTACCATTTTTTAGAAATAATCGTAAACCCCATGTACCAGCGAAATTTTGAAAATTCACCATTTCGAAATCAGTGGATGGTATCTGTTCAACTTTACCAGTTTTAGCATTTTTAAAAATTATATTTTGATCGGTCATTTTTAATTTACCAGCAACCTATTGAACGACATAAAAAATATAAAGAATAGATACCAATTTTTGTTTTTGGGGGTAATAAAAGATATATGAAAAACACCTCAAGACATCATCATCGCAAATGGGGTGGTTTTTTTGAAAAACCAATGATTTAAAGCGTAAACTTCTTATATTTAAACTTGTGATAAACTGGATGAGTTTGTGAAATTTTTGGGAAATGTAAGAAAAATAACTT
The DNA here is from genome assembly GCA_039776855.1 of Mylabris sibirica. NCBI lineage: Eukaryota > Metazoa > Arthropoda > Insecta > Coleoptera > Meloidae > Mylabris > Mylabris sibirica. The sequence continues at coordinate 3,348,350 of CM077843.1, forward strand.
ACCATACAACCTTTGACCTCGGCGGTCATATCGGAAAATTCTAAAAAATCCATCATTTTTCCCTTATCGATATTTTTCTATTCGTTATTTGTGTGTAAATTTCCAGGCTTCCAAAATTGAGGTTAGAAAAGCGCCAATTTATTCATTGTTGACAATTTAAGAAATACAGGCGATACTAGCGCCAAACGCCACAATGCCCACAAGATAAATTCAAAAATAAAATCAAAAGAACTGCCAGTTATTAAAAAAAAGCTGCTACTATTTTTTATATACTTTTAACAGAATTTTAATAATTAATTAAATAATTAGTTGAATTAATTGTAATTTGTTGTTGAGTATTTATCACAACTTGCATAGATCTAGTATGCATATAGATAGCGTAGTCCCTTGTTTCGTCCATAACGCCTAGCGTGCCAACTATTTAGGCAACACATTAAATATCCCAAGATTTGAAGGTTTCATGTAAATTGATAGAAATTCCTCCTAAGGGGCAGATAGGGGATGAAATTCCTAAGTTCTATAGCATTTTTTCAACCAACGCACAGGTAATAAATATGTAATTAATTAAATTGAGTAGCCAGTCAGGTGCTGACTATAGTGATAAAAAGAAACAAGGAAAGAGTCTGGACGGGATTTGGAAAACGAATCAGTTAACAAACTGCACAGTGCAGCCTTGGGAGGAAATTTGGGACTTACGGTTAATTCTATAAATTATTTAAATAGTGACTATAATACTTTCAATCGCAATTCCTTCAACAAAAATGCACGTATTGATTGATGTTACTAAAAATGCTAGTACTTCTTTTGCTGTAGGTAAAGCGTCATTGTTAATTCTAGAACACATACCAAAGTATCTCAAATAGGGATTACCATCATCCCATTGTGCGTTTCTGAAGGCTAATGCTCATCAAGTAATGGAAGAAATTTTAGTTGCTTCACTCCTCTAGAGTCCCTATAATAAGAGTCTGGCCAAAGCAGCCATTTTCTGTCACACCGCGTGGCGCCAAATTTGAGAATGTCAGAAAGTTTGCACTTAGGAACCTAGAGCATGAACAAAATGAGATAAATACGCAGCAGTAACTTATCAGTAAAATGTGTTATTGAGGAATAAAAGTAAAAAGTCAAAAATTAACTATGTTTTATTATTTCAAAAGACTATGCATGGCCATGCTTTTAGTATCCTTACAAATTCGGACTTTTGTCTTACTTTTATAAGCAATTTTTAATCTAAAAGTAATAAATCTAGTAATTATTTCAGTTTTTAAATTATGACAGTTCAAAATATGATGAGCATCAACTACCATGTAATTACCGTTACTTACCACTTCGCGAACTTTTAAACGATATATTAACTTAGTTTATTCCAGAGAATAGTAAAATATTTGTACTTCTAACCGAAAATAACTTTAAAATATACAAAATCCTGTATTTCCCGCTCTCACATGTCAAATTGTACAAGAAAATGGCCGCACCAATGAAAACTTGACACTACATTGGCCAGGCTCTTATTATAGGGACTCTACACTCCTCTGAGATAAAGCGCTATCCATTGATGTACTAGAATACTAGTCGCACCACAGAGGACGCTAATCGTGGTATACAAGACGCGGGATTTTTAAATATAATATTTAAGACATTTGAGTATATACACCACAATACTAAAACCTGGAAAATATTCGATTGGGGATCGAGTAAAATCGAATTTTCTGTATAAAAAGATGCTATATTAAGAGAATTTCTTACAGATTTCTCTACGTTTCATATCACCGAGTTTCTCTAGATCTGATGAATTTCTAGAATTAAGCGTAATGATTTCATTTCGCTGATCATCATCCTTTTCATATTTGATATTTTCAAAAATAATAGCTTCATCATTGTGTCGTATACAAATATTATGCAAAATACAGGCTGCCATTATTATAAAAGGGAAACGTTTTCCATTATTATTATCACTACCACCACATTCACAATCTAAATAATTTAAACGTCTCCAACGATTCTTTAACAACACAAAAGCCCTTTGTATTGTACTTCTAGCTAAACTATGCACCTCATTAAATCCCTTATATGATTCATTCAAACGATCATTATTATTTTTAAACGGCACCAATAAATGTAACATATTTGGATAATTTACATTATTACCAATAAGATGAGAATTTTGTGGGAAATTCTCACTGTTTTTACACAAATCAAACATTGGTGAATTGTGAAAAACACGTGCCTCATGTAATGATCCAGGATAACCAACAAAACAATCCATAAATAAATATTGATGATTGCAAACAATTTGTAATATTAAAGTTGTACGATTATTACGATTTAAATAAATTGAACGATTTTCTAAAGGTGATGGTTCAATCTCGATATGTTCAGCATCAATACAACCGATAATACCAGGTAAAAAATATTTTTGCTAAAACAAAATAATTCTTAATAAAATTATTCAACACTTTCTTTATGTATCAATACTTGGAAAGCTTCAATAATATTGATTGATTCAAGTATACTCGGCCATTTTATTATTGTTTTACCCATATAGTTTAGCATATTACAAATATTATAGAAGAATCGTTTTGTTGTCTTTTTATTGATATTAAATCTATCAGCAATTGACCTGCAATTTTATAAGATTTAAATTTACCGCATTATAAGTAGACAATTGAAAACAAACTTGAAGCACTCTTGATTTGCTAGAATCCATATAGTGACCAAACATTGAAGTTTAATATTTTCCAATTCAATTTCTTTAAATTTCTCATTTTTATTTACTTCTTTACTGATTAATAAAAATATCAATTCCATTGTAGTACGTGTTATTCGAAAATGTGTTTTAAAATCATCCAATTGATACGAATTTATAATTGTTTGAATATCTTTTTGTTTGTTATCATTTTTATTTTGAAACTTTTGTTTTTTATGTAATAAACCAATTATTGTTTCGATCAACATTAAATTATCGATTGATTTTCTTTTTCGATTTTGATAAAATAGATTTTCTCCTTGGCTTATAATTAAAGCCAACATTTGTTGATCAATCTTGGACATGATAAAAATCTGATAACAGAGTGTAAATATTTTAAACGAGATCTTTGTGTGTTTATTTGAATTCGGCAATCATTTCTTATTTATTTGATAGTTTTTCATTCAAAAATAAATCGAAAAATTGTAATTTACACCGAAAATTAATTTAACCTCCATCTCAGTTATAAGACTTATAAGTGTAAGCAAACCACGTTGCCAGATTTACGTAATTCTATTAAACTAGATCGAAACCATAGACAACAATTTATATTTAATATATCTATATTAATACTGCAATTGATTGAATTGTATTGCAAAAAACTACATATTTTTGAGTACTCATTTTATTTCAGAACGATAAGATTAATATAAGATGTGCCTTCTTGATTGAATGACGTCATCACAGTTAACACCATGTATTTACATCCGGCTATCCTTTTACAGTATAAAACTTGATAAAAATCCCAACTCCAATAACTCCATAGACTTGGATATACCAGGAGAATAATCGAACTAGACCCTTAGGCAATGAGATAGATATGACGTTATTCTATTTCTATTACATTGATAAGAGCAGTTGTTTGTTTGTTATTTTTTTTCTGTCAACAAGCGTTTGATCCTTGTTTAACATTTGTATATCGACATGGGTCTAGTGGCCTTGGTATTCTAATCACCATAAGTCAGACAAAGATATTCATATCCACATGTGTAGGATTTTAAATGTGAACCAGTGTTTACAGTAAAGACAACATTGAGGAAATCTTATTGCTAGTAACTACCCCCACCTCTCGCTATCTCGCTCTGAAGCATAAGAACAGGAGATATCTATCTCATTTGCCAATGGGTCTAGTTCGATTATTCTCCTGGTATAGACTGCCAATGTGAGTAGAAATTTGTAGCCACCACGCGCACTAATATTTTTTGAGACTCATCTGTTGTTTCTTTCCAACAATGCATCAACTATATTTTCTGTCTTTGTCAATTTTTACGCCACAGTGTTTTACGTCTCTGGCGTATAGTCAGTCAAATTGAAGGACAGATAGTGGTAAGTAGTTAGCTAAAAAGAGTAAGACTAACTTTCGAGGTCATTCGAAGTTGGTTGCATTATAATGATTATAATCCAATACAAAACATTAGCAATCTATTCCCTTCTAATATCTTTGTTCAACTCACTCAACCTAACCTAATAAAATTTTGAGGTTATGTTAATTTTTATCGAAATTAAAATTCGAATAAGATGAAAATGAATTCAAATTGTATCGAGGAGAAACCATTGTCTCTACCACAAAAACGTTATTATCGTCAACGGGCACATTCCAATCCAATTGCAGATCATTGTTTTGATTAGTATGTGAATTTAATTGAAAACAACATAAAAATTAATCAATATTCTTTTACAGTCCTAGAACACCGGATGAGATGGATTGGTCTAAATACTATCCAGAGAAGATTAATCAAAATCATCAAAATAATCCGGTAGTAGAATTCGCCGATATCGGTTGTGGTTATGGTGGTTTATTAGTAACATTATCACCATTATTTCCCGATACGTTAATGTTAGGCATGGAGATACGTGTTAAAGTTAGTGATTATGTTATGGATAGAATTGCAGCATTACGTTCACAAAATCCAGGACAATATCAAAATATTGCATGTTTACGTAGTAATGCTATGAAATATCTACCAAATTATTTCAAGAAAGGACAAGTATTAACTTTCTTATTAACGATAAATTATTTCGAAATAATAAAAAAAATTTATAATTTCCAGCTAAAAAAAATGTTCTTCTTGTATCCGGATCCACATTTTAAAAAATCCAAACATAAATGGCGTATCATAAATGAGACTTTATTGGCTGAATATGCGTACGTTTTAGCCATTGGTGGTATAATTTATACAATTACCGATGTTAAAGATTTACACGAATGGATGGTGAAACATTTAGAGGAGCACCCGTTATTCGAACGGATTCCAGATGAGGATTTGGTTAGAAATTTCACGTTTACAATAATAATACAAAACGTATACTAATTATTATATTTTGTAGAAATCAGATCAAGTGGTAGAGAAACTTTATTGTAGTTCGGAAGAAGGACAGAAAGTTACACGTAATGATGGTGACAAATTTTTAGCCGTTTTTAGACGAATTAAAGATACTTTTATCAATTGAATTCAACATTTTCTTCTTCCAATTCAGCTTCCCCTACAAAATATTCTATTTGCTTGTATAACGGTAAGGGTTGATCTTTTAATTGATGCACCATTTGACGGAAACAATCACTGAATAATACACCACTAAAATAGCAAGAATTAAATTTGTTAAATGGTTAATTTTTGATATTATACCTCGCTAGATTATTTACTATAGATTTCAACAAATTTCTGTCAATTTGTTTAGGTAGATTTGTTTGATTTGTTGAAATTTTTCCGTGTGACATTCGGATCATTTCAGTTGGACTTACGAAATCTTGTTGCATTTGATAATCCATTGCTAAACAGGAATCTTTGTCTTGGATACCAACTATTTTAACTGTTACAGTTATGTTGACAGCTACAGGCTCAGGTGGGGGTGTAATTTCGTAATCTTCCTCCTGAATATTACAAGAATGAATTGGTAATTAGATTTCCTTGAAACAAGGGTGAGTCATGAAACAAAACAATCAAATATTGAAGTATAAACATGCTAAACTTACTGGTAATTTAGACTACAAGCAATATTTTTATGAGATAAAGAAACAATTGAGTTTCTAATTTGAATTGCTTATACAGAGTTGCTCTTTTAAATATTCCAAATTCGTATGAACTCCTATTAGTTGGCGAGCGATTCGGAAAATATTTTAAGGACTTATAGGAGGGTGTCTACAGATTGTTTTAACAAAATTAGAACCCCATAGCTCATTTCGAAGTTGGTCAAAAACGCGCAAAACGACTCGTAGGCCCTGCGAAACATCTCCACCTGTTTCACAATAAAATGGAGAAAAATATAAAAAATCACTATTAGAAGGGTCTACGAGTCATTCTTAGTCGTTTGGTGTGCATTGCGTGTTTTGCAAATTGCGACATCGTCAGAAACGAACGCTTTTTGACCAACTTCGAAATGAGCTACAGGGTTCTAATTTTGCATAAATAGAAGTTCCATACGAATTTGGAATATTTAAAAGAGCAATCCTGTATACATAAAGATACAGACAAATTAAAATTGGTGAAAATGACACTTACAGAAGGATAAAATGTGCCTTTTTCTGTTATAGTAAATTCATCTTTTCGTGCCATTTTTTTCCTATTAATTTCTTCTACCAATTCTTTATATTTATCATATTCTGTAATGTTCAATAATTCACAATTTAATACAATTGTTGTATTGCATGGTTCATTCAATGAATTAATTCGTATTGTAATATTATGTGTTTCTTCTGGTTTCAACATACCACGTTCTTTTATAAAATCTACCCTTATAATACCAACAATTAGAAATCTAGAAATACAACTTAATTAAGAAATAAAAGAAACGTTTAAAACAAATTCCAATTAATCAATTTACGGTTTCCAATAATAACCGATGTAAGAATCTTGTGTAATATTTTGAATTGCAATTATTTTTTCGACAGTATTCCATGTTAACATTGGTTCAATTATAAGGTCTTCAGTTGATAAAATTACAGGTATTTTAATTGGTAAACATTGAGATTTCTTCATTTTGTTTGTTTGTTTATTAATTTTATTTTTGCATGTACCACAACCTTCAATATTAATTTCTAAATATTCATGATTACTATATTCCAATAATGTTGTTATTTTATAAGGTTTCGTTTCAATTGGACAAAATCGAAATAATAACGGATGTAATGTATACGAATTAATCGATCCTGTAGAATTTAAACATTCAAATATTTGAAAATCTTCACAATTATTCAATTTAATTATCGGTAATTCATCTAAATTATACGTTAATTGATAATTGGTATTATTACAAAGCCATGCAATTTGTATTGGTGGTTGTTTTAAACCTATAAAGACATCACCGAAATTGATATTATTTGGATCAATTGAATATAATGTTAGAAATCGATAATTTGGTAACATTGGTTTGATATTCATGAAAATTTCAATAATTCTATTATAATTAAGATCAATCAAATAGGACATTTTATTCGGATGTGGATGACAATAATTGATTGTTATTGTTAGAAGAGTTGTAGAATCCGCCTGGAAATTTTAATTCTTACATCAAATGATTACAATTTAAAATAAAAATTGAATACTTCGATATATCTAGACAATAAATCCATTTGTAATGTTTCTCTATGTGGACACAATAGAACTTTTTGTTTAAATGAGATACTTTTAGATATTACAATATAATTACAATCGCATAATTTCTTTCGCTTTAAATCAATTGATATGGGAATTGATGAAATATTTTTTACTAAAAATATAATGTAGAATTCTTTCTTTTTCAGTTCGAAATTCGGCGTATTGATCTCAAATGAATATCTATCATTATTCTTCATGGCTTTAATTCGGGTATTTAGTCTAGAATTTAAATCAATTTTAAAACAAATACTCTAGTGTTGTGATTAAAATTATGAAACATTGAAGACTTTGAAACATTACAACTAACTGACTTTTGCAATGTTGGAACTAAATTTACTCACGTATCGATTTGAAAAATTTCCCACAAGAAGTGTTTACTAAATAAAGGTCCAAAATTGTGTTCAACAATTTGTTCAAACTAGAAGCAATCCCAATTCATTATTTAGAAGATAATTAATTAATTAATTAATCGATACCTGTATTATTGGTAAAATACTAAAGTATTCAACTGTAAGCAATTCAATAGGTTTTAAATTCTCAACAATCTGATCACTGTGTTCATTCAATCGATTTTTGTAGCCGATTTTTAATAATTGTTTCCCCAAATTATTTGTTTGTAATTCAATTATTATAGAAATCGTTTGTTCTTTTTTACAACTACCTTGTTTCGGTGTAATTACATTTGGAATTTCCGATGCATTCATAATATAAAGGTAGAAATGTACTGTTGAATTTCCTGGATTGTATAGAGAGAAATCAATTTCTACTTTGCTACCACAAGCAATTTTCCCAGCATTAAATTTCTTTGGAATCGCCTAAAGTGATGCTTAAATAAAACATAAAATTTATCACTCAATTAAAGATAAATTACATGTAATTCAGTGTATTGACAATCTGTGTGAAATTTGATTGAATCTTCTTGTTTTCCAACTAGCAATCCATCATTTAGAACAGCCTGTAATTCGTAATTGATTTCATACGTTTTTAAGTCATCTAATTCAGCATGATATGAACAAATTGCAGTGATTTGTTCATTTTTAGATAGAGAACCTTCATTTGGTTTTATTGAGATTTTTCCATCGATATCGTAAAACTTAAATCTGGAAAATTTGTTGTAAACATTCGGAAAAATTAGCCACAAACCCTTATCTTTATCCAAAGTTCTATTCACATTAATGATAATTAGAAATCCAGAAACATATTTTTTATAATCTCAATTTCTTTAGTAGACTTGAGAAAAGAAAGAACTTGTGGTTTTGTTGTCTTTGAAGAAGGCAAAATTGAAAAATTAATAATAAAATTGAGATTTTCCAAAAAAGAAATCAAATTTGAGAATCTCTCTCTCAATAATGTGTGATAAAGATATTGATTTGTGGCCAACTTTCAAGCTTGATGATTCTTTTACTTTAAAGGTATGGTTGATTTGTTCAATAATGGTATAAGACAAGAATTCTCACAATTAGGTTGTGTTGTTTCAAATTCTATACAATTATTATAACCAAAACATATCTCTGGTACATCAGTTTGTGCTTTAACAGCAATCATAAATGATGGTAATAATTCACCGTTTATTTCTATATTCCATGTTTCCAAAAATGTTGATTTATACGTTACATTTGTGTGTAATTGTACAACAATTATTTGATAATTTCGTATTTGTCCCAACATTGGTTTCATTAGAAAATTACTGAAAACTATCAATTTTTAAATCATATCAAATAAATATTGTTAATAATAATTATACGTTTTTTCTGGTGGTATTAATTTAAATAAAACTACATCTTCCGATTTGATCATAAATGTTGCCCATGATGGAAATGTTGGATAAGTTAATGGTAATATAATGATTTGTGGTCGAATTTCCATCTTTGGGAACCATTCGTGGCTTGTTGGAAATGTGTGCCCTGTAAGATTCTATTATTAATTTAAACTCACAAAACAACCATCCCTAGTATCTCTCCACGGTCTTATTTTTGTTGGACCATAGTCCAATGATGCATCGCAATAAAAATGAAATGAGAAGACTCGGGATATTGTGTTAAAATGAATATACAGCGTTATTAACGTCGAATAAAAAGTTCTTATGGCAACTTCCTTTGTTTGGCGAAAAATATTTCAGATTTATAAAAGAGGGTCCCTGGGGAACATTTTTCGCAAAATGAGAACCTCGTAGCTCATTTGCAAGTTACTCATAAACGCTCGTTTCTGACCTTGTACAAAACGAGCGTTTTTTAACCAGCACGAGCTACGAGGTTCTAATTTTGCTAAAATGTTCCCTAGGGACCCTCTTACATATCCTTGAAATATTTTCGGAATTTTTAGTCAAATAATGGAACTTTACATCCGACGTGAATAACTCTGTTATTAGGCATTAATTGTGATGATCAATGTACCCATTAATGTAATGCTGATTGGTATTGGTACAGCAATAGAGTCTGCACTAGTTCCCCACGTTATGTGTCCATTTATCCGTTGTGTAAACAATTTACAATTTTCATCAGGCTCAAATCTACACTCGAATTGGATAGTTTCATCGGGTGGTATTTGAATAATCTTTGGATTTATCACGAAATTTTCCGCTATTTTCCAATTTAAAAAAAATTAATGATCATTAAAATGGAATTAATAATAAAGAAAACTCACATTGTTGCCATTGAATTTCAATCGGCATTTGTAGATTATTCGTTACATTTGTAATTAAAGCTATAATATCATTTTCGATAAGAGTTTGTCCGAAATCTAAAAAGATCTCACTAATTGTAATCGGTGGTAGAATTTCATGTAATTTAAAAGAATCAATGAAATATTCCAAACACTTGTAATTGTTGCTAATTGTTAATGGATGATATTCATATAGAAAATCATGTTTATAATAAATTGTTTTAAAATAAAATCCAACTAAATTCAAGCAGATCGGTTGATGATGTAAAATGAGACAAGTTAATTGTTTCGTATAACATCCAGGTTGATTTGGTGTGAATTTAATTGTAATTAATTTATGTTGTTTAGGTTGAATTATACCACTAGTATGATCAATTAAGAAAATTCCATCAGAATCATTATCGAATCGATAAATCAATGGAATCTTATTTGATGTATTTTTCAATTTGAAGCTTTTTCGGATTTGTGCAAAATTGAGAAATTTAAAAAATTCCACCAATTTAACAATACTACATTGAGCTTCAGGACCAAGACAATAACCTTGGATTTCTACTTTGTATAGACCATCATTGTCGCCTTTAATTTCGAAAAAATCGATGTCTTTCTGGTTAGGACACGTAGGTTGGTACGATATTTTAATATATTTCTGCTGATTTATACCCAATTGGAATTCATAATGATCGAAATCAAATACTTGATAACTTGGACTTGAATCGTCACTTTTTGTTATGATAAAATTTGTACAATTTGAGGTATTCTTAAATTCAAATCCTTTTGTTGCTGTTTTGCCAATTGGAACACTACCGAAATTTATTTTAAAATCATAGAAATTGTTTTGTGATATTGATTGATTCATTTTTAATACAAAGAGCTATTTTTGACAATAGATCACTTGACTTTAATTTATAAATACGCATTCCCGCCCATAATTTCAATTTAAAAATCCCTCTACATTTTGGATCATGTGACCTTAACATTATCGCGTTGTTGACAGCTTATGGTTAATTCTTCAAATTTTGGGCAATTGGACTTACAGTAAATCTAATATACAAAGATTGCCGTCTAATAATCCCATGTATTTTAAATCGAATTTAAATCAGCTAATTATGGTAAATAGATTTCAAATAGCTGAGTAGAGGTTCTCATTAAATGTAGATGAAATGTGAATTTTTATTCAAGAGAGCTCGGCAACGTTGCATCAAATTTTGGGTTAGGGATCTTGTTTGATCAAAGTTGGTAGATTTTCACACTAACTTGTTACGAGCGTCCCTGGTAATTTTGCTTGAATTTTTGTCATTTTTTTGCTGAAAATTTTAATAAACAAACGATAAGCAACAATAATTCAGGTAAATAATTATCAAAATTTCATCAAACAATAGAATTTTTTATAGAAACATTGCGTAAATTTATATTGGAATAAGTTGATGTAGGGGGCATTTGCGTTCGGTGTATTGGTTGTTGTTGTGTTGTGATAGCATGCAATCATTGAGAGAGGACAAAAAAAGCGAAACACTTGAAATGCAGGGGGAAAAAAACTGAAAGAACAAGTAAGCCTCCTGCTCTTCGATAATGTTTTATATATATATATAGCTAGACTAACATGTTCTCACAGACACAGACCGTATCAGTTAGTTGAACAAGTTGCATGTGTGCTTTTTAATTATTACACAATTCATAATCATCATAATGGCTACAGATTATCAGCAATATTATGTGACTCATTTCAACAGCTAGTGAGTCATTGGTTGTTTGTGGGGGGTTTTCTCATGAATTTAATTGAAACTAATCGATTTTTTTTTACCTTTTGTATTGTTTCTTTTTGTTGTAGTTACGGTATGGAAACTGATGAAGGTGAAACATCTAGTAGTGGTCCAATTTCAACATTGAATAGTTTATTTTCATTTACCAGTCCGGCTGTAAAGAAATTATTAGGATGGAAACAAGGTGATGAAGAAGAGAAATGGGCTGAGAAGGCTGTTGATAGTTTAGTAAAGAAATTAAAGAAACGTAAAGGTGCAATAGAAGAATTAGAACGTGCATTATCATGTCCTGGTACACCATCAAAATGTGTTACAATACCAAGAAGTTTAGATGGTCGTTTACAAGTATCACATCGTAAAGGTTTACCACATGTTATTTATTGTCGTGTATGGAGATGGCCAGATTTACAAAGTCATCATGAATTGAAACCATTGGAACATTGCCAATTTCCATTTTCAGCAAAACAAAAAGAAGTTTGTATAAATCCATACCATTATAAACGTGTGGAAAGTCAAGTACTACCACCAGTTCTAGTACCAAGACATAGTGATTTTGTGCCTGGACATTCTTTATTACCATTTCAAAATTTAGTTGAACCAACAATGCCGCATAATGTCAGTTTTGCACAGAATGGTTTTTCACCAAGTTCACCAATTTCTAGTTCAAGTAGTGTTACATCAAATCCACAATCACCATATTCAAATTTAGCTGAAACACCACCACCAGCCTATAGTCCAACCGATGAGAATAATACAAATAATAATACAACACCAGCACCACCAGCACCAATGTCCAGTGCAGATGTTCAACCGGTAGCCTATCAAGAACAACCATTTTGGGCATCAATTGCTTATTATGAATTGAATTGTCGTGTCGGTGAAGTTTTCCATTGTAATTCAACATCAGTTATTGTTGATGGTTTCACAAATCCAAGTAATAATAGTGATCGTTTCTGTCTCGGTCAATTATCAAATGTTAATCGTAATTCAACAATTGAAAATACACGAAGACATATTGGCAAAGGTGTCCATCTATATTATGTTAATGGTGAAGTATATGCCGAATGTTTATCAGATTCAGCGATATTTGTACAATCAAGAAATTGCAATCATCACCATCAGTTTCATCCATCTACTGTATGTAAAATACCATCTGGATGTTCATTAAGAATTTTTAATAATGCAGAATTTGCACAATTATTATCGCAATGTGTTAATCATGGTTTTGAAGCTGTTTATGAATTGACGAAAATGTGTACGATACGTATGAGTTTTGTTAAAGGTTGGGGTGCTGAATACCATCGACAAGATGTAACAAGTACACCATGTTGGATTGAAGTACATTTACATGGGCCGTTGCAATGGTTAGATAAAGTTTTAACACAAATGGGAGCACCACATAATGCCATCAGTTCCGTTTCTTAAATGGTAAGCTATTAAGATAAAAATTTACAGGGCTGCTGTTGTAAATATGCCAAATTCGTATGAAACTCCTATTAATTGGCGGGCGAGTCGAATAATACTTTAGGGATTTTTAGGGGAACCCATGGAGAACGTTTTAGCAAAATTAAAAGCTCGTAACTGATTCCAAAGTGGGTCAGAAAGCGATGATTTGGACAATGTCGGAATTTTTAAATACTAAGATTGACTCTTTTTTTTTCGTTTTTCTCCATTTTATTCTGTATCATGTGGAATTGTTTCGATGTTTTCTACAATGCAATGGAGAAAAGCGAAAAAATCACTGCTGGAAGGGTCTACGAGTCATTCTTAGTCGTTTTGCGCACGTTGCTCGTTCTTCAAAATTCTAACATTTCCCAAAAATATTGTTTTTTATTCGACTTTCAAATGGGCTATGAGGTTCTAATTTTGCTAAAACGTTCTCCAGGGATTCCCCTAAAAATCCTTAAACTTTTATTCGAATCGCTTGCCAACTACTAAGAGTTTCATACAAATTTGGCACACTACACCAGCAACCCTGTATAAGAAATGTGTCAAAAATTCTTTTGATTTGAATTCTATTTCCTTATTTGAATCATCTATTGTGTGGAATACTCAAAATTTAGATAAACAAAAGAGGTTTATTCACTTAATTATCGTTATTGTGATTGAAAATCTCAATTAATATAAATATCAAAATTTATGCTTAAATGAGTAATAAAAATTACAAATTTAAAATATTAGAAAATTAAATAATGGTAACCTCTTTAATTTAGTAAATTTGACAAAATTTCTCATGTTATTTCATAAAGAATGTTTCATATTCTATTTATTGTAACTTGTCTAAAGTAATATAAGCAACAAAACAACTTTAAGTCTTAATTCGATAATTTACACTTGAAATCTTAAATCATCCTAAATTTAAACGACTAACAAATTAAAATAAATCCTGTCATGTGCTAGTTTAACAACTGTAACAATAGTGTCTTAAATTCAATGAAACATCCATGGTTGGAGTCTTTTTTTATTGCAATTGAAGTTTAAGTGTTGTAAAAATAATAATCTACGGTAGTTTATAAATTTAGAAAAAAAAGTCAAGTACTGTTACTACTTAAATAGTGAAATAAATCTTAAATGTGATAATACTGATAATAAACACATAGATTATCTTCACCAAGTAATAAATTATTCTATTTTGTAAAATTTATACAAAATAAACAGATTGTAATACAGGTTTGAACCATATGGCGCCGAAACAAACTAGAATATCCGTATATAACTGTATCAACTAAACGATGTGTATATAATATTTATTTTATAAATCAAACAATTTCCTGTATGTATAAATTATGGAATGTTAAACGACAATTTCTCAGTTATTCACACAGTAAGAAAACTATTTTATATTTAATAATACAGGCATTACATTCTGATAATATTCTCACCGTTAACACGTTTGAAAACATGTTATCTCTATAATTGGTATCATTATTTATACAATATTGGAATGTCTATTTTCAGTTTAATGTTACAGATGAATTAAATTTAATTTGTTTCAGATTTGGGTGCAGAATTTATTTAATTTTAAATATATTGTGGTCATGGCTGTTCCGATGCCTTAAAAATACTATACAGAACAAAAATCGATATATTATGAATAAGTATATACAATACCTCGGTAATAATTGTTGAGATGTTTAATTTCGTTTAAAGAACACTATACTGAGGTAGATTTATTATTTTGCAAAATGTTTGTGCATGTGTATATTTTTGGAGACCAGTTTGTTGGCTTTTACTATTTACAAAAAAAAAAATAACAATACACAAAACAAAAAAACACCAAGTTTCTCAATAATAAAATAATACAAATGGAGCAGCCTTTGTAAATGATAATAATATTGATATAATTATTGCAAATTGTTTGATCCAAAAGAGAAGTTTGCAAATGATAATTATTGAAATTAAATGTAGTGAAATCGTACAAATTTTAATGAACGTTTGTATGTTATATTTTATATTATATTATAGCAGTTTTTTTTTGTGAGGAATTTATTGAATATTTACATGATTGTTTTTTGCAATATTTTCGTTTCTTCTTTCTTTTTCGTTTTGATATAAATATTGATAGTAGTTGTAAGGATTTTTCTTCAATTTTCTTGTTTTGGTTTTTAGTTAAGATTGCTGCTACACTATTCTAGTGTGTATATGTGGATGATTGCAATGGGATTAGTGATTATTGCCATGTCTTGTTGCTTTTAGTGAACAAGTTGCAATATTAATTGTAATTTTTCTTTTGTCGGATTCTATTAATATCTGTTAAATGTTTTATATGATTTTCATGATATGTTAAAATAAACGGACATTTATATATTTACATTGGGAGTGTTTGAATCACCCGCTCTTTTTATACTAGTACGCCTTTACATTCATAGATGTCATTGATCGATTTTTTTTAAATTTAAATAAATTATAATAAAAATGAATCATGCAGATTTATTAATTTAAAATCTTCCCAAAAACAACCTGATTTTGGTCTATTTTTGTAATAAATTGAAATAATTAAATTTAGCACGATCATAACTAGTGACGTTGATTTGACAGAAATATTTTGACAGCAGTGGTGGGAGATCAACAGAAGTTTCTCGAACACAAGTCAGGATCTTTCGATTTATAATCGTGAATTATAAAGTGCGTTGATTTTTTTTGAAAAAAAATCACCGGTTAATAATGGAACAGGTATTGTGCCCTATTAATTATAGTTGAATTAATTAATACATGTTGATATTAATCGTTGATTTAGGTGTCCGTTTTGAAGGATAAAGGCAATGCTGCATTGGCGGCGAATAATTTCGAAGATGCAATCAAATTCTACACAGAAGCAATCAATCTAGATAACAAAAACCACGTGTTATATTCAAATCGCAGTGCAGCCTATGCTAAATCGAACAAATACGATTTAGCATTAAAAGATGCCGAAAAGACGGTTGAATTGAAGCCCGATTGGTCGAAGGGTTATTCACGTAAAGGTACAGCTTTAGCGTATTTAGGACGGCTCGATGAGGCTATTGCAACGTATGAGAAAGGTTTACAAATTGATCCGAATAACGTTCAATTGAAAGACGGTTTGAAAGAGGTACAATCCCAAAAGATGAGTTCGAGAGGTGGTTTCCCAAATCCATTCAATCGTCCCGATTTATTTGATAAGTTACGCAGTGATCCACGTACAAAACCATTACTCGATGATCCTACATATTTAGCGACAATTCAACAATTACAATTGAATCCTAGTTTGTTAGGACAGAAGTTACAAGATCCGAAAATTCTAACAACGTTAAGTGTTCTCATCGGTATTGATCCGAATGAGGAACCAATGGAGACTGAACCGATATATACACCACCACCACCATCATCGTCGACGAAACCGGAACCGAAAAAAGAACCAGAACCAGAATTACCAGAGAATAAACGTTTAGCTAAAGCGGAAAAGGAGAAGGGCAATGAATTCTATAAGAAGAAGAATTTCGAAAAAGCCATAGAACATTATAATAAAGCAATCGAACATGATCCTACTGATATCACATTTTATAATAATTTAGCTGCTGTTTATTTCGAACAAAAAGATTATGAGAAATGTATTAAAGAATGCGAGAAGGCTGTTGAAGTTGGTCGTGAGAATCGAGCTGATTTTAAATTGATTGCCAAATCATTTCTACGTATAGGTAATGCTTACAAGAAATTGAAAGATTATCAAAATGCAAAGATTGCATATGAGAAATCAATGTCAGAACATAGAACACCTGAAATCAAAACTCTATTGTCTGATATTGAAAGAATCATTAGAGAAGAAGAACGAAAAGCTTACGTTAATCCGGAATTGGCTGAGAAAGAAAAAGAGATCGGTAAGTTTCTACAATATTTCTCCATTTAAAGATAAAACTAGTAAATATTTTTATATACATACAGGTAATGAATTATTTAAGAAAGGTGATTATGCCACTGCCGTTAAACATTATACCGAAGCCATTAAACGTAATCCAGATGATGCGAAATTGTATAGTAATCGTGCTGCTTGTTATACAAAATTAGCTGCCTTCGATCTTGGTTTGAAAGACTGTGAAAAATGCGTTGAATTAGATCCGAAATTCATTAAAGGTTGGATTCGAAAAGGACATATCTTACAAGTTATGCAACAACCGAGTAAAGCAATTGCTGCATTCCATAAAGCATTAGAGATAGATCCAAATAATGCAGAAGCTATACAAGGCTATAGAGCATGTAGTATAGAGAATGCAAATAATTCGGGTGATCCTGAAAAAGTAAGACAACGAGCAATGGCTGATCCTGAAGTACAATCAATCTTAAGAGATCCAGCTATGCGGATGATTTTGGAACAAATGCAAAATGATCCGAAAGCATTACAAGATCATTTAAGAAATCCGGATATTGCAGCCAAGATACAAAAATTGCTCGAATCAGGTCTTATCGCCATTCATTAGATCATTTTTTTTTCTCAATTTAAACAATTCTTTCCACTATTAAATCTAGTTTAAGTTTTGTTTTTAGTTGATTCTATCATTAGTCATTTGGATTTATCTTGAAATGTTCATCAACTTTAGCGTATTTACGTGTTCTAGATTGTAATTATTTTGCCTAATTGATCTTTAACATAATAAATTACGGTTTTTTCAGATTTTTTTTATTTCGTTTTTCTACAATATTTTTAGCTTTTTTTAATTACCACTTTTGTGTCAATTTGTTCTTTATAGGCAATTATAATAAAATCTTTTTTTTTTAGTTCTGTATAAATTGTCATTACCTCTGAATAAAAATTCTAAATAATGCGTTTTTAATTGATGATTTCGAAAAGTAGACTTTAGAATAATTAATTATGTTAACTTTAGCCTATTTTTGACTTATTTTAAATGTATGATTCTTGTAAATAATAAGTCACTTTCCACTATTAAATTGATGAATATTTGCAAAAGTATAATTAATCTGAGACTTATTTTATTAATATTTAAATGTACTTTCAATAGGAACACTTGTAATTTTGCTAATCTGTTGAAATAATTTATAACAATTTCCTGCTCATCTTTATACATATTTATGTATCACATAACTAAACGGAGGCGCCAAGTTCGGTCTTGCATTTCATTAGCTATAAAAACGGCCAGTTTCAGTTTTTCCAATGATTTCTTCTCATTCTACTAATGGACATTCTGTGTTATCATTATCACTTAAAATTTACCGCACTTTTATTATTTTACACCATTCTAATGTTTCTATTTTATTCAAAACTACAGAGCTGTTGTTAATGAGGAACATCGAATTCTTTTGACTATCTGATTACTGATTAGTTTCAATTATTTAGAGAACACTATTACGGAAATCAAGCAGTAGGAATAACTGTTGTAATATCAAATTGTTCAATAAATTAGCACCAACAGAATTCTTCAATTAAACAAACGATAAATTCGATAATTATTGGTAGCCTATAAGGAAATCTTGCTAGAATAAAAGATTAATTGAAATGATCATTAAACGTTAACAGGATCCAAGACGAAGTCTTCGTAAAGAATTTCTGCAAAATGCCGGAAGGACTGCACTTACTTTTAAAATAACACATGATTCATTCATATTCTTAGAACAATTTTTTTTATCAATATGATTAGATAATCTGTAATTAAATAAAGTCTGTTATCAAGATTTTAGCTGTATATTTACAAGTGAATTTACTTAATATCAGTAATATTAAAGATGGCAAATAATAACGAAAATGCAGGTAAATATGTACCAATAGTTTATCTAATGCATTCGATTCTTATTAAAAACAGTTATAGAACCCACAGATCAAATGATCGATGGAAGTGAGTCCAATGGAAGAAATCTTATTGATAAATACCACATGAGTTATCTATTATTTTACGCTTTGGGTACTCTAACATTGATTCCAGCAAACTTCTTTGCAACAGCTACTGATGTAAGTTTTTAAAATTATTTAAATTATAATGCATTTTAATGAGGATTATTTCAGTATTGGATGTACAAATTTCGGGATACAAACATTGACAATTTTACAAACGAAAATAGGACCGAACTGCAAGCTCAATTCACGTCCAGCTACAGTATAGTTTCCAATATCAGTAATGTAGTATTTCTTGTTATAACACTTACTTTGTGTAAAAAAATCAGTATTGCTAAACGACTACTTGGTGCTTTATGTTCAATGCTATTACTGTTTGGGTTCACAGTACTTTTCGTCATAATTAATACAGATACATGTATATTATGGGTTATTCTTATTAATTTGTTTAAATTTAATAACAATGTTGTTTTTAGGGCAAACAGGATTCTTTGTAATAACACTGATAACTGGCGCCCTTTTAGGGGCATGTGGTTCTGTATTTATGGTATCGTTATTCGAATTGGTTTCAAAATTTCCAGATCACTACATCTCTTCACTTCTGTCCGGACAATCAATTTGTGGTATTTTTGCAGCTTTAGTAGAAATTTTCTCAATAGGTATAGGGGCCAGTTCACAAATTGATGGATTAGTTTATTTTCTAGTTGGAATGTTTTTCGTCTTTTTCACATTGATTTCTTTCATTTTAACATTGTACAAATCTGAATATTTCTATTATCATTTAACAAAACCAGCAGAACAAACTCAACGACCCAAGATAACGAAAGAAGATGTCTTTCGTGTTTTAAATAAAATCAAATTTTATTTATTATCAATGATTATTGTATTAGGTTGTTCTATTATGGTACATCCGTCTGTAACATCATTAGTTCAATCTACATCTAAGGGAAATGGGAACAAGTGGAATGGTAAAAAGTTTTTTACCGAATTTTATGAATTTTTCAAATTCTTTCACCATTTCTAGATGTATTCTTTGTACCTGTTACCACATTTCTTTCGTATAATATTTTTGATTGGATTGGTCGAGAAACTGCTGGAAAACTTCAAAGACCCTCTAATGATATTTTAATTTTTATAGCCAGTGTTTGTCGTATTAGTTTCGTACCGATTTTGATATTTTGTAATGCTCAACCACGCCATCATTTAAGTGTAGCATTCGGAGATGGTGCTTATATAATCTTTATAATAATTTTTGGACTATCTAATGGATTTTTAGTCAATTTATGTATATTAAAAATGCCATCGTAAGTATTTTATAACTTTTTAAATTAACGAAATACATAAAGTGAACTTTTAGAGTTACATTGCCAGAAGAAAAACATATTTCAATTGCATTAGTTGTTCTTTTCATGGTGATATCAATGGGAACATGTGCATTATTGGGTCCTGTTTTAGTTAGTGCTTTGTAATTTTATAATAATTTAATTTTATTGTTACCATCTTCTTTCTACAAATAATCATTAAATATGTCAGATCTAGTCAATATATTTTAAATCTTCGATAAAAATTAATAATCTACTTTTTCGGACTGTTAATATACAATGAAAATATACAAATCTATTCTAAATCCTATAACAATTTAGATATAAAATGGCAGATTCGATTATATAAATATCAATATGTTAATATTAAAAAAAGATCTTTTTGTTAAGGCTAATTTTATAGTAAAGGCACACACTTTAATCATTTAACTTAAGTACAATAACAATTTTCAAGTTAATAAAATTAACAAACAGAAAAAACGACACTAACCAATCGTTGACTAAAATATTTTAAAAAAAATTATGGCAGTTCTATTTTTCAAATAATATTTACATTTCGCGCATCGTAGCATTTTTAACCTTTACCTGCGTAAGTTGGATTCTTGAAGGTAGATGTTGCTTGTTTGTAAATTGGATTTTCACCCTTTAAAAGAATTAAATTGGAATTAACCGTTAAATTGACAATGAAAAAATTTATAATATAAATTACCGTATCCCATTTAGCTTTTAATCGTTCTTTTTCAAATTTAGCGAATTCACGACGATCATGAATTGTTGTTATAAATTTCCACAATAATAATATGGCAAGACCAAGTAAAACAACAGCTGCAATCACTCCGAGTATTATGCCTAATAGAAAGACTTTCGGTGGACATCGTCGCTCTTCTTCAGCACGTACACTAAACGTATTGTTCTCATTATAATAATAAACGTAAGAGAAGCGACATTCATCATCATCATAATAGTGGCAAAAATGTTCATTTCTAGTTTCATTCACTATAGAAGACACGACGTTACAGAATTAAATAAACGAATTGATAATAAAATAAAAATGAACTTACCCTCAATAACTTTAGCTGGAATTGGTGTAAATTTACAAGCTGCACATTCTTTTTCTGTTAATTTTCCAGTATGATATTGTTGACATTGGACACAATCTTTAAATTGTTCACAAAGATCCGGACAAGTCTGTGTAAAATAAACCGTTAGTTATTTTATTTAATGAAAATTTTTGTAATAAAATTACTGGACATTGTTCACAGAATTTTCCAGTATATCTTCCATCTTCAGTTGTATTACAAACACATTTTCCACATTCACATACACCATTACCTGAACAAACTTGTGAATGATCACTATTAGGTGGATAACATGATTCTGTTGAATTTTGACAACCACAATTCGAACCAGTCCAACCTTCATGGCATGTACAAACACCACAATTACAAATACCATGACCACTACATAATTCACCTAAATGACGTTCACATGAGAAATTATCACATTCACAATAATCTCCGAAAATTGTCTACAAAAGGAATCAATATAAATAAATAAAAGCAATATAATTAATCAATTTTATAGATAGAAATACTTCATTAGTATGGAGACGTGTATCACATGTGCATCGACCACAAATACAACTTCCACGGCCTGAACATTCCAAATGATTTAACGGCGAGATACAATTGACAGTGATATCAGTGTTTGTTGGTTTATTATCATCACATTCGCAAAACTTTCCAAAACGACCTTTATTACATTCACATACACCACATTTGTATGTACCATTATATCGACATTGTATAGCATTTTCAACATAATGTTCATTACCAGGATGTTCACATGGACAATCACATAACATTTCTAAATCAATAATTAAACTTTCATTAATACCAACTGGATAAATTTGTATTGTTTGTTTCCAATCATTACGATTCTTTGGACATTTGATAACTTCTAAATCAACACGAAATTCAACTAAACTACCAACTTTTATATTACTACATTTATTTGTTTCAATTAATGCACCATCATGATTCAAACATTTTGTAAAGAATTTTATACCAACAGCACTAGATGCGTTATGTTTCATTTCAACAGTTGATGAAATTGCCTCATATTGTTCTTTAATTAATTCAACAATATTTGATGAATCATTCGATAATGTTGCATAGCTTGCACCTTCGATATGTGATTGTAATTGTTTATAAACACCAATTTTATCAGCTGTAACAGCAAATATTACATTGATTGCATTCTTTTTTACATAATGATTTATTTGTGAAACACTCGGATAATCTTGTTTCTCTGACATGGTATAATAACCTCGAGAATTTAAATGGCAATGACCATCATTTGGTTTAACAATACCACCAAGCTATAAGTTATCTTATTAAAAAATAAATAAATTTTTCAATTTTTTTTGAAAAAGTACCTTCCCATCGCCAGCATAATGAAAACCTGCATCTGTTGAGAAAACTAAAAGACGTCGAGCTTTCTCACGCCAACCGATCTCTCTACGACAAACTACAGCTTGCATAATTGCATCAAAACCACCCTCTGGTGCATCTAAATTACCAGATACGGAAGCTTCACGTACCATATGCTAACAAATTAAAATTCGAATTGTTTTGAATTAATTATTTTACGAATTAAATTTAATTAAATGTTAGGATTTTAGAGGAATTCGGAATAAAAAAAGTACATTTTAGAATATTAGTGAGTGGATTAAATATAAGCAATTGCATTGGAATTTAGTAGAATTATTAACAATTTGTTTAGTTATTAAGAAAAACGATAACACTAACAATAAGTGATTTAGTTGAAATGGCCATTTTTTTTTGTATTTTAACCACTCTCAAATGCTTTCAGGCAGTATTTACAGAAGAGAATATTAAATAATCATATTGCGAAATTATTTGGTTTGCATTTGAAATTCGGTTGAATTTAGTAAACGTTAGATAAGAAAATTTAATCAATTTTTTTAATTCGAGTTATTGTTTCTTGCAACCATCGTTAACTTACGGAGAATTGTCTCGTATTGGATGATAAACGCATCATGTTCTTGAAACCGTATGGGGATGCACATTGGGGACACGGCGATATCAGACTATAACGATAAACTAAATCTAACACCTACATGCAGCATTCCATTACCATAAACATATCCATTAAAATTTAAATACAATTATTTCCAAATAAAGGATATGTTTATGGTATATTTTTTTTCAATAAATATACATAATTTATAGTTAATTTACTATGAATAACAATGTGTCCCAATACTAGGATATATTCAGCATGCCCCTAAAATGTATAAGAAACGGCTACCTAAAAATCCTAATATCAGAAGTAAAGATATCAATCATACCTACAAACATACAGAAACATGCCTCTAATCGAAACATTCACAATTCCAAAATAGAATAGAGAAGATGAATATACACAATAAAAATATCTATATTCAACATTATACAAATAAATGTCGCGTATATGTATAAGGAAAGATAAAGGGATGGAAGGTGAAACATAATTATTAAAATGAATTTGTCCCATATTATTGACTTACAGAAAATCGATTCGTGTTAGTGCTGAGGGTCATATGATTGCGAAATCCATAAGGGGCCACACAACCAGTACATGGCTGCACCAACCTAAATAATTGAATAAAACATAAAACAAACAAAAAGAAAACAAAAAAAAGAAAGGATCATAATGCAATAATTAAACGATTTCAACAATCATTCATCAGAATTTTCCTAATTAGTTTCATTCACAAAGAAATAAATAAGAAAAACAACACCAATTTAAAATCGAAATAATTCAACAATTCGTTGTTTGTTAATAATCACTTACTTTTCTGGAATGGTGCTAACATATGGCATTACAACTTTATCAACAAAACTACCAAAACCTAATGTGAAATTCGTCGTGATATTCTGCATAGTTTCAGCTAGATGATCACCAAGTTTCGATAATTTTTCTTTATCATCTTGCATCGATTTACTCAAATCCATAAGATAGTAAAGATCTACTGGATAATCTTCAGCTTGTGTATAAAACATTTCAATACTATAAGATTGCCCTAGAAAATTTTAATAATTTTTATAAATTTAAATATAGAAACGATGAAAATTTAGTTACTAGCTCGCAATTTGAGGCTTAAATGTTGTGGTCGAACTTGTGTAATTCCACCACTACCAATTTCGCTGCCACCAGCAAAACCACCACTACTACCACTAAAACTACCCTGTTCGGTTCGATTAGCTTCAAAACCTGATCCATAAATACCACCACGTCCCCTTGATATTGTTAATGCCTCATTCTGTATGATTCCTTTTATATTATCTGGATTAAAAACGAATTGTTCTGGACATTGTTCAGCTACAGGTGTCGGAAAAGAGGGTTGAAAGCATCGAGAACTTGATTCGAAAGACTTCAAAAAATTAAAAATTATTATTTGTTTATAAGATTTCGTTGTTAAATATTTACAGGATCATAACACCAGGCACATGCTGGTGTTTGTATACATTCATGGCATGTAGATTTCGATGTGCATGGATTCTGTATGTATGGTGATGGTGGTTGGGCTTTTATGGTACTGATAATAAATAATACCGCCACATGGGCAGATAAGGATGGTGTTATTTTTAGCTGCATTACTCTGGAACATATATAACACACAACATTAAAATTTTATTTATTTATGTATGTACATTGTTTATTTTTTCCAAAATAAACTGTAGTTACCTAATTTCCTGTCTTATCAACTAAAGTTTATTTTAATATAGCATTAACTGCATTTAATAATAGGGACAATAATATAATTATCCATATAGTGATTTGACCTTAAATAAACCCGTTGTATAAGAAGAAAAGACAAGATAGGAACAGGATCAATAAATAAACGTTTTTTTTTTCGCGACAATACATACAACCATCTTCTTCTATTCTTTACCATAACTGGTATTTAGATGTAATTAAGTACGATGATAAAAAAATAAACAGTGGATGATTGTTTTTAATTAAAACTACTTAAATCATAATCAATCTTTTTTAAATTATTAGTAATCTTAGATGACACACAACATGCTCAAATTTATTTTTAGATTGATGAGTAATTGAACCGAAATACAAATCCGGATATCCACTTATATTATTATTATTATTAATAATAATAGTAATAATAATATAAGGGTAGTTTTTAAAGGGGGTTGAATTATCAAATGATTACTTCAATATTTCTTTGAATCAAGGCGGCTGTGTAAGCGAAGAAGTGATGCAAGCGCCACCCACATAAATATTACAATTAACCATAATCTGGTACTTTTATTTGATTTATTCTGTTCTATTTATATCTTAGACAATTAATAATGATTAGAT
Organism: Mylabris sibirica; assembly: GCA_039776855.1. Classification (NCBI taxonomy): domain Eukaryota; kingdom Metazoa; phylum Arthropoda; class Insecta; order Coleoptera; family Meloidae; genus Mylabris; species Mylabris sibirica. The sequence goes on from CM077843.1 coordinate 3,374,116, forward strand.
GTGATTCAATATTGTTGAAATTGTATAAAATTATTAAATTCTAGACGGTTTATCTATTAAAAAGGTAATCAAATCTAGTTATATCCGAAAATAACAAATGACAATCGTTTGTTTGTTATATTTTTTTATCTAATAGCCAATATTTGATAGTATTGAATTTTAATTTGTTGAAATTATTGATAGTAGTAGAACATACCTCTTATCTTATCAGTTTATATTTTATCTATTTTATCTTCATAACTTATAAAGAGGGGAAGAAAAACAACACCTTCTATTGTAGTTTGATCTGAACTGCCAAATTTGGTAAGCAAAGCTGCGCCATCTAGAGACGGCTAGTTGAATAATTTTCAATGATGGTAGCACTGTGTTGGCGTTATGGATCTAGTATATCTCGATATAGCGCTTTCTTCCGGATTAATGAGGCAAGCATGGGTATGCAACCAACATTTTAGACATTACCGATTCATTGTTATTACTTGGCTTACGTGATGGGAATTTATTTCAGATTGTCGAACGACTATCGTCAGCGCACGCCATAGACATTATTTTCGATTCCTACTATAACCGTAATTTAGATAAATGTTTATTTTTCACCAATTACTTGAACCCGCTTACTATCTGCGTTCATAAAAAATCCAACAAAAGAGGGGCAAAAATCAGCTACAGTAGACCAATTGTTTATTGTTTGTAACGTCGCTCACTCACTTTATCAACTACGTTGAATGATTGTAGTGCTACAATTGCAATCAGAGCCGGTCTTAGGGTTTGCGGGGCTGTGTGCAAAAATAAATGCGGGGCCAAGAAAAGTCATTATACAGGGTGAGTTTAAAGTAACGCATATTCGCTATAACTTTTTTATTTATGAGAATTTTGAAAAACGCCGAGACAGATAACTTTTTATTTTTAATTAATTAAGTGGGACAGAGCCAAAACGGCTCTACCAGTTACCATTGCAAAGAACTGCCACCATCAATAATTTTTTCAAGTAGCAACCGCCATTTTTTATTGCATTTTTGGGTAGAGCATATTTTTCTGCGTTCAGACATGTGAAAATCGTAGGGGGTTCCATAAGAAAATTTTCGAGAAAAAAATTATTAAAGTTTGCAAGAAATCCTCATAAATAAAAATGTTATGACGATTATGCGTTACTTTAAACTCATCCTGTATAGAAGCACTCACTGGACAGTGACATTTCTGTCAAATAAAATCCTATTTTATGTGAGTGAATAGAGTTTAGCGCGGGGCTGGTCTAACCGCGGGGCCGTGTGCAGTGCACACTTTGCCCCCCCATATATCCGGCTCTGATTGCAATAAATAAACGTATAATTCCATTGGAGGTAGATGGAAATCGAGCGTGAGTAGACAGCGGTTATATTAAATTTAGTTCAGACAAATCACGTGATGACCACGCTGAAGCGTGCAAGTCCCGCTGCTAACGATGAAGTTTTAACTCTAGCAAAAAAACAGTAGTACTTTTGTTAGTAGAATTAAATAATACATGCATTTTTGTTGGCACGCTAGGCGCTATAAACGAAACTAGAAACTAGGGAAAGCGCTATTTAGTTGTATACTAGATCTATGATTCGGGATTCAGGTACAAAGTATCAAGTGGGAATATTCAAATTTTAGAAAAATCTTAGCCAACATTTTTGTACTTATACCTACTTTTATAGAACATTTGTTTTTATACAAAATTAGCATTTCTAAAGTAATTTTAATATTTGGGTAGATACAACATTCTACATTATTTACAGGTGAATTACAATGAGTGTACTTCACAAACTTTACCAAAATATTCTCGATTACATTCACATACACCACATTTGTATATACCATTATACGAACATTGTGTAGCATTTTCAACATAATGTTCATTATCTGGATGTTCACATGGACAATCACATAACATTTCTAAATTGATTATTGTGTCTTTATTATTGATTCCAATATGAGATATTTTTATTGTTTCTTTCCAATCGTCATAATTTTTGGGACATTCGATTATTTTAAATTCAATAAAAAAACCAATCAAATCACCAGATTTTAAATTGTTACATTTATTTGTTTCAATTAGTGGACCATTCTTGTTTAAACATCTTGTTAATAATTTTAAGTTAACATTACTAGATGCATTGTGTTTCAATTCGATTGTTGAGGTGTCTTCACCCAACAATTCAGTGTACTTAAAACGAATAGTCTGGTCTAAAAGTTTTTTTTTAATTAATCGCTATAATATTGAACGAAAATAAAATTGATAACTCACCAGATCGAAGTTTAACTTTTATCAAGTCTTGCCTGATCATTCTCACAATATTATCAGGATTAAAAATAAATTCTTCAGGACAATTTATTGATGTAGTTGCATATTGTTGAAAACATCGTTAATTTGATGAGTTAAACGACTTTTTCATAGAAATATTTAAATATTGAAAAGATTGTTAAGTTTACTTTAATCAAAAACTTACAGGATCAAAACACCATAAACATGTCAGTGTCTGGATACATTCATGACATGTAAATTTAGATGTACATGGATCTTGACTATCGGACAATGAGCATTTGATGACAAATATTGCCAAAATGACTACACGTATTAACATTCTTCTAAATTTGATCACGCTATTTATGCAGAAAATTAAGAGTCTTAAAAATTATTTGAAGCAATTGACAATAATTTTGGATTTTTGTATTGAATTTTTTTAATTTTTTTGTGCCTAGACAAGACAATTTACTACACTGTCTTAGGGGTAACAAGAAAAACAATCAAGTATTACTTTTGAATAAGCGATGAATTAATGCAATTTATCAAATTAAAAATTTTCAAGCAAATTCTGAACAATACGTACCTGCACGTTATAACTTACAATTACAAGTTTAAGTTTGTTTTGTTATAATTTTTATATATTCAGATGTCTCTTCTTATCATACACATTAGTGGGATAAAGGTGGCCGAATATCAAATAGCCTTAACATGACGATAACAACAAATGATATAAAAGAAATTAAGCTAATTAAACTTTATTTTAACATTGATAACAAATAATGTCGTTTATACATGAGATTCATAAATTCATTATTGTTACTACAGTCAATTATAATTTTATTTAATTTATATTTAATTTAAATGTGTAAACTTTAACGGTGTTTTATTAATTTAATACTTTTAGGAATAATCAATTCATTAAGAATTGTCGCGATTTTAACCGCTAAATAACAACTAAGAAAAGTTGAGACCAGGTGGGACACGAACCCACATCCCCTAGATTGCCGGTCTGGTACTTTACCTTTAAGCTACTGGGCTCGTACTGATCTTAGTTGCTTGTATTTTTCAGAATGTACGGCGTTGCTTTCGCACACTTATTGCTGGTCACCTACGTCAAAGATTTTTATTTGTTTACTGTCCCTCGCTAGGAAATTAATTATATTTAATTTAAATGTGTAAACTTTAACGGTGTTTTATTAATTTAATACTTTTAGGAATAATCAATTCATTAAGAATTTTAACCGCTAAATAACAACTAAGAAAAGTTGAGACCATAATTTTGTTTAACTGTTACTCTGTATCGTAATGAGCTTAATTCCGTTACACTACAGTAAAGAGAGGGTCAATGTATGGTTATAGTTAGAAATTTATGAAACCTCGAGTTTCTCTTCAATTTTTTATTGACGTACACTTATTTAAATGATTACACTTAATAATTAATATCAAGCAGTCTTTGTTACATTCACACAAAATTCAATAATCGGTGTTTAATACAAGGTAATGTGAATTTATTAACAACATTTCATATGATGCAAGTTTAAATTTGGAATTTATAAAAATAATTATTATTTATGTATTTAAATTATTATCTTTAGCTGCCATATCTGTATAATATTGGGGACTATCGTTTGTCGGTGTTTTTACATTTTTAACAATTTTCACTGGTGTTTCATATCCTTGAGTATTAATATTATTTTGATGATTATCCTGTTGTTGTTCTGTTAAATCTTGTAATTTAATCGAAGATCCACATTTGACATATGACAGTGATTTCGTTAAATAATTTACAGGATCTATTTGATTTTTCTCAATAATCTCATCGTTTATCATTAATTTTGGAATATCGTTCTTTATCGAATCAGGACTAGAATTATTATCATCTAATTGTGTACAAAAATAACTACGATTATGTATTGAATTATTTGTTAAATCTAAATATTCAACTTGATCACTCAACATTCTCTCAAACAATTGTGATAATTGATGGAATGTTGGCCGTTGTTCAGAATCAATATGCCAACAATTCCTCATTATATTATAAAGTGTTTCTGAACAATTATCAGGACGTTCCATACGATAGCCTTGTCGTAATAAATGGAATAAATTCTGTACAGCTATTCCAGGATATGGAGTTGCACCTAATGTTACAAGTTCCCATACTAGAATCCCAAAACTCCACACATCCGATTTGTTTGTGTAGATATGATCAGATAACGATTCCGGTGCCATCCATTTCACAGGAACTAAAGTATGGCAATCAAAATTTAATAAAATTTACGATTAGTTTGATTCGATCAACGAACCTCTCCCTTTACTTCGTTTAAAATAAGCATCCTCTTCATAGATATCTCTAGTAAGACCAAAGTCGGAAATTTTACAAACTTTACCGGCTGCTAATAAAACATTTCTAGCTGCCAGATCTCGATGAACCAACTGAAATATGAATATTCCTTTAAATTGTGAAATTTTTTTTTGAAATAAACAGACCTTAATATCACTCAAATACGCCATGCCTTTGCATATTTGCCAAGCAAACGATAGAATTTCCTTGGGCGTCACTTGGGAAATCTTCGGTTCATCGTAATGTATTTCTGTATCATCTAAGCCTGTCGATGAGGGTAAACGCCAAGTTTCTGATTTTAAATGTCTACTACGTCTCAAATAATTCCTATTCCATCATAATCAATTACAAACAATAAATGTATTGTGAAAACTTTTAAATTAACTCACCGTAAAGAACCATGTTCAGCGAATTCAATTATTAGATAGATTGGACCGCCTGGAGAGGTACAAACACCTAGTAGACGGATAATATTCGGATGGGAAACTTCTTTAAGTAGTTGGTATTCAGAGAGGAGATCATTCAATTCAGTTTCTCGAGCATCATCTTTAAGTGTTTTCACCGCAACTGTTGTATAGCCTAGAGATGGTGGTGTTTGAAGAAATTTATTGGCAAACTTTCAATTTGTTAGATAAATAAATTAAAATACATATCAAACAAGCGTTGCGAGTTTGGTTCATTTCTGAAATCGAATCTTACCTGTTTGTCCAGCGATATTCGTAGCTTTAGCTCTTAAGACTCTACCAAATTCACCTTCACCTAAAGTTTGTTCGATAATAAGTTGATTCCTTGGGAATTCCCATTTCGGATCCGGCTACCATTAAACAAGATCAAATTTTATATATGTATAACAACAAGTTATTTTGATTTACCTCGTATTTTTTAATGATATTTAAAATTGTCATATCAGCTAGTAGAGCTGTCATGTTGAAATTTAATGGTAAAGGATCGAGTGTTGATTGTACAGGACGTTCTTCAACACAATCTGATAAGCGCAATACCATCTCTTGACTATCATCACCGAATTTCTTGTGTCTTGTCTTACGAAATTTATCTAAACGCCAACAGACAACAATTGTTGCAATCGCTCCGATAAGAAAAAGAGCACCAGTAAGGATGCCGAGGATGCATAATGTTCCGCAATCTTTCAAATCTGTAAAACCAACAAGATTCATTATTTTATTATATCTAGATTTAAATCGGAATTTTCATTGTTCTCTTTCATAAATGTTTTGACACACCAAATAAGCCTAAATCAAAATTATTGTAAAAATAGGATTAAACAACGTTCTCTTATTTCGTCTATACTAAAACCTGTCTTCGGGCTTGTATATCACGATTTTGTTTTCAAACGCGTCCTTAATTCTTTTATTAAATAAACCAACTTTCACTCAAATTCCTGCTTTTACTCTCTTAAAACTACAGTACAAGAATTGGGGTTGTAATCGAGCTTATTTTCTAATATTCTATTTACCTAAGACTTTACTGCCAGTTAAATTTCCAACACTTTGTGTATTATTTGTTTCCAATATATTCGCTTTCATTATCGCTGTCGTATTAGTTTTCACGGTTTTTTTAAATTTCTTCAATTTATCACAATAACACGATATCACATCACAATGACACACTCCAGTTCCCACGCCAATTCCACGTCCAGTTTTCGTATTGTGAGACGTTGGAAATGAGACTTGTCCTTATAAAATATCACATCCGTATACAGTTAATACGATAATTGATGGACTTACTGCTACAATCCTGTGGACAGATACCATCGTATAAATCCTCTAAAGGATCACAAATACCATCTGGACAAGTAATCAAGTCCGGTGTACAGGTGGCGTATAGATGGGTCGCCTTTTGCCCTGGATTCTTTTCACCACGCCATAAGCATCTTGGTGATTCTTGTCTCGAGCTATTATCACCACAACAGAAAATAAATCAATTTTTACGAGCAATAACGCAAAGATTGTTGATGAGAATTAATTTGATTAAAGGATCGAGATTAAACATCTATGAAGCATAAATCAGAAACTGAAAATCTGTTTAATACATGTTTTTTTTTTGGGTCTTGTCCACCCTCTAATATCCATTAGTAACAGTCCAGTGGAAACGTTACAACCACCCCCTAATGTCTACAATGTTTACAGCCCTTTTTCTATAATGTTCATTTTGTTTGCTTACCTTCTATGTATACTGGCTGATCCACCGGTCGATATTGGACAATTACTTGAATTCACACATTCATCTGGGTGTTTATAATTTGAACACCAATCAAGATTCTCGACAGGTATTTTAGAAATATTTTGACAATACGGTCGAGATTCAAATATTAATTGAATATTGATTAGATCATATTCAAATTTATTATTACGTATCCAGGAAATATTCAAACTGTAAAATTGAAACAATATAGTTAAAAATAATGGTTTACTTTTACGAAAATCAATACCTTATATTTTCAGGAGCTGTACTCAAATATTGAATATATTCAACATAAACTATCCCCCCGCTATGTGTAACGTTGAATATTTTAAAATTGATATTAACTTCCCTTAAACGAAAGTTTCGCGCACCCTTTAATTTCTCTTTAATCGGTTGAATAATTCGAGCAAACGGTGTTGCAGTCCTATAAAAAATAATCATAGATCACAGATAATAAATAAATAATTATTACCGAAATATCTTCACTTCATCCATCGGATATAAGAGTAAAGGTTTTTTCAATAGGGCTGGATGGTGGCCAGTTTCGTTTAGAAATAGAAAATTTATTTTCAATTTCGCCTGAAATTTATAACAAACATAAACACCTTCTAATGGCTAATAGTGTTTATCGGTCGGTTTACGTTCGGTCAAATAAATTTACCAAAGGGATTAAGATCGGTTGTGGGGGTGTAACTTGATGTTGTTAATAAAATTAACTTACCAAAGGATTCATATTAATCAAATTCGTATCGTTTAATTGTAAAATAACCGAATATGTTGGAATTGTTAATTTCATATCTTTGATGAATGTAAATTCTGAAAAAAACAAACATACATGACTATTTATTAATAACACCAATTTTCCTAGTAATTTTGATAATAAACAACCAACACAACAAAAGATGTGTAGGTGTTGATTGTATTGTAGAGTTTGTACTTCACAGAAACAGGGGTGTGTATTTCCATATAAACAACCATAAAAATATAATACAGAGGGTTGGAAAAATAAATATCAAAAACTTAGTACTTACTGCAAAATATTGCTGTTTGTTTTATTCGTTCATTGCTATGTTCGTTTGGATATTTTGTACAATTTGGCGATAAAATTCCCAATGTATCGTTCAATATTTTCGCACTATAATCATTAACTTCATATGAATCTTTATCGACAAAGAATTGCTCCAGGTGGCGCGCCTCTTGGCCCTGTTCAACAATAATTATCATTTAGAGTTTAGACTAACTCAACTTCTGTAAAGTCACTAGATAAAAGACAAAGGGCGGTTCTTTTATCTAATCACAAAATATCAGTTTTCTTAAAGATCTAATCGTACAATTAAGGGTGACGCTTGAAGCAAACAATTATACGGAGATTCCAAAATAAAGTAGAACTCAAATATCTTGAAAACAAGTCAAGATATCCAGATCGTATTAGTCTCATTCGATTTTGAATACAATTTTACACCTCGCTTACCCTATAGGTATTTAAAAGATTGATTTAATATTCGGATAGTACGGAAAATTCACGTTTTGATCTGAAAAATTGTGATGGCGGAACTAACACATCTTTTTGTATAGTTGATAAAATCAATCATAAGATCGATAGATAGACTGGTGTCTAAAGTAGCCTAATTTTTCTAAATGAGAAATGAAAATAACACAGCAGATGCGACCTTAGCTCTCCTGAAAGGTTAAATGAACCAATCACGTCCTTTAGACAGATGTTCTTGCTTTCCTTGGAGTTCGAACTTATTGCCGACAATCATCACATACATTTCAAGATTTGATAAGACAAAGCACGCCTCCTCAAGATACATATCGACTGCCCTTTAATTCGCAAAGAAAGGAAAATTAATAACTACCTAGACGTATATGAGACGTGTTTTCTTCTGAAAAATCATTAGCAATATAAAAGGTCGACTGTATTTGGCATAGTAATTATGATAATGATAATGCTGATAGGACAGATATCAACGTAATTCCATTAAAATAACGGAAATTAACTCATTAATTTAATTAGTGACGGAAGGAAAATGACCCCTATTGAATAATGTTTCAGAATAATCGATAAATTATAAAAATTATCGTTGATTTCTATAAATAGATACAATAACAATAATAGTTGATATTATCGTGATTGTTGTAGTTGAATTAATTCCACCTACACGTAAATTTATTTATTATACCCTTATTGTTATTGTTGTGTTTGTAGACTAAACAAGGATAATAATCTATAGCTAATAGCCCATTTTCCTAAAGTATTTGCTTTTTTTTGTGCTAAACTTGTCGTTAAAATTAGTTTTATATGTTGTAAGTTATTGTTATCACCAATATCATTTAATTATTAATTTATAACAATAAGGTCAAGGTGAGAATGTCCACCCTCTATTGTTGATTTATTCACTTCTCGTCTGTCGTCTGTCACTTATGTCATACTAATAAATCATATTTACTACCTGTTTTCTTTTCATTACTATTTCAATAATATTGTTATGTCTGCATTGCGGAACTTTATAATAATTGTTGAAATTTTATTAAATTATTTTTCAATTGAAATTGAAAAACATACAAAGGATCAATTTTTTGTCTGCTTGAATTTACTAATTACGAGTTGAATATTTGCATAATTTGATGGGCATTTGGAATAGATTTTAAATAAGAAGAATTGATTATTTTATAAAATTAATATTTAGTTAATGAAGCATGACGAGATTAGCGTTGAATTTTATTGTAATTGAAATTAATCAAAATTTATCTTGACACGTATTCTGGTCTCTTCAGGTTTACTGAATCATCTTGATGAAAATCAATGTTTTTCAATGGCTTTTTCAAAAAGTGTATTTACAATAGAATAATAAACAAGAGACTTTTGTCTTTGTTCATATGTGGTTTCTATTTATGTACATTTACACAGCCCGTTGAGCTTTTGAGGCTGCTAGAATTGCTTTAAATTATTCCATGTGTTTGGAATTGATGGTGAAGTCTGCTAAAGTCTGGCTTTTTGTTAGACTCTCTCTTGCTGAGACTAGAAGAAAATAAAAAATCTAGGGTCGAAAATCCTAAAATAGGATCTGTTCCTTTACTTTGTTGTTTACAGAAAGGTTGACAGACGATGTGTTTCGCAACCGAGAGGTTACTCTACAAGGAAACTGGTGGCCTTTTTGGCTCAAAATAATCTCACAAGCTTAAAGTTTCTCTCCAGTTAGTTGATTAGTGAGACTGAATGAGACTTAATTGAGACTTTATGATTATACGCTGAGCATGTCTTTAAGTGTTGATGTCAAATTATAATTTGGAACCTTTGCGAGTCTGTCTGACCGAAAATAAAGCTTACTTCATGTATCACAAACAGTGCCGGACAATTCGAGAAACAATAGACCAGATTCTTGGAAATTAAAATAATAGTCCACATGAATAAAGACAGATTATTTTTTACTTAAAAATTATCAAATATGTACGAAAAATTCTTACATAAATTTTGTCAAAATTCTTGAACACAAATTAAGGCTATACTTTAATTCATGCGCTATAGTAACGTAACTATACACACAAATAAATAGTCAGAATTGATGAAAAATAGCTTAGATGAGTCTTCTTTGAAATGGTACATTTGGGAAGCTCGAAACTGGGAGCCATAAACGAGTACAAACTAAAGTTTCTATGTAAAAAAGGGATGTAAAATAAAAGAAATATACTTTGATTAAAATCTATCGAAACTTGCGAGACTTTCTGAATAAAAACAGATATCAGAAAGTTTGTGTAGATGATTATAGTGATTTAGACAGTGCCATACACGTGCATCACTGCTTTCATTACATATATCGAGTTTAAGTTCAACATGAAAAATGAGTTGTTAAAAATGAATGATGGTGAACTTGCACCATTCAAGTTTATATCAAAAATCGATTGTGGATTTAATATTTAATTTTAACTTTAAAAAAAGCTATTAACCTCCACTACCACACAAGATAATTGAAATTATTATTACCTACAGAAAGAAAAGATTACAACTAATTTAATTAAAGGCAATTAGAGGGTGGGTATTTTTAGAAATTTCAACTTTGCACTGCTATTATTGTTCACCCTTTTTGTTGAATCTACTGATAAGAGACAATGCTTTCAAGATAAATAGAACGATTTAATCCAATTCGTGTGGGTGTTCCACCTATGTCCCATTCGTCAACTAGAATTACCCAGATTTGCTATCTGAACGAATCCTATTCAGTTAATTTCATTCAACAATCAAATTCATAAGCGAATAAATTCATATAAAATCAATGTTGGTTAATTTAATCATAACTTACCTTCTTGACAGTACTCGATGATATTTTAATATTGAATTCTTTTTGTAGTGGTACAGGTGGATTATCATCAACATCCATGATTATTACATCAATTACACCTGGAACTTCTCTAATTTCATGTTGGGAATTCTCAACAATACACACAATATTAATCGGTTGTACAATGTGATTATTATCTTCACGATCAAATCGATTACGTGATTTTATCGCCCATACAGGTTTCTTTATTAAACTAAAATCATTATTTCGTTGAATTGTGTAATTAATTTTATATCCGACACAGATTTCCGTTAGATAAGATGATGTTAGTGAACCAATTATTGTTGGTTCAGTATTCTCACGTATTCGATAATCTACAGAACGCCAATAACATAAATCTTCAACGAAATATTCACAATCTAATGATTTCAAATGCTCTATCTCGATTTGATATGTTGTAGTATCATTCTGTTCACTGTCTTGTACAGTTATCGTTGATGTGATCTGGTTGATGGTTGCTATTGACATTGAAATTATTATAATAAAAATATTGTTAATTAAAATTATTTAATTTTACCGATATTTTTGAAGAAGTTTTTCGTAAATAGAATATTACCATCTGATGGCATTATACGTAGATTCTCCGTTTTATCAGTTAATATAAATCGTTTTGTTGAATTACCTTGAGCATACAGTGTAATCAGTGGGCGATTCTCTCGTAAAACTTTACCATTATTACTTGGAATTCTCGCTTGGATATCAGTCATGGTGAAATAAACAGCGTTTGCTAAAAGAAAAAGATAGTAAAATTTACATAAACTTTCCCCTCTTAAATCACTGTTTCCTAAATTTGATTAAGCGAGGAAAACGAGCGATAGTTTTTAGCAATTTTTTATCATCTCGTCCTGCAATTTCCTTAAAACTTTTAAGCCGTTAGTGCTGTTTTTAATAAATTTTTGCTATACAAAAAGTAGAATTATTGTGATTTTTTTTTAAATAATTTAAGTTGGAAAAATTAAATTCCAGAGTAGAACGTTTGGATATTTAAGATAAAACGATTCTCTTAAAATTTCGATAACGTCAAGCGAATGAAAAGTGGCTAGACGTTGGAATATTGATGGGAATTCTCTTATATACACTACCGGATAAAATTACAATCGTTTTAAAAACTTTGAATATTACAATCTAGCACTACTTTCTTTAAATAATTCCAAAGCTTTAAACAGGCACGTATTGTTTTATGTTATTTTTATTGATTTTCACTCTATAAAAAGCGAAAAAAACACACACACAACACTATCGATTCCGGAGTTCAATGGAGAATTACGAAAATCTCTTCTACATAAAAATCGCGTAGATTACTAAAAAACAATACTGACAGACTGTGAGTATCATAAAGTTTGTTTAATTTTGATTAAGCTACAATGTAATTTAACAGGTGTGTAAATTATGTTAATCCACACACAGATATACTTGAAGTATTCCCTGATGCTGGATAATAATTAGTCTGTTTAAAGTTTCACTTGTAATTAAGGCCCAAATTAACATGATACTATTGTTTGTATGAGAAAAGTGGACGTACTTGTTGAGATTATAAATAAGGGAAAATTCTCGAAAATAAAGGTAGGATATAAAAATATAATGGAATTTTACTCAATTTATAAATGAAGAATAAGTTAATTATCTTGTAGATTTTAATTAATGTTTTATTTCTAGTGTTTGTTGCATTATCGTTCATTTAAATTAATTGTTACTCAAAATATTATTTGATATAAAGAGTAAATTTTGGTGGATGCGCCGGGCAAGAAATTATAATACCGTTCTAAATATTAATCGATCCTATTTCCAGGTTTATAACGACCGTATAGTATAAGATTTTAGTAAAATTAGCTATTGTATTAGCTTAAAATTTCTTGTGTTTTTTTCATCATTACGTGCCGTTGTATTTTAAACACGTTAAGCGAATCTCCAATAAATTTCTGCTGTTGGTGTTCACATTAAGATGATGAAATATCGTTTGTTTAACGACGACTATAACAAATATAAGATAATACAATACGGTATATCAAGGATAGAACTTAAAATGTGTTACTAGGCCATATAATCGAGATGTTTCTCAAGAAAATTATTTTATTTTATATAAATAGTATAATGCATTAGACTTGTTGAGAAGGTCCTTTCAATGACCCATCAATCCTTTTATAAATATTTTATAGTATACACGTGTTGTTATTGTTTTCAGCAAACAATTTTATTGAAAACTAACTGTTTACAAAACGTTCCTAAGAGACATTGGAAATTGAACAAGTCCTACATACGTTATATCCTTTCCGTTTTGTATCCATTTTAAAAGTAAGCTTGAAGCTTATTAAATTTTCCATCGCTGTTAGATATTGTAGCTCTAGAGATAATGATTTTCTATAATTAATCTCATTTTGTATAGAATTAGTTGTAAAACGTTTAGAGTCTATTATTCTCAATTAATTAGCATCAATTATATTGTCTTTTGTAAAAATTGCTTAGATTATACCTGAAAGCTACTCAATTTATGGAAATATAAAAAATCAAACAATCTCTATCATTATTTTGAACAAAACGGCAATAATTCTGAACGATATAGCTAGACTTAAGCCATGAGTTATCTTATTGCGTCGTAAATCTAATAGATGAACAGATTTCTGTCTTATCTTGAAAATAAACGATGGATAAAGCTATGAATGGTTTCTTAAGATTTTGAACGTTTTATTGGAATACATTATGAGAAATTAGAGATGTTTTCCGATAAAAACACGTAATGAAAGCTTAAAAAACAATAATTACTTTTATTGATTTGTTTATTTTTATATAGAAAGTATAAAATCATAAAGTCGACTTAAAAACTGTTTATACTTTCACTACTAGCAGAAAAATCAATTTGACTATAATGATGATGGTCTATTTGTAAATAGTTTGAAAATTAGGCGACCTACTTGTTGATAACACTGCTTAAAAATCGTAATAAAAATGTCATGAATCAAAAATCTTGGCCATATTCCAGTTGGTTACTTACTGTGGTTTTTTTCTCATATTACTCATATAAAATTTGTAATTTGCTTTTAATTTTCACGAGTTTTAATTAGGATAACTATAATGATAACCTTTTAGAGTTAGAAAGAAAAAAAGTGAAGGCGCCAAGCTACAGATTTATACTCCTGTTAATAATAACCATCTTTTATAACCATTAGCTTTTGTTCAGATTCTATTGTGATGATAAATTTTGGATGATAATCATCATGAAAATAACGATTAAGTAATTTGTATCTACTAAACGATAAGCTTTTCCACAAATTTGATTTGTTTTGCTCTCTTCAGCAAGTATAAGCACAAAAATTGTAATTCTTATTAGCGATGATTAAAAGAGACTAAATTATAGTCTGCTTAAAAATGTTACCCCAGAAAATTCTCCCGAATCAAAAAATCGAGCAATAGAGACAGTAGTGAAAAATGGTGGATGCGCCTATTGATAAATCTGTTTTCTCTCGGCTTAATTTAGTTTTTCCTGGTATTAAAATACGTGTTACTAAATCATATTTGATAGCAGATTTTATAAATGTGTCTTTAACTTTATTTTGATTTGATGTCGGAAATTTGTATCTACTAAACGATAAGCTTTTCCACAAATTTGATTTGTTTTGCACTCTTCAGCAAGTATAAAGACAATAATTGTAATTCTTATTAACGATGATTAAAAGAGAGTGAATTATAGACTGCTGAAAAATGTTACCCTTGATAATTCTCCTGAATCAAAATCGAGCAATAGAGACAGTAGTGAAAAATGGTGGATGCGCCTATTGATAAATCTGTTTTCTCTCGGCTTAATTTAGTTTTTCCTGGTATTAAAACACGTGTTACTAAATCATATTTGATAGCAGATTTTATAAATGTGTCTTTAACTTTATTTTGATTTGATGTCGGAATGAAATAGAATTGTCAATATCGTGCTGGGTGTGTACAATTGATGGTAATGATGACAAAACACCAAACATTATGAATTATATTTGCATGATATAGATCGATTCATGTCGACATATTATGCTGAAAATTATGATAACTAATTGTAAGAGACAAATTTTCACAAAAATACCCCACAAAATTAATAAATGTCGAATGTACTTTGATAGAGATTAAAGTGGAAAAATACACGACAATATCGTAAATAGTAATTGAGCAGTACTCTAGAATTATTTACAATTTATATAGATTGCAATTTATTTCATAAACATTGATATTTTGATATCTAATAATATCAATAATTATCGAATGAAGTAAAAACATCTAGCAAAATCTGAATTTCATTTGAAGAAATTTAATGATAATCTGCTATTCATTTTTATTTTATAATTATTTCAGACATGCTGTGTACGGTTGAGGTGGAAATCAGGCAAGGTCAAACTTGCACGCGAACAAGTAGAAATTGTAAATTGACGTAAATGTGGTATATTTTAACAAAGAACATTGATTCGTCAAGTATACAATTTGTGCAAAATTTCATCGATAAAACCTTCACAGTTATCATCGTTAATCTCTATTTGAATAAAATTGTAATTACAATTTGTTTATGATTGTTCAAATATTGATAATGATGATATGTAAAGTAAATGTTGATTTAAATAGACGCCAAAATAAAAATCTAATAAATTAGCCGGCTGGTGTGAATAAAAAATACTTGGCCCCTTTGAATAAGGTTTGTTTCATTATTATTATTATTGAATTGCTGTTTCGTTTTATTTACACCGATCGATAAGCAATAAAAACAAAAAAATTGTAAAAGCTCTGATCCCCTATCGGATATTAGTGGAATTTTTGGAATTACTCACAATTAAACCAACATACGTTTTTATTTACTCTAATTGTTATCGAAAACAATACAGATTGAATTTATTAGAACAGGACATCATTTTACCATCCCTTGGAAACAATGAATCGTCATTATCGTCATCTCTTTCAATGATGATTACTTTATAAAACATTTTTTGATTTGTCTGTTATCGATCGAAATTAATAATGTAAGCATAGACAAAAAAACCTAATCCAATTAGAACTGTATGAGATAATTACAGTAATGGTAGTTGGATGATTTTATCGGTAGATACTACAGAAACCGCACACATCTTCGTTACATACTTCATGAGTGACTCTCAAAACTTGTTTTATTTCTATACTAGTCTCCTCCATTCATATACAGTCTGGAAAGCACTACCCCTCTTGAGAAACTCTTTAAATGATGCTGTTTTCGTAATTTATTGTAGTTGAAATTTCCCAGCTATATTCTCTTTCCACTTACAAGTACAAAAGATAATGTAAATAGAACAAGAATGATTGTTGTGATAAATAAAATTCGTACGCTAAAATTTCAAATACTTCACATCTAGATCTCATTATTTTGCCATTTCTTATCTTTTTAAAATTATGAGATGTATCAATTAATTTCGAATTAAATCGTCGAAATTTTAATCAATAAACGTCTGAAATTGACGACTATTTAATGGTGTTGTAAGCTCTTCTTTTACGTTTCATTATGTTGGTTTTTCAAGCTTTTGTAAATTGTAAATTCGCATTTAATTATCGCTTTAATTATTTCCATCTAAGAAATTAGATCTACAAAAACTGAAATAGATTTCACAATTGAAGAAAAAAAAAAAACGCAACAGGTTTATCATCCTATTGTACTCACAGATTATACTTATCATCAATATCTTTCAGTGGATTTGAATAATAGTCTTGTATATATTCTGGAGACATGTATTATATTATGGGCCTTTAGAATATCGTTTTATGTTAAATAGACTGCCACAAATAATGTCACGTTTATTGTTGGACTGCTCACAACAATTATGATTACAATTTTTACAGTTGTAAATCATTTCGAATTGTAGAACGCTCTATAATTACTAGATTTTAATTTAAATTTCTGAGCTTAGATCGTACTCAAAAAATTTCTCATTGCTTTATATTCTGTTTGTCTTGTAAGGAATATCAACAAAGGTTATTTTGAAAATCTTTGATGAGTTTGTAGCTTTGTTATCCATTTGTTAGTTGAAAAATCTAAAGCCAATTTTGCGCCTCAAACTATATTGCCCAAAATTGTAAAGTTTTAAAAAATTCTGTTATTCATTTCAATGAGAATTTATAAATTTGTTAAACCTGTAAATATCGCCCACATGCTTAAGAATGTGGGTATGTCAATGTTAGATAAAAATCAGAAATTTCTGGTTAATTTAGAAAAAAGCCTCTTAATGTATGGAAAGCATTGCAATTTACTTTGTATGTATGCATGTGTTTTAAATGTAATATTCCAAATAACTCACGCAATGTTATAATTTAAATTTCAATAAGGTTCTTTTTGGGTTTTGTGTTCTATTTAAATTTTCCAATATGTTATGTTAAATTATTGTATCAATTTTCAATAAATTCTATCCACCTATAAAGTAGATCCTTTTAGTCCTCATCATAGTGGTCTGTTAATGTAAATATTTGAAAATATCGAATAGACATAGAGGCGGAAAAACGATAATAAAGTCTATGTTTATAGTTAGAAATGGATGAGTCACGAATGTTTCTATGTGTCTGTTGGTATTCACTTTTGCATCCCTTATTTACTAGACGGGTTCGCTGTTGAAATTGTGAATCCTAGACTGAATTGATATATAGAAAATGTTGCGAAACTAGGGGATTTTCCCATTGTTCGTATCGTTCTTATATCATCAAATTAACAACTATTAATCTTGATCATGACAATGATTCTATTTTTGATCAAACAATAACATAGTGGTACTTAAAATATAAATACAATAAAGTAGAAAATTTCATAATATCGATTAGAATATACTTTTTCATGTAATTAGAATTAGAAAATTGAAAGCACACCAAATGAAAATTTCATCAAAACTTACCAGTTGTAAATAATAAAAACACTAAAACAATCATTTTGTTAATTTGTTAGTTTCCAAGAATCGCGCCAAACTTTTTTCAGTGATATTAAATTTTAGAGTTAGCGCGCGTCTTCACTGATCGTATTACAACGTATGTGGTGATTAAGTGAGCATCGCAACGCCGACGTCGCTACCACCCCCATAGGCATGCAGTAAAGTCTCGTCACTGTTAGTATCTCCCTATACTAGCGGCGATTGCGTGTTTTGTGCTATATTTCTTATCATATTCGACCAATGTTAACTAGACGAACCAGTGAATTTCTCCCTTTTTTTCTTCTCTTTAGAATAAAAAACAAATAAAATGAAATCAACGATATGACCAAGGGTGGATTGTGATAAGATTGTGGTAGAATTTTGATAAATCTGTTGGAAAGGTCGTGACCTTTTTGAAATTTTCAATGGACAGCAATTTATCTTGGTAGAGTCGTTACGGAAACGTTTTAATTCAATTGGAATGAAGGGGAGAAATGGAAAGGTTCAAAATTTTTTTTGTAAAATGCAGATATTTCATAAATTCATCTGCACATTCTCGTGGAACACTGGTATAAATTCCACAAGCCTAAAAAAATTCTAAAATTGATTTTGATAAATGATGGCATAGAAATAAAGTTATCATAAAATATCCAAGACAACGAATGAAAAATGGGTTTAGATAAACAATTCACGAAAACTGCGATAATGAAAGGGACTGAACGCACAAATATTGACTAATATTGACCTGATATATAATAGTCAATATAGTCGAAATGTAGTAAATTGTATATAGACTGTTGCATCAAGTGTTATTAACCCTTGATGAAAGACACACACCCCCTAAAGAGGACACATTACTTCCGGGCATCGTTATTACTATTAACTCATTTCGTGTCTGAATGTTCTTATGACTGTTATTCAGATCTTAATAACATCATCGTTGATATGCGTGCCTTTCAAGCTATTATAGGGCGATAAATAGGTTGTTGGATGGTATAACAAGAGAGGGGTTGATGTTGATAATGTCATTGTCGACCTATATTAAAGCTTTTATTGCATAAAAAATATATGAGCCTTTATTTTAATGATTGTTCTAGAGTTCATATCAATTAAAGTTCAAGGATTAATTTATTATTATTATTATTATAAATGAAAAATGTAAATTTATTCAAATTAAACCGAGGGTTGATAGTAAATTATTAATGGTTTGGTTGCTAATAGAAATTTAATCTTGAACAAAATACATACGAAACGTCTCTAGTGAATTGTAAAATAGCACAACTCTAATGAATTTCTTTTTTTTTGGTATAATTTAAGGTTAATTAAAAATATAAAAGAACCGTTTGATAATGATTGTATTTCAAAACAAATGACCAATTTTGTCATCCTGAAAGGAAATCTCGATACTGAAATTAATTTGTTATCACAACTAAAAGCTTTTTGTAAAAATCCGAAGAAAGTTTCATATAAAAGCTTTCTAATTAACGTTAAAACTACTACAAAACGTATTTGAATAGAAAACAACAAGTTTCTGTTTGTACATTTTCATGAGCTTTATACTTTAACTGAAAATAGTCTTTAACTGTCTTAGTTTGCCCGTTTGCAGCTTTAAGATGAAAACCAGCAGGGAGTTGAAGGTGATGAAATAGCCGAACATCTGAAAGATCCGTTTATTTCATCAAAGGAAAAACACATTTGAATTACTTTCAAAACTAATTGATCATTACAATTGGCGTCCTCTTTGAGAAACTTGACCATATATGCTGAAGCATTTGAAGCATCACATTGAAGATGCCTATTTTAGACTTTATTGCATGAAACTTCCTGTAACTATTACATTCTGTTACAGGATTATTATAAAATTTTACAGAAGCTGTCATTAGATGGCGTTGTTTGTTTCAAATCCTGAAAAGTTAATACTGAAAAATGTTGATCCTTCTAATTGAGAATCCTTAAAGCGTATCACATAACAATAGATATGTGTAATAGGAGAGCACTACAATTTTTTAATATGGGTAATTATTTAAATTCTACTAGATGTAAGCATTTTAATGTTTCCCCTGTAATATAAGTGCAATTTTATTTAGTATGCATTCAGTATAAAATGTTAGTGGTGCTTTCTGTATCTCAGACACGTGCTTCGTGAGCATTTATATTAGATTTTGTTCGGAAGTTGGATGAATTATAAGGCATTATTGTTTTCTTCCATTTTCCTCCAGTTATTATAATGTTTAGTTGGCGATATATACGTAAACAACAAAATATCCCTTTGTTATTCTCTAATATTCTTTCGTGTTATTGATTCATAATCAATACGTTGTAAACAAAACAAAAACAACACTTTATCATATTATATTGTAATGATAAATTATATTGATGGATAATCAGAAATAAGAGGGATATTTGTGTTTTATAAGAACAACATTGAAAACTTTCTCAAGTATTCTCTAGACTTAATTAAAATGTTTCAGTTCTGTAACAAATTTGTGTAGAAATGATGCGGGTGCTTATACTGAATTATTTAAATGTCAAAATAAATGAAACTGTTGAAATGTTACAAACATATTTTATTATCTTTCTAGTATTCATGCATAGACAGATTCAAATAAAAGTCTGCTAATTCGTTAATTAAACCATAAATACAGTTTAATTTGAGTGTCAACAATTTGATTGCTTACAGGATTTATACTTGATATCAAAATACAAACATTAACCAAAAAATGAATGAGTTAAATATATTTACAATTTATGGAATATTTTACCAACAATTTAGTTTTCATTTAATAGATAACAAACTTATTGTATTTTAATAGTTAATTTACATTTTACCTGTACATGTGTCGTGTGTTTTGTATCAAATTTACATAAATGAGCCTGTTCTGGTTTAAGATAACAACGCAGAATTTCTCTGTTGTAAAGACAAATTAACTTGACAATACCATTTTAGTTTATCCAATCAAAACGGTTAATATTATCATTAGTATTTCATGTTGATTTGAAATTTAATTATTAATATCTTACGCTTTTATATTTCAACATTCTAATCTAGAAATCTATACTAGATTGAAATCGAGTTGTTTTGTGCTGTAAATATCCCTAAACCTTCAAATGTATTGATGAAACCCAACAAAGAACAACTAAATCATAGATAAGGAGCAGGTCTATAAATTTTCCGATTGATCAATTTTAAAGATTTGAGACGAATTTAGAGAAATTTACAGGATGAACTTTAGTTATAGAGAAATCATACAAATTTTGTCGTACTGCAAGAAATTCAAACGATAGAGGCTTTGAGCTAGTGAAATATGCAAGTTTGAGTCTAATTTGGGTCATAAATTCAGCTAGTGTCGCTTTTTTTCGGGGAGTATCTGATGTTATTTACAGTTTTTATATCTCAATACTACATTTTCTCATATTTTATTTATTCGTAAGCAGAAGACGGATGGTGTTTTAAAATTCCAAGCCTTCTTTTGACTTGAAAATTCTTTTTATAACATCAGTCTTGAAAAATCGCTCAGTACGATAAAACATTATAAGAGAAATAGAAACGAAAATAACTGCCATCTTTAAGATTATACAAAACTTAATACTCTTTAGTTAACCAGTATTAGAAACGAAATATGTTTGTTATACATATTTATCAGAGAAGGGGTGTGTTTAATCACTACAATGACACGGATTCAAACTTGAGCAAGGTCTAATTAAAGGGATGGATTTGCCGTTCCAAGCTCTAATAACCTGTTACAGATGTTTACTTATACTTAAGAAAAACGTAAAAGTTTCTTTAAATATTCATATTTCTCAAGTCGAATGTGGTGGCTCACTGTACCGTTGACATTTTACCAATCTACAGTCAAATACTTTTTATTGCTTTTGTAAACTTTTCTCGATTCACCCTACGTCCTTTTTTTCGTTCTTTTCCTCATCCATCCCTTTTCAAATATTTCAAGAAGAAAAAAAATCGAGCAAACCCCTTTAATATAATGGAATAACGACAACATCAATAGTGATTTATGGTGTTATTGAAAACGACTGAAAATTCTAATGTGCAACTTTAACAACAACAGAAAGCTTCCTGCTGTTTGTTATCAAGCTATAACTTGCTAAAGAATTGCTTAGATTTTTATATATGTTTTGTCTATGTGTGTGTTTATGTTGTATATAATAGGAAAGATAAAGAATGAGCAGTAGATATAACAAATATACTGTAAAAATAAGAAAAATGGAAAATATATGTATTTTGCAATCTCATTTTTCCCACTAACTCGAGCAAAAACAAATAGCGTTTATGTACTTTGTAATAATACTATGATGTTGGATGGAATATTCAATTCTGGTGTGTTTTCTTCTTATATTCCTGCATTTTATTAGTTTATAACTTTGTTGAATAATTTAGCACAACTATATTTTTCCTAGTTAAATTCCTAACTATACCGACAAGTTTTATTAGCTTCTATAAATATAAGCAACTATACTTGTTCAGTTCATATTAGAAAGTTAGAATTGATATTAATGTAACTATTGTAAAGTTCGAAGCAATGTGACAAATTTTGCGGCCTTGTAATTTCCTCTAAATCCCTAACTACTCTACAAAACCATTATACATGCTACCGTCCAACAGAATTTCATTCACTCTTCATGAAAACTAACTTTCAACGAAAAACTAAAGGAGAAAGTATTGATAATCTTCAACGGGTTAGTAAGTTTTTGGTTAAAGTTTACGTTGACTGTTGTATAAATTGAGTAAAATAGATATCAACACAGGTCACGAGTTTTCACTTAAGTTTTCATGAGACCTTCTCGGATCTTCTCTACTATAGTATATTTCATGCTTTCAACTCATGACCGTCCACTCTACACGTCCAAAACAACAGACAAGATAAACTCCAACTAACCACATCTTTCAATTATGTTTAGTTGAGTTCTTATTTATCTACCGTGTAAGAGCAGAAAAGCGATGATGATGATGATAATGGTGATAATAATGATGGATTTATGGATCAAATAAGTTGTTAAATTTTCAATCTATTGACTTTTCTTGTTTGAACTTCCACTACAATAAGTTGAGTTATTTTATTTAGAATATCATCTAGAATTGTTGTTTGTATAATAAATACACTTGAAACTTGTAAAACATCTCCAGCTGTTGTTTGTTTCAACTGCCAGATTAATAAGTTTTATAAAAGGCTAAAGTGAACGAGGTGCTCGAGCATAAATAACTTTCATCAGTTAGAATATGAGTTGAGTTGAGTTGTCTTGTAGTAGAAGTAGTAAAAGTTGTGAAGGAATAAGATATAAAGTGGTGACTATCTCGATACCAATGAAATTTTCTCGGTCATTTCTAAACCTAACAAGATAACGTACTTTGTTTGTTGACGATGGGTTCCTATATTGTCAACAAAGTTTCTATATTAATAAGACTATAAACGAGAGAAAAAAGACAAACAGTTATGACAGAGAGATAGTGGAATTTGTAATGTTGAACGTTCTCCAACAGCCTCCCTAAGGAGTCAGATGGGGTATTTTGTTACCAGAAAACATTGACGAAAATCTATATTTTTTTCACTTTATATTGTATTGCTACGAACAAGTAATTTAATGTTGATTTCAATCGCTAATGGTGAAAGACAAAATATGTTACATGCTTATACATCATAATTTCAATTTCAAGCAGAATAGAACAGAAAAATATGAAAATATCGTACAGACAAAAAAAGCTTCCACAACACATCTTTATTCAAATTTAGATGCAACAGAGTGTAGACGTAGAAAATTATTTAATGTTGTGCTTATATTGAATATTTTAGACTCTCAGTTACTAACCTTGTTTTAATTGATTTATGAATCAATATTACCTGAAAATATACATGAGAAATTAGGGTATTTTAACAGTTACCCTTCAGCATTAATACTGATGAGTATTTAGTAATGAAAGGAATATGATGTTGTCCAAATATGTGTGCTCATCTCTCTATAAATTATAAATTGTCGTGTTAAAGATTCAGTTCAATAAAATGGATGGACAAGAAGATATCAGTAGTTGTAGAAATAATCTTAATAACTTATTATAAGGTACATTTAGTAGGTGAGGAGATTCCTTTTGTTCTTTAACAAGAAGAAAATGTTTCTTAGGAGGAAAAATACCCAACCTCTAAGAATACCACGAGACTCACAATCATATAGGATTACTTTTAAGTAACTGTTCCTTTGATTAATTGTCAATTTTCTTTAGCGTCATTTTGCAGAAACTTTCTATGCAAGAAAGAGATTACTTTACGTCTTATGAGTTTCTTAAATTCATTTCAGTTGCTATAAATTATATGTTCTATTGTAATAAATACGTTTGGGTGTTTAGTTTGAAAATTGCGACATTGTCCAACTTTGAAATGAGCTACAAGGCTCTAATTTTGCTAAAATGTTTCCTAGAGACTCTCCTACAAATCTTAAAAATATTTTTCGAATCGCTCATCGACTAATAGGAGTTTTATAGAATCAACTATATTTAGATTAAACACCCTGTATAGTTGAATTTTGAGAAAAAATATGAATTTAACGAGTTTAGGAGCAAAAAAACTGGCTTTTTTTGACTGCTCACTACAACAATATTCACATAAGCATAAATTGGTCCATCTACAAAATAATAATTCCTTAATTATTTTCATAAAATTTTCATTTCTTCCCTCTATTCGCATATTTAAAACGTTTATTCAAAATCATAAATTTCCCATTTCTATACCTGTTTTTTTTTAAAGGGAAGAGACCGTTTTCTCTACATTTGGTAGTAGCTGTAAATAATCCAAGTGTTAAAGCTTCTTTGTTGAAAGTCATTCTACTATTGTGAGTCTCGTAGTATACTTGTGAGGTAATTGTAATTGACTCATAGTAAACGTCATTTTTTTCAAAACTTCCGGCTCCATGAGAGAATAGGTCAACGGATAAAGCTGCTTGTGAACGTTACTTGGTAAAATAATCAACAAAGTTCAATCCTAGAACATTTCTAGTTCAAACATTTATTTAATTCTCCAATTAGTTTTTTGAATTGTAGATATGAATCTGGATATTCCGCTAGATTGTTGGCAATCCAGAAAAATTCTCTATGATATTAAAACAATGGCAACAAAACAAAAACGGAAATTGGTTAGAGTTAACTAATTCTGTAGCCGATTTTTTTGTAACGATACTTTCAAAGCCTAGCCTTAGGTGTAGCTTTGCAGAGATGTTCTGTTGAACTGGAAATGACCTGAAAGTTGAACTTGATCCAGCAGAAAATGTCGAATTTCTCACCCATACAGACATTTATTTGACAGTGTTTAGAATTATTGTATGTGTTAATATTTGCGGTTCATTGTAATAGTTGGTGAATCAAATTCAATTTGGACACAATCTGTAATTTAACTGACACAAAATTAGATATCAATAGATAATTTCCGTCAACAAATCAATGATTGTGGTGGATTTTGTGGAGTTTAAATAGATCGTTTTGTATTCGAAAAATGAATAGGATATTTATTCTAAAATATTTGTTTAAATTAGCAAAATTACCACTATTTATTCAGTAATTTTGAATTAATTCACTTGTGGAAAGATTTTCATTTTAAAATATTCACTAAAGATTTCTAGAATATCAAACTGTTGGAAGATATGTGTGCAACTTTGCCTCCTCCATCGTAAATCTAAAGTTATTAAGTCTGACGTCTCTTTATGTGTGTATAATAAATAGAGATATATGTTGCAAATAAGAAAAGAAGCAGAAGCAAAAGGCAAAAAAGAGGCACGAGAAAATATGGAGGTTATATATTTGTGCATACCTTAATTCAACTGCTGCTATGATAAAAAGCGCCTGTTGTGGATAAGCTAGAGGATCTTATAAAGATGAAACCACTTCGATAGGATAATAGTGTATTATGTTAGTGGTACAGGTACCTCTTTCTATCGCTCTTCTTGTTCGTTGTCGTCTTCTTCTCCTCCTTATATTATTATTATTATAGAATATCTTGTGTCAGTAACAGGGGTTGGATAGATGAAAAACAAAGAATACGAGAAGCCGTTTGATGCTTCTCTCGTATCGTCGTTTACGAAATATTGACATAACACAAATTGAATTTTATATGGACTCATATCCACGCAATATATGAAATAACCGGATCGGAATGTTGACTTGTATATTTTTATATACGTACATCCATATAGAAGACGTGAACAGGAGGGATATAGACGGTCGATATGATCGACGTTAGCATGTACAATAGTGGTTGTGTGTTAGACATCAATGTTTCCTATAAGCTATCCATACACGTTTTGGTAAAAGGTAACGTTGTCAGCAGGTGACAGGTGAAAGCTCAGAGTCGAATTGCAATGAGCAAGAGAGAAAGGTGGGCATGTTTTGTCTTTGTAAGAAGATTGGTGTGTAATTTCATGCTCCAGTCAAGGAGCATAGGGGGTAGAAGGTATTGTGTAACAGTAACAATAGTGGTGGCAGTTTTGGTGGTGGTGGTGGTAATGAGAAACCCGACAGATAATGAGTCTAATAAACCGTAGGATGAGCTGCTACCAATATTTATTATAACACAGGGACAATGTAGAGGGTGATTAATTTTACAAATCTGGCCGGGTGAAAAATCCATGATAATTTCCAGTACAATGCTCTACATGTTGAATCAATTATATTTTATTGAATTCGTTGTTTATTATTTGTTTCAACTAATATTATTTTTCTATTATTAAATATATTCTGTGTCAGATATGCAACAACAACAACAACACAAATTCATTTGTTGACATGATAAATATTGCAGGTATATAACGTAAAAGTTGAATGCCATGGCAACGCCAGATCGTTACAGCAATCAGTTCAGTTGTATAATAAAATTAAATAGTCGAATTAAATAGCAATAACAAATTATTTAATATTCTATTCGAATTTTTAAATACAACAATAATTGTCGTATTGTACTAAAATTAAAATCAAATTCATTCAAATCCTTTACAAATTACAGTTGAAGATGAATAATCCAACAAATGTGGCTTTCAAGAACAATCAACCGCCTTGTAGAAAATCAATGATGATAAAGTAAATCTTTAGATAGGATAGGTAGACAAATAGTCAATCAAGGATCAGGTTTTCGTTCATCCGTCAATAAAAAGAAATCCAAATTTTGTCCGATCAAATTTCGTCAAAGTAAAGTACCATCAAATCAAATTTTGTCAGATCGTATTTCATCATTTCACCGTCCTGTTTTATTATATTGACGACCCATAAATTGTAATTGTTGAATTTAATTTTGAGGGAAGATTTTGATTTACAACAAAATATCGATGTTGTTTAAGCTTTAAAAGCTTGTGAGAATAGATAGAGTACAGTTTAATAGTTTACAATTGAAGTTATATTAGATTTTATTTTACAATTCTTACCAAATCGTATCCGATTTCTATATTTTCACCAAGATTCCCTGGTGAATAAGGCGGAAATTTACGGTGTGCTTCCTTTTACAGTAGCTACTCGTATTTCTATGACGTTTTCCTGTTTGACTTTCACAATACCTGTTTAGGTCTACACTACATCCAGGATATCATGTCACCTTTATGTTAGACATAGCTGCAATAATTGCACAGTATCATAATATGATCCATAATGTATGTTTTTTTTTTAATGTCATATCGTATATCTTATTATGGTATGTATGTGTCCTGTCAGAGGGGATTTACATATGTATGGATAAAAATATGGACGACATTTTATTATAACAGAATTCCAATTTTTTTGTATCTAGTTTTATTTTATGACCTGTTCATTTTTTTTTCGTGAAATAAGCAGAATGTTTAACATATTTTCAAGGCGTTCGGTTGCGTTCCTGGAATGGTCAATGAATTCGAGAAGATTTACTGTACTATATGTACATTCCAGCTGAAAGTTTATTCATTTTCGGTCGGTTTTATCTAAAATCTGAAATTGATGAGCGCACTTTTATCAAACTAAATAAAAACGCTGAAAATTTCTTCATTAGTCAGTATTGTTGTTGGGAAAATTTCAAGCCGCAAAACCACAAACAATCTTAATGATTATCCTCAATTATTGTAAACAATGAATCAACAATGCACTAATTTTGAATATGGTTCTAATAATACGAAAAATCACCTTAAACGGTAATTTTTCAACTTTGATTTATACAGAGATGAAAATCTAAATGTATACGATTCGGGTAAAACTCAGTCTAGAGATCATTTTATCAAAATTAGAATCTTGTAGCTCATTTTGGAATTTGGTCAAAAATTGCCCGTTTCAGACGATGTTGAGATTTTAAACGGCTTATTATTAGAATGACTCGAAGAAGTGATTTTTTTCTTTTTTCTTTATTTTATTCTGGAGCGGGGCCTTCCATTTTTTCTAGGGTGCAGTAGAAAAAAACGAAAAAATCAATGTTGAAGGGTTGTTTGGCCCGTTTTTGAAAATCGCGCCATCGTTAGAAACGAGCAATTTTCAAATGAGCAACGAGGTTGTAATTTTGCTAAAATGATCTCAAGACATCCTCCTATAAATCTTTGAAATATTTTTCGAATCTCTCGCCAACTAGTAGGAGTTTCACACATAATCTGTACATTTAGATTTCCATCCCTGTATAAACGGATGATTCAGTTATAACTTATAACAACTAAGCGAAATGTTCGAGTGTTGCTGGATTTTTCTGGACTTTTACGCAACTTTTTGTCGGTATTGCAATTAGGTTGCAATACACAAAGAACTTTTCACAATTAATCAATTTTGCGTCATCAAATAAAACTTGCATTGTTTGGTTAATTTTATCGTCTTAAAAGATATGCTTGATTTTTAATTTAATATCATCGATAATAATAAACTATGCATCATTTAATTCAAAGGGCATTGTCGGTTGTTCAATTGAATAGTGGATGAGAAACTGAACAAGAATGCTCATTCGCTGTTCAAGTTTAGATTTGCATTCCCTAAGGAAATCGTTTATAGCGTCACCCGCAAATTGAAAGTAGAAAATTTACTTATTGTTAGATGATAAATGTATTTCTATTACATAGTTTTTTTTTTAAATATTCAAACTTTTCGCAAATGTTAAAATAGTTTTACAGAATAAATTAGTAATTTCTTAATTAGCTGACTGAAACTTAATTCACAGCTTCCAGTTTTCAGTTATCAGCAGTACAATTTTCTCCTTAGTAATAGAACTAAACAAGTTTTATAGTGGAATGAAAAGAACGAATTCTAGTCCGAATTAAGAACACTACTACCGCTTATCCCTGTCTGTTATTTGAGAACTAGTTCGTTATTTTTTTTGAAAAGTACAATTTATTTTTAATTTTAAAAAAAATTCATATGATTATATTTCAGTCAACTTATTTACACTGGTGAAAGGCGATAATAAATATTTTGAAAGTCTGCAAAATTAATGGAAAGCTTAGAATAATATCGTTCAAGTAAACGGTAGATTTCATATTATAATGGAGCTATTTGATGTGATTTTCATGAAATACATAATTAATAGGAATTGCTATACTGCAATGTTATCATTTATCATTCATTTTTATTGTTCTCGTCAATTGAGTCTATTTTACAGTTTGATGCTTTTTGATTTGACTGACGAAATTGTTACGCAATTTGAAAGTGAAACGAGGGAAATAAGGGAACAACTTTGTAATAGATGTCCGTTAGGGTAATTTATTCGAGTCTTGTGGCTTTTGTAGGTGAGTGTTGGTTAGAAATAAAGCATTTTTTTATTTTGTTTTAATGAGTCCGTGTTATACAAACTGATTTATGTTGCGACCTTAATTTTTTACCATAGAACCTTTATTCCTTTCTGTTATTGTAGCAGTTTATTTGTGTATGATGTCGTTAGTATACACTGGTCCTTAATGTGTTATTATTATAAAACAAGGAATTTGGCCCCGAAATTACAGTGTCATCTTGTTCATTTATTATTATTTAAAATGGTATGAGACGGTCGGAAT
Source organism: Mylabris sibirica (assembly GCA_039776855.1). Lineage (NCBI taxonomy): Eukaryota > Metazoa > Arthropoda > Insecta > Coleoptera > Meloidae > Mylabris > Mylabris sibirica. The sequence continues at coordinate 3,404,119 of CM077843.1, forward strand.
AAGTCATGACTTGGCACAAAATGCTAACATGAAACTTTTCTATCTCTATGGTTTCAATTAGAGAGTAGATTTACGTGTTGAAAACAATGTTGAAGTTATCAAAGATTTAATCGAATAAGTCGTCTGAAAATTTGAAATTTCCTAAAACTCTAACTAATAACAAATAAACAAAAGTTTCCAATCGTTCGATCGTGAATATCATCGATTAAACCAATGAGATTGTTGGTTGAATGTGTTCCGGATTTTCAATAACCATCGGTGTCATCCGAATATCCCCATTTTGTTAGTAATTACTATACGTTACCACACATATTCTATGTACACAACTGTATGCACCATTTCAAAATGTCACAATTATACACAAGTTGATATTATAGACTAGCAGCATGGTGTGGCAGGGTTCGTTTTGTTTCAACGGAAGTCACCCTAAAGCTTTCAACCGTCTTCCGGGACTGTTGTCCATCCGTTCGTCGACTTGCACTCGAACTGATTCGATTCTCTCTTGATTTCTTGTCATCAAATGTTACTTTCTGGAAGAGATATAGTAGCATCCGGGAAATCCGGTAAAATCCGTATCCAGTGTGATTGCAGTAAAGCGTTATCATCATTAGTTGCGGTATGTAAGATAGTGGACGACTATAGCTATTTTCTACCACCATTGACCAAAACTAAAACGATAAGCTCGCTACGTTATAATGTCTGTGTTATCGTTTTGTTATGATCCACACACACACACACACATACACGTATCATAGTTACATATAATATTTTTAGTAGCCATTTGCGTTTTCGGTCCATTGATTATTTTATCTTTTAATTAGTGACAGTTGAACGTCAATGCATGATAGTAACGACAGTTTTTCTATTTCATTGATAACGGGTGTTATTTTAATTTTTTTAATGTGAAAACTATCACAATGGCGGCTGGAAAATTGAATTTTAACACTGGAACAATTGACTGATACCTGTATCGACATACTGTCACTCGATTTTACAACATAAAAACGGATTTCTATTGTCAAAAAACCTGATTCATTAGTAGTTTTACGGTGTTTAAATTGTAGATTTTTGTTATAAAATTGTTTTAAAGAGAATTGATGGAAATTTCCACTATTTCAAACTTTGCAAATTCCTTTCATGGGGATTGTAGAAAAGTCGTCATCGCCCTTGCAGTGAACGATCAACACTCACATTTACCAAATATAAACGATAACGGTGCTTTGGGGTGATTTCCAGGTAAAGTTCCCGAGTTCAGGTTGGTAAGTATCTCTCAAGGGAACAACACTCATTGGGAATAGGCAAATAGAATTTGCATGTTCTCTATATAAACACACACACACATATACCGGTGTTTGTAAGGGTGTCAGCAGGTGGACCAACATTGCTGCTAAGGCAACAGATGTTTTGTTAGTTGTAGTATTTACACCCCTCAAATTCTTGGACATAAAATAGATACACCTACATTAGATTTGTATAAATACATCCCTAATTAAATTGAATCACTTGTAACGGTTTATGTTGGAAATTGTGTGCTTTGTACAAACAATTGTGATTTAGTTTTGAGAATAGTCGAGCAATTAGTAGAATAAAAACCAACCTTTAATAGTCTCTAACAAAGTGAAAACTACTTTATGTACACGTCCGGTCGAGATAAAAGAAAATTTGATTTGGAAATTTCGTTTCTATGAAATTGGAAATATTTTTCAACGAGACATGGAAAGAAATTACTATTGCGTTGAGGGATGTTGCAACACAGTAAAAACGTTAGTCGTTTCAGAGAAATAAACAACAAAATTTCATTCTGTATTTCCGGTTTTTCTCATCTTTAAAAAACACAAGAACACAAGTTATTTCCAACAAGTATGGCTTATAAATATTATAAAATCCTCAAATAATGGAATCCACTGTTGTCTCTAGAGATATTGGACAAGATATTCGAATTTGGATTAACTGATACAACATAAAAGCACTTTCTACTGTTGGAATTGTCAATATGAATTCATTTCACAACAAATATTGAAGCCCTCCCATAATAGTCCAGTTCTATTAACGTTCAACTTTAGAATCTTTTTAAAAGCTTTCATTGCGCATTTATTTGATGTTCGATGTGTACGCTTTTTTACAAATACTCAAAATCAAATACAAAACTTTTATTTAAACTTTAAATAAATTAATAATTTGCTATAAATAAATTCTAATCTAATTTTGGTGTAAATATTGCGGCTTACAATTCTCATTAGAGACACTGATTTCCTGTAAATTTGTTACACAATACAATTGTCTGGAGTGTCTTGAACTTTGGCGATATTTACGATAAATCAATATAAGAATTATAATAACAGCAATAGCTATAGCTAAAATTGTAGCAACAACAATATAAAGTGTATGATCTTCGACGGTATCCAATCCATAATAATTATGATGTTCGGTATTGTTCCAATCCACAGTATCAATCGTTGTTGTTATAATATCGGATTCAATTGTTGATAAAATATTGTCAGTTGTTGTAACAATACTATCTTTAATAGTATTTACAGAAGTATTTGCAACGATTCCAGTGTTATTTCCGGTAATTTCCTCGAGAACTGTCACAGTACTTGGAGTCGTTTCCATTGAAATTGTGTTGTTTGTTGCAAACATTTCGTTTAAATTCTTTGTTGTATTTTCAAGTATTTCCTTGAAACTTGTAGTATTCTGCCCAATTTCCAGCATTGTTCTGTTACTTTGCTGTGATTCATCCAATATTGTACTGGATGTTGTTTCTTGAATACCAATCATATCGCCAACACTTGAAATTTCCAATAGAGGCGCAGTTGTTGTTGTTGTTGTTGTAGAAGTAACATTTTCATTCAGAATTGACGTAACTATATCTTTAACAGAGGTAACAATTTGATCTGTAGTGTTTCTAGTTTGTTCACGATATTCAGACCAATCGTATTCGTCGAGATTCTGTAAAAAAGGATTCGACACCATTAGTCTTAAATTGATCGATTAATTTTGACAAATTCATTATAACTAAGCAATTATTTGATTAAATAAAACACAAACTAACCTGATCTGGGAATTGATGTTTTTGTATCAACTGATCGAAACGACCCATCTTTTCAAACAACTTGTCAACAACTGTTTAAGTTTTAATCACTCAACTGGTATTTTATCTGTTTTTATATAGACTTGAACATTTTTGATGTGATTTCAACTGGTATTAATCATCAAAATTTGTTGATAAAGACAGTCTTTGTGAAATGGGGAAATTTGTGGCTTATCCGCTTATAAAACAGAAAAAATTCCCAATTAAAAGACATAACGTAAAAAACCCATTTAATTAAAATTATTATTTACGCAATTAAATGACAGTCTGAAAGAATATCTGTCGTTTATTTTTAAAATCCTTCAAGCTTTTCAATTATAATTTACAAATATAATTAACACTGATTTAGTATAATTTAAAGAACTAATTAGATATTCGTAACATTAATTACAGTACGAAGAAAAGAATTAATTAAGTAGTTGAATAGGAAAATAAATTCGTTTTGAAAGCAACACAAAAGAAACGGGTGCTTTACAGGAAATATTAACAGCTTTCCGAGTCAAAAAATTAAAATCAAAAATATAAAAGATTGAAATTTCTGACCGAAAAACAACCTATTCTATAAAATACAATGGTAGATTTAATAGCGACAATAAAAATGTAAAAGACTCTTTCTATACTATTTCAATGAAATCCACCTTTTCCCTTCTACTATTCTTTATTTGGTGAAAATCAACTGAGGATAGGAACAGGGGAAACTGGTCAGTAAAAAGAATGATGTGACTGTTTTATTAGCTTTAAACCATTAAATGATTATACAAGGTGTAATCGAAATCCCTGGCAATATTCAAACCTCACTATCCCTATGTGGAATAGAGTGAAATAAACATATTTTGAAAGGTCCACGAAAAAAAAATACTAAAATTGGACAAATTTTGAACCATTGTTTGATGGACGAAGGTTTTTTACTAACCTACCGCAATGTTGTTGTCGAGAGTTGATAAGAAAGAAGGTGTCAGATAAGACATCAAGAATTTCCATTACTTACGTAGGTATTGAATATACACACAACACATTTGATTAAAAACTATAAAAATAATGTAATACAAAAGTCTGCAACTTGTCGGCATTTATACGTGGTTTGAAGTTTGTCAGGGATTTCGATTACACCCTGTATATTTAAAGTCTTTGAGTCCGTTTTTCAACTTTCCACACATATTATCTCTACCAACAGTCGGTTAATCTAAAATGTGTTGGTTAATTTTTACAAATATTAACATAATTTGGACAGGTATAACAATGTTTATTTACAACAAAATGTCAACGTACACAATGTTATTCTGACATTTATTACATGTTTTCCGGGTAGAAATATGTTTCGTCTGCGTTCTCATTTTCTTCTACACTTCCTATATTATTATTATTATTACTATTATTACTATACTGTAGCGTTTTGCATAAATAAACATGCACGAAATATAAACATGATGTGTATGTGTACGCAAAAGGGCATGAATGACATGTTTAGTTGTAAAACAATGAAATTTTACGGGAGTGATAACAACGTTGAACATATTTGCAGATCTCATTTATATCAAAGTGTGTTGTTGTTGTTGTTGTTATTATCTTTAGTTTTTCTGTTGTAATGACTTGAATTTAATTGATAAATTACAGTTATAAAACACGAAATTTGTCAAAACAAATACAAGTAAATAACGCTTGATGAGTGTCGCTAGTAGGTACGTTTATCAAACTTTTTGTTCAATTTTTACACATTTGTAAAAAAGGTCTTTTAAATGAGCGCAAGATTTGTAAATACGTAAAATTGTAGGTAATTAAATTTTTTTGTCGGGATTAGATAATAGCAAGAGCATCCATTAGGTAAAGTGGAAGGGCCTTTGGCTACTTCATTAGCCTAATTTTTTTTGTGATTCAGAGCTTTCTTATTTCTATCTAAGCCTAAAGAAAAATAAAAAATTGCATTAAATAAAATCAGTAAACTTGCCATAAAGATAGATCTATCAAAGTATTTTTTTTGGCTTGAATAACAAATAAGCAGGCGTTTTTTATTAATTTGCTAATTTTAAACAATATAAAATGTTACTTATTCAACATTGTTTCGTTGACTATTAATTTTATTCGTATTTCTAAAGGCCTACAACAAAGCTTGTTTACCTTTTAATAACACCTGGAGAAGCGCCCTCACCTGCTACACAATTGAGTATAGTGATAGTATTTTGACAAGGGATACTATTGATTATTCTACAAACAAATAGTTAAAGATTAAACGCCTACAATACATCGAAATTCGCCCCAAAATAGCTTCTTCTTTTTAAATATTTCAAGAGGCGCCCCTTTTTTGTGTAATATTGAAATAATCTAAAAATAATTGACAACGATGAAATTGAGTTGATCCTAAAAGTAGAAAACTAATTTTGCTTGAAATTCTACTTTTTGTAAAGACAATTTTTGGGGCATTTTTTAAAGTTTGATCAACTGGAGGAAACTTTTTTTACGTTTGAAACAAATTAAAAATATTAGGTATTCGTAACGTGTTATCCGAGAAGCAGCAATGCTTCAATGATGGATACCATTGTGAAATTGAGTAATGTTGTTTAAAAATCCAGTTGTATATTTTTACAAAGATAAACGTACTACATTAATCAAGATATCTCATAAAACTAACGATATTAAAGCTCCAGGAAACACTAGACCTAATTAGTCTAATTACAATAAAGACGTTGTGTATTTCTTTAGAGTTTTAATTTCTATCTTTAAGAAAAACTAAATAATTAAAGATAAATAAAGTAAATCTCAAGTTTAAAATAGCAGAATTGAATCTAAAACTTTTAGTTCACACTTGCTTTGATTATGATTCGAAAAGGCTTGTAAATTTCTGAACAAGAAAATAATTGGTTTACATTTGAATTCGAAAATGGGTGGAATTGAGGCTCACTTGAGAGCATCTCAATAAACCCTCAACAGACGTCGTCAAAGTGTATTTTTCCGAGTCGGTAATGTCCATGGAGGACGACTACTACAATGATGCATTATCTCCCATAGGAATGTTGTAGAATTGTGTGAACCCCTTTCAAAACTTACACTTACAAGGGTTACAAGTTGACTTTACCACAACTTATCGCCTATCACGTTTCCGACTAATTTCCAGCTAGATGGTGTGGGTTTGAATTCTAATGTCAAAATTAAAATATGAAAATTACGTGGAAATATTAAATCTCTACATAATGTTAGTTTACAAGATTCAGGATAAAAATGAATGGTGAAGTTTCTTTGATAAAGGTAGTTGATTGTGTGGTTTTCTTATTTATCACAGGTAACTCACACGGAACGTCAATTATTTTAATCTGAACTTTTTCCAAGTACGATTTCATAAATGAGATAAAGAACAGCGAAAGAAATCAATAATTTGACAAGAGTTGTCAAGTATTCATCAGGACCAACAAGTTTAATTTTAAACAACCCTTGATATTGATCACACTCATCTACTTTTAAATTAATTAAATTTAATTTGTTTTATATAACAACATTTTCAAGTTTTCAAGTAGTTGTTCAATAAATCTCAAATATTTTTTTGTACATCAAAAATCTAAATGAAACAGCTTTATAGAAGCATAAAACGAAATCTTTTGTGTGTGAACTTTACCTTTTGTATATTTCGAATGATATTCATGCCAGAACGAACAAAAATATTTATTAAATGCAATTTTTTTGTTGAAACCAGAATTTTCTCAGTCTTTCTGTATGAAATTCATAAATTCTTGCATCAATTGTGAACGTTACTCGAATTCGATGTTATTCTGAATTATATGCGAGAGACATTATAAAATATCACACGAAATCTCAATTAACTGAAAAATTGATTGCACATCCAACTGAATTCGGCGCGCAGCTGTGAAAGTTATTGTATCTTCATATCTAGTTAAGCTGTTGAGCTCCCTTGATACATTTCGGTATTTTGGAATTCTATACATTTTTCATCTATGTCAATATTTTCCACAATTGACGAACACACACCTTAGTCGGTTCACGTATATAAAACTCTCAATAACTATGATTATGAGACAGATGACACAATATAACCGAATCTCAAGTGTTTTTAAGTTCGACAAGTTTGAGAATGTCTCTTTAAACAACTCGAGTTTTGCCAACAAAAATACATTCTCTAAAACGAAACATGTTTCGACTATACCGATGCGATATGAACTATCAATCAGATCAATGAGGGATATTTTCTAAAAACAAACAAATTGTATTCCTTGGAAATTCCAAACGTCTTTATCAAGCTTCCATCCCCTATATGTTGTTTACTTCCCTAAAGCGAACTCTGTCTTGTCTTTATTATTGTTGTTTTTGTCGTTGTTATAGTTCTTGTTGTGTGTGGGTAGTGGGTTTATTTTCAGTCGAATTGTAAGCTCCATATACATGTAAACTTATCCCTAGAGAATCTTTCACTTATCTACCCTTATTAGTAAGTAAATTAGAATAAACCCTAAAATTGGGGACATAGTTGACTTGACGAGATCATCAAAATAATGCTTATAGATGAGTAAAACGTTCTTCAACCAACAAAATTATGAATTTAATCCAAGCAAAGTATAAAGCATCGTTGATTATAGTTGGTAGAGTTTTGTTGACAAATTTATGCCAACTTTAAATGAAAAATAGCTTTCATTCTGAATGTATTATGTAAAAGTGTGATACATTTCGAATTGAAACCGCCTATTACACGCCTGGTTCACGTTGTTGTCGTTGTTGTTTTTTTTGTCTGTGTCCAGAATTCATCCTCTCTGGTCGTTTAATGAAATGTGTCTGTCGACCATGGAAATTTATTCGTTTCCGGTCTATTACAGGTGGCACAACAGTTTTATAAACATACAAACACGCACACAACATAGATAGATATACCACAACCGCCTAACTTAACAAGCCGCGTTGAGTGAAATGTGGCAACAGTGCGTCTAGTCCGTCTAGTCAGACAGAACCGAGTTGATCCGTTTGTAGCGGCGTAAACAAATGAGTTTTTATTGAAAATGGTTGCTTGATGTCAAGCAAACAATACTTATAAAGGTTTTTTCTCCCACTCAAGAATCAACAGATCAAGGTACGTACGTTTTTACTTAATCATATCCATCCTAGATGAATCAGTAAATATTGTGAGGTTATGTATTTATCTTTGGTTATTCGAAAAATTATCCACAATTTTTCATTTCAGATGCCTCGTAGATGCTGTGTACCTATGTGTAAGTCGAATTATGATTCGACATTAAAAGAAAACAATAATGTGTGTGTGACCACTTTTGGTTTTCCACGGGATGCAGTTTTAAAAGCAAAGTGGGTGCAAGCAGTGCATCGAAAAGATTTTTCACCTACAACAAATAGTGCTGTGTGTTCAAAACATTTTCTTGAATCTGACATTATTCGCCATGATAAATATCTGAACTCTGATGGGAGTATAAAACCCATCTTGTTAAGAAAACCTAAATTAAAAGAAGGTGCCATACCATCAGAGTTTCCTGGCTTGCCATCCTATGTGTCGAAAACTCCCAGTCAAGAAAGAAAAGATCCCGAACGTCGACGACAGCAGATGTATAAGGTACATTTACAAAAGATAGAGAATTTCTTGAAAAATGATTTCATAAGAAATTTTGATGAATTGGTATGTAATTATAAAACACAGGTCAATTTATTTGCCTGGGATGTAAAATGCACAACTGATTGTTTGTATTTTTTTATTCTTAATACAAGTGGACCTATTGAAGTGACATCTAGTATAGTTATTACTAGAGAATTACATATCAAAGTGTATGTGGGTAAAAATGAATTAACTTCAAGTGATTTAAGATGGGTATTACCTGTAGAACTGCAGTTATCTAGATGGTCACAGCTAGCCAATCTGTTATCTCGATATAAAAGCAATGAAACTTGCAACAATGTCAAGTCTGTAAAAAATTTGCTTAGTACTAGTTTTCAATTTCTTGAGCAGGCCTCAGAGCTGATTGATGAAGGAGCAGAGTTCGCTTTTTCAAAGCAATTGGGAATTATTAAAGATCAGTTCAATGCAATTATTTCTACAAAACGCAGATACTGTTCTGCGACAATTGTAATGGCGTTTATGTTGCATGGTCAGTCTCCGTCTTGTTATAATTTATTAAGAGATTATTTCATGTTACCTCACAAACGATATTTACAATATTTATCATCATCATTCAATATTTCCCCAAATTCAGAAAGCAATAATATCAATTATCTTCACAAAATAACACAAACTTTAAGTCCTAGTGAAAAAGTTGTCTCATTGCTAATTGATGAAATTTATATATCGCCCAATTATAATTTCAGGGGTAACGATATTACTGGTATAGCTGTAAATGACAATGAAACAGCCAAAACCATTTTAGCGTTTATGGTTTCATCTGCATTTGGTAGTTTCAAAGAAATCGTGAAATTGGAGCCAGTACATAATGTGAAAGGCGAACAACTGAAAGCAATGACAAGTGATGTTGTTGATTTTGTTCAAAAATGTGGTTTAACTATAATTTCTATTATTGCCGATAATCACGCAATAAATCGCATTATGTTTGCCCAGTTTTCGTCTCTATTAATGTATAAAATGGTAAATCCCAGATATGATGATTTGTTCATTTTTTTTTTATTTGATTTTGTTCACATTTTCAAAAATCTATGGAAGAATTGGTTAAACATAAAAAACTTACATCAAACGTTTGTGTTTGTTGATTTTGAAGAAAACACTCGCCTATGCTATGCAAAATTCCAAGATATCAAAGATCTTTATGAGGCTGAAAAACATTTAACCGTGAAACAGGCATACAAACTGTCCTATAAATCATTATATCCTACGGTACTTGAAAAACAAAAGGTGCATTTAGCGGATAATGTTTTCCATCGATCCACTATATCGGCTTTAAAAGCTAACAGCAAGTATAAGGATACAGCTGAATTTGTAGAAATTATACGAACATGGTGGGATATAGTAAGTAATGTAAATACTTTGAAGGGAAAGATTCAAAAAAACGATTGGTCTCTTCCGTTTACGGATGAACATGACAACAGAGTAGAATTTTTGAAAAAATTTGTTATCTGGATAGATGCTTGGCATAATTTAAAGGATTACAATGGCCATTTAACCAACGAAACTTATAAAGCTCTTCGTCAGAGCACTGCCGTTTTAATTGATCTAATCCCGTATTCTTTTCAAAAGTACTCTCCAAAGTACATACTCCCAGGGAAATTTACAACGGAAAATCTTGAGAAACGATTTGGAATGTATCGACTTTTGTCTGGCTGCAATTATAATGTATCAATCGCTGATGTAGTAGGTGCCGAAAAGAAACTTCGAGTTAAACACATTTTTCAAAATATAGGCACTAACTTCAGTCCATCTATTGTTCGGGAATTTGATGCACATGTTACTAATATTGACTTTTCGTTTCAGACAAATGAAGAAATGGAAAAACATTACTTGTCTCAATTTTCGTTTCTCTTAGAATCTAATGATTATTTCCAAAATGTCGAAATTGATCTGTCCTCAAAAATCTACGTTTGCGGATATGCAGCTCATACAGTAACAAAAAAATTAGATTGTATTGTGTGTAAATCGTTCATTATTGAAGATAAAGGGCATTGTATTGATAACAAATATTTCGATTATTTACAAAGAGGTGGATTGGCTATTGCAACTGAACGCGTTAATTTTGTCTTTGTTCACATGTATTCAATTTTACATTATATTATTAATGACCCTGATTTAGACATTAAGTTTCTGAGGATACGTAATCAAAAAGATATTTTGTGTGCTCTGACACTAACAAGTGTTAAGGCGGATTTTTTTTACGCCGATTTTTTAGAAACGTGTAGCTGTGGTCAATCTTTTGAAAATATATTACACATGCTTTGTTCTGTATTCTCTAATTTAATGTTGAATAATTATACGAGGAATAAAAATGAAAAGAACATTGCATTAAATAAAAGTAAAAATAGGAAATCTGACGGTTACGGACGCAATTCTATTCAATTAAAAAAATTAAAAACTTTTAATTGAAACTATGTATTTTTTATTAATATATGTTATTCTGTACTATAAGCGTTTTTTCTTTCTTTACTTAATCTTGTATTACCCACAATTATTTACAGTTATAAAGGTAAGTAAATAATTTGAATTATTTTTTTTTATGTTGCACCAACTCAAGTGCCTTCTTGATTTGTTGTGACAACACACTTCGTAGTTAAAGTTGTGTTAAATGCATGGCGCGCGCGGACCGCGGACCACATCACATAGCTGATGCGACGTTGCCACATTTCTCAGCGCGGCTTGTTAAGTTAGGCGGTTGTGGATATACAGTGTACATTTAACTAATGTGCAAGCAAAAATGAAAAGCACAAGTAATATGAAAGCTCTACAATGTTATTCACGTCAGTTCTTAGGCAACTCCCATTATTTATTAGGGCCTTGTAGCTCATTGGGAAATTGCTCGAAAAATGGTTTATTCAGATAATGTCGCCATTTCCGCCAACCAACTACACGCATAAAACGACTTATAATGACTCGTAGACTATCGTAAAATTGATTTTTCCAGTTTTTCTAATTTGTATCATTAAAAAATTGACAAAAAGTACAATGAAGCTCAATCGTGGAAAAAATGAGCAAATCTAGTGTGACTAACCTTTTCTGTTTGTTGTTTACTCTTTTTAACTTGATAGGGTAAGATTGTTTAAGGTAATTAAGTGTTCCTTTAATGTAAAAATAATAACAATCTTCCCCCATCGAGTTAAAAATAGTAAGAATAGGTAAATTACCTCGTCATTCATAAGGATGTAGTGTTTCTATTTTCTCAAGAATTCAGTGATGAAAAACGAATAAAAACTGTTTTAAAAGGATCCTCTAGTTATTCTTAGTTGTTTGACGGGTATAACCGGTCAGTGAAAATCGCCATAATGTTGGTTTTTTGGCAAATTTTCCAATGAGTTGTAATGCCTTCATTTCGCTAAAATGTTCCTTGGGAACCCCCTATAATTCCTTGAAATATTTTTCGTATTGCTCGCCAAATAATGGGAGTTGCTATAAAAACTTTTCGCCTTATATTGGTTCAGGTGGAATTCGCCTTTTATTCAGTTTCTTTCAGCTTATCTTATTTAATAATTTACAGATAAAAAATTGCCAGCTCATAGAGAAAATATATAAAACTTTCTATCGTCTGGAAGGAAGGCTTCTGTTAGTCTTGGATAAATATAGAGAAGTTTTTGTTTACAATGAATAACAAAAGCTACCTAGTCGGTTATTGAAAGTCAATATTATTCGAAAAGAAAGTTTTTTCTTAGAAGGCCAAAACTTATATTTTTGTATCACAAAAAGGGGTTATGTTGTACTAATGAGGACGTAGTTCAGAATGCGTGAACACTTTCCAATGTTACATGGTGGTGTAAATACACAAATATGTAATTGTGTGGGTATGTTTACTAGACATCAAAGCTTTCTTGCTTGGATACAAACATAGTTTCTCTCTCGATTCTCTTGGAGGTTGTTGTCGGGTAAATACACACACACACACACACACACATATACAACTATATCTATACAATAAATGTATCCTTTTGGCCGTGTTCAAATACGACAAAGGAATACAATAATCTTCTTCTCAGGGGATCGTCAAAGTCCTGCAGCCATCTGCATATGAGAGCATTGCAATTACCTTAAGTAAAACTAGAATATCACTACTTGTCATGCTCTATATACGGGTTTAAATTCAATATAATTCAATTTTAGACATATTTACTGAACTTACAAAGGTCAAATATAATTGGAAAGTTAAGTAGATCTGAAAGATATGTGTATGAAGCATGACGAACACAACCACAATGAAAATGTCAATATTGTTGAACGTTCCGAATAAGTGCGAATCAATCATTCTCAATTTACGTCATCTACGTTCTATATTCAACGAACAAATTCATTGGTAATGTCCATAATTTAAAACACACACACCCACTAATAGCTAAATTCAGATTATTAATCTAATAATTTTAGTGAATAATAATATCACTTGGAATAATTTAAAATTAATTGCTTATTGAATATCTGATAAAGGATTACAAATCGATTGTGTTATCTGTATGATGTGCGCAGAGCAGTAGTTTGAATACAAACTACAATACAAATTATTATATAGAGATTTACAATTAAATAAACTATTCATATAAGTATAGGTAATATCAAACTTTGATGTATATGAATGCCACAATACAAACAAATATCAACAGAGAACAAAGAGATGACCCAAGGGTGATGCTAGTTCACGAAAATCCAGTCAAAAGACTAATTAACTGAAAACAGAGTGAATATTGAACCGCCAGTGAATTTTGTGAGCATAAAATGAACACAGGCGGAAAAATAACCAACAAAATATACATGGGGAAACTTTATATAAAATATCTTGTTCATACTTGTACTACTGAGAGCAAAGAAGCGATAACACTTTTTGTAGAGCTGTGTAAAGCAGGCTTTCGAGGGCGATCGTTGCAATATAGCAGAATTTAAACAAATCAGACTTTAAGAAGAAAGATATTCAATCAGAAGAATGGGTTTACTGGTATTATTTTGTGTATTTACGGAATTTTGGTAGACAACAATTAAACGAACGAAAAAATGTGGAATTCCGCTTTCAAGTACAGCCGAATGCACTGAAAAAGTGACGATATTTGTGAGACTGTGTAAGTTAGGCTAACAAGGGAGGTTCTCATAAAACGGCAAATGTTTAGCAAGTCAGAATTTTCAAGGAAAAGCATCCAACCAAGAATCGTAGATGAAACTAGGGGTGTTATCTTGTATATTTACAGAATATGTAATTGATTTTCTATTTTCAAACTTGAAATATTTATTTTACCCCTATCCGTTCACCATTGCCACACTTTCTTCCCTTCAAAGTGAAGAAAGCTTGATTCACACAACTAAAAGGAAGGATATTTTTCATTTAAGAGTTGTCACATTTTCAGTACACTCGACTGTACGTACATATTTTCCAGTAATACTGACAATGATCGTTTTTTCTACATGTAATTGGCAAATTAAATTACAAAATTTAAGCAAAACACTTTAATCTCTCTCTCATTAGTGAACTTTAATAAAGAACACTTTTGCCTGACAATTTTGTTGAGAATTCTTCTGAGAGAAACTTTGAAAGATTCGAGTTGACAGACGACGGTGGTTCAAACAAAGATAAATGTTTCGACAATTTTCGATATGTAACACATATATATTCTTTAAAAAGAACCAGTCATCTTTTATTGATAATAAATGGGTAGACATTTAAAGTTTGCTTTTAGTTGCGCCACTTTGGTATACTTTACTTCAAATTGGGTTTGTTTACCGATTTTGTCCGGTCCTGCTTGGCACTAAGACGATTGTAATTTATCTTACAGTACAATGGACAATAATGTATCATTATTTCTGATAAGTTACAACATAAGCTCTTGGAATTTTTATTACAAATAAGCAGAGTCTTGTGTTTAAAGCTTATCAAATACTGTCTTAAGATAACTTGGTGATTATCAGTTTTCTAGCCGTTTTAATATTATTCAGGACTGAAACAAACTTTTACAACTTAAACTTAGAAGATGATAAAAGTGGAACATTTCCAATTTTGTGTAATTCCCTTGATTGTAAGCAAAAGTTGAAGCATTTTCCAATTTCATTCGCATACTTTTCAACTCAATCAAATCGGATGAAGTGAAGCACTTTACGGCTTCTATTGTTGTATTAGGTATAATCGATATCAGACTAGTTTTTATGACTATTTACGATTAAGCCAATTGAGTACATTTTAATAATTAATAACAAAATGGAAGCTTTCACAAATTCCATTTTTTGTTTTGTATTTTTTTTTTAAATGAATTTGTATTTATTTGCAAGTTTTTTTGAATTCTCATAAAGGTATTTGTCAGTTTTCATAATCATATTGAGGTTTTTATTATCTTGTTTATCGTAAGACAGCAAAATTGGCGGACAAACAATAGCACTTAAACTAGATGTTAATTTGACACCTTAAACTTAGTTGATCTACCTTCTTCATCTGGTATAAACGATTTGTGATTGAACGTTTTACTTAGTTCGTTCGGATTTGTTTTGAGCAGATGAACTTTAAGCTACTTTTTTTTTTTAAATGAAAACATCTGTGTAATTTACTACGGAAAGAAAAGAAAAATTGTGGAAAATGTACAATAAGCAAATTTTAACTTGAATAACTTATTTCCGTGCTAACAAAAGCTTGTATTGTTCCCGGCTTTGTTGTAAGAAAAATAATAATTAAATAAGGACAGCAAAGCTCATTCAAAGTAAATTAAGTGAATGAAAAAACGACTTTTTCAAAGGTTGTAATTATTTGCTATCATTTTCTGTGCAGGTACTCGTTCTTATAAAAAAAAGCGTTACTCAAACTTATGCATTTTCAACAGTCTGTTATAGGCAGAACGTTGATTTAGTTTGTATTTTGAAAGGCTAATTGAACAAAACAAAGAATGTTTGTCGTAAAAATTAATCATAGAAAAACAGATACACGGACTTTGTGGTGGTGGTGTTGGGATGATGAGAGCATCATGTACCCTCCTATCTACACAATACGAATTCAACCTCTCTTTTGTTATCGCCCCTCTATACATAAAAGCGAACAATTCAACAATGTTTTTACTGTGATTATTCACTGTCCTAATTAATTAGGTAATAATTCTAATTGGATAGCCAGCCGCAATACGGTCTAATATTGCTGTATACTAAATAAGTCCTATTGAAGTGTTACTAACGAGTTGAATTTTTCTACAATTTACATGAATAAGAATTTTTTTGTTGAAAGTTGGAAATGTATTTTTAATACTTTGGATTAATGCCAATTTATGAATTTGAATAAGGAAAACGGTCGACTTTGTAAGTTTCGGGTGACGCTCGAATCAAACAACTAATTGAATATTCTATACGAAACTAGAACTAAAATATTTCGAAAACGATTGAAGATATCGAGATTGTATTAGTCTTATTGGATTTTAAATACGATTCTATATCTCGCCTACCCCTTAGATATTTGAAAAATTGACTAAATTTTCCGATAATTCCTTAAATTTACGTTTTGCACTGGAAAAATGGTATTTCCGAAACTAATACATCTCTTTGTATAGTTAATAAAATGTATTTTAAGATAAATAGATAGTTAGAGGCAGCGCCGTAGCCAGACTGAAGTACCAGGGGGGAGAGAGGGCAAATGAAAATTTTGGGGGAACAAGGGAGTACAATTTCTTTTTAGAAACACAGTTAAAAGTTTAAAAAAATCACTTTTACAAATTGTGACAGCGAGTGTGCTTACTGAATCTTGAGTGTGCTTATTTGATTCTTTCAGGGGGGGGGGGGGAAGCAAAACGTAGCTATAGGGGTGGCAATGTCCCCATTTGCCCTCCTTGACTACGGGCCTGGTTAGAGGAAAGTTTGCGCTACCTCGCCAGTCTATTCCGTATTAAATTTTCTTGACGGTTTTCCGAAAAGCAGCCTAAAAGTTCTCTTTTTTTGAAATTGCAATTGTAAATAACAGATCAGGTGTGGTTTTGAGCCGTCTGAAAGGTCAAAAGAACCAAACACGTTCTTTAGGAAAAACAGATATTCCAACTGTTTTGCTTTTCTTAAAATTCCAACTTATTGCCAATAATCGCCAGGTACATTTCAAGACTTTAGGTATTAGACAAAGCACACCTCCTCTTATTGTTAGATACAGATACAGATACAGATACAGATACAGATACAGATCGAGGGTGTTGGATAACTAAATAATCTTTCCAGCGTTACCCTTAAGGTTGAATGTTACTGGATTAAAAACGAACTATGAGTTCAAAAATTTTCGATATACCTTAGCTTAATATTTGGATAAACTTCACTTATACCAAGTTTAAACAAAATCTGGTAGGAAGTTTTCGAAAAAAAGTGGAAAATCCATGGTTTTCACACTATCTTATTTTTTATTTGGGAAACTTTCTACCAGATTTTGTTTAAACTTTTTTATCACATCTGATGAGGTCTTATTTAGCTTCTACATTTTTTTGTTTGACTTTCAAGTCTAGTTTTCAATAGAGCATTTCAAGAAGCATGTTCTGAAGCTATCCCAACATTGATTAAAGAAAAATATGATGCAATTATGAATGGCAGAGGAAGCTCTTGGACCCTGTTTTTTTCGTACATTTTCCTGCTTAACTGACTAAAACTTACAAGGAAAGTGACACAACTGTCCCTCTCCGATTTTGATAAAACTTTGCATACAGGTAGAGCATCAAAAAATAAGGGATGCATATTTTTTTAGCTGCCCATATTCACATTAAGGGGGTGAAACTGCCTCTTGAAGTTACCCCCTCAAAACACATTTTTCGCTATATCTCGATAATCAAGCGAGATATCGAATTCAATCAAAAACTGAAATATTCTGCACATCGGGTACTATATTACTACCTAGCAAACAGCACCCTTCCATCTTGCAGGGGTTGAAAAATACGTAAGGGTAGGCACTTTTTTGCTCCCCTTGGCAACATTTTTTGGAAATTTAAATTGTTCTTTATAAATTCATAAACTTTATTGAAGAACTAAAGTTACCTGTTTTTGGATTTTTCGATTCAGCCCCATTTTTAGGGGCTGCAACCCCCAATATGTAATAATGCACAAGATGCATTGTCAGCAATATTTTCGTAACTAGAGGCTAATGGAAAGCCAAAATGTTAAATTTAATGATAGAACATTGGATAAAATGAAAATGTAGGCGATAGTATGACACAGGGTGAAATTAAAAATACTTGTATTTTTATGGTTATCGTCAAAATATATTCATTCTTATTCACATAATTTTTGTACCGTATTTCACGGTATATATGTATTGCAAAAATGATATTCCGTGTAAAAATGCTTAAAACAGAGATGCTGTTTGCACTACGCACATTTCATTATTGCTGGGGCGCCACAAACACTGCACGTTGAATGGGTCGTCTCTCCAAATGAGAATTGCAGAGGTGTCTGAAAAATTGCAGGTCACTCTTCCACATAGCCCCTTTTATACCATGCATATTGAAAAAGTTCTATATAGCTCGGCGATGAAAATTGGTTATGTGTTAAACTCTGAAGTTTTATTATATTACTACAATATTATGTAAATATATTTTGATGATAACAATAAAAATACAAGTATTTTTATTTTCACCCCGTATCATACAATCGCCTTTATTTTCATTTTATCCAATGTTCTATCATTAAATTCAACATTTTGGCTTTCCATTAGCCTCTAGTTACGAAAATATTGCTGACAATGCATCTTGTGCATTATTACATATTGGGGGTTGTAGCCCCCAAAAATGTTGCCAGGGGGAGCAAAAAAGTGCCTACCCTTACGTATTTTTCAACCCCTGCAAGATGGAAGGGTGCTGTTTGATGGGTAGTAATATAGTACCCGATGTGCAGAATATTTCAGTTTTTGATTGAATTCGATATCTCGCTTGATTATCGAGATATAGCGAAAAATGTGTTTTGAGGGGGTAACTTCAAGAGGCAGTTTCACGCCCTTAATGTGAATATCAAAATCGGAGAGGGACAGTTGTGTCACTTTCCTTGTTAGTTGAATTGTTGATTTGCAATATTTTTTTCCAAATCTTTAAGAATTTTCCCTATATGTTAGTTTTTCGATAACTGGAGAAAATTTAAAAAAAAAATTAAAAAAGCGGGTCCAAATGAGTTATATGTAAAAAGTCCCCTTAAGTTGAGAAAACTGCTGCTTTCATACATTTACTGTGTAATTTCCTACATTAATTTAAAATTAAAAACAACCCCCAATTTGATCAATTTCAATTACAAATCTTAGAAATTTATCTCAATATTGTTTAATTTTTAATTACAAACTAATCAAACATGGAACGATAAACAGATTAGCAGTGTAGATTCGGAAATAACTAAAATTGACCTAAATCGGTTCGTATTCCTAGTTGAAAGTGGAGAAATCTCTAACAACAACTACAACAAAATTGTTCAGCTATTCGTTCAAGTTTCATATAATACAAATATTAAACACACACAGTAAAAGGTATGACAGGTGTTGCCTTATAATTTATATATTCCATTATAATAGCAATAAGAAGAGTAAAATTACAGTGGTAGACACAAAAACAAAGTATACCACCTTTTGCATACTTTGTAAACTTTGTGCTTGTCTTAATTCTTAGTTGATTAAGCAACTTAGTTATAACAAGTGTATTTGAAGATTGTATTTGACATTCACAATAAGTTTCATGTGTTTTTGACTACAACAAAAACGTTTCAATATATGTACGATTAACAGATTTAAAAATAATGATAATAGATAGAAAAATAATTTAAATTTATTTACAAATAAAAACAAAATACAATGGAAGTAATTTGTTAAATACAATTATTTGAAACGTTAAAATACAACAAATATTTCCAATAATTAAACGAGACATGGAAAATAGAGTGAAATGTCAAAGTTTTTTTTTTGTATTTATCGATTTGAATCCACAGTTAAAACATAAAATTTAGAAATTAGAAGCTTTGTTTATTTCCATCATCCACCTAAAGAAATATTTCCAGAAAAATTTCAATAAGACTTTGAAATGAGTGAAAGTGTTTGTGACTCCTAGATTGCTTTTTTACCGACATTTCAGTAGCATTAGTTTCTTTTTTTTTTGATAAAGTTGTACGTTTTTGTATAGCTTTAGCGTGAATCCTTTAAATAGCTATGATCAAACACCAACAATAATGATTGATGGCATTTGAAGCTATTATGTTTCTAGTGCTTTTCCATAGTTTATCACACGTTGTAGATGTACCTACATGCTTGTGCATGCAATCCACTCAGCATAAGTAGTATACACGTTCACTGTTTGTGGTATAATAATTCGATATAAACACGCTCTGTTAATCACCGATAAAATTCGATTTATTGTTCATCTACCCGTACTACATACGATTAATTCGAGAATATGCGTTAAATATTAGATTATTTACCAGTATATAGAAACGTACAAGAAAATTACATTGGTAATTGACACATTAGTCTATTTTGAATCAACACTATCAACAGAAATTTCACATAATTACAAAGAGAAATGACGATAAGACTAAATTATTCTCACTAGTTTATTAGGATTCTACATTATTACAACACCATATTTATTACCAAGTGCGATTAATTAAGCGTTGTGTTGTCGACGAAACACAATGCTATTTCTTTGTTCGATTGCTGTTTAATTAGTAAATGTTGAAGAACGTCCATTGAGTATTATTAGGTGATAAAAGCTTTTTATTTTATTTGAGAGAACGTCTAATTTTCATGAAAATTGAGAACCAACATACTAAGAAGAATCAGTTTATATGTTACAAGAATAAAAACACCAAGCGACGACTTTGGGATGTTCTTGAAAGGTTAAAAAGTCGCCTTCAAGATAACATGTAAGACGGATGAGATTGTGTCACATAGTGAGTATATTCTTTATTAATTGTGACATTACATTAAATTAAAAAAAGTGATTCTTCTTTGTATTTTAAACGCGTCAATTCCTCATCACTTATAATCCATCATTTATTTAATCGTTTTCGTTTCTTTCTGCTTTATTAGAATTCTATTCATTACAGTTTATTTCCGGTAATCTTCCACTGCAGATTCATCCATCAAACTGAATTTCTGCAAAACTACATTCGATCTACCTTTATTCTTTTTATGTTCATAAATTGAATCAATAACAATCAAAATACAGAGAATCAAATGTGTATGTTAAATTGTCTATGTGGATTATTTTCAAAGGATCCAAACACTAGACAGATGTCAAGGTATTGTTGCTTGAAATTAGTTAAAGTTGTCGTATGCCAACCTGAAAAAGGAGATATTTGTCGATAATTCAGTTTGACACCGGGTTGTCCATACTTTCATACAGTTTGTAATTTCCTTTGAGATTTCATAATTGCCCCCTTGATAGACCCATCATCAAAACGAATCGATACGTTAGATGTATATTTACGGTCTTTTTTGCTCTTATCAAACTCCTAAATATTGAATATCCATAAAGATACCATTATCAGTACGTACATTTTAACACATTAAGAATAGATTATCTCATTTAAGTCGTTTGCATATATAAATCGCAAGAATCCGATAACAAATTGAGTAATTAATATTTAAATGGAATGGAAGATTTTCGGAGATGGTTATCGTATTTCGGTTGATATAAAGGAAATAAGGGTTGAATGTATTCGACTGAAATTGTAAGCGAATTTGCGTGTAGTTTGTATTGTTAATCTGGACCTTTTGGGAAAACAGTACAAGATAAAAACATTATCTGTTTGATATCAAATAGGATTATGATTGACGAACAACAATTTAAATTTTTGTTGTTAATTTCTTTGCTTTTTGTAATCTGAATAAATCTTTAGAAATATAAAACTCAGTCTGTATTGATTTTGTATTAAATCCTGACTTTTATAAAAAAAAAACTACAATTCTCAACAGAAAAAGAAACAAAGAAATCATCCCTTGTTATTAATGTACCTACAGGTTTAAATAATTCCTTTTGTGTAAAACTATCTTTAAGAGAGAAAACACTAGTCGATTTATATAAAAAGAAACCTTAAAGTCTTCTCTTGATGTAATTTGAAAATATTCAAAATTGATGTTTGCTAAATTGAAGCTGTTACACTAATCAGGCGATATTTGGAGTTTTTTCTTTCAACAATACCCGTGAAACAACTTATCAAACTTACAGCAATTTCTATAGCTTAACTCGACAAATTTCAAACTTTGTTAAGATTTTCAGTTTGTTTAAATTGGCATTTGTATCGTGAACTTTTTCCAGAATATTTAAATTTTGACAGATAATTTAAAGAGATGGATTTTTACGATTAACGGAAAACCTATTCGAGAAACTGTTTTCATTATATTGCAAACGTTATAAATTTTCCTGTTTTTTTTTCTTCAACTCGTTTCCCATCTATTCAAGTACTCTTGTGAGATTTGACTAGGATTCGGTGCTGTGGTTAGTGGTGTTGGGTTAATTAAGGAAGCATCACTGATTGTATTTGTGTCATTTTTAGCTTCCATTTTCAACCTTTTATTTTGCAATCAAGAGCACAATTTCGAACCATCTTGTTTAATTCTGACAGCGAAATACATCTTTTATAAGTGGAGAATTTTAATAAAAAGTACACCTACGTTTGGAAGTTGAAAGAATATATTGACGGCAGCTTAAAAAGCTCGCAAAAATAAATAAAACAGGGAGACGGGAAACAAAACGTAAGTATTATGTAGGTAGAATACGGTTGTTTCTAAAAACCTACATATAAATTTTATTAACAATGTTTTTTTTTTTTTAATATAACAGCAACGTCGGAGCAGCTTAGCAATTTATGAAACTATGCACACAAGACAACGGAGATTTTAATGTCGTTACCTTCAATTACGTTTACCTTGTAGATACGCTGCTTTCATGTTGGCTTTAATTTTTGTCCCAGCAGTAAAACGTTAAATATTAAACAATTATATTTAAGAAAATGAATATGAAAGGGAAAACGCAAAAGAATGAACAGGATTTAGTCAGGCAAGGGAGGTTTTATCGTCGTGTTAGAAAAAAGAACTCAAATCACCATGCGAAAGGTTAATTACTTACTTATCCCTGGAGAAAAGCGTACAATATTTTTCATCATAAACGTAAAATCCCCATAACTTAATCCAAAGCCTTCTATTTGTGAAATTTATTGATTCGTGAGTATTCATCTATATTTAAACATCTAAATTGCTGGTAAATTATAGCTGTTTTTTTATAAAGTTAGTCGAAAAAAAGTTTGAATATTCGAATAGTAATAAATGTTGTATTCAATAGACGACGACGACGACGACGACGACGCTTCATACTGAAAAGTTTCAAAGTTATTGTGTTTTTTTACAGTTCATCAATGTATAAATTAAATTTTTTAAACGACGTCTATAATTCAACAATTTAAAAAAGACTGTGTCGTCATTTTTCGTAAGAATATTGACTCCATATAATTTGTAGACTGGTGACTTTTTAAGCTTGTAAACTATTGTAAACTTCCCCTATCGAAGACCTTAGAAAGAGAGTAGTAAATAATGTTAGAAAATAGCAACGAAATTCAGAAAACTCCAAAATTGAACTTTTTCTATAATACCCAAATACAAGTCCGTAATATTGTTTGTTATATGTTTATACTGACTGGATCTTAGAAAATACGGAACTATGGGACCTCTATATCACTAAACAAGACCACTAGTAATAGTAATACTGGTATTATTTTGATATATTTACGATCGTTATAGCTTGTTTGCTATTCGAAATCGACAAAGTGTCAAACTTGTTTAAATGAAGACGCATTGTATGAATTTGACGAAAAAGACGAAAAGAAATGTACAAAAAAAAAACAAACCTGAATACCGGCAGCTACTTATTAATCACGACAAATCGCAAAGAGAACGAAGAAAAAAAAGCTTGATCCAGTTAGATTCAGAAAAGCAACGAATGGCTTTAGTAAGGATAGCAAATTTAGCTATAACCATCTATCCAAATTTACAACAAACACGCTTTTCTAGTTATCCACTTTTTCAATATAGTTTTAAATAATTCCGTTTTGAAATTGACCACACAACTAAAATATATTGATAAAGATTAAATAAAGAAAGAATTCTAGATAAATTCGACTTTATCAATATTCTAATTGATCTATTTTTTGTTACCTTACACGATAAAAAAAGCAAACAATTCTGAATCAATGATTGATGTTATCATGGCGCATCCACCATTCTCACCCGTACAAAAATTAAAAGTATTGACTCTTAATTGAATACAAATGATACAAATATTGATATATTGATTCATGGAATAGATAAATGTCTATTTACATTGAATCAGAAATTATAAAACAGTATTTGACATTATTGAGTATTGATTGAAAGTAGAAGTAGTTGAATCGTAATTGACCTGATTCAGGTAGAACTGATTCAACTAGAATTTAGTTGAATAGATTTATTAGGTACTCGATAGCCAATTTATCTACAAAAAACTGTTATTAGTAAAATTGTGTTTTGCATCTTTGATGAAACACTTTTTAAGTGTGTTTCATCAAATTGTTTTATAATAAAATTCAATATATTTGTATTGTCCCAAAGATGGACATATATTTGAATATACGGAAATATTTGTTTGAACATCTCTATTTACAAATGCAAATTACTGAATAAGGGTTGTGATTATACGCTGTCTTGTTGAGTACTTGTTGTGGTATTACATCCTGTGTGCCTTTGTTAATAAATGTGGAGGAAAATTATTAAATCCGATTAAGTGAAACCAGGCGCGTTTGGAGTAAGTTTATAAACACAGAATTGTTCCAACTTTAAACGAAGTGAACGAAATTGGAATATTGTCGGTTATCAATTACAAGTTTTTCGAATTTAGAAATGTTCAATTATTCGAATTTTGATAACTGTCAGATTTCTAGAGGATCTTGATGGAGAATCAACCGAATTTCTGTTGAGTGCAAATTCTACAACAAGTTTGATTTACATCGAATTATTTGGATTGTGTTTATAATATTACAGTAGCTAGAATAAGGGTGCAGGGTGAAATAGTTGATACTTGTTGGATGTGTGCTTCTTGTCGCTTTCCTAAACTCTCTATACACACAAATATAAACTTGACATATCCGAGTTTCTTTACGTGTTCTTCTAGACGTGTCAAGATTCACAAAGATTTTTTCCACTCAAATAAATATTAAAGATTATTAATTGTATTGATGATTATAACAATTAATCAACTGCTATTTAATCAGTCAACAATGATAAGAATTGATGCCTCAATTTGGGATTTATAAAAGATACCTAATAGTGTTTTGGAGGAGTTTGTTTGTTGTTGTTTTCCGTTTGAATGATTTAGCATAAAAACTACATCGAAACTTATTTGTGATACAGATAGATTTATAAAATGATATCTCATATTGCATCTGACATATTTCACGTAACGTTACACTTTATGATGTTATATTTCCGGGGAAGTTTACAAAATATCAAAGTTTGTCTCGGGCAATATTGTCAAACAACTTTCGTATTTAAATAACTGCGACACTTGTAATAAAAACTTAATAAAATAAGTAATGGAGATCTATTCTAATCTATTTTATCATTATTATAATTATTATTTGGAAATTGTTAGTTTGTCCACATTTGTACAAATTTTTAAATAAAAATGCCAACATCAATCCACATTGACTGTTTGATCCAATTAAATTCTTTTCAATCATTGTAAAGCAAATACGCATTGGGCAAATATTAAAGTTGTATGTCGCTTGTCACTACAGTGACTGTAATTAAATTATTCAAAAGAACTGTGTTGATTAGCTGACTGTAGTTGAATTTTCGGCAACTTCCGACCTTAATTCCCGCATTTCGTTCTCAATCCAAGACGATGATAATAATTTGCCAAAGTTATAGGGTAAGACTAACATTGGATCTGGGTAAGTGATACAAACTACACTACATCCTATTGCGGCCATTAATTATTATTGTTAGTGGTAAAGTTGACATACCGGTTAACTTTATAACAAGAACTAAACTATCAAATTACAGGGACGAGACGATCTCCTTAAAGTTTCACAATAATAAAGCACCATTTACTTGGCTCACTCTTTACTACCATTGTTGAGAAAGGGTTGTTTGACTGACTTGAGGATACACAACTATTATCATACCCTTCTTTGTTTAGCTATCCCACCATTACTGGAAGACTTTTATGCCCTACCCTGGAAACTATTCCACTAACCGTGAGGATAATGAACTGTATACTAGGCTATTTACTATTTCTAATTTACATCCGGTTAATAGTTAATTTCGCGTAATTGATTTATGTGCAACATAATTAAGTTAAATTTAATAACGATTTTTCCAAACTAATTCAAATAGAATGTCACTTTTTAGATGTGGGAAATTGTGGAGAATATATTTCGACAGTATTGTCGGGTGCATTGCAGATATATTCTTCAATGTGACGGCACAAATGAGAAAAGGGAGACAAGACGTATCCTCTTATATTATGTTTTCATTGGGTTTGATTACAGTCAAATTAGGGCAACGAAACGAAAACAAGCACGCAAATTTCATCCAAATTATATTTCAACAATAAAAAGAAATATTTTATGTTTCAACATACGTCCTATGATAGAATTAGTAAAACAGAGAATGCTCTTTATCTTGATATTTTACTCGTATCGTTTATATTCAAGTCGATGGGGATGTTGGTAGAAGATATTCCACCTTTAATTAAATAAACGTTGAACTCGTTATGTGGAGTACAGGTGAATGAATTAAATTCGAGTCTGTGTGCTCATTTAGAAACTTTTAACAATTTTTGACGATTTGATGGTGACGATGAAATTGAAATTTTAACAATACCCAAGATGTGATTTTTTATTCAACAATGCTATACTTTTGGGTTCATCTGGGTTGTAAATAATACAAAGGTGAAGAAATTCAAATTGCATGATAATTGAATAAAATCGATAAGATTGAGATAGACGCGGAAATTCGTACAGAATGTCGTTGATTATTCCAGTTTCAATCTAGTATAGATATAGTTTCATGTATTTCTAATTAGTTAAACTAGTAGGTAATGTAAACTCTCTCATTAACTGATCAAATTAAATAATTTTCGATTGCGTGCACGCATCTTGTTTGTTATTGTATAGGCTAGATTTGTGATTTTGAAGAACAAGATGTTGGTAGAAAGGGAAATATTGTTGACATGAACCAGTTTGTTGTCACATTTATGTGGACATCTGGACAATTTCCTTCAGGCAACAGTCAATTCCTTATCGATTTTATTTTTCTACGTCATCATCTTGTCGTCTTTGTTGATTTCATTTTATTCACAAGCGATATAATCCAATGATATTTCAATCTAGTAATTAATACGAGTTAGTTTACATGAAAATTAATAAATAACAAATTTCCAAGGAAATTCGATGGAAATTTCAGGTTGGATGCATTTGATTGTATGTAGGAATGAAATGAAAAGGTGAAAGGTGAATTTTATAAATTTTCCAACTAGGTGCATTTCATTTAACAAGTATACGTACGTATTGCAGTCTGTTTATTAAACGAAGTTGTCTTCAAGGTATGCATATGAAAATATCAACTGAAAATTATTTCAACGATATTGTTGGCGCTTCAATTTTAATCAATTTAACACCTTAATTCAACTTCAACTTGTTATGCCTAATTGTTATCGATACTGTCAATTTAAAATAAAAATTATAGAGGATTTTAGAGGGATTTTGATTAAATTTAGTGCTCGACTCCGTGTTTCGATTACAGTTCACAATGAGATATGTTGATGTCTTATAACAACTCACCCATCCATTCCCAACGACCGCATTTCTCCCAATAGACTTTCTGTTTTTACTAAACCTATCTTCTTAAATTGCATCCCAAATGGGCCTTACACCCCAAAACAGCACGAAGAAAGAAGCCCAGAATGCCCTCTCTTCTTGTATCTCCATCTACAATTACATTTCAACCCCTCTATTTTATTATTATTAAACAAAACTTTTCATTGTGTTTATGTTGAGATGCAACAATAACAGAATATACAATTACATCAGTGAATTTAAACAGATTAGTATAGTTTCGAATATGATTTGTTGTTGTTATTAAGGCAGCAAAGTTTGAGGTTGTGTTATGTTGAAATTATATGCAAATAATGCATACAGACAGGGTTATCTTTTACATGTACGGTTTCGTATAAACTCACCACAGCAACCGCATAAATAACGTGCTAGGTAATAAGCAGTCGATGGACTTTACAACACACGATCAATAATCAAGATTAAAACGGTTTGTGGTGAAAAATCGACAAATATGAAGAAGAAGAAGAAGAAGAAGAAGAAGAAGAGGGCGAGTCTTGCACCATAAACAAACCTTAAATGTATAGCCGGTGGCTGTAACTCAATGTTGATCTGTTGATTTTTGAGAGGCCTGCCATTTTCGGGGTGATATTACAAAGAAAATAAGCCAGTCTATAGGGGATGGTAATCGTAATTCAACAATTGATCACTCTTTAGTTGACATCATTACGGTTATTTGGGGAGTTTTTTTGTCGATCGAAACATCTTTGTTTTCTATTGATAACAAGAGTTGTTTTAAGAATCAACTTTATCGTAACATAATATAAAATATTGGGAAAACGAAGAAAATATAAATACGTATAAATATAATATGTTTCTATTTTTATAGGATAAAAGAGTCGAGAGTCTCAAAGCCATTCCATTTGAGATTGGAAAATTTGCCGATTCTTTATGCTTTCTTTGATAATCGGTTCTCGTATTACGAGAAAGAGAAAATCGCAATTCAATAACCAAAAAATAATACGAAAATCAGGCTTGATTCTATAATCACTCAGTGTGTTTGGGGGGTGAATCCTGCCACCGCTGTTGTAGTAACTCAGGTGGCGAGATATTTGGGTTTACCTCTGTTTTTTTTTTGTATTTGTCAAGTGCTTTCAGGTGGATTGCTTAAACGTTTCTATAAATTATAAAACGGCATGTACAAATTACAAGTTGGAAATTTCTTCTTCGGGGTGGTTGTTGTGTGTGGTGTGTTATGGATTGGTGACGGCGCGCCTGTGCTATACCAGGACATGTTTCAGGGGGTCTCCGTCTATAGCAGGGTGGCGTTCTACTCAGTTTGCAGGATTCCCGCACTACTCCAGGATACCTGTCGCGTTTCACAATGTGCACCCTATTCTGCCGCTGATTCTATTTTCTTACGGCGACTAAATCAAAATTCACGCTATAAAACAATAACAATGTAAGAAGATTTTCATAAATTTCAATCTGTAGAAAAACAACACAATAAAGAACTACAATAAACTAATCGCCCAATATTATCAACCCAAAGAAAACTTTGAAAAAGTGATGTTTATTAGCAATGTGAGAGTGTTAAATTTCTGGTAAAGTGATGAAGCAACCGAATTTTTCTTAGTTTAGTTTAAAGTTTCTACAATAATTATTTGAACAAGATCCAAAACACGATTATGGCGATAATTAGAATGTTTAGTCTGTGTTTGTTGTGTACCGCCACAAGTACAGGTGAGTTTCTACAAAGTTTACTTCTAAATTATAGGGAAAATCATCGAATATAGTACATCAAACATCTGTGCGACAAACGGAAAAGTGTTTTTCTTGTCTGCATCGACGTCTCGACGGCTTTTTTTGAAACAAGCACAAACGACACCCTTTCTTTGACGATACGCTCTTCTATTTCTGCTTCGTTTGCATCGTTGATTCATCACCCTTTGTGGATTACAAATATTTACAAGCACGAATTCGCAATTTTTGATGCAATTCACATTTGCGGTGTCACTATTTGTAGTTGCTATAGCTTATCATTTTATCAGTTTCATCTTTCTAATATGCACTCTAAACTCCCCCATGTTTCGTGCAAGATAAACACGGCTTATGCTCTTTTACAAACAATCTAAATAAAAAAGAAACAGCAATTTTTTCTCGTGTAAACGTTACTAAATTTGTTTCGGTCGTCTGTGGCCGAACAAACAACGTAATTTATCATGACATTTCCATTTTGGTTCGAAGATAACTTGTGATGGAACTTTTCGGGATTCCCAATATACAGAAAGCGATACACTTCAATTCTTTCTGTAACTGATTAAAACAAACGCCATAATTTTTAGACTGTGTATCTATTTTTCTATTGGCGATAATAAATAATGAAGATAATATTTCTGTCGATTGTAATTCTTGACGTCGGATTCGATTCCTTTTTTGTATCGCCTAAAGCGAAACTCACTTTACTTTTTTACGTTTACAAGTTTAGTGTGTATGTCGATCAGATTATCCTGTATTTGTGGCAATATTTTTCGATTAAATTGCAGTTATTTTATGGAAATTATTGGAATACTTCCAAATATAAACGAATTGAAGAACCAATTGTTTCTTCCAATTTTAGAAAGAAGGTAATCTTATCTGGATCAAATCTTGGTTGTTTGTTATACATATAAGGGTAGAGAATAAAATCAAGTTAATTTTGTTGTTTTACTTCTCGGAAGATTCAATTTCAAATAAACATATTTCAAAAATGATGATATTAAAGTCAGGGCTTCGAATTGTTATTTTTTTCCAGTTTTCGTTAAGGTTCAGCAAAAAAAGTATGATCGGTTCAGTTCCGGTTTTCTTTCTACGATTTGCGGTTCCGTTTAAAATGATTAATTTTCAAATTTTTACATTGTACTTTAAGAGGTATGTACAACCTTTAAGATCTATTTACAAGGTAAATACTTTTTTTGGAATTTTCCATTAGCAGAACAATTTTCATGGTGATATGTTTTACCATGAGGTAGAAAATCGCAAAAACTATCAAAAATCATGTAAAACTTCGACCGTCAACAAGAGATGAAAATTCTTCTTTTTAACTCACTGAAAAATATTGAGCCGTTTCAGGTATGTTTGAAAAACTCATTTTGCAGGGTTAATCTCAATCCCCAATACCTCCCTTAGGCTTGAGTATAGGCACGAGCGACAAAATACGTAAATGAAATGGACTATCTATACCTATATAGTGGCCGCTTGGGAATTGTGAATTTCGACCTATAAGTCTAGCTACTTTGTGGTTGGGGTCCACAAAGAAAACCTTTTACCGTAATTTCTATGAATGGCAATGGACAATGTAGGAGTGAAGCTACCTGATTTTAAAGAAATGTTGTCCGCATCTTTTATGAGTTGTAAATTATTCATTATTATTTATTTTTTTGAGTACCGCAACTATAAAGTAATTTGACTTATAAGTCGAAATTCACGAAGCCCAGGCGGCCACTCTACCAAAAATTATCGAAATTAAGAGTTTCAACACAGTTTCGGAGCAGGGAAAAAAGAAGAGATGAAGAAAAAGATCGTGTTAAGTGGTATACCTACTTGAACCGAAAAAAACTTTTTTGTTTTCGGGTCAGCTCCGATCAAAATTTCATTTTTTTTTGTTTTCGGTTCAGCTCCAATCAAAATTTCATTTCTTTTTGGTTTTCGGTTTAGTACCAGTTCGAAGCACTGATTAAAGTTCTCTTCTGTCTATGTATCTGTTTTCGATAAAACATCATTCTCCATTTTGATACTTTATATAACTACACTCAGGTGCACATATAAAGCAGACCACTTCAGATGCGGCTGTGTAAAACAGGCTTATGAGGGCGGTCGTCTCAATACATATAAGAGAATTTTAACAGGACAGAATTTGGGAAAAAAAGTTGTTCAATCAAAACAAGGGAGTGGAGTTACTGGCACTTTTGTGTATTTACCGAATTTTAGCACGAAAGAGAAAATGGCAGGAGAATAAGAAATGTTTATTATATTATTTAGCTCTAAAAGCTTCTAAAAAATAATCACTGGATCACCTTATTGTATATTTTGTAACATCTTTTTAATTGCAATTCATTTACTCTAATTTTCTATAAAGAGGGTGGCTCTACAAATTTGTTATGGCAAAAACGCGCTCCCTACCTCCTCAGCTTCTTCCTCTGACGAAAAAAAGCCTGATTTACACGAACCGAAAAACGTGATATTCCTCGCTCAAGAGTCGGTATCTTTTATGTGCACTCAAGTGTACCTATACAAAATGTTGTATTAATTGATATTCTCTCCTACTTTTAGCATTTAGAGGATTAATTTAATTAGACATCAACTTTCCATGAAAATCTTTTTCGTTATACCCAGTCTCCTATTAACCGAACAATTGAATCATATCAGTCCGAGACGTGATTCAAGCCAGTTGGAATCTCTTTGGCCGCAAAAGAGACATCATTACAGATTCGGTTCAGTTACACCAATCATTCGCTCAGTTTGATGAAACTTTCTATGGATTTACGGATATAAAGACTCACTCGCCATTATCATTCAATCTTGAACGTCTCAACTAGGATTTATATTTGAGCAGAGAGAGCGTAATACAGCCACAAGGAAAAAAATCAACCAAATCACTTGACTTGTCTGTTTGACAAATTAAAATTCTCTACCATTTAAAACAGAGGCGTATATTCTTTAACATCATCAATTTCGAGCAGTTGTACAATTTCAGCACAATATTCAGCAGTATGGGGGAAAAAATGTGAAGTGTCGTTATTTTTTCATGCCACTGAAAAAATGATGGGCGTTACTTCAAGTGGTCGATTTGTCAATTAAAGTAGAGATTGAATTGTATCGTTGTTCTTCATCCGACAATTGCGAATGATAAATTTGGATCATTCTAGAGACTATCTCTAGATGCTGTTAGAATGAAAAGAAATTGTGTTGTACTTGAAATCTTGAGACAGCTGTCTGTTTTCAAGAACTTGAAAGAATTAAAACAATAACAAGAAGTATTAAGGCCGATCCACACACGAAGATATATCTTATAAGACGGTCTCATGGTACGGTGCAATGATATATATCTATCTCTGTCGGTATCATGTATAGACAAAGCTAGATATATATCACTGTACCGTACCATGAGACCGTCTTACTAAGATATATCTCCGTGTGTGGATCGGCCTTTAGGAATTTAAACAAGACAAGTTTCGTGTTGTTTTAGTTGGTGTGAAAAGCCTCACCAAGGGACGACATAAATAACTGTATAATCTTATTTGGTTAGCTTGGCCATACTTTATCTAATTACATTCTCTACATATAATTTATAATTTCGTCTACAATACAATTGTAGACGTCTCTCTCTTAATAACACACCACATAAACATATAAATTAAAGCTATTAGTTCTAATTTAGGGAAATTATTTGATAGATTGGCAATTTAGTTTTATAAAATTTTAATATAAACGTACCTTGATTAAAATTTACCGGTTCAGTTATTGATTAATTTTGATGAGACTTCTGACGTCACTAATGATAACTCGTGCATGTAATTTGAACTATAATTTTGCAAGAAACATGCCAGATTTGTTGCAATATTCAACCTCTTGATAGCTTTGCACGCACGTTTATCTACAGTAAGATCGTATAGTTTTCTCTATTTTATCTATCTATCAATCTTTGAATAGACTCGTTGGACACCTCATTATAGCTCTAATTGCTTCTTTTAGCACATTTCAAATTAATTTAAATCATTTTTTATTGCTGGGTACTTATTCGGATTAAAATATGGTAGATTTGTGATACTGTAATGCGGCACTATCGTCACACTATTCAATTCACACGATCATAATCTTATGGGTATAACTAACTAATAAAACTAGTAACAAATAGGATTGATACGTATGTACACACATCTCTTTGAATTTCATACCAAATATTTGTTCGTTCGTGACGATATAAAATAGTTTGATCAAGCGATCAACATTTTCGTTATCTAATTTAGCCAACGAAAATAAGTGATCTGCTGAGCAAATTAAACGATTTCTTCAGTCAATCAACATAGTTGCTTTAAATTTGAAGAGATCAATCTAACGCCATGGCTCTCATTTTTTGATTTGTGACACGTTGATGGGGAAAAATGTTGAAATTTATGACCATTAGTGGAATAATTTCTGTAATTTTATCTTAACAAGAAAATAAATGAGGATGGTATAGGAAAACGCTAATTTTCTTTATACCAGGTAGATCAATAGGGAAAATTTAGGCGGAAATATATGAACCGATTCGATAAATTCCAAGTAATAACAGTTGTTTTGACAAAGAAATGATTTGGATAATGTTTATTAGTTTGATATTATCCGGAAATTTGGTTATTGGGTATCTTTTGGTCATTATTTTTCCCTAATAATAATAACAACAATACCAAATATGGATCGATATTCGGTTTATTTTACAATAAAACTACAATAATGCAATGTACTTTTTTCCCTCGTTAATAGACATCAAAGGTCTATTTACATGACATTGTGTGACAGTATAATAAAGCCGTAATAAGCCTTTTCAAGGAATTTTCAAAATATTTGTACATTATTATATGACCGAGAATATCGATTATTATTGAAAGTTGAATTGACCTCGAGTAAGGACTGTCATCAATATCTTTTGAATCATTAAATCATTATCATTGTCCCAAATTTGAAATGTTCTAATAATATCAAACAAATTTGTCATCAAATCGGATACATTTATTGATAGTTTACAATAAATTTTAATTACTGCCCATCATGACAACTTGTGTTTTGTGTTAATCTATTACTTGATGGCACTTTAAAGCTGCACTTTAGAAAAACTGGTGAATTAGTCCATGTAATGGTACAGTAGGTGGTTACCCTTTAGACTTAGACGAATAAGACAATTTACTAGTGAAGATGTTATTTTCTGCTACTAGAACAAGATTCTTAACAGTGGCTTGTTTATCACACTGTAAATCACAAAGTAATTAGCTGAAATCTGTAATCAAGTAAATTGTTGTTGGAAATTGTTTAGTTAAAAATTAATGATTTTTTTGTCTGTAAAACTTCTACAAAGTATCAATGAAGGGTGATAAAATTTGGAAATGTCCAAAATAATGATGAATGTAGGCGAAAATTGGGTTAATTCTCAAAAAAAAAACCGGTGGATCTATAATAATTGCTTTAATTGATTAAATTAATAAAGTCGGATAATTATTAAGAGCTTTCGATCGATGAAAAAATGCCATTAAAGCTTGAAAATATCCCTAATTCATTATAATTTAATTCATCTCAAATTCAAGCTTATTGAGCTTTCTTGTAATAGATCAACACAGATGATGAACCTTGAAAATTACAATCGCATTGAATTTTACACGTTACAAAATGAATCAAATATGATGAATCATCATCATCATCATCATCATCCTCGAACATCTATCGTCAGCTTATCTGATACATTTCAATATTGCCAAACTGACACATGTTGAACTTATTAAAGCATCAAGTCAGTGAATGAACCTGGATCAACAAGCCTAAATCCGACATTAACAAGACTGATAACTTTATGACAAGAGAATATAGAAAGTTTGTGATTAATTTAAACTATCCTGTTGAAAATGTATAAAAAGACCACAAATAAGCTCAACTTATATCGACTAATAGTCGGCTTTGTAGCGGTCTTTAGCGTTTTATTCGTAAAATTTAATTTTAAAACTCTACGGTCGACATTTGATCGAATACAGTTTTAACATTTTAGAAACAGTTAAAGTACGATTATAATATTTCTAATGGTCAAAGCGTCTACTATTTCAAAGCTTTTTAACCGTAACTGTTGAAATATCAACTGAACCTAAAGGCTGTTTCAAAATTATTAACTCTCTTTTTAGTCCTTTAAATATTCAGAATAGAGACAAGCGATATTTTTATAATTTGTGTTTTTTTTTTGGCAAATAGACAGGAAATTTTCATTCATTCTGTTTAAACGTTGTGCGGCATGCTTTATTTCTCAACAAAACATCAACGGTTGATATTGAAAAACTTGAGTTTTGTTCCTTTGAGAGCAACTACAGATAAATACAAGATGGTGTACCTGAAAGGAGGTAACATACATTTGTTGTTTGTGCTTCTTTTCTCACATATTAAAATATTATTCTCCAAAAAAAAAAATGAAAATTTCAATTAACAATCTACTAGATCAATTTATCAATTTAATGTTTGTTTATCTTTATTTTTATTTATCTGGGTAATCAAATAATCACACAACTCCATCTCATAAAGATTCCACTCAAATTTAGAGCCACAATCTCTGCTTCCTTTTCAATATTTTTTCGCGTTCTATTCAGTGTATAGAAGGCGGAATTCTCAAACTGATATGACAATTAAATTAAAAATCTCAACGGTTATTTATTAAGAGAACAATAAATACAAGCATATCAAAGAAAATTGTAAAATTCCATGACAAATTTATACGAATAACAAACACTGCACGACCTCCGCAATTTTCTAACAATGAAATGACAGTATCGTCTTTTTACAGTTTACAATGCAACCATAAAATATGACTTGCATTCAACCATATCCATTCGTCTATATCGTCTTGTACCCAACAAAATTGCCAGCTTAATGCATATAACAAAATATCGTTCACATCAAAATGTTGTGTGTGCTCTTTTATTTTTGCTCTAGAATCGACTGAATACTGAAAATGCTACTACCCAGGCTAGGCCAATGTCCTCTATCAAAACAAAGTTTGTTATTTGCAAAACAATTTCCAAAATAGTCAAGAACTTGTGTAAATATTCCAAATAATTTGAGAAAGTTTAAGCGATAAATTCTCGACTTTTAATTGCCAGTGTGTCTGAAAGTTTTTTAAATAGTCAATTTCACAATTTATCCTAATTTTGAGCTTGAAATCACTGAGAAAGTTATCAGTTTAGAGAAAGTGTACAGAGAGATTCGTTTTATTAGATTTTTTCGTGGCCACCGAGAATTGCCCTTCAATTTCTTTTATAATGCACTCATTTCGTCTAAATATAATTACAAAATATTATAATAACATCAATGAGGCTATTTAACTTAACACCTATTGTTTCTAATAGTGAGATTTAAATCTCTTTTCCTGTTTTTTGAATATTCCTTTAGGTGAGATTGTTTGTAAAATAAATCGAAATCAAATCTACCGGATGTGATGGATGTGCTATCAAGCTGTGACATTGAGGCAGTGCTGAACGAATTCAAATGGGCATCTATTTCTACTGAAAATATACATAGATAGATCAACGTGAGTTTGCACAAGTCGGCGCATTTAAAGAAGCTTTTCGGAATAGTCCGCTTAACCGCTCGTGTCTGTTTGTCAAAATTACAAATGTATCAGAAAGAGATAGATTACACTTTATGCACATCTATTATAGGCAAGATCCACAGCACATCTATTGTTTGGGACAAACTTAGTTTGAGTCTACTATAGGACCAATATCCATAGAAATATAGATTTACCATTTAGACTTTTAACGTTACAAATGGTGGATGCGCCACCGCCACAATACACACACAATCTTTAATTTGGTATAATCTAGATGGACGTTTATTGGCTAAATTGTATTGATTTTGGCTAGATGATGTGTGTTTTAAATTATGTAGTCGTTATACGGACGATAATCACAAATAAAAAAGTAACATGTCACATAAATCTGTAATGAAAAGATAAACAAAACATCCGAGTCCAATTAAAATGTCATCCATTACCATATGCAAACAATGTAAATTAAATACACTTGAACTAGAGAGAGAGAGAGAGAGAGAGAAAGAGATGTAAAGAGTGAAAAGAGTTATTTAGACACGCCGTGCACGTAACATGATTAAAATAATTATCACTTCAAACAAGAACTGAAGTAATAGAAAAAAGTGTATCATGTAGATACGCTGCGCCAACCATCAGGGTAATTAATGTAAATAAATGGCTTACATACATGTAGATTGAATTTTGCATCAAACCGAAAACACATTCTTTCCCTTCCGTTACACTTGATTCACTTCTTTGATTTGTTTATGGTTTGAAAAATTATTGAAAGAATAAGATAAAGGAGATCAATATTAGTTAAAAATAATTTGGCACGAATAAAAACTAATAGTAGCAGCAGCAGAGAGATTCAAATTCAATTGCATGGAAGTATTTAAATTGTTTCAACGAAAACAATGTCGGTCTTTAGTGCGAATCTCATCTGGAAATATTCTTTGAGTGGAGATTGCTTCTTTAATTTATGAAATTTTCTTGAAACTTAATTGAATCTATTTCCTCCTAGAAAATTGCAAGGATGTTAATTTAATTTCAGTGTAATTTTTTCTTATTCAATCTACAAGTATTATAAATGTTGCAAGTTCATTAGGCTTCTATAATAGTTTAATATTGCTGATATGAAATATTCACATGTTCAATATTCTATATAAGCATAATTACTAGTTTCTAACTTCTCTTTTTCTTTAAAAGAACATCGTCTCTATTAACATCAGGTGTTCTACCTAAGGCTTTATAATATTATTTAAGCCTTTAATGAAAAAGTCACTAATTTGCTATCGTTGTTTCAAAATTGGAAAACTAAATAGTAAAACTTTGAGAAATTTGTAAGAGCTTCACAAACATTAATAAATTTTCACAATTTCATTCTAAAGATATTAACAATTATCATGATTAGAAGTTCTCGTTGTCAGAACTGATACTGCTTGCTTTACTACAACTAACTTAATCGATCGATAAGATTATCCCTCTGTTAAGTAGTGTAGCTTACTAGATAAATTCCATTAGACTTTTAAATTGTAAGTGTTTGGAGTTACTTTAAATGGGAAATGTATGACTCGCTTACTTACTCAGTAGATAAGAAATTCGATGATAATTTGAGTTGCTTAAAGATTCGTCAAGATTGTAAATAAAGCTAAGAAACGAAAGTTTCTTTATGAAAACATGTTTCAAAAAATGCAAGTCAACTAATGAAAATCTGTTGAATTTATTCGACAGTACAATGATAAAGTCTTCATCCAGCTTCATCATTGTAGTTATGGAGTTTTGAATCTCTCTCTTGAGGATAAAAAAAAAGTTGTAACAAAAACTTGAAACAAATAAAAATAAATGTACGCATATTTTTCCCGTCATAACACAATATTAAATTTAACTTTAAACTAAAAGTTATAAGGTTGACTTATTGTTGGCTAGCTTGTATGAGAATTATTGGATAATAACTCAAAATTGACAATTATCGTCATGATAAAAGTAGAGAATTGCTTGTCATCATAATGTTTATTATTTATTGCATCCGTTTATATTTTTAAGATAAAGTTAAATTAACGGTTTGATTTCATGATTACCTTGTTTTCTTCTATTTTATTTTTTAACCCTTGTTTATCCCAGGAGAAGTTGCTTAATTAGATAAATCTTTCTCATCAGCATCATATTTTACACAGAATAACTAAAGGTTAAATAAAAAAATACCGAAAATTTTGCAAGTTTTCTCACCAAATCAACTTAAGCGTTCTATGTTGTACCTCATATAATTTCCCATTTTTACAATTGATAATTAATCAAGTAGTAATTAAATGATTTACTTTCAATTTTCTCATCGGTTACTAGTAAAGTAAGCTTAATTCATTATGTTAAACCTTACTATTTCGGT
This sequence comes from Mylabris sibirica, assembly GCA_039776855.1. NCBI lineage: Eukaryota > Metazoa > Arthropoda > Insecta > Coleoptera > Meloidae > Mylabris > Mylabris sibirica. Next base: position 3,443,285 of record CM077843.1, read on the forward strand.
AATCGTAGAAAGTCCCATTTGCGAGTTCAATTTTAGTGTGAATTTGACTCACTTTTTACAGGTGAAAATTATGCGTAACTTAAATTTAAATGCAGTACGAAGAAAATAACAAGGGTAAGAGAAACTGGGTCGGTTTCTTTTTCAGTTAATTATTAATAAAGTCAGGTATTTGAGCTGAAATAAAAATATTTCGCATACTTGTAATTCAGTTAAAATTTTCAAAAGCTTCCTTCTGGGTGTTGCGTTAAAGCTTCTTCAATTAATAAATTTTAATTTTTTGACAGATCTGGTTATACTTAGTTTGTAAGAAAAGAATAAAAGTCTGAGTAGATCTAATATTTTCAGTAACATTATGGATAATAATTGAACTATTGTATTGAATGTAGGATTGATGAATAGTCATTTCGTTTGTATTGTGAAACGTAAATTAGAAACAAAGTAATAATGATTGTTTATGGTTGGTCATTAATTTCATTCACCTCATCTAAAGTTATTAAATTACGTCAAATTTCATCTCGATTAATATCAAATAATTCCTACAAAATACTGAAACGAAATTCTTATTGGTTGTACATAATTTTTAATTGAACTTTCTTATGTGCCTTATCTATATAGCTATAATGAATTATCAGTCGAGATCGGCACATTTAGCATCTTTAGGTTGTTTATTTAAACCACGTACAAAATAACCCTTCAAGGTGATGATTAATAGCAGACACAGGAAATGATCCACGTTAAATTCAAGCTCGTACTCCTCTTCTAAACACATATCCATGGTATAGACACGAGTTGGTTACGGTGAACGTGATGTGGAAGCGGATTTTTTCGTCTACCCTTTTAGTATACAGTCACACATGCAGACAAAAAAAACAAGGCAAGTGTCAAAAAAAAAACAAGCAAACAAGTAGACCGACAAGTAGATTTTCAAATTGGCACACAATTGTTGAAATCAACTTCCTATTCCGGTAAATCGATCTAATTCAAATTCAAAAATTCATTGGAGCATATCGAACTGAATAGGAGAAATCCGATTTTCTAGTCTATTGTTGTTATTGTTCTGGATTGACACCTACGAAACTACTGTCAAATTGATTTACCAAATGAAACAAGCATTCGCATTAATATAAGCTGTATTGCTGGGTTTGATTTAATTTTAAATAAATGGTGGTCGAAATGTTGACAATTTTCGTGCGGTTGTGGATTATATCCGATCGAATTGTAATGATAAATTATTACTAACAATTACAAGGGAGTAGACAGAGAGAGAGAGAGAGAGAGTTTATACCAATATTTGATTGTTTCCATATCTATATGTCTAATAATGCTTACGCGGTAAATGTGGCCAACTACAAACTATTCTCTGTGGTTTAATTAGATTTCGGTGAAATTTTCATTTCTAATCATTACAATAAATTTAATCAGTGCAACCGAGTGCAATCTATGACATAAATTGGGTACGATCGAAACTAGAGAATCAAGGAAAAACTCTATTACCACAATAATTACTTTTATTGATACGTATAACGCTGTTGATTAAATTTCCAAGAAAGAAACCATATAAATTTACACTATATACATATTTTCAAGTGTTAAAATAACGAATAAAGTCACCGAAATAAAAGTTGGAATTGTTCAAATATATGTCCTAGTAAATACAGTTGAGTTTTCCATGTAATATTAAATTCGTAATTTAAATGCATTAAAGATTAAAGTCTATACATTTCTTATGCGATATTCTAACTGCTGAACTAGATATCATCAAATTTAATCAAAGTGTTAGCTCAAACCGAATAAAACTTGATGCAAAAAGAAAATCATGTCTAACAAAATTTGAGTTGAAACTCACTCACTCCAATCGTATGTAAAACCAACAAGCAATGTCGTTGGACTGTACTGTAATAAAATTTATTCCGATACTGAATGGCCGCTTTGTAGGTGGCAAAAATAATTATCGCCTCACATAGGATATTTTAACGAAAGTTTTGCAAAATTGAAAAAATAACAATCTATTTTTGATTTACTACATTCAAGTCTCTATTATAAAATTTTAAAATAACATTCGTTTCCAAAATTGCTAGATTATTGAAATTAACTAGTGAGAATTAGAACGAGAGCTACTAATATTCAAAGTTGGTATTAGCTGCTTTACCAACAGAAGATATCGATCTTTCCCTTTTTAAGATAAGATTATCAACTTAGTAATTCTTGAACCTTAAAGTCTAGTTGAGAAGTTTCATTTAACGGCCTGCGGTCATCTTGACCCTTTCTTACAATATTTCAACGTAATTCACTGGAGTTCTTTGCTTCGTTGTTAGAATATAAAGAAGCTCTATCATCGCTTTAGATATTTCCTACAGTCCTTAATATACAGTCTGTACGCAAATAGGGGTAGATAGGGGATGAAATTTTGACCTACTACTTAATTTAATTAATTACTAATTACCTGTGCGACTCCAATCTACCCTTAAAAAGATGTGCGTTACTTACGGAACAGTCAGTGTACCGCTTATTCTACTAGTAGAATAGTAAATAGATTTTATGACTCATAAAATCTATTTATATTTATTTTACAACTCCATAAATTATGAGGTAGTCAAATTGGTCCTCTTTTCGGCCTAAACATCGTTTTTCGTCCGATAAATGCCACACTTAGGTTCAAAGTAGGACCAAAAATCCATTGTTCAATGATTCTCTTTTCAGTCTACTAAGTCTTGAATAGTGGGTTTTGAGGGTTGAAACGAGGGCCAAAATTTCGACTCGGGCTTGCTTAAAATATAAAAAGATATTATTCGTGTGATTCTATTTGCCTGTCAATGTTTAAAATTATCGAAATAGTGTCTTTGAAACATTTTACTTGAACCATTTCACAGTCGGTGTATGTACATGAATCGTTAAACTGGACACAGAACATTGGTATTCACAATAACGTGCCAACAATGTATAGGTACACCATACTGATTTTTTGTATTCGTCCTTTCTATTTGTTCACGTTTATACACTTGACTTTTGAACATTGATGTTGGATAACTTTATTGATATTACTACATTTGAGCTGTTTGTGGTTGTCTTTATATTCGTATACGGTTTTCACACCTTACTGTAGTAACAAGTTGGAGTTGACCGAATTTAATTAGTAAAAGCAATGTTGAAAATTTTAACGTCTAATAAACCGTTTAGAGCTAATATAAAAACACTGGAATCACCTTTAAAGTAAGTGCTTTTTTATGTTTAATTTACCAAACTTTCTCATCATTCACAGTAAAAGATTCTTACAATTGCGATCACTCTCTATTGATTTATCTCCAAATCATTACTGATTTGGAGATAAATCTGATAATAATACAAGATCTTAACAGAGAATAAGTCAATTATTTAATTTTATGGTGAAGTAGTTTTTGTTGTAGCTATAATTCAGTAGACAAACTTTACAGGCTTCTTAAAGTTGGCATGATTTTAGTTACAGTCAATTTACAAACGATCTTTCGTGTAGTAGTTAGAGCTTTCAAAAAAATAAGATAAAACGAGAAAAAATCAAAAAGAAAGAGCTCAGCTTGATCTAATTCGTCACCAAACTGTATAATTATGAATTCCCATTGATAAATTGTGATTTCTCTATCATAATAAACGATTAGACTAATCTCAAAATTAAGCAACATTAATAGTCTGCTAATCCTTTCAATTCTATCCGGATAATAACCGAATTGTATGAGAATACAACAACATACATCTTAAATGTAATTGGTTTGTGATTAAAGATAGGTTTTAAGTGGTCGTTCGTATTGCTTTTACGCTCACCTGTTCTAAACTAATTTAATTCCACCGTGTACAATGTAACAAAGCATCGTGTACTGTTGATGTCATGTAAGGGAGAATTTAGAAAGCTTTACGTAAATAACGAAAATTATAGTCGGTAATATTATTGTTAAAACAATACAAATAAGAGAAATGTTTATATTATTAGATACAAATTAACTAATTTAGATGTAATTAATATTTTCAATATCTACAAAGAAATAATGTTTAGCTTGACGAAATTTTCCTGTTAATTAATACATTTTCTACTACAATAACATATGGTTGAAATTCAATTAACTAGGCAGGTTTCTATAGTGATTGTAATAATGCACCTATAAAATACCAATAATAGTTTGTAACGAAATCCCAAACATTCAATTTACTGGTAATTATGCTAAATTATAGTAGTAATAGATCAGATATTATTTTGTATTTGAGGGGACAATATATGAATATAATCAAGCTAGTTGTAAAAATGGTGGAGGCGCCGTTGTACGGTTATATTTTTCTAATCTTGTGCTAAGATTAGAAAACTAACGTGATATCGTCTGGTAATATCGATTGTTTCATAATTACCATTTATATAAAGCTAAAGTTTTCAACTGTAGTTGACATACGTTGATAGGTAATACTTGTAATGCAATTCTGTCGAAACTTTCTAATAGTATCGTTTACGAGAAACTCTTATAAGCTTCAACACCACATGTTTATATGTTTATAATATATAATTTGACCTAGAGAGAGGATCTGATAATACTTAGTAGAAAGGCGAAACAAAACGGAACAGAAAGAAATAATCTTTGGATATTGTTGTAGAACTCCCATCTGAATACAGATACCAGATTGAAATTTGTAGGCATTGCGTTGAATCAAAACCACCACCTTTTTTACGAATTGTTTCTTTCAATGCTCATTTACCCTTTAGTGCTAGTATAATTGGTTTAGAAAATTACGTGGTAAAATTGTTGGCTAATGATAGAAAAACGTGATTGGAGTATTTTTGTTTTGAAATACCTCAAAAAACAACCGTCTTGATTCTAATCACGAGAAGTTATCGAAGTATAAATATTAAATTTACCTGGAATCTTTCAACACACAACAATAGGCCGCATATGTGGACTTTTTGTAATTCAAGCGTAATTTGGTTGAGTGCATACGTTCTTTTTTGTACAAAATAGCAACCGTGTAATGTTTATTAGATTAATGGTAAAATCTCTCTCGCTCTATCTCTCTATTACTCGTATTGAATGGCGATGGATAATGGATGAGTTGGATGGGCTTGCGGTTAGTATTTGGAAATGACGCTGACATTCACCGTATCTATCTATATATGCTCCAATCATTTGTGTTGTAATCAAAACATGGACCGGAATGTACATTCAATACAACATACAATAGAATGTGGGTGTATCAACAATAGACTTTAAAATCGGTGCAACTACCAAACTGATGGGTGTCATCTATTTATAAACGTAAAGGGTTATATTGATCTAAAATTGATAATAACAGCTATTGTAGTAAGTGTTGACAGGTATTGTTTTGACGGAAATGAAGCCTCAAGGTATAGTTCTATGCACAAAATTCAACAAAACTGTTACTCTAAGAGATAACAATATGAACAGAAATCAGTTTTTTTATTCTACATTACAATTTTCTTTGTTTCTCTGTTGTTTTGTCGCTATTATCTTGAGAGACAGACAAGGTAGAGTTCGAGCATGCGGAAAAACACCGTAAATTATAGACTTTTTATTAAATTTTATAAGTTTTAAAAAAACTATTTTGAATTGTGTTCAAGTCTTAAATTCCGTGACGTTTTTCTCATCCCTAACTGAAGGGTTGGTTTCCCGGACCCATGTTGGGTGCAAGTTCGTCCTGCAGAAATACCGTAGATCCCGCAGGAATGTGCAACTTGTCATCTAGAGCGGCATATAAAAAATATGTACCCTATTGAATTATATTTCATAATTCTCGTATTATGTGATTTATATCTTCAAAAAGACCCCACATTCGTATTATTAGATTTGTAAAAAATTTCGATTTTATTCCAAGTCTTTTTTGTGTGTGAATTTACATGTTTGATTTGATCTAAGGGTGAATTGCAATGATAAAGTGAAAATCTATTCAAACGAATTCAATGAAAAGGAAAAGTAATGAGGCTAACTATATGAATGGAACGTGAATAAAAGAAATGTACTAATATGGATATTTTAACTGAAGAAATTGGAAACATCAGAAATTTGATATCATCAATGTTTGTTCGTACGTTTACCAATTCATACAGTCGCGAAAATTAGACTTTTATTAGAAATTTCCTGTACTTGAGTGCATGTGACATTCGAGAGAGAAATGTTGGTTGAACATCAAAGAGACTTGTATAAACAGGCGTTGACTGTATAATATTGATTTCTACCTACAATTTCACGTCGAATTATCGATATTGTGGTAAATATGTGTTTGTCAGTAACCGGATTTAGTATTTAAAAGAAATATTTATGAACGAAATTATACGGTCCATGTTCGGTGATTATTTCGCCAAAATGAGTCCATGTTTAATACATACGGTGATATTAAATTTATGGATACCTCTAACTGTTAATTCGCTAAAACCGTTTACGTCTCTAATTTTATCGATATTTAATGTGAATTTATCTAAACAGGTCGTATATCGGCATATAACTTTATTTTCAACTCACGTTCCCCTAAAGATCCACCCCCCATTCTCCATTATTATACATTAAAATACGTCAATAATAATAATATCCGTACTGTTTTATCTACAAACAAGTTGGATTTTATGTTGGGTAATTTTAACCACTATAAGCTTTTAAACAATGGCGACTCATTTTTATTGCATATATAAACTGGATAGTAATTATTTTATGAAGCTTTTATCCCCATCATTGTTAATATGGTTCGGTATTTTGTTTTCATTTACAAAGTTGAATCTCACACTAAAATGTCTGTAATCCATTTTGATACAATAAAAATTTATTGAATTATTTCGCCTGTATTATGAAATCGACCACGATAATTCTTCATTTCGATAGTTTAAACCAGCATTTCTCAACCAGAATCCAATCCTAGGGTGTTGCGAACGACTGAAATGATATTCCTACTGTTAGATGGGCGCTGGGCTTCCCTAGAATTTAAACATTGTCACAATAAGAGTTAAAAGTTTGGGAGACGCTGCTTTAAACACTAATGTGTTGTTTCTTATCCTGTTCTCATTGTTTAGATCAATACGTATCGTGCGTACGTTCACCAAAATAATTTAGGCTGTTCTAATCGATAGATTTACGTGTACTTATTGTTTCCATGTGACGAAAGCTCTCCAGTTTTGCGATTTATCTAGACAATTCATTCAATGTTGTTGTTGGAGATACAAAAGTCGCTTAACAAAAGATTTTCTTCTTATTTTGGAGTTATTATTGTCATTGCTTATTCATATTTACCATCCTTTTGATAAACGTATTTTTTTTTTATACATATGTATGTATACAGATAGATGGGCGCTTTCCGGCTGGACTCTATTCTAGTTTGCTTGCTGTATATTTGAAATATTGTTAACACTAGAACATTTTTCATCACTGACCCGTTCTATATGTATTTGAAGTGAGAGCTATTATAGTACGAATGTTTTTGTGTTTGTAGAAAATGGAAACCATTCTTCAATAGAGTCTATTTATCGTGCATTGATTTACGTTTGAGATTTACTAAGGGAAAAAATCTCACCCCCATCAATACCAGTTTAATTAACGATGCTCCCCCTATAATAGTAGCAAACATCAAGTATCTTATTGATGATGATGGTTAAGATTGGATGTTTGTCACGCTACTACTGTTCTTAAAAGAAAATTTTAAAATTTTTCTCTCGCTATCTTTTATATATGTTTAATTTAATTGGACAAGTTTTGTGTATTCAACACAGTGATATTTAACTTGACGACTGACGAGATTGTTGGAATGGAAAACAAATAAGTCTACAACGGCAGAGACAGGACGGTCCTTGTTTGATTGTGTTGCTTGTTAATCAACATTTACTTAAAAAATAATAAAAAATAAATTGGATTGTTATAATTGTTTAGAATGAGTTTTTTTCTATGGATGTGAAAAGAAACTTTTAAAGTAAACATCCGTACTAGAATAATTCCGGTAGTAATAAATTGTTAGTTGTATCCGTTTGGACTGAAAACGGGAAATTGCAAGCGTGAGCTGCAAACGGTCTTAGATACCCATCATTTGCTACTATTCCTAATCTACTAGCAATATTGCGACCGTATAATACTAATAATAATAAAAATAAAATTGTAAAACAATAGAAATTGTAATTTACTTTTTTTTCAGATAAATGTTGCTACAATAATGCACCTGTTGCTTGCAAAAATTTAATAATTTCCACCTGGTTCGGCACAGATGATATGCATTTAACATTTAAGCATCCGTTATTAAACATAGAGATTTAAAATTGAAAATGTTCATTTCTATTTATAGATAAGACGTCCAATTACAAATTAATGTACAAGCTCCGAATTGGATACATTTATAAAACTCATTTGTCAGATAAAAAATTTGTTGATATTTTCAGCCAATTACTGTCACACTATATAAACTTTGTAACAACCAAGGATTAAAAGTCAACCCCAATTAGTATCTGATATATTGATAACTAGAAAGGTAGGAGCTTTAGATCAAATTAGTTGAAATTTATTTTAGCAATTTCTCAGATAATTTTTCTACCCTAATATTGATGCTTTTTTATATTTGATTCTTTTCTAAAATTTGATAAATTATAAATTATCGACAGTTAATAACCAAAATATAGACGGACAAGTTTGACCATATTAATGGAATTGACGTTTATACTAGATAATTCATAGTATTCGATTACTACTCTTTCGACAAACTGTAATTTAATTTAGCCAATAAACGTTCTAAATTGCAGTTTGGTAATGATGAATGTTACATTTAAACGTAATTATCATACAAATATAAATGGGCTAAATGGATATTTGATGATTTGTTCTTTTTCGTACAACTTTAATAACAAAACCGACAATGGTTTCTCCAATGTTGGTGCAAATTGTGCAGGAGGAAGTCAATAAAATTCGGTGTTTGTTGTGATTCATCAACGAAATCCGAAAAATAACCGAATTTACTAGTACTGTGCATTATTATCAATATATCAAATAATTTATCGATATATCGATATATCAACTAATGATAACGGTGTGCTGATATATCATTTATCGATATTTATCAAATATCGAAGTTTGATATTTATCAAAAGATCAAAAATTGATAGTTATCAAAATATCAAAGTTTGATAGTTATCAAAATATCAAAATTCGATTTTTTATCAACGTATCAAAATTTGAAAATTACCAAACTGATCGAGCGATTCAAATAATTTGTTGGCTGGTCCGCAAAGAACATCTTACTAAAATTAGGATCCCGCAACTCATCGGGAAATCGATCTAATAGCTCGTTTTGGACAATGTCGCGATTTTCAAAAACGGGCTAAGCACGTTATACGATAAAGAATGGTTTGAAGACATTTTTAACGTGATTTTTTTCCCATTACATTCTACAAAAAAAAGTGAAACATTTCCATTTGTTATAGAAAAATGGAGAAAGACGCGAGAAAATCAATGTTGGGAGGATCTTTGAGTCATTCTAAATCGTTTAACGTGTGACCCACGTGTTTGAAAATTGCAACATCGGTAAAATGGGCTAATAGGTATTGCTATAATGTTCCCTAAGGGCTACTTTTTACTTACTTTACTTTTTAATTTTTTCTTTAGTTTGATGAAAACGGCCGAATTGTATACTTCCAGACCGAATATCCTCTATGAACATTGATATTTTGATAACTACATATCAAACACTGATATTTTGATAACTATCAAACTTTGATAATTTGATAACTATCAAACATTGATATTTTGATAACTATCAATTTTTCATATTTTGATAAATATCAAACTTCGATATTTGATAAATATCGATAAATGATATATCAAAGTTATCGATAAATTTTTTGTTATCAAATATTGATATCCAAATCCCCATATTACCCAGCTCTAGAATTTACACAAATACGTAAAAATATCACAAAATACCATCTTTTTTAATGCTCAATACGAACAAAACTCCTAGTAGTTGGTGGGAAATTTGAATAATATATTAAGGCTATATTTGAAAGCGGGCCTTGCTTTATTGTCTGAAAAAGTGACAATTCTTAATCATCGATTTCTTGGTTATTTTTTGAGATGTTCAAACGCTGTGACCAGCGTTGAATTGAGCATTTCACCGAGCACCCAACAGACTTTTCCATTTTGGAAAATTCTCACTAAATTTGAAAGTGCGGAGGAAAATGTCGGAGCATGTCAAAAAAATTCAATACAATATCTACAATTTTAAAAATAAAAAATCGCACAGCAGCTTATTTGAAAGCTTATTCATGTGCAAAGGGCATATAGAGCCCCAAAATCCAATTTTTGAAAATCAAGAAAGTTATTGAAAAAAAATTAAAAAATTTTTTCCAACTTTTTCATTTTTTCTGAATAACTTTTTGGATTTTCAAAAATTGGATCTTTGGGGTTCCATATGCCCTTCGACCATGAATAAGCTTTCAAATAAGCTGCTGTACGATTTTTTAGCTTTAAAATTAAAAGATAATGCATTGTATTGAATTTTTTTGACATGCCACTTCAAATGCAATATTTTCAGAAATGAAAAAGGAAAAATTTGAAGCCTGTCCCCCAAAGCAGTTGACTTTTCTCTACTTATTAATGCAAATTTTATTAAATTATTTTCACTTTACAAGAAGTTATATGACCCCACATAACACTACTTTTTAGGACAAAAATCATGCTATTTCCGGATATTTAGAAAATTTAATCTGTTTTTCATGGAAAAATGAAGAATAAAATTTGTATTTTGGAAGTCAATATCTCTGCCCGTTTACAAATGACACGACCCAAGAGTTCGCTTATGGAATCTCTATGTAACTGTAGGATTTCGAAATCAAGCTCGCGAATCCCCTTAAGGATTTTTAGAGGTGTCCCTGGAGAATATTTTAGCAAAAGTGGTACCCCGAAGCTTATTGGATAATGGGTAAAATCAAATCTATCTTTAGAATATGCAGCAAGACTCACGAGCCTTGTACGCCCGTCAAAACTGTTAAAATATTGTAATACGTTCGTAACATTTGGATTTAACAAGTTTGTCCTTTATGCCCCGAAAAAATTAAAAATGTACAAGCTGAGATTGACCGCAAAACATTGACACTCAAAAATCGTTCGCCTCTCTGTGCCTGGCATTGTTCTCCAGTGCTTTTCAACTCCTGGCCCAGAAGAATTTTACAAGTTTAAAATAAACATCTTCTCATCAAAAACAGAATAAATTATTCTTTTTGTAAAAATTATTCGTCGTTAAAGGGCTATCAAAAAATTAGCAGTAAGAAGAAAAGTTTAAAAAGCGCTGGAGTATACTGTTAAAATCTATTCAATGTTTATTTATTTAACGAAAAACACGCTTGTAATACTTGACTGTAGACATGACTCAAAACGAGAAGATCTCTGACTTTTGGTGCACATATCGTCTAAATGGACCCAACTGAGAACGTTTCAATGTCTATTACCCGTTTAGAAACATTGTTATAATTCTGGCAGCGCCATAGAATTCATATTATCCGTGACAGGTTTAATTTATTTGATGTTGTTAGAGTGGGAGATTATACTTGTCTATAATACAAGTGATTCATATTTTCAGGGCAACATTTTCAGCTTCAGTCCGACATGTTTCTGAAAGCATTTACATTCATTAAAGGTAGGGAATTAAAATACAAAAACAAAAGAATAACAAATTCAAATCTCGATACTTTTACTTGAAGTTCCAACAATTTAAAACAATTCTAGAACATTTGAAACTGTGAGGCTATCTGTATTTTACAATTTTCTCAGGTACATTTATTTGTTTGTAGGTATATCCAAGAAGAATGATTCTCAATTTTTTTCAATATACAGTGGTCGAAAGCAAAAAAGCAATTTTACGAGGATCTTTGAGTCATTTCAAGTCATTTTATGTGCATAGCTGACTGGTGAAAATTCTAACATTACCGAAAAAAGTCGTCTTTTGACCAACTTTCAAACGAGCTACGTGGTTCTAATTTTGTTAAGATGTTGTCTGGGGACCACCTTACAAATCCTTAAAGTATTATTAGAATCGCCCGCCAACTACTAGGAGTTTCGTTCGAATTGACTATTAAAAAAAGATCCTGTATACCATTTTATTACTGTATTGAAATAAAGATTAATGCTTCTATTTCTTGGATCTTGTTTGTACATCTTCTTCCCCAGTTGTTTGACGTTGAAGTTTTCAAATTAATGCGCCCTTTTTGCCATACTATTCAAAATGAAAACTTTGAATATCCAAGCAAAAAATATCTCCCTGTTGTTTCTAATTATCTTAGGGAGAGATAACTGATGGTTCTTGTGATGATTACTGGTTTGTTACTGGCGTTATTCTCATCATTTCTCATAAGATTCATAATTCATACAATTCAGTATAAATATTTTTTCTTCTTTTAAATTCATACGTCGACGAATTCTTGACTTTTCATGAATATTGCGATAAAGATTAGATTAGAAACTTTATGTTCATGTGTATATGCTAAGAAGGCAAACTTTATGAATTTCATAGTTGGGCATCTTATTGTATTTCATCTAAACGAGTTTTACATCACTAGATAAGAATCAGCGAATTTCAAATGTCATTTTTCCTGTGAAATATGATATGTAATTCAAGAAAATTGGTTTTCCATACTGAATCAAACTTTTGTCGCGTTGAAAATAAAGCTTTACATTTTTACGCTATTATAGAAATTTTATAAAACAGAACAAAATGTTAAAATGTTAAAATTGAACAACCGAAAATTCTTGGAATAATACAATAAATAAATTGTTTGCGATTGATTTCTGCATACTGTATAAAAGCTTCTATTAGTTGTGTAGAGAAAGCTGTCGAAGTTGTCGGGGGTTGACTTTGTGTGTTGGTAGTATTGTCTAATGATAGATTGGCGGTGGTGGTTTCTACGCATAATTATCATCAGATTTAATATGTAGTGGCAGCAATGGCGACAACAGAGGCAACTTTAATGCCTCAATGTCGGCATTCTATAAATGAGTGCCTCTCGACTACATTCATCATCTCAAAACTCTTAGCCCCCATTTACATTCAACTAAAATAAATTTCACGGGATTCTAGTTTGAAATATGGACGTTTGAGTAAAGAACATTATCATTGTTTCATTTAATATTTTATCTGTAAAATTATTGATGTTTCTGTATTTTGTGCCTTTAGAAAGAAATTGAAATTTTTGTAAACAGACATAAACAAGATTTGTATACAACCAATATGAAAACTTTGTTCGTTCGCTGTTGGTGAAACGAACGTTGTTTGAGAAATGTAACGTCCTGGATTAATAATGGATGAAACTTCCAGACTCTTTATGATTTATTTTGGAAAGATTCCGAGGCAAGCGAGGAAAAAGGGCGGCTAGGTTGCCCAATTAAAATTCAAATCAGCTTTAACGGCGGCCATTGCCATCAGGAATTAAACATTAAATTCAATTTTTCCGATTGTAATTCATTCAATAATTTTTTAAACGTTCTTAATTAGCAAACACATCGATGTGTTCGCTAATTTCCTCTTGAAAAGTTTCGTTCAAAATTTCTCCATTAAGATGGTATCAAACTTACCAATAATATCCGGATCAAAGGTTCAATTATTAAAATTTCACCGGAGGCAGAGTTTGCAAAGCTGTAATGAGCCGGTCGGTTGGATATCTAACAAGGGCAGAAAAGTGTTTCCATAATCAGCGTTGTACTCTTAATTACAAATCCAAGACATTACTATACTACTACAATTCTGAAGCAAAAAAAAGTTGCCAATAAAAAGTGTTTCTCTCCTTTTCAGCTTTAATCTTGTGAAAGTTTCAGTGAAACAGTTACTTTGATTAAATCAAACAATGGAGATGAGAATTTCTATCTTGGAAATGAATTTGAAAATTGTGCAAGTATATATCAAACAGTTTGACGGCTTTTACATAAATTGCAGACTAAACGATTGTCATCCAATTTTTCAAATAGGTCTACGAAATTTTAAGAATTGTTCGTCTTTCTGTTATCACTTTAAAACTATCACTACAACAATCATTTTAAATTTTAACATTAAACAATGTTGCTAACCATTATCCAGAAATCGATATTTTTTTATAACCATGTCAGGAAAACATCAATTCAATTCCTTTATTGATACTTGATTACTTCAATATCTCTTTTATTGATTTTTGAAGTAATTTAGTATCGAAATTGGAATCATTCCAATAAATTTAACCTGTTGGCTAATTTCCCAACAGACAAAAGAAATTGAAATGAAAAACACTAGAAAAAAAAACTGACAATCTCTTTGTGTTGAGCTTTCAATAAATTAGCCTCTTACAAAATACAAAAACATTTGAAATTTATAATAAAATGAAGCTGAAAATTTCAAATTGTAGTCTCTATAGCTGATACAAGCCGGATTTTATCAGTCGGTTAGCAAACTACTTGAACGTCTACTGATTTGAAGAACTGATAAAACGGTAACTTCTTCAAGCTTTTCGAATCTTTACTCGTACTGTTGTTGATAATAACTTAAAAGTTTATGGAATTACTTTAAAACATAGTTGTGGGTTTATTTCAAAGACATTAAACAATTTGGTGTGATTCAGGGAAGAATAAAAAAAAACATACACACATCTGTTTAAATTAAGTTTAGACAACGACTGTAACATGAAAATATATCTCTATTACTCGGGAAAACTGACCTAGTAGAACAACCTGCTGGATTTGAATAACGTACTCACGTCAAAATATATTGAAAAACAAGGTTTTCATTTTCGGGTTGGTTTTTACAGTTTTAATGACCAATAAAGTTTAAAATTAACACTCTAATAGTGGCATAAGATGAGAAAAATTAACCTGTTCGTAGAAGCAATTTGAGAAGAGTTTCAACTTTTGATAATTAATAAAAAACGATTAAAATTAGGTCGACAATTAGCGTACTTTTTCCTAACGAGATCACGTAATAGGGTTGCACTTGAGTTTTAACTTTTCCTACACAAACAGCTAATCCTACTTTACAATTTAAAAATATTTAGTTTACAAGATGTTACTATTCTATTATTTCCAAAATTTTCGATTTCTTCTTCTTTCATTAACGAGATATCGGACAAATCGCTTCTTCGTTTTTCTATTGAACAAACCAACAAATTGAATCCGGCTACTTTACTATTAGTTTAGTAATAAATTAGATTCCAATGTTATTAGTTGACCAATGTTTGATCGAAATTACCTACAAATCTTTTACGTATACATTGTGTTGAATACACGATAGTATTGAATCCCATTGGAATAGATTAGTCATTGTTAAATAAAATTTGTTGTCGTACAAATTTATTGTGACTGTTTATATGGGATTTTTGGTGGAAATTGACGATTACCTGTAAGCCTCTATACGTACGTGACTATTTTAGATTGGATCGTAGTCATTAACAAAAATGCCATTTCAATAATTACATCATCAACGGTGAATATCCACTTACAATTTTTTATTAATGAAACAGATCCAATTTGAACTCGATTGAATGTCACTGTACTGAATAATAATAATAATAAGTTACTTTATTGTATTAATCACACCGTTATCGCTATCATAATTATTATTGTCATTTTGTAAAATGGTAAAATAATTTACTAATTTAGATAAAAAGATGTGATTATTTCAGGGCATAGAACCGGAATTAACCGAAATTTTGGCTTAATCCGTAGCTGAACCTAAAGCAAAAACCGTCTTTTTTTGGTTCAAGCATACCACTTAACACGATCTTTTTCTCTTTTTTTACTTTCCGTCTCCCCTTTCATTCCTGCCAAGGAGCTGAATCAGCAATACTTCAGGACATTTAAGAATATGCTGGAACCGAGGCGGATTTTCCGAAAATTTTCAATATTTTTCCACATATAATAGCATTTTTAGAAAGGTAATATAATTCTCTAAGAATTCCCTCCGCAAATGAATAAGCTTTCAAAAGAAATATTTCAATTTTTTTTATCTTTGAAATTGTGGAAGTTGAGATGTTTATGAAATTTTTACGTTTATCTCAATTTTCCGAAAAACTAACAAGATGATCGGAAAATTTCTTGAAAATTTGGAAAGATCTTCCAATTTGCTACATATTTCTGAACTAAAAGTCAAAAATAAATAATAATTATCTGAGTTTCAGTAAGTTTCAGGGTGAAATTGAGCAAAAAAATATGCTTCCAATTTTTCTCATTACTTAGAATTTCGTTAAAATGGCCCTTCCAGCGCTGATTAACGAGTTTTGATGTATCAGAAGACAAGCGAGATTTCGGCGATTAAAAATTGGCATTTTTTGCTCTCGATTCCAGCATATCCTTAAGGGGATGCGGGACTTATTATTCGATTCAGCCTGCGAAAGTTGTCAGTCTTCAAACATCGATATCTCCCTTGCTTTATAGCAAGGAGAAAATAAACCTGTGCATGTTTAAAGCTTTCTATTTTGGAAAAATCTGATAGAATTTTGAATATCAGAAAAACCGTTGGACCCTGTTTTTTTTTGTACATTTTCCTTTGTAACTGGCTAAAATTTGGCCAATATTATTCATTTTCAATAATTATCAAGCTATTTCAGATGAAAAATTTAAAGAGCTTTCCAAATCATCAAAAATTTCTCTAGAAAGTTGTTAGTTTCCCGATCACTGAAAAAAAATAAAAAAAACACCAATATTGATGTACTGTTATTACATAGTTTAAAAAATAGAGAATGATACTCTCGATTTTATAAAGTTGATATAAGAGGAAAGCACATAAAGCTCGCTTAAAATAAAATTTTGAAAATTAAGTGGGTCTCACGGAAAATTTGAAATTCTTTCTTCACCTATAGAGCTTTGAAATTAATTAATTTGCTTCTTGATTAATATGAAAATGTGGGAAATTTTAACTACTTTCACGACCATATCATTATAATAGAATATATTTTGAAAATCTGTCTGGAAATTGGTTTTTAAGTAGACCGTGTTTGTTTTGTTATTGTTATTGTGTAAAAATCGTTATTTTTACAAGAACGAAAACCGGAATCGAACCGATAAAAACAATTAATTGAACCGGAACGAAAACTGGAACGAAAAAAATAACGGTTCGATGTCCTGGATTATTTGTTCCAAACACTGTAAAAGCTAGCACGTTTCATTCTATGTAGGTATTTTGAAACATTCACGACAGTCGACTTTTGTTCATAGTTTCAGTATTTATATGAATAAGCACGAGTTTCGTGATCACTAACGATGTCCTCTATGAAATATCAACTGAATCTCTCATTTCTTTGCACTGCTTCCTACGAATTCTCGTTTGGTCTCCAATTAAATTTACGCTCATTTCATATCAATACTCAAAGTTGTAATACCTAACGTCTGTAACATTATGATTTTCCATAGAATTTCAATTTTTTTTAATGTTGTCGACCCTCTTTTATTAACTTTATCACAGTATCACTCTATCACTCATATTCATTTTTGTCTTATTTCAAAAGTAAAATTTCAATACTATTACATTCTAAAACTTTAACATCAGCCTTCATTCACGATACTTTGAAATGGATATGGGAAAAGTCTTTCCGTTTCTATACAGAAATAAAACTATAAACTTTTTTTCCGAGACTAAATAACATGGAGAGTTTACACAATGAACAGTTGAGTCATAAACTAAAGCCTACAATCCAAAGCAAACGTGGTGGATTATTGTAGAATCCCCGACTGATTGTCATATTTTAGAAGTTCAAACTGTGGACTATGTAAGATAGTGTATGAAATATTTAAAAAAAGACGGAATCATTGGAGTATAGTGAATTTCTTGTCATCTCCTATGATTGAAACTAAAATTGGAAATGCCAATACAGAATCCATATGTTTTTCGTTTCAAATAAGATACAGATGAACTGTTACATGTTTTTATTCAAGTCACAATGATCACTAAGACGATTCAATCAAATTGAAATGTTGTATAAAGTATTCGAAAATCATTGAAAGATAATAGAGTCTTTTTTGTAGACTGTCTCAAATTTCATGAAAATTAACAAGGGCGGATGAATTGTGACAAAAATTCCACCTAAAATGAACCATGAATGTCGACGTTAATGTTAACACAAGTTGTATTCCATAGTAAAGTACAATAGATGTCCATTTAGGTGCTTACTCTTAATTTATTTCCCACACTTTGTCTATTATTAATTTGTTTGGTGAGTGTTTACTCGAAACTGGCCATTAATTCATACTACACGATCAGCACCTCGTCGTCTTTTATAATTTATCTTTATTAATTTACATAATTTAAACACTAGAGAAGCAGCTATATATACACATAATATCAAGAAATATTCAACAAGTTTTATTATTTTAACAAACTGATTTGATAGTAGCAGCAAGATTCGTTCTCAATTCAATTAATAACGCTACAAAGGTGGTTCGTACACACAATGTTTAATATCCAATGTAATTATTGAACAGGCACCAACGGACAGAGACTAGCTGTAATCTAAAATCGATTTCGGTATTTGGTACGGGTCAACAAAAGCAAAACGACATCAGCTTAGACCGGCTATAAATATTCACACGGAGCTTTTAAGCTACCCACCTATACCTTTTATCTACCTGCACTTAAATGTCATTTTTTTTTCGCCTAGTGGGTTTTCCGAGGCATAAGACTTGTAGAAAACGATTTAAATAGAAATTCAGATACGACACGTGAAACCATAAAAACCGATATAAAATACAAAACAAATTGTATCAACTTATCGTACGATTTCGTCTAATAAAAAGGGTTTTTAATTGGAAAACCGTCTGATAGATCAATAAAGGAAACGGTATGCCATCACAACTTGATGGTACAGGTACGGGAAACTTGAAACGTTTCCGTTCTGTCCCCCTGATTTACGTATATATACTTATCGTATATACCGATTGAACATCAATAAACAGGGCGTCAAGTGTGTTGTCGACGGGTTAGTTTCGTATTGAGTGCAACCTTGCCGTTTCAACACATGTTGAGAAATGTTAGATGAGAGCGTATGGTTTTTATGACCTCTTTCGATTTATGTTTAATATCGACATTTACTGCTTTTTATACCCTTAAGGTGGTTTGATCGATAATACTCTTTCCATCGTCTGTATCTTTGTGACGTTTTCCTTTCATGTAAGAAGAAAAACGAATACTTGACGCTTATTACAATATTATAACAGAATTTACGTCTGGTATAAAATGGGATTTGATGTAAATTTCTAATGTTATACATGTCACGGGTTGCTCAGCATTTTTTTCGGTTCGCCCAAGGCAATAAAGCAGGAGAAAATAGGCAATTTAGTAGTTTGTGTCACTTTAAAGATGTATGTGCTTAAGTGTTGGAAAATATAAATTTTTTGCAGAGATTCATACGTTAAAATTGATAAATTCCACTCTTATAGTAAATGTCGTTAAGGATTCAACAAACAATAAAATATATCCTGTTTTATTAAGAATTTGAATTACCTACACACGAAATTGCTCGGGCAATCCTTCTCATTTCGACATAGTTGAGTTGATTTAAATATTTTTCATCTAACGTTAAAAGTGGTGAAAAAGAGCTTGAATAATTGGCAAATTTAAACGTTGACAAAGACAGATCGGCCCCACCTTGGTATCTTTTTTTTTAGTGTGTAGTGTAAAGCACGAGCTATACATTGGACGAAATGTTGTGGATGGTGTCTTTTCGATTTTTCTCCCAATCTCCGTTCAGCCAGCCACCCATCTCTAACAATGTCTCCATTAATCATCGTCATATTTGACAATAAAACTAAAATTTGCAATGAATAAACTAACAGTGGCATGCAATACAGCCGACACGTGTGTAATCATCTACTATAATATCAAATATATAGCAGATTTCATTATAGTTTTCCACTGTTTCGGTTTAACATGTTATGAAACAATTAAAATACGGCCCACAGTCTGATAATTAATAACGCTGAGTTTGGTATCGTTGTAAATTCATTTTGTTGCGAATATTTGCATAATTTGGCCCCAGAGGGCACAAGAAAATGAGCTAGTAAAGTCACCTCCCGATAGGGATATGAAGGCAATTTTAGATGCAGCATGGAACAAATAATAATAACAAACTTCAACGTCATCATTGCTTGACATCTAATTGTAAATTTCTTTTTCACAAGTTGAAGATTAAAATTTGAATTGTATTTAAATCATTTGTCGTTCCTTTAGTTATGTTGTTGGGAAGCGTTTTAAAAGTTAGACACGACGAATCTACTTAGGAATCTCGGCCCATTTCCGTTATGTTTGTCTTATAATCCGACAAAGTGGATCAAGGGAAGAACCCCCAAAATGAATCCTTATCGTCGATAGAGAATCCATCCCTATTTCCGTTCTCTCAGCTCGTTGCTTTTGTTCTTTTCTCAATTTATCTAAAACAAACAGATATTGTCAATATAACAATAGATCTTATTCCAACGTTGATATAAACCATCATCCTATTTCACAATAAATCTATAACAACAACAAACATTGGATTAAAACCGATAAACCGAACATACTTTTTCAATATTCTTCCACTTTCCCTTAACTAAACTTTTAAATAACTTTCCATCTTCACTTTGTAGTCACCATTGTGAATAATTTTGTTGTGGATCGTACCGGAAAAATTGGTAAAGCCTGCAAAATAAGCTTGAAAAGAACGGCAGCGGTTGCGTAGGAGACGACACTTTCCGGACCGGATCCTCTCCATTATCAACCACAACAAAAACGTCAAGTCCAACCTTGATGAAACCCTCTGAATTTTTTAGTTTACATTTTATGGTTCATACACTTCCGTAGTGTACTCCTCCAATTATTCAAAATGGGAAAAATTATGTTCATGTTATTGTTCTGTTAGTTTACCATTTGTTGTTTCAAATGGACAGTTTTATAATGGAAACTAGGGAATTTCACAAAAAGTGTATACGTGTAGTTTGTTATAACTATATAGAAAAGTTCTAATATCTCTCCTTTGACAATCATTGGAATAAGTGAAGCTATTTGTGTTATGAACCATTAAAAACTTTAAAACGCTTCAATAGAGCTTTTAAACTACGTATAAATTCGAGAATATCTTGCAAAAAATCAATGCCTTCCATCCCTAATAAGGATTATCCAAATTTCACCAATAATATAGCATTAACTACCCAGTTTTATCAATCGTCAACTCGGTATATCATCGTTATTAACTAGTTATTTATGAACCTAAAGCTTTCCACTGTGAAACGTAGGGAGTAGGTACTGGCAGATTCAGTTTGTTTAACACACGTAAATCCGATTGACACATTTTAATAAATTCCACCCAAATGGAATGCAATACAAATTTTTGGAAATATGAACTTTGTCAACACTAACTTAAAGTTATTTATTTTAATTAACCTTAAAGACAATTGGATGTTTACAAATTAAATATTTACACAAGACCAGTATGAAAGCTTTCTCCAACAGCTATTGGTGCTTTTTTTCAGCTAAAAAAAAGATAAATAGCTTTACGAATAACAATGAAATTGTTTTAGCTCGGTTGGCCGTCTGAAAGGGTCTTAGTTTCGATTACTTTGAGATAGAATTTTGGTCACATTGTCAGTAAAGATAGCGAACTGTACTAAGAGGATATATGGCCGTCTGTAATCCTCCTAACTTCATATTTGCCTTATAATGTTACCCTAATATTTTCTACTCTAATCGCCACAATGTATCTCGCCTATAAAACTCTTATATCCATTCACTCACATATCCCATATCAGCATTATTCTGACCACATACAACCACTTACATAAGGCTTAGAGAATTACTTTAGTCGAACAGCACACAAACACGTGTTTTATCTAAGATTTTAGTGTGAAAATTTTCGAATTTATTTTAAACAATTTAATGATTGATGAATTTTCATTGAAACTTACTCTGTTCGAATAAATTTTAATGATGAAGACTGTCTTTTAAAATTGAACAGGCTCTTCAAAGTGGATTGTGTAAATTCGTGGGGAACAATCACAATGAATTCGTCCGTTTTTGAATCTATATCTTCCGACCTGCAGGGAGATCTCAAGAATAAAATTATGTAAATCAATCCCTAAAGTGCCTTTTAAACACAGTTTTTTTCCTTGTGCTAGCATCCGCTTTATTGTAATTTACTGAACTGAATTCATCACCTCGTCCCGATTCTGTCCTACAAGAACATTACGATAGTTGCAATAAATTTCAAGAATTACATTTAAAGATCCAATCCATTTATAATAAAGTTAAATTATTTGAACGATTATTTATATATCAAAATATGTAGATGATATTTTGTTGACAACGAATAAATGTAATAGTTGAATAAATAATGCAGTACGATCAATAAAACTTGCTGTATAGCTTTCGAATAAAGCTCTATTAAACTTTAGAGATTCGAACTAGAATTTAATTGAAAATATATTCAGCTAAAACTGCCTTCTATCCAACTAAAATAATCACCTACGTACTAGAGTAGGGCGTTTTATAAACTGAAAAAAGCGTAGCCCAACGCAAGCTTTCCCAACGAAATCATCCGCTTCAATTTGCGTTTAATATGTTATAATATAAGAGTAGCGTTCCATTAAAGAATAAAAAGTTTAGAGTGTAACGTATCCCACCATCTTCCAAATAAGGGAATCGTCTAAGAATTGATCCCTCTTAAGCAACATACAATGAGATTGTCATACAAAATAATTTCTTAATGATCAGCTCTCATCCAACTATTCCCGTAAACGTTTTTCTATTGGAGACGATTTATTCTGGTAATTGTATTTACAGGATTTATATCCCATGTAAATTGCCAGCAATATTTGTATGATGATGGAATGTGTGAAAATGTCATCAGAATGTAACGACCATACTACTATTTATCTGTGCTGGAATTAATAATTAAAACCGCCATCATATTATAGTTACTTCTCAAATTTAATCCGAGCGTTTCGTTTGATTCTGATGTTTTGTTTCATTTTCCATTTTTACATAATTAATAGCGTATTAAGAACATGAATTATTGCCAAAGATGAAGATATAATTGAAATGTTAATAATTTATACTGCCAACAACCGTTTTTACTGGTAAATTCTTTAATTGAAACACATTGTTTTTGATATAAACATTCACCACCTACTCACTAATCAATATTTGATTTGTTCGTTGATCGAAACTATAAAAGGTGTGGTAGTGGTGTTTGATGAAAATAGAAGAATGTGCTTGAGAGAATTGAACTACAACAATTCGCTCCGTGGGAATTGTCAAAATGAAATAACTGTAATATTTCAGTCTTGTACAAATATCAGCCGCATCTGTGGGTTACTATAGGATTCTCGATTCAAAACTCTAACTTTTATTTGTCTAGATAAAAAAACATCAACTCCCTGAAGAGTTACGTTCTCAGACAAAACCATCGTATTTACGGATTATTTAATTCAACATGAGCTACATAAATGTGGTCCGGGATTCAAATTTTCATATTCTCTCTTATGTACTTACTTACTTACTTACTTACAGTAACTAGTTTTCTACCTCGTTGTAAATCTATACGATTCCGGTTGTCTTGAAGAGATCTACATCGTATTGTTAAAGGTCGGGAAGTCAAGACGCGTACACCTAGAATCCAACCACAAGGAAGCAGTAAGCTTATTATACCCTCAACACAACTACAATATAGCGAACATACATCCTCCTCACATCCTATACAGTATATCTTTGCATTTATATATCCGATCAACGGAAATGTATTCATACGATCTGACATGTATTAATTTCGACTATATTGAATCGAATTGGAGAGAACGTCGTGTTGTGACTTTATGAAAATAATAAAGTTGCGTATATGAAGCACACCTTTGAATAAAATAAGCGATGTTGGAAAACTTGCAAGGGGAGAAAATTATTACATTTTGACTTGAAATTATCACATTACCACATAGAGGCTGGTGGAATTGAAAATTTTCATAAGCCAACGTGAACGTGACTAGTAAAAAATATCGGTTGGGACAGAATCTTGTGGAAGGAAAACACGAAATCATTCATAATTAGACAGTTTCCTTTTATAGATTGAGTAAATCCTAATCCGATTTGTTGATGGTGAAATCACCCGAATTTCAAATAACAAAATCAGATAACGAGCTGTCTCCTAAAAAAGCCTCCAAGACTGGATCTTACAAACCAAAGTATTTCAATTTTCAGTCTAAAATCATTTTAAACTCTTGATGCATTCTTATCGTTATAGTTTATTAATAGACGAGCTGATAATGTAGGCGAATTCATCAAAAATTCAAGTATTTCAAACCTTCATCAACAGCTTTTCATACTGTTTCCAGTTTCT
This sequence comes from Mylabris sibirica, assembly GCA_039776855.1. Classification (NCBI taxonomy): domain Eukaryota; kingdom Metazoa; phylum Arthropoda; class Insecta; order Coleoptera; family Meloidae; genus Mylabris; species Mylabris sibirica. The sequence goes on from CM077843.1 coordinate 3,467,580, forward strand.
AGTTTAGACATAATGGACTATGGACTTTCTGTGATATTTATAGACAAAACAACTAAAAACAATTTCTATTGGAAGCTTTACATTGAATAGGATCGGAAAACAATCATTGGAAACTAAAAAATAATAAATCGAATTTTCAGGAAAATAAATCAACACATTTCCCGTCGATTCGTATTTTTTTGGTGCTTACCATATTTTTTTTTCGCCTCTCGAATTTCAGTACAAATCATAAATAATTCCTAGAACCGATGTTGATTATTGGAAAAAGTCCAATATTGGAGGTGAGGAACGGCGTTCAATATCCTTGGCACTTCAGTCTGTTGGTGATGGCTTGCTCCACACACACACACACATATAAACAAAAAGAGAAACGGTGGCCAAAAGAAATAGTGGGAAAGAAAACCCTTTCATGTGAATGGTAGATTTGTTTTTCATATAAAATAAAAACGAGTTCAACACTAACAAATCGTTTCTCTAACACTCGATCAACTTTTCAAACTAAGGCCAGTTTACTACTTAATTGTGGTCGGCTTAATCATGATAAATTGATATTAGTAATTAGTTTTATTATCTCGTTACATTGGTGGGTAAGCATAGTCGCTTTTTTCCTCGGCAAACAAGCTGTTAAGCAGCTTATGTTGTGATATATTTCCAACAACACGAGACTTGCACCATTTTATTCGTGTGTGCAATTTTGAATTGTATTTCCCCCTTTACCATTGATTAAACAATTTTTTCATTATTTAAGCGACTTACTTAATCTAAACTAATATGTTAATTTAATTTATTTTCAGGTATGTTCCAACAATGCCTACAAAATTATGTATTCAAATAAAGAGAGCATAAGAGGTAGGAAACATAAACTCTTATTCAATTTTAGTAAAAAATTACAACACTACTCTAGTAGCACTGATTTGCTTCATTGGCTTAATTGATTGATAGAATCGACACTTGAGTTTCTACTTATGGAATCACACACTTTCTAATTTCGTAAATAATCGAAATTCCAGTTTGTTCTCATTCTTCAGTCTCTACCTAAGGAAAAACTTTTAATTAAATTGTCAGAACGTTAAGATTAATTTAATCAATCAGTGATTCAAGTTGAAGAAACATAGAAAATATTTAATTAGCAACAAAGTTAAGAAAATGTGAAACTAATTCTATTTTCACTTTTCTACTATAGTTTTCAAATATTATGTTAGTGTAGAATTTTATATGGGAAGACTTTAGACTGAATGTCCATATAGTGAATTGTAAGAATTGTTTTCTTTTCTTCCTAATTGGTGAATTTCGTGTCATCATGTTGAATTGTTTGATGAAAATACTTGATCGACAATGGCGCCAGTAAATGTGCAATTCAATAATATTGTCTAGTTTCAAAAATACTATTCCAAAGGCATAAAGGCAAAGTAAACAATAACATTGGCAACTATAAGACAACAATGACTGAAATTTAATTAAAACTCACAGTAGCGATTCAAATGAGAGTTTTTTTTTTGTATTTGACACCTTTTTCGTTGATTTCTATTTTCGTCGGACACAAGTACCCTGAAATTTCTTTATACATAGTGTCGATTCTAAAAATAGTCCATACTATGACAAGCGATTCAAAGAATATTTTAAGGATTTGTAGGGAGGTTTCTGAAGAACATTTTAGCAAAATTAGAACTTTGTAGTTCATCTGGAAATTGGTCTAAAGAGCTTGTTTTTGACGATGTCACAATTTTCATAAACAGGCTAAGCACACAAAACGGCTAAGAATGATTCTTGTTAGATCCACTCATTATTGATTTTTTCGTTTTTCTCTAATGCATTCTGGAACAGGTGGAAATGTTTTCTATTTTCGCTAGAGTAAAACGAAAAAAATCAATGTTGAGAATGTCTTCGAGACATTCTTAATAGTTTTATGCGCTTAGATCATTTTTGAAAATTGTAATGTTGTCCAAAACAAACATTTTTGACCAACTTCCAAATGGGCTACAAGGTTCTAATTTTGCTGAAACAATCTCTAGGGACCCCTCTACAAATCCCCAAAATATTTTTCGAATCGCTCGTGACCTAATTGGAGTTTCATAGTATCGACCATATTTAGAATCTACATCCTGTACAGACTGTATCCTGGTAAGGCATTTCAAATAGGTACACAGGAAAAAGAGCATCAGCACCAAAGAGGTAAATAAGAATCAATCTGAAGCGAGACAAGAGTTGCTAGTTTCTCTCTATCTCCTTCTGTTTTATGTGTAAAATCGGATATGTACTTATGTACTTATTTTTAATGCCCTAACTGTATATCGTTGTGGAGGATCTTATGAATTTCTTCTCTATTGTAATGACAATTTTATGTTTATAGGAAAGCTTTGGTTATCATCGAGATTAGAATTCGATTGAGTGAATTGGATGGCCAAATTGGTCAAAACAGAACTGTTGACCTGACATTTGTACTAGATTGGTCTTCAATCACCCTTAAGGCCGATCCACACACGGAGATATATCTTAGTAAGACGGTCTCATGGTACGGTACAGTGATATATATCTAGCTTTGTCTATACATGATACCGACAGAGATAGATATATATCATTGCACCGTACCATGAGACCGTCTTATAAGATATATCTCCGTGTGTGGATCGGCCTTTAGACTAATCCAATCAATTGGTTTAGTGAATCTGATCTTGTAAATGCATTCACAGCATTGTTGTAGCGTCACAATCAATACAGACCAAACAGAGCTCCATTGTGCCTCTCGCTTAATCTTCTTAGCTATTGTCGTGCAATTAATTTTGTAACAAAAACTGTTTGTTTATTAATCCACAACGAGATTATAATAATTTGTTAATTACCAATAATTAACATTCCTAATCAATGTTTATTTGTTGAAATGAAACAAAGTTGGACAATTTGGGAATGTTAATGTTTTGAAACAGTTGTCGTGCTGCAATGCGCTAGACTTTAATAATTCACATGTCTTGTTTGAAAGTTAGACGAAAACTTTGTGACATGTGGAAATCGAATCGTGTACAAGCCAGCTATCGAGACAACATTTCAACAACTTCACCCCTATACCTGTCTGTATATATATCTAAAGTGAAACATTGAATTATTACAAATTCGACAATTTAGAAAGTATGTTTAGGTCGGGTAAAATTTCCTTTCTTTGTGGTTATTTCTCAAAGTTTATCGTTCAAATGCACGTGTGACCGTCGTTGTAACGACACATAAAACATTCATCAGATGATTTATACGGTTCCGTTTTGACTGTAGAAAATTCTTTTGTATTTTTTCCATCCCTTAGCTGTTTGGTTGACAATTGTAAACATAGTTTCAAAGCCAATTAGTTTCGGTTTTAACCGTCATCATGGTACAAGTTTTAATAATATGGTGATATTTAATGGAATGTTTTTGATGTTGCTGTCGTCAGAATAATGTTAAAATTCTCCGGAAATGTCCATAACGGAAACTTTCCGGACTTTACTTGGTATAATTGGTAGATAACCGCAAACAAATTTCAAACGATACTATTTCAAATAAAATAAATAGTTGGCAATTCAATAGATTTGCACGTTCAAGATATTCAACATTTGCTTTGAGTACAATCCAGTTTTTCGTCCAGATTATGAGGATAGGGTTTTCAATAATAAAAAATCTTCAGGTTCCACATCCGATACGATTCAATTACTACTTCCAAAGATTTCTATTGAATTGAAAACTTCCACAATATTCCCATTATGAAAAGTGTAAGACAACTAAAAGTACGATTATTGAATGTAAGTTGGTGAAATTTCGTCGAATTATTTATGATTAGTTCAACAGTAATTTAATTAAAACCGTCTTTATACATCCCACAGAAAAGCGACAGAATACCAAGATATACAAATTTATATAGAATGGTTACAAAACCGTAGCCTATAAATTTATGCAAACAGATTTGTTATTGGAATCTTCAATGTTTGCTACAAGTTTTCGACATTATTTTCATTTCAGTTGAATTTTCAGTGCTGTAGACTTGTCTAGAGGATTGTCCTTAGTGGAGTTTTTTTAGAGTCAAAGTCCATAATGTCTAAGAGCTCTAATAGGGTACTGAATAATAAAAAACCTACGTGTTGAAAGATTCACTTGCTGAACAACAACAATGCACCTAAAGGCTCTTACCATCAACCACCTGAGCACACGATTCTCTCTACATTTCCTTTCTTGTAAAAGAAAATTGTTGTTTCATATGGAAATTTGATGATAAATCTTCAAAATTGTTTCCTTCACTTTAACCAAAATGAAAAAAAGAAAAATGTAATAAATACAAGGAAATTGTACCATCATCACAACACTAAAATTTCGTAATCCCTAGCATATACATAAAGAGTAGATTTCATGGGATTTCAAGTGCAAATCTATAGATTGATACATCCTGATGTTTGTGTGTTGTCATCGTAACGATGATGTATATTCCTATTAGGGGTAGGCTTAATAAATCCAACCGTAAACTAGAAGGGTAGCTACAAGGGAAAAACAGTGATATGTAAATATACAACATTTGTGATTTTATAAATTTCTCTTTTGATTCATATTTATTTTCTTTGAGCGTGAGTTTGTTTTAAAATATGACTAAAATATTTCTCGTTCCATTAAATCGTGTGATGGTTATGGATTTGGGATGAGGCAGGCGTTTTCTGCTTGTAGAAGAAGATTATACGAGAGCAATGATGAAAAAGTATGGAATTCTTGAATTTTCACGCAACGGTGCACGTTATAAAACGACAAGAGAAACTCTGAAATAATTTCACGATGAAACTAAAACTTTCAGTTGTAAGGAGAGAAAAAAAGAATAATTAAGACGGTGTCAATAGCAACAGGTTTAGAGGGAAATTCTTTGATAATTTGGTGAAACTATATCTTATATGTAGAAATAAGTTTCTTAAACAATTCTAGTACGATTTTAATCTTGAATATATTTGAATAATAAAATTAAATAATAAAGATATTTTACAACACACAATTTGTGATGTAAATGTTAAATAAATTTCGCCAAATATCATTTAAATGAAAACTAATTTCTTTATTACTGCAGTATAAAAACATCAAATTTTAACATGCATTATGATGCTCGCAATCACCAATAAGAAGTTTTCTTGATTTATTCCAACTGATAAATCCAATGTTTACACGCGAACGGAAAATATTTACCACAATTATGCGTCCATCTAATTTTTTTCAAAAAAAAAACTTATTCTATAGAAATAAACATATGGTTGTGTTTATGTATTGTTGTGGTTCTACAGGAATTTTAAGGTCGATAATAAAATAGTGAAATGCTCATATAAAGTTGGCCTGATCCTTTCGTCGATAACAAACGTTAAACTCATAAATATTCAATAAAGTAAAGCTTGTTTGTTCGTTCTTTTGGCATGTTTCGACTTCAGTAGGTGGTGGTGAAAGGAAGAGAAACGAATTTCGAACAGCTTAACAGCGTATACTGCAATCAAAAAAATCGTTAATGCTCCCAATATAATTGCAATATCCAAATAACTCTCTGTAACTTGTTGCTGAAATTTTTTTACCTACATTTATGTACTGCAATCGAATAGGGGAGCGACCCTAGATCGTTGAAGATAAAACAGTAGGTACAGAGTTCGAGTTATGCCATCAAACCTATAGAAACTAGCGGATTTCTTATCTATATCTAATATCAAATAACTGGGACCAATTAATAGGTTATCTGGATAAGGAAAGGTCTCTATTGTTCTGTTTTCTGGAATAAATTTTGGTTGTGAGGCAACTGAAAATAGGGTTTTATTAAACTTACCGGAAATATAAAAAAGATATGGTGAATGTGGAATAAACAAGGTCTTATTAAGGATTTTATCGATACAATTAACATAACTGAAATGTTGGCTTGAACAGTTCGAGGTGCTTTTGCATTATTAATGCTTGAAAAGACGCCAGTTCTCTACTATGTACAACGTCATTCCCATTAACCAACCATGCGATAATTTACGTTTATAATTTAACCACAAACAACTGCACTCATATAATAAACAACACTTTAAATTGTCGTCTATATTTTATTACTCGTTTTTTTTTTCTATGTTATTTCAATGATTGCGGATTTTGTTTCATTAAAATACTTGCAATATCATAGTTAATGAACATAGTTTTTTTACAATTTACAACAAGTTAATACAAAAATTGTATCGAATTGAAAGAACGAGTACTCATCCTTTACTAGACGGTTAATATTAATATTCATAAAGAAGATTTATTAATGGTTGGTTGGTAAGTCAACAATAGGATCTGGAAACCAAGCTGTTTTCTATGGTGGAACACTCTAAGAGGATAATATGCAAATAATTGTCTTCGAGCATAATTCAGAATATTTGCCAATTCTCTATAAATTAACTGTAGCCGTATTTTCACTAACAAGCTAAAATAACAATTCAACAAATGATTTGTTATTTCTATATTTCATAGAAATAACTTTTTATTCAATCCAATCGTTATTATCTGTAAAATTTATAAGCAAACAATAATAGTGGGTCAGGTGTTTCAAAGGGTTTTCACTGTTGTTGATAACAATAATTGTTCAAAATTTCACATCACGCGCCTCTCTGTTGTGCCATGTCGTCATCGTCTTTATTGTTATTATTAATCTATTCTTTGGTTATAGTGAATATTGATTTCGATAATAATAACTCACTGTATTTCATTTGTTTACCACGATAACTGTAGTTGATAATTAAGCTTGAACCAGGTCACGAAATCGTATAACGCTCCTATAATACACGGACATATATATGTATAGGTAGAGTTCAAAGTTCATACCTGTAGACATTCGCATAATATCCGTAGTATCTACAACCTTAATCTGTAGATAGAGAATTGCTGAAATCCATAGTGGATGTTAATATGGAGTCTTCTTCGCTTATCTAGAAACCGTGGTTCTATTTCAAAATGAGTTGTGAATTTACTCCACATTCACGTCAAGTAGATTCTCTGATTAAAACAGGCGTGTCTTTGTATACGAATAAAAGACATCTGTGTACAATTAACAAAGTAATTCGTTAGTTGTTCACATCTTTACTGTCTTAATTTCAACAATTTACGATACTCGTTCACATTTATTTGTCATGTGAAGTATAGTACGCACAAGCATTTAGAATGTAACAAAAGCTCGAAATGTGGGACCTTCAATCGTTGAACAATTTCTATATAACCCACAGATTTGCCTCAAGTTCCATCTAGTTTATAATGTTGAATAAAATAAGGATGTTGTCATACAATAGAAATTGAATCTGAAATGAAGCTTTACACTAGGATCAGAGTCTTCTATTCGGGTGGTAATAATTTCACTTGTCCTCAATACGTCCATATACATTACACATAACAATAGAGAAGCTGATAAAGTTTGTATTTGTTTTGTTTGTTGTTCACAATAAATTTTTAATTTTTTTTCGAGCATATTTGGCGACGAAATGCAGTTGGTCCCCTTGTCGTCGATAAAATTGTTTCGCTTAACGTTATAATTTATTCATGACGTGGAACTTGAACGTTGAGAGAGAGAGAGAGAGCAAAAAAAAATAGCGAAATACTACAACATTGCTGGATCGTGCATATAAAACTTTCGTCAAGATAGAAAATTGATGACACTTTAAAAGCTGCGGTTGTACAATATTGAATTGTTTAAAGGCAAGCCACAGCTTTCTCTTCGTCGTCATGTTTCAACTGTATACGTGATGGATTATTTTATTTATTTCAATGGACTCTGGCAAACTGTATACGGCAATATTACAATAACTATACAGGGTGTAATCGAAATTCCTTACAATCTTCAAACCACGTATAGACGCCCGAAAAATGAGCCCATTCTTAAAATACTTAAGGGAGTCGGTAAGACCCCGTCTTGAAGAAAAAGGGGCTTGAAATCTCGCCAAGATTTTTAGAGACACTGGAATAAGAACAAGCTAGAGGACAAATCATTCTATTTGAATATTTGAAGTTTGAAGACAATTGGTTGTGTACGAAATTACTGTCCAAACAAATAATTGTGCTTAGACTGTTGAGTGTTGACTGTTTTTTGCCTATTAGCTTCCATAAATTTGTAATTTTTTTGCGGGACCATGCGAAACAATTAGTTTATTTAGTGCCGGTCTAAAATGTCGAACAGTTGCAGACCCGAATTTGTGAAGCTACAGAGGAGATTCCTTGCTATGTAGAGTGTGGGTGGGTTCCTTTTGAACAATCTGGTTTCTTATCAATTCTCGACAACCACATTACGGTAGGTTAGTACTCAATCAGCTACCATCAAAGAATAGTTCAAAATTTGAGCAATTTTAGTGCAAAATATTTTTCCTTCAACCCTTCAAAATATGTATGTTTATTATTACACTATATTCCACAAAGTGGGGTTTGATTATTGTAAGTTATTTCAATTACACCCTGTATCTATACCGTATCTCCTTTAAGCGTGAAATATTTGAGACTAGCATTATTGGAATGCTCTGAATGAGACCTAGGGAACTACTACCAACTATTGCAGAAATCCGTTTAGTGAGACACGACGATTGGAGATCTCGTCATATAGATTAATTAATTAGATCTTGTTCGGTGTATTATCTAATACTACTATAAGACTAGTAAATTCTGGTTTAGTAAAGGATATTTACCTCTATATCGAACAATTAACCGGGATTTTAGATGGTTGATCAAGTGAATCGTTCCGGGTATCTCTCGATCATATACACACTCTTCTACCTGTCAGACACATGTATCTTCACTTCAATATTGACCTAATAGAACAATCGAAATGTCTACAATTCCACCACAACTGTAGCAAAATAAAATTTCAAATATTTAAAAGAGAAAAATCAGGCTTCCTGTAGGTTTAAATAGACAAATCTCCATCATCTTTTTCTTCAAATTCTTACATTTTATAATAAAACAAAATATTCAGGTAAATATTTTTAGTGTCTATATTTCACTTATTCAACTTTCTGTTAAGGAATTCTAAACTTTAAGGCTGACTTTCATCAGAACTGAATGCTACCAATTACATGTAATTTCCATAAGACAGTTAAACACACATTTGTCTTAAACGGTAACAGATAGCGATCTGAAAATAGTTGATTTCGATTCCAAAGACAATTATCTACCAAAATGCGCGAGTGTATTTTGGAAATTTGGCCAAGATTTTCTCTGTATAAAGAAAAAGTAACTTTTCGCGCTGAAACGAGCGGTTTGGTTAAACACACAAATCGATGTGTAAAAGTTGATAATTTTCATAATTGCGGTTATAGAAATATCGACCAAAGTTCACTCTACAAAATTGAGCGAGACGATTTTAAATTTTCCTTACTGGTGCATGCAAAGTAATCTATTTTTCCGAAACTATGAATGAAATAACACGGACAGGCATGGACTCGCATAGAAAGGTGGGAGAAGTGGGTTGTCTTTTGGTGGAGGCGCCGCTTCTATGACAATCAGCCTTTAGACATCGAATTTATTGTTTCACAACTATTTCTTTACATTGAAGTTGAATTGTTAACGTATAGAATCAAAATTTTCTTTTGTACAAATACTTTTTGATACTGTATTGTGCAAATTAAAGAAACGATATGGTTGATAAGTTGATAAGTAGATGTAGACTGATAACTGAAGATTGATTTCTATTTTAGAAAGTAACTCTATAATTCGACAAGAAAATCCAAAGATATAATAAACTACATTAAAATATAGCGACTTTGATGTGAAAGCTTGTCGAAGTAAACTTTCGTTTCTCCTTTCATATTTCTGTGCTATATATAAGCTCCTTGAATGCGTGCGCTTATTGTTATATTACGAACAACATGACAATAGAATTTTTTTTTTAGAAGTAAAGAAACATCCAAAGAATAGCAAAGATTTGATGTGAATTTGCTTAAAAACGAATCCATATAGGGATTTTTCTGATAAAAAAAACTGCCTACTCATAACTGAATAGAAAATAAAATCTTTCGATTGCGTGACTTTGAATTTCTAACGTATAATTGACTATGGAATCAAATAATAACTGTTGTGGTAATAAATAACTATCTATTGAATATTACTAAGTTATATTGCTTTTTGTAATTACATAAATTTTCTTATAATAAGATTTGTACGTAAAAATAATTAATCATACCGATCAAATTAATTAAATCTTGTGTATTTCTCGTTTTCGATATTGTTGTGGAAAGAATAAGAAAAAAGCAACCAATCGTTGGACGATGGTGGTGTTGTGATGGTGTAATTAATCGCTGCCATAAAAACAGTTCTAGCTGATAAATCGGCCAGTTTTAATGGTTTCCGGACGCTTGCTTGATGATGCCACTAATCATACCAGAACTCTCTCTATATAGATCTCGCACACAAACGGCCTTATAGAGGAACACCCTATTCTCTATTCAAATCGGCCAATTTATTTTAGATTTGTCCATATTAAAAGATCTTATCGCTATGGATTACCAATACTAACTCTTCCAAATTATATAGAATTTTAATAGTTAAAGAAACTCGGTGTGAAATTATTTAAATAATATTGTTAATTAATTCAAATATTATTATTAATATTTGAATACGGCCCTTATCACCGTGTTACAACTGAGAAAAGTTTGGAACCAGCATGTGGGATCCGAACCCACGACCTTTGGATTTGTACTCCACTGCTCTACCAACTGAGCTAATGCTGGCCCGCGCTTCCAAATTAGTTGTAATAATCTCAAATAAATCAAAATGTGAACACTGAATAGTCTCCTTAAATAATATTAATAACCAATTCAATTGGATAAGTTTAAAATTTAATTCTAAACTGTCAATAAAGCTCACTTAAACTTGAATCAATTCTAATCAATTCTGTCTGTTAGAGCTTTCCCATTTCAACGAAATAATCAAGAAATCTATACAACAATTATAGTTTCGTCAAAACAAATAAAGGTGCAGTTTCTTGTCTATTCACAGTTTAAATTAGTGCAATGTTATTTCTGATCAAAGGAATACCTTCTAACTGGTGAATATTAAATTGATTATTGAACGGCAATTTGTTATAATCAGCTACTTAAAAATCGAACATGGTTTCTTTGGGAAGCCAAATAAATATAAAAACGATTAAGAAACCACCTAAAATCTGTAAGTTGTTTGACTGACTTAAACACTTGATATTGATGATTTTTGGTATCTAAGACCATCTTATTTTAACGTAGTGTGTCATTTATACCAGTTCTTTACACATAACTCAAAACTTCGGTAGTTGTTTCATCCTTTCTAAGCTTCGTCAAGCTTATTGTTAGTTATAATTTGTCCCTAACAAAATATTATTTATTTCAAATTTTCTAATTTTCACTATTGAGCTTTTAAGTTGTTTTAATTGAAATAACATCAATGTTAGTATTGTTTATCAGTAGTAAATGTGCACGATAAAGCTCTTCTTCAAGTGATTCCATTTAAATCACGAGCTTAGCGACTTGTCTATTGTGGAACATTCAATTAATATCGTGTTTTTTTGCCGATTTTGGTATGTTTTCTAATATATTTCTTTGAAGACCACGCCTACATAAATCTCCATAATTGAGTTGTTTTGATATACATCCCCTCATGTAAATCATATCGATTTTATTGAACAGAATTTCAAAATTTTATATGTGGAGATCCTCGGGAATATGCTTTAAATTTTAGGGATATAAGAATTGTACGTAACACGATCATAATTCAGTTTATACAGCAATATTATGACTGTAAAGATAGCTAAAAATGAGGAAATGTTATAAACGTTTGTAATGACTGGAAAAATCTATTTTCTGGATAAGTCTATATTGTTTTGAGACCGGCTTCCTTCAGTTTAGATGTGCGTGTGTAACGATTAAGAACAAAAATTCGTCGGCCTCATTGTGTTCGTTGGAATTTAGTATGAAAATGACTATTATTCATTCGCTTGACAACTTTCTTTTTTCGTTTACAATGACTTGGAGGAAAATTGATTTTTTTAACTTAAAAATCTTACTGTATTCTTTACAGTTGTTGGTTAGTTTTCCAATAACAAACTTTTTACATCAATCAAATTTTATTAAAAAATATAATTTAATAATATTCATCACCTGGTTGTATTATTACTGAAACCATAGTTGAAAACTATATTGTAGAGTTTTGTTAGTAATCCATTAGCAATAATGACTACAATAAAATGGGAATCCCATCGGAATTTATCGTGAATTTGCCTGGTGCAATGCCCATACAACTTTCATTCTATTTGTTCGTTTGTCGTCAATAAACCTTCTAAATTTCATTTTTGAGAATCAATAGAAAATTAAATGCAACCAACCAATAAAACGGGAACATGGTTGAAAATTCTAATTATAACACAATATTGAAATGTCACGATTCTACATTGAGAATTCAAGGCAAAAATTTTTATGATTATAACACATATATTTCCATCGAGAGTAAACATGTTTGAATCGATCTTTTAGATAGGATATAGGGCGAATTTCCCAATGATATAGTGGTGGTATGGGCTCCATTTAGGCCCTAAGGGACCTGGTTGATGGAGTTGCAGTCATACTGTGTCAGCAGATTGAGGGTCATACTCTACGGACTGGTACGGTTCACTTAATCTGATAATTGCATAATTGAACTGGTGGCATATTTGACGAAAACTCAATCATCAAAATGATCCTGATAACAAAGAGCAAGGACACAAATACCTGTGCTTACATAAACTAATCTCAATCTGATAGAGTTTGGAGATGTTTTGTAAAGTGAAAGTTTATAGATTCCTACCATATACTAAACTAAAACTAACTAACTACTAAGGTTTCTAGTACTAACATCAAATGATCGATAAGCTCAACTGATTGCTCCCTAGTTACTTATCCATACACATGCGTTTACATTTATGTAAATAGTTCATCAATAGTTCAACAAATCTCCATTAACATTGAACATTTGAAATGTATGGCAATAAGAAAATGTCATTTTTAACTTCCCCGACCAGAGGGTAGGGAAGTTATTAGTTTCGGACCAAAATTTCGAATTCGAGATTTCACCAGATCTTTACGTTTTGGGGTCCCCTGAACACGTTTTTGAAGTTTTTAGCATGATGTCCGTGTGTGTGTGTGTGTGTTTGTGTGTGTGTGTGTGTGTGTGTGTGTGTGTGTGTGTGTGTGTGTGTGTGTATGTGTGTGTGTGCGTCTGTCGTTTCTCCAACGATTACTCAAAAACGGCTTAACCGATTGCGTTCAAATTTGGCCAGCATCAACTATTCCGTGGACTTTCGAGTTGATTAGTTTTTGGTGCCAATCAGACCACGGGAGTGGACGGGGGAGGGGGTTGATTGAAAAAAATGTAAGATAAAGTATTAATTTGATATCACCAATCGAAAGGGCATGTGCTTTTATGTCAGAAATAATACCCATCATGTGCGATATTTTTCAATCTGGCGACTTATAATGATTAAATTAATTAGATGGACAGTGATTCTTTACTAATCAAGTATGTACGCAAGACAAAAGAATAAGACATTAATATATCAAATATAAATCAGGATTTACGGCCGTTGTCTAGCAACAAGACTGTTTCGTGAAAGATCGAGTAGGTGTAAATAATTGCGTTGTTTTTTTTTAAATTTCGGTGCTGATTTTGACATCTTTGGTTTTGTTAAAAGCTTTACTGGAATAGTTATTTTATTCTTAAAAATCAAAAATTAATTGTTATTTAATTGAAAAATAATAAATAAAAATAATTATTTCCATAATTGAAAAGAAAAAAAATAAAGTTATTCTGGCGAGAATTGAACCCCGTAGCAAACAGATGTCAGGCGAGAGCGCAACCACTGTGCTTTTCGCAGAAATTTGACAATTTTCTCTTGATCGTAGAAAAAATTTTTTCTAATTAATGATTAACTACTGGGACTGATCAGTCGGGGAAGTTGCTAGGCCGGGTCTTCGATTCGGCCCCTTTTCCAACTCGTTATAAATACATCTCTAGGCAGTAACAAAATCAAATAAACAAAAATAATAATTGCCTTCATATTGTGTAAACAACTAAAAATAAACTGATGTAAAGCTCGAAGCTTTCAACAAACATTGAAACAACGAAACAATACTAACAATAATAATCCAATTTTTGTGTTTTTCCCTTCTTTCTGTTTCATTGTAATTATGTGTGAGATGAAAAGTTGGCTTGATGTATCGTCGAAAAATTGCTATGTTGAAATTTTGCATCAAGACAGTTAATATCAGAGCTAAAAGAACAAAAACTCGACTGTTGTAAAATATAAACTACATCTATATAGTTTGTATTATACAAAATAAATTCCCAAAGCAATAATAATATCTACTATATAGTCTAATAGTTGTTTCCTCATCCATTCTATTTTCGCTTTGTTAAGTTTAAATTTAATTGCGCTGAAAAATATTTTTCACTTGGAAATTGATATAAACAGCTATTTGCGAATGATTGCCGATAGCGTTTTTAATTTTTATTCAAAGCGAAAAAGCTGCAACGACAAATTGAATTTGTAAAATACAATAAAAGAACAATTTTAAAAAAAATCGTACAATTTTCATCAGTAAAGCTCTTGAAAGGCTTTCGTTGTTATAATTTCTACAATAATAACTTGCACATTATTCGTTTATGGTTATTTAATGAAGTTTATGCATAGATTTTTGTCTATTCGAATCGATGAAAAACACGGAAATTCCGTTAACAAAATAAATAAAAGTCAACGGTCTGTATTGAAGGAAATGTAGCGTACAACAACAATACGTTGCATACATGATATGAATGTATGTGTGTGCTTTTAGACGACAAAAAAACCAAGCTCCTTATTCCGTGCTTTTATAATTCGATTCGAATAAAATTATACCAACGACTATTATCAGAATAAACGAGTGGAAAGAACGACGCTAAAATATGAGTTGCATTTTATCAGATTATTGGATTAGCACGTGCCAGGTTGCAATTATGAGGACGTTTAAGTTGCACTAGCAGGCAACAAATAGCATCGATTACGATCTCCGCCTCAGTACACTTCTACAAGACCACAATCGTTGTTAAAACAAGAAAAAAGCAATATTTATTCTAGTTAATAACATTACTGAATGTTAAATGTAAATTTGAACTGAGCTTGGTGCACCCTAATTGCCCACATTTTTATACTACGATAAAATCTCTACGGTTTTTTTTTTGTACTTGTGAAATTACAAAAATAGTTGTGTCGCAGGTAATTGAAAATAGAACTATAAATAAAACGTTTAGAAATAGGAATACAACAATTGTTGGAAGAAAATCATGTTTTCTGTTCTGAAATCACAATTCGATATTGCCTGGCAAAGGTGAACCAGTAAGACGAACGACACGAAAACCGCATTTATTTCGATTAGATTATAACATTGGCACGCACGAAACAAATAAAAGTTTTGTGAAATTTCCAAAAAACACGCTTAATATTATGAATTCATAAAATTGTACAACAACAATAATACGAAACGATTTATATTTATAAAACTAGAATTGTAATTATTGTTCTTTAATTGTATTGAATCGAAATTCAATTAAACGACCAATTCCGAAATTAATATGCAGACAAGAAACGTTTTTATTGTTGGTCAAATTCGATTAAAGATTCTGCCCGAAACAAGGGTTCGTGTTAATTAATCGAAGGATAAGAACGTGACTTCTAGATCAATTAAAGCACATATGGTGGCTACTGCTGAACAAGAACTTGTAATATTTGATACCAGATATTGTGCCAGCTTTGATA
Organism: Mylabris sibirica; assembly: GCA_039776855.1. Lineage (NCBI taxonomy): Eukaryota > Metazoa > Arthropoda > Insecta > Coleoptera > Meloidae > Mylabris > Mylabris sibirica. The sequence goes on from CM077843.1 coordinate 3,483,340, forward strand.
TCAAATTGACTGTTGTCGTTTATAATAAAAATTCAATTTTTTTCACTCACATTACCACTTTTCATTTCAAGTAAAAATTTATAACGAATTTATATTAATGGTTGAAGGGCAATAACTCGCACACATTCATAAATCAAGTGCTGAATCTACAGAAACTGAAAAAAATATTTTTCCATCTATGAACTTTTCACAAAAACGAGTGTATGTAGTTGAAAGTAAAGTTAATCAAATCAACTTTGAGGAAGTCTTCCTGAAAAGTACCACAAATATAGATTTTTTAGTTTGTCAAGTCACCTTATCGTTCAAAAATTGAGAATGTAGGATTGAAAAGTCCGGATTGAGAATTGAATTTGCCCAAAAAAACCTACTAAAGATTATCCTTTTGACGATTGAATTGCAAAACTTGCTGAAAATTTTCAAGACCTTCAAAAAGTAGATAAAATTTGGTAAACCAATATTTTCTTTCAAGATTCAGTAGGGATCCTCTCAGAAAAATGAAGAGGTCTTAAAACTTTGACTTAAAGTGAACAATTTAGTTCAAAAATTGTTAATGTCAAGATTCTTTGATCTCAAAAATCGATTCAATGGCAAAAATCACTAAGAACTAATCTTATCTAAACTGAAAAGTAAAAATAAATCCAAAAGACTAAAAGTTACTAAATTGCGTTTCTTATTGTTAGACGATCATAAATCGAAGCTGATTTTTATTCATATTTTTATGGTTTCCGATAAAATTGTTAGTACTGCTTTATGAATAATACATAGAAATAGCGAGCACATGCTTTTTTGTGTAATCGAAAAGTACTCCTAACGTGTCAGTATTCCGACCACCAGATGACGAAACTGTCGAATAACATAGACTATAATTTCAGACAAGAATTATCTTCTAACAATAAGTACATCTATTGCCTAAGAGGGGGCAATACATGTCTTCGCTCCCAAAAAATCACAATCACAAGCGTTAATTCATATAATTGTATCATATGAACTACAACCCAATAAATATATTGAAAAAAATTTAAAAACAAAATAGTACAATTTGGAGTCTACAAATAGAAAACGAATACGTTTTTCTTAAAGAAACACGAAGCTAGAGTTATGCTCGTAACAAGTTGTTCGATTACAGAACAGACTGTCACTTCCATGGACGTATAAACAAATGGACTCCGCTAGTTTGGTTTTGTTGTGAAGCCGAGTACGCTTCACATTCTAAGCACACGGCATTCTACGTTGCCGTCCTAGACATCTAGGAATCAAATCTGACGAATTATAAGATCGAGTTCCTACGTACCGGCGAATAATGTTCGAAAATTTAATGCGCACATTGGCAACGTTGCTGACTAACGGCAGAACAGCTGTTCGAAAAATGGGAGAACATGGCGGAATTTAGTTGGTGATTGTTTATGTCCGATTTGCCAATATTCCATCTGTTTTTGTGTTTATTTCTGTGTTGTTTTTCATTATAAAGTCAAACAAACATTAGAACAATGGTTCGACAGTGTTTTGTGTGCAAAAAACTGAATTACCAGAATCCGGACTTATCTTTTCACAGGTAGGTGATGTCATATTGTTTACGTCGCCAGTGGCGTAGAATTTCTTGTAGCTGGGGTTAGAAAATAAGACAAATTCAACGATTAAGATGAAATACATATCTATGTACTCGTAATTATTGTTTTTTTAGATTTCCGAACAATCCAGAAATTGTTCGTAATTATTTATCAATTTTAAACATGGACGTTCAACTGCCTAAAAGTGCGAGAATTTGTTCGGCCCATTTTAAAGAAAGTGATTTCGAATTCAGAGGTGAAACCAAAATCAAGTGTTTAAAAAAGGGAGCTGTACCACTTCCGTTTGAACCAGATACATCAGATACAAGCGCTTCTGAAACAAGTATTGTTGAATCACCCACAAAAAGGTAAACATTTGCAAACATTTATAACATATAATTTTAATTAATTGATATTATGTTTGTTTTAGACAAATAACACCGTTAAAATTTGATCAACCTAGTTGTTCCAAAAAATTGCGATTAAGCCAAGAAAGCAGTAGTAGCACACTTACAGCAAGTGAATGTCCTACATCCAGTAGTGAAGAACGTCAAAACATTTTGTAAGTACCATTATGTTGTAACAATTTGAATGGCTCCTTCTCACATTGTAAAAATTTAAGGCAAATAATTAATGCTATTTTATAATTAAAGGTACGAGGAGGATATTTCACTTTCAAAGGCATCACCTCAATCATCCGTAACTTTAACAGCTTCAGAAGTGGATGTAGGTGAAGGAAGTGGTATAGGTGCAGCAGTTGAAGTTTTAAAGGAACCATTGCAAAAGAAAAGGTATGTTGAATATGCAAAATTTTGACGATATTCAGTAACAAAACTAACTTTTCCTTTCTAGAAAGAGACGCACCCCAGCCAATTTAAGCAGTTCAGATTTTTCAACTCCTAGAAAAGCTAAACGACACTATAAGTTTACTGAAAACTCAGTTAACAAAACAAACATTGAAAATCAGGTCGCTCCATCAGTCTGTTCGGAGATTAAAATCTCGAGTTAATAATTTAAGCTCCCTTCTCAAGATTTTAAGAGAAATATCGTTAATAACTGAAAATGCCGAATCGACGATCATGGTAATATTGCAATAATGTTCTAGTAAAATAATTTTGAATTTAAATATTTTAGTCGTCTGTACCTTCAACATCATCTGAAATTTTCAATCGCATGCTGAAGGGACCTACGAAACAAAAGTATAATCCAGCATTACGATCATTCGCCCTAACATTGAGTTTTTATTCACCAAAGGCATATAATTTTGTTAGACAAACTTTCAACAAGTCTTTGCCACATCTAAATACAATTGCAAAGTGGTTCTGTTCAGTGGATGGATCTCCGGGGTGGACAAAAGAAGCTCTAAACGCGTTAAAAATTATTATTGTAATTGTAATCTCCTAGACTGACCTAGCAAATAAGTAAATCTAATAATATACATTGATTGATTTGGTTTATTTATTATTCCATCTTGTATATTATATTATTGTTATTATTATCTATTATAATTATAATTATTATAATATATGTATGCATGTATGGATGAACAAATTTTCCGTTTCCTCTGTTTTTCCCACAATATCAATTGCTTAATTTTTCCACTATCATCAATAATGTTGTTTCGATTGATTCTTTGATTTGTCTTTCCGTGTTTTTTTATACAAATTCAGCTATAACCATCTTTGTTTAAAACCTGGGATTAATTATAGGTTCACATGTTCGTTTTCTCCTTTGTTTTTTTCCATGGCAGTATAATAGGCGTTCGATTATATCAATTCAAAGTTTTAATTTAATAATTTAATTAGAACAATAATTGACCTGCCACTGGATTAGCTCACATGTTTACGGTACGGTCACAGTATGAACTTGGACGAAAACAAAACCCGCGTACCCCTCTCCTGTGTTATTTGGCTTCAAAACAAACTGTGTATTTTATATTACGATGCGGACTCCATTTGTTATACCTCCATGGTCACTTCTATGTTTTACCGTTCAATGAGTAAGCAATAGATGTATTTAGAAGATAATTCTTGTCTGAAATTATAGTCTATGTTATTCGACAGTTTCGTCATCTGGTGGTCGGAATACTCAGACGTTGGAGTACTTTTCGATTACACAAAAAAACATGGGTTCTCCACTTCAAAAGTTAGTACAGAAATCGTTAAGACGGGAAGCAAATTTTCCAGTTTTCCAAACAAACTATTCCCTTATAAATGCAATATTGTAAATTGAGAAAAATGGGCCCTTGTAATTAGATAAGAAGGATCGAAATTTGGTATGGGACAAGTGTTAAATTTTGAGAATTTTACACCAAGTGGATTCTCCATGTGAATTTGTCATACAACCACAATTTTGTTTGAAATTAAATTCTTTTATTTCAAATTTCACGATTCCATGGCTTTTTTCATTAAAATTAATAAAAATGCAAAGGCGAGTGCTTCACCGAGAAAGAAATATCTGTAATTCTGGATATTTTATTACCAAATTTCACTGTTTGAAATATCTTTTTTTTTTAAACAATATCTGTTGTTAAAGGTGAGGACTACGATAGGGAGAGAACAATCTCTTCGTTATTTAAGATTACGTGACGAAATTGTCATAACGATGAGATTTTCTTTAGAATTTCGTATATAATAAGAACTGTAGTTGAATATAATGATTGTATGTTCATTGATTGAATGAACAGTGTATAGGCTGGCTTCTCGTTATATTTTCACTTCTTGAATTTTATAATTTTTGTCGTTTGTGGTCGTCGTCACTTGCGGTAAAAACGGTTGACAGCACGCTACTTTTCTTGATTATGCTGTCACATGGCAAACTCAATATTTTGCTTTAAAGGAGTACAAAAATTCCCTAGGCGAACGCTTTGAGGTATTGATGTTTAAAAATTCAAAGACTTGACCGTAAACACGCAATTTAAGATTTTATTTACAGAAATATCCTGGCGCTTCGCTTTCTTTATATTTATTTTTGATTATTTTACATAAGCTTCAAACTGAAAGCTTTGACTTCAGGTTAATGGTCGAAGTTGATACACTTTTTGCTTAGATACAATTTTTCATTAAGACTATTTATATTTAAATTTCTTCTGTTTTACCCGATAATTTCTATTATTTTTCCTAAAACTTGACAACAAAACCATGTCACAGGATATGAGAATAATTTTCTTCCAACAAACAATCTACAACCACTTATTTATAAAGCAAGACTCCCTGCGTTCGAAACTTGATTAGACAACAAACCAGCTGATTAATTTCATGTAAGATAACTCTACTGAGAAAAAAAAAACACAATTCTACTAATTCACAGACAAAAAGGAGACGTCACATAAAGAATGTGAACGACTTGCTAACGTTAGGCCATTAAATCACCACCTGTAACTTGGACTATGTAAGTCTTTGTAATGTGACGTTTACATTAAGCGATTTTTTGGGTTGTTTGGCGTGATCCATCAATTAGACTTAACGAACCGATTCTATTGAAGCAATAAAAGACAAAATGGATAGAGAACATCGAACCAACAAAAAAAAAATTGGTATGTCTAGTTGAGGAAAATCTAATTAAACATGATTTATCAATTTGTTCGACCACCCACTATAGTTATTCAATTAATGCATTGAGTCTCATTTTGTCGGAATTAGGACAAATTAGATTTTAAATATTCAATCCCTACCATACACGAAATTGGTTTTTACTATGTAGGCGTTATCTAGTTTTAGAAATAGTCCCTTCAGAATTAAGTTATTGTTTTTGGAGTAAATATTAAAATTACAGTAGCAACTGAATATATTCGACTATTACTAAAAGACATATTCAAGATGCAATATTTATCTTTGTATCTATACCGGATCGTTGGCGGATGAAACTTGAGAATTATATTCTAAAGACAATTGTATGTTGTCATGGAGGATCGTTTAGTTTCCATTAAAGTCGACAATCATAGTCGTGATGGGAATATAACGGGAAGATATATAGAGCCAGTTCGATTCTCTATTGGAGGATAGTTTTGTGTAAATTTCATCACGCTATCGTTAAATATCGACGTGGCCGTCACGTCACTATTATAATGACTGGAAAGATCGAAGAGACTTTTAGTATTGCAATCGACTTACATTCCAAATATTATAGCCGTTTTATTGGATTGACAATAAAGAGATGTGTGGTAAATTGTGAAGAATGTAGTAGAATTAAACAGGTATTACTGATAAGAGTGATTTAATCGTATCCAGTGACGGACTGATAAGATTCTTTGGCCCGGGCTATTAGATCTTTCATGTGAGAAGAGGTACCTCCTACGCACAGGGCCTTGTGAGAAACTGTTGAAGATAGGTATGATGGATTGAAAATTTTTGAGTAGGTAATGAACGAGTCATGCTTGGTCTGAAAGTCCTTTGAATTAAACTTTTGATTTTTCAAAATCAAATAGGCCCTAATTATAGAGTAAAAACTCTTGTAGTTTCTAGTAAAGTACCTACATTTTCGATTCATAATATGGAAAAATGCTACCGACAATGAGAAAAGTTGTTTAGAATGAAAAATTATAGAGTTATGCTAATTTTCAGAATGATCGGAGGATTTTGATAAAACCCAATTTCTTCTAACATTATTTCAGGCAAAGTATTAATTCTCATTTACAGTACGACAATAGTATATGCACAACGACGCTATAATGAGTGCTATTATTACCGAGAATTAAAGTAAGGTAATAATGGCACTCATTATAGCGAATTGTGTACTATACTTTATCTAAGACTTACTTCTAACAACTTACCCTGATGTCCCTCTCCGATTTTAATGGATATGTTGTTCTGTGTTGAAATCTAAGGGATGCAAGTTTTTCTTTATTGGCGGAAAAATATACCTAGGGGGTGAAATTACTACTCAAAGCTTGTGGTCTAAGGGGGTACTTTCCAAGTTTCACATACATACTTGCAGTTGGAACAATCGAATGAGATAAAAAATGAGGAAGAACGGTAGTTGTAGGGGTTGAAAGTGGTAAAATTGCTATAAAACGAAAATTATACAGTGGATTTTGACGAAACTAATGTCAGTTGAAAGAAAATGAAAAAGTGTTGTAAGGCCTGCGCATAGTAGTGTAGAGGTAGAGGGGCCTCTTCTCATATGAAAGATACTTAAAAACATTTTAAATTTACTTCTACTGAATTATTAGTTGGTTTCAATAGAGAAAGTCTTTTGACATACTGCGCAAAAATTGATGATCCACGACTACTGCATCCTAAAATCTATATTAAAGTGGAGAGAATTCAGACCTAAAACCTTATAAAGATACCTCTCCTTTTTTGAACGATTCTATAGAAAGTTTGTCCAAAAACTGGTGGTTTTAATCAAAAAGGTTCTAAAATCTAAAACCAAAGATGAGATAATGAGGCTCAAAAATCAACTAAATTTTCTAAATTCTGTTGTCATTACAATTTAAAATTGGAGCTCACTAAAAATGGATGATTTAAACAAAAATGCCGTAAAATCTAGATTAAAAGACTAGAATTTAACTGAAAGATTAACTTAAACTGACCTCTTTTTATAATTAAATGGTAAATTTACCGAAATGTCGCGATTTTAGTGCAATAGCACGTCAAAACTGTCATAATTTTGCATTTTCAGCCTTAAGAATAAAATTCAATTAAAATTGAAGAGTTTAGTTGAAAAATTCATTAATTGTAAGCTTAACTAAAACTCCTACTTTTGATAATAATTCGATAATAAAATTTGTTAAAAAGTATAATTTAGAAGGAAAATATCCATAAATCTTAATTGAAAGTCGGAGTTCAAATCAAAAATTAATTAAAAGTACCTATCCGAACAGATTTTTCTTACAATTGGTTATAAAAATACGCTAAAAATCAGTGTCTTACAACAACTATTTCTTAAAACTCAGACTTAAAGTTAATAATTAAGCTCTATAATGGATTAAAATTTTCCAAGTTGTCTCCGTCACAGCTTAATAAGTAAAGTATCTTATTTTTTGAACATATTATATTAACTGGCATTGAGTCGTAATTTTGGCGTCCCTGTGTCCCTTCAAGTTGTGCCTGAGTTGCCTGAGTGTTAGCGACGGATCTGTTCGTCGTAAAGACATAACATATATAAGTTGCATGACGGAAACAACACGAGAAAATGAAGTAGCCAAAGAGCACTTTTTTTAGATTTGTTACCATGCGGCTCAATGGGCATTTATCTGGTTGCTCGACAGCTACTGAGCTGCCGCCACTGGTCATATCTTACAATTAATTGATATATAGTGTGTTGCAATAGAAGTTGTCTATTGTATATTTAACCAAGCATGTTCTGATAATGGCTTATGGTACTACAGTTGGATCTTAAAGGATTAATGAAAGCGTGACTGGACTGGAATTGGATTAAATAATCAAATAGAAACCATTAATCCAATTGACAGATCAAGTACAAAAATCACAACTAAAACAAATCTTATGTTACGAATATCATGTTATAAGTTATAACACCATTTAAATTTTGCTTCTCGATAAAGGCAGATTTGATTTTCGTAAAATAGACGATTAACGCTAGTTGCAAAGTTTAAATTGAGTCTTAAAAGTACAAAAAATCTACAAAATGAATCTGTTTATCGTTTACGTTGACCGACGTTGAGACGGAAGTGTGGTCAAATGAAAATTCGCCGATAAGTTCGATCGAACTTGTCCGATAAGCTTTACAATAATATTGAGATCAACAGATCGCGGACTGTTGACTGGATATACATATACAACCAAGTGCTTTGTTACAATTTCAGAACATCATGAAAATTTCACCACATAAACGAATAAAGCCATTTTAGAGTAAATAACAAGATTTGTTGTTGAAATAATTCTCAATTTTTCGCCAGCCTCTTAGACGAAAATCGTGAACAATACGGCTCATTAAATTTTAACATTGTTTGAATTAATTGATTCTAATTAATTGAACAATTAGTTACAGACCATTTGTAATTTTTCTGGCTGGCAAGCTCATTTATATAAAAATTAAGTACAACATTAAGTTGATAAAGTGGATTTTAATTTGATAATTTTAATTTACAATGTTATTGGAATAACATAGTTGATAGAGTTGGAACTCTATCAACAAACAAACTTGAAACGATTATATTAAAGAGTGTCTGCAATATTATTGTAATTTAAGATTAAACTTTACAATATAGAAGACTATTAAAAGTTACCGCAATTATAGTTATTTTGTCGCAATTTTGGTCGTTCATTATTTCTGAACAATACATACATTTCGTTGATGGACTCTATTTTTAATTTGCCTCTAATCACTAATTACCCGCAAATTTGATTGTGTTTTTTCTTGTATTTCAGTAGTGTGTGCTGTACAATCAGCTGGCAGTGCATCTAGTAATTCAGTTGGTGAGACGACAACAAGAGGTCCACATTTTGATACAGCTGCTTCAAAGAATGTTACAGCATTATTAGGGAAGACCGCCTATCTAAATTGCAGAGTTAAGAATTTGGCCAATAGAACTGTAAGTTTTTATTGATGTGCAAAACTTTTACATATCTATGATGACTGAACGTTTATAGCATATAGGAAGACGAGTTTTTTCTTTTTTGACTATGACGGATGTAGGTTTAAGTATTTTCAATACAAAACATTGAAAAAACAATGAGAAGAAAATCGTGAAAATTGACAGTTTCTCTCTCATCCTCTTTTGCTTGCTCGTTCGTATACTTTATAGAAAGAAAATAAAGAGTAGGTTCATCATCAATCTTTAATGCTGTCGAATAGCTCTTCTGTATAAGGCATCACGATCCTGAAAGCTCTAGAAATACATTTAATCGTATACGATGAGTGTGGGTGATCTTTACTCCTTAATATTTATTATTATTATATATGTATATAATAAGATTTGCTTTTAACTTGGCCTATTTTAAAAATTCCACTATATAGTCAACTTATTGGTTTCATGTTGTATAGAATTACTAATGACTAGCAATACAGTTAATGGGAACTAACAATTTTATAGCACGACTAGAGACACATTTATTGATCCAAGTTAATCTAAACTACTGCATATCAACGTTAAATATATAATCATTCGATGTTATAAAATAAACAATGAACTTGAAAGTATGCATGAATTGGGAATTTTTGTCTTTCAGAAGACGATTCAGTAGCTTACACAATTTCTATCCAACTAACTCATAGAGCATCAATTCGTTGAAAGTTCTCATGATAAATTTCAGTTATAGAAAGAAAATCTATTTGAATATTATTGTCTTTTTTCTTCTAGCATTGCATTTGCAATTAATTCATTTTTTCTATTATTATCAGGAAAACTGTTATAGAAAATCGATAAAACAATAAATTAGAAAACCACAACATTGAATTCAATTATATTCATGCAATGTACAATGACACGAGAGTATAGAGAGAGCATGGAAATAGAAAGAGAGACAAATATAAAGTTGGGTCAAAAGTTGCAATAGGAGTGAAAGCTAAAATCAATAAGTGTTTCATTTAAAAATACTCACTCGATACAACACATATTTTCCAGTAATTTTAACAGAATTCGTTGATAAAAATTAAACCCTTGATTCTATAATGTTGACAATTGAATAATCGAAAAGGGTTGCTTGACAAATTTAGAGTGTCATTACCACATTCAGTCTACCAAAAGGACGTTTAAAAATTCACAAATTTATGATTGATTTGTGGAGGATTTTTTCATGTTTTCAATTGGGCGAAATTACTACTTTCCATTTTAAATGATTTGACATTGAAGCAAAGCGGTTGATTTCAGTAGGTATAATTATTCAGTTGGCCTCACAAACAACAGTCATGAAATCAATGTTTTCCAGTGCCGGATTAAACAGTAAGCTCAATAAGCGGGCGCTTAGGATCCGTCGACATTCAAATAAAATATGGTTTACCATAATTTTGTTTAAAAATTGCACTATTTTCTCAAGGGCCTTTATTGCAGCTTTTTTGATTCGGTCTTCAAAAAATGTCAATCTTCAATCATCGATATCTCGGTTAATTTCTGAGATATTGAAATGCTTAAACCTGCATTAGATCGGGCATTTTCTAGTGCATTAAAGGCTATGTTCCGTTTTTGGAAAATTTTGGTCAAATTATAAATTACAGAGGAAAATTTTGGAACGTGTTTTTTTATATATTTTCTCATAACTTAGACGATATTATTTATTTGGTAATGTTTTTAGGCAATAGATACCAAATTAAAAACGTTTTCCTAATCTTTAAGACATTTTCCGGTACGGTTGTTAGTTTTTAGGAAATTAACGAAAACGTCAAAAATTTCCTTCCAAGTGGAATTTTTAAGATAAAGAATTGTACAATTCCTTGTTTGAAAGTTTATCCAAAAGAAAAAAAATTGGAAAACAACACTTCATGTGTTATTTTCACCTATTAAAACCAAATTTTATTTACTATCCGATAACACAATTGTAGTTTTTTTTTGAAAATCCTCGGAAAATTAGTCCTGACACTTTCTCGACTTTTACAAAATTAGTTTGAGCTTGACGTCGAATTTCCCTATAGATAAGCTTTCAAGACACAATGCCCGGAGTCCGGAAAATGACACCGCTTTTTCCATCAAAAAACATGCAAATCCGACCCTGATGTTTCTGAATTACCAACATTTGTAAATTCAATATTTTACAAGGAAAAAATCCATCTGAAGGCATATTATCTATTAACGCTAAGATTTATTTTCCTGCACAAATAAAAAAAAATCCTAGTTCAACGAACAGACATTTCGTGTAATCTTGATTTGAGAAAGAAGCCGTCCCACTACTACATATCCCTTGCCAATTTTGCTTCGTTTGTAATATATTATTCCCTATCAAAAATCTAAGACAGGCGCAATTTTTTTTATCAGCAGAAGACCATTTTCAGTGGGTTGAATCAACCAGAATCGTATTTCTGTTGAGGGTAATTTGTAAGTTTTCTATATTTACAAGTGATGAATTCTGAATGCAATCAACTAACAATTTATCTGAATGAGAAATAATACACTTATTGGAGAGGAGCGAAACTGATGAAAGTTTTGTGGGGTTAAAATTAGCAAATAAAGAAAGAAAAATGCTTGTTTTATCTTAATTATAACGAATAGTATTTTGCATCTGTATATGAATTATGATTCTTAAGGGGCGAGTTAACCGTTGCTTTTTTTTAATTATAGTGAATTAATGTACGATAAAAGTTGATTTAATTTTTTAATTATTGTAATTTTAAAGTCTTGCTGTAGTAACTAAAAGCATCATTTTTGTCTTGCTGGTGAGTTTATTTATTAAATGTTGGTAATGTGCCAGAAAACACAGAAAGGTGCTAAGCTGATGGGCATTATCCCACGAGAAAATACAAAAAAAAAAAAAACGCCAAATAATAATCTAAGTAAAATGGCGAAAAACAACATCTACCCACATATTCATTAAAAGTTTTCACACAACGCATTTTCACTAAATTCTTCTATACGTTAATAGAGAAGTTTGAGATAAATTTGACAAATTAGTTGAGCGGTAAAAAATACACTCACCATGGTCCGAAATCCTTATCCAGATTGAATTCGAGGTATAAACAAGAGCAATATTTTAATTTCTGTACAGATAAATGGGATTTTATCAACGTAACAAACGTATTCGTAATACTGGAAGTGGGTCAAGCTTGTGTTGAACAAAACCCTTCTATTTACGTACTATGAAAGGGTAGTTATATACATGTGTTTGGTGGAAAAATGATGAATATTCTAATTACCTTGAGATAAGATTGTTGTACGGTTTTTTTCCTGTATTCATGCAGGAATATCATCATGGATTTTATATTATTGTTTAAATTCACTGGTGGGTGGATTATTTTTAATTAATAATATAATGAAAGGAAAATCCTTAATTTATCACAATACACAAACGTTAATTACAATTTAATACACAGACACACAGTGCTTTATCCCAGCTTAAAATCAATAATAATCTTTCTACTCCAACAATAAGACAACCATTAATCAAACTCTATTGCCGTCTTTATTACGTTGATTACATGTCAGGTTGTTGTTTCGGTATGTTGATTAAAGACGATTTTCATATTCGTTTCATTGTAGAAAAACAACTATTTATGCTTTAGTATGGTATTTAAACTCATTTTAGAGACCCAACTTTAATCCTTTAAATAAGACTTTGATGTCTTTGCCGCACACAAATTACTAAATTTCTGTATAAGAGTTTGGACAACTTTCTGCATTAACAAGGATCCTGAAGTTGGTTGATGATGAAACACTAATAAAGATATTATTGTTGTCCAGCCTAAGGCGTAACAATTTAAAGACGATAATTATATTCTTCGTTTTGTTTATATTTGTGTCTTTGTGTGTATCTAGTTGATTGTATTTCACTTGTGTATATAATTTAATGTGTTCAACGACGGCATATTGCAAATGAAGCCTAGTAAACTGAACGTTGTTATTATCAAAGTGAATTTAGTAAAGTTTATATAAGCTTTAGTATTGTTATGCAAATACTATATCGTCATATGTACACGTACTTGGAATTGAGCATTCGTAATGTAAACTTTTACTTAAAAAAAAAGGTGTATCACTAAGCTCCTTCCTATCAACAGTTCTACGATTTGCATACGACCATCGTTTCCAAACTTCTATTCCAACTTAGATATTTTAAAATAGCATCTCATACTAGGTACATAGTTCATATCATTTTTTTAAATTTTTTGTTTGTTGTTATTGTTGTTCTGTTTGTATTGTTATCCTCCAGTGGTACGGTTTTAAATATTACAAATGGGTAAATGTGGTGATATTTTCTTTCCACTTTTTTTCATTCCACATCTTTTTATAATTTAGATGAACTTTCACCGTTCACTGTTTATAAAACATTTCAGTCTAATTAAAAACCAGCATCTCTAACATTCCCATCATCATGTCATTATTACGAATCTAATTTTGGAACATTCGGTCCAGTGAATTTTCACAAAAGAATTCTTCTCGTGAAATAAAGAATACCACACAGATATTTTGTATTAATTAAAAATCACAGCTATTATTTACAGTAAAATACTTTAGAGAGAAGTATCACGATTTATCACAATACGGTCGTCTAAAATAGATCAAAGGTGATGCAATTAACAGTAATAGGATCCGATCTCATTGCTGATACTAAGTACAAATTCAATAACATGGAAAATTGTCGTTATATATACACTCTAATTTGGTTTATTATCATATCGTTCAGTTATCATAGTATTTAATATAATTGGAGCATGTTCTAAATAAAAATAGATGCTTGTAATTTCCTATAGTAATTGTTATTTATGTTTGTAAATATTTTTGTAACTTGAATCGTAATTATCACGCAATCATTACAATATCAACACCAAAAAGCTTCCAGTAGAGCTGTAACTTCATTCCAGATGTCTCTACAGGTGTCGTGGGTGAGGCACCGTGATGTTCATCTATTAACTGTGGGCCGTTATACATACACAAGTGATCAGAGATTTCGAGCTATCCATCAACCACATTCTGAAGACTGGACATTGCAGATAAAATATCCACAACATCGTGATTCTGGTGTTTATGAATGTCAGGTGTCTTCCACTCCACACCTAAGCCATTTTATTCATCTTACTGTTATAGGTAAGCAATACACAACAATTTAAACAAAAAATTTAATTACAAAGTTAAAATTCAATTTTTTAAACTTTGCTACGTCTTAACAGAGAAATGTCATAATTTTTAAGACAGTTTGTGAATTGTGTGTGTGACAAACAAGAATTTTTTCAACTTTACTAAAGTTGAAATTAAAACACAGTATTGTTTTTCTTGAGGTTCTTTTAATTAGCTTTCAACGTCATAAATACTCGATGACATCTTATTAACAACTATTATTATCATTGAAACTCCTTAAACTTTGGTTAAATGTTAAAGTTTCAATGTTGTATTGTGGCCTGAAACATGTAATTTTCGCGTCTTTGAAGTTATTTATTTTTATTTATTACTCCCACGTACACTAAACATTATGGTTAACCCCTCCAAAAACTCTCTTTTTATTTTCTCGTTAGCAGATATTATTTTTAATTAAAAACGAAAAACTAGTATACAATAAATATAAATTTATTTTATCGTGATGGAGTTTCACCAATAACTTTTAATAAAACTTGCTATTATTGTATTTTCCAACAACAGTTTCCACGGTGGTTTATGGGTGTGTTTACTTTATTGTTTATTATTGTATAGACTATTGTTACATTGGAGAATTATTCTAATGGAGTTCGACCGAAATTCACATTGAATCTTTGTCTTGATATAACACAGCCTTTATATCACGAGGGCGAGCTAGTGGAATTTTGAATAGATAATCAACGAGACAAAAGAATAAGAGAGTAGAGAGAGAGAGAGAGAGAGAGAAAAACGAACGAGGAATAGAATTTAATGATAAAACATTGCAACGACGAAATCTAGATTTCAACTAATTTTCATTGAATGTATCAAAGTGTAGACATAAACATTTCGAGTGTCTCTCCAGTGTTAGACTCTTGACAAAAATCTGAAGCGTTATTGTTGAATTGTTAACAGTAAAGTATCATCAATATTGGGATTTCAACATCAAAGCGTTTTATTTCGTACAATTTCAACACAATAAATCATCTAATATATCTCATAAGTAGACGCTGTTGTTGTGTCGTACAACTCTTAAAATTGACGTTCTGTTTAATGGACCACGATGGAATTGTGACGATTGTAGAGAAGTTAAGCTTCAAGAATACAGGTCATTGATGATAAAAATTTGACGAGTTTCTGTGATTATAAGACAAAAATTTTTACAGTCGATTAGAATTTATTAATTATAATGAATGCTTAAAAATTGGTGGATGCGCCGTCGATTAGACATACGAATAAATGAAGCTCGTTTGGAAGACTTCCATTAAAATTGTTGATTTTTTCTTCAGTCTTGGAAATATTAAGCTAATTCTGCTGCTTCTCAAAAAAAAAACACTCTTAGTTTTTGATTAGTATAATAACGATGTGCTTGTAGAAAAAAGGAGCGAATTAAGGCACAAGTTTAATTAATTAAATTTAGGATAGTACTGAAGAAAGGGAGAATGAAATTGTGATGGTTGTTCCCTGATTTATGGGTCAGATTTCGAACGTAAATAACAAACTGTCGTGAGGTTGTTAGAGCAAATACTATTGTAATTTATTTTGATATTTTACTGGGAATTGTACGTAAATGTTTCGTTCAGCTTTATAATTAATTTATTCCTGTTACTATAAATATATATTTGAAAGAAATTAATATTCGATGAGGATTGATTTCAAATGCTTTAATTTTAATGAATTAATTACGAATGTTGTTAACAATTCATTGTAATGTTGTGAGAATTATCCAACCAGCCTCTTCAACAAAATGATTTACATAAAACTAATTAGAAATAGTAATTAAAATTTAATTACACGTATTCCACTATTTTGGAACGTAATTATTGACAGATATAAAGACCGAAATGTTTTATCTATTCGTTCTTTTACTATTCATACTAGAATAAAGTACTTTTCCTCTAAAATGACTCTATATAAAACGATCCAAAATTTGAATTGTAAAATCTCAACGAATAAGGCGTATATTAAGCTTAGTAACCGCTTTTGCGCGACCTTTACTCCACAATTTTACATAGTCCTAATCATTATTCCCTTCAATATTCCAAAATCGTGTGGAATTTTGAAATTATAATGGAATGTTCCATAGAAATTATTTTCATTGTATCTATTTTGAGAAATTAATTGTTTCTATCTATTGTAACGTGGTCACACGCTAATTATTCGTCAAATAGCTAGAAATAGGAGAAAAAAATCTGGCGAAATGCCACTATTCTTTTATTTTATGATAATTCTAACGAACTCTACAAAATCAATACTTTTACCTATCTTATTGTTAAAAAATTTATTAAAATTAACAATTATTTACCGTAAAATTATGGAAAAAAATCACAAATACTATTTTCAAAATAAAACACTACAATGGATACCGACGTTGATTTACATTTAATGCAAATCTTCTTTTTTTGTTATTGCAGACATTTGGAATAAAATAGCGGATATTTCGATTTATCTTGCGGCAATTTGATGAAATACGCGATTAAAATTGTAAACTAGCTATGGAAAAATCATTACTATTGTTGTACAAAAAAAAGATGAACTGAAACTACAGCATATACAATTGCAGTGTACCAATGAAAAGCGTCGTGTTTTTCAGGGCGTTTCTCCATTATCAGATAAGTGAGAGATGTACCGATGACGACATCCTTTGCTGATGTCAATGGGTGTAAAATTGAATAATAACTTTGTTTTTACAAATAAAAATTATGGGCAAAGTTTTCAAATTTCACTAGATTTAAGATACCTTTTCTCATAAAACTATATCAACTATGTGATAGCGATTCGGCTATTTTTCTATCAATGCGGCTATAATTTCTTTGTGCTTACCTTTGAATAATTTTTTACTAGAATATTTGTAAGATATTTTTAAGTTCAATTTTAGGTCAATCAGACTTTGTTGGATTTTCTTCAAATTTTTCAAAGAATAATGAATAAACCCTATATGAGACGCTACCCTTCTCAAGTATACTACTAGAATTAGTTGTGAATTCGAAGAGTAGAACTCGGCCTATGCGAATGTAACTTTCACAATCTAAACTTTTTTTGTAATAATTCTTCCTAAAATACATATTCGCTTCTTTCAGTTGGATTTATGAATAATTCCGAACGAAAATTCTTTGATAGAAATTATAAATTGAGAGTAAAATAAATTTCATGTTTAAAGAAATTGAGAATAATTTAGAAGCTATTTGATTCTCAGCGTAATCTCTGTACTCTTTATAAATCTACGAATTTCACATTTTCAAACATCAATTTTCTACTTATTGGATGAAATACCATCAAACACTATCAAACGTCTACGTACGGTATTCTTTGTTACATGGAATTTGACGCGAATTTCGCTTGACAAGCCACTAAATTTACTTGATAAGCTATTAAGTTTCACTAAACCGAATTGTTCGATTATTCGACGAAAAAGTTATATTAATCATCAACAATATTTGTTAATGATAACGGTTTTCTATTCAAATTCCATGGAAAACTTTAAAGCAAACAAAATGAAACGTCTGTTTATATCCATAAAAATGATTGTATTGAAGAAATAGATGTAAATATCTAGACTTATAACATCTTGGATTCGCCGCTAGCTAGTAACTTATTAAAGTTCAACGTGTCAACAATATTCAAGTAAGTTAAGATGTGGTAGCAAATCAGTAATATAGACAGAAAAAGAAGTACGTGCAATACTCTATTATGTGAATAAATAGTGAAATTCCGCATAGTCTCAAGTTAAATTGTAACTAAATTGAAATTTCTTAACGTCTCGTTATAGTAAAACTTTTAAACTTGATCATTATTTCAATTTAATTTTAAACTGATTGTTGAGAGTAAATTAAACTAAAATTAAGATGTGCGGTTAGTTGAAATTTGGTGGATGCGCCGGGGAAGCTAAACAAAAATCACTGAAATTACTCCGATTTGATTAATTGCTTTTTTTTTAAAGAAAAAACAATTCCAACATAATCCTCAAGGATGACAAGTTGATTTCTCACAGTCTTCCGCTTCTGTGCTATTATCGAAATGGAAAATTTAAATTTGTGGTGTACGAACGAAAGAAATTGAATTCTTTAATACCCGACGGAAATTAAAATTTGTCCGCTTTTATTATTCAATCAATATTTATCAATATTGTCACACAGATTAATTGTCGGTGTCCTTTTTTTTTGTTTTTAATTTTGTCGGTTATTTTAATACACAAATTCTTGAAAACCGCACAAATTCCATTGAATCGACTCTAGTGAAAATTCAATATTAAATTAAATAGAACACGGATGGATTACCTTTTATACATTGTAAATTTCGAGACAATACTGGTACAAATTATGTACGACGTGGAATGAATTCTGTCTTGCTTGAAAATTAGCACCTCTAGAAAGAGCCTGATGAATACTCGAGAGGAAAGACAACAAGAAAGGAAAAAAAGAACGAGAACGGCGGAATGAAAATCGCAATAGAAGAAAAACTAAAGAGGAATGGTACGAATAAATATATTAAATCAACAACAATGGCAGAATGAAAATTACATTTTTTTTGCTACAAAGGCAAAGCCTGAAGCAGTAAAGTGAAACGAAAAAAGAATTGTAACCCATTTAATTCTTATTATTGATAAATTTTTCTCTATTATTATAACATCGAATTATACAATGAATAAACGCCTTCTCAGGCTTCTTTCAATTCAATTCAACATACCTACAAGTGTAATTTTTTTTTGTGCTCAAAGTGTTGTCGTAAATTTCATGCCTTCACCTGACATTCAAGCAAAGTTTGGAAAAGGTCCTTTGTCAATAGGGTCGAGAGAACAGTTGTAAGGGCGGTCGGTCGTCATCTGCACCGCTCATTTGTCATAAACGTACACACAGCCAAATTTACAATTTATTCATTTGAAAAATACTAAAAACAAATTTCATTCTATCGAATTAATTAGCTAATAATCATTAAAAACCACAATATCTTATTTAATTTGATTATTAGCCGATCTAATTATCTGTATTGTTGTGATAAATGTGATCGTGTCTCAATCTATACAGTTTTCGTCTACACGTCTTCGGAGTGGATTTTATCGTTGTTGTTTACGGCCATCCCGGCGTCACGCTGCCTTATCAATACAATTTACTCGTGCTCACGTCACTTCTCTACAAATACATAATTCACTTTCATTCGCTTTTCTTCTAATGCTTCCTATTTACTTGTCAATTTTTTGCACACACACACACTACAGAAGAAGATGGAGAAAAATAAACGATTCTTATATCAAATATGATTATAATTCACTCGAATCAGATCGGTCACGGTAATTCAGAAATAGAGAATTTCCCTAGACGGTAGAATTATTTCATCAATAATCCAATAACATAACAAACACGGTAAAAAAATACGAAATAGAAAATTGGTTTTGATTAAATTGTTGAAATTGAATTGGTCGATCCGAGTATATACTCGGGTTGTTTTCTTTCCTCATTGAGTCATGTCCAAAGACGATTATGATTGTTTAAAAATAAAGACAATAATATTATTTTCAGAGCCAGATACTGAAATCGTGGGCGGTCCTGAGCTGTTCATTGATCGCGGCAGCACCATCAACCTTACCTGCGTGGTCCGGCATAGCCCGGAGCCTCCGGCTTACATCTTTTGGAACCACAACGATGCTGTAAGTATTCGAAACCAACAAATTAATAGTAAAAATATTGAAAATTGATTCAATTTTTTAATAAATCAAAAGACGGCTTAATTTGTCGGCAAACTACAAGATAACAAATACTACTACATTTTTAATCCCGTTTCTGTAAATATGAAAAATGATATCAGCCAATAAATAAATTAAAACATCACAATGCAATTTAGCATTTCGCATGAAGAATTATTATAAATTGTGTCATTTTTATTTTAATTGATTGCCTACGGAAATAAAATATTGAAATTTTCACAATACCTCTTCGATATCATCAAAGAAAAAATGTCTAATAAAAGTTTGATACGAAACTTGATTCTTCAATTCACAAAAAGAAATCAATCCGGCAATTTTCCAGAGTTTCCATACAAATATCTTTCACAATGAATATTTTGCTTTAATTTTCAAGTTTCTTTTCAAAGTAGCGACAAACATTTCAAATAATTTCACGCTAAAATTATTAATTGGCCTCAAACACTGAGATGCTTGTTAATTAATTCTTGTATTAGACGATTACAGTGCAACTCAATATTAACCGTTCTCTGGAGATTTACGACTTTCAAGTTTCTTGACATTCCAATTTCGACACGTAAAACTGATAATCTTTAAATTTTTGTTGTAGTTTTTAGTAGCTTTGCTAGCTTATCAATATTTACTGCTTCTCTTTTAATCAACTATTGAAAGCGCCTCACTTTAGTAGTTTAGTAATTTCATTACTAAACAAGCTTCCATTAATAGATTCACACTTTGTAGTGAAGAACCTATGTGGAATATAAACTTGTTGTTCTTTACCTTCACCACGCTGTAAAATAAATGGCATAAAATTTAGAAAAAGCGCTTTACAGTAGAATTTTCAAATGTCGATGATCGTAACTCCGACTCTGGTTAATCTTATTTTTTCCATTTAATTCGTACCAATTGAACACAATCCTATTAACTATTCTATTTAATTTGCTTCACGAATGTCTTTTAGTCTTCTTCAATAATCCATTTACAAATCCAGAGGGTCTACGACCATATCAAAAGCATCAAGTTAAGCAAATTATCACAAATAATTATAAGAAATAATTGTAGACAAACCGGGTCCGATAGGAATAGAAATATGGGTTAATATGAAGATGTAAAATTATTAGCTGGTGGTAGTATCTAATTTCCACCTCTACTACCAGCTACTCCATGGATTTAAAAAATTAATTTTTCATACTCTATTACGGGAATTTCTTAAACTTGCAGCACCATTAATAGACAACGTTTCCCCTAGGGTATTACACTAGATATCGATCTGTTTGTAATTATTTTACAAGTTTAAAACATAAAAACATCTTAATTTGCTTTTTCTTGGCTCCATACATTTTTTGCTACTTTACAAAATTACTATTTTTTGTTTTTGTTTCAATCCGATTGCAATTTGGATGGTGTCAAAGCATCAATTCTACCCCAAAAAAAAACACTACTACCCATTGATCCTTGTTTCTTTCTGTACCTTTCTATGTGTTTGCCAAAAAAAAACGATTTCAACAATAAATTATAAACTTCATTAAGGCAATAAAAATAAATCGACCTTACACAATAAAGTTTCAATATAATGAAAGTTAAATCATCTGTATCATTGCAATTTATCCAGTTTAATACTTCGACTTTTATATACTTTCTACTTTAGTTTTTCACCAAATTCCCTTCACTGCTAAACTAGAAAAGACTCATCGTTTCTAAATTGAATCGTTGATTTGTTGAAAGGAGATGGAATTATTTCGCACGATAACAGTGTGAGGAAACTTGATAATTTCATATAAACATCTAATCCGGTTTGGTATTATCTGGAAAATAGTTTTATCTTGTGGAAAATCTCACAAAACAATAATATGTTTCTTAACTATCAATTAAAACAATCCTTTTAAACAATAATTTGATATGAAAGCAAAGTTTAATATTGTTCATTAATGAGATGGTTAATAGAACAAAATTTATGGATGTGAATTTAAAAATCTCCAATATAGTTCAATTAATTTCCAAGTCAGGGATTTAATTTCTCTACCAAACCTATAGTGAGAATGCAATTATTCTATAAATCGAGTCACGTAAGTATAGTGCGATGTGCAGGTATATAAATCATTATTAAAATTGATTGCAGTTAGAAAAAGCACGAAAGCTTACAATTTTAATAAAATAACTGTATATTTTATATATTCTACAGTGTCTTAGACTTAGACAGTAGGCTTATGCTCCGATTATTCTTACTTAAAATCTTGCACAGCTTTATTCTGTTAAGAAACTGATTTAAATACCTGAATTTATGAAATATTATCTTCCCACATTCCCACAATCTCAATTTTCTCGTTAAATTACAATTATCGCAGAAGTTTTACAATTGTAAGAATATGTAAAGGCAGGTGAACAAGAAAGGTGACGATTCTTGACCGAGAAATCCCCTTTCTTTTAGTTGTGTAAACCAAGCTTTCTCCATCTTGAAGGGAAGATGGTGGAGCCATGTGGATTGTTAGAGACAACTTATCAATTCACCAAACTTTGGTAATAGCTAAGCCATTTTATTTTACCAAAAATGGAGGAATTTCGAAAAACAAAATAAAAGTTTATTATACAAAATAAATAATACTAATAATAATAATAATAATATACAAAAAACATGAACAAACAGAGATTGAATCGATGATAATAATGGTAATCAATGATAAAAGTAATAGGTAGGCAAGATAATAAAAATTGTATTTAGAAACATTAAGTTAAATTATTTAAGAATTCTCTAAGCCTTTCCTATAAAAATATTTTAGTTAAATTATTACATACAGGGTGTTTGGTCTAACATAAGTTTGGTGAGTTTTAAGAAACTCCTATTAGTCCATGAGCGATTCGAAAAATATTTAGAGGATTTGTAGAAGACTCCCTAGGGACCATTTTAGCAAAATTAGAACCTTGTAGCTCATTTCAAAGTTGGTTAAAAAACGATTGTTTTTGACAATGTCGCAATTTTAAAAAACGAACGAAACACGCAGAACGACTAAAAATGACTCAGAGACCTTTCCTTTTTTCGTTTTTCTAAACTTTTTTTGTAACTTTTACAAATCCTTAAAATATTTTCCGATTCGCTCGTCGACTAATATGAGTTTCTTAAAACTCACCATACTTAGACCAAACACCCTGTATACATTATACATGAAATGCATAATCCCTTTTTTGACTACTTATTGGATATTTGATTTCCAAATATTTTTCTTCTAAGAAATAACGAAAAAGCGCACTCAAAGCATTATTGTTATCGGTTTATCAGTTATCAATATTGAACAGATCGTATCTATATAAACCTAATTTCCTGTATAGTATCATTAATTTTTTTTTTCAATTCAAATTGAAAATTAATTACTGTTCGAAAAATCTTTCAATATCGTTTACTTTTCGTTTAACGGTCTGTAAATAAACAAGATAACACCCTTAGCCCCGCCTATTATTTTTGGTGAGGACCTCCCTCGGAAACCTGACTCACACAGCCTCACAACTATCGTCACCTTTCATGTGCACTCGCCTGTACAATTTAATCCCATCTTTGTATTGTACGCCCTGTAAAATTGAAAATATACCAACAATTTTCTGTGAAATTACGTCAATTTCTTTTGACTTTGTGGAGATTCCATGCTCATTTCAGTAGCTTTTATACGGCTTTAAATCTGCATGTTTTCGCTGATGATGAGTCGTTATAAAAATATTCGTCCTCCAAAAAAAAAAAATCTTTCGTGAATTTTCCATCCCTAAAAAAATAAATATTGTAAAAACAGTAAAATGATGGAATTCTTTGGGGTGATTTATAAAAAATAATGTAAATGGAATATCACTTTGTAAGGTTTCAGAAAAACATTCTCCCCGGATTTTTTTCAATTAACTCAAAGATATTTCGTTGGCTTTTGTTCCTTTTCTCTTTTCCCCCTTTTCATCATTATATTTATACTACATGAAAGAAGGGTGAAACCGTCAAATAGTTTAAGTAAATACGCCCATTCTGCTAACTACTTTTATTATTATTATTTATTGAATAATGCAATTTCAGTGGGTTTCTTTTTTTTCTAAACTCTGATTTCAGATAATCAGCTATTCAAGTAATCGTGGAGGTGTTAGTGTGGCAACTGAACGTGGTGAAACAAGTCGTAGTGTTCTTTTAATACAAAAAGCACGTCCCTCTGATTCTGGCAATTACCAATGTAACCCCTCCAATGCCCGTGCCGCAAATGTGACCGTACATGTTCTTAATGGTAATTACAATAAAAATTGACGTTAATTATTATTTTTATTAATATTTGATTTTATAGGAGAACATCCAGAAGCTATGCAACACGGCGGCAATCAGCGAATGGGTCCTTCTTTGAGCGCATTAGCTTTCATCTCATACGTTCTGTTGGTCTATTGTTAAGTTTCTCAGAGTATTTTTTGATGAATCCGTTTAGTCGTTGCTGGTGTAAATGTCGACGTAACTGTTAAATTGATAAAAAAAAATGGAAATATACAAAAATAATAATAATAATAATAATAATAAAACATAAATGTATAAGAAAAGCTCTTTATCACCTTGTATAATTCCATACGACGGCCACGACGCTCCTACGTCACGACGTCTTCATCCATGTAGACTATTATTGTATATACAGTTATGGCAAAATCGTAGCGTTTAAGTAAATAAAACAAAATAAAATTGTTGATTTATGATTTTTCTTAATTTGTTCTTCTCGGCTAAGTTTAACACTACACAATTATGTATTATAATACTTTTGACCTACACTACTAATTTTAATAAATAATTCAATTTTAAATGAAGTATTATATTGTTGTTGTTGTTGATTACAAACCGTAAATCCTCATGAAAACGAACTTTATACCATCATTCAATCGGTAGAATCTTGAAAGCAACACAATTCAACCGCCAAAACGTATACCGTAGAAAGAACAACTTCAACGTTAAACTTTCTACCAAACAGTTCTTCTTTCACTCATTTCATACAACTTACTAGAAAGCTGTAAGTGGAATGAGGGATGGATCCAGTACAGGGAGTAAAAACTTTCAAGTTTCGCTGTGTTGAGCTTCAAATTACCCAACGGCTATAGATCAAGTTACAAGAAATCAATTTGCATATTTTAATACGTAGAGGTGTTGAAAGTTGGTTTTTTCCTTTCTTACTTCTTCGTTTATACAGCATGTCACGACGATAAGGGGAAAAGTTTCTTTTAGGTTATCGTGTAATTAAAAATTCAACAGCTTAAGAACAAAACAGAACATTTTATTTATGGCTTCATAACTAATATATTTGCGGATTATATTATGGATATTTACATTGATTAATATAATAATAGAAAGTAAGTTTTTTTAGAAATTTAGGCTTCGGAATGCGTTGGGGTATACAAGACTGGAGTTGGTTTATCGTCTGTACCTCTAGCTAATTGTTCATAAAGTCGCTGTCTATTATGTTCCATTTCAATAAGACGTTGTGTCTTTAGACGACGTACAGCTTTTGCTAACATCAAAGCAAAAATAATTCCCAATAACTGCAATAAAACAAGTAAGTAATTAAAAATTCTTATTGAGTTTTATAGTTAACCTGAATGAAAGCGACAGCTAATGCTCCACAACCTAATAAAAGCGACATTTCTGAAACGATATAAACAACAGTATCAAGACAACCAGTTTTCCAAATTTGTTTGTTGGTACAAGTATTTGAAAGATCCAGGATTTTACAACAGGATACCGGTCCAGACCATGTTCCATTCAAACTTGTCTTATTATATACATCCCAATCGTTAGGACCATGAACACCACAACATTGTAACTAAAGTTGAAAATAAATAATTATTTCTATTAGGAATTATTAAGAAATAATTTACACGATCTTGGGCAAAGTCCCATGTATCCTTTATACATGTTTCATGATTATAGTCAGCCGTTGACATTAACATTTTAAATTCAATTTCACTAGTAATATTCGCACGGACCGCATATGCAGCTATTGAAGCGGCAACTTCCAAAATTAGTATGATCGCTAAGAGTACAGCAAACTGAAATTATTTTATTTCTTTTATTGGTATGATTATAAAAGAATAATGCTAGAATTACCATATTAATCAAGCATGTACTTTCTTTAAGTGCTCCGACACATCCAAATATTGCAACAAAGAAGATAATAATGCCAATAACTATTGCTAAAGTTGCTGGGTTAACATAATCATTTTTCGTAAATGGAGCAAAGTCTCCATAAATTTCTTTTATAGCTGAACCAATGGATATCAGCAAAAAACCAATCATCTAGTTGTAATTAAAACAATAGAATTATATTACGAAAAAAACAAGATAAGCTTTTTACAATAAAGATAACAAGTATGATAAAAAAGTAGAATTATTCTAGAATATTGTTCTTCAATTTCGATGCATTCTTAATGAGCTGTTTTCTGCATCTTTTTTTTGGTTAATTATTCAAAATTTCTTAATGAATATTTCAAAACAATGTATAGAAAAGAAACTTACCACAAACATAAAGTTGGCTACAAAGAGCATGTATTTAATACATTTCATCCCCACATTTAATTCTTCCATTTTGGCTTTAACAAATTTACAATTAATCGTTTGAGAAAATTCCAGAAAATTTTCCAACCAAACACCACCACAAATTACTTGCGTTCACTTCGGTAAACTTATTTTATTTGATAAAAGATAACGATAAATTAAGATAGTTTTGTTTCAATAAATACTTGATAATAATAAGTGGAAAAATGAATGTGTGTGTTGGAGGGGAGGAATAAATGGCCGCATCGATTGAAAATATGTCAATATTGTAATCGATCATTCATAGATTTAAGAATTTGTTTATGTTATCATCTATCTGTTAAGAAGTTAATTCTTATCAAAATATCCTGTTGGGTGCCTACAGATGACTTATAAAGAGTCATACTGAGATAAATTGAAGGCTAAGTTGAGAACGAACAAGTCAAGCAGTGCTATTTGGCAGCTACTCAGTATTGTTGCTCATCGTTCCGTTGTATTTTCGCGTAAACACACACATACACATACAGAGCCATCAAATCAAATTCATTCGTTGCTTTAATTTTATCGCACTTATTTGCCAATGCCGTGTATTGATTAGATAAACAGTAAACGAATAATATTAACACATAATTACCGGGTGCAGAATAATAATAATAATAATAATAATAATAATAACGAAGGGGATGGCGAAATCACCACCACAACCAAATCGGAGACGAGTAAGTATTTTCAACCATTTTGTTTTGTTATTTATTTCTATTAATAAACATTAAAATTGTAGAGTTCAATCAAAAAAGAGTTTAATGAGAAAGAATTGCAAGGTATGTCCGATTTATATTTTATTTACAATTATTTTCCTCTCTTCTTGTTTTAAAACAATCACAAACATACACAATTTACTAAACACACTATAATGTTCATTTGTGCAAAATCCAGAACAGTTCTGCAGTTCGGATGGGTTTGGCGTAAAGCCAATACTGCAACTGGCGCTCTATTCTTAAATACAAATTTTATTAATTTCAATCAACAGTAGTATTTATAGAGTACATCTACTATATGTATAATAAACTAACTTCTAGTTAGTTAACTAGATAGTTAGTTAATTTACAATTAAAATTTACTTACGAATAATTTTAAACATCATTGTATAAATCTTTCTCATATTATATCTCTCTGTCATGTTCAAATATTTACACGAACGTATAATTCTCTCAAAATCTCCAAGTTGCCAACAAAAAGTAAATAAATATGAAGATAATACAGTCGATAAGGAGATCCATCAACGATTCACAGTCGCATACAGTCATGACTTGGAAAATCTTGAATAAATAACATACGAATTCAACATTATTATAAATCAACAATTTCTCTTCAAATTTCTCATATTACAAATAAGACAAGAATGAAAGACAAAAGGATTATTCATTCACTTCGTTTTCGAAATTACAAGATGAAATTAACCGTATTGCTGAAATCCGGTTGTTGTTTATGAATTATGAAACAAAGCGTTACTAATAAATGAAGCATCCACTTGAATTTCTCGCTATGCTAATCTTTGTACACGATATTTTTCACAATGAATAAGACAAGAATTTAATTAATCGAATTGTCTGTAGATTGACTCGTGAAATTTGCATAGAATCAAGATGAAGACTGATTTCCTGAATATCTACATAAAAAAAATATATGCAGAATAAACCTTAAAGGGGACTTTCGTTTAGTCGCTTTAGATGGATCCTCTTGTATTTCGTGCCTCGTTCAAACTTTTTAGAAACAGTTACTGTCCACAACGGCTGTCATCTAAGTAACTATGAGTCATTTGTTTATAGAAAGATAAGAGACTTGCGCTGTAACCTGCGCGATTGCAATCATCCACATTTCTTTGGTGATCGAACCGATTTTCTATGAATTATCTGGAAGATTTACAAAATAACAATGATGGTGTCTTTTTTGGATGCTTGTCACCTATTTACTAAGCCTAAAGAATCCAGGCGATGCACTTAATTTTTTAAGTTTTCTCGTTATATTTCTGTGCTTTGGAATGAACGTATTTCTCCTATACCTCAAGCTCAAATAGCCAAGATTGCTGTAGAAAAAAAGGAAATTGATATCAAAATTGATAAACTTACAATTGGTAAACTGGTGTTACAAATATGTTCAGCTTTATTTCGACTATACCTAGATATATCTCTATTTGTACAGTCAAATATGGAAAAATTTAACGGTGAGGATTGTATGGTGTAAACTAGACTTTCGTTTGAAGGGAACCAACATACTATTGAGTATCGAGAGAAAGAAGGAGCCGATCCTCATAGTGGATCAGGTGATTTGCCATCCTCTATTTATTTATGGTTCAACTTCAACAGCCACAATCACCAAAACAGATAAAGAAACAAAGCAGGTTCGGTTTATCCCCAATACCAAAAATGGTGAAAGAACGATTCAATCTATGTAAAACAGGCCAAAATTCTCACCAAGAGTCGTTAAGATTTTTACGCACTTGACTGTACAACCGAGTCTTGAGCGAAAATATCACATATTTTCGTTTGTGTGAGTCAAATTGTTTCTCTCGTTCTAGTGAGGATAAGAAGGTGGGTAAATAGGAAATGTTAGAACGAGTTTCCACCTTACCAAAGTTGTAGAAAGTGTTTTTCTATTCAGGTAAATACCCAAAATGGCAGCAGTAACCTCACCTCCTTCTTCTGATAAAATATTTTTCTTCTCAAATTCTCACCTGTTAAGATTCTGCTACATTGTAATGATCGCCTTCAAAAGCCTGTTTTACACAGCTGCACAAGAAGTGGTCTCTTTTTTATTGCCGTCTCAGTATCTTTATCTACATCTACAGTACTGTTGCTTTAAAAATAGACGGTTTGCATAAAAGTCCTATTATTTGACAAGCGGTTTGAAAAATATTTCAATGATTTGTAAGAGGGTCCCTATAGAGAACATTTTAGCAAAATTAGAACCTTGTAGCTCATTTTTAAAGTTTGTCAAAAAGGTTCTTTTCTGACTATGTTGCATACTTAAAATGACTCGAGCAGCCTCTCATGCAATGGAGAGAAACCAAAAAATGTTGAAAGTCTTCAGGTCAGGCCTAGTCGTTTTAAGTGTTTAACTTGTTTTTGAACGAGCGTTTTTGACTAATTTCAAAATTGAGCTACTAGGTTCTAATTTTGCGCTATATTAGCAATAGCGCTGCTGTATGTATATGCTGCATTATTTAGACTTGTCGATAACAATTTAAACACTATTTTTATAGTTATATTGCATGATTGTTAAAAAATTATAGAGTTAAACCAAATTTTCATATTAAATATAGGGAATATTTCTATTTTTACAATTTTATTTGTGTTGGGACAAGCTTTCGACAAGAAATTTTGTAATTTAAATTAGATACCAGAAATTAAATGTATCTATTTTTGATCAATTATGTCATGAAACTACATATAAATCTACTATGTTTTGACTTTCCATTGGGAATTTTCCGTAATATGTCATTAATCGTGAAGTTTATTTTAAGATCGGCTAGTTTCTCAAAATTCCCAAAACACTTTTAAAAATTTATCAATTTGAATCACAGAAAAAGCTCAAACGCAGATCAAATATACATCGAAATATTTCCAGAATTGACATAAATAATGAGCCAATAAAAAAGAATATTTTATCAATTTTGAGGTGGTCGAATTAAAAGCAAACCATTCCAAGTTTCTCAGCGATTTTCTTGTTCCTGTGTGAAAATCAAAGAGACGTGTAAAGTGACGAGTAGATAAAAGAGACCACCTTTTGTAGGATTGTGTAAAACAGGCTTTTGAGGGCGTAAATTAAGAAATATTTTCTACAAATTTGATATGGCGGAAACACATGCTAATAGTTCCTATCTACACACCTTGTTATACGTTCAAGAGAAACGGTCTGACTTACACGAACCAAAAACCGTTAAATTCCTCGCTCAAAACTGAGTCTCATTTATATGCTCGTCACTGTACCTTTTGACTAAATTTCAAAAAATGTTAATTCAACCACAAATTGTCGCATTACAAATTAGTCGTTGATGATGTGTTTACTTATCTGCAGTTACAGAGAGAAATGTACGTTCTTTTTTCTTTTCTTTTCGAGCTAGAACAGAGGAAAAAGTGGAGATAATTTAGTTCTCGAGAACTTAAATCACTCCATTCGTTTAAATCTTCACTTTCCATGTAATAACTGTAAAGTGCAAATCTCTTCAAATATTGATCATTGTAGATAAATTTCAGGAACATAATTGATGATAGACGTTATTTTGAAGTAATCATACTTTAGAAAAATGTTTATATAGGAAAATAAGAATAAAGGACTAGATAATAAAATAGTTTTCGAAATATAAATTCATGAAAAATAAAATATCTACTGGCAATATCATTCAATATAACAAGCAAATATTATATGTAAATGCCTTATCATTTATTTTCCATTCATTAGTTACTTGCTTAGCCTGAAGCTCAGAAATTTTCTTTTATAAAGCTATATAAATATGACAAATATTAGTTATAATAATAAAATCTAGCTCGAATTTCGAAAGATTTCTAAGAAATACACTCCTGATTCGTCATTTTTTGGATAAGTAACTTCCGATATCTACTTGAGTTTTACGTTTTAAATTGTTACTAGGCTCTCGACTGAGTTGTGCAATTTTTTGCAAACAAAGCAAGTTTTCGTCACCTGTCCTACCTTTTTCACGATAGACGTTCGGTTGTCTTGCTTACAAATGTAGTAGACTAGACCACTTAGAATGATGACTAACGTATGATTGTATTTTATTCACCCTACGTGCAATTAATGTGGTAGACTGTGTTGAATAGAGCACTCGTTCTTGTTGCTTATTTGGATTAATAATTTTGAAAAAATTGGATACTTTGGGACATTTATGAAACACTTAAATCTTAGCCGTTTTGTGGTTATTATAAGTAATTTAATAAATCACAATCTCATGCAAAATTTAATGGTTATTTTAAAAGCAAACTAATTAAATACTTTGAATTTACAAAACAATTTTTATTGATTATGAATCATTACCAAAAACTTTTTCCGTTTAAATTTCTATTGAAGTTGAATGTTATCAAGCTGATAATTTTTTGCTTTTAGATTTACGAACAGCCTTCGTGATGATCGATGCTAATCAAGATGGTCGTATCAATACAAATGAGTTTAAAATAATGTTGAAGAATCTGGGTATTGAATTAAAAGATGAAAAGATTGAAGAATTAATACGTAATGCCAGTCATACAGGTACTGAATTGATTGATGAAAATGATTTTCTACGTTGGGTGAAACGTATTGAAGAATTACGACCAGATAGTAAAAGTGATGTTGATGATGCTAATAAAGAATTAATGGAAGCATTTCGTGTATTTGATCTAGATAATAATGGTTATATTACAAGGGATGAATTACGAATAGCTATGGAGATGATTGGTGAACCAGTTACCGAATTACAATTAACTGAATTTATAAATATGGCAGATACTGATAAAGATGGTCGAATCAATTATGAAGGTGAAATTTACTATATTATTTTGTACCGAAATAAACATGGACCATATGCTATAAGTAATTTAATTTCAGTTTGGCAATATTTCAAAATACATACAGTCTTTAATAGATTAACTAAAAAAGAAAAGTTCACGTTAATAACTTGTGGCTATTTATAAATTATTTTTATTCTCTTTAACTAAACATAAACACGATTCGGTGCAAAAGTTTTCGCCTCTAATACAGAGTGTCGATTCTATGAAACTCCTATTACTTGACGAACGATTTGAAAAATATTTCAACGATTTGTAGGGGAGTCCGTGGACACTATTTTAGGGTAATTAGAACCTTTTTTAGAAGCTTTTATTCGTTGCATTCTTGAACAAGTGGAAATGTTTTCAATTTTTTGTAAAATGTAATGGAAAAGAATGAAAGAACTCAATGCTGAGAGGGTCTTTGAGTCATTTTTAGTGTTTAGTTCGTTTTTGAAAATTGTGATCTTGTCCAAAATGATTATTTTTAACCGATTTTCAAATGAACTACGAGGCACTAATTCTGCTAAAATAGTCTCCAGGAAGTCCCCTTCAAATACTTGAAATTCATGGAATCGACACCCTGTATAGTCCGCTCTAATAGTTGAGTACTAATTATTATTTTTTTGTTTTACAGAATTCGCCCGTTTGTTATCATGAAAATTGTTGATTTTTCGAACTACTTGAAATTAATAGGACTGCATTAAAATTGTATAATTTATATTACGAGGAAGTATTAAATTACTTAAACAATATTAGTGACTATGAGGATAGACTAGAATAGAAACTTGTTAATTGTTTAATGTCAATAGTCATTTACTTAATGCAAAACAGTCGCAATATAGACTTCTTTTTTGTTACAAGGAATGTCTTTCAATGCTCTAATTAACAATTTAAGTTAATTATCATTAATATAAATTAACATAATACTGATCAACAATTGGCACATTATTGTTAGATTGTTATTAACAAAGGATACGATTGTTGCTGCCGTATTCCCTTGAAGAACTCTTCAATAGTGATTGCCGTGATTGATTTCCATTTTTAATCAATTCATAATCTTTAAAACCATGCAGTAGATATATGGCAACAATAATAACTAAAAATCCACAAATATTACCTAAAATCTCATCAATATGCATTCCCATCCATTCTTTAAACAATATAGCGGATGCAATTATAACTAATGTTGTAAAAACAACATAATAAATTGGTGTTACAACACTCGTATTAAATAAATCTAAAGCTTTGTTCAAATAATTCATTTGTATCGAAATACATATGATAACAATTAAAAAGAATGTATAAATTAACCATCTGTTTAGATCACTATCTGGATTATAAATCAAAAATGCTTCCTTTATAGCTAAACCTAAACCTTTACATGCCATTACAGTTATACTACCAACAGCTGAACATAATAGAATATAAATGATAACATGACGACTACCATAACGTGGACCAATATAAAAAATTATTGCAACCGTTGTAATTATAACAATACAAGTATAATTTAGAAAGATTGGATCACGAATTTTCTCTAATAATTCACTCATCGTTTCAACTTCTTCTTGTTTTGGTGAATGGATTACTATCACAATAGAACCAACAATACAAAGTAAACAACCCAACTGGAATAAGAATTATCAATTGTAAATTCTAGATAATTATTAATTTTAAATACTTTGCCCAATTTATTTAGATTTTCATTGAGAAATTTCGATGCCAATAGAGCTGAAACTAGAACACTTAAACCACCCAATGGTGTGACTAAGGAGGCTGGTGCGAAAGCATAAGCGGCAAAGTTGCATAATTCACCAACTCCCACTGAAATTATACAAATGAAAGAAAAACCATTAAAGTTATATTAAAGGTATGACTGAATCAAGAACTTGCTTGTAACGAATCCTAACCACCACATCCAGTCTTTTAAATATCCAAAACCACCAGCTCCAGCTCGTAGTCCTCCACTACGTCCCAAACGCTTCAATGAGATTTTCTTTATAATAAAACTAGAACCAATAAACACTGATGATAATATAGCTAAACCAAGACCAGTAAAGTAATCTAAATCTTGTTCACTAGATAGTGATTCAGGCTTTCTTCTAATTTCCATTTTTTGTTTATTTATTAGAAAAAAACCAATTTTAAACTACCAGTCGAATGATGAATGATTCTCTAATTACACACCACATTTTATCAGTATGTATCGGCGTAAAAAAATCGAGATATATGTATTCTTATCACTTATCACTTATCAGACAATAATCAACCATTCAAAAATAATGAATTTGACAATTGACAGTTGCTGTTGTTATTTTGTTGTCAGCTGTCAAATATTGGTAGCATTGCAAATAAATGCAGCGTTGTCAAATGTACATGTTCTAAATCAGTAGATTTAAATAATTCACATTAAAATCATATAAAATAAACTTTACTTGCAAATTTTTGAAAAATTTGCAAATTTTTCACACATATTTTGTGCATAAATTCAAGTTATTCAAGAAGACGAAGGAGACTTCTCATTGAACGGCCATAATTAAAAAAGACAGACGAACTATTTAATAAAGAATGATAAAGACACATATATATGGTTGCACCAATTAGAAATGCGTTAAGTAAGGAGAAACAGGTATTAAATTTAGGTATCTCTATCTTTCAGGTTCGACAATAGTGTATCGACTCATGTGAAACTCCCTAAATAGTTGGCAAGAAAGTAAATATACTTTTCAAAAATATTTTATGCATTGACTAAAATTATAAATTTTCAATTCCTTAAAAAAAATTACAATTTAGTTATTCATAAATAATTTTTGTTTGATTATAATAGATTTATACCTACTATTAAAACATCAATCGGTTATTTTTACAGTGCTACAAGACTTATTTAAGTCATTTTTAATTAGAAACTTATGGATACTTAGTCATAGCAATTAAAAATTTGATGAAGTATAGTATAGAATAGTGATGAAAACTAAAATTCCCTAGATATTGTTTACATTTAAATTTATAACCTAAGAATCCGATGGGGATTTGTTTATAATTTAGAATTTAATATTGGTCATAAAAATACAGGAAAATTCATCTCGATTCTAACTCATATAAATAAATGTAAGTATTTTTTATAATAAATCTATTATGTTATTTTCTGTTTTCTTGTAAAATTAGATCGCCATGCCGAAATCTCGTAAAGAGGAGTCGCACAAAACGAATCTTTATATTGGAAAATCGATCAGTAAAAATCTCCTAACACCATGTCGACGAGTTGGCCTACCAAAAAAAAGAAAATCTTCAGCAAATAATTCAATAAATCAAAGTTTATCACATATTGAATCGATACTTGATAAAAGTTATGATGAAACGGTTTCAACGGCTGCAATATCACCGGAATTGAAAGAAAATAATCAACAAGAGTTAGTGTTTCATGACGATTTAAATAAGAAAACTAGAGAAGAAGAAGTACAATGTATGGAAATAAATAACGATCAAAATCCACAATTGGAGGAAATTGTGGAAAACAACCAGGATCCGAAGGAAGACAATAATTTAGATATTGTGGATGTTCAGGATGATACGACTATTCAAACAAAAAGAAAACATAGATCTGATAAAAATAGTAGAAAGGAATCTAAAACCGAGAAAAGTGAGAATCGTCCAGATAAAAAAAAGAAGAAATCGCAAACTGTTAAAGTTGAAAGTAGTAGAACAAGATCTCCGATACTCTTTGACGACGACGATGATGAAGATTTCGTTGCTGATGATAAATTAAAGATGCAAAGAATCAAGAATATGAATACGAAGAGTAAAAGTTACGATTTTAAACTATTAGACACCACAAAAACTAATAATAATGGAAATAATCGGGAATTAAGGGTGAAATTGAGACGAATTGATTCAGATCCACCACCTCGAGTATACAGCAACAAAAAACTTGACAACACTGAAGATTATACAAGAAAACCTTTAAAAATCTCCGATTTAAATGATGATGAATCTTTTCAGGTGAAAAAGACAAATCCGATTGATTTAAAAGAATCAAAAATATTAGCACCGAAAAATAAGGAAGACTCACCTGAATTGCCCAATCTCGAGCCTGTAAGTTCGACTAAAAAAACAAGAAAAATCAAGCGTTCATTATCGTTGAAAAAAACACATTCAGATGAGCAAAATATAGATGACGATTTTGAGAATTATCCACCACCACTACTTCAAATAAATCCAGATAAAATTGATGAACTTGAACGTGAAATAGCTAAAAAGCGTGAAATTTTAGAGAATTTACATCAAACTGAAATCTATAAAAGATTGCATAATGTTGATGAATTGAAAGATGTAACAGAAATGTGGAAGACTGCATGTATTTCAGCAATTAATGATTTATTGCCACAATTAAAACCATATACAGGGATTGATATGGAGACATTATTGGAAAAACTGAATGTACCAGAACATTTAATCAAATTATCAACCAGTGGAGATTTAATTTAATTCACCTATATCTTTACTTTATTATCATTATTATTTTAGAATAAAATTTACGTAAACATTGAAACTATTTCTATTCGAATCGATGTGGTCGAATTGGATTGTCCGGATCGAATAATTTTGCATCTTTTAAAAAGCATGTTTCTTTCGTATAATAACCCATTAAGCCGGCACTTTGTGCTTTTAGAATTTCCGTTTCGACACGTTGTTGTTGTTTGTCACATAAACCGGTTATATGACGACCATAAATACGACCTGTATAAGGTGATTGAAATTGTGATAATAGTTTAACATTCTTATAATCCGGTGTTACATTCATACGACATAAAATACATTGTTGTTTCTCTTTTTGAAAAGGATTCTCCATATCGAATACGGGCTCATCTTTTTCTGTTGAAAACTGCCGAACCAGTCTAATTGTATTGATAAATTGATCTAAAATAAGAGAGATAATGATGATTTAAGTCAATTTACAATCAAACAAATACGAACTTGATGGATTTTTAAGTTTAAAAAGCGATAAAAGTCTCGACATTCTCTAATCTGATCTGAAAAATTAGTGAGGTTAGAATGCAAATAGGTTATGTTATTTTACAGAGATACTGCGTTGCCAAATTTTCGAAACTCCAAACAATTACATCAGAAAATCAATTAAATAGCTTGATTGACAATAATTTTAAAATAATATGCGTGTTAAACGTAAGAAATTTTCTAAAGTAAAAAAATTGGCAAAATTGGGACTGATTTGCATTAGAGAATTACTATAATTTAACAATGCTACGCAATGACGTATAATTGGTTGCCTATAATACACTTGTTGTAAAGTGTATTATTTATTATCTTATTTACATAAATTACAAATTACAATTACATAAATAAAAATGGATAAATTAAATTTATTAAACGTGTACAATTGTAAATGTATATCTTTTGTGTACATTGGCTGCGAAAATCTTATTATTAATTATTTTTTCAGAACTTTGAGTAATGGTTGCGCTATCTCGTTGGTGTATAGTAAATTAAGAAATTTGAACCGCCAAATTCAAATTGAATTGTATTCGTAAATTACAGTGAATAATTTCGTGTTAAATTGCAAAATTCCTACATATAACTGTTTTTACATTCATAGACACCAATAAGTATTGTATTTTATTGCTGTGTATGATAATAAAATTACTGTTTTATATTTGTTGAATTTGCGAGCGGAAATTAAATTCTTAATGGACATATAAATTATTTTATTTTTTACACTTTATTTCTCCATTTATATGATTCTTAGAAATTTGATATTTTATATCGAACACGTGATAATATTGTTAATTTAAATTAAAATTATTTTGTGGCCTAATATAATTTCAAAGTGTGTTTGTTAAATATAGTTATCAATAAAATAGGAACACTTAAATAATTCATTCCGGAAATATATAGGGAGTTGCATCCTGAAATTTCATGATGGTTTAGATAGAGAGAAACAGGAAGTTGTTGAGGAATCTGTGGGGGTGCATTATTCCATCTCAACTCAAACTATTACAACTGTTACTACCACTGATAATATAAACATTTCTCAAACTAGTCGAATGGAATTTCACTATTTATCTTCATTGCATCTAGAATTGCACAAATTCATTATAATTAATCGTTTAGTATGTTTTTCGTGCAACCACATCGCCATTGCCAGAAGTGATCGTGCAGCACTTTTGTTTCACTATTGTTTGTATCCTTTATTTTTTTTTCGCCGGATTTCCTATTCACAAACGGACACAAGGGGCTTAGCTTTGTTGGATATTCATTAATCACTACCTTTACCCCTACAGCCCTGTAATGTACCATGGATTTCAGAAAAAAGTGACCGAATCTTGAGCGGGAATATGACGTTATTTGGTTCGTGTAAGTCAGGCTGTGTCTCTTGTGAGGATAAGAAGGTGGATGGGTAGGAAGTGTTAAAACGAGTTTCCACCATACCGAATTTGTAGAAAGTATTTTTCTATTCAGATCAATCCCCAAAATGGCATCAGTGACCTCACCCCTTGCTTCTGATTGAATGTCTATCTTCCCAAATCTATTTTCACGATTCAAAAGCCTGTTTTACACAGTCACATAAAACTGGTCACTTTCTTGTGAAATTGATGGTACGTTGTGATATCTTAAAGGGTCATCGGACGAAAGAAAAGTTGTTATGGCAACTCCCATTATTTGTCGAGTGATTCGAAAAATATTTCAAGGATTTATAGGAGGGGGTCTGGAGATCATTTTAGCAAAAATAGAACCTCGTAGCTCATTTGGAAGTTGGTCAAAAAATGCTCGTTTCTGACGATATTACGAGTTTAAAAAACCAACTACATATACACACAAAACGTTGTTGTTCTTAATTTTATTTTGGAATATGTGGGAATGTTTCGCATTTTTTTTTAGAATGCAATGGAGAAAATCGCAAAAATCAATGTTGGGAGTGTCTCTGAGTCATTCTCGTCGTTTTTTAAAATCGTGACTTTGTCCAAAACGAACGTTTTTTGACCAACTTCCAAATGAGCTACGAGGTTCTAATTTTGCTAAAACAATCTCCAGGTAGCTCCCTAAAAATACGTATTTTTTTTAAATCGTTCGTCAAATAATGGGAGTTCCCATAAGAAATTTTCGTATACAAATAATGATGAAAAATGAACAATATTCATTTTCATTGCAATTATTGAATCAATTTTGATTACTACAGTTGTTTCAATATTTAAATATTGAGATAAATCGTTTTGTTTTCTTTCAAATTCGAGTTGATTTAGAAGGTCGAGAGAGAGCTTTCTATAAAGCTTCTACACTATCATCAATAGACATAAACTTCTATTACTGGTTAGTTTGTTGGACTAGTAGAAGTCTTCATATATTGTTATTGGAAAGCACTTTAGCGACATATTGTGATACAATTATTTCAAATTATAATATAACAGTTACCATGTATTTTTAGAAAATCACATTACACCCACCTTTTACGTGTCTAGCCATCACATCGATAATGGCTAGTGTGTGCTTATTTTATAACTGTTATAAATGTTTGTTGGTTGGCAATTAAATTGACATAAAATTTGGTACGATTTCAATGTAAGCATGTTATTATAGGAGTTCTAATAATATATGTATGTAGATACATTTTATGAAAAACGAGCATAAAATTCGATGTTATACTTGTTTAGATACGTAGAAGTCAGTATGTTGTTGAGACACTTGTACCGGATTAAGATGATGTATTATGTTAGGTATCTTAGCATATATTATCCATCTAAGGAAGTGAATATACCAACATCTGTATAGCAGTAGTAGGTATATTAAAGCAGCAGTGTAATCCTGTAAAGTCTAAGACCACTTGGTACTGGCGCCATTGTCCTTAGTCCTGCAGGCGACACTGCTTGTTATGTTCAAGCTGTGCTCTATTCTCACAATACTATACGTAGATAGAGATATTGTCTCTATCCCTTATATATACTATATAGGTATATACATATGCATATAATGTATATCCCTTCTCCAAGCTTTATAATTACTTGCTTGGTGTTAGTCTGTTGCGTACCCGTTGAATTGTTCTCCAACGATATCATCTAAATTTCAAACAATATACAAGGTGTTCCGTAAGTCGCGCACTTCAGCATAAGGGCCACATAGGGGATGGAATTCTAAGACGAAAAGTCCTATACCATTTTCTCATTTCATGCACAGATAATTAGTTATTAATAAAATGAAATTTCCAATTAACTACTTGCAATAGTGTTAAAAAGGACAGCGGGGAGGAGTCTGGATGGTGGAACGTGGGAAGCGGAAAAGCTAGCAAGCAGGTGGCCCTGACGTTGAGAGTAAGGTAGCTCTCACAACGCCATAATATTTATTAATGGTTCATTTTGATTACCAGTATTGTTTGGTCCTGTGAGAACACTCTTATTGTCAACTGTCGCTTTCCTTGTCCACGCTTCATTAATAAGTCTCCTCCCCGCTCTGTTTTTATCGCTACTCATTGGCTACTTAATTTAATTAATTACTGATTACCTGTGCTTCAGATGAGAAAATCGTACAGGACTTTTTATCTTAGAATTTTGTCCCCTATCTGGTCCCTACGCTGTAATGCGTGACTTACGAAACACCCTGTATGTATTGTTTCAATTTAACCAGAATCTTTATGTGAAAATAATGGCACAACCAAAAACATTCTTTGCGGGAGAAGGGTTGGATCACAACGTTATATAATAACTTTACTTACACATATGGGGTATGTTCCACTATAGGAACAGTTTCAACCAAATTTTCCTCGCAAACTTCTGTAGCATTATTCCAAAATACCAAGATCATGACTCACAATCAGACTCACTTAATGTAGAAAAACACCAGTAAATTTATTGTAAAAATATTTAACTGCATGTGCTTCTTTCCACACCACCTGTGACGTAAAGCACAAGGTGCGTTTTTTTTATAGTTTTATCCCCTGTAAGCTTAATCCACTATCTACCACCCAGACATTACAACCCTTATATCTAATACAAGATTGTTAGTAGTGTTGAGAAAAGTGAAGAGGTCAAGAAAACAAATAAAATTCGTAAACCAAAGTATTTCCCACTACGAATATAATATGCTTTCGTGACATTCAAATTCATCCTAATTGACATATTTAAATTTACATAAAAATATGTAAAGTTTCATAATGGAAGGAATGAGAAGTGAGAGAATAAATGGGAGATTCAAAAGGATTGAAGCTGATGATCCTTTTAGAAGTGATTGTCTGAAATATAAGAAAATACATATATTTTCATAAAAGTTCTGA
Organism: Mylabris sibirica; assembly: GCA_039776855.1. Classification (NCBI taxonomy): domain Eukaryota; kingdom Metazoa; phylum Arthropoda; class Insecta; order Coleoptera; family Meloidae; genus Mylabris; species Mylabris sibirica. Next base: position 3,524,568 of record CM077843.1, read on the forward strand.
AAAATAAAAAGTTATGTATATGAACGTCCGGAAAAAGAAATGTTGAAACTAGAAGAATAAGTAATACTTACGAAAATTTATTTAAAATATAAACAAATTGTAGAACATGCAATAAAAAAACCCAAAAATTTTTTAGAAGATATAATAACAATAATTATCTGAAAATTATTTTTTCACTTTTCACTGTGAAGCTGACTTTTGAACTGAACTGAATGCTACCAATTACATGTATTTCTATAAGACGGTAAAACGCATTTTTCTCGTAAACAGTAACAGATAGTGACCTGGAAATAATTGCATTCGATTCTAAAGGCAGTCATATACAAAAATGGCAGCTTGAATTTTTGAAAATTTGACAGGATTTTCACAGGATAAGGAAAAACTAAATTTTTGTGCTGAAACGAGTGGTTTGGCAAAACACAAAATTCTCTGTGTAAAAGTTAATAAATTTAATAGTCACGTATATAAACAGATCGAGTAAAATTCACTCTACAAAAATGTGTGCTTGGATTTTCAATTTTCTTTACCGGTTTTTCATAATCAGCATGCAAAGTAATCTATTTTTTCCGAAATTGAATTGAAATAAGACGGACAGACATTAATTCGCAAAGAAAGGTGGGAGAAGTGGTGAAACACTGACTCGTCTTTTGGTGGAGGCGCCGCGACTCTGACAGTCAGCCTTAAAAATTCGAATCAATCAACTTCACCATTAAAAAATAATGTAAAGGTGTTATCGTACCGATTTGCGATTGATAAGCGCTATCGTTTGATGAAACACCGCGTTAACCCGTGACATTTTTTTAAGAGCTACAAATTTTTCCACACAGCTTCAGTATTTCGTTCAAATTGACACATTGGATTTTTTTCAACAATTACTAAAGAGACCCAAACTAAAGCCTCTAAATTCAATAACACCAACAAAAAGAGTTGTAAATAAAACCAGTGAAGTACTACTATTATTTTGTAGACATGAAACGAATATTGAGTGCTTGTCAACTCGAAAAGTACCTGTAATACGAGCAGGGTTGATAATTGATTTGTTTCTATATTACCCATCAAGTCCCTGACAGATCCTATAGTGATGCCCTACAAAGTACCTAACATGTTTCTTACGCACCTATTGAGTACCTACAGTTTTTAATAGTTTTTTGTGGCATTCTATTTTTAATTACTTCGCGTGCCGATTTTATTGTAAATTCAAACAAAATCGCGATATAAATAAAAAAGGTACTTACTACTTAGCTGCATCTCTGCTCATGTCCCGCGCTGATCGAACCTATTATAATTATAAAAAAAGAAAGAAAAAAGTTAGCAATTTTGGAATAATAATGGATACTTCGAATTACCCTTTCGTTGAACATTTTACTGGCCAGTTCCAAGGGATGGTTAGCTCCTTTGTCCATAAAAGCACAAGTACTAGTATTAACACTATATTTTAAAAGCACTTGATATATTATTTATTTGTTTGTTTAACACTTCTTCCAGACAGTTGGTTTTAATTAATTTTTATTGAAAATTATTCAATGTTGCATGCAATACAAAAAAAAAACACCATTAAACCTTTTTTATGTCAATCAAATCTTACTGCTTCAACATTTCTCCGTTTCTCCACAATCCTTCCATACATCTCATCACAAAACTTCATCAGAATTAATAACTCACATTCCATTAGATAAACAAGACCCTCATTCTATTAACACACAGTCTTCATGATCATTTCTCTCTTTGTCTATTCTGTTGCTTTTCATTTAATATTCTAACGGCGCAATGTTTCAGTAATGTTTCTTTAAATTGCGTGTAAAAATAAACAACTTCTTCCTGCTAGTCCTTCCGAAGAAAAGCAAAAAAAAATAAAGTATAGAATTCCTTCTACTAGCTGTAAGATGAAAGGGGCAAAAAAAACACAAAACAAAGACAGTATAGGGATAGAATTAAAATTCAGGACATATCCTTCGACTGCAGAGAGATATTTAACTAGATTGGTTCAGGACACTTCGTTTGGGGACAGCTTTTGCCAACCAAGCTTACTGTTTTATATATCTATATATATATATATATATATATATATATATATATATATATATATAAATATATATATATATATATAAAATATAGAACGATGGAATTCGTTGTGGCGCCAGCAGGACAAATTCTATATTTCATCATAGCTTTGGTGTTTATGTTTAAAGTTTATGGACTTTTTTCTGTAAATCTTTAAAGTATAAGTACTTGATTATTAGAAGAATAATTAAATATCTACAGTAAGTATCGAAATCGTTAATAATGTAAAGTAAAGAAATTGTTTGTGTTGAAACAATAATTATGAAGCTATTTGTTAATCAGTGCTGCGTTAATAAGCATCAACTAGACGAACCATTAAAAGTTAATGCATTATTAATACGATACGAAGGTGAACTGTAGTAGGATTATTTGAGAAGATTTAATACTTTCCAATGTACCACCAGATTATCAACATTGAAATATTAATGAGTTTACCGTACTTGCGTACAATTTACCCCATCAAACCGATGGTTAACCAAACTACAACATTATTTAATAGAAATTTTAATACTTGAAACACTCATATTTTTTTTATAATAGAATACTTATGAATCTTGAAAACAAATAGAATGTAAAACAATAAATGAAGAGTTGACAATATTGTAAATCCGTGTACAATAATGTAATGCCTCAAGCATACACGATGCGAATTGTTAAAAGTTTTTTTTTCTTGTCTCTCTTGAAAAGCGTCAGCATTGTGTGGCTGTTCATTAATGCTTAAATTTGCAATTTAATTCTACAGATAGATAAACATCAGTCTGAATGAGTTTCTTTCTCGACAATATATGAATAAAAAAACGGCATCTTTTCTTATAACATTCTATTTTACTTTGATATTTCTATTTTCACCATTTTCTCACATCTTAATTCAATTTACAAGTGATGAACATGTAGGGATATGTCGCCAAATTTATTTCATTACTTTTCTTCACCATTATTTATAACTCTTTTTTCTTCACAAAGCTGGAGTAATTGAGTTATGTCATGTTTCGAGTAATATTTTGGGAAAATTGGAAAAAGGAGAATGTAGATTTTTTATATAGTTCGCAATTTGTTTGGAAATGTTACAAAAAAATCGGCTTGTCTGTCCAAAGCTAAGATGTTATATTATCTTAAATTTCGTTTTCAACTATTTAGCCGTAGAAATGAAAGTAAATAAAGTGTTTGTCTGGTCCTCTCAAAGAGAATGGAAATTATTCAAACTAATTTAGTAAAAGTTCATTTTGAGGGAACGTATTTAACTTAATTGTTGTTTATCTTGAATAACAAACATCTCTCCTACACATTTTAGAAAACTTATTAAACTTATAACTACTTGCGAAACACAATTAACAATTATTATTTTATTAATCTAGCTATTTTTTAGAATAATTCCCGAGTCGAAATTTTAGCCCTCGTTTCAACCCCCAAAACCCACTTTTCAAGACATAATAGGTTGAAAGGAGGATCATTGAACAATAGATTTTTGGTCCTACTTTGAGCCTAAGTGTGACATATATCGGACGAAAAACGATGTTTAGGTCGAAATGAGGGCCAATTTGACAACTTCATAAATTATGGGGTTGTAAAATAAATGTAAATAGATTTTATGAGTCATAAAATCTATTTGGTCTTATTCATTGCATCTTCTCTCTCTCTCTCTCTCTCTCTCATTCGTGCATACACTTTACCTCTTTCTCTCTTTCTCAAGACAGAACAAAAATAAGGAAAAAACCATTTTTGTCTCTCACTGAACCTACAAAATTTTATGTAGGACGAAGAGAGGAGTATTGAATTCTTTTTAGGACGAGATGAGGTTCACGAATTTTTCATTTAGGGTCAAACGAGGACCATAAATAACGTTAAGGTTGAGTCGAGATCCATTTTACTCCTTTTAGAATCAAAAGAGGACCAAATATCCATTTTAGGATCAGAAGAGGGCTAAAATTTCGACTCGGGTTCGCTTAAGTTAAATGGTGGCAGCATAGCATTCTTTCAGTTGTAATATTTTAGAAAATTAATACACTCACACTTATAAATACAATATTAGTAATAAAATTCCACTGTAGTGCTGTGATTTATTCAGTTTTTAGTGTCAAGTTTCCAATTTAAAACGAACTGCACCACTAACAATAAGAAAAACTTACCGTTATTCACTACCCATCGCATTTAAATTATGGATGAAAGACAAACGGTGAATGCATAAGTGGATATCTAGAGCTAGAACACGAGTCATAGTTTTATGTTGTTTTTTTTTACGAATCTCGTTGAAATGATTAATCATTAGGAAGATACCATTAGTCAACAATACTCCAGAAAAACTCATGCTTACGTAGTTTTGTTAATGTTTTATGTGTAAAGCAAGAAAAAGCTCGTGTATTTGACACACTCATGTTACTTTTACTTTTGTTTATCTGTAAACAATGTGTATATTGCATGTTTATAATGTTGTAAATTTAATTAACTGGATATATGAACACAAATCCAATTACCTTTTTCGTATACGATACCTATGTTTGTTAATTTTTTTTCTGTAAAGTAACAATATGCAGTGTCGGACTGGGCCGCCGGGCAAATGCCCGGTGGGCCAACAGATTCGTCTGTTAAGGACCAACAGACAATAAGTTGAGTAAGCGGGCGCTTAGGGCCCATCAACTTTCAAGTGAAGTACCTTTGTCCAAAATTTAGTTTGAGATTTGAACTATTTTCTTCTTTTTTAACTTCCCGCTAAGAAAATTGAAAATTTTCGAAATTTCGGGAAGTTATTGGTTTCATCCCGATTTTCGAAAATTGAATTTTCAGCATATCTCGACGTTTTGGGGCCCTAGGAAGCTATTTTGACTATTTTTGCGAGGGTGTCTGTATGGCTGTATGTGTGTGTGTGTGTGTGTGTGTGTGTATGGGAAGACTATGTAAGCAGCCCATAACTTTTGAACGAATTGATGTATTGAAACGCTCTTTACGGCATTCGAAAGGGTTCCACCAAACTTAGATTTCGTGTAAGTTTGAACCGATTCGGCCCGATAGATTTTGAGAAATTCCAAAAAAACCGAAAAATTTCTTTTGTTAACATCATGTTTTTTCAAAATAACTATTAAGCTGCTGCACCGATCAAATCCATAATCTTATCAGCTCTTAACCCTAACTAATGATGTCGAATTCCGTTTGAACGATCAAAATCGGTTGATTCGTTCACGAGTTATCGTTGTCGAAAAAAGTGTTTTTTTCAATATAACCTCAAAATTACTTAAACAATCAAATTTGTACCTCTCACAATAATTTTAGAGCTTAAGAAACTGCGTCGAGTGCCGCAAAGCTCGTCAAAATCCGTTGATTTGTTCACGAGTTATCGTTGTCGAAAAATATCGAAATAAGAGTTTTTTCAACATAACCTCAAAATTACCTAACCAATCAAATTTATACCTCTCACATTAATTTGAGGGCTCAAGAAACTGCGTCGAGTGCCGCAAAGCTCGTCAAAATCCGTTGATTTGTTCGCGAGATATCGTTGTCGATAGATTTCGAAAAAAACAATTTTTTAACATAATTTCAAAATGACTCAACCAATCAAATTTGTATCCCTCACAGTAATTTTAGAGCTTTAAAATCTGCTTCGAACGCCGCAAAGCTCGTCAAAATCCGTTGATTTGTTTGCGAGATATCGTTGTCAAAAGTTTCTGAAAAAGCGTTTTCTCAACATAACCTCAAAATTCCTTAACCAATCAAATTTGTACTCCTCACAATAATTTTGGAGCTTTAAAAACTTAGCGGGAAGTTTCAGGAATGGCCTGCAGGGTCAATCCCATTCCAGATTTTTTGATTCGGTGTCTGAAAATTTACAATCTTTAATCATTGATATTTCGTTTGTTTTCTGACACATTGAGATGCGAAAACCAGCGTTAGACGGCAATTTTTCGGTGCATTCATAGTAATTTTCCGTTTAGGAAAATTTTGACGAAATTCTGAAATGTAGAGGAAAATCTTAAGTTAGAACATGTTTTTTTTTATCTTTTCTTACAACTGGCCACAACTTACGGTTGTTGAATAGGTGAAAAACTTCATTTCAAGATTATTTGTACAGCTATGTGCATGGAAAAAGTGACGATCGTTGAGCGAGAACAAGCAGTCTTTTTAGTTGAAGGAAAGAGAGTGGGGCCCTCTAAGACTCTATAAATAAACAACATAACACCCTTATTCTCGCCTACTATTTTTTGTTGAATATCTTTCTTTTACAATTCTGACCTGAGAGACATTGTGAAGACCTCTCCTTCATTAGCCTGATTTACATAGCCTCACATAAATCGTCACCTTTTTTATGTACCTAGTTGTACAATTTTAAAGATAAAGAATTGTATTTTCACTTGTTAAAAGTAATTATCATCAAAAGATAATATGTATAGGCTGACACTTGAAACTCTTCAATGTGTACCTTACTTACTTCTGTTAGAGATGGGGCCAAAATATATGTTATCCGGTGGGCCAAATGGATGCTAGTCCAACACTGACAATATGAAACCGTCTATATGGTCGATTTATTTCACCGTGATGACAATTTCTGGTAGTGAAATCGTTTTTGATCATAATCTCGGAGCTTGTTTTACGATCACATTGCTCGAAAGTTATCGTGTATTTCTCCATCTACTATCCCATTTTATACACATTGTTAATACAATTAACATTCTTGACATTTTCAGGACGATTGAGATTTTTATAGACGGCCACATAAAGGAGTCCATTTTTCCTTTTTTGTTGAAAAAAAAAGAAGACGAAGAAGGGAGTAAAGAATATATTTTCGGTAAAGCTATAGGATTTACGTAGTAAATTGTTTCCGTGAAATCCCAATCTCTTGATATATTACATTGAAAACGATACTATTTCGTCTTTTCTCTCTTTTCCTTTTTTTTTAAAAAAAATAGAAAATTTCATCGTCAAGTTTCAATTTAATTCTTATAAATAGAAAGAAAATTCCACAATATTATTCTATAAATTGTAATAACGTTTTTCTTGTGTGTGTTATTTAAACGGATCCAATGTTGGACACTCCGTTTTCTTGCTATTATTCTTTTTGCCTCCTATTCTTCTACTTTCATTAAGATTACTTTGATCTTTATAAAGACTACTATCCTTTTAATATCAGTTTTATGGTAGTTGTTGTCTCTTTCCTTGATATAAAAAATAATTTCCTCATAACTTCCTTGAAGATTTCAGTTTGTAAATTGTAGTTTATATAATGATCGAAAATTTCCTAGTTATATCAAGTGCTCTATCCTATACCTAAGGAAATTACTATCCCGATAAAGTTATAGTAGTTTATCGAACTTAACCATTTAAGCCTACATTATCGGTAGGAAGGTCAAGTATATTAATTGAGAAATATTGGGGGATGTTTGGGAATTCTTCTAGTTTAAGAATCTTACAGTCTTGCTTATGTTCTTTGAAATACGTGATCACATTTTCTTAATCAAGAGAATGTTGAAAACCCACCAATCATTTACCGTGTATAATTACATTAAGTATAGGTATACGATAGAACCTTGCAAACTTGTGTTCTCGTCTAGTTTGGAGTAAGATTACATTAGACATATCTCGCCATAACTTTTCTTTAACTTAGTTTTCGTTTGTATTATAAAAGAAGTAGCGTTATTGATGATATCTTTGTCATCGACATTATTTAACTGTTATACGATCCTCGTTCTTCCAACCAACTAGAATTCTAACTATAATGCAATGATAAAATAAAGTTTCTCATACAAAACTTGTCTAACACCAAAAACGTTGATAACCAATCACAATTCAACGACAGCTCTTGTCCCTTAGGTCGATGTTTTTCGCAAGACTCCAATCTAACTTTCTCCTATTGCATTGACGTAAAATATAGATTTATTTGTATCGAACATATTAAAATTTCTATATTTGAAATATGTGTAAGCGGTGATATGGTGATACATACAGATTCGGAGCTAGAGATAGGAACATTGGAGAAACTTTGGCCACGCCCATATCCCATCTTTGTCAAAATCACATGTTTCATGAATAACAGACAGAAATACCAAATCCACAAACCAGATTTTAAAATAGAAAGTTTTCAAGGTTCTTTCGTACAAAAGAAATTGCTGTAGTTGGTCAGAGGACTAAGGGTTGGGAATAATTTCCGCCATCATTTTTAATTTCTAGACAAGCCAAGGTCTCTCTGTCTCTTTCTAACTAATATGTAAGTAGTTTAAATAGGCGTGGCCAAAGTTTCTCCAATGTTCGTATCAGTCCGGCCGGACCTGTATAAGGTCTTTTTTCTCGTCTTATGTAATTTACTAGATTTCGTTTGTACGTATCTTTGTTTTTCGTCGTTGAAAAGTTTCAGAATAGAAAATTATTCACAACTTACAATCAAATATAAATAAACAAAACATAAAAAATGGAACATTAACAAAAGCGAACTTTTCCTACAGATATTTCATAATTTTACGAAAATTTTACGTGAAGAGAAACAAGGAAAACCTCTATAGTCGTGTGCATAATAATCAGACAAGATGATGAACGATACAAAAATCAGTTCTTGATTCATTCCTTTAGTTTGAATTTAAAAATAAAATTGGATTTTTCTCGAAAATCTTGCACATTTAATTTTGCCTCTATTGACTCTTTCATTTTCTCTACTCGTCCTTGATTTCACATAGAAATAACTCTGAAGATTAAACTACTAGATCAAGGGTATGTAGTTAGTCTATAAAAACTGAATCTTTTTATTATTTTTTTAATTTAATTTTTTTCAAATTCTCTTCTTGTGTTGTTGAAATTATTCATTGCAGGAGAAGAAAAGATTGTTCTGAAACTTGATCTGATTCATGTATTGAGCAATTTTAAACGAAAATTTGAAACTGTCCTGCAGCTATAAAAATAAACCCCTACATAACAAGTGTTTCAAGTGATAGGATTGTAAACACTTTGCAAGTTTACAATTTAACCATCTTCTAGCTATATCCATACTATCTAATAGTTGTGTTAGGTTACAGAACTGTGCATATACAGCACTGGACACTGAAATAGGCATATTAGGAAAATATCGGGCACACTTCTCTGTTCCGCTTGCATATAAGTTAGAAAGAGGTAGAAAAAAAGGTGGTCTAAACATTAGAAATGATAACTACAACTAATACCAATCCGTACTCTTTTGACCAAATATGTACAGTCAAGTGCGGAAAATTTTTAACGGTGAGGATTGTACGGTGTAAGCCAGACTTTCATTTGAAGGCGACAAACATACTATTGGAAATCGAGTGAAAGAAGGGAACGATCTATTGATGCACCTGATTAAAGAAAATACCACACCCCAAAATGGCCGATCAGGTAATTTGCCACCCTCTACTTATTTATGGTTCAACTTCAACAGCAACTATTCGCCAAAACAGGTAAAGCAACAAAGCAGGTTCGGTTCATTCCCAATAGCAATAATGGTGGAAGAACTGTTCAATCTATGTAAAACAGGCCAAAATTCTTACTAAGGGTCATTAAAATTTTTACGCACTTGGCTGTACACCACTTTGTTTTTCCAGATAGTTTACCTGTTTCAGATCTTACAATTTTACAATGAAGAAGCAAATGTTTAAGGTTTAGTATCTTTGTCATGAGCACGTGAAATATTCATCAATAAACGCATCAAAAAAAGAAGGGACTATTCGCTTTGAGCTCCAAATATTTAACGGATTAGTTTGTAGGAGAAAGGTGAAAGTAAAATTTTTGAAAAACTGGCAGGGTTCAAATTCTCTTTCTTTGACAGACTTTTCTTATTTATTTTTATTAAATCATTTATTAACAAAGCATTGTTTCTTCTATTAATTGTGATAAGTAACAGAATTTCAGAAAATTTTCATTAATTTGATTCCTACTTCGGTTTCTGCACATTCATATTCTAAAAGAACAGAAAAAATGATCCAGCTTTAATAAAAAACATGTTACTCTTATTGATAGCTAACAATTTTTTTTGCAAATTCAGAAAAATAATTAAAAACGATTTGTTTATCGTCAAAAATGACGGTCTTGTATAAGAATAATATAAAACAAATAAATCAATAAAAAGAGTTTACCGAGCAGGATTTGAACCTTTCTTATTGCCGGACTCACTTTTCAAAATTTCTACCCTTACCCCTGCGCTAGAAGCTCATTTTGTAAAATTCGAAGCAGGTAAATATTTGATAAAAAGAAGCTGGTTTGTTCGATCAAGAATAGTTTAGCTGTCATAATTTTCAATTTTTCACCACCTATTTTCTTTTTATCTCTTTCTAACCTATATACACATGGTACAGATGGACGGAACTGATGTTCTTCAAATGTACCTAGAGAAACTACCCGATCTGTATACATCTAATAGTTTCGAATACTTCAACTAAATTTCAAAATAGCCCAGAGCATTTTGAAGGGCGAGTAGGGTATTAAGGTCAGTTCTGATCGCATGGATAACATTGATGTAATTTTCTAGTACGATAATAATTGGTTTAATCGTAATCGATCAAGCGTATTGTTGAACTTCCTATATTAGTAATTAGTATTAATATTGGTGACTAAAATAGTGCAAATTCACAAACTTCAAATTAATACAGATTATAAGTACAACTATTGATTGAAATTTTGGTCAATTGAAATTTAATAGAAGATAACATGAGTAGTAAATTGCTCAAAAATTATTCTGTAGCTAAAAAATCAAAAATATTTTCGAGAAATACAAAATCTTTGTAAAATTGTTCGTACTGATGTTTAATATCAGATTCGGATTTTGATGCTCGAAAAGCAAGGTGAGTTTTTCGAATACAATCTATAATAGGTAGGAATGGGTATTTTAACCAGTCTTTGATAATTACTTCAGTTAATTTAATCTCCCTAGCCGTTAAAATATCAACATCTAGAAGTGTTAAAGTGAATTATTATTCAAGCCTCAATTCCATTAAAAATAACAAATTAACATCTAAATAAAAGTAAAATATCACCACTTGAGAAACAGGGAGAATGTCGAATGGTAATATTAAAATTTATTTAGTTGCTGGCAATTGCAATGATTTATTTAAATGATTTATTTATTTTTACACATACACAACTATAGAAAGAGGAGTGTAATATCGGGAAAATGTAAACAAGGATGAAATTTAGGTAAGGAAGTTAAACTTATCGTATACCTAATGATTAATTATTTATAATATGTGCGAGATATTATCAGAATTTGAACTCATTTAACATTGACAAGTATTAATTAAGATCGACTTTCTACAAGTTTAATGTCACGTTGTATCGTGAATAATTATTGAATATTCCTTAAAAATTGTGGTTGGTGATGATTGTTATTTGAAATGATTAACGCAATGCGTTGTTCTTTGTTTTGTTTTATTAACTACTTAATGGAGTTCGTTAATTATGAAACAATATTTGTCGATATGTTGGCAATAACTGCCACGACTGATCTCTTACTGACTACTACAAAAATTTCTGATAGAAAAAATGAGGGTAGCAGCCCCCACTCTTCTTTCGGGGTTGCCACATTTAGCCACCCCAGCTTGCTGCGGCTTGACAAATTGTTTAGGTTTTTCTATTTTTAAATTATTTATCGTCCGTTAATAATCCATTAGAGTTTTAGTGGAGATTGTAGGTAGTGACCTAATTAATTTTAACTTTAAAATAGGATGAGAGATTCTAGTGTTATCCAGTCTGTCTGTATTTAATTGTAGAGCTAGTGGAAGTATTCAAGTGTCATTTTAATAAGTAACCACAATTTATCTTCTTTAACTATACCTATTAGGTTTGATGTTAAAGCACAACACGTACAAAATAGCGGCAAGGAATCCAATATTTGATTAAATCTAGATTGTTGATCTTTGATAGAAGCAAAATATGTACAGAGGCAATCAAAAAAAAGAGACCGAGTCTTGAGCCAGAATTTCACATATTTTCGTTAATGTGAATCAGGCTGTTTCTCTCGTAAAGGTAAGAATGTGGGTAGGTAGGAGGTAATGGAGCTAGTTTCAGCCATAGCAAATTTGTAGTAAATACTCAAAGTGGCATCAGTAACCCCACCCTCTTCTTCTGATTGAATATCTTCTCAAATTCTGACCTGTTAAGATTCTGTTCATTTCAATGACCGTCCTCATGAGCCTGTTTTACACAGCAACACAAGTGGTCTCTTTTTTTTGATCGCCACTATACATGAGAATCAGTAGAGAGTAATAGTGGAAAGAATTTGAACTTATTCTAAATTCTATTTATTTTCAAACATAAAATTTCCTAGTTTTAACCCTTAACCTAATAGTTCCATGGGACACATTTACATGCAAAATCAAAATTTACTGGCTTATTAAGAGTAAAAAGCCTTGTTGAATGCTTTATGAAATATTGTCCATTTTACAAATTACACAATGAATTAAAGACGATGAACTCACGATTGTGTTTGATTTAATACAATTACTAGCCATAATATTAACGAGTCAATTCGGACAAATTCAACTGTCCATTGGGACTATAACGACAGACCCTTAGTTTTCCGGATGTATACAATTACATCATATTTAAATTGTCTAAATATTGCACGATGAAGTTTCAAATGATTTGAATTAATGATGGATTAGAAAGAATAGTTTAGTCAAAGTTTAGATTTTATTTACATGTAAGACATAAGATTGTCTAATTCTAGTGTTAGAATTACAGTTTGATGTGAGAACGAAAATCGTTTCAGTTAAATACATTTTCATGAGTTTCACTAGTTAGATAAGCTTCGCCAATGTTTTGTAGTCGACAAATTTTATGAAAATAGCTTGTGAAGCGACAACGAGCGTTTTTAACAATGTTACAAAGCGTTATTTTACTTTCTTATCAATAAATTAGTGGTGATGCTTTTAAAGTAACGTCAATACTTTGAAAATTGCTTTACAAATAACGATACAAATTTTAGATTAGATTTTTGTTCGTCGATGTAAACTATGTAGTTGAATCAATGTCGTTTAAATATTGTTAAAATCAACTAGAACTAATTGTATTTTCATTATTAAATCATTAGTCAATTTTGATTATTTAATGTTATCATCGTGTACAATAGAAGTTTCTTCTATACTTTGAAATTCGACAGTGTTGTTTGTAAATGGAATGGGAGCCTTATTGTATTGTATTTGGTGGCTTCAGGCGTTGCCATCGTTTCGAAAATCTAATTACTTACTTCGCGTTCTATCGTATTCCTTATGGATATTGTTTGCAAACATTGGCATGATTTATTTATGATAACTACCAAAAGCTTTCGGATATTGTGTGTAACTAAATATGTCTTTATTGGCGTATGTTTCTCACTTAAAACCAAACGATTTATTTATGATCTTTCACATTTTATTTGTTGCATTATAATGTAAATGTACTGGACGTTATTTCTATTATTGTTTGTATTATTTGTATTTGAAAAGCTTTCTGATGAGATGTCACACAAACAATTGTGTAGAACTGACAGGTTTACATATCATTTTCCTTTAATTTTCCACATTAAAATAGTCTTTTTTCGTATATTTATATTCACTGAAAATACGATATTATTCTGAACAATATGTCTTAATTGCTACAACGTAGGCATTGTACATTTTGTTTGAAACGTAGCGTTAAAAATGACGTTGGATTATATCTCGCAATCCATTTATCTACTGGTAAATTAATGTTTTGTGCTGATAAATGACGGCTTAGCTATGTTCTGAGAAATAATAATGGACAGATGGAAGAATAGGAAGGATGTATACGAAAACCATATTGTTATATAAAGTACAATTAAGATTATATTAAATTAGATAAATTCGATTACAGTACGGCGAATCTCCAGTAGTAAAACCCGTTAAAATATGAATCGAAAGAAGTCTTTGGAATTGGGATAAAAGTAGAAATATTTGCAACGTTAAATTTCAACAAAGTTACATTTGTTTTTCGACTCTTATTAGAAAAGCAATCTTAAGCCGGATTTCCACCAAAGAGACAAAACAGAAAACACAAACAAAAACTGTTTTTCTGAACAAAAATACCCTGTTTTTAAAAACTAAACAGTTCTAGAAACAAATTTGTCCGAAAACAGTGTTTTTCGTAAACAAAACACTTTCCCATTTCGAGTCGGTACATCAAAGGAAAACAAGTTTCTTCGATAAAACTACCAATAGCCCCACGCTTCTTTTAAACAGTCTCTCTGCACGTGCGAAGGAAACAAAAACAAGGTTTGTTTGGTTTTTTTGGAAACAAAACTGTTTTTCAAACAGCCTGTTTGGTGGAAATCCGGCTTTATAAGTTGTGCTGTATAGATTAGATTGTGTAAAAATTGCAGAATTTACCAATTTGTAGACACTGTAAAGTTCGTCCAAATATATTACACCACTATACTAGAAATTTTTGTTGAAGAAATCAAATAAAACTAGTGGAATATAATAAATGTAAATGAACTTCCCCTAGAATGTAAAGATATTCGTTAATAGTGCTTGACTGTGCGGTAGTTAAACAGTGCTTATTGCAAGTCCCCCAAGGAATGTTGACTGAGTTTACCGATTCGTTAACGACAGTCAGTGAATACTGTTGGTGAATAACCAAAAAGTTCTATTACGTGAATTGCGACCGTAAATAAGTCAGTATATAAACCATAATAACTTTGTCGCATCACTAAATTTAAACTTCCCTTATAAACGAAACGAAAAAAAAAAAACACTGTGTAGCGTCTAAGAGTGGAAATGTCGTTGTGGATGACCAAGATTAATGTTGGTTTGAATAAATTACAAATTTCGGTTGATGCATCTTTAAATTGGTGTTTGTATTGTTTGTATATATACTGAATAAATACATTTATGGGCGGTTAATAGAAACATGTTCCCTCCTTTAAAGTTGCATAATGACACATTATTAAGTTTGGTAAAGTTAAGACATAATTAAGCAAGAATTTAAGATTAGAAACTATACATGAACTTCTTAATTAAAATAGACTAATAAGAGCTGGAACTTTTCAATAAATATAATGCCTTCGGTCGTCAGTGTTTACAATTTTAACGCAATTGTTGAGAGTTTGGAAGTTGCACTGTTCTTGTCACCACTCTACTTTACTTCCCATTAAACAGCATCAACGAGATATCCTCTTGGAAAAAAAAACAAAAACGAAGAGAAAAGAGATCTATATTTTGTTTCAGATATATATTATTTCCTTGTCAGAGTTATTATATGAAACAATTATATGGAAAGTGGTTTTTCTTGTAATAGTTCACTTTTTTCGTTTATTTTCTTCTTTGAGAATATCTCAGTCTTAATGGTCACAGACTGTGTTGAATGAGAATTCCATATTCGAGTTCTTGCCTTCATTCCCTTTTTACAAAGTCTCTCCTCAACAACAACGAAAATCTTTGTAATTAATCATTGAAAAACTGGGTCACAATTACATTTATGTTGCTATTAAATTTGTAGAGTATTCTGAAAATTCTCAATCACAATTTATTAAATGTTCCATTGAAATATTAATAAGATAAATCAAGCTATTTATTATCTTTATATAAAGCTAATAAACACGTAGGAATTTCAAAGCAAATTGAATAAATTTTAGCGAAATCATCTGCTGCTTATTCACGTAAAACTTGCAGTCTTTATAAGACATTAAATTATTTGACAATTAGAGTAGACTAGAATAAAATATTTATACGTGATATTTTTATCATAATTAACGTCTTTATTACAGTACAAGTAGATACTGAACAATATTTAATCAGTTGATTTCAGTACGTGATTAACAGAAAAGTTTTGTCTTGAAAGGCACTCTATTAAAATACGACCATTTCTGGTTTTGCTTCTTTTTGGAAAGTTTTATGTAATTTGGTCCGATTGTCATCATATTTGTAAGCTTATATGCACCCCTATTCCTTTAGTAATACTTGTATAAAAAATAACAGACTCATTTACCCAATTAATTTGCATTCATTACGTCGACGATTCTTAATTATTGTCAATGATAATGAAATTGTTGTCAAGAGAATTCTTATTGTTATTTGATCTTGAGGTGGTTTTGTTTTGTGAAGAACGACAGGGATTCATACGTTTACAACAAATTTGACAATACTGAAATGGCAAATTGATTCTTATACAAGACGTTAATTTATTATTGTGAGTGTTTTTCTGAAATTATTCTCGTTCACTAATTAATTTCAATCGACTAATTAATTTCAATTTTACAAATGAAAATTTGCTACTTACTGTACTAATAATATTTTCAAAGTAATTATAAAGTTAAGAGAAATTAAGTGATTAAAAGCAATAAAGGGGAAGCGATGAAGATTTTCTCTGAGTACGGATTTCTTTAATGTTTTTTATAACGTGGACCATTTAAAATTGTTAAGATGACGTGATTGAGCGAAGTGAAGCTACAAATACCATAATGGACTATTTTCTAAAAAATGTGCAGTTGTTTAAAAAAATGCTGTGCCATTTTGGAAAATCGAAAATTTTATAATTTTCTGGTATACAAGACAGATTTTTGAAAAACGCTTGTTTTATCTGAAAAACTGGAAAACATCGTTTTATCAGAAGACGACAAGCTCCTTACTAGTCTTCACTTATGTTATTATTATTATTCGTTTCGTGAGAGGTCTTTTCCAGATCCTCTCACCCGAGCCGTGGTTCGTGCCCCACTGTACCTCGACCTTTAAGGCCTTTTGTACGCTCGTCAGTATGCCTGATTTGGGTTAGCTGTCTTCGCTCAGTAGTCCCGTTCTTTTAAGTCCAGGATACTTCTCAGAGGAGTACTTTTTATTTCATCCACACTCTGAGATCCTTCAACGCCTCATAGTAGCATAAAATATGAAGGGAAGTTTCATCCTCCTCTTCACAGGCCCTGCATGTTGGGTCTTTTACAATCCCAATATTATTGAGATGCTTCCTCAGTCCACAGGGTCCTGTAAACAGGCCTGTGATCTGTCTTAATTGTCCCCTATTAAGTTCTAGCTCTAGTTCTTTGAAAAACCCAGAAATGTCTTTGACAAGACCATCTCTGGTGATTTCTCTCAGTAAAGTTGGTGTTTTCGTTCCAATTCTTCCTTTATGGCCCTCTTAGCGTCCGCAATTAGAGTTGTTTTGGAGGAATTCTTTGCTAAGCAGTCCGCCTTCTCATTTCCTTCAAACCCTTGATGAGCTGGCACCCATCTCAAGGTAACCTTGTTATATTCAGCCAGTTTCTCAAGTGCTTCGAAGTATTCCAGCACCAGTCTGGATTTTATTTTTACAGCCCTCATGCAGTGACGAAAGCACGGCATGACTGTCTGTTTTGATGTGGATGCTTCTATTTCACTTATGTTAGACCATGCAATTAAAAATTGCCTATTGAAAAATGTGTTCATTTAGTGTAGTTAGTGCAGGAAGCATGGTTTGCTCCAGCTATCAATTATTTACCTTTGTCTTTATTAAAATATTGAAACACCACCCTTACTCTAGAGTCGATATGTTAGCAGTACAGTCTCTGAAGGCTTACTTCCGCCACCCCTATTCTAAGTTATTTAGATTAATTTTACAAGCGCGAAATTTATGTAAATATAATGGGTTTATAATTTGTTTAATATTTACCTCAATTTAAACGCTGTTTGATGAAACAAATATTTTTTCCTATTTTGCGTTGGAAATAGACTTATTTTGACATAAAAAGTAGTGTGGAAATGAAATATTTCTTAACTACTTTGAGTGTAGAAATATCTAGGATAATTTATTTTTTAGAAGTTGGTAACACTTGCCTTATTATTGAAATGTCACTTTTTGACAGATATTAAAAACAGTCAATTTAAATAAAAATTTTATTTCATTTAATTCAAATTGTTTCTCCATTGCATTTTCAACAATTTCCCACAGTTCGGGTGGAGTACACGATAAGTCGTCACACATTTTCACTTAAAAATTGTAATGAAAATGGAGACTAAAACAATTGAAAATCACCTTGATGGATACTAGATACAAAAATTGAATATCGGTCACACCTACAATACCAACTCCTATAAAATTCCCTAAATTTCCAAAATCTATTTTTTTTTTGGAAAAAGGGTGCAAGGGGGTGCAAAATAGGAAAAATAGTATAAAAAACTCGGTTCAGAAGTCAATTCCTGCATTCGACCATTAAAAAACTCGCCGCTTCGCGGCTCGTTTTTTAATATTGGTCTCATGCAGGAATTGTCGACTTCTGAAACTCGTTTTTTAATATACTATTTCAATGTGGTTTTTTATAAATGGAAATATTTGTGAAGTTAGTTTTTTTTTTGTGTTTTTATTCCAGTGTTTCTCTTTAAACATAAAAAACGTCTCTAATGCAACTTCAAAGTTGGATATTTTTTGAAAAATTATCTGCAAAATTTCTACTCAGACGCCAGCGTGTATTGCAATATTAGAGTAGACAACCTGAAGATATT
Source organism: Mylabris sibirica (assembly GCA_039776855.1). Classification (NCBI taxonomy): domain Eukaryota; kingdom Metazoa; phylum Arthropoda; class Insecta; order Coleoptera; family Meloidae; genus Mylabris; species Mylabris sibirica. Next base: position 3,543,017 of record CM077843.1, read on the forward strand.
ATTATATTGTAAGTATATAATTTTAGTTTTGTAAACAGCATAAATCTCCGTGTGCAATGTTTTAACACGAACACGAAAAGAGCCACTATAATCTTTTCAATTACTTCAATTTCTTGCGAAAGAAAAAAAAATGTAAATAATTAATGAATAATTCAACAGGATTACGGTTCTCGCTATCGGCTTAATTAGTACCAACACAAATAATTCTAAATATTCCCTTTACTACATCATCCCTCTTTTCATTATCGTTGTCATTAATGAATCTCTCTAAGAAAACAAAAAAACCGTATTGAAGCGACACAATATAAGAAAGCTTTGATGAAATGAGAAACAAATCAAAATTAAATGAATTGTGTTGAATTGCTTATTGAGACTTTTAGTAAATTAAAGACGAAATTTCACAGTTTATTCAATATGGGTATAATAAATCAGAATTTGAATGTATTGGAAAAGCTTAATGTGAAATATTGGAACACGTTAAAGTAGTAGTAGTAGTTATAGGTAAGCTTCCATGTAATTCACGACGATAATTTTATTCGAATAGAAGAGAATGAGTTTAAAAAGTTTATGCAAGGAATTAATTCAATACCATGATTGATGGGAGCGATAAAAAGCTGTTGAAATACAATGGATTTGTTCATTTTATTGTTAAAAATAACAAAATACAAAAAAAAAAAACACCAACACAATATTCATTTTAGTAATGCAGCAACAATTTTCATCGAATACAAAATGAGTTTAACGTAATAAATACCATTAATATCTAACAAAATATTCTAATAGTAGTTTTACTAGGTAACATTTATAATTACATACACTTATGTGTGTCTTATTATATATACGTTTGCTGTTCTCAAAAGCTCAACTTTGTAATCTACATGTTAATAGTTGCACATGATGCTCAACGAACATGATAATTAGTACTGTGTGTGTGTGTAAATTATTAACATATTCTACAGCTTAAAGGGATTTGCATCACGTACTGTAAGGATCGTCGGATATTTTTTTGTTCATCTTATACCGTTCATATTATAACGGTGGAATAGCATCGTCTAACAGTAAGCAGTGTTATAGGTGATGAATAATAACACCCCATTCTTGCATAACTCAACCGTTTTAATTTTATTCTAGTAGGATATAAGGCAATCTCCTTATCGCAACCTTATCGCTTTAAGAGACGGCAATTTTTTATTAGCGAATTTTTTTAAAAAAAATTAGCTAATGACGAGATCCTCACTTTTGAATTTCCGAAAAATTTTTGCACAGAAGTTCGTTTTGGAACCTCAGGAACCCATATCCACCGTTCGTTAAAATTTTTATATATATATATATATATATATATATATATATATATATATATATATTTATATATATATTTATATATATATTTATATATGTATATCCACGATAACTGCCGTAAAAATACACCAATCTTAATGAAACTTGGTACAAAAATCGGTCTTTGTGATAGCTTGGATGAGTTCGTTGGCCAGACTGGTAGGGCCAACAATTTTGGAATAAGAGCTGAAGAAATGTTAAAAAAAATCATTTTCAATATTACATTTGCTTAGATTTTGATGAAAATTAAAATAACAGTAGAGCCGACCATTCTCTATGACCCAGAAAAAAAATCATCAAAATCGGTTCGTTGGTTCGCAAGAAAAATGCAAAAATCTCTTTTTTGAGTATAAGCAGTAAAATCGATTATCTCAGGTGGCTATATGTTCTCTGACTATTGATATTAGAAAAAAAATTGAATATCGCGGGGGGGCAACTAGTTTTGACAGTTAATATTAGACGCAAGGCCTGCTAGAGAATTACGCTTGAAAAAATCAAGCAGGCCTTGATTAGACGTATTAGACAAACAACAAACATCATTATTATTTATTTTTTTAGTGTTTCTTATTGTTTGTGGATTAAAAGTATTTTTCAATAAAAATCATAAATATTAAAATAACATCGGGGAAATGAATTTATTAGTTGATTCAATGTTATTAAAATATATTAATTGTCAGTATCATAAGAATGTTTTGCAATTAATATTTCAGTATGTAGATACATAAAAAAATTCGCTATATAAGGTACTTGCTGCCTTTGGAGATTTTTTGTTTTCATTATTATATTGCTCATTTTTTTTGTTTTCTATTATCTATGAGTTCCATCTATATACGCTTGTTATATTGGTATTCGTTTAACATACAACAAACAGTTTCAGCATCTCAAATTTTATTGGAATTTCTGACATGTGTATCCGGGAATTTTCAAACATTCCAAACTTGAATATAATTTAATATTTGTCTACCAACTATCGATTCTACAGTAATAGTATGTTAATAATTTTAAAATTTTGTTAATTTTGTTTATTTTGCAATGGTTTTCGTTCTTTTTCTTGATCTTAAAAACCAGAAAGTTCATTTATTGTTTTATAAAACTGTCTTCACTCAGATTTAGTTAATTTTGCTTTATTACTTTCTGTATAATAACTTTTATTTACACTTTTACGTTCCAGTCTCTTTGTTCGCATCTCTTATTTGACGACACGAAATTTCATTTTATATTCCACTAAAAGACGGATTATAGTATCTCTAATTATTATTACATTTTTATTTCTTCATTGTAATTTCCATAAAAAAATCATTCTTTTAATTAATAATTGATTTAATTATAATTGACAACTACAATTACTATCGTGTATATCGTCAGATGTGATAAAACATGTAACAGTAATTGATTGCCGCTTCAATAACTAATCTGAAAAGTTAAAAAATTTGTAAGTTAAGGGCGAGGTATAGTACTCATTACAAAAAAAGACAAATGAGCTTTCCAAAAATTATCCAAAATTTTCAAAAATTGAATTTTCCACGGACGTCAGGTTTCCCTCAGATGGATAAGCTTTCGAATAAGCAATCGTCCGCTTGTCCATCTTTGAAGTACTGCATAAACCTACCCGTTTTTATTGAAATTCCGGAAAACTAACATGCCGATCCGAAAATTTCTTGAACATTTGAAAAGCCCTTTAAATTTGTTATATATAATAAAATTTTCATAAAAAAGTTATCAACATAAGCCGAGCTGTGGGGGAAATTGTAAAAAAACATACTCCGAAACAATTGTCTGTAGTTCAGAATTTTCTCAAGATTTTCCAAAAATGAATCGTCCTGCCCTTGCACCTTGAAACGCTCTTTCGATAACGCTATCGCGCGTTGCTACATCTTAAAAAATTATCAAGAAATCGTGGATCTAACTTTCACCTTTTTTGTAATAAGTACTATACCTCGCCCTTAATAATGTTGTTTATCAATTTTACACTTTGAGTTAACGAAAATTACATGAAATTATTAACCAACAAAATTATCAAATAACTCAAATATAGAAATAAGAACCTGGATAATTTAATTTTTTCTTCTCTCTACAAGAATCAGCGACTCTTGAAATTATAAAGACATCAAACTTGTTATTTTGAAAATTCTCTAATTTAGCGTCTTGTTTTGATAAATTCTCTCCACAGAGTCGTTATTTATTTTGTGCCCTTCTTCCTTGAACTTTGTCTCTTTTTTTCGTAAAAAATACCTCTCTGTGCTAGCTAAAATATATTTATTGTATAAGAAAATAGCATTATGATTACATTGAAAGTTTGTATATATTAATAATAGAAGTTAAAAGTTAAAAAAATCGTGTTCAGTCCGAGCTATCTATTTCAACTGCCTGATCCACCTGTCAAGTTTGGCTTTTTGAAGCCTACCTATATAAAAAGATTTCACGATAAGATCACTAGAAAACTTCAAGTTTGCTTGATGGACACGTCTGATCTGTTCTTACGATTGAACACGTCTAGTTTAAACATCGATTGAGTGTTTGATAGAAATTTATGCACCTTTGAAAGTCAACTTAGAGACTGGTCATAAACAAGCAATTGGTCTCTATTGTTGAAAGGAAAAAGCTGTAGTATCTGTATTATACGCAGAGACTCTGTGAAGCTTTTTAGAATGTTTGAATACAATACAATTATAGAAAAGTGTTAACAATACATAATACTTGAAAACTTTAGCGCCTGTTGTAGTATAATTGAATCATTGATATTTCAAATTGGAACTTTAACATAAATTTATGTCTATATTTCATTGTCAGTCACGCTATTTATCCGTTTCCCAGTTCTGATAAACATTATTCAAATTTCAACTGTAAACATAGAAGCGTTCAACTAAGTCTGTAAGTAATTGGAATTATTCTCTATCAAAATCAGTGCTTCTTCTGTAATATGTGTAACGTAAAATTACATTTAACCCAGTGTAATATTCATTCTTGTCAGGGTGTAGTGTATGAATAGAGTCTAGATTCTTGTCTTCCAATAATTTAAATCTATTCATTACGTTAATTTGTGGATGTTATTTGAAATTTGATTTTCATTAAAATTCATATATTCATAAAAATCGATAACAATCTTGGAACTCTTTAAAAATGAATCGTTTATTAATTGGATTGATTTCATCAAAACATCTCCCATAATTAATTGACTTTTAAAGTAATTTATCTTGTTTAAACAGTGCCGGAAAGTGGTAAGCTTGCACCTGGGGCAAAAATCAGACGTTGCGTCCTTACTTTTGGATAAAAAATTAAAAAAATTATAATTCGGCTGGAGAATTAACAAAAATTGTCTAGGTAAATCTCACCCTTTTGATGATTCCAAAATTTGCTAATAATAACACGATAATTCAAGAAGAAAACATCTAAAAATTTTGATTCAAAGTCGAGATCTATAGTTGTAAAGTGTTCAAATTTGTCACCATTTCAAAATTCATTTGGAAAATTTGATTAATTTAGCTCAAAAATAGACTAAAAATTTTTTGAATCGTCTAATCTTTACAATTTGGTTGAAAAATTTATTAAAAAATGTCTTAAAAAGTGAAAAATTCGACTGTAAAATGAAATAAAAGTGCCCGAATCTCCCCCTTTTCACCACTTAAGAGCAAAAAATTATGTCACAACACAAAATTCTCAAAACTATGGTTGAAAATACAGCTTGAATTTCGATTAAAAATGATTCTTTCAAAGAGAAAAATTTGAGAAAAAATTGTGATTTGAGACAATAGTTTCAAGATAGTCTCTTGAAAAATATATTTTAAAGAGTGGTCAAGTATCTGGTTCACATTTTTACAATTTTACAGCAAAATTAGATGAAAATTGGTAATTTAGCAAACCTTACCTTTAAGTCTAGTCGCCTAGTCTCTAAAATTGTTTAAAAGTCCTAATTTACAACCTAGTAGTAAGATTTGTTGGTAAAGCTGATGATTTTGAGCGAAATTATTTCCAAATTTATATACAGGGTATTTGGTCCAAGTATGGTGAGTTCTAAGAAACTCCTATTAGTCTACGAGCGATTCGAAAGATATTTTAAGGATTTGTAGGACGGTCATCAAAGAACATTTCAGTAAAATTAGAACCTCGTAGCTCATTTGGAAGTTGGTCAAAAACCGCTCGTTTCTGACGATGTAGCGATTTTCAAAAACGAACTAAACACGCAAAACGACTTAGAATGACTTTAGGATCCTACCAAAATTGATTTTTTCGTTTTTCTAGATTTTATTCTGGAACAGGTGGAAATATTTCGTATTTTCTCTGGAATAGATTAGAGAAAAAAGAAAAAAATCAATGTTGGGAAGGTCTCTGAGTCATTTTTAGTCGTTCTACGTGTTTTGTTCGTTTTTTAAAATTGCGACATTGTCCAAAACGATCGTTTTTTGACCAACTTTGAAATGAGCTACGAGGTTCTAATTTTGCTAGAATGTTCAGTAGGGACTCTACTACAAATTCTCAAAATATTTTTTGAATCGCTCGTCGACTAATAGGAGTTTCTTAGAACTCACCATAGTTAGATCAAACACCATGTATTAGAAAATTCACCAAGTTGAATGGCGCCCCTCGATCTTAAGCACTAAGGACTAAAACATCATTCGCCACCCCTTGTTACGCCTCTGGATATGTACCTCCGTTTAACATATCACTTTTCATTTTACTTTTAACAGAGGTTTGTACCATGGATATCACAAAAAAGTGACCAACTCTTAAACGGTAATATCATGTTATTTGGTTCGTGTAAGTCAGGCTGTATATCTTGTGGGGGTAAGAAGGTAAGCAAGTAGGAAGTGTTAAAGCGAGTTTACACCATACCGAATTTATAGACTGTATTTTTTTATTCAGTTAAATACTCAAAATGGCACCAATAACCCCTACCTTTTGATTGAATATCTCTCTTTCAAAATTCTCATCTGTTAAGATTCTGTTACATTATTACGACCGCTCTCAAAAGCCTGTTTTACATAGTCACACAAGAACTGGTCACTTTCTTGTGAAATCGATGGTACAAAAGTACCAACTTTTTACTTAAAGTATTAATTGATATTTTTTATAGGATTATTACTAAAAAAATATATCAAATGATTATAATGCTGGCTGAATTTTGAAGGTTTAGCGCCCCTGTTTTCTTTACGGCTGGGACAACTAACCCGCTTCCCTCCACACCAGTTAATGTGTTGCATTCAAATTACAATAAATTTTTAAATGTTATAATTTATAATGCAATTAGTATTATAAAACATATTTCCCGAAATTCTCTAAAAGAGATTAGATTTTATGATATTCCTTAATTGTACAATGTATTGTTAGAGGTAGTTTTATTCATCTGCTTTAATTGTGCATAAGCTGTGTACCGTTTCAAGTTCTGTTTGTTCCTTAATGTTCCAAACACTCAAGCTGTGAATAATAAGAATTGGATCGTTGAATATACAGGGTGTTTGGTCTAATTGTTAGTATGGTGAGTTCTAAGAAACTCCTATTAGTCGACGAGCGATTCGAAAAATATTTTAAGGTTTTGTAGGAGGGTTCTTAAAGAACAGGTCAGCAAAATTAGAGCATAGTAGCTCATTTGAAAGTTGGTCAAAAAACGCTCATTTCTCTCGATGTAGTGATTTTCAAAGACGAACTAAACACGCAAAACGACTTAGAATGACTTTAGGATCCTCCCAAAATTGATTTTTTTCGTTTATCTCCATTTTATTATGGAACAGGTGGAAATATTTCGTATTTTCTCTGGAATACAATGGGAAAAAACGAAAAAAAGCAATGTTGGGAAGGTCTCTGAGTCATTTTTAGTCGTTCTGCGTATTTTGTTCGTTTTTTAAAATTGCGACATTGTCCAAAGCGATCGTTTTTTGATCAACTTGCTAATGAGCTAGGAGGTTCTAATTTTGCTAAAATGTTCCCTAGGGACTCTTCTACAAATCCTCAAAATATTTCTCGAATCGCTTGTCGACTAAAAGGAGTTTCTTAGAACTCACTATACTTAGACCAAACACCCTGTATATAAAGGTAGGTCCACACCAAAGCAACATAGAGGAACATTTGTGTTAGTGTATGTTGCCTGTTGCCGTTGGTTTCAAATTATAGACAGGAAGCAACATTTAAATAAACATTTTGTCTCTACCGAAGCAACAAAAAAGTAACCGTATTTCTGTTCCTGTTTGAAACAAAAGTGGACGCTTTGCATTAGTGATAGAGCATGTTTGGACTTGCACTGTGCCGGTTTTAGTTTTGCTTAAAGTTTAATGTGACACGAGATACCTAGTATGCATTACATTAGACAGCTTAGTTGAGATTAAGAGTAATGTAATTAAAGTAAAAAAAATTTAATGTAAAAGATCCGTTCAATATCCGCTGAAAAGTAACACATACGGATACGAATACGGATCTTTCTTCTCCCTCGGATAACTGCAGGTACGGATATGGATACAGTTATCCGGCACATCACTACCTGTTCAAAACACAGCAACAACATAACGCAACACAGCTTTGTTTACAAGTGTTCCTTCTTTTTCTTTGATGTTTGCCGTTATTATAATGGAAACATGGAACACAGCGCAACATTTAATTCTTGTTGCAGCAATAAGAAGCAACTGACTGGAACTTTCAGGAACATTTTAATAAACGCGCCACATAAACACACAAATGTTGTTCTATGTTGCTCTTCTAATCAAGTAACCGTTATCATGTAGTTTTGATGTGTGCTTTTGTTTATTTAATGTTCAAAAATTATGTTTGATATATTTGTTTTAATATTCAGTTTTCTACTGTCTGTTATTCTCTTTGTCGCCATTTTCATGAATTTAATCGATGAACATGTAAATTTTTGATAAATTTGAATTTCCACATAAAATTTCATGTATGGTACTATATACAACATACACATTTAAGGCTATCCAACTGTCGAATATAAACTGTTTCTCATCCAATTCACCATTGCCAGTTTTCAGTTGAATAATCCATATTCATGTCGAATCAGGTCATTCTCTCTTTGTTTTTCCTGTCTTGTAAACTGTGTGTGTGTATGCGGCTAGATACATTGGCAATTGTCATTTGGGGTTAAAATAAACTTTGATTAAAATAAACAATTCAATTCCAATTTCGAATATCATACATTGATTCAGACTAGATCTAATTGAAAATGAAATCGGATTAGACGACAGTCTAGTTTTGTATGTACATTCATACATGCATACATATTGGAATTGGACATGAGAGAGAATTCTTTAAATTATACTCTTTTTTGTTATTATTATTATTATCAAGCCTGTACAACATAATGAATAAATTCCATTGTCAAACATGGTATAGTTCTTGCATCTTATTAAGAAGAGAATCTTTCATATCTCTAATAGTAAATCATCTATTTCAGATACCAGAAACTTCAATCTTAATCTTAATTAAATTCTTCCATACTTTGTTTTTTAGAAAGAAAAAAACACGTTATAAATATGGAAAGTGGATAGTCATATTTGCAATTAAAAATATCAAAATATTGCACCTATAAATCATTTCTCATAGACGGGACAATTGATTGATGTACAAAATATTGATTAACGATATATGCATATAGAAAAAACAGATCTAATTTTAAAACTTTGATGAAAACTAGCAGATTCTTTATACTTCGATATTCATCTGTAAAGGATTCTTTTTCATTAATTTTTCGACTGAATTAATATTTTCCCACTATTTCTGCCACAAATGAGTTAAAGCTTGGCTCTTGTCCCAAATCATCAGTCATTTTGGCATATTTTACAATTCAAGATGCATTCTAAACTTTTATTCGAGACTTTAAGAAGTTTCGGTCGTCAATTTTTTCTATTCTTTATTAATCAAAGGAGGGAGATCTGGACAATTCTAGTCAATTTTAGAGCCGAATTCTTCACAATTTGAGAAAAAAATTTGGGGAAACAATTTTAACTCTTTCCCATAGCTGTATGATAAATGTGTTTCAAATCATTTCCAAATTAAGTTTGGTTTTGTTGCGTTAATTAAAAATTCATTCATCATTTTATCAGTAGCAATTCAGAATTTAACATGCACTGCCGAAGGATAAAACTTAATTTTGGCAATTTTTTTGTCTAGAAACACTTCAATCTAGGACAGACTATATAGACTCACATGTTCTATCTCACTGAGCAGATTTTCGGTGTTATAAGACTCTAAAGCTGTAATCATTGTTTGAAAGATAGTTATATAGATAGCTTCCAACGAGCTTAATAATGTGATAGAATATTGCTAGTGATGGCTATAGACTTAATTGTTGTTTCTTCACATTGATTAATTTCATCAAACATACATCAGAATCAAATTTCTATCCTTTTAGATAATGGATCGTTAGGTACAATAGCAATACATACAATTGAAGTGTGCCACGTTCTATACCAAAGTAAATACTCCTATGTAATTATAAATTGATCAAATACCGGATATAATAGAGATATACATATTTCATCATAATATCCTTGGTAATAAAGTAATTTTTATGTTAAAATTAATCTCTTAAATAAATAGCAGGGTTTGTGAATATGGTTTATATACAGCACACATACATACACACAAATAAAAGGAAAAAGTTATGTTATAATATGCCCACGCATCGTTATTTCTATGGATATACATGAAGAGATTTCGAAAATTTATAGGAGTTGATATTGTGCGTGGTAGAGACTAAATAAGAATTACAGATAGTCAATTAACATTCTTGAGAACTTCATTATCAGTTGGCTGTTGTCTGACATTTAATATAATGAAGATTCACTGAATAAATTAGATAATAAAAGCAATGAGATTTTTCAGAAATGGAACGATTATGTCTTTCTTCTTTTTACTCATGTGTTTCAACGATATTTAGAAAGAAACATTATATAACGAAGAGACAGTTATTGTTTTATTCTTAAATTCTGCAATTCATTAATACAAATTTAATAATTGTTGTTTTGTCGTTTAGAATGTATTTTATATTGTTTTGATTTTCTAATTTTAATGTTAATATACAGTTGTTTTGTTTGGTTTTGAGTTATTAAACGTGCTAAAATGGGTCAACAATGCTTGTTTTATTGTTCAACCGTTGAAACGTTTTGGGTTGCCATTAAACAGGACACTCACACAAACGAAAATTGGCAATATGTCCTAGAAGTAACACTAAGTTTGATCGTGTTTCGTTGTTACGCCTCAATATGGCACCAATCCTTGCTTATTGTTGTTTCTCGAATAATACGAAATCTTTGGGAAAATCGTCTAGGAACCAACAATTTTTGTAATAACAGCTACAACAATGGTAGAAATAAAAAGCAAATTTCAGTTGAATTGCACCGAGTACAGTCTTCAGCTTTGCATATTCCATTAGGTTTTTTTTAATATTAAAAGAGACGAAATTGTTATTATATTTCAAAACACAATAAGCATATTAAAAACTTTCAAGCGTGAAAGTTTGCTCTTTTACTAAATGAAATTCTGTTGTGTGTGTTGATTTTCTCAGTATTTCTTTTTTATTGGTACTTTACTTTTATTCGTGCTTACTATAGCGACCAAGAATTGGATTAAAGATGATAAGTTTATTGAATTTTATTTAAGAATGACGGCTGGCACATCTACTCTTATTACTACTTCTAGTCAAAATTTTTTACTATCGTACATATAAGGCCGATGTTGACAAGCAAAACAGAAACACAACAATGTCAACAATGATAAATGGTCTTTTTTTTTGTTGGCTTTTTTCCACTGACATCTACGTAGAAAACAAGTGTGTAGAAGAAAAGCTAATCGAATCGCTTATATGGCGAATCTTGATCAACTGCCTCAATTACCAAGATACACAAGCTATTTGAGTGTATTGCAAATTGATTTACTGCGGTATTCCATAAAAGTTATGCTCAATTGGTTAACGGTGACATGTTATAGAATACTGCAGAGTATTTACTATCGATCGTTTTCTAAATGTACGGTTTCCAATAAATGTTCCTCTATCGATGTATGTATTTATTTAAATCTTCAACCAATAGGATTATTTGGATTTAAAATTATCGTATCGTTGATATACCGGGTGACAATAAAAACAGGCTACAAGCTTTAACTTCTTTAGTTGTCAATTGGTCGTATTCACAAATTCTTTAGAAATAGAACATCATCAGCATGTGAGACAGAAACAGTGCCTCTATGAGAGAGCAATCTATCTCACTTTGTACAATTTATGTTATTTGGTCGATTTCACCAATGTCCGTTACATTTTAACGAACAAATAAGTCATAGAAACGTTCTTTATAATCATTGCAACGATTATTTTTAACTATTCATTAGGCTTAACTAAAGTTTATGGAATCGATCCTTAGAGACAAAATTTCAAAATAAAAATACAAAATAATAAATTGAAACTTTTAAATGTAATTGTGTATGTTCCTATTACTCCTTTACATTATTCGATTTTACATCCGATTTTTTGTTCCTAGCAAATCAAACAAGAAATTTGTGTCTTTACACCATCTGATTTCTTCTCCGAGCCGTTACATCCAAGAAATTTCATCCGATTTTCTCAGAATAGAACGGTTTTTAATTTCATCCCACTTTTCATCCGATTTTGCCAAAAAGTGCCAGGCGCAGTATACTGTTTTGAGAATTTAGGGTTGTATCAAGTCGAATAGAAAAGTCGGATAAAAAACTCGGAAAATATAAAGAAGCTTTTAGTTCTTGAGGAAAATGCGGAAATGAATTACTTTATGCCGGAAAATCTCTAAAACTATCAATTGATTATAAATCCAACAAAATCTGTTTTTAAGCATTTATAATTAGTTAGGATACAAATTTTGAGGTACTAATGGATATGCCCTAGTAATAATCACATCTTAAAATGTTTTGCCTTTAAATCATGACTGACTAGATTGACCAATCTTCTGCGACTTTTAGGCACTTTTCCCTTTCGAAACGCAAATCTTTAATATATTACAAAAGCAAAAAATATATAAGTCGATATTTAAAATAAGAAACAAATCGGAAGTGCCTTAAGTATTATCAACACCTCAAAATCTGCGCAATTGTACCAATAAGTAATCCTGTTAAATTTGGAAAAAATGTATCGACAACTAAACAAGTTATAACTTATAGCTTGCTTCCATTGTCAAAAAATATACAGGGTGCTCGATCTAAATATGGTAAGTTCTATGAAACTCCTATTAGTCGATTAGCGATTCGAATAATATTTTAAGCATTTGCCAGAGAGTCCCTAGGGAATATTTTAGCCAAATTAGAACCTCGTAGCTCATTTCTAAGTTGATTGTTTTGGACAATGTCCTTTTTCCAAAAACAAACTAAACACGCAAAACGACTAAAAATGACTCATAGTCCTTCCCAACCTTGATTTTTTTTGTTTTTTTCCATTATATTGCAGAGAAAATACAAAGTATTTCCCCTGTTCCAGAATAGAAGAAAGAAAAACGAAAAAAATCAATTTTGGAAGGTTTCTAGAGTCATTTTAAGTCGTTTTGCGTATTTAGTTGGTTTTTGAAAATTGCTACATGGTCCAACTTCCAAATGAGTTACGAGGTTCTAATTTTGCTGAAATGTTCTCTATGAACCCTTCTACAAATCTTTGGAATATTCTTTGAATCACTCGTCGACTAATAGGAGTTTCATAGAATTGACCATAATTAGATCGAACAGCCTGTATAAGTCGATATTTAAAATAAGAAATACAGGTCTACTTCCGGTCAAATTGGAAGTGGATTAACTAATATTAACACTTCAAAATCTGCGTAATTGTACCAGTAAGCAATAAAAAAATTATAGCTTGTACCTTGTTTTCATTGTCACCCGGTATATAAATATCAATTTAATTATTTCAACTCTTTATACTTGTAGTACAAATCGAATCGTTGACTAAATAAATACAATTTTACAACAAATACAATTCGAATTCACATTCCATTACTTCAATCTTGATTTAAAGATTTGGCAAATACGTTTAGACAGCCACATCATTGATTTTTAAATGTGTGTCACATGCTTTAACATCAACCAAATCAAGATTCGTTATTGCAAAATGGTAATTTAATGAGACGTACAAGTGATGATGGTTATGGTGCGATATTCGAATTGCACCTGTGCTCAACTTTCAAACATTGACAAATTAAAGTTTCCCAATTTAAATTCTCACTATTGCCTGCCGTTTTGAAATTTCCAACAATTTACGAAAATGTAAAGCAAAGATAGATATATACAGGGTGTTTGGTCTAAGTATGGTGAGTTCTATGAAACTCCTATTAGTCGACGAGCGATTCGAAAAATATTTTAAGGATTTGTAGAAGGGTTCTTAAAGAACATTTCAGAAAAATTAGAGCCTCGTATCTCATTTGGAAGTTTGTCAAAAAACGCTCATTTCTGACGATGTAGCAATTTTCAAAAACGAATTAAACACGCAAAACGACTTAGAATAACTTTAGGATCCTCCCAAAATTGATTTTTTTCGTTTTTCTCCATTTTATTCTGGAACAGGTGGAAAGACTTAGTATTTTCTCTGGATAACAATGGAGAAAAACGAAAAAAATCAATGTTGGGAAGGTCTCTGAGTCAGTTTTAGTCGTTCTGCGTGTTTTGTTCGTTTTTTAAAATTGCGACATTGTCCAAAACGATCGTTTTTTGACCAACTTTGAAATGAGCTACGAGGTTCTAATTTCGCTCTTCTACAAATCCTTAAAATATTTTTCGAGTCGCTCGTCGACTAATAGGAGTTTCTTAGAACTCACCATACTTAGATCAAACACCCTGTATATATACAAACACTAGTAAGTTGAATATAATGGCAATGTCTTGAAAATAAATGGAAATATAGTGGAAATTCCAACGATTGAATTAGTTTTTCAAGAATTTCGTTAATATCTTGCAAGAAAATTTATAACTCATTAATGTTCTTTTGGAAATGTTGTCGGAAATGTTTTCGTACGACATTCAGACAATGTTCAACGTACTGAATGTTAATGTTTTCTCAAGTTTATGTTGAATTCCTATATAACAGAAGCAAACTTTTAGTGTAGTGCATTAACGTATAGACGGGCTGTAAAATCTTGTATATATACTGTTTGATCGTTATACGGTTGTATTAAAATGTGCATCGACATTAAAGTTCTAGCACAACAATCTTCTTCAATACGCCGAACACGTTTTGTATACGTTCAACGTTATCCTTCTATTTAGTTTAAATCTGTTTATTTTGGTTAGAGTTTATATAGCAGATGTTGTGAATATATAGGTACTTCTATTTTCTGTCATCTTAAATATTTTCATTTGATATATTTTGATAAATGTTCATGATAGAAGAAAATCTATGTCGATCTGTTGAAGACTTTTTATCTAGAAACAACGGGATATCCTTGAATTCCATTCTGTTGTATTGTATAGGCAATATAGATGAGTTATGACGTATCAATCAATAAGAACCGAATATCTGGTTCTAGCACAATTTTATATTGGATTACAGTAAAATACTTGAGGCTGAAAAGAGCATATGGTAGAGGAAAGAGAAATCTGCTGCTGAAATACACAACTGTGTATACAGGGTGTCCAGCTTGAGAATATACAATTTAGTCGTTTCCACCAAACTAATAGAGCGATTCAATAAAAAATTCAAGGATTTGTAGAGTAATTCCTGGAGAATATTTGGAATTCGG
Source organism: Mylabris sibirica (assembly GCA_039776855.1). Lineage (NCBI taxonomy): Eukaryota > Metazoa > Arthropoda > Insecta > Coleoptera > Meloidae > Mylabris > Mylabris sibirica. Next base: position 3,558,034 of record CM077843.1, read on the forward strand.
TCAGAATAAGCAATTTTTTAATTGCTGCGTGCATAAAATTACTTATAATCATTCGAAGATCTAACATTGATTTCTTTCATGTTCCCTATTTTATTCTGGATGCAATGGGGGAAAACCGAAAAAATCAATGTTGGAGATCTTTGAATGATTATGAGTCATTTTATGTGTGCAGCAAGTTTTTGAAAATTGCCCAAAATTTGCGTTTTTTTGACCAATTTTTTCGCGAGCTACTGAGTTCTAATTTTGCTAAAATTCTTACAATAATTTGTCAAACGCTCTTAGTACAAACGACCAAATTGTATGCTTCCAGGACTTTTGACCGTCGGTGAAAACTGTTAGAGAAGAACGAAGTGTGTGGGGGGCCTTACATCCTGCATACTAGGTTGTTTCTCTACCATGAAATTATTAATTCCAACTTCTTTTGACATTTTTTTATTTCGGATGCAATGGGGGAAAACCGAAAAAATCAATGTTGGAGATCTTCGAATGATTATGGGTCATTTTACATGTGCAGCAAGTGCTTGAAAATCGCAACATTTCCCAAAAGGTGCGTTTTTTAACCATTTTTTTAACGAACTCTAATTTTGCTAAGATTCTTAAAATATTTTGTCAAACGCTCTTAGTGAAAACGACCAAATCGTATGCTTCTAGACAGGACATCTTGTTTACTAGGTTGTTTCTTCTTATTTTTTTAATTGAACTAATCGTTTTAATAAATCACCTTCGAAAGGTGCTCAAAGATAACGAAGCTGCATTTTATATCTCCAATGATGTACATCTATGTATTTTATTTAACTGTTTTTCCTCTTTGTATACAAATCTACACTTCGTGTACTCATGTAGAACATGGAATTATGCTAGATTAAACGCTAATTAATTTCTTTTGATAAATTTCCATTTGGAACAAAGTAATTCTAAATTATCTCTTTGTGAGATTTTATGGTAGATGGGAGATGGGTTAATTTTTTTTATACTCATACAATTTTATAACATTGAAATGTCGCATATAGTATTCACATTTTTTTTTTGTTGCGTTTCCCAGATGAATTTTTCCAATTTATTTGAAAAATATCATCATTTAACTTGTAGAAAGAAATTTATCGCTCTTATAACGTTTTAATATTTAATTTATTATCACATTTGTTCTTTTATGTTTTCTGTTCGGTTATCATATAGTGAGGGTGTGGAATAAAAATTAGGTAAGGAGAACGATAGAGAGATAAGAAACAGGAGGATATGAGCTCCTATTAATAACGGAATTCGCACGTGCTCACTTTATTAAAATATTAACAAAATAGTAATTGCCTCATATTCGTATGGGTTAGTTAATTAAATACATCAATGATTTCAATGATAACAAAATTTGATTTTGTGTTATATTATGTGCCCCACTTAACTATATATAGCTATTTCTTACGACAACTCTTATTAGTTGACTAGAGATTCGAGTAATATTTCAAGGATTTGTACAGTATTTCCTGGGGATCACTTTAGCAATATTAGAACCTCGTAGCTCATTTGGAAATTTGTCAAAAACAATCGCTTTGAACAATGTCGTGAGTTTCAAAAACGAGCTAAGTACGCAAAACGGCTAAGAGTAGCTCAAAGGTCCTTCCAATGTCAATTATTTTCGTTTTCTTCCATTGCATCTTCAAAAAGCGAAAGATTTACATCATCTCCAGAACACAGCGAAGAAAAATAAAAAAAAATAAAAATAATAGTGATTCTCTAGTCGTTTTGTATCCTTAGTTCGTTTTTGAAAATTGCTTCATTATCTAAAACCATCGTTTCTTGCTCAACTTGTAAATTAGTAGGAGTTGTTATAAGAATTGGCCATAGTTAAGGGGGACATTCTGTATATTGCAGATATTTTAAGGTGATTTTTATATACTTTCCGTGCCTTTTTGGCGTTACTTTAAAATTTGAACTGAAACTTTCTAAAAGCTTAATGTGCTTTGATTCTGACTCTTTTTTACTGAGAAATAATTCGCCAAAAATCTCATCTAGGATTATGCATTTTTTATTACATAATTACCGTAACACTGTCAACTTTATTTCGACGGGGTAAACGAATCGTAAAAGCTGTTTGAGCTTTCACAAAGTTTTAATTCAACTCCTTTATATTTAGTAGTTTGGTTAATGGCGTATAATTTTCAATTACTAATCGATAATGATTGCAAACTAGAGTAGTGCAATAAAATGTCTGGAATGGAAACTATACAATATTATAAATTTTATAATATAAATATAAAGTTCTATACCAGTATGTTTGAACAATAAATAATTGAAAAGTAGAAGAAACTCATGTATTATTTATAGATATTATAATGAGGTGTGAGTGTTGATATGCAAATTATGCAATTATTTATGTGCTGTTTTTAGACATTAGTACATTGACTCAAAATGTAGAGTGACATTAATAATTTTCATGTTAAGTCCAAAGAATGATAGATTCAAATAACTAGTTGCATGGAAATATTGTGTAATAATGCAACTTGTATGCATATATATACATAAATTAAAGTTGTACATTTCTTACAAGTCATGAGTGCCATAATCCTTCATAATCTCCTATGTCATTTTTACACTTTTTATTCGTCAAACGTAAAAAGTTTCAGTATGGCAATGAATAATTAAAACTGTTAATTATCATAAAGTAATGTCAAATATTTTTCTTGAAAGTTTCACCAACTAGGTTAGGTGGACCACAAATTGTTTACGACATAATTCGTTGTTTCAACTATCCTTCATGGGAAACGTACTAATTTTCTAACCATGCTATAAAGTGTGTTCGTGTAAACAAAGTTTATACACTACCACTACTAAAAGTAGGCAAGAAACTCGCTATGAGAATGTTTTAAGGTAAATTGTTGTAAAACAAAAGTATTACTCGTATACCTGATAATACACCACATTCGTCTCTTCAGTAAAATTTATTAAATTCGTACAAAACTCATATTTGAACAGTTTCAACGCATCATATTAGTTAGTTGAGTGTATTTATATCTCTAAGATTGTTGTCACAAGAAATGGAAAATTCATTGTGGGAGACTCTTCAGTTAAGTTTTTTATTGTACTGTACCGATCCTGGTCTTTCAGCCGAAAATTTTCAGTCTGCACAGTTATTGATTTATTTCTATATAGATATTACATTTAATACTGTACATTTACATATATTTCTGTCGGCACGTTGTATACCCTGGAGATAAGTGAATTTCTTTTTTCCTTTGAATTTGTAGCTCTCGGTTTTGATATTAAAACTTTATTTGTTTCTATATTTCTTCTCTACGTTGCAGTAATTTAGAAACTTGTCCCCTTTTTTTGTTGGTAAATAAAGGTTTTAATGCTACGCTCTGTAAGCAACTTTTCTTCACTTTTCTACGTAATAAAACTACACTATGTAACAAGCAATCCATAATAATCTTTCTTCGAATGAATTCAAACAATTTAGAATCTTTGCTTTGCTTTCCACCTACTTCTCAAAAAATTATATTATTATAAGATAGTTACTGGTTATTGATTAAAAGTACAAGAATTTTTTCAATCGAAAAACGGGTTATAAGATTGTAAATTTAAGGTTCATCTGGTAGAAGTTCTGAAACCTCTAAAGTGCCCGTTTTTATCGTGAACATGCATGTGCACGTGTTAAAAAGTAAGAAAACATGTATCCGTGAAAAGGATATACTTTCAACGGAAGTAAAATCTAAAATCTATATCCGTATTAGATTTGAAAGTGTTAAGAATCGTTACAAGTTTCAATCTAGATGCAAGAGAAGTTTTCAACACACAAAATATGGCGTTTTCAATAAAATAATGCAATATTAAATGTAGAAGATAAGTGTAATTGTTTTACATAAGTTCGCGTTGAAATTATTTCTATTCAGATGATGAAAGTTTGACTAATTCTCATCAATTTCTACCTGTACACAACTGCCATTCAGTGAAATTCTTTATTATTTGGTAGTATTGAAAAATAAATTGGCACTGATACAATCATGTTACGTAAACTGTATCAAGTGATATCTGTCTATTTTCACTCAATATATATCGAAACTTGGACTTTTCTTTTTGATCGATCCTTTTCGTCTCTGTGTAGTTTTGTTGATTCTCTCAGATCACTCTTATTGTTAGTGTGTGTTTTTTCTTGGTTGTGTGTTTCCGCTAGTTACGTGTGCTTGTTTTTAATTAGTTGTGGATGAGTTGTTAACCGATCAATACAAGTGAACAAATCCAGATCTGTTGTTTAATGTATGGGCTTTTTTGAAGAAATCAAATTATATATTTTACACTGAAAGCTTGTAGATAAATCAGAACTTTTGCAATCAGACACAGGATAAAGCAAATATAATTTGGAATGTTTAATAAAATAAAGAAAAAATGTAATTTATCGATTGGAAATTGAATATTTGTAATTATAATTATTAGCTTATAGATTTGATATATTGAAATTATTCTAAAACCAGCATTGTTAACGGTATGTTAGAAAAAACGGTGTAATTGTACGATATGCAATCCGTAAATTGGTGATCTGAAACTATCTGGGAATGGAATTGGTAATATAACGGCAATAATTAATTACGAACCGTTCAACCAAAAATCAATGTACTGTATCGTCCAATAGACTTCCAATAATCAACGTAAATCTATATATTTACATTAATTAATTGGTAGGATAGATAGTGGAGTAGAAAATGTAAAAGTTTGAATATAAATGATAGACGTTCTTGTTATAAAATCAGAGTAAGGTAACGAGAATAATGTTTCCAAACCTTAAATATCTTAACAGAGAGTTTCATAAACAGAAAAGCTAATTTCCACAGAGATCTCAACGTAATCTTTTGTCTTGAGAATGTAGAATAAGACTCGCAACAGATACAAGTTGAAAGAAAAGATGAGAATTGTATAAATGAGACGAACAATGAAAGCGAGAGAGAGAAGGCAAATTAGAATTTGTCCATGATCCTGAAAGGTCGTCCTTTAAGCTCTTGAAAAAGTAGGACACTGTTCGTTTTTTTTTTTCATAATGCATGAAAACTTGCTAGAATTTTTGATATTTGTGTTCCATTTCAAAAATTTCGTTATGTAGTTGATCTTTATTGATAAACCTCAAAAGTATAATAATCATTGATGTGTTAGTCGTTGGTCGATCTATTGATCGCTCGTTTTATTGTTAATTCCACGAAATCTGATTAGTAAACAGAATCCTTTACTCGATTATACTTGGTTAGTTTCAAATGCTTCCAAACAAAATAGCCAACTCACTTATTTCGTGCTAAAGGACTGAATACTGAAAATCCACTTATCTTTATACATGTACACATATACATGATCTTTTGATCAAACTGAATCATCATAGTTCAAATAATAATTCAATAAATTTCATAAAAATTCTCTACAGTTTTATGAGCGTAGAAGTATGAATTTACATGAGGAAATGATTAGAACAGGTCATCTGTTAACATCATTAGTACAAGACAGGGTGATTTCAACTTTGTTAATTCATGTAAAACTAGTGTCAGTTTAATCAATATAAAAACATGAACGATAAATTTGCAACATGTCCAGATGAAAGACATTTTAGATCCGGAAAGAATTGTGAGAATTACTATAAAATTCACGAGATTACCTTTATTGACATATGAATATAATCGGTGAATTTTTCCATGCTATAACAATTTAACATTTACGCTTAAAGTACTTTATTTGAGAAAAAAATAAAAATAAACGAACTATAATTGATATGATGCAAAGATGTTATCCATTCGAGTTGAATTAACGTCGACGATTTATCAGTGCAGTAAAAATTGGATCCATTAGAATGATTGTTATAAAAAAAGAGATCGTTAATGCTACTGTCAGCATGGTATTTATGTTGAGTTGTTATAGAACTGATGTAGTAGTAGCAAACAGTTTCTCTAAATACATTATACATTTATAGTTAAATGTCAATAATGCGGTCTAACATTTATCGAATAAATAACAAGTTATAATGTGTGTAATAAATTGCTTTATATCGGTGAAGAATTTATTTAATTTACAAAATAGCGAGATTTGTTCGGCGGCGCCTCCACCAATTTTCACATCATATTCTCTAGTTTATAAATTATCAAATAATCAACAAGTTTTCAATTATTTTTTCTACCGACACAAAATTGAATTAATCTTTTCCACTCAGTTGATTTAGTGTCATCTACATCTATCATGTAACAATAACAATAAGGAAGCAGAAAGCATACAATGAGGGAGGCTTTAAATAGTCACAACAATGGAAAAAGACATTTTTATACAAGAAGGTAATTTATTAACTTGCATTGTAAGAGCTTTACCAGATAAAGCTTTTTAGTGACAGTTAGTGTGAGACTGTACGCGTACGATACCACTATGTTAACATAGTAGTAGTAATCGTATAATAGTAGCGGTTAGATATAGTTGCCATTGTAATATTCAGACTATCCTATTTTTATAAGCCAACCCTTAATCCGTAACACAAGCTCCAAATTTAGGGAATATTAATCACAATCAAAGTAGGGAACCTAGAACTGTCAAACATCCGTCAGTCGGCGTTGGAGATGAATATGAGCGTGTGCGTGAATGATGAAAAATGAGCCGTCTTGTTGGCCAGAGACAGTGTTAATGGGTGCAAACCCATAAGAGAAGATAAATATCCTACATACATCATCATCAAGCGGTCCAACCGAGAGAAGAGTCTGTGACGACGACAAAGAGCCAAAGAATGACGGTGGTTAGTTTTTTTTCTTCTTCTTCTTCTTCTTCTTCTCTTTCGCCATCTATAAAACTTGACCACACAACTGGTCGTTTCCGAGACACCGGATATTATAGGGCTAATATGAAAAGTTGATGCAGTTTTTAATTTTCATTATCTTTAATGGGCAACTGTTGAAGAAATCGTTTGTTGAGTAGAAAATGGGAAATATCATGGAAGGGAAATAATAGAAAGTGAAATAAATCCTGATCTAAACCATTAAAATGGAATTTATATAGTATATTTTACCCGGAATAAAACAATATTTCAAAAATGAGATAGTAGCGTGATGTTTGGGACGATTTAAAAGTTTTGAACGCAAATTACACCTCATATTTTTCAACGTGATTTCATCATAATTTATCCAGTCTTGATTGAAATGGTAATTGAGTTTTTCCATGAAGAAATAAACAAATCAAATCAACTTTAGTTGAATATAACTTTATTTAATAAATGTGAAGGATAAAGATGGTAGTAGCACATATCATACGATATCACATACTGATACTGATTGTAACGTCAGAAAGCCCGAAAACCCTCTGTAATCTAAATCGTTGATATTAGTTCGGTGCGGTATCAATTTTACGCTTAAAAAAAGTCAATTCTTGTTTTTATTGTGATCGGATTTTCGTGAAAGGCTCATTTCTGGAAGCCATCTCCAACCTCTGTTCAAATATCCCCTTGCTTGAACACACTCACACATACCATCTTCACTTTTATCTACTATCATCGTTCTCTTCCTTTTTATTCATCGGTACTTATATATCGTTTGTTAGGTTTCGCTCTCAATATCTTTATATAGATATAGGCTAATATAAAATTGATAGTTTCGACCGGATTTCCTATAAAGTGACTTTTATTTATTGAAAGTTATAAACAATAAAAGAGATAATTTAAAGAAAGAAAGCGATAAATAGAACGATTAAATTCAGTAAGGATCCAATATATATGAAATGTTAGCTTGCTATTGTGGCCCATTTCAAGTCACCCAGTTACTTGCTGACGTCATACTCGCAAGCTATCGACGTCATTGGGATAGGTCCTGTGCGCTTTTTCGTCCTGAAAGCTTTCGCTACACTACCACACATCTTTACCACACATATTATCTTGTTTCCATAAATACACAATTTAACAATTTGAGGGAGAACAGAGATAAAATGGAAAAATATAGTTTACAAATAAGTCTTTTTAGATGTATGTATGTATATTTAATTTTATACGTTCTAATGCGGATTTTAAATGATGGCCCGTATAATTTTTTTAACAAGTTATTTTAAATATACTCCTCGAAATACATAAACTTTATATTTATAATTTTATAAAACCGAAATAATATACATTGAATTGATCAATATTTATAGTATTTTCTCTGTAATAGTGAACTGTTTGTATGGTTAAAGGAAATTCAATGAATAGTAGACGATATAGATGTATACTACAGGAATATTAGACAACTAATTAATAAAGGAACTACAACTGATTTAATTCGATCGCTTGTTGTTACAATAACAATTTATTTCAACGATCCCCATTAGAAGATAGATTGTAGTTTTAGTTAATTTTCAATATAAAGCCATACTATTCTATTTTGTTAATACTAGTTATTAAGTTTAGATAAACAATTTTGTTCATTCGATTTTATGTTAAATCTCTTGGAAGCCATTGAATTTTTAACGAAAATCTAATCTAACCGCTTACATTTAAATCCATCAAAATGATTATAAATAATATCAAGGTGGACTAGTTTTGAATACAATGACGCAAACTAAATAAAAATTACTGTAATTAAAATAAAAGTATTGATGATTGAGTTGTAACAGGAATATTCACTTCTCTTACTAATTAAAGTTTTTATTAGTTTCTTCTTTATTTACAAAGCACTCCAAGTCAAAGTAAAATGTTCAACGACTGTCAGGATACTCCACTCAAGTTCCTCAAAGCCACTTATAAGTGAACTATCCAAGGTTGAAGTTTGCCGATTTTGATCATTTTTTGATAGGTAAGATACGTGTTCTGTGTTCTAAGAGAATGGTGAATGAATCAACTTTACAAAATTAGTGTTTTTTTTTTTAAACATATCGGAAACAAACCTTGAATTGTGTATACAATATTTATTCTAATATTTATTTTAGTGAAGCGTGATCAGGTTCGAAATTCCGCATACTTCAATGTCAAAGGCGGCTTAATTACAATTTATTATCCACTAAAATACACGAATAAAACGTGATAATGTTTAATCTTGAGTTTCAAACTGTTACGTTTTCTTTGGTGATGTTGAAACTTTGTGGATTACAAGAGATATCCTCAAATTATTTATATACTTAAGTTGAATCAGATTTGTACGAGTCCTTGTGGCCAATGATGCGGATAGAGATGGAGTTGGAGATTGTTTTGGAATAGTTGTTGTTTATTAAAAAGCAAACAAAATGGTGTAATTTTTTATTTTTCTATACAAACCGATCACATAGTGTGTATAAATGGTGAATCTCATTTAAATATTTATCGAAAATTTAAATCGAGGTTAAATTTAAATTGTTGTGTTGTGTCTAATGCGGACAACAAAAAAAGAGAATCTAGTTGGAAACGACGATCGAGTGGGTTGATAATTTTTATTATTTGTGATTCGAATCAATTAAAAAAATCAAGCTAATGGAATACATTAATGTTGGACAATCAAATCATATTTGATTAGAGATTAAATTTGTATAATTGATATGTGTTGTAGTATAAAAATTCAATTCGTGATTGCTACTCAACTCATTGATTTATGTTGTTATCCTTAAAGTGAGCCAAGATGGATGTTAGATGGTGGTCTCCAGTTGGATGCTGGTGGCGAATAATTGATAGTGAATATTAATCTGTAATTAGGCTTGAGCCTGTGTGCGCCAAATGTCCGTCGCGACGCATGCCCGGCGCCGGGTGAGGCTCGCAAACAGTGTGCGGTTGTGGAGCACGGCGGTAACATGCCAAGCGAGCTCCGTATCGAAAGCTCCGCCGAGGACGACGACGAAGACGCCGACACTGTTGTTCGTTTTGAACACGGTGGCACGACGGACCGCTACATCAACAATTCTAAACTAATAGATAGTGCGTTTAAATCGATTTGTTTATTTTACGATAATAATAATAATAATAATACTAATAATAATAATTAAGGAAATTTTATCAATTTATTGTTGTTGTGTTTCTCCTTATCAATCGCCGACCGGGCTGCTTTCGGGTTAAACGGGTTTCAACTTGTACATAGTGTGTTTAGGGACCAAAAATTTTAATTTGCACACATACACACACATATTCACACGCCCACATATATATGTACATAAACACAAAGGCACACGCATATATTCGTTAAAGTGGAACATTATTAAAGAAGAATACGAGCAATAACAACAATAGTTGAAGTAATTTGGGAATATTGAGTCAGAAGGGAATGGCGTTAGCTAACGTTACAGCAAGACCGGCAATCGCCGTAGAAGAATTATTATTATCAATGGACAATGTTTCAATGAGTAATGGTAGTATACAGAATACAACCATAGCTGTACAACATTATCCATCTGGTTATACATTACCACAAATTGTAATTGCTTCAATTGTTGTTACATTATTAATGATTGTCGTTGTTGTTGGAAATATGTTAGTAATAATTGCTATAACAACAGAGAAGGCATTAAAGAACATTCAAAATTGGTTTATAGCATCACTTGCTGTTGCCGATTTCTTTTTAGGATTGATCATTATGCCATTCTCATTAGCTAATGAATTGATGGGCTATTGGATATTTGGTGTGTGGTGGTGTGATGTACATTCTGCAATGGATGTTTTATTAAGTACTGCATCAATAATGAATTTGTGTTTAATATCATTAGATCGTTATTGGAGTATTACACAAGCTGTCGAATATTTGAAAAAACGAACACCTGTACGTGCAGTAGTGATGATAGGAGCTGTTTGGGTATTGTCCGCACTCATTTGTATACCACCATTACTTGGTTGGAAGGTGGAACGTGCCCCAGATGAACAATATCCCAAATGTCAGGTAAAACTATTCATATCCAATTAAAATTTAAATTAAAACCATCAACAAATCAATAGAGAAACATGTCAATTATTTAACACTCATCGATTTAATTACTTATCATATTGTTGTTATTGGTGTGCCTGATATTGTAATTACAATAACAATCATAGTATAACTAGATACGTATTATTAACGCTACCTGTCGATCTAATTATAAATAGTTGATTGACTATTATTAATAAATTGATTACCATGTGTCTAATTATAATAAGATTAATTATACTATATTTATTTTTTAATTTGAATTCAAGACTATCTTGTTGTGTTCACAAATCTGCAACAATATAGAGTTTTTCAAATTTTCTAAGGGAATGACTAAAATAATAAAATAAAGCAATTTTGGCCGGAACGAAAACCACTTAAGGGCTGTGTGGACAAAATACTCGATTCGGCGTGCAAAATTTATCAATTTTCAAACATCGATATCTCGCTTGTTTTTTGAGATATTGTGAAAAGTAAACATGCGTTGGATAGAGAATTTTAAAGTGCATCCAAAGAAGCTTTCTATTAAAGAAAAATGTCATTAAATCCTGAATGGCAGAGGAAATAGTTGTGCCCTGTTTTATTCGTACATTTTCCTTGGCATCTAACTAAAAAATAGCCAATATTATTGATTTTCAACAATTACGAAGCGGATTTAGACAGAAAATGGAAAGAGCTTTCCAGATCTTTAAGAATTTTCCTAATACGTTTGTTACTTTTCCCATAACTGGAGCAAAATTATGAAAATTTTAAAAATTAAGTGATTTATTGAACTCCCTTTTTCATCTGTTATGTACTATAGCTATTAAAATTAACTGATATGAAACTGTTGAAAATTTTATCACGATCATGAAATTATAATGAAAAATATTTGAAAATTTTCATTTTTTTAGTCGACCATGTTTATGTTGTATTGTTATTGTTGTTGTGATTTATTCCGCAGTGTACACATAGATCTAGTATACTGCCACAAACATGGTCGACTTAAAAACGAAAAGACAGACAAATATGTTCCATTATAATGATACAGTCGTCAAAGTAGATAAAATTTCCGACATTTTCAAATCAATTATCAGTCAAATTAATTAATTTAAATAGCTGTAAATAATAGGTTAAAAAGGAGGTTCAACATGTCGGTCTAAATCACTAATTTTTAAAATTTCCTTTTAAGCGATGGCGGAATTTTTGATCTTCTTTTTTGATTTATTATTTTATGCGATGCTGCTTGCAATTGAACATTCATTGTTGAATATATTTGATTTTTTTCTATTACTTTAGTCATTGCCATAGAAAACTTGACAAACTTTACTTTACGGCATGTATTCACCAAATGAAGCTCATTTCAAGTTGTTGAACGTCAAATTGAAGATTCTGTTTTCTGTAAACTCGTTAACAAATATCAACAGATGCTTCATTTTTTACTATTCTCTTTCAACGATCCACCATTCTATCCAACAATAAGTACACTATAACACAGTATAGCTAGGCGATTTTTAATTAACCTACAACAAACAGAATAGTATTTCATATTTCATGAGACAATAAAACATACATTGGTTAGTTAGCTAACATAATCAATATTCGAACATTGTCTGATCCATGTACATGTTCATTAATTTTCTTTGATTAGACTATCATAACAAAATTAATCCGTTTATTTTAAAAAAAAAAAATGGAAAAAAATCACAACAAGCACGAAATATTAAAACATAATTAATTATTATTTCAGGGGAATTTTATCAAAAAATAAAAATCTCTATTTCGTATTACACTACAAGCATGAAATTGAATTAGCTGGAAAGCTTAGTAGCTCTTCATTTTTCATTTTTACAATGTTGTATATTTTATAGAAAGGAAATAACAATGACGAAAAAGAAAAAATCTCGTCACGAATTTTTTTAATAAACTACTATTTACTGAAGTGAATTTAATTATATTTCGTTATAATAAATGATAACGTAACCCATTTTTTTGCGTGTAGACCCAAAATGAAATCTCCCGAGCTTATATAAATCAAAACATATGCCCACTAATGACGACTCAACAATTTTATAATTGTAATTATTATATTAATTAATACATCAAATTAACTTGCTTATAACAATGGTAGTAATGTTGTTGATAAAAAGTTGTCCCAATTTCCAGGTGGACTTTTCTCATTCTTGTGGAAGATTAGTTTCTGGTTAATTGTTATATAAATAAAAATTATTTTGCTACCTTTTCTCTAATATTCTGGTTGTGTTTGTCACCACACCCTTATAGTTTCAACCTTCGAGAACATTCTGGTGAAGGGGATCTCCTTCTGTTAGAGTTCAAAAAGACTTACTCAACTTTGCATGCGCTATTATTGGCCTCTTAGGAGATCCTCTTCCAAATTCTCAAGTGCCTTAAATATCACCTTTGTTTGCAGTTTGTCGTCATAAATTCTTCTTTGGATATTTCAATTCACTTTGCTCCCATAACATAATCGACATCATTCTGTTTATATTGAAACAATAAAGATGAAAATGTAATTTTGAGTACTGGTACATTAATTAGTAACTATAGAAATGAGTCATTATACATTGAATTTTACTTTCCAGAATCAAACAATAGATTGAGTCTTTTAAAAAGGACAAAGTAAGCTTATTCACATCTTAATAGAAAATGTTATTTGTCGGTAATTCTAGAGGAATGGTTGATGAAAAATCTAATGTGATAACAAGAGTCGCGTTTTTCAGATTAAAGCAAGAAGATCATTAGATTTCCAACGTTCTAACTGAAACGTTACCTTTTTTTAAGCATAATCATTCATAATTATCTAAATAAAAAAGTTGATATTCGCATTTAATCTTGTTTTGACTAACACGAAAATGATCCAGATGCTTGTTTTTTTTTTGAATGTTTATTAAATGTTGAATTTTTATTGTCTAATAATAATTATGTCTACATGTTTCTTTTTGATCGTACACTATCACATAAAGATTAGTTATGTGGTCTGTGTTAAAAAAAATTCTCTAAAATCACAACAAATATAAACTATTTTATGAAAATGGGTAGTTAATAACTTCTGTAAATGAAATCTAGACTCTTTTATTGAAGATATAATTAAAATACGAAATTAATGTTTCAATGTTTGTATGATTTTACAAAAAATCAATAAGGTTATTTTCTGGATTTTCTGGACTTTGTATTTTTGTTTGTTGTGCAACATCATTAAAATAACATAATGCTTAATAGATCTTTCCGATGTCGTGACTATAACAGATTTACACAATATCCTGTATGTATAATTTGATATAATCGATTCTTAAATTAAATTGTGATAACAATAACAATAGAATTATTAGAAAATTTTGTATTTAATAGTTATTGCCCCGCTCTCTCCAGGTACAAATCTCACATATTAAAGATTATTACACACTTCTTTTTTAAACGATACTCTATTATATGTCAAAATGAAAAACTGAATCGCCTTCAGTAGATAAAAGTAAATTGCTAAAAATTCACGACAAGGATCTTTTGGCTCGTATTCTGTAACTTTAATACTTTTTGCTCTATAATCGTGACTTTTATATGATAAATAATAAAACATAAAAGTTAATTGGATAAAATAAGTGTTTGAATAGCTGGGTGTAATTCACAAATAAGTGTTCACTATCTAGTTTCATGAAAATCATCATCTTTCAAAGATCTATCGTCGTTAAATCGATTACAATGGTATGGAGCTCTCATTAGTGAAACATTCTAGATTTTTCCTTCTAAGCAATAAATTATATTTTTATGAAATTATTCAGTTACGTACTTATGCACTTACGTACTTACTAGGACGTTAAGGAGATTCAATTCATTATATTTGATTTATTCTACATTGTGCATCCGTACTTCATAATTATGCACTTTTGACAGTAAAACTGGTTTCAAAAATTCTTATTTTATTTCTCAACATTACTAACAAAAAAAATGAAACTAAATTTGTTACAATTCACAAATACACCGTTTCAATTGGAAATGTCTTCCAATTGAAAATCCCTCGATCGTCTTATCATATTTTGTTCCAGCAATTTAAAGAAGCTTTCTATAAAGCTTTTGCATATACCTATGTTGATACAAAAATGATTACGCACGTTGTTCTTGAATGGAACAGGTGAAATGAAATCGGGCAAATGTGTGCTGTAGAAATAGCGAATAAAATCTATGCCTGTCGTCAGGGTTAAAGTACAACAATAAATCTTTGCAGTATAAACGGATCATTTTATGAACATTAGATTTTTGATAAAATCGATATTTATTCACGTATTATAGAGTTGAATTTCTAAGAGCAAGCAGCTCTTTAAATTTGATAATCGATATTCTTATTAATTCACCGAATTCATGGAATAGAAATAAAGCTGACATTGTTTGGAATTTTAATAACACTTTTGGATTACTTTTTTTTAATTTAAAATGAAGATTATAATTTAACCAAAATTTTTATATAAGAAGCAGAAGAGTTACTGATTTAAGTGACATTAATTTTGACCACTTGTTCGCTCATCTACTCTGAAAGATGCTTACAGTTCATTGTTGAGCTTTTATGCGAAAATCACCTTAAATAGTAGACGTTTCCCGTATATTCTATTTGACAAATGATATAAACAGGCGAATACAAAGAGACAAGAACTAAGATGAATGAATAGTCTTTGTTGCTTCAAAAATTGTGGTGAATATGAAAGAGTCTAGAAATGGTTTTGTAAATAGAACTTTTTAAATGCATGCATAAATGTTTCCTGCTTTATAGAACAAACAATATTAAATTTCTGTATTCGTAAATGGTATTTCAAAAGGAAATATTACAACTGAACTGTCACAAAATAACTGTTTAAGTTTGTTTGTTTTTTGTGTTCAACTTCTCCCATCGGACATGATAATTTAAGACCCTTCTTTCCTATACGTTGTTGCGTCGTATATTTTTTTCCACTCATTCCTTCTACAAAATTCTCCCTTATCCATCCATCTACTCTGTGATCCTGGTGTGTCAAATTGTGAGAATCTCGGTGGGTTCTGATTCGTTGCTGTTTTATTATGTTTTACAATAAAAGAACGGTAGGACGATAGGGAAAAGTGGGTTAAGGCTCAGAAGTAAAGTTTATAAAAAGACAGACCGCGCCCTTATCAAATGAAAAGAAATCAAACAAAACTTGATGGTTTGTTGAAGAATGAACAGTGTTTTTTTCTATGAGAATCCAGTCAGTTACTTTCAAAACCGAAAATTAGCCGATCCGTGTTATTTTTGTCTTTCTTTTTATAGTTTCTGTTTTCCTCTCGTTCTCCTCTTCTATAATATAACAACTTTATTTTTTGAAATTGGAGCTTTAACAAAAAAACGTTTGCTCATTTATATAGAAAATAGCAACCTGTCAAAGTTGTTACCTTTCAAGTTAAATGATGTGGGAACAAAATGGGTAGTGTGTAATGTTTTTTTTTCTACCAAGCTCATAGATATATGGAAGTTTTCAAATTGTTTGCAATGTTTTCGTGCTGTGCAATTTTCATGAGAAGCCGACTGAAAAATCAAAATGTATACATAAATTTCATTGTATTAAATGTTTTCCTGTTTATATACACACACATCTAATGCTTATTTATAAAATTAACTATACCAACAATTAATTTTATCAAACTTTCCTTTATTATTGTTCAAATTTTTGTGTTATATTGTTTCTCCCCTGTTCATTTACTATATTTGAAAAGAGTATGAAACTAGAATGTATATTTCTCCATTTAGTTTATGTTTGGTCAAATATTTGTACAATCAAACCACTCTTGAACAGACAGCTGAAAAAAAAGGGAATGAAAAACCAACCATATTCAAGAGGTGTTCATTCAACAGAAAGCGAACTAAACATACGATCAAACGGTTTGTTGTATAGTTGAAATCGAAATGTTCTAACCACACAATCAATTTTATTACTTTACTGTTTTATTTTTTTCTCTCCAAATATTTACTATTAAGCTTGATTGATTAAAACTTTGTTTTTGTAGTAGATGAGTTCTACATATAAAAAATTCAAACATTTATTGATTTAGTAGAAAATAACATCTAAAAGTTCTAATGTAATAGTAGTTGTTTGGTTAATTTTACAATAATATCAACTGATTGAATTATATGGAAACTAATAAAGTACCACAGTAAAGGAGTGAATTAAAGAGGCTTAGTTACTAGCAGAAGCCTCACAAATTAAGCCCCCCCAATAAATAATAAAGTTGTATTGTATACCTTCGTTAGATGCGAAAGGGTGAATGAGAAATCTGTCTCTAACACCTTATTAAGTCGTAATTTAGCTAATTAGTAGAAATATTTTCAATTGTGAATATTGTAACGTTAATTTAAACTTGAGATTGTACAATTTCTGTATTTTCAATGCGTCTATTCATGAGATTTGAGATTTTTGATAAACCTCTAAATATGAATACACGTTTATGTTGTAGATCACTTAAAATATCTCACAATACAATAATTACTTTGTATTTATCGCAGATTAATTTAAAAATAGAAATAGAGTGTTAATCAACATTAAGGAAACATGCATAGGAATTATTTATAATAACATTTCATTATGCACTTATTTCTTTATTGTTAATGTACTATTTGCGTGTAATGTATATTTCCAGACATATTTCAAATATATCGTTAATTATTCATTACTTTCTGTCGCAGACGACATCTTTTAATCTTAGATTTTTACATAATTAAGAAGCATACATTTTATAAGGTGTTGTGTAAAAAAATTGTAATTATAAAGTTTCTATTACTGATGTAAAATAAATTTTAATGGAATCTATCGTATAAAAAGTCAAAAACGAACATCTAGAATATTTTATTTTAAAACATTTATCTTCTCATTCTTTTACTTTGTAATCATCCATTTTTCATAGTTACTGCTACTTCACGATAATGGAGTCTTTTGTTCTAAGTTTTCAAAGTAGTAAGTTTTCAGCTTTTGTTTTGTGTATGTAATACTACTAGCTGCAGTCTTTATAAATTATAAGTAAAACCATACTGATTACACCGTAGAAATGGCATTAAAGTCGTTATGAAACACTCTGTTATTTCACAAATTTTAATTTGTTTCAACAGAAAAGAGTGATTTATATGGTGCTTACTTGAAGATTTTCACTGTAGTTAGAAGACACTTTATTACTGTTTTCATTGCACTAACGGTCAAGATAAATAAATTTTGTGTATGTAAATAAGAAGAATTAACAACAAACAACAATACGAAATGACATAACAGTATTATAATTAAATAAAATAAAAATTCTCAAAGTCTATTCTCATAAAAATTGTATTCACAAATTATTTAGATCAGGGGTTCTCAAACTTTTTAAATTTTGTACCACATAAATTAAAGATAAAAATTTTATGTACCATTATCAACAAAAGGATTTTATGATTAAAATGTAATGTTAAGGGGATTCGCGAGCTTGATTTTGAAATCCTACAATTACATAGAGATTCAATTAGCGAACTCTTGGGTCGTGTCATTTGTAAACGGGTAGAGATATGGACCTCCAAAATACCTCAATCGATCACAAATTTTATTCTTCATGGGGGGACAGCCGATTTTCCATGGAAAACAGATTAAATTTTCAAAATATCCGGAAATAGCCAGATTTTTGTCCTAAAAAGTAGTGTTAAGTTGGATCACACAGCTTCTTGTAAAGTGAAAATAATTTAATAAAATTTGCATGAATAAATAGACAAAAGTCAACTGCATTGGAGGACAGGCTTCAAATTTCAATATTCTTTTTCATTTCTGAAAATAATGCATTTGAAGTGGCATATTGAAAAAATACAATACAATGCATTATCTTTTAATTTTAAAGCTAAAAGATCGTACAGCAGCTTATTTGAAAGCTTATTGATGGTCGAAGGGCATATGGAACCCCAAAAATCCAATTTTTGAAATTGTAAAAAGTTATTGAGAGAAAATGAAAAAGTTGGAATTTTTTTCTTAATTTTTGTTCAATAACTTTTTTGATTTTCAAAAAATTGATTTTTGGGGCTTTATATGCCCTTTGCACATGAATAAGCTTTCAAATAAGCTGTTGTACGATTTTTTATCTTTAAAGTTGTAGATAATACGTTGTATTGAATTTTTTGACATGCTCTGACATTTTCCTCTGCACTTGGAAATTTAGTGAAAATTTTCCAAAATGGAAAAGTCTGTCGGATGCACGGTGAAATGCCCAATTCAACGCTGGGCACAGCGTCTGAATATCTCAAAAAATAACCGAGAAATCGATGATTAAAAATTGTCACTTTTTCAGACAACAAAACGAGGTCCGCTTCCAAATAGCCTTAATAATGGAAATATACTTATAAAATTAGACAAAAAAATTTTGGTTTGCTTTTTCTTTGCATCAAAAATTGTACCATCATAATCCATGAAATGTACCATAGTTTAAGAACCTGATTTAGATGATTACATATAATAAATAAAATTGGAATATTTAAATAAAAGATAAATTTAAAAGAACTTTTGTAAATTATAAAATGTCAAAAAAAGAAGATAACAGAATACTTAAAAGGGAATAATTCAAATAGCAAGCAACTGAATGTTCCAAATGAGAAATAACGGAAATAAGTTGAATAAAGGTGTGGTAAGGGATGAAGGGAAGAATGCATTATTAGCGAGTTGTTTGTGTAAGAAGAAAATTACATTGTAACAATCAAGTTATGGAAGTTTTCTCTCTTCCTCGGATACCACTGTTTAGATTGTGGAACCTTCAAATGACAATTTTAATGTCAAGAAAGTTTTTAATTAAAAGAGAACTAATAATGAATACCACTATCGTCTCCTATATCAAACTTTTATGATTATCATTTTTAAGCTATTAACATTCTTATCCAAAATTGACAGACATATTGCTTAGTTGAAATTTATAATAACGATTATTGATTATTTTGTATTCCCTAGAAAATCTATAATTTTATGATAAATTTATGGATGTACTACTAGTTTTTCCAACAGAAAACAAGTACGGTAATAACTTGGTATAAAATATCGAATGTTATTCGGTATTACACACAGTCTTATCTAATCTCGAGGGATAATCTTGGCCGGCATTGAATTCTTGTAAAATTTAATATCGGACAATTTCGTCGAGCCAAATCAAAAAAGCGTAGTACAATTTTTTTTTTAACATTAAACTAGAACGTTTAGTTGAAAATGGTGGTTTCGTTAGTTTGTGGATGAGAACATGAGATGAATTTTAATTTTAGAATTATTTAACCAAATACACCACTCTATTCTATTTAACGAAACGATTAGTAGCATTATCAGGTAAGGGAAAACTTGCAAGATTTTCGTTTAGGTTCCATTAACGTGTGCACGTAAATGTTGGATTTTTAATCAATTTGTTGACGATAGCTTTTTTCCCCATTCGAGATATGTGTATGGAACTACTTTGTATTTTGTCAGTTATGCTAATGCACCAAAGTTTTCCATTTTATCCCCATGGGATGCACACAGTGAGTGTGAGTGCTCAATTCAAGCTTCTACTGTATAAAAGTCGATGGAGCGATATCAATGTGAAAATAAACAGAAAACGTGTCTGGATGCGACGTATTCTTTGTAAGGAGAAAAAACCGATTTTGAAAACAAATACAATAATTGTTGTCAATTTGACAAATGAGCGTTTCACTACAATAAGACTAGAATATTGGGAAATAATTAAATTTCATTAAAGTTTATTAATTGGCTCAGTGATGTATTCCACAATTCAAGTTTGTTCTATATTCCATCATTCAATTTATATTTCCACTCGTATCAGCAATCGTGTCATGATCTGGCAACAAAAACTAGTAAAACACAAGCGATTGAAAGTTTGATTTAAAGTCAAGCAAGAAGAAAACAACATTCAATTCTAAATGTTGGCCAATTATAGTGGAAAAAGTAGAGAACGGTGATAGCGTGCAGCATCATATGCCAATATCGGTACTATTATCAATCATAAAGTCCTGTTGCCTGTTGGCTAGGCAGCCAGATTGGTAATCTTGAAGCGTTTCACACCTGATGCTCTCGTTTCGATTTTTTATTAACGGTTAATTCATCAAGATATCCTGAAACGGTCCCACCTCATCCAATATCGTACATATATATAAACTTCCTGTTGATTACCGGAAAGGAAATATATCGATCGGAAATGATGTGTTCAAATTCTGTTGTTTATTAAATAAACTCATTAATCAATAATTTTTTTAATGGTGTAACCGTTTATGAATATCAATAAAATAAAATTGTGATTTATTTCAATATGCATTTAAAGTGGGCGATGTTCTCGTCGTGGAGAACTAGGCAACATCTGGTGTGCGTTCTGTTAATAATGTGAAAAATGCAAGATATTTCCTATTTAGACACGACGTCGTCTCTTCGTCCGAGCTCGAATAGAATTCACGCTTAAATAGGATTTTAAATAATTCTCAGAGTTGTAACAGCACCAACATCTGTAGAAACGAATGTAAAATGGGGATACATTAACAGTACAGGTATATTGCGCTATATACACGTTCAACGTATCCCTCATAACGTTTTTTTTCCTCTCTCTTCATTTATTCCATTTCAATTTTTTTCTCCTTCCGTCTACTTTCTCGACGCTACTTCTTTCCCATCTCCAATACGAACCCAAAGCGTCGATATCTTAACGTCGTTAGATGTATAAATCAAGTTGAGGAGTAGATTCAATCGGTACGTTGAAAAATCCTCTTTAATTTGCAGCAGTCTAACCTCAGGCGAATAGCATACAGCTAACCGAAGCGTTGCTCATAAATTACATAGCTCTAACACCCGACGGAACAAGAGAGAGGATTTCTTAAATTTTCAAAACTACATCCAGCTTTTTTGTATTTCATCCACACATGTATCATATAATGATACATAATGCAACACTGTCAAATCTTTCGTAGAAGAAGACAAACTATATAGTTTTGATGTTCGAGGACAGCGGCATTCAGATATAACTTTTATTTTTTTAATTGATAGCTCTATTAAATTTATAGCCTGGTTTTTGCCAAATTCAAATCGTATTTCATACGAGAGCGTTTCGAAGAAAAATGTTGGTTTTATTTTTAAGAAATCATATTAATTTCAAGCTCAATTTCAAAAAGTTTTCGTGTTCGTTTCAGACGTACACAAATTATCTTTGTTTTTCAACATAGTTGCTATAACTAATGGTCGAAATACCAAAATACTTTTGTGTGTGTGTGTGTGTTGAAAATACAGGAAAATTACCAATTAATGAATGTATATAAAAATTCAAAAGATTGGAAAAATGCGAAATAGCTAATGAGTCGATCTAATTTAAGCCCTTCTGTCAAATTAATTCAATTTCATTCTACATAAATTCATAATTGTATTTTAATAACAATTTAATACTGTTTGTAATTAGGTTTCTTTAATGAAAATTGAACACATTCAATCTTACTAGGTAAACTTGTAGTGCTTAGAGATTTATTCATATTCATTGGATATTACAAGTAAATCATATGGATCTAATGTAAGAGAGAGCATGACACTGAACTATATGTGTGGTATCGTTTAAATGCAGATGAGAAAGCCAACTTGTTATAATGTAACAATCCCCAATTTTGGTTAATAATAGGATTCTACATTTGAAATTCTGGATGATCGTTTTATAATTAGATTTTTGATAATATCGCTATTTTAATAATATTCTGTAATATTATACGATAACAACAAAATATCTCTTAATCAAATGATAAATGTAGCAAATTTTATATTCAGTATATTTTCTGGTCTGAATTTTCATCAACAATTTACATTAAATAATTGTACATGTTCCATGTAATTTTCTACATTGTGCCTACACAATATTACTTAAGCTGTTCCAATATAAATAGATGCATAAAGTGTATAAATAAATTTTATTATAAAACCATTATTATTAGTACATATAACATTTAGAAGGCTGATATAAATCTTTACAACTAAAATTCGGCCATATACTATTATTCGTCTAGTTACTTTTTAGATATTCTTGACTTTTGAACTGATCTGAATGCTACCAATTACATGTAATGTCCATAAGACAGCAAAACACATTTTTTTCGTAAACGGTAACAGATAGTGACCTGGAAACGGTTGTATTCGATTCTAAAGGCAGTCATATACAAAAATGGCTCCTTGAATTTTTGAAAATTTGACAGGATTTTCCCAGGATAAGGAAAAGCTAAGTTTTTGTGCTGAAACGAGTGGTTTGGCGAAACACAAAATTCTTTGTGTAAAAGTTGATAAATTTAATAGTCACGTATATAAACAGATCGAGCAAAGTTCACTCTACAATAATGTGTGCTTGGATTTTTAATTTTCTTTACCGATTTTTCATAATCAGCATGCAAAGTAATCTATTTTTTCCGAAATTATGAATTGAAATAAGACTGACAGACATTAATTCGCAAAGAAAGATGGGAGAAGTGGTGAACGACTGGGTCGTCTTTTGGTGGAGGCGCCGCGACTGTAACAGTTAGCCTTAAAGCTCGATCGAGTTTCTTGTTTAAAATTTTTGGCAATTTGAAAAGAGAACGAGAGAGAGAGAGAGATTTGGGCTCGATCTACACTTTATACCAGGGCTTCGAACCGGAACTTGACCGAAAATCGAAAAAAAAATCAAAATTTTAGCCGGAACGAAATCCTCTCAGCTGAACCAAAAACAAAAACCACTTCTTTTTCGGTTTAAGCATACCACTGAACCATTTTCTCTTTTTTATCTCCGCTCCTGAGATCCCGATTTAGATGTTTTTTAGCTTATAGGTAGCTTATTGTATTCTAAAGAAGGCGTATTTTGTCGTTAAAGCCCATACTTAAGCTTAAGGGAGGCATTGGGGATTATGTTTACCAGTGAAAAAACAGTTTTTTTCTTCAAATATCTCTTTAAAGGCTAAAATATTTCAGTGGTTTAAAAACTATTTGGTCTGAGCCACATTTTCTTTCCTTCTTGGGGGTTGCATAGAAAATTACAAAATTAAGCAAATGTTCAAGGATTTTTATCTATTTAAAAAAATTAATTTATAAATAGCTCTTATGGGTTGTACCTTAAAAGGTGAAATTTAAAAATTTGAAAATTAGTCATTTGGAACTGATTGTGAACCGCAAACCAGGATTTTTTGCAGAAACGAAAACCGGAACTGAACTGATAATATTTTATTTCAAGCGAGCCGGAACGATAACCGAAATAAAAAAAATAACGGTTCGAAGCTCTACTTTATACAGGGTGTTTGGTCTAGGTATGGTAAGTTCTAAGAAACTCCTATTAGTCGACGAGAGATTCGAAAAACATTATAAGGATTTGTAGGAGGGTTTTTAAAGAACATTTCACCAAAATTAGAACCTTGTAGCTCACTTGGAAGTTGGTCAAAAACCGCTCGTTTCTGACGATGTAGCGATTTTCAAAAACGAACTAAACACGCAAATCGACTTAGAATGACTTTAGAATCTTCCAAAAATTGATTTTTTCGTTTTTCTCTATTTTATTCTGAAACAGGTGGAAATATTTCGTATTTTCTCTGGAATACAATGGAGAAAAACGAAAAAAATCAATGTTGGGAGAGTCTCTGAGTCATTTTTAGTCGTTCTGCGTGTTCTGTTCGTTTTTTTTTAAATTGCGACATTGTCCAAAACGATCGTTTTTTGACCAACTTTGAAATGAGCTACGAGGTTCTAATTTTGCTAAAATGTTCCCTAGGGACTCTTCTACAAATCCTCAAAATATTTTTCGAATCGCTCGTCGACTCATAGGAGTTTCTTAGAACTGACCATACTTAGACCAAACACCCTGTATAAATGGACTACAAACAATTGTCCAATCATTAAACATGAAGCTTTTTATTGGCCCTTTGGGTGAATACATTACATGCACATATATTTCATATTAGTAGTTCGATTATATTTTAAATGGCTATTATAATTGTACTGTTGTTGGCATTATTTTATAACGTATTGGTAATGAAACGGTATGTGTAATTGAATTATCATATTTATTCAAATACAGTCAACTATGTTGAGAAATTAGGCAATCAGTGGTATAGTGCGTTGTTATTAATGTTATTATTATTTATACATAAAATCTCGACACAATTAATTCCTGCACAACGCCATCAGCAATAAATTATTCCATTATCTGTGGTTGTTATCGTTATCTTTGTAAATTTCGTTTTTACACGCTCAAATGGAAAACAGAACTTTAATTTGTATTAAATCAACATCCAAATGTTTTTAAGTTAATTTTCAATCGTATTTTTCCGATACGTTATAAATTCTTCTTTAGAGCTTATAAGACCTAAAATCATAGCGTATAATGTAAAGTTTTACGATATTTTCAGAAATAACGGAACCAATGAAATATCGCACGTATAAACCACGTGACTTCACGCATACGTGAATAAATATATTTAATATGGCGTATATGGATCAGCTGATCATTTGTCATTATAACATTTTAAATTTTTCACGTAATAATCCGTACCGTACAGTTTAAGACGCATCGGTGACGAAAACTTATAGTTCAGGAAAGTACGATAATATTGTGCAAGGATTAAAAAGAAGCTTAGCGTTTTTTTTTTAAGTCACTATGTACGTCAAAAGTTTCCTCTAAAAGATAATAATGCTCTCCTGATATAAACTGAACTTTTAGACATTTAGTCAACGTAATGATTGATTAAAGTTTTTCATAAATGGTTTTCAAATCAACTCAATACGAAACTCAATAAAATTTCAATCTATTATGATGAACTCTATTCACACTTTATTTTCGATCATCGATCCTTATTACTACGATAATATACGAACTAACAAAAAATCGCTGTCTTATATGCCTTGTAAACATACCCAAAAGGGTTTAAATCAATATTTATAGTCTATTTATTAAAGATTTTCATATACGATCTTTTATTAAATATCAAATTTTATAAAATGTTGTCTACTCTTGTTTTATTTCTATTACTACATATTTTAATTTATATCCAACAATATTATTTAATAAAATTACGTGTTTGAATGTTTTCGTTATTAAAATGAGAAATTTACAGTTTTATTAGTTAATATTATCACAATTGTTTTTATTGTAAGTTAAATTCAGTAGTCATAAGTTTAACCTTAATGTCGTACCTTTATTTAGACTGATTGATGAATAATTGCCAATAACTACAGTAGAATGTCAATTTTCCGAACGGTAATCATTTGAAATGTCAATTATCTAAAGGATTGCAATATTATAGCGATCTGTCCGGGCTTAACAACGCCAAAATGGGATGATAATCATCAAAATTTTGACATTTTCTTCTTAAATAGAATGATTTACAAATATCAAATTCAAAAATTTACTAATCCACATTTTATTCTTCTTTATTTAACTGAAATCAAAACTGGCTTTTTACTTATCTTTATTTATTAGTTAGTAAGCTAATTTTGCTCCAGAGTTCTGATACTATCAAAGCTCCCTTTTGTTCCACTTTTTACTAAAGATTGAGGCTGTTCTGATTGGGTAACTTCATCGAATGATCAAAATTTCAACGTATTATCTTCATATTATCTCAGTTATTACCACAAAGTCTCCACCAACAAAGCTATTTTTTTCTAATTAATTTTTTAAAAGCATTGAATTCTTTAGATTAATTTTCGCCGTTTTTTTTGCCAGTTTTAAAGAAATTAGGGACATGCCAAAAATTATTTACGAAATTCCATTTGGAAGGCTTCAGTTTGAAGATGAAAACATGCAAAAGTATAACAAACTATGACTAAATTTGTTGCTTTTTTCCATTAAATATCCTCTTGAATGCTAATATTGACTTCGAACCGGAACTGAACCGAAAACTGGAAAAAACCGAAATCAGGAGCTAAGCCGAAAACAAAACCCTCTTTTTCGGTACAAGCATACCACTTAACACGATCTTTTGCTCTTTTTTCTTTTGATTTCCCCTTATCATATCTCTGGGCACTCAGGGAACTAACATGAACTTGCAAGTAAGCCATCCGAAATCAAAACTACCATTTTTTTTTGTATAAAGGTTTTCTAAGGGACTTATATGTTGTCGTTCGAGCAAGGCAGATATTGAGGGTTAAAGCTTTTTCTTAAATTATCTTTGTGAGGGCTCAATATTTTTTTAGTGGTTTCAAAACTAATTGATTTAAATCCGCTAGGCCTATCAAAAGGTGTAAGATGCATTTTATCTCTTGTTAGGGAGATTAAAGGTTTATGTTTTTTTTTCTAACCCATGGTAAAACACATCACCATGAAAATTCTAATGGTAATAAATTAGAAAATAAGACATCTGTTCAACGGTTTTTCTGTATTTAAAATAGTTACCCTGTAAATAGCTCTTAGGCGTTGTATCTTTTAGGTTTAGGGTGAAATTTGGAAATTTGAAAATTAATCATTTGGAACCGAAAACCGAAAAAACCGTTAATTTTTCAGGAACGAAAACCGGAACCGAAGCGATAATTTTTTTTAAAATTTGACTGGAACGAAAACCGCATCAAAAAAATAACGGTTCAAAGCCCTGAGTTTAATCAACGAGTCGAAAAATTGCATTGAAATTGAATCTATCTATCTATACATGAGAGTTTCATCGATAAGAAGATGCAAAATATTCTCTTTATAAGCAAACAAAAGTGCATTTGTATGCTGGATACGACAAAGAGTTTGTCTTCTCTTTGAATAATGATGATAGGGATGATGATGATGATTATCATTATTATTATTATGATGACGACGACTGGTAGAAAGAAGGGATTCGGGAATCCCTGCACGGTTCACTGGATGAATTGTATGTGATTTGATGTCAATGTTGGATATTATGTTTGGATGACTGATTTCTACGAGTGTGCTTGAAAGATGATAGAATGTACGTTATTTGTATTCTTTCGACATTTAATTGTTTGAGAAATGAGTACTGATTTATTATAAGAAAAATAAGCAATCACAACAATATCTTGTTAAATTACAAGAAAAGAAAATTACTTGAACAAAAAAAAATAACTCTGTTTCTGGCAATCACAAATATTTGAACTTATTTCCCATAAATATCGAATTCATGTTAGTTTTATGTTTGCAATCATCAAACAATGTTATGTATGTCCATAAATTTTGTTTGTATTTTACGATTTCGTGTTACAATAGGTTGGGCTTTAATGGAACAAAAAAAAAAATTGCAAAACACAGAGAAGGAACGTTGACAATAATAGCCAACAAAGAAAAGATTAATTACGACTATTAATCCGATACTTTGGTAATTTGAGGTGCGTTAATGTTGAATAATTCGACTACTTTTGAGAGGTAAAACTAGAATACTGCCCCCCTTGGGTGTTATTATTAAGTCATAAAACGATAACATTTGACTAATGTATATGCTTACATATGTTTTAGGAATAAGCGTAAAAACCCTAAATGTTTGTAATACAAAAATTGAAGTCTTTAAAAGTGCTCTTCTATGTTCAATCTCTCTATTTGGATTGACATTGTTTGTATTTGTACTGTTTCATTCAATTTACATTTGTTATTGCTAGAAATTGTATTCGAAACGGCTCAGTTTTTGTAACCTGGGAATTTTCGGTCTTGAAATAAACTGAAGTAAAACTGGACAAATCAGTCTTAAGTGAAAAATTATCAGTTTCAGGAAATACAAATGTTTTTCACAACAATAAATTCATTTGTTGGATTTATTAAACAATACAACAAAAATAAAAATCGTAACAATTGTGGTGGAATTTATTTTGAATTTTAGTAAACTCCAGTTGTTTCAGTCAAGAAAATTAATACCATCAGAGCTAAACTATATACATGACATGTAGGTATTAGTTACTGGGCTTTATTATAGACAGTCCGTTAGCTGTGTTCCACATTCAAGTCTCATTGACAACATTCAAATACAACATACCCGACATAATAAACTGCGACGTATGCCTTTGACTTCAAAGTTGAACATCATCCCTCATACACTTTAATTAGTAGTGAAGTTGATGTATATGGCTCAACTTCAATTATGATCGAATTGCTGGCCATCTGTGTAAATGAAAGTTATTGAATTTAGATCAAATATATGTCATGATTTAGACAAACGAAGAAAATAAACTAAAAAACTAATCATCCAACAGTCAAGATAATCTTTCGGCTTCATAACAATAGTAGCAAAGAAAGTCTGACAGTTCTACTCAAACAAAAAAAAAAAATTGTACAAAGATCGAACAACAATAGATGCATCGCCTCATATTTCAGCTATAATAAATCTTCAATATTACTGACCGCAACTTTTATCCAAAAAAATCAACACACAATGCTGCGGAGAATGATGAATTAGTTTGGCTATAGAAATTTGACTAAAATCTATATAAATATAAATTTTCAAATGGGAACTTGGTCGGCTATATTATAAAAAGCTCGCATCAAAAAGCGAGCTTTTAACGTACGATTAGTTCAATTTGATGAGAGCTTCTAAGATCTATGCTAGGTCAAAATGATGATAATAACAATATAGCGAATTTGATGGAGGAAAAATTTAATCATTACGAAGGGGAGATAATGCTATAACAATAAAGTTACTATCGCTTTTATTTTAGGTCTCCGTAATAAGGAATTGGCGGCCTTGTCAATAGCTCGCATTAAAAGTCAATTGCAATATTTAGGATCAAGAGCTGGTCAAATATTAATACTTGAAACGATAGAGAGATCCTGTTGATAATTTCAGTAAATATTTGACGTTATCGTCGTTTATTTTTATATCCTATCGTCACTATAAATAGTTGTTTCTTTTCCTATGGAAGAGTAATTTTTGTATTTGTGTTCTCGTAAAGTTTTACGCCTGTCAAAATATGAAATTTGAGTAGGGTCCAATGCTTAACTATATAATACAGAAATTTATACAACTTTCCATGAAATTAGAGTATAAACTAATCGTTTATGACAACCAAAGTTATGAAACTCAGATATTCCCCGGCTATTAATTCGATATATTTATAATAAAAAGATTAGTAAATAATGTTGTGTGCATGTTATAAGAAATTTGTTGTCTCTCTACTGTCATAATCAACATAAATATAAAGTTTGTTACTTTTAATAAGCTTATATACGGATTGTTTTCTTTCTATTCAAACTTGAAATTTACATTGTGAAAGTTTGAAATAAGGAAAATTAACTAGAGAGATTGTTACGAAAGTGTAAGCATAATACAGTACATCAACATACCTGACAACGGCGAGCTAAACAGGATCATAGCTTCAGTGTGGCTTTTGTAATTTGAATTTTCATCAGTCTATTCGCATATATAGAAGTAGATTTTCTTTTCTCTACTGTTTGAGAGAAACGTACGGATCATACCTTTGCAATGTGTTGAAGAATTCTATATACATTCCATCTGCGCTATATAAAATCAATGTTGCTGTATGTTCCAGAAATAATCGACTTTTTTCAAAATTATTTGAGAATTGCAACTTGAAAGCGACTTCATCACCACAATTTTTATCAGTTCTTTCACATACTTTGTTCAAATTACAGGTATTAACTTATTGTAATGGAATTACGAATTTGACTCGCTATTCAAGTATTTACTGATTTAAAAATGTACGAGTTGTACTCGAGTCCTCTTGCGAATGAAAACAAAGAAATGTTGGGGAAGGAGTGTGTGTGTGTGTGTGTGAAGCTTTCTGGAAACTTTCCATATCATTCACACATATGTCTATGTATTGTCCTAGAGTTTTTGTGTGGTAGAGATTATTGAGCGTGTCCCATTTATGGGCAGTTTTGTTTTATTTTCGTGATACTTTTTCTGTTTTGTGTTAGGTTATTACTCTTGATATATGAGGAAATCACAGAACAATCCTGATGGACT
Organism: Mylabris sibirica; assembly: GCA_039776855.1. NCBI lineage: Eukaryota > Metazoa > Arthropoda > Insecta > Coleoptera > Meloidae > Mylabris > Mylabris sibirica. The sequence goes on from CM077843.1 coordinate 3,588,721, forward strand.
GAAAAATAATACATATTACAAATACTTATACAGATGTTATTTATGAAAAATTTCAAATTTCTGTATAGTACCACCCAATTATTGTTTATTGTTTTGCTATATAATTAGAAGAAAATTTTATAAAATAAAGAAAATAAATTGATCAATCTGAAACTAGAGTTTGGATATAAATAAGCGTCTAGTGGGTTAAACAACTAAAACAACAACACTTTTTCTTTCATAAAATCCTGTAATTGTTATTTTTAGATAGCGTTTATTCCAAAATACAACCAAATATTTTCTATCAGACTGGTAGACTAAGCCAGAATTTAACGTAATCTTGTCAGAGAACCAAAAATGATGCTTTTTCAGATGAAAATATTAAGGAAATATTTAAAAAGAATGATTATTGAAGACCTCAAAGATTTCCTTACTACTCACTTAAAAAAATGGAGGCAATGTTTAAACAAAAAAATGACGAAATTTATTTTGTAAAAGTTTTTTTCATTAAGCATAAAATTTGAATTAAATTTGATAATTTTTCCCTTGATTACATACTCATAGAGTCCTATTAAATAAATGAGAGATTCCCAATTTTGGAGTGTAAGAGATGACTTTATAAGGCACGTATTTTCTTGTTATTCGAGTTGTAGATGATTTTTAACGAATGTCAATTTAAGCTTGAAGTGCATTTAAAGTATTTTTCTTCAATAATCGTCTCAAACAGAATATAGAATATTCTTCTAAGAGCTTCTCTTTTGTCATTAAACTATTTGCCATTCATCCATACTCAAAAGATTTCATATTTTAATGTTTAAAGTCTATTTTTTTATTTGCGATTATAGCTGTTATGAAGAGCTTTTAATTACATCTAAAACTGGGTCATTTTGCCCTAATCTTCTTTAATTTGAAATGTGAATTTATTATTATTTTTTTTTAATGCAAGGTAGGTGTGTTTTATGGTTTGGTGCGTATTTAAATAAAACAAACACAAATACTTAATCCGTACAAGTTTTTGTTAAACTTGTATGTACGGTTTCTAATTAGATATTATCCCAAAAACCATGTATACTGTCGTCTGTTAAGCCAAATCATACCATTAAATAAGAGCTAGTAAGACCCAACGTGATTTAGATTATGGTCCGATGTATCTAGAATAACAATACACCAAAAACGTTAATTTCAACTTATTATTATATAAATTTATATCTGCTATACATATGGCCTTGTAGTAAGACATTATCAGATGTGTAATGTGAGGAATTATTAATTATCAGACTTCAGACAAAGGGTGGAATCTTAATCAGCTTTAGGATAAGAAATGCGACAAAATTTTCGAATCTTTGCCTTTTACATAAAATATTTTATATACGTATTTTAGTGATATAATTAAATACGAACACTAATTATAACATGCTGATTCAATAATGGAATTACAAATTTTGTTTCCTGACAATTTTAAGCCAATTTATTATCAGAATCTGAATTTTTCCTTTGTCTGTTTTTAATTAGATTCCTGTTATTTTTCTATCTTTGTTTCATACAATAAGAATTTGACGATAAAAGCAAGAAGCAAAGTAAGTTTCAGATTGCTTTCAAATATTAGGAATCTTCAAATACTGAAATCTACCTACTAACAACCGAAAATAAATTCCACAAGTTTAAACAATGTTAGATTGTGATTATAAAAACGCAATTTTTGAAATCCAATTATTGTAAAAGTCTATATTTTTGTTAAATCTAGTTAAAAAAATATTCAATATTTACAAATGTAAATCTATAAATTACACATTTGGTGGAATTTATTAATTCATCAAAGTTGATGAATTGTTGTAATTTTAATTGAATATCAATAAATATTTCATAGTTTTAATATTATCTATTCTTCGTTTTGACAATAACAAATTACATACGAAAATTGAAAATTATTGAAATTAACAACAACATTTCATTGTTCTATTTTAAATGAAAGAATTACGGCTTGTTTCAGTTGAAATCCTGAAATTACCTCTTCCTATTTCCCCATCTACTGAAAATTCATCACCACAATTGGCTTTGAAAAATCCTTTCAACTGAACTGTACAGAATTTAGAATACCTCATTTTGTGTCGGCAATTTTTATTGTCTCATTTAATATTTAACAATGACATTTTCCAATTTCATCTTATCCTTAGATAATTTGTTATTACGTTTAAATTGTTTACAAGTTGGAAAATTGAAATTAAACGAAGTAATAATTGGATTTAAAGTTGCACATTAATTAGTCCACTTACTAACAACATTATTGCAAATGATAATATTTGTCTAATTTATGGTTTAGATTGATGAAATCTACTGGAAATTATTTTAATAAACAACATCTACGTCGTTCTTTTATGTGTCAAGAAGACAATTTATGAAATTTTAATTACGAAAAAATTGAACACCCCTGACATTAAACTTTAATTACACGCAGAGATTCTTTTTATAAAAGTCAAAGCTACTTTGTGATATATTTTTTTGGTTATTGTTTTTTTTCACTTAATAATTAACTGTAAATTGAGAGTTTTCTTCTATTATTAGCAGCAGACCTTGGACAATTTCCTTTGCCACTTTGCTGTCATAAATGAAAGAACTCGAATATTTAAGTGTGAGATGTACGAAATTAAAACAGAGGAAAAATTAGGGGCGACCATTGTATTTTTTTTGTATAATTAAGATTTTCCGATTTATAATCGGCATGTTGCCGAAGAAAATTTGATTTTATTGCCAACAAGGGAAAGTTTCAGATCCTCTTTGAAGTATTCGTAGAAAGTTTTGATATTTAACAGCTTATTTAAAGGCATTTTCATTTAAAATGAAGATTAATTTGGAAAATAATAAAAAAGAAATACAATGGGATGGGTAATAACGGTTTTTCGATTTCTCGTTCCGTGAAGCTTTCGACAAACTTTATATTCACCAAAACGGACATTTTTACAGATGATACAGGAAATTCTTATCGTTAAGTAGTTTACTACGCTGCTGTATAATAAATCACATTATCTTATTAAAATTTTATTTCAAATTTAGTATAGAAAGTTTTTCCTTAAGTATACTCTCATATCAATTTAACCGTGTCGTCGTCATTTATTATCAAGTTTTTTTTTATTATAAACACAAAACATTTTCAGTGAAAATGTTGCATATGATAAAAGTTTCAAAATTTTGTAGTCCCAGTAACTTGTAGTAAACAAACGATGAAACCTTTTGAAATACTTCAAAGGATTTGAAGGGACTTATAAACGTTCACCACTTTATAAATTCAAATTGTTCAACAATAATTATGATCCACACTAATCATAACGGACTGTTAGAAGGTCCTATTAAAAAAATCTCTTATCCTGTAAGGACCTTCTATTTTGTTCCACTATCTAATTCCGTTCTATCTTTTCTGGATTCTAAGATTCTATAGATTCAAAAATATTTGATACATTTATTATTAGTAATGCTACAAAATATGGTTTTAGATTTATGTGCATTTTTGATCGGCCGTATATAAATCGGCAATTGTAGAAATCTCAATAAAAATCAACTTTAAAGTCCATTGAAACATAATTTGTAAAGTTTCCAACTAAATACCATCAAAAGTCGTCAAAATATTCGAATAATTTTATCCAATTCGAATTTAACTGCTTCACAAACAACTAACGTTGCCATATTGAAGTCTGCTTGAAAATTAGATCATTATTCAATTTAATGTAAATTGACATCTTAAAATTGTGGTGCCGCTTAGCAATTGCCTAGATTTACTTGATCATAAAATCGAAACTAAGTCTACTATACACAAAAAAAAATAACACAATTGAAATTGTATTTAACTGAAACTTGAATAAATGATATTAAATGATTTGTTGAGAATATGAGTAATATTAATTCCAATTTATTTAACCGCTGATTTACTGTCAGTGTATTATATTGTAGCATGAAGAATTTTTTTAAATCAAGCAAATAAAAGAAATATTCTGGATGAATGGATAGAGTAAAAATTTGATTTATCTCAGACAGCAGTGAGGAAATGGATCAATAAACTCTTGAAAACAAGATTGAATACCACTATCACTAGAAAATATTAAGTTTATAACGACTACTCCCGTCTTTATGCTATAAAGACACTAAATTTGTGTGATATTTTCATTTTCAGTAAGTTTGCATCATAAAAGATATTTATTTGTTCGTGTTGTGAGTCGATTAGATTTTAGTTTAACACAACAATCATCAAATACCGATCATAGAAAAATCACTTTTACTTACACTATTGCCAATATATATCTGAAATCCGAATATTTCCGGTTGAGCAGCTTTGAACGTAACATGTTACCGGAACAAAGCTCCTCTTTAATCTCATCTGTGAACAAACATAGTCGGTATTTTGATTGTATACAGGTATGCGTACGTGTTGTTCATTTCGTGTTTTCTATAATTTAAAACCGTATTAAGATTCGAAGTTGGTATACGTTACGATAATTCCTTAACGTAAATGAAGCAATTTATTTAGAACAGTTGTTGTTAGAGAATAGCTTTCGTTATTTGCAGTGAAAGCAAAAGCAGGGTCGGCGCTAATGCGGACAAATGCGTCGTACCGTTATATATACTGTTGTTGTTGTTGCTGTTGGAGTTCTTCATTGTCGACACTGGTTTTTCGTTTAATATATGCGAGGGCACGGTCACTGCATCCACTCTTTGGGGATGCGAGAGAAAGAACAAAGGGATTCGCTCTGGTTAGCATAATCACATTACAGTTGGCCACTACTGTGTTGTAAATGGAAAACGAATCAACTTTAATTTACAAATGTTTTGAACTATCGTATTTTGTTAACTGGTCACTAAACGGTAGATTGCGGTGAATACAATTAAAGCTATCTACATATGACCATATATGTAACATCTAGACAATCACTAGAGATCACTAAATGCAATTATTATTACACAAATATGTTCTGAACCGTTTTCGAGCAAATACATTGAATCCCTATTCAATGGAAATAAACAAACAGAAAGATTATGCAATTAAATTTAACAATATTTCATCATTTATATCAGAAATTAATCCTTAAGTCGGTGTCTCAAACTAATTGAAATTAATGAATGCTACAAATTTTAATCAAATCCCACTAAAATTCTAGTCGTCTTTCGCTCTAATCTAGTTACAAACATTTTTAGTGATAATCCAATAAAAACAATTTGTGTACACAATAATGGTTTTGATTATTGGAAGGATTTCTATCAAGTTTCAACGTATTTCTAACAAAATTACCAACACTCCTTTAGTCCATGCTGACAAACTTGCGACTTTTAACAAACTGCAATGAAACTTTATGTGTGTGCACAACTCACAAAGTTAATATTTCATGTGTTCACTTACAGTAATACAGACAGGCTTACAACTAAATAATAGTTGAAACATCTAAATTTTAAATAAATTCTATCGATATGTAACACGAAAACGTCTGCTTCTACAAACTTTTTCAAATGAAAAACAAGAACAAACATCTTCAAAATCTAGATTTTGTTGATTGTGTATGTTCAATTCTAGCACAAGATTTAGAGTAATTTTAACTCAAATCAGATTCGATACTGTCGTCTGCACAAATCAACTTTTCTCAACCAAAATTCATTCTTCAGACATTTTTTTGTGTGTGTGTTTAAAATGATATTTATATGCTAAGCAGGTTCTTGCATTGGCTTTGTAAATAATAATAGTGAAAAATATTTCGTTTCATGTCAAAATATATAACGTTTTCTCCTACGCAAATCTACCAACAAATGGTAAAAGTTTCTCTGTCAACAATAACAAAAAAAAACAACACACAGACAAAATTGATAAACACCATTCCTCTCTACTACGTTTATAACGTAAACTGTTTTTCGTTAAGATCATTTCGTTTGCTTTTCTATTCATAACATCTCACGAATCGAATATAAAATTTGTTGACAAAATAAAATACATCATTTGATTTTTGTTATTCTTTTCGATTGTCTTGTGTTAGGATATGACTTGAAATATTGACGTCAAGCGATGATAAGACTAGAGAGAGAGAGAGATTCTCGTTCTTATGTCCAGATAAGGCGAAAACAAATGCTTATATATGATAAAAAGGCATGATTTACATCGTTTGCAACTTTTACGAAAATGGAGATGCTTTTGAAGGCCAAAAACTATATCTTGGCACACATCCAATTCTATGTCTATATAGAGTATACTGTCTCTCTCTCTCTCTCTCTATATATATATATATATATATATATATATATATATATATATATATATATATATATATATATATATATATATATATATATATACAATTTTTATATGAAGAAACATTTTCTGGTCTGTTTTGTGTTTCCAGCTGTTTAATATTGAATTGAAACTGAACGAAACATAAACAATACTGACATTTACTTTTATTAAAACTGTCTTATTTATATATTGTGTTTATTTATAATTATTATTCTATTTATAAATTTAATCGAGTTTGGTGTGTGTTTATGTTGTGAAAGAATAGAGAGGAAAAAATCACTGAAATTTCCTCGTCAATTCTACACGTTAAAACTTGAAAGAAAACAAACCCGTACAAGTTCCATGCAAATATACTCATCAAGGTTTAAACGAGCTTTGAAGTTTGATAAATCTGAAACTTTTCACTCAATCGTATGGTTAGTTTAGAGGGTTTGTTCTGGTACGGCTATCAGTGATCATTCGATTTTTGCTCCTTGATATTTCACAACTGAAACAGTCTAATTCGATATCTATTATTAGACTGCTCTCAAATTCAAACAGCCACTTGGACGTCAACAAGTTATATTAAAATTATAATTTGTTTTCGTTTCAATATAATATAATAGTCGAAAATTGTGATTTACTCGCCCGGCGCATCCACCATTTTAACTTAATATAAATTTGAATTTTGTTCACTCAAGAATAAGATTCGGTTAAGCGTCAATTCTCACTCATTTTAAACATTGATTACATTATTATAAGAATGAATTTAACAAAAAGAACATCATAATCGTGTCGGGTAACTGCCCTATTAACAGTTTTCATTTTTAAGTCGTTTTATTGCATTTTCTTCATAGACTCCACAAACTTTTCGTTTATTGAACAATGCAGTCATGAAATCAACCATGTAGATTTGTCTAGATAATTATTAGACTTTATTTCGATTCAATTTTATGTTAATGATGATGCTGACAAAAGGGCACTAGATTTATAGTCGATGCAAATGGTGTTTGAATGATTCCATTTCCCATCTCTGGCATTGTCTTTGACAGTGTTGAACAATCCAATTTCAATAGAACAGGTTGTTACGGTTCACTGGATGGACCATTAAATTGTCGTTAGTTTTTATAATCAGTCCCCCCATTATATTTGTCAATGAGATTGGTTGAAAGTGAAAAAGAAAGCCTGTCACTAATGCCTTTAATAACAACACAGCAATATTCATCACGATTCTCATCATTTTAATAAAATATAAAAGGAAGAAGAGACAAAAAAAACATTAAAATTTCAGAAACGATCATAGAATTATCGATTGATTTCATCCATTCGTTATCCAAGTATACCAAAAACTTTAAATTGTTCCTCGAGGATTTCCTTCAAATTCCGTCTACGAGATGGAGTATTTTCTTATAAAGTATTCTTTAAGAATAATGTGAAATTTAAACGACTTGTAATTATTCTCAACTTGATCAACTTGCTTGCTTATTTGGTCTATTTTTTTTTATCTTGAAAGGATTCCAAAGCGATTTTTAGATAATTTACGTCTTTATCGACGTGAGGATCTTTTATACTTCCATCATTTCTTCTTCTCTACATACACTTTTTTTCCTCAACTCGTCCATTGAGAGATGTTGAAGTTATTTAATTCGTTTGGATTTCAAAAGCGAATGCGGTCGGATATGTATTGATTTCTTTCCCATTTACATTATTATTATTATACATTCAGACTGTAAATTTACAATTTATTTTAAATTTCATTTCTTTTTATACATCTGTAAGTTGAAAGTGTCTTTAATAAATCAGTCAATAATAATTTACATTTATTTGATGTATGTAGAAATAACTAATTTTCTTTTATTTGTTTCAGGTATGTCTTTGGAGTTCTTTTTAAATCAGTCAACAGTTGTAAGTGAATTTTCATCCTTATAGTTAAGAAGCGTATATTTAGCATTATATTGAAGTATAATTGTATTGTTCTGTTTACGAATATTACACTTGAACTTTTGTAATTTATCGTGGCAACTCCGATTTGGAACACCGGGTGATTTGTAAAATAACAATAAAAACATTCCCCCGTCCGTATACGTTTCTCTCGTTAGCTCGTTTTTATTTCTACGTTTTCAAATCTGAAACAATGATCCATTACAAACGCATACCAATTTTTTGCTGGTCTTTAATAATTACGCTTTCTCCCCTATTGTTACCCTTGAAATTTGCAATATTAACCAGTTGAAATCGGCAAATAAAATGATAGTGCGAAGAAAATCTGCGAAATTGCTTTACAATAAATAAATAGAGTGTCAGTTGGACGTTTTGTCGTTGATGTTGTGCTCGGCGACGGTCTCATCGTCAATGGCTGACGCCCTTGTCGCCTTTCACTACCCTTACCCAGCATCATCGTTAACCCACTACACCCGGGAGCTGCCTTACGGAATGTGGATATTAAAATTCCTCAGCAATCGCACATTCTCCCCCTAGACTCGCCACCGTACTACATTCAATGAACTAAATGATTTTTACAAGTCACCAAGAATTATTATTATTCGATAATAGTACTAACTGTTCAGAAATTGCCAATTCTAACATTCTAAAACAACGAATCAATGATGGTCGTAGAGTTTTGCAATTTTCTCACAGATACACCTACTCAATGTTAATGACGCAATTCTTCTCTTAATAGCACAATACCGACGATTTGAATAATAGAAAAGCCACTCTAATTTGAGTATTACAAAATTAATCTTGAACAAATAAAGTCTGGGCGGTTTTGCCGGTTTTATTACTCAAAAGTAACGGTGAAAATCGTGGAAACATTACAAAACAACGTCAATTTCCTTGATTCTAGTTTAAAACTTGCACTGTTTCGACTTATTCACTCATGATTGGATTGTTGTTTATTTAAATAACAACAAACAACATTGACGGAAATTCTACGTGTAGTTTTTTGAATTAATGTGATTCTATGCTGTTTGACGGCCTTATTGATCGAATATCAACAAAAATCGTCGAATTATTGCGAAGTAACTCCAGCTGTTTGATGCCTAATAACGAGAGAACATACTGTTCGTCTCCAAATCTGATTGTTTTCTTTTCTAATATTAGAAAAGATGATCACTAATCACAAAATCTTTGTACAAAGCGTGTTTACTTCTATGTGTGGATTGAATTTCAACCCTTAGTTTGTTTTGCAATAGTAATTTTATGATGATTCGTTTTGGATGTATTGTAAAAATACAACCAGAGTTGAAATATTCTTCTTCCAAGATTTTGATTCATATTAAGATACTTTTACGTAAGTTATAATTTATAAGCAATTCAGTTTTGAATTTAGTACAGGAACCTATTAAATTTTAAATAAGATTCAAATACTTTTTAAAAGGTTTTGTTTACCATAAAGCAAAACTTTGAAGTTTCTTATTTTGAGATTATAACGACTCTAACGGCTACTGTCTTTAACAACAACAGATGCTCCACATATATTACTTAAACTTTACTATAAGAATTCAACATTATTCATTTTTATAGTGTGTTACGACTAGTGAATATAAAAATAAGCCGTAAAACTATTATGGTTCTTTAAGAATGTGTTTACTTATGTAAAATAAGTAGTCTTAGATTGTTTGCATTATTGAGAGATGTATTTAAAAAAAGGAATGAACTTTTATCACTCACTTTACAAAACCGTAATACACTACTTCACTTGTTGCAACAACATATGGTGCTGACATATGTCATAAAAGCTTTTCATCATGTATGCAAATAGTTATGCATAATACAAATAAACATCAAACAATCATAAAGAAAACGACAGAAAATCGTTGATTTTTATGTGAAATTCTATAAGTGACATTGTTATAAATCAAATGTAATTTCAAAATTACTGTAGCACATAAAATGATTTCATTTCAAGCTCTACAAATTTTTACAATGAACAACCAGTTACCGGTCAATAAATTTTTAATGCTTTGTGACTAATATTATACATTACCTTGTCGACTAATTTTGGCTATTAAAAATTGTAAAAATCTCATATTTTCAGAAATTGCACACGAACTAAATACCAAATCAAAATAGATTTTCTTTAATCACCACTTTTATTGACAGTAACTAAAATTTTTGCATTATAATTATTGCACAAAATTCGAATAAAAAGGCAGCATTCTTAAAGTAGATCGACCAATTTTAGCTTAAGATATTTTAAATTTCTATCGATTTCTTTGTGTTCGTTGTGTTCACAAAGAAAATCATTGTTATAATTCGCGCTAGAATCTTATCAATACTGAGTGAAAATTGCTGGAAAACTCCTCTTCATTGAAAGATTTATGCATGAAAATGCACAAATATTATCGGAATAAACAGACTTCTTGGACGAAAATCATTATCAAATTCTTTAATTTCTAGGAGTAAACAGAAGCAAACTTTTAAATTTTTAATTTAGACAAAGTACAGTTTTAGCTATAAACTTGGAGACTTGTTGTTTCGATAAATACTGAACATGACATTTTATTTCACTGTGTGATTGTCAGTTAATTCACAGTTGCACTAGTAGCGTGTTCAAGTTTGTCCACATTTCGTATACTTTTACAATGTAAACACTACAGTTAAGGGCCAAAGATGATTTACCAAAACAAAACTCCAACACGCTTTATTTGTACAAAGCTTAACGTAAATATTTCAAATTTGGAGAATAACTATAGTCTTGTTGTAAGAATAATATTCCATTAATTCTCTGTAGATACATACACAAATAAAGTTTGAAGAATAAAGATTAGTTTGAGTGTAAATTGTGCTGTTCTAATGCAACAACCAAAGCCATTGAAGCTTTGGCCAATATTGTGCTTGTTGGACAAGTTTACACGCTCACACTATCAACATCATCTATCAGACAAGTAAACAGAAACAAATAAACTTTTGTAATAACCAATAAATTATTATCGTTTCTATAACGTATAACAAAGCGATTTAAGTTTCTTGTTTCGTGACTTTTTATATTATTGTAAAAAAACAATACCTTATCCTACATCAAAATCAGCAATAAAAGCTTGGCTTAGAGCGCCTTAATTGTTTGCCTTTGACGATCCAAAGGCTAAATTCCTTAAAAACTGATTATTTAGATAAGAAATTTGATTGAAACAGCAAAATTCGCTTCAATTATAAAAGTCAAAAATTCTACTCAGAAAACAACGAAAGACGCCTAAGTAGTCTCCTATTTAAGCCCTATAAAGACCAAAGAATTCCAATGAATGCTAATTTCGGCCATGTGTTCAATCTCTAATGTCTTTATTGCATATTAAATTCACTTGTAATTAAAATGAAAACATCTTCTGTATTATTTCTGTAATTTACATCAAAGTTCTCTTACTTTCAACCGTCTTTAAACTGTAATTAAATAACTGTTGTAATTGTTTCTCAAGTTGAGATTTAAAGCACAATTACTTTACGGAACAGTGAAAAAGTATTTATGTTCGTTTATAACAGATATAGGAGGTACAACTTTCAATTTTATTCTATCTACTATACAGGGTGTCGGATCTAAATGTGGTAGATTCTATAAAACTCTTATTAGTTGACTAAAGATTCGAATAATATTTTGAACATTTGTAGGGCAGCTCCTAGAGACCATTTTGGCCAAACTAGAACCTCGTTTCTGACGATGACACGATTTTTAAAAAGTTCCTACGCGCTTAAAACGATTAAGAATGACTTGAGGATCTTCTTGACATTGATTTTTTTCGTTTTTCTCCAATGCATTCTGAAACAGGTGGAAATGTTTCTTACTTTTCGTAGAATTCAATAAAGTAAAACGAAAAAAACTCAATATTGAGAGGGTTTTCTAATCATTCTTATAGCCGTTTTACGCGTTCAGCTTATCTTTGAGAATTGTGACATTGTTCAAGTCTATCATTTTTTGGTAAACTTCTAAATAAGCTACAAAGTTCTAATTTAGCTAAAATGTTCTTCAAGGATTACCCTATAAATCCTTAAAGTATTTTTCAGATCGCTCGTCAATTAATTTTCATTGAATCGACTACATTTACATCCGACACCCTGTATTTATTAACTTACTGAATAATGTTTTACAAATGATACGATTATGCCTGTAAGTTTGTGTTGGAACCATTTCAATTTGGTCGTAATATCATCAGGTTTTCATTATATAGATTGCCATTGTAAGCGGCTTTTATTGTATTTTTATAATTCCATTATTGACAAGGGTAGAGTATAAGGGAGACAGAAAAAAAGGAGAGAGTTTTCATCAAGAAGTCAGTCAATTTCTACTAAAATTCAATTGAAGTCATCCTTCATGGTGTATCAGTTGTTTCAAGTTGTTTCGTATTTTAATAGTGGTGGTGGTGAAGCAAGAGGGTGGAAACGATAAGTCCAAGGGTGCGTAGGAATGTAAATTATTGTGTTCGATAGATTTACAATAAATTATCGTGGCAACTTTCTCTTTTTTATAGATTGGAGGAAAAATACAACCCCTCTACAATACTGCCACACCAATATAAATTAGATGCTTTGTATATATAGTCGATATTTTTCGACGATAACATCTCTTAATATCAATAAAGGGTGTGTTATAATGACAGGATTTGAATAAATTATTTTATTATCCTTGCAAAACTGGTGAAATTTTATGATTTAATAATAAGTTGTGATGATTGATAATCACTAATATTTAATTATCGAGCCAATATTGGTCATTTTTGTTATTGTATTGAAATGTCATAACAGCTGGTCAAATATATTTTGATATTGATAAATGTATTGTTTTGATTCTAATGGTAAAATTCGTTCATCCTTATAATTAGCGTGCTGTTCTAATTCATATATTTCTGTCAGAATAAGTGAAATTATTGAATTAATTTTACGAAATTTTGGCAGGGGAGCAAAACAATTAACCGAAACATACAATATGTTACTAGAAGATCTATAGGTTAACAATATAGCGGTTGGAATAATAATTAATTGTTCCTTTACATCGCAACAATCGATGAGGAATTGTTGTACTTTTGTGTCAATTTACACAAATCTCCTCATATAGAAAATTGTTAGTCTACAATTAATTTTACTTTAATATCTATCTAGATTAATTTAAAATATAAAAGAATTTTATAGGGAATCCCATTGTAATAAATAATAAATTAACGACATTTCTTATGTGGATATTCCGTAAAAAAAGCTTAAAATAAAGCTGTACAAATGGTTAAAATCATTAGTGTTGAAATTGTATACCGTGTAAAGCTCAGGTGGAACTAATGCTTCCTTGAAGCTCTCACCGACACAATGTAATATAAAAACTGCCAGATGTAAAACAATTAAAGTGATTTATTTGTAGAAAATACAATCAATATTTTATATAAAAATTGAAAAGAACTACAACGACATGGAATTTAAACGAAAAAATTATCGACTTTGATAAACGGCAATGATAAAAAATAAGGGATAGAGGAAATGTAGAAGGTAAAGAGTGTAAAATCTTATTATTAAAAATTCTCTGATCTCCTATGTTGTCCTGGGAATCTGGATGGTTCCTATCCTAATGAATTACTCAAACACAATATGCTAGCTTAAATTATCACATTCTCTAACTATTGGCGAGACTGTATAATATGTATAGAACATGTACTCAGGGCAATTTTGTGAAATAAATAGGTGAGATTTTACACGAAACTACCATGACTCCTTGCCTTCTTATTGCTAAATATTAATACAACTGAAACGCTTCCTACGTACAGAATTCGGAATTCATAAAATATATTAAATTGTTCTGACAAAAACATATAACAAGGACGTGTCTAGAAATTAAAAAGTAAATCAAATTAAAGAGAATTATTCACGAATAAAGAATACGAGCTCGTTATCTTCAGAATTTGAATATGAAACATAAACATGTAAGAAAATTAACGTTGCACATTATTTATTACAAATTTTTAACTTTGAGTAGTTTTAACAGACGATAATGTTTGTTTGGATTCAAATTTCAGATCCTAGTAGTGTTGTTTTAATGCTAGTTACTGAAAATTGAACATTTCAAACATTGTTATTATTTGTTTTTGTTGACTTTTCGCTTTGAAATTGGACCGTTTACAATATTCGTTGTTCTAAATTCAATAGTAACAACTTTATAAATGCATGAGATAGTTTTATTCTTTTTTTTTTGAGTAAACTCATGTATTAACAGTTTGAAAGGAAGTTGTAGTGTTCAAACACAATACTGGACAATCTCCTGAAGGTGGTAATGTTTAGATTGTAACGATTCAAAGTTTGACTTTGACTAGAAATGTTTTGAAAGACAAGGAAGCAAGAATGATGTTGTTGTTGTTGTTGTTGTTTTTGTTGTTATTGTTGGATGGTGTTTACTTTAACTGAAACATATTGAGGGAATGTTCCAAGTACTACTTGGGGCTCCATTGTCTAGATACTGTTAGATGTATTTAATTTCTAACAAATTTTGCATCGGTATTTAGTTTAAACAACAACTATGTGACTCCCGTTTATATATAAAGACATACCTATACAGGGTGAGCCAAGAGGATGACCACCTAAAAGTATAAGAAGTTCTAATTGACGAAACTCTATGAAATTTGGTATGTGGCCGTTATAGCACTTGAACTACCTCTGGAAAATATTTTCGATGTTCTAGCAACCCCCCTTATATGGGGTAGTGCACCCTACTCTCTTATTTTAAACAGAATGGTATATTTTTTATTACATTTTTAGATTCTTTGATGAAATCGAAGGGGACTTTGATAATATGACCTATGGTTTAGCGCTGAAAGTTTTTCAGATATTTCAGCTTTTAGTGCAATTTTAATATTTGCAGTGTGTGGTTGAAAAATTCATATTTTTTAAGCTATAGCATTTGAAGTGTTAAAATTTGGAATTTATGTAGTAAAAATGATGCGTTTTTAATAAATTCGAACAGAATTGAATTATCTTTCAGAGTTTAGCTGAAATAATTTTTTCCTACAGGCAATTTTCAAATTATAATATCTTGCTTATTTTAAATGGAACACCATATTTTTTTTTATATGTGTAGATAGAGAAAAAAATTCTACATCGAACTATACTAGCATTCCCTATACCTATCTTTGATGGTTTTTCAATTATCCAAAATTTTCAGTTTCGTCTAATTTTCTTTCCTGAAATAAAATGTAAAACATAGAAGGCTTAGCAAAACAACCTTCAATTCAATTGTCACAATTAAAATGAAATTAATTAATTAAATTTGGATTATCTTAATGAAATAAAATGGAAGAAATTGATAATTAATTAAATTAATATTTATTGCATTTGCTTTTTGTGTATGTAGAATGTCCTGAAGTTGTAAAAAATACAGGTAAAATATTCAATATTAGCGTCATTTGTGTTATTTTGTTTTTTTGCTAAGCCTTCTATGCATTTCATTGAAGTTGGATTAGTTTGGCAAAGGCGACTAGACGTATTACATTTTCTTTCAAGGGAGGTGATTGGACGAAATCGAAAATTCTGAATAACTGAAAAATTATCAAAGATAGGTATAGGGAATGTTAATACAGGCCGATGCAGAATTTTTTCTCCATCCAACCATATAAAAAGAAATATGGGGTTCCATTTAAAATAAGCAAGATATTATAGTTTGAAAATTGCCTGAAAGAAAAATTCATTTCATCCAAAAGCTGAAAGATAATTAAATGCTCTTTAGTTTGATAGAAAGAAAGTTATTTGTGTTATCAGAATTCTAAATTTCAATCTCTTAACTGCAATAGTTTCTATGTTATGAATTTTTTATTTAATCACTGCAAAATTAAAAATTTCATGAAAAGTCAAAATATCTGAAAAACCTTCAGCGCTAAGCCATAGGTCATATCATCAAAGTCCCATTCGATTTCATCAAAGAATCTAAAAATGTAATAAAAAATATACCATTCCACTTAAAATAAGAGAGTAGGGTGCACTACCCCATATAACGGGGGTTGATAGAACAACGAAAATATTTTCCAAAGATAGTTCAAGTGCCTAAACGGCCATATACGAAATTTCGTAAAGTTACATCAATTAGAACTTCTTATACTTTTAGGTGGCCATCCTCTTGGCTCAGCCTTGTATACCTACAACATGTATATACAATGGGATAAATGTTGTTTTAGGGCAACAACACAGAAACAAATTTTATTTTACAATAGAACATTAAACAGTAAATAAACATTTAAAATAAATGATACATGGTGAATTATTTCAACGTGACAATTTACACAGGTCAATTATTTATCAGAAACATATACACACACAACTCGTAAAAGCATGTTTCATTAAAAATAATCATCCCTGGCATGTATGGTAATTATTAATGATCTTGTTTTCCGTTCTACTCATGAAATATTGATGAAACAACAAAGTAAAAGTTATGGCTGTAGTGATCAGTACATACATAGTTAGTTTTGCAATTTAGCCTTATATTTATCGAAATTTTAGACACCACAATAGAAGTTGAAGATGTTCTTTAATAGAAAATGCTTCAACAACAGCTGAATCAATCCTATTATTTCGATGATATAGAATTTATACTATCGAAGACTGTGTGTAGAGAGTATTCTGAGAATCTTTGATCACAACTCAAGTGCACTTATGAAGTGGCACAAAATTTGCATTAATCACAATCTAAGGAATACTTCTCATTTACAAACATTTCAAGAGTTTACGTCTAGTTGGTATTGAAAGGTGACAAAATATGTCGATAGCTTTATATTCAGATTATGTAATCTACTCATCATTGAAGTTATTTACTGTTGCATAAAAACGTTGTAACGCCGATAAAAAAGACAGTAAAATAATCAAATTTATCTTTGTTCTTCACTATTCTGAGATTTCACTGGGAGGAATCCGTCTAAGGTAATCGGATAGCAGTGCAGAGAGATTTTTCTTTAGAATTCCAATATCACGAGACAGATAGAACTTATATTGCAAACACATTCAGCACTTAAAATTCTACTTTTTTTCAATAAGTAGACTTAAATTTTACAAAGAAAACGTGGCCACACTAAAGACTTCCTACATCGTTACAAAACCGTTTCTAGTATCAACTCTATATTATTAAATAGTGGATTACAGAAATTATCTACAATGTATGTTTGAAACGAAAAAATTGTACATTGTCGTCAACTTGCACGACCGAGAAAAATTTTCCGTTCCTACAAACGAACATAAGCCAACAACTGTGTTTTATATACGCTGTTAAGGATTATAAGGGTTGACTAGGTGTATTGTTTTAGAAATATTTACCTTTATCATCCATAAATTTGTTTGTATTTTTTCCTTTCTCTCCACAAATACACTATTAAAAGTGTTCCGTTTTAAATTAATGTAAAATACACACATTTTCTGTCTTTTCCCTCACCGCGTGTTGAATAATTTACCCTCGACTATGCATAAAGTATGATAATATTTGCAATGATGAATTCCGGTTGTTTGCTAATAAACGATAAAAATAATATGTTAGCTATTATTTTTAATGAATGTACGTTAAATTATCCATACTTTTCCATACTAGGAAAATGATATATTTTTTATCTTTGTTTAAATAGTGAAATTAGTAGCAATTTAACAATTTGTCGTGTCAGTTGGCGACAATACTTTCAACCGAAATAATAAAAAAATTTGCACGACATATGTAAACGACTCGGTTTTTCTCTCGATTAATTTAATCGAGTCTCTCCTTCTATCGCTGTTATTTCTTTAAAGGCTCAAAATTCCGGTCTGATGGTCCTTTTAAAAGTTTGATAAATCGATTAGAACTGTCTATGGTAGAGAGTTTCACTGAAGAGCTGATCATCAGTCTATTAACTGTCAGTCATCTATTTTGACTGTGTGCTCATGACTGTGTCGATAAGAAGCAGATTTTATTAAGGTTTAACTTCAAGTTAAGTTGAAAATTAGACGCATTACTGCCTATATTATCGTTTATCTCTTGTTTCAAGTTTAGCTCCTTATAAGTGATCCATTTAACGTTTCTGTTGAAGATGATCGATGTATAGAAAAAATACACAACGAACGTTCATTTAAAATTTTATATACTGTTGATTATACAACAGGTAATAAATTATTAATGTAATATCAATTTTCAACATCGTAGTATACCACCACTATCGCCTCATCTTGAAGGATTCCTTTAGAAAATTTGATAATTGTTGTGTTAAAATAACATGAATATTGGTGACGATAGTAGTGGTGCTAGTGGTGGCTTTAGTGGTACAAGTGCTGAAGTTATTTGTTTAAAACTATACAGCACACAGACTTGCCAGTTATGCTGTATCGAAATAAACATCCACAAACACGCTGTCTGAACAACACCACAGAAATCCAATTAGCTTGAGAAGTATGTCCTTTATATAACTATGTAATAATATCGAAATTATGCCAGTATTTAATAAAATATGACGATAATATTAACGTGCAAAATCGGTTGACTCCATTTTTCTTCTATTGTTGATACTTCTTTGAAAATGTGCCAATTCAAGCTACTCGCATTAGATGTTGTAGTAGTTGTAAAAAAATTGTACTTTCGATAAACTTAAACAACACAAAAGACGTATATTAAAAGATAGTTGAAAGACAGTGTCTCCTGGACTTAATTTCTAATTTAAAGCATCGATTCTTACAGCTTATTTGAAATAATAGAAAAACAAAAAATACCGTTATTGAAGAAGAATAAAGAAATGTCTTTAGTAAGAGCTATTGTTAACCCACCAATAAAATACGGAGTCTTTAAGTTTATTTTATTGTAAAGAATGTCCTGATTGAGAACTTTCAATTCTTATTTATTTTGTTTGAAAAGACGGAAGATCCATTACAATCCTGAACTGAACATTGTAAGTTTTTGTTCGGAACAAAACTTTAATTACCAATCGTTAAACTAATTGATAACAATTTTGATTCGAATTTATTGTTACAACATGGAAAAATCAAATCGAGAGTCAGGTTTCCAGTTTGCATTAGGTCTATATGATCGGATTAAAATTGAACGATCCCTTGGTGATGCCTGGAGCACGAACTCCAGTTAATGGGCAGGATTCATCGGTTGTTACGTGGAAATCAACGAGGGAAAACCCATATAAATGGAAATGTTATGAATAACACAATATCTCTTTAAATAGACGCCATGTCGAATAAGGATACCTAATGGAATTCATTGCGCTAGTTTTATAGCATTTTGTAATTATATAAAACCATCCGGAACAATGATATCAAAATGGATATATGTTTGTTTTAATAGTTTTGCGTATAAAACGTTTTATCAGAACGATCTAGATAGTGAAGAAGATGAAGATATTATCATTGTGTTTTCCAGAGCGATAGCGAGGGTTAGTCGGATCAAGGACAATCAACTATAAGGCAGATCATTGTGATAACACTGGAATCTTTCATCAATTTCGTCTTTTCAACAGATTTTATAGAAGCATTTAAATGAATGCGTCATCTGTTAAACAGTTGTAAAGGATTTTGTGACAAATTAACAAGTTTAAAATAATCATAAATCATCCAATTTCAAAGTGAAGAAAAAAATACATTATAGCCCAAGACGATCTTTACTGGAAAAAATGTATATTTTATCTAAAGAACGACATCTCAATGATTCACAAAGGACCACTTGGAACAGTGAAAGTAGAAGATGGGAGTCTAATATTGATCTTTAGGCGTGATTGGCGGCTATCTTAAACTGAAGTCGACGTTATATTGAATAGGAGCCGGGAAAAATTGTAATCTTTGTCAAGTAAGTCGACAGTAACAGAGTTATATTGGAATTGAGATATGAGAATTCTACACCATTAAAAATCCACATATGTACTGTTGTCTTTAAAGCTATAAAACTTGGATTAACTTGATCGATGAGTCTCTAGTCTTTCAAAGAAACGTTAAAGTATACCGTATAGATTCTCGCTTAAAAGTTCAAATGTAGGTACTACATTTTTTAAGGTGAAATCAAGGTTTATTTTAGCAGACATTTGTTGCCAAACTTTTAGACAGTAGTGTATATTTAGACGAAAACTTTTTAAATAGAACTATATGTTGTTAAATGGCTCCAAGTGATTTTCGTTAGGCGACAAATGAAATTTATTTAGCGCTTCTATCGGCGCAGCCTCAGGTGATTTTCTTTTATCAAACTGTGATTGACGAAATAAAATTTCGTTATTACTGGATGTACGTCACAGATAAAATTGATTGATTTTGTCGTCTCTTTGTTGTCGCTTGATTAAAGTCTCTTTATTGTTATTGTTCGTTTGAATACAAAATTTACGATTATCATCAACTGATTGGTCTCATTTCGTATTGATAGTGAGTCATCGAATAGAGATGAACCAAATCCGTAAAATTAAAGGAAACGTCCATCAATTGATATTGGAAGAAATTGAAGGATTCGTGGTCAAGTTAATCTCATGTTCATGCCGGCTCAGCGAATTTATAGAACAATTAATATAGAAGAATTTCTATTGGTAGAAGGTGATTTTCGTTACTAAATTGGAATTTCACCAATAGAAACTACTTTTAAATACAAATAAACTGATTCCTATTAAAATCTGTTTTAAATTCAACGATTTAATGGTCATTTTCGAAAAGTTCTATTCTAATTGTTCAATAAAATGGAGTATAAAGAGTAAATTGATGTCTGAATGTTATTGAACATAAAAGCACTTGAAAAATATTTATACAACCAACGAAATTTTTGACGAAAAACTTTTAAATGGACATTTTTTATTTATATTTTCATTTCATACTTTCCATCAATGTGATTTTTTTCTCATTTTCCCTCCTCATTTCTGTTGGAAACCTAAAATGTTTGCTATAAGGGGGTGGAATTGACTTTGAAATTTATTTCAACATATTAAACATTGTTGCCGTATAATTTCTATTTAAAACATAATGTTTTATTGTTAGAGAAAATACATGTGTGTTTTATAAAAGTTTCGATCGTTCCGATAGCGTTTTATGTGGAAATTGTTATAAATTTATAAAGGGCAATATAAATGAGTCCCAATAAAGCCAAACAACAAAGTTTTTAATTTCATACTGAAATTAATGTTCTACATTCTAGTTTATGATATACAAAGTGATTTCTTTTAATAATCTTTGAAATTAAACTTATTTACGGAGCAATTAACGAAAGATATTTGGATTATTTTACAGCTATGACCAGGAAACTACACAATAAGCAGAATTTAACTTGAGCAATGTTTGAGTTTTTAAAATCTATCAAGGCAAATTTGCATTACTATACAGGGTGTAATCAAAATCATTTACAATAATCAAACACCAATATCCCTATGTGGAATGGAGAGCAATAAACATATCTTGAAGAGTTGAAGGAAAAACATGTTTTTACTAAAATTGCACAAATTTGGACCATTGTTTGATAGTCGCTGGTAAAGTACTAAACTACCGTAAAGCCGGTCCCACACATAGGCCCGATTGTTTACAGAAACAGTGTTGGTGTAGTGTTTGGTCGGCGTAAATCGATATGCCGCCCACGGTGTTTCCATTGCCTCGACGTTATAAGAAACTAACTACTCCAATGTCTGCCAATATTTGCCAACTTGTCCGGGCCTATGTGTGGGGCCGGGGTACTACAGAAATTGTTCAAAAGATACCCACAAAAACTACACTATAGATAGCAGGGAACGGTGCAAGTTTTGGGCTTGCACCGTTTGCAGCTTCACGAATGCGAGTCTGCAACTGTTCGACATTTCCGACCGGCACTGAATAGACTAATTGTTTCGCATGATCCCACAAAAAAATGGTATATGGAAGTTAATATACAAAAATAATAATAAGCCTGCAATCATCCAGTCAACATTCATGTTCAACTCGCAATTGAACACTGATCGTTGATAGCAGCTGAAGGGTATTAATTACATACAGACAAATTCCGTTTCAATAGATACATGGGAGAACATTGGTCCTGCCTATGTCCCTTCTTTGTCAAAATCACATGTTTCATGAATAATAGACAGAAATACCAAATCCACAAAACAGATCTGGTTATTGTTATCTTTTAAAATAGAAAGTTTTCAAGGTTCTTTCGTACAAAAGAAATTGCTTTGTTTGGTCAAAGAACTAAGGGTGGGTGGAAAAATACGCCATATTTTTTCATGTATAGACATCCCACGATTTCTCTGTCTCTTTCTAACTAATACCAAAGTTTCTCCGATGTATCTAGCGGCAAGGGCTAATACTGTATGTCGACTAAACACAATTATTTATACTTAAGGTTTTTCTACTCCAATGGCTCTAAAAATCTTGGCAGAATTTTCAACGCCTTTTTCCTGGAAAACGGGGCTCTACCGTTGCCCTAATGTATTATAAAATTCGGTTTAATCTTTTGGGGTTTTAGACGTACTTTGAAGATTGTAAGGAATTTCGATTACACCCTGTATTTAGTTTGAAAATGATAACTCTATTATTTATTCACTATTTCTAATAAAGCAAAATAGCCAGCATAACAAATCTTCTTTTATATTAGTGCTTAAACACAGTTTGTTTGGATGAAAGTAGTCCAGTCCGATTAAAATCAGTTAAATGAACCCACTTTGATCAACATTAAAACATTTTATTATAAAAAAATATGTACCTACTATAGTTTGCTTTTATGTAGAATTTACGTCTATTATGTGTCATTGTTTTGCCTACTGTTTATATCACTACACAAAAGCTACCCCCCCCCCCCCAATCTATATAAAGTTCCTTTCATCTTTGTGCCCAAGCCCTTGTAATTTTTTTGGTAGTTTCATATTCGTTTTCTTCTATTGTGGTGACTGTTTTTTTTCTTTTTATTTCCATCATTATTTGTTTTGTTTTGTTTATATATTCACCTTCTTTATTATATTTTGTATTGTTGTGACTGTTGAAATTTTTCATCGTGTATAGAAAATAATAACGTAACAGAATCCGTGCTACAATTTTGTCGGATTATTTGGTGGGTTTACAAATGTGTCCTTTTACGTGGCATATGCAAATGTGGACCGTTTGCAAAACATGAACGATTTGTCTTTTTCAGCAACCACCAACGTGTATAACTCTGCCGTATTTTATCATCATTTAATGCAACAGCAATAGAAACAAAACAACAACAACAAACAACAACAATAGAGTGTAGGTTGAATTTTAACAAGTACATCAATATTGATTTTTTCAATAATAATAAGAGAATTTCAACTTATTACGGTACAACAATATTGGTAAATTGGTAAAAGAATTGATTTCGGTCGCTGAAATCGGCAATCAAATTTTTATACAACAACCTAGAAATTCGTAACATAAGGGGATGACTTCCGTATTTCACATCCGTTTGTAATGTTGAATGTTCGTCCCAAATTTCAACCTTTAGAATAAAATCTTATTCAAGACACGTATCAAACATACGGTCTCCACAAGTATAACTACTCTTATTTTGAACCGATAACCACAAATTGAGTTTGCCAAGTTTTCTTAAAATTGGTAACAGTTTAAATCACTAGATACACACAATAATCGTGACAGATTATTGATTGATTATTTTCTTTTTGTTGCGTAAATGTTTGATTCGATACTATATTGGAAAAACCATGGACAAAACATTTTCACATTTAATCGTCAACCATTCCACATCGTGTCATCTGTCATATTGATGAATTCGTACCAGTTATATTCTATCGTGATTGCTTTTCCTTTCTGTTGTCTTGCGTATTCTCTTTACTTATTTTTCATCTAAAGAGAATTCCGTGATATATAAGAACAAAGAACTTGGCTGTAGATGGAACAAAGCGAGATTTATCTTGCCACTGACATTTCGTGTATGTCATAAGAAAAAATTGTAACGCGACTTTATTACAACCATTATTATGTAGGTATCAAAAATTGTTTCAATAGAAATCTTTCTTTTATATCACCTCAAACAGTATCATTTTTTACACATCACCAATTTAATAAAAATAAGCGGATACAAACAAGAAATAACAAACATATACGATAATGCAATTTAAGCACAATATTGCTGATTTGTATGATTTTTAACTGTATCAATATCGGACTCATCATTATATAAGCAATAACTAACTAAGCGTTGATAACAGGAAATATTCGGTTATTCCTGCTTTTATTTTCGAAAGGAAAAAATTCTGTTGCAGGTGTTTATTAAAAGGATAAGCTCATATGAGAAAGATGCTACAAATATTTCGCTTAAAGTTTGATCTCAAACAAGTTACGTGTCTTTTCATCTATCACATACATAAATTATTCACTCCATTTCAATGTTAGAGCTGCCCAAAGCCTCATTATTGTCATTATCTTTATGTAAATGTAACAAGGATTAAATAAATATCCGACAATGGAGTTAATTGAGATTCGTTAAAAATATGTAGTGTCTAATCAAAGGGCCCGATTCTGTATCATCAATAACAAAGAGAATAATGGATGAAGGTAAGAAGTTTCTAAAATTCGAACGTATGTGATATTGGTGTGATAGTACAAGGGTAGTAGTGGTGACAACTTTCCGGTCGGATAATCAAATTGGCAATAAATAAAACAGTACACTAGATATAATTAAAGCTGAATAGATGTTCTACTACAGATAAAGATAAGAGAATAGAACGAAAATCAGACAAGGCAAGATAGAATGCAGGCACATAAATAAGATTTCCATTATACGAATCCAATTTCTTGTGAATAATTTTATTTCGAATAGAAAAACGACTAGTTTACTTATACTGTAAATTGCCCAACATATTATTGGAAATGGGCAATAAATTAGAAATGTGAGAAAAACATGAATATATTACTGCCGCATACTGGGGCAGGTAAAGATGTTTACGATGACAATTTGACATTTATTATTAAAGCAACACTCTAAAAGTCAAGTTAAAGAGACATTATCTTGACAAGCAGACTCGACTTTCACTAACAACGTATACAATAGGCAGAAAAAAATCCTATCGCAAATTTTCATTCGCTTCTCTCATGACTAAAAAAAAAAAACATATTGCTATCCATCAATGTCACAACAACCGGTACAATCAGGAAATGTCCAAAAAACCAACAACAAATGATTTCACTCTTAACTGGACCAAAATTTTTGCAATAATACAATCTCATTTTCAACGCAATTTTAAAAATGAAACAAGAACTCTACAAATGTCATATTTCTTCAGTTTATCCAACTGTATTATAGTGATTTGGGAACATTGGTATGATAAGGGTTTCCTTATGTGAAAATATAGAGAAAAAAGGTTTCTGAAATTTCGCATTAACCGAAAAGTAAGCAAGCGTTGGTTAATATTCGACGAATCCTTTGTAATTGAAAATTCCATGGATAACATGAGAGATATCCGAAATAGCTCATTTTAAATTCTAGTTCACTGCAAGATACATGACAAAATCTTTAGTTTCTCTAATATTTTTAATGTATATGATTTATCGAAATTTGAAATCGCTACAACATCTCTCTAGGGTACAGTTCCAACATTTTATTTGTTTAAACTAGATACTTTCAAACTATTCGACTTCTATGATATTAAGATCTTAAAAGTTTATGGACCGCCGCCACATAATGTCAAATATGGCAAGATATTATTGTGCGATTCGATACAAGTCATAATCTTTATCTCTATCTAGAATTATAATTGTATGAAAAAAAAACCGTTTGGATTAACAGCAGGGGTGCAGGAAGGGGGTGGTGAACGCCGCTTTAGCTTCAAGAGCTTAACAATTTAGTTACTTTTTAAATTGAGTTTAAGTTTAGATTTTAAGACAAAATATGCAGGTTTTCTAGCAAATTTTTCAATTAAATTGTGAAAAAAGACGATTTACCTAAACACTTTAATTTGATTTTTCAGGAATATTTTGTACTTTAAAGGTCCATTTTACCAATGTCTGTTAAAAGTTAATGCACAAATAAGTCATAGAAACGATTTTTATAACCATTGGGTTGAAGTTAGTGAAATCGTTCCTAAGAGTACAATTTGAGTCATGGTCTTAAAAAGTGCTAACTCATTAATTTGTTGGAAATATTTCTGATGTTAAGTCGTTAAAAAAATGAGATTTAGACACTTGTCTTCCACTTTATAGCTCAATTTTCCATCTTTTACGATATTTTTGTGTATTTTCAAATCATTTGGCGATTTTCGCATTTTCGCCAATTTTGAAAATTTTCCTTAGAACATTTCTTACAAAAAAATCTGGAATGGGATTGACCCTGCAGGCCATTCCTGAAACTTCCCGCTAAGTTTTTAAAGCTCCAAAATTATTGTGAGGAGTACAAATTTGATTGGTTAAGGAATTTTGAGGTTATGTTGAAAAAACGCTTTTTCAAAAACTTTTGACAACGATATCTCGCACACAAATCAACGGATTTTGACGAGCTTTGCGGCATTCGACGCACTTTCTTGAGCCCTCAAATTATTGTGATAGGTATAAATTTGATTGGTTAGGTAATTTTGAGGTTATGTTGAAAAAACACTTATTTCGATACTTTTCGACAACGATAATTCGTGAACGAATCAACGGATTTTGACGAGCTTTGCGGCACTCGACGCACTTTTTAAAGCTTTAAAATTATTGCGAGAGGTACAAATATGATTGTTTAAGTAATTTTGAGATTATGTTAAAAAAACACTTTTTTCGATATTTTTCGACAACGATAACTCGTGAACGAATCAACCGATTTTGATCGTTCAAACGGAATTCGACGTCATTAGTTAAGGTTAAGAGCTGATTAGATTATGGAATTGATCGGTACAGCAGCTTAATAGTTATTTTGAAAAAACATGATGTTAACAAAAGAAATTTTTCGGTTTTTTTTGGAATTTCTCAAAATCTATCGGGCCGAATCGGTTCAAACTTACACGAAATCTAAGTTTGGTGGAACCCTTTCGAATGCCGTAAAGAGCGTTTCAATACGTCAATCCGTTCAAAAGTTATGAGCTGCTTACATAGTCTTACAATACACACACACACACACACGCACACACACATACAGCCATACAGACACCCTCGCAAAAATAGTCAAAATAGCTTCCTAGGGCCCCAAAACGTCGAGATCTGCTGAAAATTCAATTTTCGAAAATCGGGGTGAAACCAACAACTTCCCGAAATTTTGAAAATTTTCAATTTTCTTAGCGGGAAGTTAAAAAATTATTAAAATTTTGAACAAATTCACATAGGCTCTTTATGATAGTGGAAACGCCGTAGCATGAAAAAATTATTTCCATCATTTTCCGACTCGAAATTTAAATGAAAGTGCGCTATTCGAACGTTTCGTCGGAAGTTCGGTTTTACAGAGAGATCTCGGCTCGCAATCAACTGAGGAGGACATGTTTTTATTGGTAAAGGATTTAATTACATTTTCTGCGAATTTCAAACAAATCTTGTTATTAGGTTGGCCACAAAAAAGTTGCAAATTTGACCAAAATTTTCGACCCATTTTCGAGCGCTAGCGCTCACTTTGCGAGCGTCCTGTGCGAAAACTAATCTTTTCATCTAGTTCAAATTCACACAGCTTATGCTCCAATTATTTAGCTTCAATT
Organism: Mylabris sibirica; assembly: GCA_039776855.1. Lineage (NCBI taxonomy): Eukaryota > Metazoa > Arthropoda > Insecta > Coleoptera > Meloidae > Mylabris > Mylabris sibirica. Next base: position 3,616,474 of record CM077843.1, read on the forward strand.
TGGTATATTCTTAAGTCATTTGGCAAATTTCGCATTTTTCGTCAATTTTGAAATTTTTCCATGTATACTAACTCCCCTTAGAACATTCTTTACAAAAAAAAAAAAAATTGAAAATTCGGAAAAAATCACAAAAGCTCTTTATGATGGTGGAAACGCTGTGGCAAGATTAACGAATCTACTGCAAAATAGTGCAGAGGAAAATATTTTAACGCTTTAAATAGTTTCCTGATAAGCATTTTTGAGCATCAATTTTGAGACAATATTATTATCAATTTGAGTCTAGATCTTAAAACATATTAGTCTTTTGTTATCAGTTTTTGCAAAGTTTTGCTGTTAGGCTGCGAAATTTGATGATTTGTTAATGCTAGGGCTATTTTTGAGCTAAATTACTGCTTTTCAGCTAAAGCTTTATATGTAAATTTGTTTATCCGAAATCATTGATTTTTAACGAATTTTACTAATGAATCCGAAAAAGATTCTAATCTTGACACATGTAATTTTTGAGCTTGATTCTTGAGTTCCAATTAAATGTTTTTTTTTTATAACCCGAATCGAAATTTCAGCCCTTTTCTGATCCTAAAATGGATATTTGCTCCTCTTTTGATCCTAAAAAGAGTAAAATGCACCTCGTCTCAACCTAAACGTTATTTATGGTCCTCGTTTCACCCTAAATGAAAAAATTTGTCAACCTCATCTCGACTTAAAATAATTCTATGGTCCTCATTTTGTCCTAAATAAAATCTTGTAGGCTTATAATACTATAGTAGAGGACGATGTTATAACACCGTCCTCTTCTAATACTAAAAATTGATTTACAACCACTGCTATGTAGATCTCCCTGATAATGGTTGTAGATATCTTTACAATCATAAATTTTTAGTCCCCTAAAATAGATTTTTATAAAGCAAAATTATAAGTTAGAAAATGCGTTATTTTTTGTAAGTTTTTAATAAATGGGGCAAACATTGTCTGCAAAAATAGAATTTTTTGTAATTCATATGGTTAGCAATGAACAGTTATGAAAAACAGGTACTTTGTACAAAAACTGGTAAAAGTGATTTCTTTCACGGCTTACGTCAATTAAAAACACAATATTGAAAAAATCGTGACTTTTACTAGTGTTTGTAGAAAACTACCTTTATGAAATTAAATTTCATTGAGTGAGAGACAAAAATGGTTTTTTCCTTATTTTTGTTCTGTCTTGAGAAAGAGAGAAAGAGGCAAATGTGCATGAAGGAAAGAGAGAGAGAGGGGGGAGGTAAGAGTGTATCAGACAAAGAGAGAAGACGCAAGTGAATAAGACCAAATAGATTTTATGACTCATAAAATCTATTTACATTTATTTTACAACCCCATAATTTATGAGGTTGTCAAATCGGTCCTCATTTCGGCCTAAACAGACTTAGGCTCAAAGTAGGACCAAAAATCTATTGTTAAATGGTCCTCCTTTCGACCTACAAACTCTTGAAAAGTAGATTTTGGGGGTTGAAACGAGGGCCAAAATTTTGACTCGGGAATCGTCGAAAGATATTTGATTTTCTTATCGAACATTAATGACACTACTTTCGATTTTTGTTTCGGATGCAAATTTGCCAATGTTACAAAGATTGTCAGTCAAATTCAAATTAATCAATGATTGCCTCTATTTGATGTCAGTTTTACTAACAAAACTTCATCAACTCGAAATTGATTTTATAGTGTTAATAACAAGACAATAGAAAATATAAATTGAAGCTTTTACTATTGCATATGTATTTATTTAAAAAATGAAAAATAATTCAAATTAATTTTATCACAATTTGACAGCTATCATAAGTGATAAATGATAAATGATCCATACTACCAACTTTGAACAAATTTTACTGGTTACTAAACATACTTTTATATCTGTAATTGCTCTATTTTTGGCGTGTTTATGACTCTATAAAAAATGAGAAATGTAAAAATCTCTTTATTAAATAATTCTGGTTTTCAATGTTTTCATACTGTAAAAAAATTGGTACTTTTACAGAAATATGAAATGAATAAGAACTTTAAGAAAATTACAACTTCTTATCGTGGCTGTCTAACGCAAAGAAAATGAAAAATGTGCTCCTTATTATCCGTTAATAAACAGCTACATCATTGTGTTGATATTATTATGTTTTTTTCCCTTAATGAAAAACTGTACGTCTAGCAAACGAAACGAATAGATTTACAAGAAAAAAAACTAATTTAACTTACATTAAATGCTTTCTTCTAATCACGTCTCATGCAAATTGTTATGATTGTCTATGAAATGAAAATTCTCTGTATGTTTTTTAAAAATAAAAATACCTACATAAAAAAGACACTTCAATTTCTATTCCAGCTGAATCACAGAAAATCCATTTTTTTTATATTTTATCTTCCTTTGTACGTTATTCCCTCTATAATCATCCACATATTAGTTCTATTAAAGAAATAAAGAACATGGGTCTTCTCAATTTCTTCTCTTTTAATAGTCTACTAGCAACAAAATCGAAAAAAATCACTAATCCACCATTTCGATAAACTCGATTTTTAAATTCAACATTTTATTGATTTTCTTTTGAATTTTGTTTTTCTTTTGGTTTGAAACTCGAACGTTCAACTATTTTTAGAAACTGAAAGCAACCACTAGAATTTGTACATAATGTACGAGATTTTGTTATCGAAGGTTTTGTGTTAAATTAAAGCAAAAAGAATCGAAAGGGTCTATAGTAGCAGTAGTGTCTAATTACGATAAAAGCTTCTTAAGGTCATAAAGTGGAGGCTTTGTTGTTGTATATAAGTAGGACTAATGTATTTCTAAATTCATTCACCTACGTCTAAGACGCAAGGATAATGGGAATAAATCAAATTAGGAATTATCCTGTTATTCTATTACGATAGATACAGGGAAGTCTCGTATATAATGACGGCACTAGGAAAATTGATTTATAAGGTTGAAATTTAATAGGCGAATTATGTTAGATCTCGAGAATGTATACAAAGATGGATTAAGTCATATTTAGAGATGTATCCATTTTAAATTGGTTAATTTATTTTATCTTATACAGAATGTTACAATATTACAGTACCTATTTAGAGCAATTTGTATTATGTTGATCTAGGCTCTGATCGTAAACAAACCATGAATAAAAAAAAATAGTGATGGCTAACATATCTAATAAAATTTTAATGAAAGCTCCACTGTTGCTCTATGTCTCCATACGTACATCCATATGAATATTTCATCTTCTATACGTTTGTATACTTTTACCATTTATAAAATTTATAATAGTTACAATTGTAAGATTGTAAAGAATAAGTGCCGCTTTGTGTAGTTGAAAGAACATTAATGTTCAATACTAAGCTTCAGTGATTTGTTATTATTCCCATATAAAGTTATATCTATTGTAAGATGTTGTATAGCTTAGAGGTACTTGAATTATTTAGACAGTGGTCTATGTACATACACTATTTGCACATAAGGAACTCCTTCATTAGTCAAAATAGAGTTATTTATAATTAAACAATCGTTGAGTGGAATTAATGTACAGAAAGTCTATTATACAGGAAATGTGGGGTTCTATTATAACTTGCCTGAATTTCAGCCCCTTTACAAATAATCTAAAACAAGAGGAAACTATTTAAAAAGGGTTGAGGGAAGGGGGGGGTGTTAGAAAAAAGGAGCGATAAATTATGCAACGAAATGGTTATATGGTTTTCAATGATGAGCATAATTCAGGTTTCAACACGAATTACAAAGGGCTTCTGTCGTATCTTTATCCATTTTGATGAAGTTGTGTTTATACCAAGTAATTTCTCTAAAACAATCTCAAAACAAACTTTAATGGAAACGTCAAGTTGTTGATGTTCTTCACACATAGGTGTCTGCTTGAAGAAGTTTTGATTTTTTAAGGAATTTGTGAAATATATCTCGTTATCAAAATTATTGTCATGTGTTGATTGTATCAATGCGTGCTAAAGCTATAAAACTTGAAAAGTTAATTACAATAATGCACGTTTATTCTAATTATATTTGAAAGTTGTGCGACAATAACACTCCCTATTTACTACATGCCATGTTTGTTCAAATTTCGTATATTACATTAGAGATATTGTTAAATTTCCGACTTTTATCATCAAATTTTCAGACAGTATCAAAGTTATGATAGTTATACAGGTCGAAGTGGAACGTATGTATAGGTTTCATGTCGGATATCACACCATGCTTTGACTATGGATGGTTTGTATTATCTCACATCCACCTATTAGCATTTGATAAAGTCATTAACCGTTTCGGTGCCAAGTAGTGACGTTACTGAACGTTCCATAGAATGTTTTGTATGTGTATATATGTGTCAATCTATCTATCTATTATTTCTAAATGTTTGATATAATCTGTTAATATACCTGCAGAATTTACTCTATATATATATAACAAATAAGATTATAACTTGTTGGATTATATAGCGTAGGAGTCGGTGGTGGTTAAGTATAATAGCATTCGAGAGGCTATCAACTTGGTATAACGTTCTATATCAAAGTCGACCAATAGAAGCTTGTAGCAAACAAAGTGGAAAAATCATACTGAAAAATAGAGCACCGTTAACCGATAATGATGCTTTTTTCTCCTCTTTTAATGGATTCTAAAGCTACTTTCTAGCAACTTCAAGTCTTTAAATTTCATATAATTCAGTCTGTGACTTTTTCCAAGTTCCACGTTATTTATATAGATAACAATAATAGTATGTTAAACAATGAGGCTATAATATTACCGAGCGATTTGTAATAATTAGAGCTAATAATAGCACATATTATAGTGAGTTGTATACTATACTTTATCTACGACTTATTTCTAAATGTACAGGTACTGGTGGTGTACATTTTCGATTCTAAGATCACACAAAAAAACGATCACTTTAGAACTGTTAGTTAAAAGTGTCGTTCTATTTATTTTTTATCGTTACCATGATTTTTTACATTTGACAGGAACTATTATCTACTATTAAAATTGTCATCTTGGTCACTTTCCATTGTAAATACAACATATATTCTCACAATTGAGTATTTGTTTGAAATGTTGTTTTATTTATTTTCTCTCGCTGCCATGACATTCTTACATTTCATAGCAACTATGATTTAAAATTGCACAAAAAAACGCTCACTTTAGGCCTACTTGTTGAAACTGTCGTGTTTTTTATTTTTGTCGTTATCATGGATTTTTTTATCACACAGATACAATGATTCAAATCCCATTTTCCGGTTGTCTTACAAGAGAGGGAATAATGGTTCATTATTCCCTGTCGTAAGCCATTGTAGGGAATAATTTAGGATATTATATTACAAAAACTACAAGCGTAATAGTCACTTTATATATAAGCTGACCCATAAGTCTCGCACTATCTCTTAGGGGCAGATAGGAGATAAAATTGTAAAACGAAAAGTCCTACACCATTTCTTCATCTAACGCATAGGTAATTAGTAATTAAATAAATTAAGTAGCCAATCAGATGCTCGCCATAGCGATAAAAAGAGACCAGTTAGCAGGCTGGCGTGACAACTGTTCAAACTAGGAAAGAACCTGATTGGCTACTTAATTTAACTAAATACTAATTACTAATTACCTGTGCGTTAGATGACAAAATGATATAAGCAGAGCTGGATATGTGGGGGGCAAAGTGTGCACTGCACTCGGCCCCGCTCTAAACTCTATTCACTCACATAAAATAGAATTTTATTTGACAGAAATGTCACTGTCCAATGAGTGCTTCTATATAATGACACAAGAGTTATTTTTCTTGGCCCCGCATTTATTTTTGCACACAGCTCCGCAAAACCCTAAGACCGGCTTTAGATATAGGACTTTTGGTGTTGGAATTTCATCTCCTATCTGACCCTAAGAGATTGTACGAGACTTATGGGTCACCCTGTATAAGTCGTAGATAAAAATTATAAAAAAGTTTTTTGAATGGCTTTATTGGCTTAGCAGTAAGATTAGTAATCTCTAAGGTACTGTATTTGGATAAGAAATAATGACTAAATTTGATGGCTGTTGATAGTTACAGTCCTGTAAACATTATACAAGTGTGTCCATAGGATATTAACTTTTATCGTTTTATTAATGGCCAATATAAAGCTTATATATAGTAGTAGTACCTATTTTGCTATCACTTGATTAAAACGGTATGTTGTCATCAACGTGTGCCATAATAGCCAAATTACCGCTCTATAAGAGCTTGTTATTATATAATCAACCTCAACAATATTTTAATTGTCAATTTAAATTAGTGTCGAGAAGATAAATTTTAGTTTGTGGTGGCATTTTCCAGTTAAGCACATACAGGATGTCCCGTAAGTCGCACATTTCCTAATAAGGGGCAGTAGGAGATGAAATTCTAAGACAAAAAGTCCTGTACCATTTTGTCATTTGGCGCACAGGTAATTAGTAATTAATTAAATGAAGTAGCCAATCAGGTGCTCTCTTTGTTTGAACGGCTGTCGCGCCAGCTTGCTAACTGGTCCGTTTCCCACATTCTACCGTCAAGACTCTTTCCTTCTCTCTCTTTTTATCGCTATATCGAGCACCTGATTGGCTACATTATTTAATTAATAACTAATTTCCTATGCGTCAGATAAAAAAATGGTACAGGACTTTTCACCTTAGAATTTCATCCCCTATCCGCCCCTTAGCAGGAAATGCGCGACTTACGGGACACCCTGTATAGTTGATATGTCAATGTGCATTGTATTATCTATATCAAAATCAACACAAATCGTTTGCTTGGATGCTTTATAAACATATTACAATGTTATAGCAACACGAAATTTATAATGACTAGAATTCAAATAGAATTCACAGCAACAATGCATATGTATATGGATCGTCATATTTGATTTTCAACTCGAATTCTCAGTATAATATTTTTTTAAAAATTTTTATTCAACATGACGTATATTAAACGATATCATGTAAAATATGAGCCAACTCAAATTCCATATAACTTATTCGAAACTCCATTGCTAGTTAAAAGATAGACATAAATGAGCATACTACCCATGAGAACAAATACATATATGAAAACGGACTTTAATGATGTCCCCAGTGTACAACATGCACTGAAAAAGATACATCCACTCCATATTTGTAACCACAAAGCTTGAAGTAAATTTCTACCCCATTCAATTCTATATTTATATGAAATTGAAGTCTAATTCAAGTTATACTAGACGCTTTTTAACAATTTATAAATTAATGTAATTGTTGCCAAAGATTTGTTATTTTATAGACAATCTATTATTTTATCAATGGAAACAGGAAACAGTAGTATTGTTTTGAAAATTGTTCAATTGGGATTCATTGAATTTACAATTAAAGATACCTAGAGGGACAATATTTGAAATACAATAGATGTTTTGCTTTCATCAATATAAACGTTAGTTGTTTTGGTTGTGTTTTTTTTTTCCAGGAAGAATTAATTGAAACTTCAGGAAAATATTCATGGTGAAATTTTTTAATTTATCAAATTGAAATGACTGTTTGATCTGTTCGAAGAATTGATAACTATGAATCAGAGCCGCTGTATAGTCAACGATTCATTTCAAGATAATCAATTTAGAAGCAATGTTGCAGCTTTGCAGTGTTTTTTTACAAATTTGTAAGCTCGTGCTTCTTATTACAAATATTCATTAAAATTTGCAATTACATTAACCAATTGTTACTGATTTAGATAGAATATCAATTATGGTCCCAATAATATTAAAAGTATAGATAAAGTAGAACAAATTAAGAGATGAAGTACAAAGAATATAAGATACAAGGTAGACTAACTCGGTTATAGACAACAAAAGTCGATCACTAGCAGATCCTCGAGAAAATCAATTAAGTGAGTTGAATTTTAATAAAATTCGAAAGGAGTCCTTTGTCGGCGAATATAACAAAAAGTCATATTCTCTAAGAGCTATTATTATCAAAATTAGTACTGGTCTTTTAGCACGACTAGAAACCTATCCTAAGCTTGTCTTTTTCACTAGTTTTCATTACTATAGACTAATTTTCTAATCTTGTTACACATTTTGATAATAAGAAATTCTAAAGATGTTATTCTGGAGTAATTAACAAAAGTTTTACTAATATTGGCTCACAAGTAAATCATCAGAGATCGAAACTTTACCATTTTTTTGATATAAATGTAATTGAATCTATCCTAAGGGATGCGAGTTTTATCATTAGTGCTCGTGCTCAACTTTAAGGAAGAAAATTAGGGTTGAAATTAACTCTACAAAATCAGCTTTTTCTAAATCTCTCATAAACAGTTCAAACTAATTTAATGGTTCAAAAACTAGAGCTTTAAACTCTATCATATAAAACAAACAGCATTCTAGTCCCTGTTGAGGGTTGTAAATAACTCTTTAGGGGTAGAAATTTGAATTTAAGTCTTATAAATCGAAATTTTCACTACTGGAACTTGATGTAGATCTTTTTACATTTTTTAGTACATTTAATATACAAATTATAAAGCAACAAAAATTGTGCTCTTTTATTGTCAACAGTCTAAAAAGCACCTAAATAAGTATTATTAATTTTGTAATAAATTTAAAGCCTATCTACACTTAATTTACAGTCATGCTTGTCCTTTACGTCTTTTATTTCGACCCTTATTTTAATTAAATAAAATTACACAACCCCTACATCTGATAACTGGTCAATACATTTCCATCACAGACATTAATGGTGCCTAATAAAGGGTTCATTTTATTGGCATCTATATGGTAGAAAAATAAGAGTTTTAATACTTTTACAAAAAATATTTTACCATTAATAAATGTTCTTTAAAGGGCTGTGATTCTTGTACATTTAAATATACATTTAGAGCTTCACAATTCAATTTTACTTGTTGAATTTATTCGAATTAAGGCCAAATAATTGTCACTATTGTAAGTACATTCCTCTGATATGCTTCATTCTATTATATCTTTTATTATCTCTTTTTCAATTCTACATTGCTATAATAGAATATGAAAGATTATTGTGCAGATAACTTGAAAACTATTTTTTTTGGAATATTTCCTGTCAAAGATTAACAAATATTTTATGTATTTGGTTTTCTCTTTTAATAAAATAGTAGAATTTATCTAGGGATTGATAGTTTATTATTAATAACACATTTAGTATGTTTAGATGTTGAAAAGGGTGAACATTCAGAAATGATCATGACACGGTGAAGGGAGAGTTGTGCTAAAAACTAAATTTCACTTGTGGGAGTTTGGTTTCCGATTCCATTATCACTTGGACAAGTTTTCGATGTTACACATCTTGTTATTCGATACTTTAGCAAACTGGCATCTAACATAGAATGTATATGAATATATGTATGTATGTATGTATGCATGTGTGTGTGTGTGTGTGTGATGTTAGAAAACAATACTATAAAGGAAAGCACAAAAGTGCTACCATCTCCACCCACAATGAAAGCCTTAGGGAAATATAAAACTTTGGAAGATCGTCGGCCACTAGATTAAAACCATTTCCAAGTCCCTTGAGGAACTGTTAAATCGTTAACATGAACACTTACGTTGTATTGCATTTGTATAGCAAAACAGTGAATTTTCGCATTTCATTGATTCGTACTGTATTTATTTTTAAAATGTAATCCATCAATTTTCATTTTAAATTTTGGGATTCAAGTCAACCACCTGACAGACAAGCAGTTTCTGCACATTTCGTAACAGTTAAATAATATTTTGACAGAACTCCTATACTTCCTGCACAATTTAAGTAAAACTGTCGGGAAACTGTCAGTGTGAATTTTCTACATTTGCAGTTATTACTGGAATAATTGAGCATGTTTTTTCCATCGTTTTTCTCCCATACATACACAACTTTAATCTTTTTATTTCGTTAAAAGTTTCCAAACTACCGTTTTAGATCCGGTGGTGCAATGTTAGCTGTGCTGAATCAGCATCACGTTTATACACTTGGAATTTGATGCAACTCAAGTGAATCTACCATAGGACCGGATCTAAGCCGGAAATATGAGAGACGAATATAAATAGAAAAAAGATAGATTACTAGAAAATATCTGAGATAGAATAGGGATAATGCAGGACCTTGTGGGTTTCTGGATTTTCCTACATAAAATACTTTTATTTTGTAGCGTGATTTAGTAGACATAAGCTTACTAATGAAGTTCTTAAGAAACGTAGAAATTGTGAAAAAGCAGTGAGCGATAGGAAAGCTTTACTAGAGAAATAAAGATTGCCAAGAACGATTCTCAATAGAATGAAATTTCTATGTTTGTCATTGATAAATTAAAACATCAATTTAATACGTTACATATAAAACTATTTCACGTATTCAACGTCCATTAACCATGAAAATCTAACAATATTAATCGAAACCCATTTGTTTTTCCATGGTAATTTAAGTTCTCGAAACAAATAGCCACGCAATCTGATAATAAGGAAGCAACAAATTGTGTTAAACTCCAGGAAAACGTGTAAATGGTTAAAGGGAGAAATCTTGGCTAGTATTAACACGTAAATCTTTTGTGTTGTTGCACCTTTATTTTCTACATTTTACTCGACTTGAAGAAAATTCAATACTTAGATAGGTATGTCGATGAAATTTGTGTGTGTGTTTTTCGTTTATTTATGACGATTGTGTTCATTAATCTAATAGACAATAGGAAGTCACGAAAATTCGCTTATTACGTGTTGTAGGAAAATTCTATCGTGTCTTTATTTGAAAAAGACAATCATTGTTTGTAGATAACAATTGTAATTCAGTAATTTGTGGATACTTCAGGTTGATTAAAGTAAGAAAAACGTCTCAAAAATTGGGTCAATTTCAATTTTAATTACACTGTTTTGTTTGGAAAAATTAAAACTCTCACAAAATGCTACGTTTTGTTAGTTTCTTGTCGATTTTATTTTTCTTCAATTATGAGAACGTTAAGCCAATTGAAATTTCTGCAGCTTTTCTATTTCTAATATGCTTCTTCTTTCAATTTAGTTCTTCGCAACTCATTAAAATTTACCCTTGCAAGTCGCTGATAAAGCTTTCACAATTCATACGCTAATTTGATATTTGTTATTTTATAATCGATCATTCGATTATTAAGCCACTGTTAACATATCATCATTTTACGGAATATCGAATTTGTCATTCGTTTTATAAGTTATTGTAAACGCCTTCCTTTAGAAGCTCTAGCGCCATTTGCACATGTATTTTATAGACATTTTCAATACTTTTAAAGCTCAATATGTCCATTTAAAATCGATAAAGAACTGGCATTCATAATAGACTGTTTCCATATATATGTTAAACTAATAGAGCATTTTTCATAGTAGGTACACTAATGGCCTATTCTTTTGAAACTTTTCTTCTATACCTTTCCACCAGCCCAATCAATTGTGTTTCTTTGTCATAGCTTTTTAAATCCTTTAATTCACCATGGACATTTATTAGTATATGAACAAAACCATTATTTAGTCAATAGACTTTCCATGCCCTAGTTATCATTTCGTGAATGTATCCTATTTTTTATTTAATTTCATTCTCCCTTGACTGCTATTGACTTTTAGGCAAATTCCATTGTTCTGACCTTGCTCCGATTTTTCTCTCTTTATTGAAATCCATTACAAAATATTCGTTCTATACCACTTTATCCCATCAAGATCTACAATAAGGCATCCTTTATTTCTGCCCAAATATATTGTTCTAGTTTGAGGACTTGTTTTATGTTTAACTTTCCGCAATTTTTGGCAAATAACTCATCAATTCGATTTCCATCCATTCATTCTTCTAATGAATGTTATTTTGTTTTGTCTGTTTCTATGTGTGTGTGTGTGTGTGTGTGTGTGAGAGAGAGAGAGAGAGATAAATTCTCATTTGATTCGTAACGAAAGTGATTTTTTATGCAAATTGGATGGCCACGTTTTGTTTGTGTTTTTTTTTTTGAAAAATTGGAAATTTTTTGAAATTTATCGACATAGCAATTGTAGATATGTTTAACAATATCCGGTATTGATTTGTTGGGACAGCTGTCCTTTCGTTCACATACACGAATAACAGGCGATTTGTGACAGCCTTCATTGGTTGTAACGAATTCGATCATTGTCTTATAGCTATCATCCACATTATTCTAATAAACTAATTAGTCCAAGATTGACGCTTAAACTCTTAATCATGATTAATCTACAAATTACTTCCTTAACGCCTTAGGACGAGGCTTGCAAGGCTGAAATGCTATAGCTATATTACATGTTAATACACTGATTGGACTTGATTAGTCGCTTTATTTCCTTGTTATCATACTTAATTTACTACAATGATTGTATAGATAAGAGTACGGAGTAATCCATTCAATATGCCTTCATTCTTGTCTGAATCTATTATTGAAAGAGGAAGATGGCACAATTTCTCAATATTGTTGACAAACAGCGTTAGAATTGTTGTTGTTAAATATAATCAATAATACAAGTAAATTCTCATTTGGTCCAAATGAATATCCAATATAGAAAATTGTATTGACAATTTACACTTAACTGATCAATATTATATTTGGTTACAACAAAATACAGATAAATAAAATTCGAAATTGTATATTGTAACGGTACCTATATCGTAAACCTATTTGATGTACTTTGTAATCAATTTGTCATTTGTTGTTGTTGTTATTTATGAATTTCGATTCAATAATGAACCATAGTAAAGAGGAACATTAGTCTATATAGATTTCAACTATTCCATTGAAAATACAATAGTAATGGTGTATCGATAAATCTAAATCCATCGTGTGTATTTGAAACTATTTTCCCACTTTTTATTTACAACTCATACAGAAAATGTGTTTGCAACATCAATCTTAATTTTTGGCGATGAAAACGAGACGTATGTATAAGCGAAATCAAAAATAAAACGAGAAACACATTATTGTTGATATATTTATGTTTCTATACACTCTTTGTTTCCTTTACCTAAATCAATAAATATGTATGTGTAGGTACAGCCGGGTGTATTGAAAATGTGACGACTCTTGAATGAAAAATAGTTAGTTGTGTGAATGTAGCTTTCTCCATTTTAAAGGGAAGAAGATGGTGTGTGGTGATGGTTTGAACTTTGAAAGATAACACCCTTAGTCTCACCTAAGATTTTTGGTTGGTTATTATGCCTTCCGAATTCCGACTTGCTAGACATCCGCCGTATTGTAAGAACCTCCCTCGTTAGTCTGACTTACACAGCCTCACAACTATCGTCACATTTTCAGTGTACTCGGCTGTACATATAAGTAGAGATCAATATTGAAAGTGTGAACTAGTTACAGACTAGCATAACAAATTTAATACAAATTAGTGTATCGTTTGATTTTCAGTAATACTTGTTGAGCATTTCAACAATACGTCCTTTTAAAAGACTGAAACTAATTAAAAACAACACATTATACAGTTGGTTTTATTCAATGAAAATGTGGTGGAAATAAATTTGTCGAGTGATGGTGTAGCATATTTAAAATAAGGATATAATTTTAATTTTTATGACATTCCATGTTTACCACACCCGTTGTGTCAATTCAAAATACAATGCTTATGAGAGACAGAGAGAGAATTTCCCTTTTGTTTCTTTCTTTCTCTAATTAACATCTCGACATAACAACTGGTAATTATAAAAATGTTAATGTTTGTTGCATTTAACAGTTTCGTCTTGAATTAATTAGAATGATCCCATCATAAAACCTCTGTGCCAAATTTATGTTCTACTTTACATTACTTATCTCGTTGTCTAGTCCCTTGTGTCGTATTTACCTACCGAAACCCAGAAATATCAGCAGTTATACGAGCTTCAACATGGTGGTATATGAGTAATGAACCTTATCCGTTAGAAAGTTGTAAAAAAGACTTTCAAAAATTACTTAATTCTCTTACAGACTCAGTTATTCTTAACGTTTGTTTACCAATTTTTTTGTGACTTTTACGTGACATACAATGTTTGTTTGTCTCGATGAATGTCTTTCAGGATTAGTTAGATGCTTTTACCGTTTGTTTTGCACGCTAACGTGCAAGATCTTTTTTTGGTCTCGTTCTTCTAACTACAAAAATTGTAAATCCAGCGGTTTTATCAAATCATTTATTTTGCAAGTCAAGTATTTGGTGAAAAAGGGAAGAAAAACTTGTTGAAACTTGCATTTTCATCAATTACAGTTGAAATTCTCGCGATTATATCGACACTTATCGGTTCGAGAATTAGAAATTGAATGGATCAAAATTGCGATTTACCGAAATTTCAGGTGTAGACAATCTTTTTAGATAAAGTAGTTTATTAGGCACAATGCCAAAGTCTTTTCAAGATTAATTGCACTTGCTTGAATGCCATTTAATTTCTTTATTCAAGCACAATTTTCAGACTTTCATGAATTTCAAATAATATTTAACGATTATTAAGAGATGTAATTAACTAATCTCGATGGTAATTAGTTTTTTGTCCGAACTAAAGAGAAAATTCATTGCTTTCTATGTCCATGCCTTTTCGAATATATCCCTTGTTGGAAAACCAATCGAATTTTTTTTGTCAAGTTTATCTAGTGTCACAATGCAGGAAGTTTACCCTGATTTACTGTTTGTTTTCCATTTGGAAACTATCCTCCATGTATCGATTGTAACGATCCCTATAGCCATTCCAGTTTCTTTCCAACTAATTTAAAATAGAACAAAACAAAAATATTACATTGTATCGATCGTTTAATAATCTAAAATATAAGAATCGAATGGCATTAAAAACTATTATAGTTGTGTTTTTAATAGTAGTTGTGGAGATGACTAGCGAAACCGTTTCATGTTAGTTCATCCCATAGAGATCAGTTGTGAAACTTGTTAGCATAATCGGGCAGGAACAATAAAATGGAATAGGACATGCGGTTGTCCCCTACGGGGTATTTCTTAAGATGCAAACTCCGATAGTTTTATTCGCTTTGGATATCCTGTTGAAATTAAAGATAGTCGTGATGATTGCTTTTGAGATGACCACCTGACTTCTATTTATAATTTATATTTATAGCTTCCTATATAACATTAAAACATAATAAAAGTAGACATACTTGTTAATATTACATGTAGAAAATTCTTCAAGATTATCGTCGAAAACTCTTTTAAATGTTCGGCACAAATTCCAGTGTCTTGTTGTTGTTATAGAAGGAGATAAGGCCTCTAACACAATGCTTATTCTATTGTGATCCTCCTTTTATAAAATTATATAGCAAGGTAACATGCGATTTTCTGTTAAAACTTGACAAGTTCGTCGTGTCTACGTCACGTAAAAGATTACTGTTACTATAAATCATCCCTTATTCTACTACCAATACACTTGCAATATTAGCAACGAACTGAAAAGTGCTATGTGGGGAAAAAAAATTGTATACGGTTATTACCGCCTCTTTTCCAAACAGCAGCACAACATTGAATGCTTTATTGTCAAAGTTTACACTTCATTTTTATGCTGACAATGAGGCAATATAGCAATGAAAAAAACTCGACAAACTTTATAAAAAGGGAATTCTTAAAGAATAGAATTGTAAATGAATCGAAAACTTTATCCTTTTGTTGGATTATCACGGAAGTTAAATAAAAATATAAGTCTTTGTTTGAAGAAGGCTCATTTTCAACACAGTTCAAATTACCTAAAGCACTTTTGAAAGTTGGCATCAACTAATTATTCTTTCGTACAGTTTTATATCATTTCTTGAAAGATATTGAAATTCTAATAAAATATCAAAGGTGGAGAATATTTAGCACAATTTCATTTGTAAATTTGAACTTGGAATAGATGAGAAAATTAACTTTAGAAATAAATGAGTCTAGTGGCATTAGACTTCTTCTCTATTTTGGACAGTTAGAAAGCTCATTTATTACAGCATTGTTGTCGTCTACATGTCTTAAAGTAAATTATCAACGCCTCAGTTTGCTGTATATTTCCAATTGCTCTACAATTTCTTTCTCGTCTTGAAATAAATACATGAATAGATGAGTAGAAGTTTGTTTCGACATTTTGATAAAGCGAATCTCGATATATTTTCTCAAGCATTCTTCTAATATCATACCGTACAACTATGGTGCAAACCTTTTCAGGAGCATGTTCCACAAATCTAAAAATTATCCGTATTTAATGCTTCATTTCCTTTTGAGTAGCATACAGTACTTTGTAATGCAATTTAAATGGAATAATTTCAAAATTTATTGAGATCCGGTAATCAGGTAGTATTTTATAATTGTAGCTGAGCTGGTGGGTTCGGGTTGTCGTGGCATTTTTGGATTTTGTGGTACTTTACATGTCGTAATTACGATGTTATGAAAAGCATAATACAAAAATTGATTGAGTGGTAATTATAGTTTTTTATACTCTATTCAAAAATAAATTCACTTTTATTGAAGAATTAATCAATTGATTGATTTGGTTGGTTGGTTATATTGAAAACATTGTTGGTTTCTGTTTTCATTCAATTTTCTTGAATGATCGATATTGTTTTGTTGGAATAATCTGTAAATGAGTTTTCCACATCAAGCCAGAGACCCTTTCCTGTTTCCAAACCACTCTTTATACTTAGTTTGATTGAAATTGATCCATTTCCATATACAGTTGTAGCAAATATCCTCTACCCGAATTAAATCTGTCAGTATGCGTTATTGCAAATTCTCCTTCAATTATTATTATTATTATTATCATCCATATGGTCTTCTGTCTATCGTGTTTGTAATATATTAGTGTACGGTATATGTACCACCATTATTCCTGATCGTTGCTGATTGCCAGCTAGATAGATGGAATGATATAGAGTGAGGGGGTGGGTCGTGTTATAATGGGAGATTCAACTGAAACAATCCCGGTCAAAACTGTAAATCTGAGCTTCGAAATTGTTATTTAATTTGTACAAAACGCACCGGTCTATTTTGATTAAAAACACTTCATATATACATTTAAAAAGCTCATGTTAGTAATGGCAATAGACATAGATGACATTGTACGTACAAATCTGTTGATAACAGTTACATAATTTAAGTGCACCATTGCTGTGACAGATGATAATTAAATGCGTTGTTGTAGAATCGAATTTGTCAAAAGATCAATTCACTCATCCTATACTGTAATTATAACTTATTGTACCAAATATTATTTTTCAAATTAAAATCAAAATAGATACCAAATTGTCGAGAAAAGGCGTCTCTAAAGACCTAGTCCCCTTCAAATATAGCATTATTGTGACAGAAACATGTATACGGGAACATTATTGTATTAAATATCTGTTAGTGTATATACTACTAGAAACTTAATTCTCGACCTGTAATTACCCTTACTGCTTATTAAATACGGGTCCTATTACATGTATTTTGTACAATTACAAGTGTCATTGTGCACGAACTGAATTTACCACACCGGAATTAATAACAACATAGACATGACTAGTTGCAATTCTGCCCGGTTAAACCATACTAATGTTACGGAAATTTTCATTGGATGCATAAATAAATCTATAATTGATTGTAAATAGACGAATGTCGATAATTATTCTGTTAATAATATCTATGCATAATCAGTAAATATTTAACAATTTATCTCGAGTAAATCACAATATAACCTGAAACGTAATCTAGATTGAAATTTTATAAATAGGGTATATGTTTGTTAAATAAATCGAAAATTACTTGGGCCAAAAGCAACTTCATCCACCACTCTCTACACATAAATTGTTAATTTCCTAAAATTAATTGTTTCAGGCTAGATACGTTGATGTTAAATTATAATAATTTATCGTTAGTTTTATTATAAAGTTTTTTTATTTATATACGGTCGGAAATGCTCAGACATTTCAGTTTAATTAACCACAATTACTTTGTAAATTACCGTTAGGATAGAATTCTATTTGAAAGACGACAAATAAAATTGCAAGCCTGGATATATTCTCCAACTATAAAGAATTCGAATAATTCCCAGTTTTATAACGCAGGTGTAAGTCGGTTTCAAGTCTATTTTCAAATTTGCTTAAATTTTTCAGATTCTTTTCAATGTACAAGCACCATAGTCCAGTCATTATAGGAGGTTCACTTCGGAAAATCGACATACCTTGTATATTACTATGTAAAAACTTGCATTTTGGCATCCTAAGACTGTAGTTCTCAAAATTCACATATAATTGGATGGTCGCAAGTCTTAGTCAGAGGTCAAAGGTCACAAAATCGATATTTTTCACATTTTTTGCAAATATCTCGTTTTCTATAGGTTTTACGCTATTTGTATTTATAATCAATATTGTAGAGAATTAAAATCTCTACAACTTTTGTATTTAACATTTTTTCATACCTTGAACTGTTTTGGAGATAGAGGGCGAAGAGCGCGCGGTCAGAGAATAATGTGAGTTCAACTGGTAGTCCCGGTCAAAAACTCCTAATATTAAAATTATAAATTATTGCTAAACATATAAGGTGTTTCTAATAGTGGAGGGCGTGTAGATAAAGTTAAAGAAATACGAAAACATAAGAATTTTTTTTCTAAAAGTCTCAATTAATAAGATACAGGGTGTTAAATGAGTCGACCGGTGGTCCACTCTTTTACTAATATTTGTTGAAACAGTAAACCAATCGAGATAATTTTTTGTGTGGACCAACAAGTTGTAGAGAGCAGTAATCAGACTAATTTTCAGTTTATTTCAATGAGCCAGTGGCATAGAAACAGGGCTCACATTACGCTTTTTACTTTTAAAAAAGGAAAGCTTAGATTTTTTGATATTTTATTATTTTTTGCTGAAATAATAGTCTTTTTACAATAAAAAAGTCAGTCATACTTGCTTAATTTGCCCAGAGGCGTCCGTTTTTGAGTTATTTGCAATTTGATGTCAGAACATCAATTTCTTCAATAAAATACACTTGAAGACTTAACTCAAAAACAAACGCCTCTGGTCAAATCAAGCAAGTACGACTTTTTTATTGTAAAAAGACTATTATTCCAGCAAAAAAAACATTTACGTGGTAATATACTGGGTATGTCGATTTTCCGAGATATTCACCTAATTTGGCCTAAGATGACTGGACTACCATACGAATTCATGGTTTAACAGAAACTCCTATATAATGTAATGTGGTCTAAAATATTTGAGCTCTTAAACTGGCTTAAATCTGCGTTCTATCAGTCCTGTTTTGACAAAAATTTACCTTTTCTACTACCATATCACAGAATTTATAACCGAGGATCACATCATGATCCAAAAGCAGTAAGACTCTTAGATACTTTCGTTATTGTTGTAAAACATGTAAGTAAATTCTGGGAAGAAATTCGTGTGGTGCATTATAAATGATCGATCTTTACATGTTTTTAAACTGAACTTTTCATGATCTAGTAAGAGTACATCATTGTAACAGTAGGTACAAATTGTGATATTGTGTCATAAACTTTTATAGTTGTTTTCTTAGCCAAGCTTCCATTTTATTGCTTCAAACTGTATTCTTTTTAATTAACTACAAATTGTCGCTAGAGAAAATGTTTAATTTTCTAGAATTCTAGGAAATTCATTTTTTTCTGTTGTAATAAAAATAGTAGAGCAGAGTAAATTACGGTTTATTTTTAATTAGAATTTTAAATGAAATGATTATATTGTTGGTTGCATTTTAAACAGGATTCGATATGTTTTTCCGGATTAATGACAAATTTGTGCTACTTGTACATATAAACATGGGGTTTTTCTAATAAAATCTACAAATATGAAATAAAACTTGTCTCTGTCAGTTTTCTAATGTTGAATTTTTTCCCCATCCATCACATCTATTTACATCAGTGAATTGGTACGAATATCGCTAACCAACAACAAATGGTGGATGGTAAAACGAAGGAAACTTTATAACTTTGATTTAAGTCACGTCAGTCAATCCACAAATGCGACAGCGGCATGTCCGTTCATCCTTAAACTTTCATTAAAACTTTCAATAGGTTTTCAACTGAAATTGAAAATATCAATTTTGGCCCCCTATCCTGTTGTCTTTCAGAATGTGATATTTGTTGTTTTTATTGAACATGAAGTGGCACAACAAAGCGGGCTGAAATCTTCAGTCTTGATTAAACAATTTTCTTGACTTTACCCGGATTGTGTGTGTGTGTGTGTGTATGTGAAAGAGAGCTATGTCTGAGATCTACCAATGGAAAATTGGTAGTCTTTGTCGGACCCTTTAGATACAATTAACACGAATACACGTACAGAAACACCAACAAAATACAGCAAAATAAAGAAGCTCGGATATAGTGTGATATAAAAAAGTAAGTAGATTGTAACAACAGGTGTGTTGGCGCTGAAGATTGAATTGCTACAGAAAAACAAAAGAAATGTGAAAGGAATGGCCGATGATTACGAAGAAATTTATGAGAAGGTGGCGATATAACCGACAATTGTCGGTTTCCGTCTCAAATAGGTCGTATGTTAATACTTAAATCAATGTAAATAATTGATTTTACACAATTCTAGTGGCAAATCGGGGGATAAGTACACATATACAATTCGGATCGTTTCTCATGAAGGATAAGAAAATCATCCCCAAATCCCTTAGGTTTACCTGTAATCTATGTCTATAGGTCCTATATTTGTTATAGCGTATTTACCTTTCCAAATAAACATTGGTCAGTGGTTTGTAACTTGCCAGCCATTTATTTCACTTGTACTTAACCGTAACGTATTGTTTTCTAGATATTGAAGATTGGATGTTGCAAATTTATTGAAGTCGTAGCTACTACATTTAGATGTAGTCTTATTGATGGAAATTTATAGAGTGCAACCACTAATTTATGCCAAATATTGAGAATTCTCCAATCAAATATAATGATGTTGCTTGCTTCTTGTTATTTTTTTATTTTTTCTAGAAGTAATGGTATATTGATGCCTTGATCTTTTCACTCCCTTTTCTTAGTAAAGGAGTCGGATTTTAGCCTAAAATCATCGACATTCATCATCGTCTTTCATACAGAAGATAGATGGATTAATTTTAATTGGAATTTTCCATTTAAAATTTGTATGATGTTATAAAGAAAATAGAGGAATGTCTTTTTCGTTTATTGAAAGTCAAAAAGTGCCCATGCCATACAAGATCGAATGTCAGATAAAAGTGTTCGGGATATAGCTTCAAAGTAAAAATCACCAAAGCGTAAAATCTAAAAATCTACCCTCATTCTAGGTCTGATATTTACAAGTTTATAGCAAATAGCTCTTTTGTTGTGTGAAAAGCCAAGATCATTTACTTTTCCATTCTTTATTGAATTGTATTGAAAATATGAGAACAATATTTACAACTTCCTATCGTCTACGGTTTTCCATTTTTGAACTTTATCATTTTTGATTAGATGAACTTAACATATATGAGAATTTTTCATCAAACTTTTCCCATCAATCCAACTATAATTTTATATCGAATTTAAACTAGTCTTCCATAGGTCAACTTGTGACAGTTTTGCCGCACTATAAATGAAATTAGAGTTTAATTTTTATTACACGATATTTTCATTATTTAGATTGAATTAGGTGGAGTGATTCCAATTATTTCCGTCACCGTTGAAAGACAGTAAAATAAATATGAATTAATCTAATCAAGTCGGCTAAATGAAAACAAAAGCACTTAAGAAAATTGAATATTAATCGAATTAATTAATCAACATGTTTAATCTGCAACTTGTCTTTGTGTTCGTTTTCCCTTTTTTTTTTCTCTCTCTCAATACATTTAACGATTACACCACCGCCCTCTTCAAACAAGTAAACACCTGTAAAACACTTTCTCACTGATCTATCACGTTAATGTTGTTGTTCGATCGATAATGTTGGGGTGGAAAGAAATTCCAACGATAACGATAAAGCTTGTTAGGGTAGTGTTGTCTGTCACAATAGGCGGAAAACATTAGGGGTTACAGTTTTAATTGAAAGCGTCGCGAAAGGAATGTGAAAGAAGTCAACGATGAACATGTAAAGTTTTCTTAATTTCTAAGAGAATGCTACTTTAAATTTTAATATTTATGAAAATTTGCCACTCAATGTCTTCGTTGGTAATTTCGTAATGCGAGAATTTGATTAGGCGAGCGCTAAAAGTTATAAATAAACTATCAAAGAGGGTTCTTTTCAACGGAGCTCTAGAATGCATAAAGTCGGCCAATCGATTAATATAATTTCGACTTTCTCTGTACACTGAACAAGAGTTAGTGCTTTTACCAAGATTACATCTCTATAAAATCATAAACTATTAAACTTTCACTATCTTAGCAGTATAAAACAAGGCTAGTGACAACTAATCACTTTACTGTGGTGTTTATAATTTAGTTTGACTTTATACGGTAGACAATTAATACTTGTTGGATGACTTTCATATAGTATCGTCTTTATCTAGGTAGGATTTTAGAGGTAGAATTTGTGTCACTTGCAAAACTTGAGTGTTAATTTCTCAACTAGTTTATATTCAATTTAAACTAGAAATTTAATATGATAATACCGCTGTCTTTAATTGTGTATAATTATTAAATTAAAACTGTCAACTGCTTGTATTCTATTCTATTTTGCAATTATTACGATTGGAAAGTTTCAATTCTCATCAAAACTTCACTTTTTCAATGTTTCTAGTTCGGATTGCCAGCACGGTATGTCGTTATTTGTTAGTTGGCGTTGATCGATTTGGATTTATATCCTCAAGTTTTTCCATCATGTTGTAAAGATTCCACTTGAGCTGATACCAGAAGAAAAGATAAATGATTATAAACAAGATAGAGAGGAGTACACGTCGTTCTTCTAATCCTGCACGTGTTTAAAGGATATTTGACAAAAAAAATCTCTCAATATTTTGCATATTAAAGAAACGTGAGTAATGGAAAGAAGCTTTATTTAAAGACTTATCTGTTAGATTCAGCTTAAAATAAATAAGAAATACGTATCGATAATTGGATTAAATATTATCGAACGATACATGTATGTCAGTTCGTTTATCCGATATTCCATTGTCATTTATCCCCATGCAATAATTTCGGCTTATCAGACGGGATAGTATTGAAACAGGCTATGTCATGGTAATAGGAAGATAATTTAAAAGCCGATTTTGTCTGACAAAATTCCACAAATGCTACAAAGATTTTCGTTAGATTGCTACTAATAATATTTTAAGGCAAAATCCATTAGAGCTAGGGGGATTTTTTTCATGTTATACATTATAAAAGACGGATATTTTATATTTATTGCTTTTCTCATTTATCTTTTTGTTTCTGCTTGTCTTGCCTTTTTTCTCTCTTCTTTTTAGTAGAAGCGCTTAAAGAAAAATGAATGTTGCATAACTACTTAATAAATTTTTGATATAATATCAAGAAGGGTAAAAACAAGGAGAATATAACTGAAAGTTTCTACTTAAAAGTTACGAATTTAATTAAGCTTTCTATAAGTTTTAGACGAAATACGTGCAACATACAACACGGAAAAGATAAAAATGAGAAAGTTAAACTGTGTTATAATGACATCCTTCGAGTTTGCAAATTGAAAAGTAACTTTATAAAAGGCTTCATATAAACTTTGACTATTCCAAAGTAATAACTAAATCCAAAATATTGCTCCATTCTCTAGAAATCTTCAAAAACTGTTGTATACAAAAGATTCACGGTAATAATAGAAGAGATAAAATTATAGATAAAGTCATCAACAGGCTAATCAACAGGTTCAACGTGCCTCGATTTTAAATCTTTTCAATTAGAATTTCAATTCTGTTTATGTTGATTTTCACAAAGATACGCATTGCTTCTACTCTCGATCATCGTGAAAATCACAATCGAGTCTTTAACGGCTCTTACGAGCTTTTATGAGTGTTCATCGACAACCCTTGTAAAGTAGACAAAATTTATTTAAATTATTGAGCTCTAAATATACAATCCTGTTAGAGTTGAAGTCTTTTTTTGTACATGAAAGAACAAATAA
This sequence comes from Mylabris sibirica, assembly GCA_039776855.1. Classification (NCBI taxonomy): domain Eukaryota; kingdom Metazoa; phylum Arthropoda; class Insecta; order Coleoptera; family Meloidae; genus Mylabris; species Mylabris sibirica. The sequence continues at coordinate 3,640,419 of CM077843.1, forward strand.
GAGTTTATGATACGTACAAAAACTGTAAAGAAGAAAGTTGGCATTTCTTAGTGCAAGCAGCATATAGTTTCGAAAGAATGTTGGCGATAATTCAACGTTTCTGTCAGTAACAAGTTTGCTTGTTAATGGCCAGAAAATTTTAGTAGTTGTTTGCAAGGAATATTGAAGAAAATAATGGCGAATGGGTCGAAAAAGAAACAGAATTTACCATATTAAAGTTTTTGTCTTGGAATACTTTTTCAAGTTAATTAATAAAGAACGTTTATCCTAAACTGTGAAAATGGCAAGTTGAGAACAAAGTTTCGTTACAATTCACCCATTTTCTTCTAGTATATACACTTAATAGTATCTTGAACAGGAGAAACTAGTTTTATATAAAGAGTTGGTAAAGTTGTCGAAAAGTTGATAAAATCTCTAAAACGTTGTAGCACTCTCTATTCTAATCCAAAAGTCAATTTTCTGATTGTTATGCGACTTTTGTATTGTTACTATACTCGATTAAAACTATATAGATGAAAACAAAGCTTGTTGCAACAGATAGTAAACAATACAATGAGAATCAGTTTGCATTTAAGTATTACTCTTGTATTGTATTCAAAGCAAAACCTTTGGGACTGCTGACCGTATCTTAATCTCTCTAAGGGCTTGCTTATCTCAATTGGTTTTTCGGATGATGTGTTTCAAAGGCAGACATTGAACGCAAGAACGATCGTTGGTCGAGAGATTGTCTACCAGAAAATTACTGATTTGCCTTTGTTGATCCAAAATATTTAAAGTTATTCAAAATTACAGACAGTAAACAAAAAAAACAAACCGTAATATTGTTAGATAAGATATGGTGCTTAACATTGAACAAAGTAAAGAAGAGAGAATTTTGCATTTTCTTTATAAATTCCCAAATGTATTTTCCAGTTTCATTTGTTGCTGTATCTTATATGAAGGGTATAATGCAAAATGATGTTACAAAAACTTTAGCAACAATAAATTCAAAACAAACTCGAATTTTGTTTTGTTTTGTTTTTTTCTTTGGTTAAAAATAACAATACCAGTTTTAATTAAAGTTCAAATTATTTCAGTTTATTCGCTTTTCTGTGTTCATTGAAACATGAATTTTAATACGTTTTGTTCCACGATACACGATTATTCTTATTTAAATGAAGCTGAAAATAAATGTGAGTGTACTAGAATCTTCGCTTTGAAATCGATAAAATCGATTTAGGAAAGACCAGAGGGAATGATAAAAAGGAAGTAAAATATGCAGATACTGTTGTTTGATTAATTTTCTAATGTAAATTTGGTGATTCCAACAGGTACGTGCCAAAAGTTTTATTACATAAAGAAAATATTGAATCAACAAAAGTACTGATTATATCAAGCTAGAGCATTTGCCTACAGGGAAACCTATATATCTACATACATACAGGATGTTGATTTTAAGTATGATCGATACTGTGAAGCTATTATTAGTTGATGAGCGGTTCAACAAATACCTCAAGGACTTTTAGGGGGTTTGTGGAGAACATTTTAGCAAGATGAGAACCACGTAGTTCATTTGGAAATTCCCGATTTTCAAAAACTTGCTAAAAAAATGACTTGGAGTGACTCGAGGATCTTTCCAACATTGTTTTTTTCTCGTTGTATTCTTGAACAAGTGGGAATTTTCCCATTTTTTGTAGAAAACGAAAAAACTTAATGTTGAGTCACTCTTAGTCGTTTTACGTGCTTTGCTCGTTTTTGAAAATTGTACTCTTGTCCAAATCGAGCGTTCTTTGACCAACTTCCAACTGAGCTACGAGGTTCTAACTTTGCTAAAATGGTCTCCAGGGACCTTCTACAAATCCTTAAAACATTTTTGGACTCGCTTGTCAACTAATAGGAGTTTTTTGTATTGACCGAACTTAGAATCGATATTTTTTATATTGCCTACTGCTGTTGAAATAAATTTTTTATTTGACACAAAACACAACATTTTTGATCATCTTGTATATCATGAACTCAATTTATTATACTCACTCACCATCGTCCCCGTGATGATATGTATTTAACGTGAAAAAAGGCTGTTTTTTTATGTTCGAACAAGTGACACTTTTCAATCTCGACAACAAAGCAACTGCAATCTTGAAAACGTCAGTAGTCTCTTAAACGATAATCATTTTACATCGTTATAAATCTTCAAGTTTGGTATAACAGAACAGTGGAAATATTGATTTGATCTTTTTTTTTTATATTCCACCAGTTGTCCCACGGCGTTCACCATCTGTCTATCTACTTTATCAACGAAAATATTGCATTTCCCCCACGTGGCAATATAAGTTATAAATATAGTATACTTTGTGACACAGCACACATGCTATACTGGTCATCTATTCGAACAGTCCTCCATTTCCCCCCTCGAAACATCACCCATCCAATTCCTCCCGTTCCAGCCATACTCACGGGCACGTTTTTGCGTTTATCTCCATTACTTTAGCTGAAACTCTCCCCGCAACCCCAGTTGAAGCTTTCATAAGTAGAACATTTCCCCTAGGGCATTCATCACAATCATTCTCCGTTGAAATGTGATATTTTTTTCGGATTTTTTTTTTGGCAATTTTCGCCGTTTCGGAACACCAATTTTTTGTAATTTTCCACAGATGTCTAGCTTATTTTGTAATAACCGACAACTACGGTGAAAATTCAACATGTATACGTCGACGTAGTCCACTACAGTCAACTTGTACGATACCTGTAGAGATTTTTGGAACGTTGAAAATTAAATGTACACAATGAATTAATCCGAGAATGTTGTTGTACACATTATAATCCGTTTTACCTAAGATGTTGTGGGGCTATGTTTTAAATGCAAAGAAGATTAAAATGAATGCAAATATTTTTGCCTCATTCGGTTATGCAAATTTAATCCAAAGCAATAACTGACGAGTCTCTAAATTAAAATCAATTCAACTATGCAACAACATCATGAACGAAATTCAATAACGCCACCGATGAAGAATCCCGATGCTGGGCATCTTTAATTCAGATTCTTTTTCTAATCTTTATTTGTCATAAGAGCGTTCACAACAATTCAAATTCTTTAGGATTTGCATATGAGAATTGTTAGGACTGAAGAGACAGTTCTGTTGCCAAACACAAATGAGGTCTTGGGGGGATTCAATCTGCCACTATTCAATTCGAGTTGGGAAATGCCGGTGTGTTGAGTGGAAATGATGATGGAGATCAAGCTGGCGTCACTTATTGAGTAAAGCACCTGTCACCGGGAACGAATTGAGTCTATACCACAATTAAACTTCCAACTGTCTACGATAATCGTCGTCGGGGTGGACGAAGAAGAATTTTCAATCTCTGCTATGTTGATAACAAAACACTTACATAGGTACTCACCGATGTCAAGATGAATCCAGTACTTACTTGTTTTCAGTGATAATTGAGAGAATCTATGAAAGCACTGCAAGAACTGAAGGATAAAGAAGATTACAGCTATTCAGTAGCACTATTTGAGAGTAAATTGGACGGAATGATAATGCTCTAGAAAACCTATGAAATAGTAAATAAAGCCTATTTTAAACACAAACACTTAATAACATAGATGAACCGCATTAATTACTGAGCGGCCAAATTTTTCGTCTATTCCCATTTGTCTCATCTCAAGTTAAGTGGAAGTTTTGGTATTTTACCAATCTAAAAAGGACAGACTAGCTTTATTCATGAGAAAATTTGATAAAAAAGTGCATCTAGCATTCATGGAAGGAATTAATTAAAATACTGATACTACAATTAAATTACACAACAAAAATTTTATGATACGCCATATAAATTTTATAATCCCTGTATTTTTCCTATTTAACAATTTCCATCGTATTTAGGCTTGTTTTTCTGTCGAGTCAACCAAACTGGATAATTCCAAAGATTAATCAACCATCTCTATAAAATCTTTTCTGAAGCTACAACAAATTAGATTCTTCTTGATTCAATCTGCTTCCCTAACTATAACAACCCGATTTAATACAAATAAACTTTGAATCGTTAGCGAAACTATATCAAGATTGTACTATATAGTATCAAGATGATAGAAATAGTTGGTTGTAAAACCACAAATTGATGTCACAAAATATACTGACTGAGTTTATATCCGTGACTGAATTGATTAAATTGACTGACCGAAAAATGTTTAAGCACACAAGAGCTTGGTAATCTAGCGGTGCAGATCAATCAGGTCAGCAAATCGAAAGATATATTTTGACTTTTTGAACTAAATCTGTTTTCAATGGATAACTAATTCACGAATAAATCGTTACAGAAATTGAATACATGCACCGTCTTTGGTTGTTCATTTTCTGTCTTGGATATTGTTTCAAAATCATTAATTATTGTTTGAAATAAGTTAACATGAGCTAATGAAACTCGAAATGTTTCCTATTACTCTATTTATAATATAACGAAAATACAATTCCTGAATCATCTCTAATACATGTGTGATTCTCAAAGTTTCGAAAACTACACATACAAATTTAACAAAACAGGAAATTTCACTAGTTTCTCTCGAATTATTATAGAAGTTGTGTATCTATAAGCATACACCCTCCTGTAACTGCCAACAAATTGCCTCTTTTTCCTCTAGTACCACAATCGTATTAATGTTTTATTACAATACCGCCACACCACTTTGGTTGTGGCAATAGTTAAAGTGGTAATATTAATAAATGTAAATGGTAAAATACCAATGATTCTGTAATGATCTTTCAGCTTTTACAATTTTCATCACATTAATAATTTATTACTACGACTAGTATACCACAACTACCACCATTACCTTTTTAAGAATTCAACGAAGGAAACTAATAAATAAAAGCCAAAGAAGTGTAGAGAAGAAGGACTGTTGTAGATTTTCGTCCAATGTTCACGGCACAGTAAGATTGTTAGTCCGCTTGATTTAACATTACAGGATTTGACAAATGCGCCCAAGAGTGTTTTTGTCATCAACTTTTTCCTAAATATTATATATATATATATATATATATATATATATATATATATATATATATATATATATATATATATGTATATAGGTATATATAGATATATTAATATTTCTCGCTAAATTAAATCGACATGATTTTTATATTTCTAAACGGAAGTTTGAAAATAATATCCATCTTTATTGCCTCTTCAATTTTTGTTCACTCAACTCTTTACGGCAATATTAATTTTCAAATAAGGCTTTCAATTCACGTAAAAATTAAAATGCATACACCATCCTCTACTTCTTGATCATCGAAACGACTCGTTAACATTACAGTTTTTATAAATTTTTCTCCATGCATAAAGTGCTTAATTTTAATAATCTAAACTAAATCGTTAGATACTGTAGAAGAGTCCACAATTCCTGTGGTTATTCACAAACATGTTTTATGGTGTATAACGTTTTATCCGATTGCGTTTTTTCCATATTTTATAGGCGTTTATGTGGTGTTTTCTAAAAAAAAAATGAACCAGTGAAAACAGCAGGAAAACTGTACGTTTTGGTGCACACTCAACTGTTATGATATCGTAAAATATGTACTTTAACACGCCATTATTTCAGTTTCCTCTATAGTTATTATTGTTGTTCACACTATCACACCTTTCGATGTATTGATAGCGCAAAAAAAACGAGTAAAACAAAATAACTAAAGGTTAAATATTTGAAATTATTACCAAAGGCCTGTAACGAAATAACGAAACGTTTTCCTTTCCTACTTTTATTGTGTATTTCTCTATTTTCGTTTGGCTTCAATAAAACCTTCCACCCGTTTCTGTTGATATAAAAGTATTCCACTATGGAGTTTTTCCGCTTGACTGTAGTTTATTTAATGCAATCCTTGTTGTATGTACTTTTAATGAAATTCAACTGAAATTATTATTCTTTTTTATACAATATACATGTAGAAGATATTTCGAAAATTCTCATCATTGAAGCGAATACAGGAAATGTGCTCGATACAATACGATTTGTGTTAGCTGTAATATGTAATAGAATCATGAAGACCCGAATTTGCGATGTAAATTGATAAAATTCTATTAACGACCGGTTAACAGGATGGCCAAATTGCGGTCAAACTAGAATTTAACACGTTTTCTAGTAAGAATCCAGTTTTAGTCCCTTCAACTGACTACAAAATCGATTTTTTAGTTTTGAAACTTTAATGCTGCTTTGACGAAATCAGCATGCAAATTTAACAAACTAGTTCTATGAAGCAGTGACAAACAAGCATGAATACCTTGAAATTAGTTTTATTCAAAATAAAGTTATCAAGCTTTTAAGCTTCGATCTATTATGTAAAATTTTTGTAGAGAATTCAAGCGCTTCATCTTAAAAATTGAGGATTATAATCGTTATAATAATTCACCGAGTAGGGGTTCTTCTACAATGTTCAGACAGTTTCAGTCATTCAACGATGGAAACATCTTCAATTAATCTTCCAAATACGTGTTGCCCTACTAAGGGAAGCATAATCTAAAAACTGATTTATTCCAAATTAGGCACCCTCTTGAAATTGGACTGTGTAAATCAATTAGGCGAATACGAATGATAAATCGGTTGTATTATCATCATTTGCAAGATACGATAAAGCTTTTATTTTCTACAAATTTACTCCGGTATACGATTTATAATCTAAAATTATCAAATGCAACAGTTGGAACAAATTCTTTTGTTTCCCCCAAGTTTTATCAGATATTTTTATAAACGATCCGGAACTTTACCATCTCATACATTTATTCAAAAAAACAGCTGATAACATTTTATTATTTTATGATGGTGAAAACAATAACCGCACAGAAAATTCCTCTATCCCAATTGTAATTGTGTGGCAACAACATTTCATTTATTTCATTTAGAGAACACAATCTCTACTAATAACTTATCATGAACATGTTATTTGCCAGACGTTACCAATTATTTTAATGTTATTAACAGAGAACAAAATTAGGGTCGTTTTTATTTTAATTTAAAAGTTAATGAAGCGAGAAAAAAGTCAATTCAAAGCCGCAGCTGATTTATATAATCTGTCTTTTTTATTGTTTGGTGAACGAACAGGAGTTGGGGAAAATTCAATTCGTTCATTCCTGCAGTTAATATTCAAACTCATCGAATTGATCTGTTAACCACAAAACTGATTTTTTTTTTTTTATTGAACTCCATTTAATCCGATTTACAGCGTCCGATTGCATCTTTTGATGTCATTTGAAATTTAATTACGAACGTATACGAACAAAGGCAAAGACAGATTGTGAGGGAAAAATGGGAAGGATTGTCGTTGAATGAAAACAAGAGAAAAAGAATACCAATCTCGAACTTTTAATCTACAAACGTTAATTAATTAGTCTTCAATAAAGGGTGTTTTTTTTTCGTGTAGAAAACGAATGTCAAAATCTTACCGAGACTTGTCGCGTAAAGCATTTCAGCTAATTAAAAATTGATAGGCCGCCGGATCCATCGAACGTAATTAGTACTCGTTCATTTTCCTTCTATTTGTAATTATTCCAGTTATTGCGATTGGATTTTCTTTGGGAAATTACAATGACTATCAATTTAATCGACCATTGTATCAATTTTATCCTGAATTCCTCCGATTTTCCGTTAAAGACCAACCACGTAAGGGAAGTTGATTTTTAATCTGTTTTAAAGTCAATTCACAACTAAATATTAACACGCACGATTTCGCTATAAAATAACAACACCATCATATTATTCGTAATGGGGATATTCAACACATTCGTCGAGTCCCTTTTCAGTTGTAATGTTGCAGATTATTTAACGTTTACCCAGTGGCACGAACACAAGATGCATTGCTAATCTGCTACGGGCCCATATTGTTCTTTGTTTCCAACCATGAAGTTACACTGAAATGACTTGAATAGCTGAAACGACACATATTTCTCATAGTTAATTACAACAATGTGTATACATATATATATATCTACAACGTAACTAAAATACCAGAAATACTCACAATATTCAGTAATATGTTGAATTGAAATAACAATAGAATAATAATGATGTGGATGAATCTGTTGTTATCAATATTGTACTGCGGCGCTGTTCTTTCAACATTTACAGTTAACATAAAAAGATTGGATGTCTATTGTGAAAATTGTATGGTAATTTTTTTTTAAGAAAAATAGAAGAAAATATCAGAAAAATCAATCAGCAGGAAACGTCGATTGTCGACATTTATTTCAATTCAATATCCGAAAGGAGAAAAAAATCAGTTACATTCCCCATCTGATAAGAGTTAAGGGACGGGAAAAAAGGAAAATGTAGTGCGAGAGAACATAAAGCGCTCACACATCCACTGATATAGTTTATTGGTATGAACTCCACTATGAGCCGTATTGTATGAAAGCATAACATGCATATTTCACATACTGCTGATATTCACCAGCATTTTTTTTCTTCTTCTTCGCTTCATTCGAAGGAGAAACACGATGAACGCATCTTTTCTTTATACTATTCACATTTTATGTTTCACATTATTCTTTCAAATCATTGCATCCATATTTTTTCTATGTCATATCTATGGAAGAAAATTGATTTTTACTGGATTTTTCCCCTGTCTCTCTATGCGATAAAAAGAATAATTCCCATAACAGTCAAGTATTGATAGGTTGATGACGTCAACAGCATGAATAGAGAAAAGAAGGATGTATATGGAAGAATTTTATGTGGAAATGTAACGTTGTGAAAACGTTATAGCAACAGTCATAGTTACAACTGAGAGTGTTATTAAGTGATTACGATGGTTGCTTCATAAAACATTAAATTGTAGACCGTATTGAGGAACGTTTAAGCCTCTTCCACATTCAATACCTTCTTCTCTACTTTATTATTATATTGCACTGAAATTCAAATCGTTCAACTATGAAGATACTTTAATAGCACTCATTGTATATCGGGTGATTCACCTTAAACGAAAAGTTTTTGTGACAACTCCCATTATTTAGCCTGCGATTCGAAACACATTTCAAAGATTTGTCAAGCAAAGTTAATGCCTGGTAGCTCATTGGGAAATTGGTCAAAAAAAGAGTTGTTGTGACAAAGTCGCGATTTTCACTATTCGGCTGACCCGTCAAACGACTAAGAATGGCTCGAAGGTCCTCTTAAAATAGCCTTTTTTCGTTTTTCATCACTGGCTCCTTGAGAAAATGGGAACACTGATTTTCCTAAATCCTTATGAATGACGAGGCCATTTACCTGTTTTTATGGAGCTTAGAGGTAAGGAGGATTATCTCCATATATAAAAATAGTCCATAAATTTGTGTACAATTAATATGGCGCTACTGCAAAATTACTATCTATCTTTCTCCGTTTCATGCTACCTTACTCTAACAATTGTTGCAATAGTAGCGCTATTTTAATTCATGGACAATTTATATGTATATGTATACAGGGTGTTTGGTCTAAGTATGGTGAGTTCTAAGAAACTCCTATTAGTCGGCGAGCGATTCAAAAAATATTTTGACGATTTGTAGAAGAGTCCCTAGGGAACATTTTAGCAAAATTAGAACCTGGTAGCTCATTTTAAAGTTGGTCAAAATACGATCGTTTTGGACAATGTCGCAATTTTAAAAAACTAACAAAACACGCAGAACGACTAAAAATGACTCAGAGACCTTCCCAACATTGATTTTTTTCGTTTTTCTCCATTGTATTCCAGAGAAAAATACTTGCTCCAGAATATAATGGAGAAAAACGAAAAAATCAATTTTGGGAGGATCCTGAGTCATTATAAGTATATAATCCTCTTTACCTCTACCCTCCAAACTGTTGTTACTATTTTTAACTAGATGGGGAAAGGCTGAAGACTGCTTATGTAGAGTAAATGTTTTTTTTTTTAAGAGAATCCTTAACATTGGAAACAGAAACAAAGTACGAATAATATGTAACTCTTATTATTTTTACATTAAAGAAAATCAGAATAAGAGCAATAAGCACTGAATTAACATAAACAAACTTACACTATCAAGTTCAAAATAGTAAACAAGAGAGAAGATTCCTCACACTAAATTCATTCTATTTTCCATAATCGATTTCCACCAAACTCCCTTAATTAGTGATGAGCACATTTTGTCTTGGTCTTGTATTTTTTGCAAGACCAAGATCAAGACATGCAAGAGCAAGATTAAGTTGCAAGAAGAATTATTTTTTAATGGCAATTTTAATATTTTTACTTTGATTTTTGACTAACGATTGATATTTAGATATTTAGTATTATTAGTTTATTGACTTATACAGGGACACATTTTTGTAAATTCAAACGAATATGCTCTTTTTGCAAGACAAAGAACGTTACTGTACTGTAAATGCAAGTCCGAGACCAAAACTATAAACGCAAGACCAATACCAATACCGATGGTTCGACTGCAAGACCAAGATTAAGACTTTATATGCAAGATCAAGACCAAAACCAAGACAAGAATGGTCTTGGTCTTGGTCTTAGTTTGCTCATCACTACTCTTAATCGTTTTGCGTGTTCAACTCGTTTTCAAAAACTATGACTTTGTCCAAAATGAGCGTTTTTGACCAACGTCCCAATGAGTTACAAGGTTCTAACTTTGCTTAAATGTTCTCTAGAGATTCTCCTACAAATCCTTGAAATATTTTTCGAATCGTTTGCCAAATAATGGGAGTTGCCATAAGAACTTTTCGTTTAAGGTGAATCACCCCGTATTAAATATAATCTACCTGCGTTAATGACAATTTGACAAGAAAGTGTTATTAACTGAAACTTTAGCATTGAAAAAAAATACTGCAATAGAAAACATTTTTAGATAACTAAACTTATTGTTTAATTTCCATTGTGTTTACGTTGCAAATACATGCAAATTTGTAATGTAATATCAAAAATAATACGTGAAATTATTAATGGAAACATGTACGAAATGTGATAATTTTATCTATTTTTCACAAACAGTACAAACTTTAAAATTGTTTTCGTTTATTTTACACAAACAACTAATTAGGCATTTTCAAATATAGCATGTTATTTTAATGAGTCTCATGGATATTTGTCTTTGTTTTAATTTTAAATGTAAAAAATACAAAGAAAAACAACAATTTCTACATATATTTTATATAAAGAGTATGAAAAAACGTACAATACGCAACATGGGACACATTCAAAGAGAAACAAAGATGAGCCACTTGTACTACTTCCAAATAAGATACAAACAGGGGAGATAATCTATTTGAATAAGAAAATGTACTTTGTGAAAAATGTACAATATTTGCCACGTCTTGCAACTTTACTTTTTGTAATTATTTTACCAAAAATAATTTGAAATTTGTGATTGCAGTGGGTATAAATTTAAAATAAACAGTACTATTGTTCAAGTCTAATCAGAGATAGTGTCGTTAGATTTCTACTGCATTATTATGAACTTGTTCAATTTTCTTCAATTTTTAAACAAACCAAGCCTTTTTGTTGAAGCAAAATCAAGAGAACTGCATTTTCTTCTAACAAATACATTCATCCAATTATTGAACTCTAGAAACAACATTCTAACTTCTTGGACTTATACTTTTACGACATTATAAATTCTCAACTTTTATGTACTTGTTATAGTTAGATAATTAAGTTCTCGACGCATACATAATTATCGAACTACTTTAAAAATGAAACAACAATGTTAAGTTCAAATTTTACCCTGATATGTTTGATTTTACGAGCTTAAGATATAAAAGATTAGGAACACAGAAATGTAATGGTTAGTTTTATTGTTATTTATTTTTATGTAAGAATCGTGCTAGAATTGTAAAACTTACATTGTAGTGGAGATGATGGCTTAAAGATTCATAGAGTCAGGTTTTACGAGATAGCTGTTATTACAAATCCATACGTATTATTGCATTTTGGATGATTTAATTATCTCTCGGGATTTATTTAAAAATTATAATAATATCGTCAAATATTAATGTGACTTGTATCCACAATTTCTCTGTGACAAACATTTGTTCTAATGTACTACTATCATTTTGTTATTACAGTTGAGCGAAGAGTTGGGCTATGTATTGTATTCCGCCTTGGGTTCGTTCTATATTCCATCTTGTATAATGGTGTTTGTCTATATTCGCATCTATTTTGCGGCGAAAGCAAGGGCACGACGTGGAATTCGTAAACCACCACGACGTCAACAACAAGATGCTGTTACTAGTTTTACAAATGTCCCGAAAAACGACAATACTGGTGGTGGAAACAATGGTCGTAATATTAAGAATGGTAATGGAAATGCTGTTGGTGATAGTGGTGCTTCTGAATCGGTACCTGGTGGATCTATCAATCGTAATAACAACACATCGCCACAGGATGGCGAAAGACAAATCGCCACGATTGAAACACTACCCCGACCAATACCCATTCCTACCGTCACCTGTGATTTAGCTTCTGATATTTCAACGAGTGATGCCGGCGACGTTGCACCAGATGTTGAAGAACAGAAGGATACACTCAAGGTTTGTACGCTAGACAGTGACGGATCAACTATTGAAATTTGTACACCAATCGACAATAAACGAATTGATGAAATTCAAGTAGGTCATAATTTTCATGCATATAGAATTGTAGAGATTGTGTCGTAAAGTAGATATAGCTTAAAATAATCCCCTATATACTGTATCCTTTATGCATAAATCATTCGATACTATTAATTTTAACTGATTTATTCGAATGACAGTCTTTATGAAACTTGAGACGTATTCCAGCTGCGAGAAGAAATAATGTAACGAACCGTACAACTGTTCTATTGACACTATCTGAATTTCGGTATGATTGACTGATGTGTTTGTATCTAGATGAAAGTAATCCAATAAATATATCATTGGGACCGTTTCTGACAAGTGGGAGAGAGCGGGGCAAATTGGGCATAGTAAGAAAAAATTACTGGAAAAGTGAAGAAAACTTAAACTAGAGCACCTAGGAAAAAGCACAAATGTCTTAAAAGGACACAAACCTTAGAAAAGTTACGTTATTGTGTCTCCTACAGATTGCTGAACTTTCTCTGTTAGTAGGGGCAAGTTCAGCAATTGATTTTTTAATCTATTAATTAATGTAATCATTAACTACAATTAACATGCAGCAAATATAGTACATTCATTGTACCTACTAATAATATTTCAAAAAAAATCAAATAATTTGATTCACCGGATATGAATTTTGAAACAATCACACTTCAAATTTAAGAATGACAATAATATAGATTCCTTCCTTATAGATCAGTCCTTTAATTTAAATTTTAAGTCTTTAGATTCTAAAGATATTAACGCTATACGAAGCGTAAGTTGCTGTAAAAGTAACATTTGCCGAACTTGTCCAGCTCTCTCCTAGATATTCAACACATTATGTTAATTTGAATACAACACAAAGCACTAAACTATTGTATTTCATCGGCAAAACTTATTATCACGGGAACAATACACAAATGGACTTTTATAATCGAACAATATCAATCGCCCGGCGCATCCACCATTTTGCATCCAACTTCAATATTTTAATTCTACATTTATAAATACATAAACGTACATCATTACTTGTACATTATATTGACACTGAGATTTTCTATGAAAATCACAAATAAAGCCATTATTAAGAGCCTTAACAACCATTGAACCTCGTTAAGTAGTAGCGTTCTAATTAGATGCTTATTAAACAAATTCCGTGCTCAATTAAAACTCGCTTTTCGTTCGCATATTACTCTTGTAAACAGCTTGTTCTCAATTTTTTTTTTTTTCAACTAAGCATAATAGCAGCAGTTGAAACTCTAGTTACCAAACAAAATGAATCTTTGATTAATAATAATTTAACACATACTGTAATTGGGTATGGATCCTGTTATAATTTAATTAGTTGAACAATCTGGAAAGGGGATTTGAACACGAATTGCATACTTGACTTTGATTAATATACGTTAAGCATTATCAGATCAGTACAAAGTTTAACAAAGCTATACTTGGATGTCTTCTTTGAGAGAGAATTTTGGAACGTATCATTTTTTTATAACTAAAACTATCTTGTAAGATGAGAATTGGTTTCACAATAATTGGTTTAACAGAAATGTGCTGACCACAATGTGTGGATCTAAATTACTTAAATTATTGTAATTACTCATTCCTGCTTTAACACGATCACATTCACACAAGAATTGCTGTTCTTTGAACATTTCTTGTGCGATCTTATTACTAGCTAGTGACGAATTTTCTCTTAATTGCTCGTTCTCAACGACAGTTACGCTAAGAACTTTTTAATAAAATTCCATTTAAATTTGATACTTTTAGATATTTTGACAAGAAATTTAGAGAATCTTATAAAACAATTCTGTCGTGTTTGATAAATTTCATATAATTGTAGTGGTAAATAATCAATAGTTTATTGTATAATTGAATTGATCATAAGTAAAGCAGAGAATTACAAATATGATGATAACAAATAGTGTTGCCGATTATATTCCGGCAATCTTAGACCTAACAACGATGGTGGATTAAATTGTCGGTAATCGAACCCAATAACAACAAGTCGATTGCTTTGTAGTAGGTAACCTTTCAAGAGGAGACTACGAATTTAAATCCCAATAACAAATATTACTGGTGCAATTAAATCGAATTTAGTTTGTAGTACTAGAGAGGATTTACAAGTTTATCGAATTAAAGCGATTAATAATTTTTATAGTGGTAAAATTATTTGGTGTTGGCGGTAATTTAAGTGATTAAAACATTCAGATTCAGAACAGTAATTAAATTGGATGTAAAGTCAACATTTCTATTTCGATGAGAATATTATGAAGCACTTGCGGATTTCTTGTCTACTTTCAAAGAGATTACACCCAGACCTATATATTTTATTTGAAATTGGCAATTAGGTTACCTTTTCCCATTCCAGCTTGGCTATATAGTTGCGTTGATGTTGTACCATTTCTCTTTGAATTTGTCTTTAAATGATTTCGTTTGGTTTTTTTTCATTTGCTTTGTTTGCAGGTGTTCACTAGTGCCCAAGTGGTACGTAATCCATTGGCCCAATGCCAATTCCGTAGTTCAACATTATCAGTAAATGGTGAATTACAACAGCAAGCAGCGGCAATGTCCAGAATGAGACAGCCATCAATGGGCATCGATACAGATATGGTAAGCGAATTCGATCCAAGCAGTTCAGATTCTGGTGTTGTGTCACGTTGTGCTGTTGTTAAACCATTAAAATTCAGACTATGTAAACCGATATTTGGACGTAGTAAAATAAGTAAAAATCGTCGCCCAAACAAAGATAAACAACCATCATCTAGTAGTCGTGAACAAATAACAGTTGAACAAGAGATAGTGACTAAAGTGCAAAAACCACGTGATCCTGAACGTGAAAAACGTCGTATAGCTAGGAAAAAAGAGAAACGGGCAACATTAATTTTAGGATTAATAATGGGCTCATTTATTGCCTGTTGGTTGCCGTTCTTCTTTATGTATATTTTACGTTTAGCATACGATATACCAGCAATTGCATTCTCAACAGCATTTTGGTTGGGCTACATGAATTCAGCATTGAATCCTGTTATTTATACGATTTTTAACAAGGACTTTCGAAGGGCTTTTAGGAGGATATTGTTCAAGTGATGTTTGGCTTATGTGTGCTGTTACGAATGCGTCACTAGACGAATACGTACAGCACAGTATCGTAGTGCACCTAGTGCTCTATATCGGCATTGAGAGAACTCTTCGACAATCCTTCATCTACCTACACACTGTACATACCATAAAAATTTAATTAAAACCATCACTAATTAATATTACTATAAGATACTCTTAAATATGTGTACATTTTGTTACTTCTTGTTACATATATATTGTAAATATTTAGATATAGTACTGCATGGTGTTCGATTAAATACACCATGCTCTTGAGACTTGTTTTCTATCTATATTTCAATTGGTTTTATCATAAATTTTATTCGTTACAATCGTAGTCACCCCTAATTATTGACAAAAAAATAATACATATACATAAATATTATATGCAATACTGTTTCTAGCTGTGGAATTCTCAATCGTGATAGTTCAAATCGTTTTCTAGAAAACGTATATTTAAGAAATAATAATATTAGTAATAATAATGTAGTTATTATTATTGTAAGCTAGTCGATAAAGTTTTTTGTATTTTATAGAATTTTTAAATAATTAATCTCATCAAAACAACACATAGTCTCAAATCAAACTATCTATTCTAAAAAAAATTATTCCGTAAAATATTGTTCAACTTTTGCCTTAAATTCGCATCTTTTAATTCATTTTTAATCATAATGAATCAATTAATTGTTAAATACGTAGAGATATTGTCCAATTTTTTTTCTTCATACAACTAGGTTATTTTAAACATAAATCTATATAGATACGTTGAAAATAAATTTCAAAAATTATATACATACCTATATATTATATTAACAAATAATAATAATGATAATAATAATTATAGAGAAATTTTCGAATATAGTTGCATTATGGAGTGGATGTAATAATATCAAAAAACAATTAGGGTCGATTACGATTGTCTTAATTTTATATAAATTAATAAATCTTTTATAAATAAAAAATATGGAGCAATGACTACCACTGTGATAATATAACGCTTTCATTCTGGAATTTATCGTAATCTAAAGACAAATTCAAAAATACTATTATTATGTGTTTTTAAGGATCTTTGATGTTTAGAAACTCCATTTCTTGTAAATACTTTATATGATAGTTATAACAATAATAATATTGATCAAATTATAGGATACTACATTCGATTCTAATCATTCTGAAAATGAAAACAAACAATAACGAGTTGGAAAAGGGGCCGAATCGAAGACCCGGCCTAGCAACTTCCCCGACTGATCAGTCCCAGTAGTTAATCATTAATTAGAAAAAAATTTTTCTACGATCAAGAGAAAATTGTCAAATTTCTGCGAAAAGCACAGTGGTTGCGCTCTCGCCTGACATCTGTTTGCTACGGGGTTCAATTCTCGCCAGAATAACTTTATTTTTTTTCTTTTCAATTATGGAAATAATCATCTTTACTATTTTGTTATTTTATTCTTAACAAATAGAAAACTTTACTTTACTTAATGCCTCTATGGATAGTAAATAGTATATTAAAAAACGAGTTTCAGAAGTCGACAATTCCTGCATGAGACCAATATTAAAAAACGAGCCGCGAAGCGGCGAGTTTTTTAATGGTCGAATGCAGGAATTGACTTCTGAACCGAGTTTTTTATACTATTTTTCCTATTTTGCACCCCCTTGCACCCTATTTGCAAAAAAAAATAAATTTTGGAAATTTAGGGAATTTTATAGGAGTTGGTATTGTAGGTGTGACCGATATTCAATTTTTGTATCTAGTATCCATCAAGTTGATTTTCAATTGTTTTAGTCTCCATTTTCATTACAATTTTTAAGTGAAAATGTGTGACCACTTATCGTGTACTCCACCCGAACTGTGGGAAATTGTTGAAAATGCAATGGAGAAACAATTTGAATTAAATGAAATAAAATTTTTATTTAAATTGACTGTTTTTAATATCTGTCAAAAAGTGACATTTCAATAATAAGGCAAGTGTTACCAACTTCTAAAAAATAAATTATCCTAGATATTTCTACACTCAAAGTAGTTAAGAAATATTTCATTTCCACACTACTTTTTATGTCAAAATAAGTCTATTTCCAACGCAAAATAGGAAAAGTATTATTACTCATTATGTTATCCATTACAATAAATTCACAACAAAAGATTAAACAAATATTCCAGTAAAGCTTTTAACAAAACCAAAGATGTCAAAATCAGCACCGAAATTTAAAAAAAAACAACGCAATTATTTACACCTACTCGATCTTTCACGAAACAGTCTTGTTGCTAGACAACGGCCGTAAATCCTGATTTATATTTGATATATTAATGTCTTATTCTTTTGTCTTGCGTACATACTTGATTAGTAAAGAATCACTGTCCATCTAATTAATTTAATCATTATAAGTCGCCAGATTGAAAAATATCGCACATGATGGGTATTATTTCTGACATAAAAGCACATGCCCTTTTGATTGGTGATATCAAATTAATACGTTATCTTACATTTTTTTCAATCAACCCCCTCCCCCGTCCACCCCCGTTGTCCGATTGGCACCAAAAACTAATCAACTCGAAAGTCCACGGAATAGTTGATGCTGGCCAAATTTGAACGCAATCGGTTAAGCCGTTTTTGAGTAATCGTTGGAGAAACGACACACACACACACACACACACACACACACACGGACATCATGCTAAAAACTTCAAAAACGTGTTCAGGGGACCCCAAAACGTAAAGATCTGGTGAAATCTCGAATTCGAAATTTTGGTCCGAAACTAATAACTTCCCTACCCTCTGGTCGGGGAAGTTAATAAATATATAGTCCATATATGGAATGAATATTTTTTAATTAAATCAAACAACAAAACTCAATTTTCTTTTAATTTATTTTTTCCGGAAATAAAATGAACGACAGGCGAATAACTGTAGAAATAGCTGGGCAATATTTCTTCTATTCATTTGAAATAATGGTGTAAGATGTCCTTAAAACAACCGTAAATACACAAGGGAAAAAGAAAGAAATGAATGCGATGCTCCATGATGAGTGAATAAATGTCGAAATCTTTGTCTCTTAAGAATAAAAAAGGAAATTTTCTTCAAACTAATGGAGATAATTATAGCCAACTTGAATTCAATGCTTTCATCGGAAATAGGGCAATATACTTGAAGAAACCACGAACAATGACAAAGATCGCCCCTCTGCTTTCCTTAAACTGTCTAAAATGACTTTCAATTAAAAAAAAAATGTTACTATTTGCTGCTTTATAGGTATATTTAATTTTCAATATTGTGGTGAAAAAATTAATATCAAAATCGACTTATGGGACCAATAATTTCCGTTTATCTATTTCAGTTCAGCTTAAATTCAGAATTATTGATCGAATGTAGTATTCATAGGAGAAATTATTAAATGTTGTCCGAGCAAAAACGTCAAAAGTTTCTGCTATAGTTTAGACACCAATTGTATCAAAAAATATATATATATATAATATAGGAAATAGAAACAACATAAACCCTGGAGGCCAACGGTCGTCATCTCTTTGTACGCCCTCGAATTTCCCAATAAATACTTCTCATTACTATAAACAACAAAATAAATCAAATTATTAAACATAGTTGATTATTGATTAGTATGATTTATATATGAAATACAAGACACGTTGCCTTGGCGAGGTCTCCAGTGGAAGTCTTCCACGAGCCAACGGGGCCCCCAGCCTCTTTAACTCCTGAGCAAAACAAAAAAAAAAAACACAAATATTATGTATGTATTATTATTATTGATTCTTGCAACGAAAACTATGGTGCTATAGACTGTTTGTATGGTCGATTTATGGGTGACACCCTCAAATCCACAAATCGACCCTAGTGTGGCCCCGTATGGCGATATTTTAAGAGTCGCTATGAGCCCGCGACTCTTCAATATCGCAAGCTCTTTTATCTTTGTTAATACGTCTTTAGTATTAATTGTTAATATTAAAAATAATAATAAAATACAAAATCATAATAAACCAATTATGAAACTTAATAATATTGTCCTATATTTGTGTGTGTACGTTTTTTCCGTGAAATAATAATACTATTATAAGATTATGAATAAATCAATAATGGTAATAAATGTTGAGTTTCATTTTAAAGTTGTCTTCCACTAGTCTTCTAGGTATAATAATATAAATGTTGGAGAATTTTTCCCATTACAGTAGAATAGTGAGCTGTAAAATTTACGACTCTTGAAGCTTGATGCTTTCAAAAAATCATCTTCTATATCTGGATTATAACTGTAGTGTTTAACCACAAAAAAAAGAAAAATACATCTCTACATAGAGTAAAAAAGAAACATAAACTACAAAGAAGTAAGCAGGAAAAATCACAGTGGTAAAATCGAGCCAGAAGACTTATTAGAATGAATTATAAAACGTACAAAATAGACATGTTTTCTAAAGTCTAGATTTCCATTGTTGCAGCATTAAAATGACACTAATCTATCTACCTTACAATTGTACACAAGTTCAATACTGTCGTCTCTTTGTTGTGTACCACTCATTAGTCTTGTGCAGTTACAAAGTAGACTTGTAAATTATTCCAATATATAAAACCAGTAGCGTAAAATACACCCGTGCAACTTACGCAGTGCGAAGGTAGAGTTAGGGGTCTACTCTCAGAGGAAGCTCAACAACGTTTATAGTTCTTCTTGAAATACTAAAGCTAAATAATGTAATAAATGTATCTTAATTATTTAGGTATTTGCAGTGGTACAGGTTAACCTAAAGGACCTTGAAGGTTAACTCCAGGCTAATCCTGAGAGGCTCCGGGTGCGGATTATGGGTCCGAGAATTTCTCTTCCCCCTCTATATTGTCCTTGTCTTTCTTCCCCAGTTTCCTGGTCCTACAAAAGTTCAGCCAAAGACTTCTATCGAGCTCCTGGATCTTATTCCAGGAGCCTGCATTAGGAACACCAGCTGCCATCCATTTGGATCTTGCCTTCGGTCTCCTATATTCCAGGTTTTGGTATTCAGCGTCTGGTTCTGCATCGCAACCCTTCAACTTGCCCTACAGCCACTGTCTGAAGGGCTTCCCCTTAGATGAGTGTGCATTTGGACATCGCCCTCTCCGGTCACGATTTTGACTCCTAGTCGAAGCAGGAGACAACCATTGCTCGACTGAGGTCCTTCTTCTTCACCCTCAAGCTCATCGAGTCTGGCAATCAGGCTGGATTCGATGAGCCCAGCATAACCCTTCTCAATGAGTTTTCCTGGATATCCCTGTAGTGAGAATCTTAAAAGGTATGATTTGACGAAAGCGTAACAAATTAACAGGCTTGCTACAACAAAAGACGAACCCAATTACAGTACAGGTACTTCTAATTTTTTAATTTTATTTCAATTTGAATTACCTTTATTGGATTTCGATTATTAAGGTCAATTGTGCTTTAAGAATAACAATTTCGCAGCTTTCGCGCCACATATTCTAATTCTTATTTCGTCATAATTTCAGGCCCACTAAATAGTTGTTTGTTGGCAATGCCATGTCCATAGCGCTGAAAATTTTATTACAAAAGATGCAGAACTAAGATAGAAACAGAATTCTGAAATTTTGCGAAACTTCAGCAGTTGCGGAACACTGAAAGCGGAGGTCCGTCACACCTTTACTTTGCATCCACAATTTGTAAATTTTATAAGCGAACGTTTTGTTCAAAATTTCTTAGAGTAAAATGTAAAAAAAACATGTTCCAATTTGTTTCTTTGTAATTCGAAAAATTTTCAAAATTATGCAAAATTTGGTATTTTTTATAACCAAAAAATCTCACAAAAATTGACAACTCTTCGATGAGTAAATTGAAAAGGACTGGTTGTGAACAAAATAAGTCCTTTCATCTACTAATTTCAGTATGAAGTATATTTTTAAATAATAGAAGACGCAAAATTTGAGGGTGGTATTTCGGCGAAACTATTCTACCCATTAAAATTGATTACAATTTTTATTGTCAACAAAATTCCAAGATTTTCTAATGAAATAGTGACTGGAAACTTTGTTGTTTCCTTAATTGCTCTTCAATTTTCTCTATTATGCTTACGAATAAAAAAAATAACTGAATTATTCATAAATGGCCGGTTTTTCGCGTTTATATTATTGTCTTTGTTCTATTTTTTTTGTGATTAATTATAATAATTTGCATAAATGCTATATTTAGATGTAAACATTTAAAAAAAGATTGTGTTGTGTTTTTATTAATCTTACTACTTATTTTTATGATTAATGAATAATTAAAAATTACAATAAATAGGATAAAAAATAATGGTAAAGTCCCGGAGAAAGTATTCGTGTTTTTTTTTGGCTTCACTCTGAATTTTTTTAAATGGTTTTCTGATATTTTATTTAAACATGGATTAATTTTATTCGAAGGTACGATAATGATAGAATAACAGGAAATCTAGATGGGAACACAATTAATACTCAACATGATTATTGAAGGCAGTCCTAAATAAACTCTATTCCTGATATTTTCTTTTTCGTACAAATAAAACTTGTACAATTTTGGTCAGCTAGTGAAAATAAGAAATCCCATTTTCTAGCTATTTACTTACAATAGTTTATCTTTAGTGGCTTTCCATCTTCTGTAAAAAAGACTCTTCGTTGTCTTCAAGTCTAATTTAAGTAGTAGCTGACTAAAAAAAGCTCGACGTCTATAGACGGCATTTACGTCAACGTGTTAACGTACTGTAAACGACGAAATCACTTTATTTATGAAAACATCATCATCCACTTCAAAGTCATCTTTGTTATATTTGAAACACCCGTCGTCTCCAGATCGTAAATTGGAAACATCAAACTAAAATTTCGTTAGTGTGAAGGCAACCAATAATACAATCAGTCCCTATAGTATGATGATGATGATGAATGATGGATGTATAGTTGTAGAAACCTGAAATTCACTCTATATATCGTTTATTGGTAACGTGCAGACGGGCTTAATCAACTGTCAGTCTTTAGATCTAATTAGATCTAATAGTTTCATATTCTCTAACAAACTTCATTCTATATTATTGGAATACGGCTCCATCTCCATTCCTGTGGGAAATTATGACAAAAAAAAATGTTTGAAATGACAAATTTGTGAAAAAAAAATCATATAGGAAAGTGCATATTCATATTCAACACATTGAAACAACACAGCTGACTCTTGAATTTACATAAACAAGGTGTGACTTATTGGCAAACAGAAGCCCAACTTCCATATCCCATTTATTATACTCTTCATTAAGATACCATTTCAGTACTGTAGAATGTATGATAGGTATACAGGAGTATATGTAATCTCACAACAAATTCGCCTGGAAAAGTTTTTACACAAATTTCCAAACATTAATCAACTCAAGCTTATATTATTATTCGCTTTAAATACATCAAAACAGTATTGTTTAAAATGAAGGTAGAATAATAATAACAATATTAATTAAACCAAATTTAATTTGTCTTGTACGCAATCTAGTTTTACTCATCATTATACAGTGATAACAGTCGTTTTGATTTCTGTTTTCAACAGGAAATTTATTTCCAAGTCCATAACAAGAACTCGACCACATTAAAACTTTATAGATTGTGCATTAATCAAATTTTTTTAGTTGAAAGAACAATTTCCATACGAAAAATCTTGCTGTTGTTATCCAGAAATCGCTTTAGAAACAAATCGAATTGAATTTTAAATAATCATTGATCAACATGACACAATTTAAACTATCATGATTTAATAAAATCACTATCTTCTCTATCTTCTTCAATTAAACATATTTGTTTTTATTGTAAATATTTTTAACTTTATATTATACTTTATTTAATCTTGTAGATCTTAATTGTATACTTTGTCTGCTCTAATTTAATTGACTCGACTGTGTAATAGAATAAAATAAACAATTGTCCCAGGTGTCTCTGCCAGATTTCGCGATTCTTATCGAATTATAGAAAATTGAAGAGAAATTCAAATCTAACAAAAACATATTTCCTAGAAGAGCTAAATAATATTGAAATTATTTAGCTGTTAAAAGTAATGTAGACAAGTTTTTAAAACGAATGGGAGCTTTCAATTTAATTAATCTAAATGCAAATAAGAGAAGCTAGTTCCTTAATTGTCTTTGGCTTTTTAATGCCCTTTAAATCACACCTATCGCACTAATTTAGATAATTTCTAAGATTTTCTACCCTATATAGGGATATTTCAGCATTTTTCGTATTATAAATGAGCTGCCTCATAATTTTTTCAACCGTTGTAATGATTTTGATTTATTTTGTTAACATCAAACGAAAATGCTTTAATTATTTTTAAATGAAGAAAAATCGGAAATTAACTTGCACAATCTTGTTGATAATTGTGTAATTCTACAATATTATTTATTCATCGCCTTTTTGAGTTGCTCCTCGTGATTATTAAATTAAAAAAATTATTTATTTAGATAATAAATAATAATGGGGGATTTAATCAGAGAGATCACATGATTTTGAGCATGTGCTAATTATCTTATTTAATTAACCCATAGTGGATTCATATCTATTTTTATATATATTTTTTTGTTGTTATTTGTTTTTGTTTTTTTTATTATTTGTTTCAACAAGCCTGTTTCGCTTCATTGATTCTTCTTCGTCTTTCAAACTATTTTGTTGTCGATCAGTGTTGGATGAAAACTTTGAAATTGGGTCATTGTTCATTTATCCACTCACAAAACATAAAGTTTCCAATTTATTTAACACAACACACTGGATAGAGGGATGTAATTAAATTTTCTTTCTACCCAACAATCTTCAAGCTATCAACAACAAGAAAAAAATGTAACTAGAAATCTAATACTGGTTTAATTATCTTTTTTTTAAACAATTTTTATAATATTTTTATTATTCATTACGCTACTATGTTTGTTATCTTATTATTAACATAATAAAATTACAACAAATTGAGTCACCAACACATGGTCTTTAAATGATTCTGTATATCTTTTCTATAATCAATTATTGTATTTCAAAATAAATTTAACATAATTCCATTGAAAGTTGTAATTATAATAAATATGTAAATTAATGCAGTATCATTATTATTGATTTAATTTAACCAACCTTGAAATCTAGCACTCATCATGGAATATCTTGAAAAACTGTCTTTAGTATAGTACTTTGAGCAAAAATTTAGCCATTCCAAATGAATAACAACTTCAATTTAATGGCAATAATCTTGGAACAAGCAAGTTTACCAAGTTCTCCTCAAGGATATCCTTTATAAATAACCAAATTAATGAGCTATCTGTTTAAAATAAAATACTAATTTGAAAAATAGACGTTTTAGTCCATTGGCACGTTAAAATATCAGTGATTGGAAGTAATTAAATTACATGTAATTGAATTACCTAATTCAATTACTTTTTAGAGTAATGGGTAATTGTAATGAATTACTTTTTGCAATCGGTAATTAGTAACTGTAATTCGTTACTTTTTACATGTAATTGTAATGGACATTTCCATTACTTTGCTCAATTACTTTGGGTGCTACTTCTCACTAAATAGTTCATTTAATTTCGTTCTTTATTAAAGTTTACGTTTACCAGAAACTACTTGTTTTATTATATCCGAATCATTAAAATAATGGTTAAAATTATTAACAGTGTTGCTATTATTGTAAATGGCAAGCAACGTTATTTCGTTAGTTTGCAAAAAAATTATTAAGTAAAAATAATTGTAAAAGTAATTGCATTCCTTTTTTGCAGTAATGGGTAATTGTAATTCATTACTTTTTGAAAAAAGTAATTAGTAATTGTAATGAATTACGTTTTTGGTGGAGTAATGGGTAATTGTAATTCAATTGCATTTGTGGAGTAATTGTTCCAATCACTGTAAAATATCAATCCAAATTCTAAACTATCGATATTTAAACAAGAATAAAGGAGTTGTCATCATACTATAAAAAGTATAAGTAATGGTGAATATAATGGAAAAGTGAGTATTTGAACTTGAGCCAGATAGATCAGAATATCTCTAGACAATATTTAACAATGCAAAAATTAGAGTTACAGGAAAAATTTACTTGGCTCACAATTCTTTGCTAATTTTAAATTGATGGTAAGTTCAAAACATTCAGTTACTTTACTTTGCTTATCATCAGCCTTTATTACTTCAAGACAAAAGCAACAATCGCTTATTTATCAAAAAAAATGAGAATTTTCCGGAGGTTCTACCACAATTAAAAATTATATATAAGAGAACATGGAGAGTCTGATACAGTTTTACAGCATGATTAAAATATAAAATACAAAGTGAAATTTTTAGGTTTACTCGATATTATCTGAATTATGATAAATTCTCGCCAGTAATACGACTATTGCTGTTTCTGTAGAGAATCAAAAGTCTCGGTTTAAAAAAACTGAAAGTCCCTTAATTACTTTAACATCTCTTGTTTTAGAATTTGAACGAAACAATTTGAATTATGTCTAAAATATCGACAATGTCGGAGATATACGAGATGAAAGTGAGGACGACAAAAAAGTGTATCTGGAAAGAGACCTGTAAGTGTAAAATTTATATTTTAGGTCTATTACAACACAAAATATCTAAATAGTAGCACATTTCAAGAACATGAAATTTTTTTATTAGGTTTGTTACTCGTAATAGAAACATTACCAAAGATATTTCCTCGTAAAACAATGACAAAGTGAATGTAATGTTGAAAAAAAAGGGGGAAGAAAAAATGAATGAATCTTTCTACATTGTCATCTCAGCACCCTATTACCTACCCTGTCAGAGTAACTGTTCGAACAATGAGCTTTGAGTGGATGATTGTATTCATATTCCTCGACTTCTTATAGCTACTCTACTAAAGTCTTGGAAATCATAATGGGTCATTAACTTTTCGCATGTAATATCGCCTCAAAATGGTTAAAGAACGATTAATGAGGCAATATACCAGAGATCTTTTCGTTATATTAAACCAGAACTAAAAGGGGAAATTTTTGCTCGTTTTTTGATTAGGAAATAGGAATTTTAATATTTTCGATTATAATGCTGTATCATTTCAATAAAATAACCATTAAAATAATTGTAAACATCATATGCGTTGCGTTGTAAAATTTTGATAATAATTATTAGAAAAACGACATCAATATAAATTTCAGTCACGTATACTAACATTATTTCATTCTCAGATATCTTGGGTATACTCGTATATCCGCATATTGTAACAGTCATAGATGACAACGACGACTATATGGATATGATGGGGTGGAAATGCGACAATACCACTATTTACGAATAAGCGAATTTAATTTTCTATTCCATCTTGAAATGTTGGAAAATTCTACAACAACAAAACCAATGTAAAACACGTAGTTACAACATACAAAAAAATCGAATCTTATCTTTAAAATATATATAAGAAAAGTGAATCTTCACTGGCTTGGTTTTGTAATTGTGTCGCCAGCAACAAGAATCCTAGAAGGATTAAGTTAAATGCCCTTGAATCTGCCATCAGTTGATTAATTCTATTTCTTTTAAGATATATTACTTTAAGTTTAGCTATAAAACCGTCTCGACGTGACTATAGTGGCAATTCTTTATAGTTTTTATTGTTTTTGGAATTTCTCTTTTAGTCATCTAGTTCTAGCACGACAAGTTTTCCGAAGAAAAAAAACACCCAACATTTCCACTATTTTACTAGATTACATCGTGCAATTCTTAAACGAATACAACGTACAATATCCAACTAAATCCGGCTGGTTCAACATTATAAAAATTGTAAAAAAACTAAAGCTGTCGTAAGTAACTCAAATACAGGTAAGAATCCACCTTTCTCTTTCACTACCGAAAAAAAAACACGATGTTTTTCGTACGATTCTACAAGAATGACAAACTACATTGGCCAGATATCAAATCCTGGTGCGTTTCAAGGCCCAAAAAGTAACTACTGGATTCTATTTTTGATTAACGCTTCTATGGACCGGTTCTTCTTCCTATACTTTTAGTTTCGTCTTATATCGTGGGAAGAGAAACTGAACTTAAGCCATCGCTTAGGCTCTAAAACTAACCTTGATCATGGAAAGGTAGCTCTATTTCCGGTTATAACTCCATACTGATTACTAAAACATTTAACAACTTGTTGATAAAAAATGATTCATTTTAAAATAAATTTTAAATAAATCTGCAAACAATACAATGTTGAAAAAAATACATTAGTAATTCAGAATTTTAATGAAATTTCGTAATCAAATTTGTAGTATGCGTCATTTGCATTTTAATTCAAATACAAATAAAATCTATAGCAAATTTACGTCAATGGTTGAGAGAAAAAATTCGTAGCAAATCAGTATTCGGCGTAGTCTTAAGTAGGTGATATTATATTTGAATTAAAATTTTTATCTACTTATTTGTAGAAGACACAAATCTAGATTTATCCAGTTTTGGAATTTTATAAGTAAATCAAAATATAACAATATCAACGAAAAATAAAACAATATTTACAACGGTAAATTTTCTTCATAAGATCTTATCGAAAACAAGAATCTCACGAGATACGATTATAAATCAATTTATTACGAAAACTTCCAACTAAAACAATTTGTCAACAGAATTTTGTGAATAAATCTGAAATTTTGTCGATGCATTGAAATAAAAAATAAATAAATAAAAAGAAAACTTAAAACAGACAGCAGACCCATTTTCTAGTTTAAAAATAAACGTGACATCAATCACAATAAAAGTAAAGCTTTAGTTGCTTAAAGCTTTCTAAGCTTGGATTCAATGCACACTTGTTTTCAAGTAGACTATAGAATTAACAGAGCAAAAGCTTGGACTTAAGTCGAACTTAGTGTGTGACGACTTTATTACTATTCTTTATATTCGTCTTTAAACACTTAAAGCTTCATTTCATTTTCAGATTTACAGACAAATTTTCCATTTAGCTCTTATTTAATATAAGCTCTATCTACAATTAAGATCATTTAAATAATCGATAACGATACAATAATTCTGTATTGTTAAGTAATTTATCGAAGATTGTTCGAATAATTAACTCTAATCAAGATTTCAAGCTTATCTGGCGTCTTTGTATGGTACACAACTGGTATAGTTGTCGATTGTAGTAATGATGAAGACATCATTAAGGAATACCATAGATAAATCTAGCAGTGATTAAGTCAACACATGTTTAAATGAAACATTTGTTTTTCGTCTCATTGTTAACGTGAATAAATAAATATATGATTAAATAAAGATTTACTCGAACCAATTATAAAATAATTCTAACTAACAATAAGAATTACAACAATAAATGAATACTTTTTTAATGAATTTAAAAGAAAATTGGATAGCCTTAACAATTAGACTTTAATTATCGTTATATTATTATTAAGGACTTTGATGTATAAAATTGATAAAATGCTCAGTACATAATTAGTTATTTGTCCTTATGTGAGAGGAAACAGAAAAAATTCCCCTTGAAAATCTCTTGATTATTTTCAAAAACGGATACCTATTTGTTTAAAAATAAATGAAAATTGTATTAAAAAAAATATACGGTGTGTCTGTTTTAAATGTGGTTGATTTTTATGAACGTCCTATTAATTGGCGAGCAATTCGAACAAGAGCTTGCAAAAATTCCTAGGGAGATCGCTGGAGAACATTTTACTAAAAGTAGAACCTCGTAGCGTATTTAGAAATTGGTTAAAAAACGATCGTTTTCGATAATGTCGCGATGTTCAAAGATGAACTTGACACGGAAAACGACTAAAAATGACTCGACGACCCCACCAACAGTGTTTTTTTTTCGTTTTTCTTCCGACTTCCAAATGAGCTACAAGGCTCTAATTTTGCTAAAATGGTCACCACGGACCTTTTTAAACAGCCTTAAAATATCGAATCGTTGGCCAACTAGTGAGTTTCATGAGAATCGTCCACATTTAAAACTGACACACTGTATAGGTTTAATGAAACTGAATTACATTTTAAATTATTGAAAATCTGTTTAGTAATAACACGAATTATTTATTTTGTAAATTCAAAATACGGCTGACTAATTCTAAATACTGTTGTTATTATTCTATTATTATTGTTACAATAACAAAAACGACGTATTATTTATAACCAATTTTATAAAAATAGCAAATCTATACAGGTTAATTAATAATTTCAGCGTGTGTGAGTAAAAATATGCGGTTTTCGTCTATTTTAAATAACAAGAAATCTAAAAATATCAGATTATTGTAGGTACTTTTCTATATTTGGAATAATTATTGTTTACGTTTATAAATCTTAATAGTTTTGTTTGTGGAATACAAAATTATCAGCGAATGTTTAATTTTATATTGTGTCACATCTGTAATTTCAATCTGTTTTTTTTTGACGTTTCATTTTATTGCGTTACTATTAAGATCGTTATAACCGGCTATAGCCTTGAAAGGAATGTACGCAAGGCTGTTGAGCAACTTCTCGTTGTTATTAGAAGTCATGAACTTTTCTCTCTTGCCTTTAGCAGAACGCACAAAAAAACTTCTCTGTTGTTGTACATAAATAGTGAAACTCTGTTTTAAATAACAAACAAAGAAAAATTGACAACAATACAATTAATTGCTGTAAGTGTATTTGTTGTTTAAATTACTACCAATAGTAAATTACAACACAAGTACAGAAAGTCGTTGCAGAACGAGTATGAATACGAGTGAAGCAAGCGCTGCAACGTTCATACGAGTTCTGCAACGATACTTTCTGCACGTGTATTGTATACTATTTTTTCTACGATAATACAAAATAGACATAAATAACTGAAAAAGGTAATTAAAAAAGAATTAATAATTTTTTTTATAATTATCAACCTATCATTGATTTAAATGGTGAAGATCAACTTTTAACAACAATAATAATAATAATAATTTAATGTATTTAAATTAACCGAGATTATAATCAAACATCATAAGTTTTTAGTGCTCGACTCGAATCCCTCGATTTTTTTCAAAATTGTACATGTAAACATTCTAGATGGTTAAACTGTGAGTGCGGAAAGTAACTTTCCCGCACTGAGTGCGCTAAAAGGTTACTTTCGATAGCAGTATAGATTATCAAAAAGAGAGATATTCCGCACTGTCATAAAAAAAATTAATATTGTGCTTTAATTGTTTTGGGAAATATTTTTTTTATTTAATGATAATGAAGTTTCGAATGGATTTCGGGGAAAAATACTGATAAATATTTATATAATTAGAAAAATGTAATTATCATATTTAATAATCTTGAAGGCGTGACAATTTCGCAATATGTTCATTATTAATTCCTACGGTTGATGTTAATTAAAAAACTAATATTTTATTTTTAAAGAATCACGAGATGAATTTGATATATCAATACATACGTAGAAGCTGCATTTAAAGATTAATGTTAATTAATAAGTTTATAATCTGATTGGATTAAAAATTAGTCAGAAGAACAATAATGGACGGCTATTAATGTAGATAATACCTAGAATTTATTTAAAAAAATGTATAATTCTTGATTTATGAGCAGAAACTACATTCTTCGTATTAGCAGATCTTTTTAAGTGAAAATTAAAATTGTTTAATTCTGCAATAATTAATTCGTATTATTTTTGCTTAAAGTATGAAATTTCTGGAATTACACGTTTCTTTTAACGAGTGTATTCGTCCCTACATTCAATTCTAAAATTAGTCCCTCTAACATGCCCAAAATTTTCAGATAACAGAGACATTCTTTTTTTAATAATTTGAGCGAATGTCGTGGTGATTCGACAATCCAATTCCTGAAATTACTCAAGACTCTGCAATTCTTACTACCAATCATAATAAGAGTCCTGTTTCATCCTTTCTTCATTGCCTAATTTTATTGTTATCATTATTTGTAAAATGTACAACTAACTATAGGTATCTATCTTTGTCTACAGTGAGTCTAAATTTTTGAGTTTCATCCTGACGGAGTACTACTTGCTCCAAATATTTCATATTTCCTATCCATGCTTCGACACTCACGTTATCTCTAATAAGAATCTCCTTATTTAAAACAACATACAGGGAAAACGACTGTGAAATTCTTAAAATTTACAGCAACATAGAGTGTAAATGAAGGTCAGTAAATGTGACTTTTCTCAAATATTCCCTCGGGTTGTTTACATAAACGTCCTTTTCGTCGTCATCAATATAATTATTATCTTTATTAAAATTACTTAGAAAACAATTAAACTTTGTTGTCGTATTTTGTAACGAAAAATAATAGCGAAATTTCTTGTTCTCTATTGTTTTAATCATTATTAAGTATAGTTATTAGAAGTCCGATAAAAAAATGTCAATCCAATTTGTAAATAAGAGTCGCAGACAACAAGCTATTGTGGATAATAAATTATCTTTAAGCCATACATCTGTATACAATAATGAACTATTCAGTTTCTTCTACTGAAAAGTAATTTTACAAAATAAGGCAATTTGGCAAAATCAATTTGATAAACAAATCGACAGTTTGTCAAATTCTCTAGTCTATTGACTATAGGCATAAGTCATCGGCAAGTTGATAAGACAATGAAAAATAGAGTAAAATATTCAGTTCTTACTGAAGAAGTTGAAGCAAATTTAATCAATAATTTAGAAAATTGGAAGAAAGAGGTTTTCTCAAACGCAGTTTTTAAAGTTGCTAAATTTAGGAATTGAAAATAATCGATTCACCGTAATCCACACGTACAGGCTGTTTGGTCTAAGTATGTTGGGTTCTAAAAAACGAATATTTTAATAATTTGTAGGAGGGTCTTTAAAGAACATTTCAGCAAAATTAGAACCTCACAGCTCATTTGGAAGTTGGTCAAAAACCGCTCGTTTCTGACGTTTGTAGCGATTTTCAAAAACGAACTAAACACGCAAAACGAATTAGAATGACTTTAGGATCCTCACAAAATTGATTTTTTCGTTTTGTTCCATTTTATTCTGGAACAGGTGGAAATATTTCGTATTCTCTCTGGAATACAATGGGAAAAAACGAAAAAAAGCAATGTTGGGAAGGTCTCTGAGTCATTTTTAGTCGTTCTGCGTGTTTTGTTCGTTTTTTAAAATTGCGACATTGTCCAAAACGATCGTTTTTTGACAAACTTTGAAATGAGCTACGAAGTTCTAATTTTTCTAAAATGTTCCCTAGGGACTCTTCTACAAATCCTCAAAATATTTTTCGACTAATAGGAGTTTTTAAGAACTCATCATACTTAGACCTAACACCCTGTATTTAACGTAGATTAAGGTGTTTTGATTACTTTCAGTTTAAATTTACTAAATAAACTTATATTAGAGTGATAGTGAAGGAATCAAAAACGAACATCTTTTCTGTTAAAGCATTCATCATAATTGTACAAGAATTCATTTAGATATTAGACGTGCAAAACGAACAAAGAAAAAAAATTCCATCTCGAACCTTTGTCAGTTCTCACACTTAAGATTAGTTTAGTTTATCTCTAAGGGCCGGTTCTTCTTCGTATACTAAGCCTTGATTCAAACTAAAATCGTGTCTGTAAATCCAGGCTCATTTCTATTTAAGAGAAGATCTTGCTAAGTCGCGCTTAATAGTTCTAGTTGTCAACTGTGTGTAATATTTCTGTCTAAATTCGGTAATATTCAACTGGCAAAGAAAAAGTCAACCAAATTGGTAAGACGGAAAAACTTCCACAATTCAATTCGAGGAATACTCGATTTATAAATATTGATTAGTATGGAGAATAAACAAGATTTTTCCGCTTTGCTA
The DNA here is from genome assembly GCA_039776855.1 of Mylabris sibirica. Lineage (NCBI taxonomy): Eukaryota > Metazoa > Arthropoda > Insecta > Coleoptera > Meloidae > Mylabris > Mylabris sibirica. The sequence continues at coordinate 3,673,785 of CM077843.1, forward strand.
TTTCAATTAGAACGTAAATAAACAAATACTCGAATTAGATTACTTTTCCTTTTCTTCGTATGACGAGTGTACTCGTCCAATGTACTACAATTGCATTTTTACGTGACGTGCATATTCATCGAATATACAGGATGTCCCGTAAGTCGCGCATTTGACGCACAGATAATTAGTTCTTAATTGAATAAAATATCCAATCAACTGCTTGCAATAGTGTTACAAAGTACCGCAGAGAGTAGTCTGGATGGTGAAACGTGGGAAGCGGAAAAGTTAGCAAGCAGGTGACCCTAACGTTGAGAGTAAGGTAGCTCTCACAACTAGGCATGTGGAAAAAATCGATTAATCGATTCAAATCGATTCATTGGGCGAATCGATTCGTCGATTCAAAATAAAAATCATAAATCGATAATCGAGAGTCGATACGATTTTGTTAAATTGATTGAAATCGAACTCTGTTGTGAATCAAAAAATCGATTCAGAAGCGACAATTAAATCAGACAATGAATGGACTATAAAATTGACTAAATTATAAAGAAAAATTACAAATTATCAACACATTGTTGTTAGGACGCGTAAGAATACGTTTTTCGCAAAGGTGAGTTGAGCGCGGGTCGTGTAGTTATAAGTACGTTTTACGCAGTTATACAGAAAGTGCCTTTATTTATTATAATAACGATATTGTTTGGGCAGCTCCTTGGTAGGGAGGAAAGAGGAGATGAAAAGAAAAAAGAGATCGTGTTACGTGGTATGGTTGAACCGGAAAAAAAAGGTTTTTGCTTTTAGGTTCAGCTCCGGATTTCGCTCCGGCCAAAATTTCGTTTAATTCCGGTTTTCGGTACAGTTTGGGTTAGATGCTCTGATTTGAACCATTTTATTAAGATTAAATAGATTCAGTTTCAAAATTTAACCAATTCATGTCGATTCGAATCGATTCGTTGCGATAGAAATCGATTCAGACAATTTCCGATTAATCGGAGTGTATCGATGTTTTTTGCAAATCGAAAATCGATTCGAAAATGGGCGAATCGCACACCCCTACTCACAACGCCATAATATTTATTAATGGTTAATTTAATTTAATCAGTATTGTGAGAGCACTCTTATTGTCAACATCTGTCGCTTTCCTTGTCCACGGCTCATTAATAAGTCTCTTCCCCGCTCTGTTTTTATCGCTACTGATTGGCTACTTAATTTAATTAATTACTAATTACCTGTGCTTCAGATGAGAAAATCGTACAGGACTTTTTATCTTAGAATTTCGTCCCCTATCTGGTTCCTACGCTGAAATGTATGACTTGCGGGACAGCCTGTATACTCAACAATTGATGGTGTCCAACAGTCGTCGTGTCTTTAGAATTATTGATCAATTATAAAACTATAAGAAAATAAAATAACTAATACTAATAACAAGTCAAACACCTTATTATCAAGTGGATTGTGAATACACTTATTGTTAACATTTGACCAACAGTATACAGAGATGAAAATCTAAATGTATTCGTACGAAACTCCTATTTATAGGAGGGTATCTCTAGATCATTTTAGCAAAATTAGAACTTTGTAGCTTCTTTGAAAGTTTGTCAAAAATTGCTCGTTTCTGACAATGTCGAGATTTTCAGACTTAAATATTGACTCGGGGAGTCTCCCAACATTGTTTCTATTTGTTATTCCCTATTTTATTCTGAAGCGGGGGAAAATGTCTCCCATTTTTTCTAGGATGCAATGGTGAAAAACGAAAAAAAAATAATGTTAGAAGGATCTTCGAGTCATTCTTACAATTAGTCGTTTTGCGTGTTTATCGCGATTTCGAAAATTGCGACACCGTCAGAAACGAGCGATTTTTGACCAACTTTCAAACAAGCTACGAGGTTCTAATTTTGTTAAAATTGATCTCTAGACACCCTCGATCTATATTTCAATACTATATTGGTGTTTTCAACACATATCTTGGAATGATCTATAAAAAATCGCGCAAAATCAATTTTTTTCTAGAAATATTCCAATAGTTATTGAGAATTTGAATTCATTTGAATTTATTTCAATTACGATAATAATAAAACAGTATTTTGACTTATATTATCAATAATTTACATTCCTAATGAATAGAACAATGTAAAACTACATACTTTTTCACAAAAAAACCTAGAAGAGTCAGCAGAAATATATTCATATCAATTCATTAAATTCCAATCTATTAATATTTTTCAAATTAAATTAATTATTGTTATATGCTGATATAAAAAGTATTTCCAGTATTTCCGCTGAGTAATTCAATAAAAATTTTTTGTATAAAAAAAATATTGATAAGCAAAGACTCGTACTCACTCACTTTTAATGGCAGTCACCCTTCGAAGACTTAGAAATTTTGTATTGTTCCTAAAGTTATCCAATTCGACTCAAAATATGCGTGTATAAATACTATAAATTCATTATCATCATGATTAAAATTTTTATCACAAGCAATTAAGTACTTACCAATAACTTTTCTTAATTAGATTGAGATATGCACTATAATATTAAACGTTGGGTTCCACAAATTTTCTAGGCTGTTTTATAATTTTGTTTGTTATAATTTATAATAGGTACTTAATAATTTTATTGTACAAATTACTGACTATTGTACTGTTTGTATTGTTTCTAGAATTTACTCTTGATCAAATGGAAATTTGCTAGATTAGAAATGTTCCGATAACTTTTAATTCCATTCTATTATTGTTATTTTACATTATGTTTTATTAATCAATTTTCAGTACAGTATGCCAAACGAATTGATGAATCAGCAATGTTTATTAAATTTGCAGATTAAATCATTATTCGTAGATTATTTTAACCATTATTTTATTATTTATTGAAGCAAATGAAAAAGCGAGTTGTATACTTCAGTTAGTTTCGATTATATTGTTGACTTTTTGTTGTATATTTTATTAATGTAATGTCAGTAAGAACAACATTGAAAGTGTCAATTAGGTACGTATTTAAATAAAGAACATTTGAATGAAATAACAACATTTGTCTACATTTAGAACGGAATAAAACGTTATTATTTTTTAGAATTAAAATATAAAACAAACTTGAAAGTTCTACAATATGGAAGATTCAAAAGTTTAACACAAGAAATAAGACTTTGTTTTCTATTTTCTTACATAATACTGCGTCTCTAGAGAAACTGAACTGTATTAATCAATTACTCAATAAATAAAATGTCTTACAATAACGATCAAAAAAGAAAAAGATCAAAACATATATGTATTATGAGCACAAACAACTAAATTAAATTGCTTAATTAGAAATTTCAGCTTAGAGAATTTTAATTAATTTGCGTTATGAAATCGTAACGATCTGTTTTCTTGTATATCTTCTCTTCCAAATATTAAATAGATTAAAACCGATTGAATAGAAATTAAAATTAATTGTTTCCAGTTAAGAAAGTTTTGAACACTTACAAACAATAATTACAAAAGTCTGTAACTAAAATATCGACTTTTTAATAAAATGTCAGTAATACACAGATAAAAGATACTAAGTAATTTTCAAACAAGATGTTTTCATTCTTTGTTGTTTATTGTAAATTTGGAGGAGTAAACGTTTTAGATTTCAAATTATAGTAATTACGAGAAAATCATCGAGAATACTTTAATAAATATTAATTCAAGATTAATTTAAACTATCCCGGGTTAACTTATTTCATGTGGTGTTTTGCTATTTTTAGAATTCAACCAATGTTCACGTGCTGATCATGCATCGTCATTATGGTCTAATTAAAATGATTTAAATATAAATAAAAAATTATAGAACTATCTACTAGAGCAGTGATTCTCAAAGTTTTCTAGTTAGTGTATGCCTATTACAATTAGAGATACATCTATACTTTCATTTACAATTGATTGATTGAATAGATTTTTGATTGGCAAAAACGATTAGAGTATTTATAATCATTTGAAATGTCATACCTTCAGGGATACATGTGCCACACATTGAGAAACATTAAAAAGTTGTGTAGACCAATAGTGCTTCCCAAATTGGGTACAAGTTCGATTTTGATCACTATCTACAATTTTTAATTTTGCGAATTGTTCCCAACGTGTCTAAAATTACGACATATTCAATTTTTCTAAGAACATGAATAATAAGTGGCAGGCCTGATAATTTTGAAGATATTGTTCATGTTCCAGGTAACTTCAGCTAGTTTGTTTAATAACAAATACACGGTAATTATAAATGCTAGGAAAAGCTACTTTTATTGGAACATAAATCTCTTATCTTTGTTGAAAATAGTGCATTTGAATGTTTACATTGGTTAAAAACAATAAAATTTTCCAAGAGAATTTAAATTAATAAATTCTAATTATTGTAAAACATAAATTCTAGATTTTTAATTATTTAAAACACTTTTCATAAAGTTAAATTCGTCAGTATTGCTGACATTCTATGGAAATCTTAATTCTCGTTGTCACAATTATTTGAGAATCGTCTAACCAAAATACAAGCATTTTAAGCATAACCACGATTACAATCAAGATGGAGATGTGGATCAAATTTGCACAGAATCCTGCCAAATGATTGTTCTTTTCCTTTTGATTTTCAACACCTTTTCACTTCAAATCTGAAAGATTCATACATTAGTTAAAGTGAATTTACAAAGTTGTGATTATTTCCTCTTTGCTTGTTTTGTAGCCTTCCAACTTTATTCATCTAAAGTTGCCAGTTTAAATTTGAGAATTTCAAGTTTGGAATTTATGTATATACGTATAAAAAAATTCGTTCAATGTCGACGATGATAGATTATAGACTAGATAGATAGAAATTTTGACGGGGGGAAAAATATAAATGAGATGGGTACTATAGCGAGATTTCTTTGTAAATGTGTGAAAAACTATTTTCTTTTTTTTTGTATAAATTCAAGGATAAAGGCTTGGAAAATCCACTTTTAATTCCCAACAAAACAAATTTATTCTAATAATGAATATAATGATTCAAATTGCAAAAACTTGAACAATTTCCTTTACTTTTCGTACAGTTCATTTACGATTATCGCATTAGTATTATTACATGTATTTGATAAAATTATCATTAATGTTTTTTTTAATTCGCGGATATTGCGTCAATTCAACAAATTTATCAAGTAAGAAGTTAATGACCTCATTTAGAAAAATTAGGCCGATTTCTGCGTTTTGTTTATAAATTTCGAATACAAAGAAAATAAGTATTGGGCGCTAATTTCGCTAAAAATAATACAGGAACAATCATAGGGAAACAAAGTGGAATTGGCACTGGAACAGGACTAAATGTCGCCAATGTGGTGCTTTATTAATAGAAAATTCTGTTAATAATTATAGCAGAACATTATTCAAACATAACGTACCACGCTTCAGGCACATGAACAGCCATACGATTTTTTTTCTGGTTGTTGTTGTTGTAGTTGTTTTTAGTGCTTTTTTTATATTCATCCTCAGTTACTCTACAGCATTGAAACGAGTTTCATGTTGTTTTCTTCGTGGTTTTGCCCAATATAGAAACGTATTTCCCAAAAATCTTCATCATTATCAATATTTTTTGTTGTTGTTGTATCGTACAATAAAGACGACTTAAACAAGTCCGGCTGGTTGTGGTTGTGATTTAAAAGCTCTACCGGTGGAATGGTGGGAGGATAGTTAAGTCGCGACTACGCTTAAGCACACAGTTGATTCCAAGTTTGAATTATAAAAACGCGATAATAAACAATTAAAACCGTGAGTGTTTCAAGTTTGTTGATATTTTGTGATCCTTGCACTTGACCTATGTTAATTTTTTTTTTTTTAATAATTTTTAAGACAAATATTATTTTTAATTAATATTTCTATTCCGAATTCTATTTGATTTCGCATTTAAATTCAGTGATCATTCAAAGTGCCGGAGTATTATCTGTTTTCGGTTAATATAATCGATAGTTTCGCGCCTGGGCCGCATGTTGTTCTTCCACACTATAGAACAGCGTAAAGACTACCGAATTTTAAGCGTATCTACGATTATTCTGGATAAAGTGAATTACAATCATTAACATTAATAAACATTAGTAAGTGATTTGCATTAAAAAATTAATTATTGAAACGAACGAATGTGCTTTAAAACTAGCTATTGTAATATTTTTCGGAAAAACTGCAAGATGTACATACATGGATGAATTCTTTATTGAATTGTGTCGAAAATTTCAATTTATCAAAAAATATATAATTTCTCTAGGGTGATGATGGAATAATGAAATTATTCCAACATCGTATAAAAATTCGTTCCAAATCATTTCAATCTTGTTTATTTTGGATGTAGTCTGTAGTCTTATCCCCAACACACAAAGCCTTTGTTTTTTATCTAAAAATAACCGACAGTCAAAATTGGGAAAACGAGATTTTTCCTCTTTATATTGCTTTTCGTGTGCTTTATCCACATTGAATGAAAACGGTCCTAATTTGAATAATCTGGCAGGTGGCAGACTGGTGCAAAAAAATTGTTGGCCGAGACCTTCTCAAGGCTGCTCATAACAAAATCGACACACTCTCCTACTGTTATTATTGTTTATTGTCAAACTTTCTTGATTTTTTTTTATTGCATTTCAATTATGAGGTCATACTGAATAAATTAACATATAATTTATTTAAATTCTCTTAAAGAAAACTAATCATGTATAGATGTCTGTTTGTATGGATATGGACGAGTGTACTGAGGAGGGAAAAACCAACTAACCGGTTTCCATTTTATTCCATCGTTGATGTTGATTAAAGAATTAGCCACATTTAAGATATTTCGTAAGCAATTCCCGAAAATGTTGATTGATTGTACCAACATTTCGGTTTTATCATCAATAAAATTGATTTTGAATGGAAATCCAATTACATTGACGAATTGCCTGTTTGGTTGTAAGAGATATAGGAGAGAGATGAATATTGCCGTTCTAGGTCCATTTTGTTAACTTGTTACGTATCAGATGGACCATTGTTTATTGTCTTCAGCTTAATAAATCTTTAAATTGGTGATTCATTAATTTAACTGTCGGATAATCCATTGAAGTTATAAACTAGATTTCACATATACAGAAACAATATATATTTGTGTTGTTTCATTGAAATTTTCACCTAACAAATTATTGATTCAATTTTATTTATTTATATTGTTTTGGTAGGAAAAATCTTAGTTTTCCTTCGAGTCCATTGAACTTTTGGCCTTTCCATTAGACCCAACCGAAATTAACATCATCAGGAAAGCGTATATCGCCTATATTTACCGTTTTATTCATCATCTATAAATGAGTATTTCGTCCAATTAGAGCGGATAATTATTGAAAAATCTCGGTGTTAATTCGACAAGATTTCCCACAATTAATGCGATTTTTCCTTTCCTTTATTATAAATGTCAAGGTAGACAAACTGATTTTCAATGGCAGATTGAATGAAAATCATTTGATAATTCCGATAATATGACATAATATCATGAAATTTCCTATAATAAAACGATTTTAAAACATATTTAAATATTTATGAGTTTATCACGAAATAAATAAAATGTTCAAAATTCATTTCATTTTTCTCATTGTTCATTTCCTACTAAAAATGATAAGAGAGAAGCACGGATTCGAACTTTTGTTTAAAACGTGATTTCTAATCTTTGTTTGTTTAATTAATTTAAAAATTTGTATTGTTATTACAGAATTTAGCCTATTTATCTATCGGTTTACTATTTTTCCTATTTTGCGTTGGAAATAGACTTATTTTGACATAAAAAGTAGTGTGGAAATGAAATATTTCTTAACTACTTTGAGTGTAGAAATATCTAGGATAATTTATTTTTTAAAAGTTGGTAACACTTGCCTTATTATTGAAATGTCACTTTTTGACAGATATTAAAAACAGTCGATTTAAATAAAAAATTTATTTCATTTAATTCAAATTGTTTCTCCATTGCATTTTCAACAATTTCCTACAGTTCGGGTGGAGTGCACAATAAGTCGTCACACATTTTCACTTAAAAATTGTAATGAAAATGGAGACTAAAACAATTGAAAATCAACTTGATGGATACTAGATACAAAAATTGAATATCGGTTACACCTACAATACCAACTCCTATAAAATTCCCTAAATTTCCAAAATCTATTTTTTTTTTGAAAAAAGGGTGCAAGGGGGTGCAAAATAGGAAAAATAGTATAAAAAACTCGGTTCAGAAGTCAATTCCTGCATTCGACCATTAAAAAACTCGCCGCTTCGCGGCTCGTTTTTTAATATTGGTCTCATGCAGGAATTTTCGACTTCTGAAACTCGTTTTTTAATATACTATTTCGTAGTTTAGTTTATCAGAAACAAATTCCTAGTAAATATAGGCTAAATATCAACACTTTTCCAAGGTAATGGAGACTTGCGTTATTTTATTACAACGGAAATCTATCTACTGACCATTGAATATTTATTACTAGTATTAAAGATAAACATTTCCAATATTTATTTCAAGTGAATGGTTTCAATACTACTATTTTTAGAAGTACTTAAAATTCCATAAGTTCTTCAATTGTGTAATATCACGTTACTTAATTGAAATCGATCAATGGACAAATTGTTGTTTCATTCTGAACTTACACCGAATTAATCTAAAATTATACAACCTACACAAGACAATTGAACAATTTGATTTATTATTCTACCTTAATATTACCTTAATTTATCGATATCGTGAAAATTGTTGTACCTTTGTCTTATTCAACGATTTTCGGAAGAAACTTTATTTATAGCCGAATGATTTTCATGTTTGAATCTTATAACGTGCAAAGTTGCACACGGCTACATCAACCGAAACAGGTTCTGTAGATTTCGTTAACGACTTCTTGGACTAAGGAGTGTGTATATGTATATTTTGTTTCCTTTTTGAATAAATACCATTTTCGTTACAATCTTTATTGGAACAAACTGGCCAAAAATTGTGTTTATTACTCACTCAAAAATAATTAACGAAGATCGTTTAAAGTGAGTTTAAACGTCAAATAATTTTATTCGAGAATTATACGTAAACATCGATTTTTCATAATTTAAGAATTGGCAAGTTCCTTATGGGATATTTTCAGAATACTTTACGTGCATTTAGTCGTGATTTTCCAACACGCATTATATGCGTGAATATATTTTTCATTTGCAACAAGTTAAAACGTTCATACTTTAGAAATAAACAACAAAATAATTATTTTTATCTACGACTTATATATAAAGTGATCATTATACTTGTGGTTTTTGTAATGTAATCAGAGCCGGTCTTAGGGTTTGCGGGGCTGTGTGCAAAAATAAATCCGGGGCCAAGAAAAGTCATTATACAGGGTGAGTTTAAAGTAACGCATATTCGCTATAACTTTTTTATTTATGAGAATTTTGAAAAACGCCGAGACAGATAACTTTTTATTTTTAATTAATTAAGTGGGACAGAGCCAAAACGGCTCTACCAGTTACCATTGCAAAGAACTGCCACCATCAATAATTTTTTCAAGTAGCAACCGCCATTTTTTATTGCATTTTTGGGTAGAGCATATTTTTCTGCGTTCAGACATGTGAAAATCGTAGGGGGGTCCATAAGAAAATTTTCGAGAAAAAAATTATTAAAGTTTGCAAGAAATCCTCATAAATAAAAAAAAGACCTCCAAAGGCAGCAAGTACCTTATATAGCGAATTTTTTATGTATCTACATACTGAAATATTAATTGCAAAACATTCTTATGATACTGACAATTAATATATTTTAATAACATTGAATCAACTAATAAATTCATTTCCCGTAATACGTTTAATCAAGGCCTGCTTGATTTTTTCAAGCGAAATTCTCTAGCAGGCCTTGCGTCTAATATTAACTGTCAAAATTAGTTGCCCCCCGCGATATTCAATTTTTTTTCTAATATCAATTGTCAGAACACATAGCCATCTTAGATACGTGATTTTACTGCTTATACTCAAAAAAGAGATTTTTGCATTTTTCTTGCGATCCAATAAACCGATTTTGATGATTTTTTTCTGGGTCATAGAGGATCGACGACTCTACTGTTATTTTAATTTTCATCAAAATCTAAGCAAATTTAATATTGAAAATGATTTTTTTTAACATTTCTTCAGCTCTTATTCCAAAAGTGTTGGCCCTACCAGTCTGGTCAACGAACTCATCCAAGCTATCCCAAAGACCGATTTTTGTACCAAGTTTCATTAAGATTGGTGTATTTTTACGGCAGTTATCGTGGGTATACATATATATATATATATATATATATATATATATATATATATATATATATATATATATATATATATATATATATATATATATATATATATATATATATATATTAACGAACGGTGGATATGGGTTCCTGAGGTCCCAAAACGAACTTCTGTGCAAAAATTTTTCGGAAATTCAAAAGTGAGGATCTCGTCATTAGCTAATTTTTTTTAAAAAATTCGCTAAAAGTTATGACGATTATGCGTTACTTTAAACTCATCCTGTATAGAAGCACTCACTGGACAGTGACATTTCTGTCAAATAAAATCCTATTTTATGTGAGTGAATAGAGTTTAGCGCGGGGCTGGTCTAACCGCGGGGCCGTGTGCAGTGCACACTTTGCCCCCCCCCCCCATATATCCGGCTCTGAATGTAATGACCTACTTTATATCCCTAGGGAGATAAAGTAAATGAATATCCCTCTCATCAGCCAATCAGAAAATAGTATTTTAATTATAATTTCCGTCAAATGTAAACAAACCATGGTAACGACAAAAATAATTAACAATAGTTTCAACAAGTAGGCGTAAAGTGGGCGTTTTCATGCAATTTTGAATAAAATGACATTTAACTTTTCTGAAATTTCGAACAAATACTTAGTTGTGAGAAAATTCGTTGTATTTACAATGGAAAGTGTTAAAGAAGACGATTTTGGTAGTAGATAATAGTTTCTGTTAAATGTAGAAAACCATGGTAACGACAAAAAATAAATAACAGTTTCAACAAACAGTTGTAAATAAGTGTCAATTTTTTGTGCGATTTTAGAATCGAAAATGATTAAGAAGGTAAATATTCTTGTACACCACAAGTACCTGTACATGTAGAAATAAGTCGTAGATAAAGTATAGTATACAACTCGCTTATAATGAATGCTAATTATAACCTCGAATGATTACAACACTCGCTCGCTTTGCTCGCTTGTGTTGTAAACTTCATTCTCGGTTATAAAAGCATTCATTATAGACTCGTTGTATAATATACTATTATCTACGACATAATGTATAAAGTGATCATTATACTTGTGGTTTTTGCAATATAATGACCTACATTATTTCCCTAGTGTAAACAAACTATGATAACGATAAAAATAAATGAAACGACATTTTCAACAACTAGGCCTAAAATGGGCCATTTTTGTGCGACTTTTGAGTGCTGTGAAATGTAAGATTGCCATGCCAATGACAAAAAGTAAATACAGATACTAATTGTGAGAATATCCGTTGTATTTACAATGGAAAGTGACCAAGAAGACGATTTTAGTAGTAAATAATAGTTTGTTAAATGTAAAAAACCATAGTAACGCCAAAAAATAAATAAAACGACAATTTTAATTGATAACAGTTCTAAAGTGTCTGTTTTTTGTGCGATTTTGGAATCAAAAATGATGAAGAAGGTAAATATTCTTATACACAGCCAGTACTTGTACACTTACAAATAAGTCGTAGATGAAGTATAGTATACAACTTGCTATAATGTGTGCTATTATTACTTGGAATGATTATAACTTTTATTACAACATTACAACTTTTATTCTCGGTAATAATAGTACCTACTAGACTCGTTGTATAATATTCTATTATGACAAAGACAAAATTTGTGTTATCTTCTGTTGCGAGTGCGCCAAAATCTTTACTGCACGCTTGAACGTAAAGTACTGAACAGACATTTTGTAGAGAAAATTACACTTATCTTTGTGTTAAGTTTTGTTCAGGTTAAAGGACGATTCTTACTTTAAAATGGTCCACAATAAATTGTCGTGTTTTTTTCTAAGCACGTGTCCAGACTTTCCCATCATTTCTATATTTAGAAAATTTCTATTAAATGTGATAATTTTTTACTGCAAGTCTGGCAATTATAATACCAATATAAATTCCATTATTTTGCCACATTATTCATAAAATAAATAAATGAATAAATGGATGAGGATCATCATTTTTCGTTCTGTTGGTTGTTTTTTCAAATCATTTTTTTTTATAACATTGTCTCCTGTGTATTCGAACAGAAGTCAGGTGAACTAGTATCGGATATGATGAAATTTTTAGGGTCTTTACTGCTGTATAGGAACGTAAAATGTACATAAAAAAAAGAATAAGGAAATAGTCTAGTAAAATTGTTCAAATATTTATCAGATTCGGACATTTCTACAACATATCCAGAGTTATCTACATTATCCTATATTTATTATTATTATTATTACATCGATAAATAAATTAAAAATTGTGTCATTATGCCAAATTGATAGGACATTTATATGGTTTGTTATAGAACAGACTCAGTCTTTTGAAGAATTTGGCGTCAAGCAACTTTGTGTGTGAAATTTAACCCATTTTTCTTTTGTTGATTTTAAAAAAATCGACACGTGCAATAAACGAATATTGTATAAGAGATTTTTTGGCAAACTGTTTTTTTAATCCTAATACATCCGATGATAATAAAGCAAAATTAGTACTGGTCAAAGTACACACAAACACAGATCATTTAGGTAAAAATTCGTGGAATAGAAAAACAAATACACACAATCTAAAAATTCGTGATGATCAAATCAAATCCAAAATAAAACAGATCACTGAAATTTTATTATTTTGTTATTGTACTTTTTGTAATATTTTTTTTCCTGGATAACTGGTAAATCAACGTAAGCACCTACCTTGACCGTTGGTAAGTTTTCATGGCGTTCTTGTCGATTGTCGTTTAACAATATCACATGTTTAATAATAAAAATATTCTGCGTAATTATTTGTTTAATTTCTCGTTAAATTTCTCTGTATGTGTGTGTGTGTGTTTGTGTGTTTTATAATTATGAAAACCTTGACTGAAAAACGGAATTATTCTACGATTATTGTTTCGAGTTTCTCGTATAGGAAACAATTGTCGTTTAAACATTAATTTAATCAAAAAGTGGTCGTTTCAAGGCAAATTTCACTTCTATTATCTTAGATAGTTGGCAATTTGGTATCTATGAGGATAGATAGTATGTGTATTGTGTATAGAAAGAGAAAGATAAAGAAAATTAGATAGAGATTGTTAGAAATGTACACACGTACAAGCATTGTGTGAACACTTCTGTCCCAAAACATTATTTTTAATGTATTCAATTTATCCTAAAATCACCTTAGAGCCATATTTGGTCTCGATTCCATTCTATTAAAGTTTATTCGATGATAACCATCACTATCGATTCGATGTTTGCTTAATTTTATTTAAACAATGAAAAGAGCAACAATCAAACGAGAACAATTACAATCATCAAGGTTGGGATTTTATAAATTTTCCCCAAATTTGTCATTATTATCATCTTTGAATATTTGAATTTGAAGAGTCCAACAAAATATATGCATTTTTTTTTTAATGTCTAGTAGCGAAAAAGAGAATTCTTGTTTTGAGAGTGTTTAATTTATGCGTTCCATCAAAAATACACGCAAATTATAATTTTAACAATAAATATGTAAATCTGGTGGTGTGTTTATAACGGAGGGCTTTTGATGACGATGATGATGATGTTGATAATCTATATCACAGATTAAGCGTTTGATGAAATCCGCCCTTAATCCCAAATCTGTCATATCAAAAAGATCAGAAACTGTAATTTTGGTGTTGTGTTATTCATTAGAGATTAAAAGTGCTTCCTGTTGATAATAATTGGATTTTTCTCCCTCCTGCCTTTCTTATTCTTTACCACTACGTTATTCTGTCAATGTTATAAATTATCAAGAGTCTAATCATTTGTTAGATCGATTATCCATTTAGAGTTTTCTCAACCAATATTGTGAATGTGGGGAAAATTAGAACGGAAGATGCGTGAAGAGTTGAACATTGAGGAAATCCAATTAAATTCATTAATTTGGTGTTTTTTTTTTCTATACATTTTTTCTAGATCGTACAAATCAACTTTACCACAAATTGTAAAATATTGGCTTGATAAATCAACAAAACCAACACCCATCAATATGTCGAAAGATGCAAAGAGTATGATATGGGACTATTTAGTCTTTGTGATTTTTGTAATAGCAAGCACCTTTGTTGCTGTATATTCACGTTTCTTTGGACCTAAAGAGAAGACAAAGGCCGATTATGTATTTGCTGCTGGCAAGGTTTCAATGGCTGCTATGATGTTGAGTATTGCTCGAGGTACATTAGGAGTTCGATCATTTCTCGGTAAGTCCAATATTGCTGATTTATAATAAAATGAAATCCATTTCCTATCTATAAAGACGATCTGATATATTACGAAAATCTGAACGAAATCGAAAAGAATGTATAGTGTTATACACGGTTTTGTTTTACACAACCATCAGCAATCTTAGATATAGGTAGAAGGCCAAGGAGATGAAGAGGAGAGGGAACAACGTTACAGCCCTTACAATCAGGACTGTCATGCATTATGCATATCCGTACAGCTTTTCCCATTTTTTAAAATTCCATTTGCACAAGCCTCCCGATTAAGTTCATCCCGTATTTTACTCATCCAATCCTTCCTTATACTAATTTTAAAAGAACTTTCTCATCTATATGGTGAAGAGTGAATACACGAAGAGCTACAAAACAATTTTTGTATATCTCCTCAATTTTAAATTGAAAAGAAAAAATAAGATTCAATAAAAGAAGCTGCCTTAGTGGAATTCGTTTTTATTATCGTATATAATGAAATAAGTTACGATCTAGATGAGAAACAGAAAATATAAAAATGTGGAAAATTGGAAACGAATCGAATGGGACAAATTGTGTTCAAAGAGTAAATAAAATGAATTCAATGAACACATCACGATCTATTTGCGGTGTAGACGACGTGATAGTTCTAATTCAAGACTTGTTGAAATTTGCTTTGATATATTTTTTTTCCCCATCTTCAATATTTCTAATACGAATTCTATTTTATTTATTCAGGTTATCCATCAGAATTGTTTTATCGTGGCAGTGCAATGTGGGAGACCCTTTACGGAATGGTATTAGCTTATCCAATTGTTTGTTTTGTCTTCGTACCAGTATACTTTAGTCTTGGTATTACCTCAGTGTATCAATACTTGGATCTACGATTCAAATCCCGTCTAGTCAGATGTTTAGCCTCAGGAACCTATGTAGTTAGACAACTACTAAACCAAGGTGTTACAGTTTTCACACCTTGTGTCGCCTTGAACACAGTGATCGGAATACCGTATTGGGCTTCAATTATTGGAATATCACTAGTTAGTGTCATCTTCAACATATTGGTAAGTATCTAAATATTATTTATGAAAACAAAAACCGACCACACAACTGTTAAAACTTGTATAAATTCTAAACGAAATGTTTTATTTATCTTGGATCTTTTTGTACGGAACGAAATTTATACAGCATTTAAATTAATTAGATTCAACCAATTTCATGTTTGTAAAGTTTTCGTCATTATAATAAACCGCATAAATTTTTCATACACAATTACAGTATTTAAAGTCTTCAGAGTTTCCCAAAGCTGCCAGTATTATTTGTACAGTTGTAAACTACATAAGTACATTACATTTTAAGTTAGGACTTTACGAAACATCCCTCAACAATTGCATCCACTAATTTACAACTAAAAACAGATGCAAACATTTACTTTTTATTCCCTCACTCGCTCCAATCTAAATCTTCAAATTATAACAAATAAAATACTGATAATCTTTTTAAATTTTTGTTTAAATTGAATTATAATGTTTATCTAGTCTGAGAAATTCTATAATTTAGTTTTCAACTAGTCTTACATTGATAGTATACGAGTAAAACTTGCCTTATTTATACTTGAACAAACTTATAATTTGGTAATTTTCTCTACTGATTATGGTTTGTTTATCCTTGTATAATAGTTGTTATATAAAAGAATATCTTATTTTCTAGTTTCCTCACGATTAAACCAAAATTTAGAATCTTTTATATCTGGATGTTAATAGTAGAAATGGAATTTTAACCCATTAAAAAATCATTTGTAGAAGACTGATAGTTTCTCAGAATTTTTAATTAATCTACAAAAAATATACAAAGCTGGCAATTTAAAATCAAAATTTCACTACCCTTTCATTAGTTTTTAAACAAATTAAACCAATACAGTTAAACATTTGTCAAGATATATTTAAAGTCTCTTTCTTGCTTTATTGGGCCAATATCAATGTTTCACGTTCAAATTGCCAAGCCGGTATAATTCTCATTCGTGTAAATCACTAAAAAGTTTCAAAAGATAATTGATATGCTAAAACTCTGGTAATATATGAAGTATTTAAGCGAATATTTTTACCTGATATAGTAATAAGTCATAATTACAATCTTCTTTATAATTGAGACTGATTTTGTAAGCCAAGCCAAAATTTGAAGCTCTTGCCTTTTCCCCGTAGAAATTTTAAATTGTACTTACCTTTTATTGCTTTTAATAAAGAAGTGCATCCATTTATCAACAGTGAACTTGTTCCATTATCATCTCTCAAAGATTTAACTCACGTAAGCAGCAATACGTTATCTTACCGGTTTTCAGGCTATAAGTAGACAAAAATAAAAGAATGGAAATAGAATGAAAATTGTACTTACTTACTTTGTAGATTATTTTATTTCTTATTTTATATTGTAATGGAAATAAAATGTACTACAATTTTTCTTTTAAATACCACATAAGAAATCACTAATTATACGTTTGATTCACAATAACTACACGTCTAAATTAAATAATTTTTTTACGAAAGTTTATCTACTCGTCGACGTTTAAAAAGTCACTGTTTATCTGTTATGTTAAAATCAACATGTTCGATACGAAAATTTAAAAGTTTGTACAATTATGCAACCTTTATTTATTCTATTGACTATTTAAATTATTCCAAAATCAGTGTAGATTTATAGGCCTTTGAATTTGGATTCTACAAGCCTAAATAGAAAAAAGATTCTACAATAACATAAGGGTCGATTAAATTTAATGTGGAGGAAACTTTGGATAAGATAGTTTAAAATAAACTTGTAGTGTTTTTTTCAATAAATTCCCCATAATTCACCAATAAACAAAGTTTTATAGATCGTAACCCCCTTTTCTGCAAGGCGTCTTTTTTTTCAATTAAAAATTTGAAACTAGTTGGACTTTCTTGATATTGTAGGTTGTTTTTAAGGCACAATCATAAAATAGATAATAGTGCCTTTTGTTTAATTTCAGGAGTTTTCCTGTAAACATTTTCAGTTCTTGAAAATTTGGGTTTTATGTAACATTCTTGATTTTCGAATTGTGTCAATCGTTCGTGTACCTACATTGATTTATTATGTTTATGATTATTTCACCGTTATTGGTAATTAGGGTTTCTATCTGTTTATTAAATTTTGAACCTTTAATTAAATTCTGTAATGGAATTCTTGTTGTTTGTAAATTCAATAATAAATTGTTCTGACGTTGATTATAATTGATTGTTTCTCTTCTAATCGAATGGAAAAATCATCAATATTGTTGAAATTCGAATCGTTTATTGTAATGCTCGATTGGAATCATCAATCACAATCAATTAAGGAATGAATACTTTATTAGCAAACCAATTTTTTATTTTGAAACCCAAGATAACATTCGGAATATTATATTGTTCTTTCATATAATTTACGGGGATTTTTCGCAACAAGTGTCCGGAAATGTGAAACTAGTTCACAAAACTGGGGTAGAAAGGAAAACGCCACCGGTGGTTGAAAGAAATACACAGGTATCGAATTTATACAAACTTTGCCAATGTTTTTTTCGTGTTGTTCCTAAATTTATTTTCGTTTTTGTTTTCAATGGGGAATTTAAAAAAAAAAATGTTGTTGTTTAGTCGTATTTGATTAGGTCAGAATTGTAGGATTTATGTATGAGAAGCCTAATTGAATTCCACTGCTTGCGTTACAATCTCACACCAAATTCAAATTAACCCTGACTTCCCTTCGTAACGAGCAAACTTGCTACATGAACGTTCCTGTATTATGCGGCTAACTGACCACTTAGTTGTTGTTTGCCCGAAAGGTCTTAACTTTTAGTTGTCGGTATTTAGTCTTGTTTATAGAGCTTATTGCGGAAATTACTCATTATTCACGCTAATAATCATCCAATGTCGCTTTAAAAATCCACCACAGTAGTCAACTCTCGATTCGGAAAATCAAAAAAGTTATTAAAAAAAGTAATGAATTTATTTCAAGCTTTATGAGTTTCCCAAAATTGGATTTCTCATTTCCCCATGGATAACCTTTCAAAGAAGGTGTCGTACGATTTTTTATGTTTAAAACTGTACAAACATCAAGAAATAAATTTTTTGACATGCCCTATGATTTTCCTCTATAATTCAGAATTTCCTCAAAATTTTCCAAATCGGAAAACACAATCAGATGTATCGTGAAATATCCAATTCAACGTTGTCCACGCAATTTTAACATCTTAAAAAGCAAATGAGATACCGATGATTAAAGATTGGCATTTTTTCGGACACCAATTGAGAGTTGACGAAAAAATCGTTACAATTCTGGCTGGGTATTGAATACAAAGAATTTAAAATAAGCATTTAGAAACATCACCACTAACATCAGCCAGATTTCTCGTGTAATGTTCCCATTTGATTCGCCTTTTTCGTATCAGTCCATTCAATTGTTCCATTTTAATTTTCTAGGGAGGCCTGAAAGCTGCCATTCTTGCTGATGTAATGCAAGGATTAACAATGATCGCCGTCAGTTTTGCAATCATCATTCAAGGTTGTATTGAAGTTGGTGGATTTGGTACAGTATTCGAACGGAATAGAAAAGATGGACGATTAGACTTTTTCAAGTGAGTAAAACAATAAAATAGTTTTCCTTCTCTCCTTTGAAACTTTCTAACTTGGGCGTGTTGACAAATCTTGAAGCGTAAAGATCTCATCTTGTTTATGTTTACAACAATAAAAACAGAGTTTTGTTGTCATGATACGATGGGAATTCGACCAAATGGTCATCAAGCGATTCTCTTTGTTCTTTTAGCTGTCAATTCTACTACTACTCCTTTATGTTCTGCTCAACTGTCGCCTTTATTATAAAGTTTGAAAAGTTGTTGGCAACATTCACCAATATTGAAGCAAATTAAAGTGAACATATTTTAATAATAAAAGATTAAAACAGCATGCTTCCCAGTCTCTCTCTCTCTCTCTATCGCTATCTTAAAATTTGAAAGCATTCTCCATCTCGCATTGGTTAATTAGTGAAAATTATTGTTATGTCTCTCTTTCAATGTTTTAAACACAATATTTTAACATTGTCTCCCCCTTACTACTAAAGCTTTTCTACAATCAAATGAAAATTTCGGTCGTAACATTATTGTTTGAAAATATAGAAACAAGCGACGCCCGACAGGGTGTTTGTTGTTCTCTGTTCCAAACAATTCCAATGTTTTATCTAGACATTTTAACTGTAATTCATTTATAAAGCAAAAGACATGTTTCATATTTGCAGAAAATATAACGGTACAAATTCACATAAATATAAACAAAACTAACAATAACAACCGAGAGAGGGATGAAAATTCTGATTACTAACAAAATGAATTAAATTTAAAACAGTAACGAAACTAATTTCCTGCAACCAACAACAGTGGCACAATATACCCCCCCAGAAAAAAAAGTCTAACTAAACATGCAGTCAAGTGTGGACAATTTAAAGAGAAAAAGAGGGAGAGAATAGGGAATTATGTAGCTGGAAAATTTGATTTTATTAAAACTGGGCGAAGTTCTAATATTTTTGATTAATTTTTTTTTTTGCTTTTGTGTATATACGTTTCACGAGTGATTTTTTTTCTTCTGTAAAATTGAGACGAGTAAAATTTCAGTTTTAATATGGATCCAACGGTACGAGTGACGACAACATCCGCTTTAATTGGCCAACTTTTCATGTCATTATCGATATTCGGCTGCCAACAGAATTTTGTGCAACGCTATTGCAGTATGGAATCACAAAAGAAAGTTACAAAGTAAGTGAGCTTATATACAAAAAAAACTGCAATGTTTGATATTTTCTAATTTTGTTGTATTTCATTTCAGGACAATGATGTGTAATATACCAGTGATTACAGTCCTATTCAGTTTATCCTGGATTGTTGGGATGGTTGTTTACGCTACTTACGCTGACTGTGATCCGTACTCGTCTGGATATATCGAGAAGTTCGACGAAATCCTTCCATTCTTTGTCGAGGATCGTTTTAATTATTTACCTGGAATTTTAGGATTGTTTATGGCGTCTCTTTTCAACGGCGCCCTCAGGTATTTCGATAACAAAAAATATCTAGATTTCACTTACACTTTTTTTTTGTTGGCTTTCATCATTTACAGTTTGAATGTGTCGAATTTAAATTCACTAGCAACAGTTACATTTGAGGATTTCCTTCGACCAATACCAATATTGAAAGGACTAAAAGACCAGCATCAATTGTATGCTATCAAAGCCGTTGGTGTCATATACGGTCTAGTTATCATGGGAATCAGTTTTGGTGTGAGTCTATTGGATGGAGTTATCGAATCATCTATGCTGGTCACCTCCGCCACTTCAGGACCTCTCCTGGGTGTCTTCATAATGGCCCTGTTGATTCCTTGCGCCAACTGGAAGGTATACAATATAGATATATGTATAGATTTTGCCTTATTCCTTCCGCTCTCTCTCTCTCTCTCTCTTTCTCTTTCTTTTCAAATCATAATGTATTCGCTATACCATGCTGGCTACCCAAATAGATACATTGGAAAATCATCGGTCCCGCCCATCTATACAACTTACATATTAGTTAGAAAGAGACAGATGCTCTATAATCGTTGCCAAATAACTTTGGTCTTTGAAGACTAACGAGTGAACTAGTAATTGTCACTTAAAAGAAAACCCACATTATAAATTTAAGTACTTGAATAAAGACGCCAATATGGAACTACTGTCTTAAGATAATGATTTATGGCTCCTTACATGTTAAGCGGTCATCATTTTTAATCCTTTGCACAAGACAAAGATAGGTAAACATTATCTTGTCTCCACTTCACTTATAGTTGGCAAAAATGAACACGGGAGTGGATTTGACTTATATTTGTCAAAGTATTAAAGTTTTTGAAATTTTTACTTGATTTTGAGCTACCTACAGTTTTTTACTATTATCTGGTAAATGCCTGGAAAATATTTAAAATCCAAGACTCAACAATTTGTAATGAATTTGTCAATATTGTCTTCAACTAGATAACAAGGGCACAAGAGAAACATCACTTGTTATTTAAGATTCAGTAGGTAACTGTAAAATAAGGTCAGTTTATAAATCTAGAATAATTTAATAGAAATAAATATCTTGAGCATAGTCTCTTCTTTGTCCGATGCATCTTCAGGGGAATGTTTCACGAAGAAATAGAATACTGCGTGACAAAGATACCAAATCCTCAATATGTATCTGGTTATTGTTGTCATTTAAACTAGACAATTTGCTTTGTTTAGTTAAACAACTAAGGGTGGGTAGTAATGGCGGCTATCATTTTCAATTTCTAGACTACCTACATTCTCTCTGTTTCTTTCTAATTATTATGTTAGTATATGTGGACGGGACCGATATTTTCCTATGTTTCTTTTAGGATAGCCAGCACGGTATATACAAACACCACTTTTAAGTATTCATCGTTAGGTTCAATAAGAGAACAAAAAACTTTTTATCTATTGGTCCAGCCCAACTACAATTGTAGATTGTAGCAGAAAGTTTGTCATGAGGATTCCGATAAGAGGATACGTGAGAGACTATTGGGAATTAAACTTGCATATCCTCTATATATAACTTTAAAGAAAATAAATTATAAACAAATGGATAACATTTGTTTTAAATACATTTTGAATTTATGAATAAAATTTCAAATAATCTCATCAATTAAATTGAATTTTAATCGCTTTTTTCTTTGTTTTTACATAACAATGCAGCCTTTTTTATTGTTATTTTATCTATCTTTGGTCACGTTCCTAAATGATTATATTATTTTAAAAACAAACCTTGAAATTTATGAAATTTGAGAAATTTTATTTGCATTGTTAATTCACACAGATAGTCAATTCAATAAGAAATTGATCAATTGAACTGTGATTTAGTTGGCAACAGTTATAAATCAATTGATTTTGTATTTTATATATTGACAGGGAGCCGCTTCAGGCATGATAACCGGTCATATAGTAACGATATGGATTGCAATTGGGAGCTTTTTAACAACCAGGCCACCAATTCCCCATTTGGACCTTCATACGGATGGTTGTACAAATACATCATTTAATGATCATATCCTGAAACCTGAACATCAATTCAGTTTTACACCAATAATAACAACAACAACATTAATGCCAATAATTGCCAATGAAACTGGTAGTTTAAATCATGAACTTATCAATACAACAAGAGCTACACGATCGTAAGTACAACTTTGATAAATTTCCAACAATTCCAACTGGATGTCGCTATTTACCCCTTTTTGATTTGATTACAGAGATCCTTTGACACAATTGTATTCAGTTACCTACATGTATTACGCATTGATAGGGTGCTTTACAACAATCTTGATCGGTTGGACAGTTTCCTATTTCACTGGTAGTGAAAGTGATTTATATGATCAGGAATTAATTCATCCTGTTGCCCGTAAGATGGCTGATTTCTTCCCAGGAAAGAAGCGACGTTACATTGAGAAAATTGCCGAACCGAAAACTAGTAGTAGCCGGAATAGTTCAATTAAACCATCATCAAGTGGTATATCGATGGATAGAAGAAATAATGATTTGTTAACGATTGAAAAAAGGAGTCATTCAACATTAAATCCTGGTATTACACAAGATATTGCGATGGAGAAGCGTAATGGTAATACAAATCCTGCCTTCACTGATGATACTGAACCTGTAGTCTATAAAACCAAATTATAGTTGATCTTATAATTAAATTTTCCTATCATTGAAGTATTGTTAATAATGAGATTTTATCGTAAACTATCATCTGTGATCTCTAGTTGATAAGGAAACTCATTTTTATAGGACTAGGGATTAACATCTGAACAAGATGTTGATGATAAGACTTTAAAATACTTAAACTTTTACTATAATTATGATTATTACTATTATTATTACTGATAATTAATACACCACTGTATTTATTTTTATACCTTTCTCTTATTAGTGTTAACTGAAAAATTGTACTTCAATTGTTAATCGAGTATTTATTTAATCAATTGAGAATATAAACTAACTGTTGCGATCATCTAAAATGATCGTTACAATTTTTGATATTAATTGATCTTAATTTCAGGTGCATACGATTACTTTACATATAGTAGGATAATACAGAATTTGAATGTTTTAGTTGTTTTTTAGTTTCTAAGAAATAATTGTACAACTTTGTTCAGCCATTTATATTAAATGCTCTTAAATACAAAACATTACTATGTGCTGAAATAGACAACTCTTTTTCCTCTTAATAAATTTCCTTTGATTTTCATTTTAAATCATTGACATTTTTTTATATCTGTATAGTGAAATCAAACTTCACTAGGTCAAATCTTGTCTAATTCAGTCAACTTAATTATAATCGATTGATAATAAGCTTATCATCGAAGAAGAAAAAATGTATTAATACAAATATTTTAATTAATTTGATAACATTCTTGGTTTTATTTGAAATTGATGATAAGACAAACAACTCTTGTTTCTTTCAATATTGATTAGAGCATCAACTGAATCTAAACAATCAAGTATAACCAGAATGTTACGTGATTTATTGCTTTTCGTATTATTATGTGGGTGGAATTTGTGGTCTACAATGGTCCCTAAATACATATCAAACTTTCTCAAATACTCCTCTAAATATATTAGGATGTAATTTCACAGTTGAGCCCTTAATAGAGAAACTTTAATATAGAAGATGAAAGTTGTGTGGTTATAGTTGTTGATTGTTAGATTCTAATTCTAAATCCCATATTGTTAATTTTGTTGTTAATAAGCAATAGTTTTGAGAAAAATCTGATTCAATTCTGTTTACCTCGAATTGTTTGAATATTTTTGTAATGCGAACGACCTTGCTAATATAAATGCAGTCAATTGGAAATTGATTTATACTGAATCCGGATCAGAAGAAATGCGTATTAACGAGTTTGGTTAATTTTTTCCCTTATTATTCACGTACGGTTAAAAGTTCTTATGGCAACACCCATTATTTGGCCAGCGATTCAAAAAAAATTACCTGAGATTATTTCAGCAAAATTAGAACCTCGTAGCTCATTTGTAAGTCCAAAACGCTCGTTTTGGACAAGGACGCAATTCGCAGAAACGAGCTAGACACGCAAAACGATTAAGAATGATTCAGAAACCCTCTTAACAGTGTTTTTTTTTCGTTATTCTCCATTGCATTCCTACCTGTTCCAGAACAAAATGTTGGGAGGTCCTCCGAGTCATTGTCAGTTGTTTTACGTATTTAATTCGTTTTTCAAAATTGCAAGATCATCAGAAGAGAACGTTGTTTGACTAACTTCCAAATAAACTACAAAGTTCTAATTTTGCTAAAGTAATCTTAAGGTAACCTCCTAAGAATCTTTTTTAAAATTTTTTTAATCGCTCGCCAAATAATGGGAGTTACCATAAGAACTGTGTAAGCCTGTCTAGAGGACAAATCGATTTATTTTCAATGTACTGTGGAGAAAAAACAAAAATCGTGTAATTAAATAACCTGTTTCGAAGTGTATGCGCTAATTTTAACTTTAATTTAAACCACATTCTGATTTGAAAGTAGACGTAAAGATGGACATACACCAATTCGATTGTAGATAATAATTTTGTCATTTTTCTATCAGCGTACACTTGCTCAAAAAAATCTTGTTTTGCAAAATACTTATTTTAATAATTTAAGCGGTTAATTTTTCTAAAAAAAGTATAAAATTCTTTATTTTGCGATTTGTTTTCGAGCTTTCTTATCCTTATGAAACGATAATTTGGTGATTGACTAAGAATAACTCATATATTTTGATGTGTGCTGAATTTTACTCTAACAATAAGAGGTACATACAACCCCTAAGAGCTCTGTATACAGTGTTACTTTTATTTTATAATTTTCATGACGATATGTTTTACCATGAGGTGAAAAATCGCAAAAAACATAAAAAACAGCATATAGATAATAAGTAATCATTTATAACTTTAACGCTCAACAAGGGATGAAAACTTGACTTACACTTTTTGAGAGCCCTAGCGAATCTATATGATTTAGTTTTTAAATCACCGTTCCAGAAATATTTGAAAAAACTAATCTTAAAGGGGTAACTTCAACCCCCCATATCTCCCTTAAGCTTTCGTATGGATACGAAAGGCAAAGTACCCAAATAAAATGAACTACCTATACACCAAAAATCGTTGAACTCAGGAGATGAAAAGGAAAAAAAAGAGCAAAAGATGGTGTGCTTCAACCGAAAAAAACCGCTTTTGTTTTCGGTTCAGCTTCGAATTTAGTTCCGGTCTAAATTTCTGTTTTTCTTTCGGTTTTCGGTTCAGTTTATTACAAAGAATAAAATAATTAATCAAGCCTTAAATAAATACAAATTTTAAAATGCTACTCTAAATTGTTGTTTTATTAAACATTCCACCTTTCATTTATTATTGTCCCGAAATTCATTTCCCTTCAATAAAATAAAATCTTGCTTCAGTTTGCTAAATTGTGAACCGTCGTAAACCCTAAGCTGGAGGTTTTGGGTAGGGCTTCAAACCGTTATTTTTTTGTTCCGGTTTTTGTTCCGGTTCATTTCAAAAAATATATAACCAATTCGGTTCCGGTTTTCATTTCGGCAAAATAACGGTTTTTTCAGTTTTCAATTCAGTATCAAATGATTAATTTTCAAGTTTTTATTTTCACCCTTAAAGGTGCCTACAACTTTTAAGAGCTATTTATATGGTAACTATTTTAAATACAGAAAAATCCTTGAAGAGATGTTTTATCTTGTAATTTTCTATTGAACCCTCAACAAGGGATGAAAATGCGGCTTACAGCTTTTAATATCCTTAGCGAATCTATATCAACTAGCTTTTAAACTACTAAAAACATTGAGCCTTTACAGAGATATTTATAAGAAAAACTGATTTTGCAGGGGTAACCTTAATTCCCCATATCTCCCTTAAATTTGAGTATAGACACGGGTGGTTTATTTGTAAGGTTGTGTTAAGTACCATGAAGTACTTATTGCTGACGCAGTTCTAAGACAGGGAGGAAAGAGGAGCGAAAAAAAGAAAAAAAGATCGTGTAAATGGTATGCTTGAACTGAAGAAAAAAAAACGGTTTTTGTTTTTGGTTCATTTCCGGATTTTGTTCCGAATAAAATTTCGGTTTTCGGTTGCTCTGGTTCGAAGCTCTCGTCCTGGGTTCAACCCCTTAGATGATGATAACTTATCATTGATAAGGGATAATTAAATACTGGGTGAGTCACGTAAGACAAAAAGTTCTTATAACAACTACCATTTTTCAAGGATTTGTAGGGGGTCCCGAGAGAACATTTTAGCAAAGTTAGAACCTCCGTAGCTCATTTGGAAGTTGATCAAAAAACCCCTCAACAATGATTTTTGCCCATTGCGTTCTAGAAAAAATGCGAAGCATTCCCACATATTCCAGAATAAGATTAAGAAAAACGAAGAAGATCGATGTTTGGAGGATCTTTGAGTCATTCTAAGTCGTTTTGCGTGTTTATTTCACTCTTTAAAAACGCGACATCATCAGAATCGAGCGAATTGACCAATTTCCAAATGAGTTACGAGGTTCTAATTTTCTTAATAAGGTAATCTCTAGACACCCTAGGAGCTCCTGTATAACCTTGAAATATTTTTCGACTCGCTCGCAAAAAAATCGTCTTACGTGACTCACCCGGTATATTTGTTAGAATTGATTACAATATGATAACATTAATTTTAACCCAATCATTTACTTGATCAATTTGTAATTAATGTCTGTAAATACAAATTTTAAAAATTTCTATCTTTATTAAAAAACGAAATAGAATAATTCAACTTCTGACATAACAAATTAGCCTTATTTATGGTTGACATTCACTCTACAAATTATATTGATGATTGATTGCAAGGAATTCAATCCACATTTTTAAAAGCCTATTAATTTAATTATTTGTTATTGTATTTTTTTTATCTAGTAAATACTTAGCATGTTTAGAGTAGATTTTTCATGTCAAGTGTTGAAATAATTATCCTTTATCAGGATGTTTGATTGTCAATAAATCATGTTTACCTTCAAAATACAAAAATTACATTACCTATTTGTTAATGAAGATTAGTTTTCTATTTAAATTAAATCAATTCATATATAAACAATAGCATACCAGGCAGAGTCGCACCCATTCGGTGGGAGATGCCAAGGTGGACAACATCATGTATCTACAACGATTCCATAAATATTTTTTGGTCAATTCTATCTAAAATGAATAATTAATCCAATAATAATGTTGACAAAAATAAATCAATAAGAGATATTTAATATAGATTTATAGCTGTCTAAATATTTACGGTAATGATAATATTTTAGTTTAATTAACCCTTAATTACACATAAATCGATTTTTATGTCGGTCTCATGTCATTGATAACCATCAAAATTAAGTCGATTTAAATTTAAATTGAATTAAATATCCTTAAAGGAAACAAAATTAAATTTGTTATAACCTTATTTAGATGTAATTTATCGATGACAATGATTAAATATATTATTCCTAAATTGTTTTGTAATTGTTTTAAGATAGAGGTTGTTCTCTGGCGTCCTTCATTTATCAATATTTAGATCTATTCCATTCTGTTAATTTACCTCCAATTTAAATTCACTAAATAGACTTATCATTAGGTGTGGTTATATATGATGATTTACGATGTCTTTTAATCGAATTTAACACCTTGTTCTGTCGGTTTAGTTAATCTATAATTATTTGTTTTACTCGATTGGTTTTCGTCGAAATAGACCATGACGATTAGAAAATTATTCAATTTTGCGGATACGATTTGGTGTTTTGATTTAAAAGAGGAAAATCTGAGAAATCTTCCTAATTTCCAAAAAAAATCTCCCATTTAAATCGTTGATTAGGTGTGGCTCTACCATTCTCTACAATCCATTTAGGCGTGACTTATCAGTTTCAAGATTACGGGGATAATAATGATGTAAAGTTCATAGAATATAGCGAAGCGTCACGTAAATAGTTTATTCTTTAAATATTTCGCAGCATTATCAAATTCTTTTAATAATTCTCTTTCGATATGATTGCACAAAGGATGTGGTTGGATTAGTTATATAAAAATTAACAATAATTTTTCTTTGTTAATCTCAATTCAAATTTGTAGTCGTAAATCGACATTAATTTACAAATTTATAACCTGTTTGCTATAATAAAGTGATAATTGTTTAATTAAATCCTGCTCTACACGTTCCTGATGTGGAAAAAAACATAAACGTACGACAATTTTACATAAAAGCCTGTTATAAGATATAAACTTTACCTGTTTTAAATTATTGATAAATATCAGATGAATAATATAAAAACTAATTCTATAAAGGTCACTTATAAATCTAAATAAATCAACCAACAAATACGGATCAGCATCAATGATGTTCAACTTATATTGAAGATGAGTAGAGGTGGAGACAGAAAGAAGACTTACCCATCTTCTATGCGATCCATAAAGTTAGTATCATCGTAACTGTAACATGATTTGTACTAATTTCTTGTAAAACTAATTCTAATAGTAAAAGTGTGGAATTTCAGTGCAAAAAAAATACGCGGTAGTTACGATTTTTCAGCGATCATATCAGATATGTATTGGTAAAAACCAAAAAAATAAAAGTGTGGTGCTAAATTTCATTTGTGTTAATTGAATTTTCCACCATCATTCAACCGAATAATTGTGGTCATGATTAAGTAATAACCAAAAAGAATTTATCTTCTTTCATAAAGACACATTTATAATGCGTACAATTTATTGACAAATCTATTATCGTCGAAAAATTACATTTTTTTTGTGATATGATACGATCACTATATAGATGAATTTTAACATTTCAACTAATTGGTTTTTGAGATGCGTGAAATTTTAATAATAGGCGTGGCATGATGGAGATAATAGCAGATCTGTATGATCATGAGAAGGTAACTTGGTTAACTTGACTTTGAAGCATACTCTTAGTTTATAGTGTAAGTAAAATAATATGCTTCATTTTACTGTAAAACAATGTGAAAAAATGATGTAATGTTTTATGAATTTGCGAAAATTTGCAGTTTTTACGATACACCCTTAGGGAAGCTTAATCATAAAAATGCTTCCGGTTCTATGTCATAATAACACTGATCTTCCTGTAAAAGAAAGCGTAGTGACTTCTTCACCCACTCACCCATAATCGAAATAAGTAGTTCTTATTCTCGTGATTCAAATATTAAGGAACAGGTAGTTCATCGAATGAGCTCGAGCTTATTATACAGCTATTTATACAGCTTTCTTCAGTGAAGATTCCCTAAATAAGATCATAAATTTCAAAATTATTCTTGCTTGAGTTTTAATCACTTCAAAAATATCGAATTTTGCTTGAAAAATTCAACAAAGTATATAGTTGATGATCTTCTCTCGTAAGGCCTCAAGTCAAGTCGATCAAATTGAATCATGGATTATCGTATAAAGTTCAATTTTTACCAAATAGTGATCGTATCATTTGTATTTCAATTGATCTGCATTTGAAACGAATAGAAGTAATTCTAGAACATTCTTAAGCATAACTTTTTTTTTACAGTCCAGCACGTTTCGGGTATTTACAATTCTCATATAGGTATGCAGAGTTATTATACCAGAACTTGAACTTAAAAATTAACAAATTATCATATTTCATCTATAAATGGTATACATAAAATAAACTCAATATATAGAAATGATTATCTAATTAGAATATCTAATTATTTATTGAATTTTAATTGATTTAATGAAGGATATTTATGTAAATTGAAAGAATTTATTTTATTTTGTTTTAGATTTATGATGGAGGGATGATTTTTATTTTGTTTCGATCAAAAACCACCTGAAATTTATTTACAATCAGAATTACTAGAGCGTGAATACAAAAAGTTTAAAAACAATGCCTTATTCAATTAGAAATGCGAACGGTATGTGGTCGATTATTGAGAAACAATAGTGTGCAATTGTTGGTAGAAAAAATATTGTACATGTGTATTATTAAAAAAAATTTATATATTACCATGGTCTGTAGAGGATGTTTGGATAAATTTACGAAAAACTTCACGTAAGGTCACTTGTTGTTACAGTTTCGGTAATATTAACCTTCTGTAGAATTTATAGTAGGACGATTTTCTTACATTTCATCGATATAACAAGCAGTATTAGGGATCTTCTAGTGAAAGGGACCTTGCTCTTCAGTTGGGCTGTTGTATTGGGGGGATCTATATAATATGAACGGGGCTGGTCAATCGTCACATTCGTTCAACAGTCCTAGTCTACAGGAGGTTGAAATTGCCGTAAAATGAAAGCTTTCGTAAGTCATTAATCTTTTCTTAATAATTATAATTAATAATAATCAATTTTAATTGTAGATTGTAATCTCTTGCGTATTGGCGTTAACTTCAGCTTACTCCATCTATCCACAACATATACCAGTAATTGGTCCGAATGGTGTACCTGTTGATACACCTGAAGTTCAAGCTGCCCGTCTCCAACATTTATCAGCCCTAGCTCAAGCTAATGGCATCCCACTTGCTCTCCCATTTGCTAATGTTTACGGTATCCCGACAATTGCACACAATGCCCTTCCATTAGATACACCTGAAGTAGCCGCTGCTAAAATTCAACACTACCACGATTATGCTGTTGCTGCACAACGAAACGGTGTTGCTGTTGCTCCTGTTGTTCCAATTGGTGCCGGTCCAATCGATACACCTGAGGTTCAATTAGCAAAAGCTCAACATTTCGCTGCTCATGCCGCCGCTAGAGTTGGTCATCATTTACGTAGACGTCGCAGTCCTGTTTATCCACAACATATTCCAGTAATTGGTCCAAATGGTGTACCAGTTGATACACCTGAAGTGCAAGCCGCCAAAGCTCATCATTTTGCTGCTTATGCTGAAGCTGCAACTCGTACCGTTGGTGTACCGCTTGTGCCTGTAAATGCTCATAATTCAGTTTATGCCCATCCATATGCAGCTCCATGGAGATACACTGAACCGGCTGTAATCGGTCCTGATGGACAACCGGTTGAAACTCCTGAAGTACAATTGGCTAAAGCTGCCCATTTCGCCGCGCATGCTGCCGCACGCGGACACTATTGAATGTCAATCTTCTCTCTAGTGACCTGAGATTATTTTTTACAATACAAAATAATTTAAATGGATTTTATACAAAACGTACAAGCTTTGATTTTGGATTTCTGGTGTGTTCATTATAAAATTATGTTATAAAAAAAATGTAAATAATTATTTTTTATGATAAATAAATAAATTAAAAATTTAAACTGTTGTTTTTTTCTACTATTCCAAAATTA
Organism: Mylabris sibirica; assembly: GCA_039776855.1. Classification (NCBI taxonomy): domain Eukaryota; kingdom Metazoa; phylum Arthropoda; class Insecta; order Coleoptera; family Meloidae; genus Mylabris; species Mylabris sibirica. The sequence continues at coordinate 3,705,561 of CM077843.1, forward strand.
AACCATCTCGGATTTTAAAACTTATAATTGCATATTTACCGCTTGATAGCTTCACATCGATTAAATAACGCATTTTTTATTCTTTGAATACATGCATAACAATGAATTATTACATATTCATATTGTATTTAGTTGAAATGGAAAGCCAGCTTTAATTTCACACTAAATTATATCGTGGGTTAATATAAGAAAAGTTAATCAAGCGTAAATTTGATGATAAAAGAAAATGTTGACATAAACAGACAAGCGTCCACTCACCTTTATCCTGCCGCACTGAAAATTAAAATTAGAGGGGGAATGAAAAAGCTCACTCGATAAAATTTTCGCTCCTAAAAGTGGCTGTTATCAGACGCGACTTTCAGCAATCTGTCTGTGATCATTAATCATCAAAACAATCACCTTAATAACTAAAGAAACAAAGCGATAAATGAACGTAATTGCAATTTTAATGTAAACTATTTACAAGTTGACAAGGACGAATTTATCCTAAATTAAAATTCTTTATTATTTTTAATTAAACGGCACCGTTAATTAAATCGAACACCTTTTCTGATTTAATCAGTCTGTTTACAAGACCTACAACATAATCTGTAATGATAATTGACATTGTTGTATAATTTTTTTTTTCCTTAAAGCGTCCTTGGCGATCCATAAAAACGTTGTAAAAACAACTCATCAAAAATGCGTCTCCAAACCACTCCCAGGAAGTGGAATAGTTTAATTTATTATTTTTTTCCACTTAAATGGAAGAATAAAGATCGCCTACAACTGTACAGGTTCGTTTTGGGAAAAAAATGCACAGAAAAACTGAATTCTTGTCCATAAATATTGGGAAACATGTTGAAACCTAGACCTTGAGACCGTTGTTCGAGACATATTGAGGGCTATTGACGACAATGAACTTTGAAAATACAATTTTTGTACGTAATCCAGCAATTCTGGTTATTATTTGATTTCTGGTGTTTGTAAAGGTGAGGAGGGGCGGGTTTAACTATATAAGCTCTAAAGGACAAATTTCCAATAGTTATTGCGAGTGCTTTGTGTTAGTAGCGCAAGAACAATGAAAATCCTGGTAAGTTTACAAGAATTCTGGATTTTTCTTATTTTTCATTTCGTGTAACTGCATTTAATAATAAATCTTTTAAAATTAACATTATTAATATTATTAATTGTTGAATTATATTTGAATTAACTTAATAAAGTCATAAAATTCTATATATTTCAATGTCAAGTAAGAAAGTGAAAGATAATACCTATTAAATCGAGCACATAAAAATTTATGATTATCAATTTATAGGCCGTATTAAAAGTTATATTAATAAATTAAATACTAATAAGGTTGTATTATAATGTTTAGGTGATAGTTGCCCTTGTGGTGTTTGTCCAATTGGATGCCCATGTGCTTCCATTAGGTGTTACAATCGGGATAACTCCCTACTCTCATCCGATTACAACACTCTACCACGCCCAAAATAATTACGGCAATTATATTTACGGATATGCAACACCGACTAGTTCAAAATCAGAAACAAAAACAGCTGATGGTACCACACACGGTGGTTATTCCTACATTGATGCTAATGGAATTTTACAAACTGTTCAATATGTAGCCGATTCTGTTCATGGTTTCCGGGTAGCTGCAACCAATTTACCGAAAGATTTACCAGATGTAGCTCTAGCCAAGGCTAAACACCTTTCTGAATACGCAACCGTTCAAGCGGAACACGCACAAATATCAGCACATATAACCAATCCTGTAGCTTTACCACAACCAATCCAAGATTTACCTGAAGTAGCAAAAGCTAAAGCCGAACATTTAGCAACACTTCAAGCTGCTTATAATAGTCCAACTGCAATTCCACAACCAATTCAAGATTTACCGGAAGTTGTAAAGGCACGAAATGAACATTTGGCAGCTGTTGAAGCTACTAAAGCTCGTGATGCTGCTATAAATCTAAGTCCAATACCTGCAGAAATCTCACAACCTGTATTACCAATTCATACAAGTGTTACAACACATCCGGTAATAACAGCACATTCACAAATCTCCTACACACCAGCTGTTTGGTATGATTCAACTCCTACAACACAATATCATTCACAAGATGGTTTAGGTCAATATTCTTATGGTTATGTTGGTCCATTGAGTTCGAAAGCTGAATCAAAAAGTGCCGATGGTGTCACTAGAGGAGGTTATTCCTATATTGATGCTAATGGAATTTTACAAACTGTAAATTATATTTCCGATCCTGTTAATGGTTTTCGTGTTGCTGCTACCAATTTACCTGTAGCTCAAAAGACTACATTGATTGCTCCGACTGTTGTAGCTAAATCATCCGCAGCTCCTGTAATTGTTGAGAAAAAAGAACACATCAATGCTGTCCCATTGCTTTACACACAAGAATTCCATTATTAAATCTATAAACAATTATTTTGATTACGATTTATAATATTTTGTAATAAATCTTAATTTATTTAAATTGACAATTTTTTTTATTTCGAAATTCCTATACGTTCACAAAATTATTGCTTGATACAAGTCAAAAATCAAAGTTCATTAATAGTGAATAAAAAACGCCCCTTTTTGATAACAAAGATGTTATCTGTTGGCCTTTAGGTCAGATAGTAGAAAAATTACAAAATATTCAATTTAAAAGTTTTGTGTCGTATAAGTAAGATGTTTTAAAATGGACAATCACCTCGATTCATTTTCATATAAATAAGTGACACAGCATGAAAATGGTGAATGCTAAAACTTTATTACCGGAAAATTCACGTACTGTTTTAGTGACGTTAGAAAATGACACTGTACCAGATAAGTTTCCACAATTTTTGGGTGCCTTTCTAGGTAAGCGTACACACATAAAAAAAGTCAATAAAAACTGTTTATTTTTCAATTTCAGCAACTTTAAGTGCTTCATCGATGGGTATGTGCCTGTCATGGTCGTCATCCGCTCTACCTCTATTAAAAAACGAAAATTCCCATCTACGTATTACTGATACACAAGGTGCTTGGATCGGTTCATTCATCACACTTGGTGCTTGTATTGGTGCAATTCCTGCTGGATCAATTGCTAATCAGATTGGACGAAAATTAACATTACAATTATTAGCTGTACCATTATTATTACAATGGATTTTGATTGCTTACAGGTGTGCAAAATTGAATTTTCTTAATAAAATTTGAATATAAATATGGACGATCGGATGGCATTTCAGTGAACATATTTATGGATTGTATGCGGCAAGATTTCTAGCTGGTTTGGCTTGTGGTGCGATTAGTGTCGCCGCTCCCATTTACGTTGCAGAACTAGCACATTCATCGATTAGGGGCTCGTTGGGGACGTTCTTTCAAGTCCAGATTACAATCGGATTGTTTGTGGAATACGTTTTGGGTGAGTTTACATAATTGAGGAGAAAATACAGTAGAAAACTGTTATCGAATTGGTGCCGTTTCAAAAGATGGCGTTAGTTTGTATGGAGAGCTTTCATGAGCTTTTTATTATTACACTCATACATTTCATTATTTATTGTGATTAATGAAAATAAAATTGCTTATAAATTAGTGGTGACAACTTGAAGGATCAACATTATAAATAGTGTAGTTTATATTTAAAATGAATGGGTATTGTTGACTAATTGTTGAAGTAAACGATTTATTATGGTCAAATTCTCATAGATAAGCCGCAATTAATCAATATCATAGTAGAACTAGACGTAATTAGTTTATCTATCCGAATAACACGTGTATAGCCTTCAAGATTATTTTTTTTTTTTGGATTAATGAATAACAGAAACAAAAAAACATGTCAAAGTTTTCTTATTAACTTATCACACCTTTAAATGATACAAGTTGTTTGATTACTTTCTCCCCTCTAAAGAATTTCCAATTATCGGCACTTGTTGGTTATAACTTTGCGAAATTCCAAAAAGTACCACCTTTATTAAACTTTTCAAGAATTTCACTAAAATTGATTCAACTCTATAGTTTGATGAATCATTCAGAAAAGTATCGAAATTTCAGGTGGCTTTATCGATGACTTCAAATTATTGGCCCTTATTTCAACCGTCTTACCTGTTGTTTTCCTTTCAACATTCTTTTTCATGCCTGAAACACCGATTCATCTACATAATAAAGTGAGTAGATGCTTTCATGTATAATGTTCTGTACACTGAACTTTTCTTTTCTTGTTAAAATAGGGACGAGTGATTCAAGCTAGGAAATCTCTTCAATTCTATCGCGGTGACAATTACAATATCGCTTCTGAATTTAATCGTATTGTTGATAATAGTGAAGAAGAATATGGTGATGACAACAAACAGATAAAGACTACAATCAAAAAATTAATTTATAATAGAGCAACTATTATAGGACTGATAATCTGTTTCGGTTTGATGGTTTTTCAACAATTGAGCGGTATTAATGCTGTCTTATTTTATGCATCTATTATATTCTCAGAGAGTGGTAGTCAAATATCACCAGCCATGTGTGCGATCCTTATCGGTGGTGTACAGGTAAGTTGTTATCGGTAATTTTTATGATAATCAACTTTTGTGAGAAATTAAAGATTATGCGAATTTCTTTATTTTGGATTCAATTCATAATGATACTAGTTGCTCAGACATGTAGTAGAAGAGAGTTTAAATCTAGCTAATACGATCAAAACTATTTGAAACTTCTATTGAGTTTGTTTGTATAAATCGATAAGTTAATCAGTTTGATATTATGATACCCTTTCATCTATATTTTCTTTGACTAAATAACAAGAACAAAAACAATAACGTTGAGAATATGTTTCTTCAATCGTTGATTTGTTAATTAGAATTGTGACGAAAATACGTTACATAGGCTAAAAGTTTAAGTTAATTATCAATGAATACATATAACAGAATATCTAAAATGATTCGGAACAGATAAACCAATTACGCTTTTATCTTTCAACATCAATTGAGCCAATTTCTGAGCGTTTTCCCAAATTTACCTCATCTAATCAAATAAGAAAAACAGTTTTAAGAATCAAAGCAAAAAATAAAAAAAAACTCCAAACAAAGTACAGGGTGTTCCGTAAGTCACGCATTTCCTGCTAAGGGGTAGAAAGGGGGTGAAATTCTAAGGTGAAAAGTCCTGTAGCATTTTTTTCATCTGACGTACAGGTAATTAGCTATTAATTAAATCTAGTAGCTAATCAGGTGCGTTCTTACTTTGAATGGCTGTCGCGCCAGCCTGATAACTGGTCCGCTTCCTACATCCTACCGTCAAGACTCTTTCCTTTTCTCTTTTTATCGAGCAGCTGATTGGTTATTTGATTTAATTAATAACTAATTATGTGTGCGCCAGATAAAAAAATGGTACAGGAATTTCATCCCTTATTTGCTCCTTAGCAGAAAATGCGCGACTTACGGGACATCCTGTATAGTTTTGAGGTTGAGACAAATATCCTTATAAACGGTTCGGTTGTCTCAATGCTTGCTATAATTCGTCTGTAATTTGTAATATAAAATTCAACATCCACATTCTAATTTGCTTGTGGAACACAATATCAATAATAAACATAGTTGATTAACGAAATTAAGGTATTTTATAGTAAATAATTGCACTATAAAACAGTGAAACACACCTGTTGAATAATTAAGAGTGATTGATTGTTATTGTAGCGTACTACTTTACTCATTCTAGTAAAACATCAAGTTTAATTATAAATTAATAAAAAAACACGATAGTTTATTCTATATTAATGTAAAATTTTATTAAATAAAGCCATACAAAAAATGAACAAGCTGTAAGATACGCTTGTAAAGGAATTATTTGCATGGTTGGGTAAAATGTGTGCAATCAACCGCATGCCGATAGTTTGAAGTCTGTTTTAGGGGATGCGTCTAGTTTTGTGCCTGATTACTACAAAATCAACTCAATTACATTAAGATACGAGAGAATTTACAATTATTTAATTTATAGCTAATTTCTGATTAATAAAGCATTCATTCACTATGAAATATAGACCTTACGACAATTGGTACTACATTTATCTCCGTGTAAAATGCTTGATGATCAGCTTATGCGTGTCTCTTGTTCTGTAACGTTTATAATGTGACGTGAAAAAGGGAAATTAAGAGAGCACCTTCATTTTGTTCGTTGCTTATAAATTAAAATTTTGAATTATTCCAGGTAATCGCTACGCTTCTATCAACAATTCTAATCGATCGAATTGGCAGAAAGATTCTTCTCTTCATTTCAGCCTTTGTAATGTGTCTATGTTTACTGATATTGGGAACGTATTTCCATTTGAAAGCAACTCAAAATTTATTATATTTAAGTTCATTACCATTAATCTGTTTGGCAATATTCATTATTGTCTTTTCGATTGGTTTAGGACCAATACCATGGATGATAATGGGTGAGATTTTATTGCCACAAGTAAAAGGAATTGCCAGTTCGATTGCAGCCGCATTCAATTGGGCTTTAGCATTTACTGTAACGAATCAGTTTAGTAATATGGTAGCTAGTTGGGGAATTGGAATTACTTTTATTGTTTTCGGGATAATTTGTGGATTTGGAGCCATCTTTATTGCCAGTTTAATACCTGAAACTAGAGGTAAAGATATTGATGAGGTGCAAAAGATTTTAAATGGTGTTCAAAGAGAAACAAGACGAAGTAGATTTGAAATCACTACAACAGTTTAAATTGTCTGTTATTTTACATTTTTTTATCGTTTTTTTTTTACAATGTACAAACAAATTTGATATTTTGAAAATGGAATCGGAATGGATAATTCAACTGTCCGTCTATCCTGTTTTGTTGACAATTGTCCGGATGGAAATCTGGCAATTACTGTAATGAAACTGGTTATCTATTGAATTGTGATTTTAGTTTAGCGCTTGATGAATGTCAACTGGTTCAGAGACTGAAAATTTCCATTTTAGCTATAAATAAATTTATATTAGATATAGCTTGACAGCATGTACAGTAATACATACATTTTTATTTACACTTGTTACATTTAGAGTACATTTTTTAAGACATTTGTCATAAACAAATACTGATTAATTTGTTGTTTTTTATTATATTTTATATTTATATAATACGTATATGTTTAATAAATATATTTATACTTGTATGTACATTAAGGATTTTCTTTACTGTCAAGGAATCGATCCCAAGTGTCCCTCTCCAATTCTATTCACAATCTTCATGATTCTCATAAGGAGAACAAGACACAAGGGATAAAGGGAAAGTATGTAGGAAAATTTAGTTGGTGCAATATAAACTTACCACAATTGTGACGTTGACACAAATTTCAGTTAACAAAAACTATTTATGTGAAAGTTGAATAAATAAAGCCTCTAAAATTGGTAGTGTTGAATTGTTAACGTTATTATAATGGGGAAAGTTTCGTATTATTAACAAATATCTGACAAAATTTGAAAACTTAACAAAAACTAGTGAATTCATTGATATAAAATTCCCTTTTTTTCTCTCTTAAAAACCTAATCTCTAACTTAACTAACATTTGGCTAATAAACACAGCCTTCATTATATGGGATGTAAGTACGAAATTGTAACCAACTATAATTGTTGTACATTTTACGTATATTAGAGCTTAGTAAATGATGAAAATTAATGGAAAGCTTATGAATGTTTTTTGCTTAAACATACACATCTTTACTTACATTGACGTTTATCAATTGGACAATTTATAAAATATACGTATTTATTAATTTATTCATTTAGGGTTCTTATTATAAATATGACTAGTTCAGAATAGACAGAATCTATTATCACAGGAAAACGTCTTTTATTTTTACATCATGTTGTTTTGTTATAGGATCCATAAGCTTTTCATACGTATTGAACAAATAATTTAAGCCTACTACAGCTGAAACAATTCTATATGAATAAGTAAAAAAGTTTACGTCAATTACAATGTAAGTTCAATTTAACTTGTCAAACTTTAATCATCTATTATTAGAATGATTTTCATGATAAAACGCAAACACTACTGTTTTCTAGAAAGAATGTTGAAATGTTGAAGAAAACTCATATTTTACTTGGTAAATCCTTGAAAGTAAAAGAATTAACGGCTATCTCGTCCATTCTAACTTTTTCTGTTTACGTGTAGGGCAAGTTAACAAGTTTTGTTTATAGAAAAGTGACTTATAAAAAATGTGTCTATTTAATTATTTCGGTGTTTGATAAAATGGCATAAGTACTGCTTTTTTTAATAAATATAAACTTATTCTATTTCTGTAAGTCTTCAGATTTAGCTATTTGTTAAACGAGTAGGAAAAGTAGTAAGTTTCTCGATTAATAACTAGTATTGTAACAATAGTACCACCCCTTATAACGGAGTAGTATTTTCGCCACATCATTGGAAGTATGTTTAATGTTGATGAAGATTTAATGTTGGCACACCCTATCGATAAAGTTGTTTAGAATCTTTTTGAAGACTCAAAATCGATAATTTATTTATAGAAATCAAACATCGATGCAGGAAGTGAAACAAGAGCTATATTGGGATCACATTTAACACTTAGGATCACTCGAATAGTCGATTAGTAATAGAGTTTGACAAGTTAAATGGAAGCCTCCTGTAATAGAATTGTTGAAATATTACGTCATCTTAAAATTTATCTTAATATTAAATAGAGTTAAGTCGTTAATCTTTCCCTCTCCGAAAACGAGTGAACAATTAAATTTAAATGTTTGTTTTCTGTATCCATTAAAAACAAAGCTAGATAATCTATCCTGTAATATTCTAGACTTGGCCATCTAATGGCCTCCACTTCGGTCAGCCATAACAATATTTGGCTGCTTTATAAACTGACAATGAGTCTTTATCGAGATACACTCTTGTGGAACAATCGTCCTGTTTAGGACGTCGTTTTCGACTACGTCACCTTGGAATAGTTGGATCGCATCCTGGATCGCTATCATCACCCAATGAATTACCTTGTTCTTGTTGTTGAACATTGTAGGATGGTGAACGGAATTGTCTACCTTGCAATTGGGATCCATCAGATCCACGTCGAGATGTCGTACCATCACGTCGTTTACAAAAACATTTACAAATAATTCGTTTGAATGCAAATCGAAAGTCTTTTGAAAATAATGCGTAAATTAATGGATTTATAGCGCTATTACAATAACCTAACCAGAATAAAATTGAAAATACTAATGGATGGATACAATCAGGACAGAAAGCTCGTACTAAATACATTGTAAAGAACGGTAACCAACAGAAGATGAAACCACCAACGATTATCGCTAATGTTTTAGCAGCCTTCGTTTCCATTCTAAAACGTTTCACCTATAATCAACAAATTAAATTAATTTGATTTGGGTTTCTTTTAGTTGAGAAGAGTGGAAAAAAAAACAGAGATTACTACCTGAGCTTTAATGTTTCTTTTACCCATTCGCCTGGAAATCATTTTCGGTCGGTGCGTGCCATCATCACAACCGCTTGGACTTGGACTAGGCGCCCGTTCTCTATCACCGCCGACACTATCACAACTCGATCTTCTCGATGGTGATTTCCTTCTTGAACTTAATCGATGCACTCTTAAATGATTGTCCCGTCGATAAATACTGGTTGTATCTTTACCATTCACTGTATAATGGACAGCATAACTTGCTTGGCCTGTTGGTGATGTTGGTGTAATGGATAACAAACGCGGTGAGGACGGATTCGATGATAAATTCTCATTTGATGGATAGCTAACACTGATTTTGACACGTTCATGGCGGGCTTTTGTCGATGGACTAGGACTAACACTGCTTGTTGTTGTTGTTGTTGTACTATTACTACCATTACTGTGCGGTGAACCATGATAACGTTTTCCGGATGAACCACGGCCCCGATGGATTCGTAATGTTAATCGTTGCTCGTCGAAACGATTGCCGAAACTCCGGGCTCCTACAGATATTCTAAACTACAGTCGCAATTTCAATTGTAGATTTTTATAACTTTAACTTAAAGGTCTATGGCAAGGAAACAAACAAAACTAATAGAGCAATAATTAAGTTAAGGAGTCTACTTATTAGGTAATTTGTCGATTCGGCGTCCAAAAATTCTCAATCTTCAAACATCGATTACTCGCTCGTTTTTTGACATATTGTAAAAAGCAAACTTGCCTTGGATAGAGCATTTTAAAGTGCACGTCCTGAAGCTTTTTATTTTGGAAAAACTAATTAATTTCAATAGTTCTTAATAGTAGGTGAAAAAGGGGTTGAAAATTTCCCTATAACGAGCCTTATGTCCTTTCTTCTTATCTCAACTTTCTAAAAACAAGACTATGATTCTCTATAAGCAGCATACCTCTTCGATTTTCTTTTTAATTTGCTGCAGTTATCAAAAAACGAACAAACACATCGGGAAAATTCTTGAAGATTAGGAAATCTCTTTCAATTTGTTATCTAAATAATCTTAATAAATATTGAAAATTAATAATATTGGATAAGTTTTAGCTGGTTATGAAGGAAAATGTATGAAATAAACAGGGTCCAAGAGTTTTTCTGCCATTCAGAATTTTATCTCATTTTTCCTAAATATAAGGCTTCAGAACATGCACTATCCAATGCACGTTTACTTTTCACAATATCTTAAAAAACAAGCTTGATTTCGATGTTTGAAAGTTGTCAATTTTCGCAAGCCGAATCAAAAATTACCGAATAGCCCTCTTAAAGCTTAAACGCAACGAATTTGTTTGCTATCAAGTGAAACACAAATATAAAGATGGTATTGGTAAAATGGAGTGACCTGAAAATAAACAATAAAATAGGGAGAACTTTTGTATTGTTTGAGAAATAGGGAATGTAATGAAACCGAGTCGAGTGTCTGGTGAGCAATAAAACATTTGATCTTCAATCAATATCAATCTATTTTTACATGGATTATTCTCCTAAACACAATTTCAATTTATAAAAATAGATAATTTTAACGATTCAATCCGGTAATCAATAATATAGATGAGCAATGAAAATTTTATTGTATTAATACATTGAATTATTAAATTTAATTTATTGCGAAAGATCAAACAGATTGCCAACTGGTTAACGGATGTTGTACTGCATCCTAAAACTATCTTAGATTGACGACACTTTGATCTAAACTTTATTTCGGCATGTTCATCATCATCAAGTATTTCCTGTTATTAAATCCAATCCCGAAAAAAATAAGAAAACGTAAAATAAATACGGAAATTTGTTAAACTAAATGATTCAGTCGGGTTGGATGGTTATTTCCGGTACTGTGTTATGGCAACGTTAGCGATATACGTACACATATATTGACATAAATATATGTAAATTAGTCAATTGTTAGATGAGGGATAACAATCAACAAACACTACAAACCTTTGGTAGTTCGAAATCCTTGGTTAATTGCTCGGGTTGTTCTTACAGCAGCTCGATAGATACGCCAATAGAAGAACAACATAACGAACATCGGTATATAGAAAGACCCTAAAGCTGAATATACAACATATCCTGCTTCGTTAGTCAGTTCACACTTCCAGGGACATGGTGGGTCTTCCGGTATGGTTGTATTGTTTGACGGATCATTTTGTGTCTGAAATGCCAACGCACGAAGTCAATTAAACTAAATCGATGATATAGGACTTATCGATAAATGTAAATCAAATTTTGTTCCATTAGTTGCTTCAATCGATCAAATTTCAATTCTACTTGTTTTGATTATAGTCCTATCAAATTGATACAAAACAAAACTAAAACCTTCTCGTATTTAAAAATTTGATAAGTCAGATTGTAAATAACAGCGTTTCCTAGTGGTGTTCCGCAAGCAATCATTAGGTCTTCCGTAAGGAATTATAAAACTGAAGTGAGAGAACAAAAAATTATTGTACAATTAGAAATTGAGAAACGCTCCTAAATCGCTGCTACTTTAGAAGAAGATAAATCGTGTGAAACTCCTGCGATTTGAAAATTTTTTCAGAGATTTATAAGGTAGTCTCTAGAGAACATTTTAGCAGAATTTGAACCTTGTAGTTCATTTATAAGTTGGTCAAAAAATGATCGTTTCTAACGATGTCGAGATTTTCTAAAAACGGGTTATACCACTAATAATGACTCGAAGATCCTCCCAACATTAATTTTATTCTAAAACGGGTAAAGATGTCCCGCATTTTGTATAGAATGAAATGGTGAAAAACGAAAAATATCAATGATTAGAGGGTCTTCGAGCCATTGTCCTTCGTTTTTGCGTGCATAAAGTACGCCTAATTGTAAGATAGAAAACAATTAATAATAATATATTTTCATTCAATTAACTAATTTGTCAGATTGTTTGAAACGAGGACCATAAATAACGTTTAGGTTGAGACGAGGTCCATTTTACTCCTTTTAGGATCAAAAGGGGACCAAACATCCATTTTAGGATCAGAAGAGGGCTAAAATTTCGACTGAGCTCTTTATCTGGTTTTTGAAAATCGCATCATCGTCAGAAACGATCGTGTTTTTACCATCTTCGAAATGAACTATAAAGTTCTAATTTTGCTAAAATGATCTCCAGAACCCCCTATAAATCCTTGAATTGCTCGTTAACTGATAAGAGCTTCATGTGAATTATCTGCTTTTAGACTCATATGGATTTATGATATAAAAATTACAATAAATATTCACTTTTTTATCTAATACCTAACTCAAGTGTTCCTTTGAAATCATGGAACTTAAAAAGTGTTCTATGAAAAAAGTACTCAAAACTCGAAATTTGCTCTAGTGTTTCTTAAAAATAATGAAACGTAAAAAGTGTTTCGCAATGAAAAAAGTTTGGGAAACATTGTCTCTAGTTACTCTCTGATCAATTTCGATTCTTATAAGATTGCATTCGAATTTGTAACGCATTCACAAAATATTGTACACTCACGAGAATATAAAAGAGACCGACTCTTGAGCGAGGAATATCATATTTTTCGGTTCGTGTAAGTTAGGCTCTTTCTCTCCTCAGCGGAAGAAGGTGAAGAGGTAGGGAGTATTGTAGCCAGTTTCCATCATAGCAAATTTGTAGAACCACCGTCTTTAAAGAAAGTTATAATTAAGTTACTAAGTGGTCTCTTTTATGTGCTCGTGAGTGTACTTGCAGTGACTAAAACGATACAATCGTGTATCATGATTGTGAAATAAAATAAATAATTGTTGATACCTTCTAGGCATACCTACACGTATATTTCCGGCTATTAAAGCACTATTTTATGAATGTATTTTGTATGATTAAAATTTCAATTGGCCTCGCATTTGGCGACTTTTCAGGAATTCACATCATACACTGCAATCTTTTTTTTTAAAAAGCACCATGAAATTATTAAATATTAATACACCTATATTCATCTCAACTCCTACAAATTTGCATCTGTATTGATTGCCGTTGATTCCTAATCTAAACTTGTTTTCTCTTATTTTTCTTTCTCAAGATATTGTATCGCTTATGAGTTCGAGTTTGTTTGAAAGAAACACTCAAAAATTCGTTGTTTTCTGACTAAACAAGCGATTACTTCACCGCCAGTTACATAAAGTGAATTTCCTCCTCTTTTTTGTCGTCTTCATAGCTTTTAAAAGACATTGTAAACATTCAGGGCTTCTCCTGGGGGAAAATTCAGTCATATATCGCTTAAATGTTTAATCCTAAGCGGATTAGCTTTAGGGGGAATTAACAGGAGGAACAATATTTGAAGAGAATTAAACATATAAGCCTATTCAACACATGTATTAACTCATTGTTAAATGTCATTCAATACATGTTGGATGTATCAAAATATATCCGTAATGCTTGATTAGGATTATTTTTAATCAACGTAATTGATAAAATGAGAACGAAGGACGTAACTTGATGAATTCTTTGATGATAACGATATTAAAAGAAGTTAATGTTTACTAGATAATACACCAAGATACGGTTTATATTCGTATTTCACCGCGCAGTACTTTTTATGGAGATATCCTCCAAGTGTCCCTTACTCATTTTGCTCTTCCTTGCATACTCTAATTAACATATTTCTAAAGGGTAGATCGCTTATATTGTTGTACAATGATTGATTTTCTTCTATGAATAAAATAGAAAATTACAAAAACAGGAGCTTTCTATACCGATTTTGCTATTTAGTAATATATGAAAAGCTGGTTAATTTTCTTAAAATAGCGATAATCGACATTAATTCCTTGCTAATTTCCCAAAAATTATTTGTTCTAATTATACTTATCGATTTTTAAAACGATTCTAATCACTGATTATAAATTAGCAACAAATTTATGCGACTAATTCTCTCTTTCACTATTGTTATATTGTTGATTGTAACTGTCCTCTATTGAATTAACATAACAATTTGTACGTGACATGGACATTTTGGTATAGTAAAAGCCATCCCTGTTGTGGGGGCTTTCAAGCTATTCTATCTATTCCTCAATACAACTATTACTTGGTAGTAGAGAATACCTTTTGCTCTATAGGTTGCACAATGTCTAGAATGAGTTAGTAAATCAAATTTAACCAATCCACTGGACATTTCTAGAATATTTCAATGCAAATTCACTAAAGAGTAATATTAGAGTGTGATATGTTGTTTTATTGTTGGCATTCAATAAATTTAGTTAAAGTTAGTTAAAATAAAACCACGGCATTTGAAAATGGTAAAAAGCTGTTAAAAGATGCAATTTTATTCACAATTAACTGTAAGGTTTTACTTCGACAAATTCTTGAGAGAGCTAAAGTCCACTTACTGCCATGAATTATTTATTATATCTTCGAGCTATTCGTAAATTATAAAATTCTCCTCGTTTGAATATTAGCATTTACCACAGACTTTTTAAATACTAATTCACATTTTTCTCAGATTATCTACTGTTAATGTTGATTTCATTGCATGCAATGATCATCATTAATTACTGTTGATATTCTAATTAAAGATTCATTCAACTAAACTAAGTGTGTTCTTATGTTGACAATTAGTTAATAAATCTAGTGTACCCTTTAGAATTCTCGTTTACGTATTGATACCCATGCTTATCTGCACACCTTGCTTTTCAAAATTAAACGATAACAAGGTAGTTTGAAGCACAAGTAACATTGACTTAGACCATGTGGATGAGTTACAATTCTTTTGTACGTTATTTGGTTTAAAGTTTAACAAAATAAAGTCACACTACCAGCTTTCAAACTGGGTTTACCCTAAAAATGTTAATCGTATACGATCCTCATGTACGTTGTAATTTTCATGATCCATTCAGTAAAGGCTGAGCATAAATTACTGAGGCCGGCTCGTAACTTTTCTGGATATAATCCTAAAATTTATGCATGTGTGTGTGTGTTTAGGGAAGATTTTAGATTAAAACTGATATTTTAAGGGTGCCTCGTAAATATCACTGTGTACTCTATTAAGCGTATTGGTCTGTTGGGAGAAAATAAGCGAGTTAATAGAAGATTTTTC
Organism: Mylabris sibirica; assembly: GCA_039776855.1. Classification (NCBI taxonomy): domain Eukaryota; kingdom Metazoa; phylum Arthropoda; class Insecta; order Coleoptera; family Meloidae; genus Mylabris; species Mylabris sibirica. Next base: position 3,720,994 of record CM077843.1, read on the forward strand.
TAAGAATACGGCTAAAAAATTGTCATGTTTTCGAGTTCCGACAATATACAGGATGAGCCAAGAGGATGGCCACCTAAAAGTATAAGAAGTTCTAATTGATGGAACTTTATGAAATCTCGTATATGGCCGTTTTGGCACTTGAACTACCTTTGGAAAATACTTTCGTTGTTCCATCAACCCCCGTTATATGAAGTAGTGCACCCTACTTTCTTATTTTAAATGGAATGGTATATTTTTTATTACATTTCTGAATTCCTTGATGAAATCGAAGGGGACTTTGATAACATGACCCATGGTCTAGCGCTGAAGGCTTTTCAGATATTTTGACTTTTTATGAAATTTTTAATTTTGCAGTGTTTAAATAGAAAATTCATAACATAGAAACTATTGCAGCTAAAAGATTGAAATTTAGAATTCTAATAACACAAATATCGTACTTTCTATCAAACTAAAGAGCATTTAATTATTTTTCAGCGTTTAGCTGAAATGAATTTTTCTTTCAGGCAATTTTCAAACTATAATATCTTGCTTATTTTAAATGGAACACCATATTTCTTTTTACATGGTTAAATAGACAAAAAAATTCTACATTGAACTGTATTAACATTCCCTATACCTATCTTTCATAATTTTTCAGTTATTCCAAATTTTAGTTTTCGTCCAATCACCTCCTTTGAATGAAAATGTAATACGTCTAGTCGCCTAGGCCAAACTAATCCAACTTCAATGAAATGCATAGAAGGCTTAGCAAAAAAAACAAAATATCACAAATGACGTTAATATTGAATATTTTACCTGTATTTTTTACAACTTTAGGACATTCTACATACACAAAAAGCAAATGAAATAAATTTTAATTTAATTAATTATCAATTTCTTCCATTTTATTTCATTAAGATAGTTCAAATTTAATTAATTAATTTCATTTTAATAGTGACAATTGAATTGAAGGTTGTTTTGCTAAGCCTTCTATGTTTTACATTTTATTTCAGGAAAGAAAATTAGATGAAACTGAAAATTTTGGATAAGTGAAAAACCATCAAAGATAGGTATAGGGAATGCTAGTATAGTTCGAGGTAGAATTTTTTTCTCTATCTAGCCATATAAAGAAAAATATGGTGTTCCATTTAAAATAAGCAAGATATTATAGATAGAAAATTGCCTGAAAGAAAAAATTATTTCAGCTAAACGCTGAAAGATAATTCAATTCTGTTTAAATTGGTTATATGTGCATAATTTTTACTACTTAAATTCCAAATTTTAACACTTCAAATGCTATAGATTAAAAAATATGAATTTTTCAATCACACACTGCAAATATTAAAATTGCACTAAAAGCTGAAATATCTGAAAAACTTTCAGCGCTAGACCATGGGTCATGTTATAAAAGTCCCCTATGATTTCATCAAAGAATCTAAAAATGTAATAAAAAATATACCATTCTATTTAAAATAAGAGAGTAGGGTGCACTACCCCATATAAGGGGGGTTGCTAGAACAACGAAAATATTTTCCAGAGGTAGTTCAACTGCTATAACGGCCACATACCAAATTTCATAGAGTTTCGTCAATTAGAACTTCTTATACTTTTAGGTGGCCATCCTCTTGTCTCACCCTGTATAGTCTGTCGATTTTTCTAAGAGAATGACTAAAGTAATAAAATAATGTCAAGTATATTCAACAATGAATGTTCAATTTAAATTCCATTTTGTAAAAATCCCTTGTAAACACTCGTCTTTACCTGCTTTGTTCGAATACTAACCAGATGGTGAAATTTTCGGCCCTTTTTTTGATTTATTATTTTATAAGGTGCTACTTGCAATTGAACATTGACTTTATTTTATTACTTTAGTCATTCTCTTAGAAAAATCGACAGACTATACGGGATGTTCGATCTAAATATGATCGATTCTATAAAATTCCTACTAGTCTAAGGATTTGTAGGAGGGTCTTAGAGAACATGTCAGCAAAATTAAAGCCTCGTAGCTCATTCGGAAGTTGGTCAAAAATTGCTTATTTCTGATAATGTTGCGATTTTCGAAAACGAGTTAAACACTCAAAACAAGCAAGAATGACTCGAAGCCCTCCGAACATTATCTTTTGTCGTTTTTCTGCATTGCATCCTAGAAAAAAGGGAGACATTTTTCTTTGCTGCAAGATAAAATAGAGAAAAACAAAAAAAAAATCAATTCTGAAAAGATCCCCGAGTCATTCTAAGTTGTTTAACGTGTTTAGCTCGTTTTTAAAAATCGTGAAATCGTCAGAAACGGGCGTTTTTTAATCAACTTAAAATTAGCTACTAAGTTCTAATTTTGCTTAAATGTTCTCTAGGGACACTCCAACAAATACTTAAAATATTTTTTAAATCGCTTGTCGACTAGTAGGAATTTCATAGAAGTGAGCATATTTAGATCGAACACTCTGTATAGTTTGATTCTGAGACAAATGCTAGGACGTTTATCATTGTGAGAACGTGTCAACTGTCGTTAAATTCCATCATATTGCTACAAGCTAGACTATAATCAAAAGTTTATTTCTTCAAGGAGCGCTTTACAATCCAATTTTTATGCTCATACGTGATGTTGTTTTGTCATCAACTTTAGAAAATAAGCTCTAGATAGGTATAGAAACCACAGTATCTGCATTGCTTTTGAATTTTTAAATAAATTACATGTCATCGGATAATAACAGAATTTCTAACTTGAAATCATAAAAATTTGATACATCTGTTACAGAATTCAACACATTCATCTAGAAATTTACGTGAATAAAGTAGAATAGATATCGCTTTGGGTGAAATCGATGCAATAGATTGGTAAACTTGTCAACTTTAAATATGTTAAAGTTACTAGCTTCTAAATGTATAAATCAACGTTCAGTTTTATTGAATTAGTTGGAAATATATATAATTAATAATACCTCACTATCTTTCCAACCAACTAATGGTGGGAAACAAATAACAAAACTAAGCACCCATAGGCCGGCGATTAAAAGCTTAGCTCTTGAATGTGACATAATACTTGGATATGTTATAGGTCTTGTTACAGCAACATATCTATCCAATGAAATTGCACATAAGTTTAGAATTGATGCTGTACACATCCACACGTCCACAGCTAGCCACATGTTGCACCAAACATCACCAAAAATCCAAACCTGAAATTAAACATACAATCATCTATTTAGTTTATTCGACATCCGAATAAGATTCATAGTATACAGAAAACGAAAGAGAAAGGAAAAACGAAGGCATATTAAGATTTTAACAAATCGACTAGTGTGAGCCTAATCCAAACGAATGTGTTTTTCATGTCAAATCGTTTTCTTATTTATCTGAAGTTTGTAAGGGTGGAATTGTTGATTCTATTCTCCTTCCCCATCTATTTTTAACTTCCCCGACCAGAGGGTAGGGAAGTTATTAGTTTCGGACCAAAATTTCGAATTCGAGATTTCACCAGATCTTTACGTTTTGGGGTCCCCTGAACACGTTTTTGAAGTTTTTAGCATGATGTCCGTGTGTGTGTGTGTGTGTGTGTGTGTGTGTGTGTGTGTGTGCGTCTGTCGTTTCTCCAACGATTACTCAAAAACGGCTTAACCGATTGCGTTCAAATTTGGCCAGCATCAACTATTCCGTGGACTTTCGAGTTGATTAGTTTTTGGTGCCAATCGGACAACGGGGGTGGACGGGGGAGGGGGTTGATTGAAAAAAATGTAAGATAACGTATTAATTTGATATCACCAATCGAAAGGGCATGTGCTTTTATGTCAGAAATAATACCCATCATGTGCGATATTTTTCAATCTGGCGACTTATAATGATTAAATTAATTAGATGGACAGTGATTCTTTACTAATCAAGTATGTACGCAAGACAAAAGAATAAGACATTAATATATCAAATATAAATCAGGATTTACGGCCGTTGTCTAGCAACAAGACTGTTTCGTGAAAGATCGAGTAGGTGTAAATAATTGCGTTGTTTTTTTTTAAATTTCGGTGCTGATTTTGACATCTTTGGTTTTGTTAAAAGCTTTACTGGAATATTTGTTTAATCTTTTGTTGTGAATTTATTGTAATGGATAACATAATGAGTAATAATACTTTTACTATCCATAGAGGCAGTAAGTAAACTAAAGTTTTCTATTTGTTAAGAATAAAATAACAAAATAGTAAAGATGATTATTTCCATAATTGAAAAGAAAAAAAATAAAGTTATTCTGGCGAGAATTGAACCCCGTAGCAAACAGATGTCAGGCGAGAGCGCAACCACTGTGCTTTTCGCAGAAATTTGACAATTTTCTCTTGATCGTAGAAAAATTTTTTTCTAATTAATGATTAACTACTAGGACTGATCAGTCGGGGAAGTTGCTAGGCCGGGTCTTCGATTCGGCCCCTTTTCCAACTCGTTTATCGTCAGAATTGTAGAAATTTAGAATTGCACCAATGGATAGATATCTTCGAGTTTTCTTCCGACTTTCATAGAGTTATATTGGATTTTGTGTCAATATGACATGAGGAAATATTAAAGATTATTGTAGAACGATATTTAACAATACTCACACATGAATACATATGTTTCATATATATATAGTGGAACATGGAAGAAAAACGTGAATTTTCGTCGATCATAAAATTGTATTTTTATGTAGATTCTAAATATTTTGATGAAATGTCTGTTTTCGTTTTCTTTTACTTTTTGGCATCGTTCGATAACTGGAGTCGTTTCAAAATATGAAAAAGAATCAACCTTGTATTGAAGCTACTGGAGATTTATTAGAGAAACTTTTGATACAGATGCCAAAAATTTTATATAGTGTGTGTGTGTCGCTGTAGGAACATTAATCTATTTCCGTGAAATTTAATAAAAGAAAATTGAAAAATTCCCACCTAAATTCGCAATATCCAATCTCAATCAATTTATTTCAAGTTTAATCAATGTAACTTTACATATAGATCAAATTTCCAAACTGAATCTAAATTACAAAAGCCTCAACTACATGTATTTGAATTGAAATCATAGTGTAACGAAACACAGACATTGACATAAAGCAGAAGCTTTAGAAATGTAAATATTGCACAAACCACAGAGTTTGATTGTGTTCGAATATGTATTAGAATGAAGCTATTAGATATAATAATACTGAATATCATTGGATTATCATTGTTGAATAGTGTTCTCAGAGATAAGACTGACGGCTTGAGAAATTATTGAATTTATAACCAATTCCAAACAAAATTTACTCAATTCCTATTTATTCATTACAAGAGTTTAAAAGCTTCAAAACAGGAAGAGGAAGAGCACTGTTAATTTCAACAAGATCTTCCTCATTAGAAAACTCGAACGTATACATAGATTTAAATCTAACAGATTACTGTCAGCTTAATTAAATATGAAAATATTTCATCCTAAACATTTTAACGATAAGACTGAGATTGAAATGCACCATTAGATCAAGTTGAATTGCATGATTTTCTCTAATAACTAATAATACAAACGATTTTACTTTATTGATTTTTAATATTTGTGGGCATATTCGTTAAATACACGTGAAGTTTATATTTGTAGCTCCCTGAGGTGTTCCCATTGTGGAACAACAATTAGGACTTTATCTTAACAATATGCAGCTTAAAATTATATCATATTTAGAAATTGGGGGAGAAAGAGACGACGACGAATACAACGCAATTATTACATAAATTTAACATATACAGGGTGTTTTTTTTTGTGAAGTTAATTCTTACGAAACTCTTATTAGTTGATGAGCAATTTGACAAATGTTTTGATAATATATAAGGGTCTCCCTAGAGATCACTTTAGCAAAATTAGAACCTCGTAGCTCATTTGTATGTCACAATTTTTAGGCAAAATTACTAAAAATGACTCGAGGATCTTCACAACATTGATTTTTTCGTTTTCTCCATTTTATTCTAGAACAGGTTAAAATATTTCGCATTTTTTCAAGGATGCAATGGAGAAAAACCAAGAAAATCTATGTTGGGAGTCGTTCTTGTTTGTTTTACTTGTTTAGCTCATCTTTGAAGATCGTGGCATTGTTCAAAACGAGCTTCCAAATGAGCTATGGGATTCTAAAGACTCTAGAGACTCCCAACCCTAAACTAATAGGAGTCTTATAAGAATTGACCACCTTTAAAAGAAACAGCCTGTATATCACACATCTTTGGCCTTTGCCTCCTCTAGTTTCCAATAATTATCAACAAGAATTTACAAATCACTCGTATCTCTCTAACTTACTTGAAAAAGAACTGAAATAGGGATATTTCGTGTATATAAATGCGGCTCGAACAATTCAACAACAAGGCTGGAGCCAGTCCTGTTTATTCTTTAGTGCCAGCATTGTTTTTGCATCTATGAGTAATGGGAGGGTTTTCCTCCACCAACAAAGCCGATCAAAATAACAAAGAGAAATCAACTTCAAATAGAGAGCTTTGGCGTCTCTTATATTCGCTCAAGTTAATGATAAAAATCATCAGTAAATCAAGAAATCCTTCTTTTCATTGTGTGGGTAGAGAAAACGATTGAGAATTTTTCCATATAACAACTTATATGCTATGATTTATGTATAAAGATTGGCAGATATTCAATAAATTTGATCAGGAGTGGGTTAAAATTAATTCTAGTGCTTTCAATAAAACCACACAAATACAAGTAATTATCTACTCTAATCTTTAAGTCTATCAAAAACAAACAAACTACACTGAAGATAATTTATTGGCAAGTAGAATAAGCCATTTTCACTCTATAGATTTCCAATCATGGAAGCAATTGTCTTCCTCCACATAGTCTAGGTTACATTTAATCCGTTCCTGAATTATGGGCGACTCTTTTTTTCTTATTTTCTAATATAAAGCAGAACAGTAGATTTCTTTTATTTATAGCACAATTTGAAATATAGAACAGTTGTATTTTTTTATGTAATAAAAAATATAGTGAATTGTGACTTGGGTACTAATATCTCCAGTTGTCAAGAGAAAATAATTCGAGTTTTGTATTTCTAGCATAAATAAAATGCATGTTTTTCTACATTCTTAGTCGTTGTTGTTGGATATTAAAATGATTGCATGTCTTCTAAAAATGTAGTTCGATATTAATTAAGAAGAATGTATTTTTAGAATTTTTTTCATTAGACTTTCACACGTTATATATATTTTATCAAAATTTTTAGATGCAAAGATAACGAGTTTATGTTGGTTTCCCTATTTTAAAAATGCATTTGAACACTAATTTGATTAACTTTATCATTAATTTAAGGCATAAGTGGATTTAAAATTCCATTTTGTCATTGTAAAATAGTACAGATGCTCAAATAATGGTACGAATATTTACCCTGTATTGTATGTATTGTTGTTGATCGATACAACCGTCATTTTTTTTACCATGAATATTTTAACCTATCATGCTAGAATACGATTTACAGATAAATATTTTATCAAAATGTCAAATTCTTTGATTTAGAAATTGACCGACAGACTGTTCAAATCGAATAACTAACAATATTATTAAATATTTAATTTCATTTAAATTTATTTATAAAATAAAACAGTCTTCAACACTAACCGAATTCTTATAATTTTATTTTTTGTCTGTTTAGTTGTGCTACGCGAATCCAATTAAAAACTTGGTCAATTAAACTTTTATAGGAAAGGAACTTGTTGAATTAAAAGTTTATTGTTTTGAAATGTTCAACGCTAATACCTTCTTGCCACAAAACAACATTTCAACTTATAGGAGAATCTGCAAATTCTCCTGTACTTTTCAATGAAATTCGAATATCTTGCTAATTGAAATAATTTTAAGAAAATTGAATTTGCTCTTGATACCTATCCGTAAATATTTATTTAAAAACGAATGAGTGAAAGCACCGGTTTGTAGGGGCGGGGGGAAGGTCAAGATTGCGGTAGCTTAGCGAAAATAAGAGCTTTTATCGCGCACCATAGTTCGCATAAAATCACGCAACCCTCCTAACTATTTATATAGTTGTAACACGAAACATTGATAAGTCGATCCTTGTTTTGATAAAAATTGATGTAATAATAGGCAGGCATACGTTCTCTTTGGAAATTTATATTTCATTTCTTCATTCGCTTTTAAAGCTTTTAAAGTTTTCTAATAAATAAATAAATCGCCTGTTAAACTGCAGCCATATGATGATTTTTTCAATGATTTTGATGATATTACTGCATAAAACTTCCACTAAAACTTTATTCAGAATATTTACATTTATTTGCCGTTTCTTTTTTGCCGTTGTTGTTTTGAATTCAAACCGGTAGATCGTTCTCCAGGGTGTGAGCTTTAACGTCTCTCACCCTTTTTTTTGTGTGTGGCAACGTTTGACTCCATCAAAACGATCAAATGTAAAACAAAAAAGAAACATTTACAATTTTTCCCTGTCTGTGGAAAAGAAACTCATGAATTTCCGATATTTTTTTTTGGTTTTGTCTCTCGACAAGAATACATAACAAATACAATCGATCATTCATTTTGATACGATTTCTAACATGAAGCGGACGCAAAACGGGAGACTTGAAGATAATTATGTAATTTAATAACAGAACGGAGAGGGTAGAAGAAAGCTTTTAAAACGGCGAAAGTACCAGCGTTCTACAAGACAGAATTCCATATCGGTTTACAAATTATTCCAATTTTCCATTAAATAACTTAATTTTTAAGTTCAAAATTATTACGTTCATTTAACTTGTTAAATGATTTTATCAAGAGAAGCGAAAAGATCAAAATTGTAAGGAATCCTGTCTTTTTATTTTCAATCAAGAAATTAACCGTCCGTAATTCTCGTGATAAAACACGACAGACACAACGCCGACTCATTAAAATTGATTTATATTACCATATTGCAATAAATTATGTACGGCCTAACTGAACTGGAATGTAACTTATTACGATACAGACTAAGCTGATCAATCTTATTGTTTTTGAATTTCGTATTTGTGCATTAATGGAAGTCATTCTAATCTCGTTGCTAGATATCATTCTGTCAATTTTCTCCATTTTGTCATTTATTTTAAATTATTTCGCGAATATTCAAGGTGGCGTAACAAATCACTTCTCATTTAAACATTGGTGAGAAAACCGCTGATTTCGTTAAGATTCTATTCACAATTTACTATTCACAAGTAGAAAAAAAACGTGCAATTTCATTTATATTCTCAACAAGCTTCAAGTACAGCATTTTCTCCACCCATATTATACTACTTGTTAGATATGTTCTCTTGAAGAATGATCTTGAATTCGTTTAAACGAAAGTTGGGCTGCTATACATTTAATAAAAATAGTAATTGAAGCTTTTTTAAATGAAATTAATTTCAATAGAATGAACTACACAGCTTTCAACTCATTAGATTTCTATTCCGATTTAATCTAACAAAAGTCTACTTATTTTGAGAAGTGTTGTAGTCTTTTCAAATATAGTGAAATTAAATTAGTGTTTCTACTATTGCAAATATAACAAAACAATGTTTGTCACATACATAAGTACCATACGAGTTTATGTAGTTTTACAGAAAGCTTTCGTAATGCTTTTATTTTATAATGAGAGAGAATCGAAAGCTTTACCCAGGTCTGAATTGTTAACGATTTAATTTCTACTTAAAACGAATATAATGTTTTCTTAACGCATTTAAGATGTTCTTTTTCATTAAAATTTACCTAAAATCATCAAGAATTAGAGCCATACCTAAAATAACCGTATATTTACATCATACAAATAATTAATTGAAACCAGCCTCCTTTTAATGTGTGTTCCATATATTTACTTTGGCAAATTCAAGTACTTTACGATGGTGCTTCAAACGTAATATAAATATTATCTTCACCTAAATAATAATAAAGGTTAATTAATTTTGTAGAAATTTACACAGCAGTTATGGGTATCCTTTTATACAAAGCAATTTCGGTTGACTCTTATGTAATTAATATGGGATAAGTCAAAAGCTGTGGTAAATCTACAGACCAATCGAAATATTGTAGATTAATGAGAATATTGAGAATATCATCAAATCAAACTCAGAAATCGTACACTGAGATGGATTAAACATACAAAATTTCGAATAAATTCTAGTATTCGAACTATCCAAAAATCAAAATATTCTTCTGAAACGAAGGAAGCAAGTTGTACAATTATAAAATTTCGGTATGATTTCATCAGCTTAGAGTTTTCAATTAAGCGGTAAGCTCTCTTCCGAATCGGTTGATTTATATTGGACTTGGTCCTTTTTTATCTCATCTACAAGGAGTTGCTAAAATTCCCCCTGAACAATGATTGAAATCAGAAGGATTTCAAATCCAAACTCCACCTTAGACACCCAAATTGTAGACGCTTTTTCCCCCTTGACAAAGCGGTATTACATAAACTCATATGGTGCACAATTTATTTCATCTGAATTGTTCATAAATACAAACCACGAAGACTTGGAAGTGTCTACATAACACACACAATGCATCTATTAAAGTGACAAATTATTTTCTGTCGGAAATACATTTTCATCTTCAATAAAAATGATTTTTCATCAAATGGCCGAACAATGAAGAATTTCTTTTGTTGAACTCAACTTGAACTACAAAAGAAATTTTAAGAACGTAAACATCAAAAAAAATGTGAATGTAATCCCACTTTTTCCATTTAATTTAAATTGTCTTTTCATCTTCTCTTTTTTTCCTTCATTTTCTTTTAACTGTATGAATGATACATCGCATCGTAATTAACGGTAGAAATTATCAATTGTATTTAATTATTGGAATTTATGTTCTAATTATTAACACAAACGACATAATTTCATTCAATTAATGATATCTTTGTTTCTAATAAACTTTTACAAACTGCACGAATTATGATTCGGTGATTATTCAATTTGTGTATGTGTGTGTGTACTTCTTATTAAACCATCCTGGATGTTTAGTTAATTACAATTTGTTTTGATTACTTCCTATGTAATTGTTACGGAAATTGTGTTCGTGATAATAGTAACTGTAAGAGAATAGAACAAAAGCTTCGTTCTCTCTGTCAAACCTGTATGTTAACTGAAATTATCAGGAATTACAGACGAATTGGCTGCTTATTAATAGAAACAAATCGCGAACAAAACAATTGTTTACTTAATTAATTAATTTGTAAGCGTACAATGTAATTATGCATCCTCAACAGCTCATACTGCTTCTTTACTATCATTATTATAATACTTACGACTATTATTATAATAACAATAAGAATATTTTACCTTGAAAACTTCCCATATTGATGAAAATGGTAATACAGCAATACCAACAAGTAAATCGGCAACAGCTAATGAAACAATAAATAAATTAGTCACTGATCGTAATTTTGATGAGCAGAATACAGCAGCTATCACTAAACAATTGCCAACAATAACCATAACATTGATAAGGGCAAGTATTGATAATGATAATAATAGTTGAGGATCACCCCATTTAACATTTTCTAAAAGAGCCGCACACGCGGACGCATTTAGTGTATTTCGCATTACATTAGCACTTTATTTAGAACAGGACATTGAAAAGTTGGATATTCTTCTTTCTGTTCTGTTAATTTGTATAAATTAATCACTTTCTGTTTTAGTATTAGATAATCTTTACAAATGTTGGACAATAACTGAATCATACTGTTGAAAAATTCACGTTAAATATTGTTGATAACATATCGTCATTATCATCAACATCATCATCATCATCATCGGTAATTATTGGTGTAGATTGTTGTAGAATTGTTCGAGCAGTTGCCATCAGTTGTTGAATTCCATTTTTTGTTAATTTTAATAGCCTGAAACAGATAATAAGTGATGATAATGAAATTTTTGTAGAGCAACAAAACGTTACAAGTAAAATTTCCAATTTATTTTCAAGAACTTTTCAAAGTTAATTGCTCTCTTCTGGAAAATGAAAAGAAATGCTGAAATTAATTTGTCAATGATTTATTTGTTTTGTTTATTTTCTCTTTAAAATCGGTTTACGGAAATAAAATAAATAATTTTCTAAAATGAGAACTACTCGAAAAGATGACACCCTTACATCCGCTACATAAATTATAGCAAAGGGCGGAAGAGATAGATGGTCGATTAACTTGAATCTTCTGTTCAAACATCCTACACGTTTTGCAACAGTTCATTGTTTGAGAAATGGAATTACCTAGTTCTCAGCTAGTAGTTTACCTATTAGGTAAGTAAAGTAGATAAGAAGACCGCCGTTTGGTATCTCCTGTACCATTTATAATTCACTGTGACAATCAAGTGAAGATGTAAATAGAACATAAATCTAATTTGTGGAGAACTCACAAGATTACCATTCTTTTTAAGACGCTTTCCCATTCATACATCCACTCAAAAGCGGCAAGAGAAACGTTATTCCATCACAATATTGGTCAAATGAACTACAATAAACCTACTTTGACAACATCTAAAACACGAATGTCTAGAAGTTATCTTGAAAACTCATTACTTGCCGATGCTTTAAATCAATTTTGGGCAGTTTCGTAAAATTTTCGAGTACAAGTATTCATAAATATCGTATAATAAGAGACTTCCGTGTTTCTTTTTTCTTTCATGGAGAAGCTTGGATATTAACTTCAATATAGTTAGATGTAAAGCTTACGTTGCAATCTCATCGGTATACACCTGAGCCAAGAAACTTCAACAAGAACATTTAAAGACTTTACGCAGATTTAGTTTAAACCCATAATCTTACACTGAAGACATTTTCAAAATAAAAAGAGTTTATTTTGGTATAAATTTCCAATGTAGCTATATCATATTTTTAATAAATGTAACAAGACTTGACGGATAATCTTGTTTGTTTATCGCACTATTGGAATTGAATTTTTGGCAAGAATGATTCATTCATGTTAAATATTAAATATAAACTGCTAAATTGATGTGTTTATGTAAACAAAATAAAGCACTTTATTTAATGGTTATGAGAATTTCTATCACAATTCTAAACGTATAAAGATATGTGTTACATTTGTGACACTATACGTTGAAATATTGTCGATTTTACGAAAATTTAAAGCATATTTTGTATTCATCCGATCACTTGCCAAGGGCAATGATAAATTTTATTAAATAAAGGGTTGTACCATTTGTCTCTATAGTAGGAGGATCTAATTCGTAAAATGGAAAATGAAAATCTGTCAGAAAATAATAATCTACTAAAACTCATTAAAATCAATGATGGTAATGATGATGACAATATATTAATGAAGATAACAACTTTTCTAATATCATTACAATCTTTGCATATGACTAATAAACTAGCAGATATTGCTCGTTTCTAACCGGATTGTGGTCATTTAGGACATGTGTTCAACTTAAATCTACTATTAACAGTGAAAATGTAAAATCGATACGTTTTCAACAGTTTCCTAAATACGGTTCTATCTTTAAAAGATAAGTATATAGAATTTTGAATACATAAACTATCAGTTTACAGAAAAGTTTAGATACTTCTAATAACAAGTACTCAGTTATTTATGATTAAAGTTTTATAATGAATGATTGAATCAGTTGCGGTTAGAGAAATCAATAAAATTCGTTTTAATCGTTAATTTATATTGTAATAAAACCGTTAATCTTATAATAGTTTTGAAAATAACGATCGTTAATCAAAATGTTTTGGAATCCGCAGTGAATTTTATTTAAACATTTACACTTTTATGAAAACAATAATACTTTTAATTAGACATTTATTGTCTCTAAAGTCAAATTCACTGGATAGTAAAAATGAATTTGAACGTGACATAAACAATAAATAAAAATTATTTGATTGTATTCAGTACGTTGTCATCATCTTTAAACTAGTGATGTTTCTGGTTGCGCAAATGCGGAAATTTCGCATGATTTTTAAACCCTGTTTCCGATTCTGTTTCCGCACCTTTTTATACAGATATAAATATAGTTGATTCTATAAAATTCCTATTAATCGAGGAGCGATTTAAAAAATATTTCAAGGGTTTGTAGGAGGGTCCATAGAGAACATTTTAGCAAAATTAGAATCTCGTAGCTCATTTGGAAGTTGGTCAAAAATCGCTCGGTTCTGATGATTTTGCAATTTTCAAAAACGAGTTAAACACTCAAAACAACTAAGAATGACTCGAAGACCCTCCGAACATTATTTTTTATCGTTTTTCTCCATTACATCCTAGAAAAAATGGCAGACGTTCTCCTCTGCTCCAAAATAAAACAGAGAAAACAAAAAAAATCGATGCTGAAAGGATCCTCGAGTCATTCTAAGTCGTTTTGCGTGTTTCGTCAGAAACGAACGTTTTTTAACCAACTTCCAAATGAGCTACGAGGTTCTAATTTTGCTTAAATCTTCTCTAGGGACCCTCCTACAAATCGAATTTAGATCGAACACCCCGTATAATTAAGTTTTTTAGCTTTCTTAGTTTCCGTTTCTGTTCTGTTTCTGTTCTGTTTCCGTTATAATAAATTTCAGAAAATCTGTTTCTGATTTTGTTTCTGCTATGACACTTCTGTTACATCTCTACTTTAAGCTGATTATTTTAGTCGACAAATTACATAAATCTGTGGAGACTTATCGAATATCACTGTGTAATTTACAGATTGTTGTCAATCGTGATGTTTTTTTAGCGAATTTTTTTTAAAAAAAATTAGCTTATGACGAGATCTCATTTTATATATTTATATATGTATATCCACGATAACTGCCGTAAAAATACTCCAATCTTAATGAAACTTGGTACAAAAATCAGTCTTTAGGATAGCTTGGATGAGTTCGTTGGCCAGACCGGTAAGGCCAACACTTTTGGAATAAGAGCTGAAGAAATGTTAAAAAAAATTATTTTCAATATTACATTTGTTTATATTTTGGTGAAAATTAAAATAACAGTAGAGTCGTCCATTCTCTATGATCAAGAAAAAAAATCATCAAAATCGGTTCGTTGGATCGCATGAAAAATGCAAAAATATCTTTATTGAGTATAAACAGTAAAATCGAATATCTCAGATGGCAATATGTTCTGACAATTGATATTACAGAAAAATTGAATATTGCAGAGGGCAACTAATTTTGACATTTAATATTAGACAAACAACAAATTTCAAACGAGTGAAATTTTATTAGTGTTTCTTATTGTTTGTGAATTAAAAGAATATTGATTGTTAGTATCATAAAAATGTTTTGCATTTAATATTTCAGCATGTAGATACATAAAAAAAATTCGCTATATAAGGTACTTGCTGCCTTTGGAGATTTTTTTTCTATATTTGAAGCAAATAAAGCGCCGTAAACGTAAACAAGTGACAATTAGGTATAGAAAATATAGAACACGAATATTTTCTTTTAATTTGTCCTAAAGGAAACCTTGAGAAAATATTTGTTTTGTAAGCCTGAAAGGCGCCACTGTATTGCTTTGTTTTTCTATTATTTCAAAATGTAAACAATATCCACCAAATACATGGAATATAAATAAAATTGGATCGTAACGTTATCTCTTCTAATGAAACGAAAAATTTTAGTGAAAAACGAATTTGATATAATCATTATTTAAAGAAGAAAGTTTCACTATGCAATTTCCCTTAGATCTCCACATATCTACATCACAAATAAACGATAGAGAGCAAGCTTTACTGTATTTTTCTAATATCCGGCAGTCGATGATAAAACTGAATCCTCAATAGTCTTATCTAAATCACCACAATAAAATAATGAATTCAATTCACAGATCGATATTGGCGTTTCGATTAATTTGATGATGAAAATTCTAAAGCTTCTCCATTGAGAGAAAAACGAAAATAATGCAACTTTTTACACTCCCCACACAATGGATTGGACAAATAAACGATGAAAAAGTAACAATGTCAACATTTAAAGTAATTCATCAATCGATTGATTGGCTATATAGTAATAGTGTGATAATGATAATGATCAACAAGAGAGAATCTGAAAAAGGTTTCAGTACTCGTCAATCAGAGGGACTGAAAGAGGCTTGACGAAATCATCATTATTCATGATTCTATTTGAAACACCCATCAATTTATTTGGAAAAAATTCAATACGATATCAACGATTTTACTAAATTGATGTCATTTTCATCAAGTAGTTGCAGAAAATTAAACGATAAGTGGAAATAAAAATAATTTCTTTTAAATCATTTTCATCAATGTCGATTATGGAATTTACATGAAAAATTTAACCGTACACAAAATTCAATGAATTTTACATAAATTTTCACCAACTAAAACACAACTTTCTATGAATACATTAGTCTTAATTTTCGAATTATCTATTCGATATTGAATTCTGCAACGGTTGAAAAACTAAATATTGGACAACAAACGGTGGGAAAATTAATAATAACAATGCCGTTATTATTCTAGTTATTTCTATTCTATTTTTATCTGTAAACTCGTACCTATTCGTATGTCACTCAATTGTATTGATTTCCTTTCGTTATTAAACTTTTCAATTATTTAGATGACAATACCACACATTTCATTTTAATGCCGACTATCTTTGATGTACGCATTCATAGAAATTGGCTTCTTCACATTTACACTAATTTGAACACTTTAACGAAACTGAAGCAATTGTGATATTCAACAATGATTACAGTATTGCAAAATAAACATCTTTTAGTTATTCGATTTATAATGCTTCTCTTTCAGGATAGACCCGCAAGAAATCATCCTGAAGGAAATAATAAAAAAAAAAAATAACGTAAAGAATGGTAGTTTCTATTTAATGAAAAACGGGAATAAACAGAACGAATAGAGACTATCTACTTTAATTGCCTGAATAAATCTCAGGCTCCAGCAGTCTGTTGATATAAAGATTCGAAGTGGGGTAAATAACTTATAAAAGTAATAAATTAAAAATGCTCTTTCTTATCAATTCTGAATTTTTTTGACTAATTCAACAGGCCCCTGTTGTAATTTCAGCTCCAAATAGATCCGATCCAAACGTGTATTATTGATTCTTTCTTCTATCCTCGAATGAAGCCTCAAGAGTAAAGTTAGAAGTTTTCCACGAAACAAACTATTGGTGAAAGTATCGTTTTTAAGGGAAAATTTTGTAAGATTTTCCCCAAATTTAATATTACAATGTTTTTTTCTGAACATTTGTTCGCTCTAATCGAGTTTTTTTCGGGTTACTTGGTGTGTTAGTAGCAAAGAAATTTTTTTGTACAACAGATATGTTCATTTAAACTGGTTGATTGTTTTTATCTATGCTTATCGCATTGTTTGCGATTTTCTACATTTGAAAATAGAAAATCATTGAATTTGGATTCATATAACACCATTAAAATAGCATTAGTAGAATTGCTTTTTTATAATTTGTCGATTAATACTTAATTCAATGGATGGTTGGTAATCAATCATTACAATCCATTTTGTTCGAGTATCTCTCATAAAAAATTCAGTCACATGAGGCATTGAGAAAATAGAACTGTTCAATTCCATATTGTTGGAATACTGATGAAATTCTATATTCGTTTTTTATAAAAAAAAAACGGAATTGTATTATTTTTTTTCAATTTTCTCACTAAAATACGCTTCAAGGTATGTTTGTATAACGCAACAAAGTCAATTATTTTAAAATATGCCAAACTACATCAACAACAAGTAGGAACATTTATGTACGCCTGAAAACATCTTTTATATAATTTTGCTAAATATTATTGAAAATTCTAACGGATAAATACAATTTTTCACAACGATATATTAGACCTATATTTGAAGCGTAACGAAATCCTGTAATTACTCAAATGTTGCGTTTACATTACGTTCTGAAATTAGGTATACTTCCTGATATTTCAGCCAATTTTTGCCTTAGTTACCGTACATCACGAGTGGTAATGTTGATTTTAATTTAGTACGTGCGCTTATTTGTCGATACTTTCAATCATTTTCACATGTAAACTTGTAAGCTTTAAAAATGTGAAAATTGACATTTACAACCAATCGCTAACAGCAACAATAGTCGACTTTAGAAAGTCAAGATGTTAGTTTGATTTAATAAATTTGATATTGACATTAAATTTCTCCGTTAAAATATTTGTAATGACGGTACCAGTATTGAACCCGTTACGATACCAATGTTGATAAAACGTAATGGTAATAAATAAATCGAAAACAATATTCAAGTTGAAGTGTTTATCAATTTGGGCGATACTAGAGAAGATTGATTGTGCTCTCAGTTTAATTAAACATTTATCACGCATAAAAAAGTAAACACGATAATTGATCGAATAACGACATGTCTAGGACCTAATTGATGACAATTTTTTTATGCGTACATGACGTTATCATTACACGAAAATTATTGAACAAATTTAGTGTTAATATACATACACAAAACAGGCTGATTTTAACGTATAATAGACAAGCGCAAAATAAATTGAACATCAAAGTCATGCTGTTAAGAATGGCTTGCCAGCGATACCGATAGGGTGGTGTTGAGAGTGACTGTTTAATTTAATTCATACCCTATTAACAGGTTTAAGTTGAATAAGATGTACGTAGATATGGGGTGAGTTTTCATTAAAAAATAAATCCAGTTTCTAATAGACTTACACGTTTGTTAACTAGTCGAATTTATTTACATTTTATGTATAATATGTAAACGTGTTGAAGCATATTTAGCATTACAAACAATATTGTTGTCGTTATGATTAAGAACTATCTACTGTCTATTTTTTTATGGGAAGAAATAGCCATAAAATACTTGTAGAATCTGCTGTAATTATCTGCTATGGGAGTTTTATAAAGTTTACCGTTGAGCCTGGATATATCCTTAGGGAGATCTGTTCGCACACGTTCAACAAAAATAAACTTACAATTCCAATCACTTAATAAATACGACATATTTTTATATTATATAAATAAAAATATGACGAATATATCGGTTGTTGTTGAATAATTATCAATGCGTGTTCTCCTTGCTAAATTAATTTAGTTTAATCAATTTAATTATCATAGAAACTCACTAATATGAGCGTATTGGATTAGATACGGATTCAATCTGTAACCGAAGATTCAGCATTAAAAGCGTTAACAAAATTATCAAGGAAATTGTTACAAAAATTAGACATCAAAAGCTTCAAAAATCGGATTATCACCAATCGAATGTGTTGTAAAAGATTTGATCGGTGAAATCTTGTGAGCGGTCAACCGGAAAAGTGCCATTTTCGTGTAATCTGAACATTTCCAGATTACACTGTAGAATGTTCGTTCAAATAATTCCCACAATGTTTTCAGTTAGGTACATTTCAATTCTTTGTAGAAGGAGCGCAATAATATTTCATGTTATGAATGGAATACGTAAAACAAAAAACATTTCATTCACTAATCGTTGAAGAACTTTTCAAGTTTGTTTCAATAGTGTGTTTTTTTTAATTATAAAGTTTCAAGAATAAAACAAGCAACAACAAGTAGCATATTGTAAAAAAAAAATGATCACCTGTACTTTTGTCATTATGGCAAAAATAACTTCAAATATTAATAAACTTCCACTCAATTGCCATATCTTTCGTTAATCACATGGGATTATAATTTAAATCTTATTGTAAAATATGAATTGAATTATTAAACAATTACGATAAGGTATATGTTCCCGTAGTATTCAGCGGCGCGTATTAACTCAATCATGACGGCACCATCGACACCAGAATACTGAACGTCGCGACGCTCAGCAGGAATATCTCCTAACCCTCTCCCGGTTAACCTAGGATTTTTGCTTCTGCTCGGCTCGACCGATTCACATTCACACATACACACAAATACAAACACATAAATATACTCACCTACAACAATATATGCACACATCCATATGTATGTAACTTGAAAGAGGAGTCTGAAAATCTTTCAGAAACTATAACACCAGTAGAATGACCAGATGCTGTTCTTTGCTGAAATGGAAACTTTATAACACTAATTCAACATGATCTATAGCTTAATAGTCGTTGCGAACACGCACAACAGATTGCAACAGGAATCGAACCGTAAGCAAGTTTATTAGAAAATTTAATGACATTTCACACAGACGTCGAATGTCAAGTGCAGTGATGATTTCTTTGAAATCGTGAAATTGTATTTGGACCTAAAAAATTACCAATCGAACATTTCAATAACGTATCTCCAATCTCTTATCACAATATAATTAACAAGAATTGAATGTACCTAGAGCTTGGAATAGTTTAAATAAAACTCAATTGAATAGTTGTAGTGAATGTTTAGCACGTAGCAAAGTTTAACCGAAGCTAAAGCTAGTAAGAAATTGGTCATGTTACGTGTACTGAAATTCTTATCTATCTCTACAACAACCAACTGACCATGGATTGTAACTATACCATCTTGTCAAGTAGATGATTATAACAGCCTTGACCTTATAAAATACAACGATTTACACAGGGAGTTTTTCTTTTTCATTATTTTCGTTTTCTTATACTTTATAACTGTATTTAATAAAAAACACCCTTATTTCCGCCTTTTTTTCTCGACACGTTCCTCACAACTAATTAGATTATTAGGTACGAAGTTTCCATTGATTTTACTTGTGTTTCTTCTTCTTCTTCTTCTTCTTCTTCTTCGTTTCATTTCTATAATGATGAATCTGTTATTAATTTCAATAGAAGAGTAAATCACCAATATAGCGGTGATATTCAATTGAATTCTGAATTTTATAGGCCAAAAGATTGCGCTTTAAGTAAATATTCGTATGTAGAAAGGAACTTTTAACCGACCATCAAGTGTAAAGTTTGAGCTTTATTGAATCTTTTGCAAATCATCAATTCTATATATATAGAAGGAAACCTTTTATAACGTTTGGCGTCAATATCAAATAAAATTGCCCAATTCTATTGAGCCCTTTGAAATTTCTGTTTTTTTATTATTCAAGCCACATCAACATTTCGATATAAGACTACAGCATTCGAACATTTAACAAATCAAATACCAGATGGTAAAGACGAATGAAAATATTCAAATCTTCTCGTTAAAGAAAAACGATTGAGTAAAGACGACAGTACCTGATTAGAATTGTGATTTTTCTTCCATAAAGTTATTTCGATGGAGAAGAATATGCTCAATAAATTTTATCAATTAGAAGTTACAATTTATCGTCATTTTATAAGTTAATAGTCGATGTTATTTGAACTGTTTCGGCTACACAAACTTCATAAGTTCTATCTAATGTTCGTTAGTTTGCGTTTTCTTAATATTATCAAGTAAATTAAAACTTGAAACTACACCACCAATACAATCCTCATAGATTGTCCTGTAAAGTTTCCATTGAAAATTTAATACTGAAAGCAGTACTTATAACGATTCTTATTAAATTCCACAACCATTTCCGAATGGTCGACATCATTAGCTAAATCCAATAGCAATTAACAGTTGTATTCTTTAAACAACAACAGAACAATCGATACTTGATGATAATTATATGAATGTGAAACAATTGTCGAGTAAAAACACAATTGACAGGTGTTTCCAAGGATTTTCTTTAAAGATTATCCACAAAATACGACTGCAGTTGTACGCAAGTCGATCAATAAAATCCAACGGATTCTTTGGTTAAAAATGAGCCAGTTGAATGAAAAACACTCTGATTTAGTTTAAAACTTTGTAATATTAATCTACAATATAGTATTGCCGTTAGTATTTAGGATCAATTTCAAATTACTGGAGGTTAATTAGTTTCATTATACATATATAGGTCAGTTTTGTCGCATCATCTAAAATATATTCACAAATGAAATGTTCTATGGTACAACAACAATTCACTTTAAAATTTCTTATTTACAAACTCATCAAATTTTACGACATGTATTGATCCTAGCTTAAGAACTCTCACATAAAATAGGTAAAGATCAGATGTGATGGATGAGATAACTCTAATGCGTCAGGAATTTTACATGCAGCATGTTATTTATTATTTTTGAGAGGTTTATTTAGTTGACCCTAAAATGAAACAATTTCACTCTATAATTGAATTTACACAGATCCATAATTCTCTGGCTACTAATTATTATTTTACATGAAATTTCTAAGAAATCTCCAGCATTAAAAAATATTCACAATATGTCGAATTGAAGGAAATATATTTAACAAAACACAAACATTTTTCGTTTCGCATTGTTATCAACCTTAGGCAAAATCGTGTATCTTTCCTTTTATTCTCTAGACACAACACAAAGAGTGAAACAAGCTAAAAGATACCTGTCACACAAACATTAAATTCAGTAACTTTAGTAAATTGTGGCCAAGGAAAATTTTATCATTTTGGTGGTTTCAAAATTTTGGACAAGTTTATGATCATAGATGACTTTTATCGCGATTGTCTCTGCAAGGTCAGGAAATGATGAAGCATCAAAATCAACGGTCCTTAAACTGTGGTTCCCGGATTCCAGAGGTTCGCACGGTTGCAAACTGTTCAAGAAAACGTTAAAAAGGCAAGAGTCTATAAAATTATTGAGCTAGAAATGAAGTCCACAAAAAAGTGTTTCACAAGCGGGGATTCTCGTACTATATATGAAGTTTAGGAACCGCTGCTCTATAATGTAACTTCGGATAGTTTTTAAAATTTTCAAGCTTTCAAGAAGTTCCAAAGAACACGAAAACTTTGAAATAGTAAAAAAAAGTGTATCTTGAGGTTTTGCTGAACATTCTTGAAGATCTTTTCCATCGGAATTCTCCATTACGACCACTATCCTCAAGACACACAATTGTCCCTTAAGGGCCTTCTCTAGTATTGTTTTGTCGATTCAGTGTGAGAAAATTGTCAATCAGATCTATCTGGTTTATACCAGATCTATCGGTACAATAACAACAACAATAACAACACAAACATGGTTGACTAAAAAACAAATTTACAGACAGATTTTCAAAATATTTTCCATTATAATGATATAGTCGTGAAAGTAGATAAAATTTCCGACATTTTCATATCAATTACCAGGCAAATTAATTAATTTTAATAATTCTTAATAGTAGATCAAGAAAATTTCGTCTAACCCACTTAATTTTCGAAACTAAATTTTAAGCGAGCTTCATGTCCTTTCCTCTTACATCAGCTTTCTAAAATCAAGAGTATGATTCTCTATCTTTAAAATTATGCATGACATCAATGTTCAAATTTTTTTAAATTTGTTCCGGTTATCGGAAAAATAACAAATCTATCGGAAAAATTCTTAAGAATTTGGAAAGCTCTTTCAATTTTCCATCGAAATTCCCTTAATAATTATTGAAGATCAGCCTGTTATAAAAGAGAATGTACGAAAAAAGCCTGGCCCAAGAGTTTTCTCTGCCATTCAGAATTTTATCATATTTTTCCAAAATAGAAAGCTTCAAGCTATGCACCTTGAAATGCTCTATGCAACGCACGTCTACTTTTTACGATATCTTAAAAAACACGGGAGTAATCCATGTTTGAAGATTGACATATTACCAGAGGAAGGCCTTTAATAATATCATCAGTAAGACACGTATGATGAACATTTTCAATAAATATAAAGTTTTTGTATGCCACATTTACATGAGACGAGTAAGTAGCGAAAAAACAAAGTAGAAAAAGAAGAAAATACTTGCATGATGGATTCTTAAAGAAAAAAACTCTTGTGTGATGTAAAATAAAAAGCTATTAATAAGTTGTTATTCTTGTAGGTGGTATTTAAGTACGAAGACGACGATGGGAGAGGGTTTCAGATGAATGGAAGGGAAATTTTGATTAAACATTGATGTACTGTTAAAATGAAACTTTCAACCACATTCTCATGATAGGATACAAAAGTAAAATATAACAAAAAGCTTATTCAACTAATATTTAGTTTCATAGCTTTCAACAAAGAAGATTTCTTCAAGTTTTATTTGTTATTAAAACTGAATTCTCTAAGGTACACAACAATACAATTAAAATTTGCGTTCGAAATAAATCATTAATGAATTTCATTGTTCATTTATATTAATAATAATTTTGATTCGGAATGTCTAAAATTAATCCAATTTCAAAATAGAATAGGATTTGAAAATAAAGCTTTTCATAATACGATAAAGTCCTCCACACTAAGCTCAATATTTACGTTTACTGCATTATATTATAGATGTTGCGTACATTCCCAGTAAAAATTTAATTCCACTTGTAAGATTCAGTCAGTTGATGATCATTATTTATTTATTTTATTTGTAAATGTGGAAAATTAATTTTAATAACTCTGTTTAGAATGACTTGACATGAAACTAGAACACACGAATCTAACAAGAAACGATGTGCAAAATAGAGAAAAGTCCCATCATTTCACGATCAAGTCATAAATATAAATCGTTTTGAAACAACTACAGCATACATCTCTACCACCTGTGAGTTTTCCACAACTTTTGTATGAAAGTTGAAAAGAAAATGAAGTAGAAGGACGACGAAACAAAAAGTGTGGTATTATTATTATTTTTATTATTTGTTTGTGTATGACATCTGATCTAATAATAGAGAGAGCAGATTATTTTCAAACCGATAAACGATGAGGAATTTTTTCCATCGCGCTGCCAAATTACATCTAAATTTACTTACAGTAAAACTGTCAACTGTTATATTTGATTTTTTTTTTTTAAAAAAACATACTAATTCACACCTACCCTCTCAAAGAGAGACAACGAAAGAGTTTTACATAATCAGTGAGACACAATCGTGAATTCTTGAATCTCGTGCACCTCCTGGCGTGTTATCTATGGCTTGTTATTGTTCGATTTTATAGGTTGTAAAGACTTTTAGCTTTAGTAAATGTTGTAGAAAATGTATCGGATATAGGCTAACCTTTAGCTGGTGAATGAGATAGGATCTATATTGTTTGACATGTTGTTGTATAGTTGCCCAAAAATTCACTCTACAATAAATTGCCTTTCGAACCGTCTATATAAGATCGAAAGTATGTATGTCGATAATCCAATTACGGAAAGGTTCAACAGAAAATGTGTTGTATATGTTCAATATAATAGTAGATGGTTGTATAGGTGTAAAGTGTTTAGTTGGTAAGCCACAAATCGATGTGATAAAATAAAATCCCACAGTATTGTTTGATCTGTCCAGTTCAATTTGAAAGTTACTCATTTTACTTTCACTTGATTCTTTAATACTTTTCCACGAAGCTTCCACAAGTCATTTCATTGTTGATCAGTGTAATATTACAGGACTTTCTTTTATTTATTTACATTTTTAATCGACTGAAAGTCTCCCAATTTCATCCGTGTCGAATCTTTGTACTCCCGGCAGGTATAATAATATTTAAAAAAACAGAAGAGAAAAAACAACGAAATGAAATACTGTAGGACCCAGTAGAATAATATTCAAATTACCTTCAGGATTAATAAAAATAAATGACTCTTTGTGAAAGTCATCGCCTATAACAGAATACAAAAGAGGGTGTGCTAGACAAGGAGAGATAAAATGTTTAATACCCGATTGGACTATTTATTTGAAACAAATTTGAACTTTTACCATTTACCTCATTAGATTAACCGATACAACAACGGTTGAAATAATTCGTTAATTATTATTAGAATTTATAGATAATCACTCTAGGCTCCCTTTACATGGTTCTATCAATGTTGGAGAAATTCATATGTAAATTTTAACTAAATCAACGGCAATCATATTAACTGGCCAAGTAATTACGGAATTTACCAAGTTTACTACCTGCAACATACAACAAAACCTAATCACGACTACAAAGTAATCTAATTAATCTCCATCAAATTATATCATTGCTTGTCTTTGTATCTGTCAAAAAAATTACAACATTATTTCATGAATTAATTACACTCGACACAATATTTAATTGATGATCATCTCAGTTGGAGACCAGTCCTTATTAATATCTAAAATTCTACCCACTAATTATTTATAAAATTAAACAAGACGTGAAATTAAGCTACTTTGTTGCTCGTGGCTAATTCGTGAAAAAAACTGCGTATCTCGTGTCATTTTTACAATTATACACGTAATTGTCGGGGGCCGTCTTTAATTATTTCTTCTTTCAACATTGTTGGAATTGAACGTTCTTGTTTCATTACTACCATACAACAAAAAGCGCTACTTTCAGCTGAAATTTCAGCAATGTAAACAAATAGTTAGCTGTATATTTGCTACAATTAATCAATTGGATAAAAGTAAATTCAGGGCCGCCGCGTGCAGGTGTGCAGGTTGTGCACCGCACAAGGGCGGCTTATCAAGGGGGCGGCATTCTGCCCAAAATTATAGTAGTATAAAACATAGAAAACAATAAAATTAAATTTAAAAAAAAGAATTAGTATGACACAATTATTGAAAACCAATTAAGCCTAGAAATAAACATTTAGTCTTAGACACTAGAGTCTAGTGATTAGACTAAACAAGCAAGGCTGTTGCTAGCGGTTAGCCAACTCAGGCAATGGCAGATTACACATCACAGGGGCGGCAAAATTACAATCTTCTACATAATATCATTTTGTATACGTTTAAAAAAAGAAGGCAAATAAGTAGGGAAAATGGAATATAATACTATTAGCGATTAGATAAAAAATACATATGTAACTCATTCGTACGCTAAAAGATAGACCGACACATAGAAATTTAATACAACAGAAAATATAAGCACATACAATGGCCCGTACTCACTACTCACAGATTCCTTCAAGATAAATATTTGAGATTTAGTATTGAATCAATTAGAATATTATACCTACATGAAAAACTCGAATTAAAATTTTTGTAAATATCAGAAAATTTGCCTCTAAATTTTTTTGGTAGCAGCTCGAGAGAAAGGGGCAGCATAAAAATGTTTGCCTGAGGGCGGTACTTATTCTCATGACGGCCCTGTAAAGAAGTAATAGATAAAGTAGTATTACTGACCAAATTGAAAATTTTGAACTGCGCGCCCTTCAAAAAAATAGACTGGTAAGCCTGTATTACCAGATTTCTTGCTATTGTTTACAATAATTTCTAACCGAAAATTTCAATTTTGATTATTGTTATTTTTATTCGTGTGCTTTTGCATTTTTTTCTTCAACATTTGGAATTTATAAATTGTTTGAACTGTGTTTCTTTTTGTTTTGTGATGATTTTAGATTAAAATAAGTGGTTTTATTCAAAGAAATAATTTACACTTCTGACATACTTGATTTTTGTGCTAAAATATGTTCTTTTTAGTAACTTTTCTGTCATTTAGTATTTTCAATTTGGTGAATGGGACTACTATACTTTAAAATACTTTGAAGCAAAATATTTTCATCAGCATTAATTAAGAATTGCGTAGCATTAAAAGCACGTAGGGTACGAATTTTGTAAGGGACTTGACACATAATGCCAATAGAAAGTTTGTCATTGTGACATATTTTTGAAACATTAAATATATTCTTTGTGTATGTATGTGTAATAACTGTACCTACATACATGATCAATTTTTTTTTTGGACAAACTTATGATTAACCAAGAGTACTTTATTTTTACATGTAGTTTACTATGTTTTGTTTCATGTTATTCTTTAGTTATTGTTCTAATAAATAATCTTAAAAATGTTTACTTTTTAATTAATTTCATTGATTTCATGGAAGGGGGGCGGTTTTTTAAGCTTTGCACAAAGGCGGCTAATATGCACCCGGCGGCCCTGAGTAAATTTAACAGAATCGTGTTGATCATTTGTACGTTGTGTTGAAAAATAAATCACCATTATCCTAGCCGACAATCCGACAAAAGCTTGTACAGTTAAGAAGACAAATGGACATTTATCCAATATCAGAATAGTGTGTAAACGATAGAGGAATACTCCAAGATCAAAGAAGAAACGATTAATATCGACTTATAGGAAGAAAATAATGCGTCATTATTATCAGTTTGTTGTTTTTATAAACAACAAATAAGAACGAAAAGGAAATTTGAAAGTAACAAATGATCAAAACACTTGAAATGTGTGACTGGATAATTTCCACCATTAACCTCACTGTTACCGCTATAATGCCAATCGTTTCACATAAAAGAAACGATACAAATGGCAAAAAAAAAATCGAGGTAAAAGAAAGAAAATTCCACCAACTTTTATACATGTTTTGAATACTAAATCTTCAACTATTTGTTATCGGGTTTTTATATTTGTCGTGAATATGTGTTCAATTCAAAAGAATCTGTACTTGTCGTAGAAAATTCTCAAATCCTATATATCAACACAATTTATATTGAGACAGTTGTTTGAAATGGATGATTTGAAATTATGTGGAAGAAGAAACAATTTCGTACACATAACTTATCATTCAGAGCTATTTAAACGTTCTGATTCTACATGGATACACAAATTTGTTATTAAAAAGGGATGATAAATTCCCACTATATAGACACAGATTGATTTCATCTAGAATAAACAGCGAGTTACAAAACAATATTATTTAGCGACTTATCCTCTACTACCTGTGCTTTATTTTACTAACAAAAGGATACATTACTCATATTAACCCTTATGTCTAAATTGTCTCTTTATACTCCACTGGAACGGATTTTGTTTTGAAAGATAGCATAAACGCACGCATAAAAGTACAACTTTCTTTGCAAGTCAGGTCGGTCTATAAATTTTTTGTGTACTATAGACTTTCTTCAATAATGGTCCTGTTTCAAGACACGTTAAATTATAAAGGCTAAAAGAATGTAACATATCGCGAATAAGCTTTGTAATCATCCAAATTAAACAAAAAAATAATAGGAACAATGTTTTTCAACAGCTTCTGGAAAAAATTATATTCAGGAAATTAGCTTTTTAATTACATTTTCACAAACCTATTTAACAAAAAGATGATTTAATTAATATTGGAAAGACACCAGAGATATTCAATGTAGAAAATTGTTAAGCAACGAATCTCCTATCTTATCTGTAATTTCCGAATAAGTCAAGTCGAATTTGATTCATTATACTTTCCATTTTGTCTGTGTCGATCACCTTGAAGTTTGCTTGTGTTCAATAGAGCGAATCGAATCGACTATCTTGAAAAGAGACATTTTGTAATTTGACTGTTTGTAGTGAGGAGAGACTTAGTTTTTGTATTCGAGCTGAACTAATGAAGATGTCAATAATATAAGTGTGCTAGTATTGGTGTATCGCTGTCGACTATCAATACAAATAATATCGTTATAAAATCATAAATTCAATATTTATATTTATATCAATTTGATTATTAATCAAACCTGAAACGTATGAGTCCTATATTGCGATTGAATTCATTAAATAAATTAAATTTCTACTATATACCAATTTTAATCTACTACTATAGTATAATCAACTATATTACAATAAGCGTACAATAATCGTACATTTAATTATTTATTTATTAAAATTTATATTGAATTTTGCAACGTCAACAACAATAAATATTTGAATAATACGATAAATTGTCAACTCTGAACAGAGGTCTTGAAGATTTCCACTGAATCGCATCTGTGAACATTTTAATAATGAATTTACAAGCTTTAAAGACATTAAATACATATGTAATCTAATTTTTCCACCCCCCACCCCCCTTTACTCCTTTCTTGTATACGAAAATGAAGACAAGAGTTGATGGAGATCGATACAAGATTGAAAAGATAAAATAGAAATGAAATATTCGCTGTTGAATCAATTAAATAAAAGCATAGGACGAGTTCATTATGTCGCCTTTAATAATTTTCTTACCCAATTTTCATTAACTAATCTTAAAAGAAAAAAATTACAGTTTAAACCAATTCTAAAAATTTGTGCAAAATTGATTTAAAAACATTCCCAAATCTCAAATAGAAGTATATTTCAGTACTCATTAGGTGCTTAGGACAAATACATACGTTAGGTACTTAATAGGGCATCGTTAGGCTTTCTAAGGTACTACTGAAACAGATGAATTAAGCCTACCGGAAAAAACGCACCGTACGCTTTACCTCACAGGTGGTGTCACAAAAAGCACATGCAAATATTTATTTTTGCAACAATCTTACAGATGATGTTCTACATTAAGCGAATCTCACAATTAATAGTAAAGTTTTGCAGCAATGTTTCAGTTAGTTTTCAAGAAAGTTTTGGTAAGGATCTCATTTTAGCAAATACAATATGAGCTTTTGTCCATTAACAATAAAGGAAGATATTCTTCAAAAATGAGCTGGTTCCATGTTTATTTATTTATTTCAAGATAAGCCTTCATGGTTCAACACAAACAAGTCTAAGCGAGACGAAAAACAACCCCAATTATATTATGTGACAAAAAAGAAGCGACTAATTTAACAATATATATCTAGGTATGTATATGAGAAACAGAACTATAATATTCGCTAATTAATCATTTATTGTGTAGATATATTTGGTTATTAAAGCTATGCATTAGAACACAACATTAATGGATCCATTTTCTGTATTTTATGAACGTAATGTTTAAATGAAATTGTATCATAATTTCAACACTGATACCAAAAACGAAACACACATAAAGAAAATTAAATAATGTAAAATATAAACACAAAGCTTCCATCTCTCTATACAACAATCCAATTTAATTTATTTTATCGCAAATTTACTTTTCATCAAAACCACTATAAAGTATTCGATGATTTATTTGGGTGCTTGAATTGTTTTTTTTTTAATGCTGTTGCTGTTGTTTTATATGTAAATTATTTTAATTAGAAAACTTGGTCTTTTATACCGTGTGTGCCAGCTTTTTTAGTTCACAGGTCAGAAATACTAAATCATAGTCCATTTCCAATTAACGTATGTTTACTTGATTGATGCTTTAGACAAATAGGTACTTAATAAAATTGTCTCAACGTACAAAGGATATTTAATGATAATCTAGTTCGCCATTTAAACAATCTAAATATGCATGCATCAGTTAATTTAAAGTAATTTGCCCTTTATCACACATCTTTAGACGTATAACATACAATTTCCGTACGATTTCTGCTGAATTAAAAGAGAAAAAGCCAACTATTTCCATGTATTGTTTGAAACACGATCGACCGTATCATTTTTAAAATAAAAAATTTGTTGTCTACTCTACAGAATGCAGAACATGATAATTGTATTTATAGATAATACCAATAGTTCCAAATTGGTCAATTAAATTGTTCGTCAATAAAGAGATGCAACGCGAAGAAGAAGAAGAACGTGCAGTTGTATGAAAATAATAATGAGATTTCGACAGCACACAATATCATTCCTGTCTGTCTGATCCTATTTGATCTTTGTTGGGTAAAGAACCGAAATATTGAATAAAACAGTACGAATAAATCAATACGTAAATTTGATAGTAGTCGACAAAAGAACGAAACGAAACTTATTGACCCGGCGCATCCACCATTTCGTCATCTAAAATCAAATAAATCTACGTATTGAATTGTTACTACTACTAAACAGTAATAAAAATCGCACTCATTGAATTAATTTTTAAACATTAATGAAAATTATTCGAGTGCCCATTTTGATAAATTTTTATGAGATTTTCAGTGAACAGCATTGAAATCTGACAAGATTTCCTACGATAAACAATTAATTTTAGCGTATTTTATGATTAAACGAAAAATTCGCAAATTAATGATACGGTAAAAGTTACGTAAGATTTTTTAAAATCAATACAAAATCGCATTTGAAGTATTTTCTAATAAATTTATTTCACCGTCAAGCAAATTATCGGAAAATTAAATGAGTTAGGAAACTCTGTCTGGTAAGAGATTGATGTATACGGTCAAAGTAAATATAATTTCCATCCATTACAAAATAAACTTACAATCTCGTCAATATTAATTTAAAATGAATTTTTAAAAAATAATAATATTACATTGATGGCATTCTATTTGTTGGAATTTCGTTAAATTAATAGAATTGAATAACTAATGATTGAATTCGAATTTTAAATGTGTTTTGACCTAATATTTGTTATACTTTTCTACAGTGGTGGTGGAAATAAAAATAGCTGATCCAGAAAATGTAAAGGTCACTAGTTGTCAATACATCGAGGAGACTTTGTTGAAAGTTCGCATATATCCTCCACAAGTCGCATGCAATAAGGACAAGATGACGATATGATGAAAATACAGATCTTCAATAAATCATCAACAAAAATTGAAGAGCAATCTTTTATAACGTATTAATTCTAATATAATAAAATTCAAAATTAATCACAACCCCTTTCATTTCTTTATCATATTGTTCTCCTAATTGGATACCTGTCCAATATGGAATTATCGATTGATGCAATAACAGATAAAATCCGGTTCTTCCATCCAATACAAATTCCATACTCCAATACAATTCCAATGTATAGAAAACGATTGCTTTGAACTTGTATTGGTTTTGTACGAATCAAACTGCTATTCTTTACAGCATCCCCAAAAAAGCTATTGTCGTTGATTTTGATGAAAAAGTTGCCCGCTAAGAGATATTTTTCTTGTCATAATAATAAGCTCTCATCTTTCTAGATAGAATTTCTCTACTACTAGGTAAGTCATTAAAATAAAATTGAAATGTAACCGCACGTTAAAAAGGTGGTCGTTAGTAATGCTTCAATTTCAAGAACGACAGCGCTTCTTTAGAAAGGCGCAAATTAAAGAACGACCTAACTAATCGAATTACGCTACAATTACCTGCCATCATTCGCTAGGAACATACTGGTATAAGTAATACTCTTGAATTTTTTCTTAGATTTTAAATTAAAACTTAAATTGGATAATGTAAAAGCAAAATCGATTTACAATTACACGACAGTTATTAATTTCGTATTCAATTAGATTTATCAAATTGACTATAATGTAAGATCAACAAATTAAGCGATAACTTAAGAAAAATTAAATTGAATTGAATTAATTCTCATTCTTTTATAAAATTTATTCACAAATTGATAAAAGTTTTGTGTAAATTTCAAATATCGGCTTTTAACAGAAAGAGTGCAGAATAAAATCAAAGATTTCACCAACTAATTCAATTTACTTTTTTTTATCGTTTTCTCTTATACACGGTCTACCTTAAGACTGGAGAAAGAAAACTTTCGTAATTGGATAAAACTTACTGTGCGACCTAAAAACTGTGCGACTCAATAAATTTGATGCTTTATTTTTTCTTAACGTTTCTAATCGAAACTGTAGAAAATTGTTGTAAATCACATTTTATGTGCGCAAGAGCGATCGATTGTAAGAAATGTTAATTATTTTTAATTGAATGAAACGTTGATGTTAAAATAAACAAATAAATCTTTTAAGCGCTTAAGGAAACTCTGGTTGAATGGATAAAGTTTGGGGCATTGATTGAATTTGATAAAGATAAAAGGAAATCATCAACAAACCTAACATTTCCATCTCAAAAAGTTTGTTTCAATTTTGGAAAGTTTACTGGTCTTGTTCGATCGAATTTGTAAAATTAACACACTTCCTAATCCATCCATACTCACTGGATTTAATTGATGATTCAATTTATAAAAAAGACATTTCGATATTCACGACTACTATCAGTGAGAGCCATCAATTTAAGTGCGGAATATGTTCAAAACCACTCCATATCAGTTTCGTAGTCGGTTGACTATTATCAATAAAATGCAAAAGTGATCTTCATCATGCTATAATAAGCTTCATGACGAGTTGCTAATTAAGCGCATTATGTCAACTATGAACTAAAGAATCTTCGCTTTTATGTTGATTTTTTTAAGTACAAAACTTACGTTCTTTTAATTAATAATTACAAACAATTTACAATTTCACTTAGTTTGCTCTCTAATTAAAAATACGTGCAATTCCAGGACTCTCTAACAAATCTTTAACTACATTCGCTATTTTCATTATTGTTAATGATTCTATTATGAAGGAAAATTGAAAATAAGCAGATTACATTTAAAACCTTCAGCGACAATAAAGATACCGTTCTGTGGACAATTTATCAATATTTTCGTGCCACAAAAATTGACATTATCAATCCAATAAAGAGTAAGGCTCTACTTCAAAAATTCCCATAATAAGGGTCAGGATTTGTGTTGGAAAAGATCTCTCCAATAGTAGAGTGTTGAGTTTATCTCTCGTATTTTCTTCTATTTCCGTCAACGTTGGCAATCTTATCATGTTTTTTTTTGTAACCGTACATTTTATCTGTTACCCATTCACTGTGTCGTTTGTCGAGAACTAGCTTCAAACAACTATAACTCTCTACTAGGATTTACTTATTTATTAAACGTATAAATACCAATTATTTGAAAGCCGCACAAACAAATCTCCCACTTCCTCCCATCTGTTACATTACAGTGATTTATATTAACTGGGAAACACTGACCGATGGTCACCGTGCACCAACAGATTAGTAAACTGAAAAGCTTGCAATTTTAATTAGATTATCCAAAATCAGTTGAAATTCAACAACACTACGAAAAGAAAAAACGTACTAAAGTAGAAAATTCGTAAAAATAGATTTTAATGAGATATTTGCATGGAAACTTTTCTAATTTATGTTAAATGCAAAACGGACACACAAAAAAAGAAATGTTGAGAACTTACAAGTCGTTTTTAAAAGAAAAAGTTTTGAATAAAACATAATGCAACAAACTCGAATTGAACCTGCTTGAGAATATCTCTCAATTAGCAACTGGAATATAAAATATATATCTGAAACAATGCCATCTCATTATATTCACTCAACAATCTAGAAAATATAATAGACGTTCCAATTATAATTATTAATTTTCAACAGAATTCTCACTAATTAAATTGAAGATTATAATGTTTGAGATTTCTTCGTTTTTATAGAAGCATTACTGGATTTTATAGATATTTTAATTAAATTTACTT
This sequence comes from Mylabris sibirica, assembly GCA_039776855.1. NCBI lineage: Eukaryota > Metazoa > Arthropoda > Insecta > Coleoptera > Meloidae > Mylabris > Mylabris sibirica. The sequence goes on from CM077843.1 coordinate 3,755,791, forward strand.
TTTTTAAGATATAGTAGAGACACTCTAATGAATATAAAATGAGCCAGGTGGATTGAAATCGGCAGGTAATATTAAGACTAGTTAAAATTAGGATGGTATAATAGACTGAATTGAATACAACAAAATATCGATCGTTTACTCTACTGAAAATACTGTCCTGGTTTACATTTTCAACATAAAAGTAAAGAAAATGGAAAAACTGTATTGTGAAACTTGATGATTTATACAACAATAGTGCTTAAAGTGTGGTATTAAAGCTCTCTGTTTTTTTTTATATATGTGTGAGTGTAATAATAGACGTGTATAGGGAAACATTGAAACCATATTCGTCCTTAAAATACATTTGTGTTGGAGAATTGAAACGTTTTCAACATTCTATACTGAAACATTTCCATCTAACTAATCTATGCAAGTTCTTATACCTATTGTATTTGATAGTACATTGAAATTTCGCTAATAATCTCTTCGTGGACGGACACGGACCAAACTATTTGGCTTTTTGTTAACAATCTGAATATCCAGATGGATTGAAGCAAAATTAATGAATGCTGAACATGTATACATGCATCGATTATGTTCGTATACATGTATGTGAAGTAATATGAAAGCCTTTCTATTAAATTGGTATACAATTTTATTAAATTAAAGGCCACTCTATTTGATAGCCACACAGGCAAAAAGAATTAAAATGTAAGTACAACATTAAAGAAATTTGCCTTAAAATTAAGCCTATCCTTGTGAAAAATTCAATTAAAAAATTTTGTCTACCATAACGGCTGGCTTTTCATTCAGAAACGACCAAGTAAACTATCAAATAACCCTTACGAGCCGTATTCGAGTGTAATCAAAGTTGAACCGAATTGCTCATCATTCAAAATAGGACCACTAAAGAATGAACATAAGCTCAAGTAATGTTTTCTGTACTTATCTTCTATTATAAGTGATTAAAAAATGATCGACTCTAGAAATTGTAGCCAAAGTTTTCTCTAAAAATATCCAATTGTTGAATATATCTCTCAATTAATTGCGAAATTTGATAGTATCTCTGACAAAGATATTTTAAGTATTAGGATTATCGAAATTAGCCGTTGAAAATAAAATGCGTTTTGGAAAGTTTCCCATAAATTTAATTAACGGTTCTATCAATATTGTTTCAGCCTTTTAAAATCAAACGAACACTTGCAGGACTTTCAATTTTGTAAAATACTGATAAAATATTAAAGCTCCGACTTGTATAAATTTGTAATGTTCAAAATATTACAAAAAAAAAAATATGAAAGAATAATATCAATAATAAGGAGCTTCAGAAGCTTTACAAACATTCATTACATTACTCGATAATTTTTCTATATTTAGAATTCTCAACAGGTATTTCATAAATTAGACACTATGAAGTGCTCTTTTTCAGTAAATAAGTATATTAAAATACAGTATGGTGTTTTCAATGGAAGGAAATGAAAATACGGGAGATGTTTTACATACAAAAAACACATTGTTGTAGATTAACCTTTCCCCTTTATACTCCACTGAATTCATTCCATAAATAGAATAGGATGATAAAGTTATCCTATTAGTTTTTTTTTTTTATATTTTATAGATTTTACGGTTCAACATTGGAAAAATATTATGTTAAAATTTTCAAGTGGGTGTTGTTACCAACAAATCAAATATTGATTCTTCTGTTCAAAAACATTCACAAAAAGCTCTAAAAATATCGAATTATTATTATTCAAACAAGTCAGTATTAATTGTTAATGAATTTGCGGGCATCTTCATTCAACCCAAATCCTGGCGCCAGTTGGTCCCCATTCAAGCTCAATCAAACAAAAGACGAGCTATAATAAAGCCACTCATGTAAATCCGATATGAAAGACAATACGTTGTAGTCGATGAAAATAGCTTTTTTTGGGGGTGATTTTTTTATGAAAATTTCAAAGTTGTAATAACGCAAGAAATTTTGTTGATAATCCCATTGGATCAATTAACATCATCCCTGTTGAATTATATACGCTTTGAATACCAATAGTTATTAATCTGAATTTCTATTCAAATTCAGTGGGTCTCTTACTGTATTGTTTGTATGGGAAACAAGTCTATTGGCATATCTTATAGTAGAGTAGGTTAATAATTTATTGTCGCCTTCGTACAACATCTTATCAACAACAGAGTGAATTAAATTAACCTGATTTTCTGGTACAAGAATATTTTGTTAAAGAATTAAAGACAATTATTCAAAATTAATATAAATGAATATAGAAATTATATAACGAAACTACAAGGTTTATTTTCATCGCGTTTTCTCTATTTATAACTTACATTTAGATGTTTGGTTACGTGATTGTGGATTTGTTTTCAGCTCGACCACCCCCGTCAAAATCAATACTTGATATATTCAAGCTCTACTATTATCCTACTCAGCGTTTACTACTGGTATTTTACGACTACAACAATTATCATTACAAGTGACATTTATTAATTTGCACAATTGTATGAAAAATACAAAATTGCGTGACTACTTTGAAAAAAGAAAACGTCGCCTTAACATTAATTGTTTATGATATTTTCACTTGGTTTTATATTGCACGATATTTAAATTCATCTTGATCAACAACAGATCTACTGACCATTAATTTCTCAACTATTTAACTTGTCAACTATTTAAGATTGAACGAAAAAGTTCTATGATAAAACGTCATCGATTTCATACCAACTAAAGTTGTGCTCACTAATCTTACAAGTACACTTGTACACTCGTACAGAGCCTCCTGTTTGTTCTATTAATTAGTCAATTAGGTATTTTCGAAAATAATGTACATATAAGCACTCTTAGACAATCTACAGAGCTTTTAATATTCCGTCAAGTATCTATAGTAAGGTATATCATTTACAATTATTAGTAGTGTTAATTATAATAAGTATGTACTTGACATCAAAAGTTACAAAATATATACTAATGTATAATGAAGCCTCTCCATTTTGAAGTAAACTTCCAGCAGCAGTTATATACATTTTGAAATAAAATTACCATTACAGCTGTCTTTTCCCTTTAGTTCAAACAAATAAATGTCACATCTGATTGTGAGTTTGAACAAGTAATAGTGAATCGAGTCATGCTAACTTAATATCGGAATGTGATCACTTATTTATCTTCTTTGGATTAAGGATTAATAGAAAAAAATTGTTTATTCGCTCATTATATTAAAGTTTGAGTTATTTGAACTGATCAAAATTGCTAAATAGAAATCTTGTGGTCCTTCCATCAAGTTGACGTGAGCAAAATCAGCTAATGATTACAAATTAATCAAAGACTAAGGTATCTTTAAATTAATGTCATTATCCTTCATATATTTACTATCGTGATTAACGAGTTGTGTAAGCTTACTTTGTATTCTTTACTATTTATTATGTAAAAGTTTGGTAGGCGATAAACAAAGGAAATTTTAGCAAATTCTCAATTCTCTCTGTAAATTAGTGACACCGAAAGAATTTGAGTAAATACCACACTTACTAGCTGGAAACAATGTTTAGGAATTGGAGATTATCCTTCAGACACGAACATTATCTTTATGAAGAGAGCTATCTACCTCATTCTCTAAAATTTAATTATATCTATTAATTGAAAAGAGAGAAGTATAAAACAACAGTTTCGATAACAACCGTTGTTGAAACTTTTGACATTGGGCGGTATTCTGCTAATTCTCGATGATCCGTTACCATGGTGACGAGTCAACTTTAGGAGACTCGTCATCTAGTAGTAATCTGACAGTCATCTAGAACAGCGCTACCTATCGCACATTCTACAATTCATTATTTATAATAATTTGGTCAACTGTAATTGTATGTATCGTTAGTATGTTATTATTACAGACTTTCGCAGAAATTTGTAAAGAATTGGTTTAATTAAAATGTAATGTAATGTAATGTAATTACTTATTTACACTTGATAACGATTTTAGATCATTGGCAATCGAAAATTTGTGTATTATTTTGTGGATTAGTTATAATAAAAACAATGGGACAGTTCGACAAGTTGTTTCATTTAAAAATGCAATTTGTCGTATCACCATATTGTTTAATTCTTTTAATTAAAAAAATTCTTTACAAATTTCTGCGAAAGTCTGTAATAATAACATACTAACGATACATACAATTACAGTTGACCAAATTATTATAAATAATGAATTGTAGAATGTGCGATAGGTAGCGCTGTTCTAGATGACTGTCAGATTACTACTAGATGACGAGTCTCCTATAGATGACTCGTCACCATGGTAACGGATCATCGAGAATTAGCAGAATACCGCCCTATATCTCCTTCTTATATGCAAATCAAATGGGACAAGAGATAAAGATGATATCCAGCATAGAGAAATAGAAGATAATCATTGTTTTTATTTAGAGATTATCTTAAAAGACTCTGTGAATACAGGCCTGTGTCAGTTAAACCCTGATTTGTTACAGACAAAGTTACTTAGTCAGATTATTAGACTCAATTAACCTGCTGCCAGTCATATATGACTCATGTAACATGAGTAGCCAGCGGCGCGTTATAGCTTCATGGGGCCCTGGGCAATTTTGAATTTGGGGGCCCCCATATGTAGTGTTGGATTTTTATTCGTGAAAGAATCCCTGTCCTTGGATATACTCTTATTGTGTTATTGTCTACATATGCAAAACGATAAATAAAGATTGTCGATAAAATTTTATTTAAAGTGACATACAGTCCACAAAAAAAGTCATAAATTAACTCAATTGGTTAGTAGGTATATACTCTTATCTATATAAAGTGATCATTATACTTGTGATTTTTGTAATATAATGACCTATTTTATATCCCTAGGGAGTTAAGGCTGACTGTCATAGTCGCGCCGCTTCCACCAAAAGACGACCTAGTCTTTCACCACTTCTCCCACCTTTCTATGCGAGTTCATGTCTGTCCGTGTTATTTCAATTCAATTTCGGAAAAAATAGATTACTTTGGATGCAGATTATGAAAAACCGGTAAAGACAATTGAAAATCGAAGCGTTGATTTTTGTAGAGTGAATTTTGCTCGATATTTTTATATACGTGACTATTAAAATTATCAACTTTTACACAGGGAATTGTGTGTTTTAGTAAACCACTTGTTTCAGCACGAACAGTTACTTTTTCCTTATACAGAGAAAATCCTGCCAAAATTTCAAAAATCCACTCGTGTATTTTTGTATATATGTAACTGTCTTTGGAATTGAACTCAACTATTTCCAGGTCACTATCTGTTACCGTTTAAGACAAAAGTGTGTTTAACTGTCTTATGGAAATTACATGTGATTGGTAGCATTCAGTTCTGATGAAAGTCAGCCTTAAAATAAATAAATATCCCTCCTCATCAGCCAATCAGAAAATTGTATTTCCATTATAATTTCCGTCAAATGTAAACAAAACCATGACAACGACAAAAATAATTAACACAGTAGTTTCAACAAGTAGGCCTAAGGTGGGCGTTTTCATGGAATTTTGAATAAAATGACATTTAATTTTTCTGAAATTTGGATAGCGATAGCGAGAGAGTGAGAGAGCTAAAAAGCAAGTGAGAGGGCGAGCGAGAGAAAGCAAGCTAGAGCGCGAGCGGGAGAAAGCAAGCGAGACAGCGCGATAGCGATAGCGAGAGAGCGAGAGATGATATTGACTGGTTATCAGCAATAACCAAAACACATGCTACTGAAATTTATTATCTTAATGATAAAAAAAGCTTATATTTCATATGCCACACGTTTGCATTATATCTGTCTGCTATAAAAAAATACTAGTAATGTAATCGGCTTTTTAACTGCAAAAATGAGAATATTGATTTGGAGACTTTGGGGCCCCCTGTTGATGGGGCCCCGGGCAATTGCCCATTTTGCCCATAGGATAACGCGCCGCTGTGAGTAGCACTTAAGCACAATTAGGGCCTCATGTCTCATTAGTAAGTTGGTCAAAAAACGCTTTATTCCGTTAATGCTGCGATTTCCACCAACTAACTACACGCATAAACTGACCAAGAATGATTTGTAGACCATTGTAAAATTGATTCTTCTTTTGTTTTTCTCTACGAGCCATTCTTAGTCGGCTCATGCATGTAGTTGGTTGTCGGAAATCATAACATTGTTGAAATAAAGTCTAATTTGGCTAAAATATTCTCTGGTACCCCATGGGGATAATAGTTAAAACGAGCTCTTGCTCTGGTGCAATCGGAGAGGTGGGAGATAGATGCGAGCTGCGTCAAAAACAGCTCCGGTACTGACCGGCATAGTCAGTAAAGGTCGGTTAGGTTGCCTCAACCAAACCAAGATGCCTGAAAAGCCTAATACCTCTGATGGGTATTGGTAGCTTAGGATTATCATACTAGCAGCTACGATTGGGCGTATACCCCGTCAAAGTTGAGCCTAACGGCCGGTATCTGACGTAAAACGCTCCTCTTCCTGTCCTGTCCTGGTACCCCCTATAAATTTATAAAATATTTTTCTACTTTCCAAATAATAGGAGCTACCATCCGAAATTATCGTCTGACGTGAAGAACCCTGTATAAAAGAGTATAGTCTATTTCATTGATGTCCTGGGCTGTAGTGACGGTTTTTCCCCGTGGAATCTGGTAGCAAATTTCTTCTGGGAATCTCATATGTCAATCAAATGGTATTTATCGTTCTATTTTGATGTATAATCACTCACTTGAAAGATCCTATATAGTCGTATATCGATAATAAAATATATCTATGAGATGAGGAAGAGTTACTTATCGAAAAAGAATTAAAATTTTTAACAACCTGGACAATAGACAGAAATTATTGTAAATATTCCAACTAAAATTAACAACAAAAACTTTCTAGTTTTATTAATCAAGGTTCAATTAGTTATCCACCATTCAAGTAGCAACTAAATCAGAAATGTGTGACAATAATAATAATAATAATAATAATAATAATAAAGCACGATATCTTACAATAGAAACTGAAGACGATTCTGTGTGTTCGAGTTTGATTAGAAGGAATTGTCATTGTAATAAATTACTAGCGACGTCTTGTAAGAATACCGAATTCGATGCAAATAAACCAGCCTAGAATATAACTGTATGAATAATTGTTTTTTTTTCCTCATCTATAAATTACAGCCGACAAATGGATAAATAATAATTATTTATGTTACAAGAATGGTAATATCAATCATTATGGTAAAAGTCGTGAAGTGTATACAACGTATACCATAATGATTAGTAACGATTCGTGTAACATACAAAAATTCTATGTGCTAGCGTAAAAATTAAAGAAAAACCCAAAAAGACTCATTTTACTTTGAGTTTGGCATTCTTAAAATTAGTAATGTCAAAATATAAAAATATTTCTACACTTTTCCATTGTAATCTGATTTTCCTGCTTGATTTTACTCAGTACCGTAAAGTAAATATTAAGGTAGTCAGTGCGATAAAGTGAATCTTTATAGTCCTCAAATTTACCAAGATAAAATTACTTTATGACACGCTAAGCACATAAAATAATTAATGTGATTCATTCAAATAGAGTTCTAAAACTCTATTTTTAAGATGCCGAATCGATTGAATCTTTCATTTCAATGTTAGTCAAGACAACGAATAAAGGACGCATATAGAAATGGAGTTATTCTCAACAAATACAAAAATAATGTATTAGTAAAATATTAGCTTTTCTTGAAAAAATGTGCATCCAGCCAAGCGTTAAGTTTTACAAGTCAGATTAACTTTTACCGATTGGATTTTATATGGAAAATAATTCACGACACATTTCCTTTTCGGTGGTCTTATACTTAGGTAAAATTGGTCGATTATTTACGATTATTAGTCTTATAGCATGTCATAAAATCGAGGTCAATTTATTTATATCGTGTAGTATACTATTAGTGTATATAACTTTATATGCTACATATATTGTTACAAATTATTTACTAAAACTCGAAAATTTTAATGCAAATCCTCCAAAATTACTTGGAACTTCATCAAATAAATTCACAAGTGGCAGTATGATAGTTACACTCTTCTATACCGACATAGGGTAGGTAATTATGCAGACTAATCTTAATATATGCAGTAGAATATTCAGCAATGATAACAAAGTTTACATTTTGATCATCATCTAGCAGCTGCTGTTGAATGCAAACTACATATATTTACCTGTATGTTATGTATAAACGCAAGTTACACAATTCTACCCTAATTGTTCTTCCGGATCGCACAACATAAATTTCGTAATGTTATTATCTATTTTACTAATATTTACAATATGATGAATTTTATGTTAAAACAACGCATAAATTAGTTTTAAGAGAAACAAATTTCAAAAGAGGAAACGTAGTAGAATCGATTCAGCCCAAATTTTATGTCGATCAATAAAAAACATAAAAAAACATAATAAAAATAATAAACAGACAGTATTCAAACTTCTTCAGTGTTAAAACTGTAAACAAGCAAATGAAAGTGAAGAGGGAAAAAATTAAATAACAGCCGCCAGTTGTTTCAACCATCCCAACAAATAATAAACTTCTTGAAATATTCACAAAGTAAATTAGAGTATTAATAAAACCTATTTAGCTTTAATTTCAGAGTTTCAAAAAAAGGTGCAAGTAAAGTTATTAAACAAATTGTTTACTTATGCTCATATTATTTTCCGTTTTATTTGGTATAAATCATTAAAATTTGTACAAACAATAAAAGCCAAATCGGTGCCAGATTATCCTCAGGCTAACAGTGAAATTTGAAAAGACGAAAAAATGCTATAACTAAAAATTTTTCAGTATAAATTTCATGACTGAAAACAATCACTTATTCTAACAATTTATGTCAATTTGATTTTGTTTCAAGAACATCAACTCGAGGCATTTCTCAAGAAGAATCTATTCAATTTTTAACGATAATTTTAATGTCTAAAGAGCTTTAAAACTTCAACACTCTAACGTGATTGTCTTTGAATAAATAGCCTTATAAGCTGATATAATATTAGTAACTCTATGAGTGAAACTGCTGACAATGATCTAGATCAGTGTTTCTCAACTTTTTTCTATCCCCGAATAGATAAATTTTTAAGGACTGACAATATCTACAAATGAAAGGACGAATCTAAATTTGATGTAGATCAGGAAGTTCTGATTGAGAAGCACTGTTCTAAATTGTGCAGTGGCGGTTGAAGATACCATACAGGACGGACAGTGTTAAAGAAAGAAAAAATGAGGTCTTTGTAATATTTATCACATGAGTCGTCTCTGAATCCGTACCCCTCCCTGTTAATGTGAATATTATAACGGAAATAAGTATGAGAAAAGTCCGGGCGATTAAATAAACAGCAATAATGAAGGTTAATCGATCTTTTAGCGAATTTTTTTAAAAAAAATTAGCTAATGACGAGATCCTCACTTTTGAATTTCCGAAAAATTTTTGCACAGAAGTTCGTTTTGGGACCTAAGGAACCCATATCCACCGTTCGTTAAAATTTTTATATATATATATATATATATATATATATATATATATATATATATATATATATATATATATATATATATATATATATATATATATATATATATATTTATATATATATATATATATATATATATGTATACCCACGATAACTGCCGTAAAAATAGTCCAATCTGAATGAAACTTGGTACAAAAATCGGTCTTTGGGATAGCTTGGATGAGTTCGTTGGCCAGACTGGTAGGGCCAACACTTTTGGAATAAGAGCTGAAGAAATGTTAAAAAAAATCATTTTCAATATTACTTTTGCTTAGATTTTGATGAAAATTAAAATAACAGTAGAGCCGACCATTCTCTATGACCCAGAAAAAAAATCATCAAAATCGGTTCGTTGGTTCGCAAGAAAAATGCAAAAATCTCTTTTTTGAGTATAAGCAGTAAAATCGATTATCTCAGGTGGCTATATGTTCTCTGACTATTCATATTAGAAAAAAAATTGAATATCGCGGGGGGGCAACTAATTTTGACAGTTAATATTAGACGCAAGGCCTGCTAGAGAATTTCGCTTGAAAAAATCAAGCAGGCCTTGATTAGACGTATTAGACAAACAACAAACTTCATTATTATTTTTTTTTTTAGTGTTTCTTATTGTTTGTGGATTAAAAGTATTTTTCAATAAAAATCATAAATATTAAAATAACATCGGGAAATGAATTTATTAGTTGATTCAATGTTATTAAAATATATTAATTGTCAGTATCATAAGAATGTTTTGCAATTAATATTTCAGTATGTAGATACATAAAAAAATTCGCTATATAAGGTACTTGCTGCCTTTGGAGATTTTTTTTATGATTACATACAGATTGTTTTATTGTTTCCCTATCACGCAAACTACACGCAATTGCCAATACAGACATCCATTTAATATCAATAATGTTTGTTTGTTTTCTCTCTGGTCTTTATAAACACGTTATGCAATAATCAATTTTTATAGCGTAACTCTGAAAATTCCATGTAAAAAAGACAATAAAGACTCAATAACCCCAATAGTTGTTTCAAAGATTCACGATGTATTTGATTTTATTTAGCCTGAGTCGGGTTGAAAATAATAGATCCTTATTATGAATATTCTGACATCTAACATACCCAAGTTATACACCCTAGAAGACTAACATACAGTATTGTTGCTTTAAAAGTGGACGATTCGTATGAAACTCCTATAAGTTGGCGAGCTATCTGAAAAATATTTCAAGGATTTGTATGGGGGGTCCCAGGAGAGCATGTTGGCAAAATTAGAGCTTCGTAGCTTATTTGGAAGTCGGTCAAAAACGCTCGCTTTGGACAATGTCATGATTTTCAGAAACAATGACTCTGAAGACCTCCCAACATTGACTTTTTTCATTTTCCTCCATTGCATTCTAGAAAACATGCTCAACATTTCTACCAGTTCCAGAATAAAATTGAGAGAACAGAAAAAAATCAATGTTAGTATGATTCTCGAGTCATTTTTTAAGTGTGCAACTAGTTTTTGAAAATTGCAATATAGTCAGAAACGATGAGCGTCTTTCGACTAACTTCAAAATGAGCTAAGAGGCTCAAATTTTGCTAAAATGTTCTCAGGGTTCCTATAAATCTTTGAGATATTTTTCGAATCGATTATTTGTAAATCAATAGTATCGAAGGCGTAGTAAAGGGACGGCGAACGGTGCCTTTAACCCCAAGCGTTTGACTCCGCTCAGCGCCTCCAAATTATAAATAATAATGAATGATTATTAGAATCCAAATGTTTCCTTCTGGAACAAAAAATTTAGGCGGTTTATTTAAAAATTGTCCACCTCTATGTTCGTACAAAACGATAGCACACGTTCGACACTTATTTGATACCTGGATGGGTCTTTTATTGATCCACCTTTTTCACAATCAAAATTAAAGTTGTGGATCAATACGCAACCGAATCGAATTGTTACCAAATTGCACTGTTTATAAACTAAACTCGTACAATTCTTAAGGGATTAATTATATGTTTGCCTAACTTGGACAGTTAATCTTATAATATTATAGTGCTAATTCATACTGTTTCTAACACGAATTTGAAATAAATTGGAAAACCGTTATATTATGTGTAGGAGCCCGGTCCTCGCCTACAGGTATATCAAATATGTATACCTACTCATGACAAGGACCTCTTGCCTCCCACACTTCCTTGTTACTACATAAGAAAGGCATTAAAGCCCTACTACTCTAAAGTGATTGTTCAGTATTTTATTATATCGAATTGTTTACAGTTTCAACGAAAAAACAAAAATATCAAAAAAAAAATAAGTAATCGTCAATAATAGGGGTTGTTTTATTAAATAACTCCAACAAAAATATTTACCTTCAAGTTTAATAAAATTTATGTGTAATTTATGTTGCTTCACGCAATATTAAACCACTATTTGTTTACAATTGTAATTTTTTTTATGTTGTAAACAAAATTTCATTACCTCTTTTATGTTTCGAATCTTTTAGCATATTTCATCTGGTTCAAACAGGAATACAGGAAATGTTTCACTTGTTATTAGAAAAAACCATAACACTACAAGAGGTTAAATGAAATAGTAAGAAAAATACGCACACTTTATCATATCGGTAACGGGAATCATTAAAAACTTGTTTGGAATGAGTCCAGAGTTTGAATTATTCTGGGACTGAATCAATCAGAAACACGCACTATTGTAGGTACATTTAAAGGTGTAATTTCTTTTTTAACAAATAAATATACAAACAAACACACATACGCAACTTTAATGATTGTCACAGAAAATAAACCGTAAAATCAAATATCATTTATACGACTACCTCAATTGGTGTGTTTACGTTATTTTTTTTCTCCCAAACAACAATCCAAAAATGGAAACAACAATCCCATTATTATAAAAGTAATAATTCTCTTTGGATGAAACACGAAAAAATCCGACAAAATCGATGATTATCTCAATTAATACGAATTTGTACTGCTTCAAAAAACATGATGAAAATCTAATTATTAGTGTCAATTAAATGATAAACTATAATTGAACTTAATCGAACAAAAAGCAAGCTATTTTGAGAAAATCAATAGCTTATACATACATAATGAGAGCAACAGATATATTCTGTTAAAGTATCAATTCCGTTCATTATTCACGATTTTACACCTGCTCTACAATTGTGTTAGTATTATCAATTTTGAAAAAGTTAACAATCACTTTTATTCACTATCGTTTATAAAATAACATACAAATTCCATTTGAATAAATCTGTCTATTTCACACTAAACAAATCAGTATGAATATAAATATTCGCATAAGCTCGTTCAACCACAAGGGAGACAATAATTCAGTCGGTTTTCATGAAGCGACTCAGTTTAGGGCTGAATTGTGGAGCACCACATTTTTATCAAAATTGTAAAATATATTATTAGCGAAATGGAAAGATAAGGTTCTCTTAGCCGAATCTGCATTTGAAATGAAATAAGGGTGGGTCAGAATGAGGCAATATTAATTCTCAAGTACAACCGGCCGCACGAAACGGGAAACTATGTCTCAGAAATAGATAAAATCCAAATTGTACAGTGGCGATTTAAAAAAAAGTGACCACCTCTTGTGCGGCTGTGTAAAACAGGCTTTTGAGGGGCGGTCATTACAATGTAACAAAATTTTAACAATTCAGAATTTGAGAAGAGAGATATTCAATCAGAAGAAGGTGGTGGGGTTACTGATGTCATTTTGGGTATTTACCTGAATACAAAGCTACTGTCTACAAATATGCTATGGCTGAAATTTGCTATAACACCTCCTACCTACCCACTATCTTACCCTCACGAGAGAAACAACCTGACTCACAATAACGAAAATATGTGAAATTCTGGCTCAAGACTCCGTCACTTTCTTTTAATCGCCACTGTACATCAAAGAGAGGCATGTTTATATAATATAGGTAAAAATAAAGAGAATTCATGCAAATATCGAAATAGTAAGTAGTGAGATGATAGTTAAACCTATTTTCAGAGAAAAATCTTCTAACAGTAAGTATCGCCAGTAAAAACTTAGATAGTTTCTGAGTTGTTTGTTAGCTAAAAATACTACTTTCATGGTAAAATGTTGCAATTTTGTCTGATCTATTTTTTGAGAAACAAGCACCTTTGCAAAGGCCCACACACACGCTTCAATCGAAAGATAAGAACTGTACAGTCCTTTCGATTTATCGAAGCAAGTGCGGGCGAAAACTGTACAGTTTTATCGAGAGATCCGGATCTTTTGATGTGAACGAAAAATAAATAAGCTCCCCACACATGTTTCGATAAATCTTAAGATCAGAACTGTACAGTTCTAATCTTCGATCAATCTTAAGAGTGTCTATTCCTGGTAGCAAACACTCTAAATTTCAGTGTAAACGCAAATGTGGAGGAAAAATCCAAAAACTCGAAAGAATTTATCTTATCGATTTATCGTTGTGTATTTGACGAAGGAGGTATTCAGTTCCGATCGGAAAAATCAAATCATCTGAGCTGTGCAGTTCTGATCTTAAGATCTATCGAAACGTGTGTAGGGGACTTTAATAGTCTTCTTTTCCATCAACTTCCTTTAAATGCCACTAATTGTCTGATTTATTGTTTGTTTGAGCCATAATGGAAGACTTGAAAGGATTCTGAAGAAATCTGAGTGATGTTCATACTGATAATGGCAGCAATCCAATCGAACATTTGAAATTCAGTGTTATAAACATTCAATTAATCAATTGTAAATTATTTAGTTCGGAAATTACTCAGTATTCTGTCTATAATTATTTAGTAGTGCCTCAGTAAGCATTTGAATGCTTTTTTGAGATACCGATAATTATTAAGCAAACGGTTACAGGATTTTTTTCTAATATTGATTTGATCTTCAATCCAGATCTTAATTATATTTTAGTACTTATAAAAAAAAGATTCGGTGTAATAATTTAATTTAAGTTTACCTACAAGAAAGGGATGTTATCAATTTGTTTCCCGGTTGCTGACAAAAAATCAAACAGAACAAAATTGCTTTCGTTCTTTAATTGAATTACAATTACTCAATCAAGCGAGATTAATAATTATTGCTCGAGTTTTATTCAAATTGTACAAAATATGTATTTTTTAAAAAAATGAAAGCTATCGATAACAATACATGTTTAACATACAAGCAATTGGGATAAAATAAATGTAAATAATAATTTATTCCATGTGTGTGACAAAAATAAGAACCAAAGTTAACACCACTTTCGGTAAATCACAAGGAATAACATTCTTTGGTAAGATAACGTAAGATAAGGAGAATAAGGGAAGAAGTGAAAATAGATTAGAAGCATTCAAAGATCCATTTTTGCTTTACAACTTTAGAAATTCTCTTGTGTACTCAATAGTAGAGACAATATTGAATAAACAGATGGTGGTAGATGCATAAAATGCATCCGTATGGATAGTATTTTTATTGAAAATGTAACATCAGTGTATCGATTCATGATATAACTACGAATATCCTAGCATCAAGTAATATTCACATATTGTACTTGTTTCAAAGTTGGAATCAAACAAGATTATTAGATTTATACAGAGATAGATGTTTGTTTATTAGATTTCAAGACCTGAATTTATAAAGTAACTCACAGATATTGAAAATATCAATATATCAAATACAATATTGAAGCTTTTTCCATGATGCACACTTATTCAATTTTGATCGCTTGGCAGTTAATTATAATTAAATTTTATTAGCTACTCTATACGAATCTATTTCAACAATAATTATCACTCGTAGGTAGTAGAAATAGAGTAGAATTTCTCTTATTTTGACACATCAATATTATCCTTTATTGGCATATTGCTACTTTTATGACAACTGTTGAAAAGCAGAACTTTGATAACATATATGTATAAGTTGATTGATGTTATATCAATAATACAACACGGTCTATAGCTTTTTTTCCAGAGTTATTTGATATTATTGCGAAAAGATTTCACTTTATTTTATATTGAATTCAATTCAATCGATATTAATTTGTGTCCAACACAGTTTCAGTCGACTTTTATAAATATTTAAATTGAAGGAAAAAAAAACGTAAAATTTGATTGGTAGAATAGAATAAAATAAATTATGAGATGCTGAAGAACTTGCAAATTGCTCTCAATGGAGTCACTTTAAAAATTATTAACATGATTAACAGAGAAGAGATTAAAGCTCAACTTCCGTATGGGGTATTATTGCAAGGACTCTTATAATATTACAGGATTCCATTGAGACACACATTATAGTGTTTCTTCTATCTTATATCGTAAATCATCGAGCAAACAGACAACTTTATGGCTTGAAGCCAACACGATGACACCAACATGCATACGTTTGCGCAAATCTATGGATATTTTATGAAGAACTTTCTCAAACAGATAATCAGAACAGTTTTTGCCCTCAAAACTGTTTATAATAAATGTTATTATTATCAAAATGTTGTTGGATTGTCGCTTCAGGAGCTAAAATGATGATAAAGAAACACTATGTAACAGATGGTGTACTGTAAACAGGAAACTCGATACAAATAAGATTAATATGAAGTTTCGGTGTTTACGCGACTTGATTCCAAATTGTTTTCTTCACAAGCAAAATTATGATTTGTCGTAAAATTGCTTAATGTCTTAATTGAGTACCATTCAGCATCCAATTCACTTAGTTAACACTAAATCTATCTATTATTGCTTGATAAAATTTGTTGAAACACTCAATGATTTTACAGAAAGATTTAATTGTGCCTACCTGATAAATTTTACAGTTCAATGAAATTTGGTAATTTGCCAACATCACAATAGAATTATTCGATCTTTCGATAGATATGTTTGAACGTGGGCAATTTCGGTTAAAGCCCACGTTCAGCTTTAGAACTACTTGACAAACATATTAAACGGATATCTGTCACAAACGACACCAAACACCTCCGGAAGCTATTGTGTAATGCTCGATTTTATAATCCAGTGGATTCACTTAATAAACTTCATGCTACCTTTGAAAGTAAGCTTTGTATTCAGAGGACTAATTACGAATTTCATTGCAAAAATCAATTTCGATTGTGCTAAATCGTGTTGAATTACAGTACCTAATGGTGCCAAATTATTATCGGTGAGAATCCCAAGATTAGACAATGTTAGAAGTGATCAAGGCTGGTATTCTGTAACTTTTTTGAAACGGACTCTATTCACACTAACTTTCACCTATTTTTAAATGAAAGTTTCCAAAACCATCGCTTGCGCCATTTATTTGTATTAATGCAAGATATTTGTGCTATAGCCTGATCATCTAATTCGATTGATCCAAATGACAATAATCTATTTATAAAGCTATAGAAATCGAGCTTACAATTATTTTAATGGATACCCCAATTACATCCATTTAGTAAATTTGTCTTTATTGTTGAATCATACTGAAAAGCTCATGTTGAATACATAATTCTTGTCATCATTCCATCATTAATACAAATAAATTTCAGATTTCACGATTATTATTCACCAGAAAATCGATCAAATGGCGTGTTCATTATCTGGATAATTAACGGCCAATTTAATTAGTCTAATTTACAAAAAAAAAGTCTCATCAAAGTCAACAACAAAAAAATTGAGTTTTTTTACTTTTAAAAAAATACCAATGAATGTTCAATTAACGCTATCAAAACAGAACCAATGCAAACATTTATTTTTCAAATTATAAATGTCCGAATATTTGTAATAACATAGGTTAAAGGCGAGCAAATTTGATTAGCGTATTGTTTTACTCTGATCCATCAGTTATTATTAATTGTAAATACACAGAGATATCATTATTTATGTTGGAATATATTGGGATAATTAAATCGATATTTTCTTATTCAAACAGCACGTTTACCCTCCACATATACACGTGTTGGACAAAATTATAATGAAATAATACTACAATTATTTACTTTAATTTAAAAAGATACTTACAATAATTATTTTTTTTTGTATTTTCATCAGATAAACGTACACAAACACATAGAAAACTGATGAATTGTTACTAAACTTTTACATACACGTGCCGAATGGCTTGCTATAAACGGAAACTGTACTGCTGTATATGCAAATTATTTTTAAAATAGTTTTCAACCAAAAAAAGAATATGCTAATTTAATGTAATATATTCAATATAATGTCCAGTTTAAAATTTAAACAGACAATTTTTTTTTAAATCGTCTTCGAAAATTTATAATACAGCATGAATCACATCGTAATTATACTGTTTGAACCGTAAAAGGTGACATCCATAAATCGGTAATAATTGTGATTGTGTTTTATATTTCTTCTACAACTAGAATCAAATGAAAATTTTTGGAGTTTGTGGAAGAATTCACGATAAAATCACTATAAAAAATTTAATAAATCCATTTTTATCACCCACCGCAAACTTATACAGAGTGGTCTAATAAAGTCACGAATTATTGTTGAAAACATAATAAAATAAGTTAGTTCTTTCTAGGACATTTAATAATAATATTTCAAAAATGTTCAGAATTGTCGCAGACGCCACCAAAACAAGTATGTTTGGCAATTTTTATTTATTATTAGTTCTTTTTTAACTGAAATATGCAAACTACGTTGTATCACAAAAGAAGATTGTAGGAGGGATATAACCCAAAAAAGTAGGTACGTAATCTAACTACCAAAGTTTAACAATTCCCATACACGTTTTGGGTTACTTTTCGCAAGACCCTGATTTATGCTCGGTTTCTGAAACGATACATATCGATTCAATAAAGTTATAGAATCCATAAAGGGCAAAAATCGTTACTGAAAGAGTACATAGCAGTTAAAGATTCAAAAATAGAATAAGTTAAGAGCACATTACAGTGTTTTAGCTAGTAGGAATTTGTTTTTATTTTCTATCTTGTTGTCCTATGTTCATATTGAATTTACCGCTAGAAAAACCCACCGCAATTGGCTAGCATCTGAAAATACACAAGCGACATCTTTCCTCAGATAGATAAACCGACTTTATGGAATGAATATTTATGGAGTACATATTTTGTTTTCAGAAACAGACCTTCAGTTTATCGAATCCATAACTTTATAGAATTCATAACTGTTGAATCCATAAGAATACTTTCTAGAAACCGGCCATGTGCTTGTTAGCTTTCCGGAGTTTTTTGCACAGTTTCAAAGATGGACAAGCAGATGATTACTTGTTCTAAAGCTTATCCATGTGAGATCGGTAAAAATTCCCTTAAAGTTGGGGACTACATTCTTTTCGATTCCGTGTCAGAAAAATACTAAATCTTGTTAGTCGATTTCTTGCTTATTTTCTAAGATATCGAAACGTGTAATGCAGCATTAGAAAGATCATTTCAATGTGAATTAGAGGAAAGAGCCTGTTGTGGAAAATTTCAATAAAGTTTTGAATCACAAAGGAGAATCTTAAAGCATTTTTTGTTTATATTTTTACCCATAACTTAGCCAATAATATTGATTTTGAAATGCATATCATCCAGTCGATATCAAATTTAAAACGCTTTCCAAATCTGTAATGAGTTTTTCCATATCCTTGTTAGTTTTCTGGAAAAGTAATAAGAGCCTGAAATTTTCACTGAGTTTTTTTTTGCATAGTTTCAAAGATAGAAAATCGTACGATACTTTGTTTAAAAGTTTACACATGCAGATTAATCTAGCAATTCAATTAAATGAATTATCATGGAAAATTCGAAAAAGTTTCACCCATTAAAATTAATTATATTGCAACAAAATTGATGCAGTTTTGAAGATAATTTTATCGACTTTCCGGCGATAAAATTATATTCGAGAAAATTTGCTTATTGGCCGGAAAAATGCGATGAAAAACCTGAATTTACACAAGACTTAGCAAATTATTATATATAAAACAAAAACAGCCCTTAGGTGCTCCTTGAAATTCTCTTTCCAATACTACATCACAAGTTTTAATATCTCGGAAAACAAGCGAGAAGTGGACTATATTATACTAATTGTAAGAGGCGATTTCACGTACTTCACTTACCTAAGCCTATAATGAACAGTTAGAAACAATCGTTGCTATGATTATAACTATGACTTATTTCCCAAGTCGAAATTTTAGCCCTCTTCTGATCCTAAAATGGATATTTGTTCCTCTTTTGATCCTAAAAGCAGTAAAATGGACCTCGTCTCAACCTAAACGTTATTTATGGTCCTCGTTTCACCCTAAATGAAAAAATTCGTCAACCTTATCTCGACCTACAAAAATTCTATGGTCCTCATTTCGTCCTAAATGAAATCTTGTAGGTTTGTAATACTATAGTAGAGGACGATGTTATAATACCGTCCTCTTCTAATACTAAAAATTGATTTACAACCACGAACAATTGTTCGACCCATAATGTCGGCATTATTCGGACACCGATCGAAGAAGATCATTTTTGTGCAGTTGTGTAAAACGAGCTTTTGAGGGAGGTCGCGACAAAACAAAGTAACAAAACTTTCAAAGATTAGGATTTGCAAAGCAAGATATTCAATCAGAAGATGAGAGTGGGGTTACTGATGCCATTTTGGGTATTTACCTGAATAGAAAAATACTTTCTACAAGTTTTGTATGATGGAAGCTTATTCTAAAACCTCGTATCTGCCCACTTTCTTGCCCTAACGAGTGAAACAACCTGATTCAGGCTAACCGAAAAACGTGATATTCCTCATTCAAGAGTCGGTCTCTTTTATGTGCAGACGAGTGTACATTTTATCCTTTTATATTTAAAATTTAATTTTTATTTGATGTTTACTTCACCTTATATTTTGGATGTACTGGCCCTTGCTTGTGTCAAAATTGAAAGGGGACGCATTATTTTACTCTTGCACTAAGCGCAAAAAAGCAAGCTACAGGCCTGCACAAAAGCCTTCAATGTGCTTATTCTGCACTCTTTTTGAGTTTGTATGTTCATAACATAAAGGGATCGCAGTATGTACCGAAAGAAGTTAAAATCTCTAAACTGGAGAGCACAATCATGATAAAGATATTTTGGTAGTGTTTAATAGGCAAAAATCACGAAATTAGCCATAGATGTGCCATGTAAAATGCAAAAACTGTAATATTGTGGGAAAACTAAGAACAATTTTCACTTGGTAATAGTTTTAGCAAGTTTTAGGAAACTAGTTTTCTTACTTCTCTATGTAATTTTTGTAGTAATTCCGTTTCTTCTAGTCAAGTCAAATTGGTTTGCTATAATTTTATCCCCTGCAGTTACACACATTCCATTTGCTGGGATGAAATTTGTATTGTATTGTATTTGGAAATGTGAGATATACACAATCTGAAATTAAACACGTTTACCTTCTGGGAACGAATGACGAAAATCAAAAATAAAAACGTTTTCTTACCTCGCATTATAATGTTCAGAAAGAACAGGTGTTGTATAAAAAATTCAAATGAACAGTGAGCTTGATATTTAATAAAATTCGAAATTCAATCGTCTCTGTTTTCTATTATATTCAAACGCTGAAAAACATTTACGATAATATTATGAAAAATAAGAATCTTGTAAAAAAATTGAATTATGAACAAGATAGGTAGTATATTAATTATAATTTCAAATAACTTTTACAAAAGAATTTCTGTAAAATATAATCACAAATAATAACAGAACATACATATGTAGAAATGAGAAGATTGTTGAAGTGAATATTTACTTGACGTAAAGTTCTCTTAATTAGATCGTCTACTGATAAGCTGTCTTTAAGGGACTCGCTAGAGGGTTGATGAAAAGTTTGCCGACATCCTTAGATAAAACAATTTAGACAGCCTACAAGACAGTTATGAGTCTCGTATCGAGGTAAAACTTCAATTTTCTCGTTTAGACAACCACACAAAAGACACATTTTAACGTTTTACATTAATCTACATAACGAATAGAATTCTAAAGGATTTAGAACATACTTAAACATCCGCAAATACAGTAAATACTTGACAGAGAAAATCCTCCATTGCCAAGAAAAAATGTTGAAAACTTTCGAGTCCTCTCTATAACTTTTGAACAAGTTGGAATCTTTTGTATTTTCCCTCTATATGCTTCATCTTGAAGGATTACTCATTTTATTATTTTCTCTAGTTAAATTCTATTAAATGAGACTTTTTAGTAATGTAATTAAGTTAAAAACATTCTCTTCAATATAATGGAAAAAGACGACTATCGAATAACAACATCATTAAGATCTTTTTTGTCAACAACTTTTAAAGAAACATCTCATACCAAAAACAGCCATCAAGCTCCATTCCAATTATTCGTTTCTTTTTAATTTTGTTGTCTGGCACCCGTTACAAGTTGGCTCTTTTATCAATTGAATTTGTGTTGCACTGTTAAGATGTCAAGGCTAATCCAAAGACTAGACTATTAAAGAGTCTAGATACAAATCATTGTTGACCACCAAACTAGAATATGTCACGTGCACTCTTCCCGTCAGTCCTTCTTTCTATTTCTTTGAGAGAATAGTGAACCCACAATCAATTTGAAATGCGACCTATATTTGTATAAAGGATAATAGCAATCCTATTTCCTTTTGCCATCCTTTACAGAATTATGTTCTCTAGATGACAGACTTGAGATCTCGCCTCTTTTATCCTATAATGATGGTATAAACTGGGATATGGCTCTTTATTGATGTCCATCCAATAGCTTTATTTCAATAAAAAAAACTTAATAGAGCCGTTAATGATAGTTTCAAATCAATTTTCCGCTAAAAAACCTACAACAATCCGTTTTGTTGAATTTTATCCGTATCGAACAGGAACCCTTTTCAATATGTTCTATTTCCATATGTATTTTCTAACAACACGAAACTTGGTAAACGGAAAACCTGAGAAAAGTGCGTGTGTGCAAAAAACTTGTTAATTCAATCTAATACGACAATTGTTTGATGATGATTTTCATTGGTGGCGATAATAATTTTCGCTTACAACAGGGGAAATTCAAAGGGTGAGTTCGTCATGCGTTTTCACATTAAGTCAGCAAAACAGTATCATGATCAGCCGCTTTTTTGGTCGGTAAATTCATAAATAAAAGTTGAATATTTATGTTATTTCCATAATAGACAGTTCTATTTTCGAATAATACGAATCCGATGAGGATGTGTGATCAAGAAATAACACAAAAGAAGAAGTTATATGCATACAGTATTCTATTGAGATTTTCCTGCAAATTCCCCAAACAGCAGATATGTTAGTGTCACAAAGTTTCCCACTAGAAGCTTTCCAATAATACACGCCCTTCAAAAAATAATATTTTAAAGTTCGATAGTATATTCCTATATATATTACTTCATAGTTGTATAAAATTCGAATAAGATTTAAATAATAAAATTGGCTTTTATTGTGGTAGAAACGGAAAAATTTCCACCCTAAAATGAACGTAAACTGAATAAATCATTGTGGGAAATTATATTTAACAGGAAAATATATTTTACGGTGTGTTATTGTATAAGATAAATGTTCATTTAAATTTTCATTTTACGTTAGAAAGTACAAACTAAAGTCATAATCAAGTTGGGAAAGTTTATTTGAATTATTAATTAATTCATACTTCTGTTCCTTGTAATTTATTATTTTTAACTTTTTGAATTTTATGGTTTAATTGATTTATAACTTTATTAAATTTAGAATATTTACAGATGATCGACATACACATATTGTTAAATAAAATAAATACACAAGAGAATTGTAGTGTAAACGTAATCTGCAAACAACAAAATAAAATCCAGTATTTTCCAATGCAAAAAAGCGATAAATGATTTAAACTACAGTGTAATGAATTTCTGTTGTATTTTTTGAATTGCGTGTGTTGTGAATAGAATTGTTATTAGGGCAAAGTATTCCATTTTCTCACCCCCTATTCCAGCAGTATTATTATAATAACAGTAGGTTTTTTTTATTGGATGTTATCCAACAAAACTATAAAACATGATTTTAGTGACAAAGATAAGAAGTCGTTATAAACAAACAAATCCATAAAATAAAAGATAAGGGTAGGGTAGTTCTGATAATAAAACCAGTGGTATAAATAGATACATATAGCGTGATGACTGATGAGTATAAAACTTATGTCTGTCTCTCGGATCAGTATACGTACAACTTTTAATAAGGATCTTCTGAATATAAAGTAAAATAGCTTTAAAAAAAAATCATTAAATCCAAAGAGATAATGGGAAAAGTTATAATGATTTGCAAATTATTAAAATACAAGAATTAACAAATTTAAATTGAAAATTGGATTTTTTTCCAATCTATGTATCTATAAAAAAATTGATGAATTATTATTTTTAAAATTTTCATAATTTTCACAGTAAAGAATAGAATTGCGTAATCACCATAGATTCGTTTATGAATTATGAATCGCAGACTATTAAAAAAAAACTTGTAAAGTTGTATAATGCTAAAAGAGAATAAAATTGGTGCCTGTCTGTCTTGTGAGCAACTTTGTTACCATACCCTATTTGGCAGAGTTTCCACAAAATTTTTAGAAGACTGTGCGTTCATTATATGTTTTACTCCTGATGAAATCAGGCTAGCACTTTTCTTTTTTGGAAGTTGTCGAAATCAAAAAAAAAAATGCGAAAACATGCACCTTTATAAGTACATACTTACCAAACTTTGCATTTTTTGGAAGAAAAAATTCCATAGAAAGCAAATATCTAATAATTCAATCTCTGTAAACTCAAATCCAGGAAGAATTTTTGTCTTTTTTTCAACGAAATTTAGATAAAGGAAAGATACTGATCTGTCCATTATAAAGATTCATCCTTTTATCAAATCAAAAGCTAAAACACTCCTCCATCATTCCCCATATAAAAATAAAAGGCCCAAATATTATACTCACAGGGGGTGCAGCTTTTGGTATGTCCCTAATAGACACAAAAAAACAGATTAGATTTACTGCTATTTTTCAATAAATTTGAATGAGCTATAGATGAATAAACATGAGAGAGTGTACTACATATTTTGACAGTGGCATACTTACAGACATTTGAATTGTAATTATTGCGAATTGCATAAAGTAGCTAGTACGCAACTAGTATTACGTTAGAAGAACATTTTTCCATCAAATTACGCTCTGTCATCCGAAAAGGACACTCTATCTCGAATGGTTTCCTGATTACGACCCTGAGTATTTCACATCGCTGAATCCAAGTTCATATCTACGATCTGAATCGGTGATTTTGTGTATGTAAATCAGCATTACTCAGGATATAAATGGGACATGAAATTGATAAAATTGGGGTTTCCATTTAAAAAAACAACTGGGTATTCTACCCTTACAGCGTGACACTGATTCAAACAGCCGACGCCAGGAGTACGATGTACTAGGACTCAGGCTTATTAACTCACAATCAGACTTTATGCTCGACCGTCGAGCATCCCGAAGTTAGCAGAGGCCCTAACTAACTTTAAAATATGCTACGAATAACCAAACAAGGCTCGGATACTAATACCATAGTGCTACTGCGAATGAAGCAACCTCCCGGTAAAAGCCCGCAAGTATGGTCAAAACCCCCACAGCACCATACTCCCTTTATAGCGACCCCTTGGCCACTAAGAGTCTGTCACCGTATAAGGGGGCAGCTGCGAGCCAACACAGTTGGGTTTCCTCTCCCTCCCTTAGCACCTATGTTAATAAGGTTCCACTTACAACCTTTGATAGTTCTCGGTGGAGCCCAATATGGCGTGTGGTCAACCATTTACCGTCCCGGTTACGACCGGTCGCCGTCGAGGTAAACCTCTCCCTTACTATATGTTGCCTGTCACGCCCGTTGCCTCACCTTACGATGAGTATAAGGTAGTGATCAGACAGCTTTTATGGGTAAACGACGTAAGGTCAATCGTTTACCCGTTTGCTATCGCCGCAGATAGGTTGATTCCCATATTAGTAAGGTTCCCCTTACAACCTTTAATTAGTAACGGTCGAGCCCCATCACTCAGACTCTACCACACATCTTTTCTAACAGCCGAGTCCGTTACGTCCACTTCTTTCGAAATGGGATAAGGTATCTAACTGCTAGTTTTAGGGATGAATGGTGTGTGGTCTCCCATTCACCCACAACCTGTAATTGATCCAAAGATCTCAAAGAATTTTCATGTTTGTGAGGTTTCCCCAGGCCCGTAGTAAAGGGGGGGGGGCAAATGGGGGCATTGCCACCCCTATAGCTATGTTTTGCCCCCCTGAAAGAATCAAATAAGCTATTAATCAGTAATCACACTCGCTGTGATTGGTCACACAATTTTTAAAGGTGATTTTTTTAAAACTTTTAACTGTGTTTCGAAAAAGAAATTGTACTCCCTTGTCTCCCCAAAATTTTCATTTGCGCCCCCCCACCTGGTACTTTAGCCTGGCTACGGCGCTGGGTTT
Organism: Mylabris sibirica; assembly: GCA_039776855.1. NCBI lineage: Eukaryota > Metazoa > Arthropoda > Insecta > Coleoptera > Meloidae > Mylabris > Mylabris sibirica. Next base: position 3,781,669 of record CM077843.1, read on the forward strand.
CCCCATATTGTTTTATGGGTCTACGTTCCTCCGATTGAACCAAAAATGATTATTTTTAACTCTAAATGAGTACCTGTGTTAATCAGATTCCCCCTACAAGCTTTGTCAAGTAACGATCGAGCCCAATCTCTCAGACTCCACCACACATCTTTTCTACCGACTGAACCCATTACATCTCACTTCCAATGGAATAGGATAGGGACGATAGGGTATCGTACCGATAGTTCTAGGAATAGACGGTGTGTGGTCAAAGTATTTTGAAAGATCAAATTTTCCATAAATTCTGAAAACTATGTTACTACCCTAAAGAATGAGTGATCAATTTGGCCCATTTTTAGTTTTTTTTTGAATAATGTATGGAGAAAAACTATAATTTAATGCGGATAATCAGCTAATAGTCGTCTAATTTTTATAATTCAATTTTCTTACAAAATTATACCTAAAATAGAACATTTATCGTAATTTCAAATAGATAGGCAACTAAGATTACAGCAAAAGTGTAGTGAATGTTGTCGCTATTTATAAAACCAATTCAACCTCCAGTACTGGAACATTCAACATTTTATGAAATAAATTGCCTATGGGCCGGTATTTTTTCTTCCCAATAAAGTGGCCGATACGTATTGGCAAGATATGTTATAGGCCAGATTAATCTGGCCTATAAGTTTCTACCGTCTTTCTTCTAAATCTTATCTGGTGAATAACTATTGGACACCTTGCGTTGTTGTCAATGTGCTGTTCTTATAGAAAGAGACAAATATATATAAAATTTCAATAAGTAAAACAATGATAGAACAACGAGTCTAAGCGCGAAGAAACAAATGATTTGAAATTTATAATTTACAATTATAACGTTTTACTTTACTACTTTTTAACTTCCCCGACCAGAGGGTAGGGAAGTTATTAGTTTCGGACCAAAATTTCGAATTCGAGATTTCACCAGATCTTTACGTTTTGGGGTCCCCTGAACACGTTTTTGAAGTTTTTAGCATGATGTCCGTGTGTGTGTGTGTGTGTGTGTGTGTGTGTGTGTGTGTGTGTGTGTGTGTGTGTCTGTCGTTTCTCCAACGATTACTCAAAAACGGCTTAACCGATTGCGTTCAAATTTGGCCAGCATCAACTATTCCGTGGACTTTCGAGTTGATTAGTTTTTGGTGCCAATCGGACCACGGGGGTGGACGGGGGAGGGGGTTGATTGAAAAAAATGTAAGATAACGTATTAATTTGATATCACCAATTGAAAGGGCATGTGCTTTTATGTCAGAAATAATACCCATCATGTGCGATATTTTTCAATCTGGCGACTTATAATGATTAAATTAATTAGATGGACAGTGATTCTTTACTAATCAAGTATGTACGCAAGACAAAAGAATAAGACATTAATATATCAAATATAAATCAGGATTTACGGCCGTTGTCTAGCAACAAGACTGTTTCGTGAAAGATCGAGTAGGTGTAAATAATTGCGTTGTTTTTTTTTAAATTTCGGTGCTGATTTTGACATCTTTGGTTTTGTTAAAAGCTTTACTGGAATATTTGTTTAATCTTTTGTTGTGAATTTATTGTAATGGATAACATAATGAGTAATAATACTTTTACTATCCATAGAGGCAGTAAGTAAACTAAAGTTTTCTATTTGTTAAGAATAAAATAACAAAATAGTAAAGATGATTATTTCCATAATTGAAAAGAAAAAAAAATAAAGTTATTCTGGCGAGAATTGAACCCCGTAGCAAACAGATGTCAGGCGAGAGCGCAACCACTGTGCTTTTCGCAGAAATTTGACAATTTTCTCTTGATCGTAGAAAATTTTTTTTCTAATTAATGATTAACTACTGGGACTGATCAGTCGGGGAAGTTGCTAGGCCGGGTCTTCGATTCGGCCCCTTTTCCAACTCGTTACTATAAAAAATTAGGGTTGTCTGCAGTTCTTCGGACAAAATTAAAATAATTTTATAAAAACTGATTTTATTTCGATTAACGGTTCAAACATAAATTGCTTTCAAATTAATCAATCCAATTAATTCGTTGATAAATTTAAATACCCATACACACATACTAGAGTATGGATTTTTTTTAATAAATTGCCATAGACAAATTGCTTTATTTCTATTAGGAAGTATCTATACAGAAAGTGTGCTGACAAATATTTTGTAAAATTTTCAACAATACTGTTGCTATTTGTTTTACGAGTTGTGTAAAGTATTTTCGGGTATTCCTACAGACAAAAGCGGTAATAAAACTAAATTGAAATAAAATGAATTCAATGATAATCAGTTCTAATTCTATGATTATTGTAGGTATAATTTGAAACAAATATAAGAATTTTTGTTAACGTTAATCATGTTTTATTTATTTGTATCATATATCCAAAAATTTGTGTTTCTTTTATTGTAAATTAAGGAAATTCAAAAAAACCAAAATAAACAAACAGATTTCAGCAACACGTTTTCACTCAGTACGTTGTCGCCGAATTTTAATCAATATTTTTAGGTTAGATTCTTCCCAATAACTAGTTATAGGCCAGCCCATGTACCCTATAAGTTATCGGCCGAATAAGGCCACTTAAAGTGGACTTTAGCGTTAACGGGAAGTAAAAAGACGCACTTTTACTTAACGGGAACTTTATCTGCCGAATAAGCTATTGGCCACTTTATTGGGAAGAAAAAATACCGGCCCTATGACTAATAAATAGATTGAGATTGTAAAAGTTGATAACAAACAATGTTACTAGATTTTTGAAACACTTTTTAATGTTCTCGCCAAACAGAAAACTGACATCAGAACACTTTCAATGTGTTCGATATTTTTATGATATATGCTCATGTTGCAACTGGTTAAAATTAGTAATTAAAATAATAAATACTATCAAGTAATTATCCGGTGAGAGAAATCTAATTGTTTTATGGCAGAAAAGCATTCATATTTTTCAAATAATACCCGACATCGGCAAACATTTTTATATCGAACCCTCTCTCTTAAATAGCTAGCAAAATCCTAAATCAATTGCAAATTTATTGAAAATGCGACCACAGATTATTTTTAATTTAACATACATATCAACTATGCTCGGTACACAACTTCTCGATTTTTAATGTTCTTCCATTATAAGAGATTTTTCAATTGAATTGGTCCTTTTTCAATTATCTAACATTGGAGCAAATCTTTATTCATAAATAATTAAGGGTCGGCGGTATAATCTGCAGGGCTCAGTACACAGTGATGCCTTCTGTCATATGAAAGACATTTTCAAATCAAAAAATTGTTTGATGGTTTCAGAGTCTACAATTTTATGCATATAGAAAGGCCTTTTACTGCTCAACAGTTGGTGATCCGGGACTAAAATCTAAATCAAAGTAAACAATTCAGTTCTAAAACTTTATAAAGGTGATGAGGCCCGGTTCTTCTTACCCTAATTAAGCTCGCCTCAGTAACCTTGCCTTAAATCGAGCTAAGGATAAAACCATAATTTCGCATTCTATAAATATTAATATGAAACTAAATATATTCTTCACTGTGGATAACAATATGCACGAGTTTATACTTCTACACATGTTGAATCTACCCTCAACCTCAAATACCAATTTTCTATAATAACTAAAATTCACAGAGTATAAGTATTGATAGATCTTTTTAAAGACCAGTCAATTATGCCGACATACGAAATAAAGTTCCAGGTGCTAAAAGTTTAAACAACTGGCAAAATAGCGACCATAAATATGAGATTTTATTTCAGAAAACGCCAGCTTCTAACATAATTCTTTTGTGAATTATTAAGCCGAAATCGTAGTACCTTCTCTACCCATTGTCGTTCGGCAGCTATTTACCCCTTTTTTTCCTCCGCACTGTTCAATGAAAGCTCAAGTGAAAAAAAAAATCGTTCATATACAACAGTACAACACCGAAAGTAGTAGTTCCCCCTAAATATTATAGAAACGGTAAGACAAGCAAATAATGCTATTGATGTTAGACTATAGGTATAGGGGGTTGATCTTTATAATTTCAAATGGGGCGATGCAATTCCCCATTGATGCAACAAACGGCCATCCACTACTAAAACAGTGTGTATATGTGTATTATGTATGTGTGTATGTATGTATGGTGAAATCAGTCTGGATCGTGACTCATGGACATTAAGACGCGATCAATCAAAATTCGCGCTTTAATAAACCAGATTAATAAAAAATTATAGTAACTGAAATAGATAATTTTAATTTGATACAATGTTAATAAGGAAATTGTAAGATGTCTTTAGTGTAAATAGTGAATTTGTACTTGTAGTCTAGTCGATGGAAGTTGGTCAAAAAATTTTACAATCTAGAAATTGCTGCTTTGGTAAATAGACACACAGATATTTTGTTAATTTTAAATTTAATAAAATTGTGAAAAATATCACCAATCAAATTTTCTAACACCTGTTTGGAAACTATAACAGGAAACCGAGTTGTTTTGTCTTTTTCTTCCGTTGGAAAATTTGATCTGTTACCAGATGATTAAATTACATACTGCAGGTACTTGTATGAATCAGCTGAACAACTCGAATTACACTATTATTTTACCTATTAATAAAATCCATTATATTTTCGACAACTGCCATAAAATTGGTGGTATCTCCTAGATTCTAGAACCAATTTAAAATTTTGCAAAATTTCTTAGCCTAATTCTATTATACATCTAGTTACTTGGTCGAAATTTTAGAAAAATAATTAGACAATATTACCACAAAATCTGACACCGTGATGAAACTCAATATGGGGAAAAACAAAAAGAAATAGAACGTTGCTGGTGGTAGTTGTTAGTAGTAGTAGTGGTGTTGCTGGTGACGGAAGGGAAAAAGGTAACAAAACGTGTGAGAGGAAAGAAATATAGAGCGCGGTGATACGGTATAAAGTACGATTGAATTCTTAGTTATTATTATATTAATCAAAACTTTTTGTTTTGATGAGGTTTTAAATTTACCTTTTACTGGTTGTAAATCTATATTTATTTTTGTATTAATGTAATTTAGTGTGACAACAGATTTCTACTTAAACACAACAATTGCTGGTATTTGAAATTATTCCAATCGTAGATTTGGTCTTGAGCACTGTTTTCTTGTGGTGGTAAGATTCAATTGAAATTCTAGCACCATACGAAATCAGTTCTTACACCAAATACCAACAGATCCATTAAAACTATAATAAGGTAAGATTTGCATAATTGTAGAGAAAATCTAAATGAAATAGGTACGATTTTAATGATAGTATATGGAAATCTTCCACACTAATTTAACAATTAATTCTTATTATAATTAGAATTTAAATCAATTATTTACAAAGAAATTATTTACAACCACAATGATTATAGATAGAGATATTTACAATAATTGGACTGTTTGTCCAAATTTTCTAAAAAGAAATTGGAAAATTACACAAAATTTGTACATTACTTCAATCTGTCCCTCTATAAACTATCAACAACATTGAAATTACACATTCAAGATAATAATTCAAGTTGAGACTAAATTCTCATTATTATTGTTATTATTATTTTTAATTTCTTGTTCTTTTTTATTTAGTTTGAACCAAGTATCACCTAGTGCTTTGGCGAAATGATCATCAACAGACAAACCAGCTGTATCCATTAATTCTATAACATTCGTTGCAGGAATTTTCGTTGATGGTGGTAATGGTGTCTGTTTTATTGGAATTGTCTCTTTTGCCACATTATTATTTGCAAATAATGTTACATAATCATTACCTAATGATCTACGGAAATGCTCATCAATTATTGGATCACACATCGAAATACCTATAATTAATATTCAATTAATAACAATTTAGTTTGGAAAAAAAAATTATAAATAAATAGACAAAAATCAATAATAATAACCTGGTGGTAATTCTTCACGATTATTTTGTATAACAGACGGTCGATATCTAATATTGCCACACCGATAACTGGGGTTGTTAATAGTTTGATTGTAAGAGGGTGGCGGCAATCCCCTTTGTCGTACACTCATATCAAGTGGACCATTTGATAATTCTTGATTATTATTTGTTGTTGTTAATGTTGTAGTTGTAGTTGTTGTTGTAATTGTTGTTTCTAATGTTGCTGCTGTTGTTGTTGTTATTGTTGAATTTGTCAATGAATCACCAAATGTTTCTGTAATTTTTGGATCTGATTTACGTGTATATTCTGGTAAACGAGAACGTCGGTCACGTTTCCATTTTGTTGTCGGCAATTGCTTGTTTGATTGTTTCGATGAATCCTCTAGAAATAATTTAAAAAATACATTAATTTTATAATTAGGCACGCTCAAACAGAGTTGGGGCATCCTTATGTGCATATTGTCAATCTACGGAAGAGCCAATCTAATAGGGCAAAAAACTGGCCCAAAACAGCATACCAGAGCCGGTCCTGCATGCAAGTTATAATCAGTTTATTTGAACTTAGCCCGCTTAACTTCTATGCAATTAAAATAGTTTAATTTACCAATTCAAATTAATTTTTCATCACTTATTTTTCAGATATCAGCAAAAGGAATCGACTACAGAATGACCGACCATAAGTCAAGTGGGCCGAATTAGAGTAGAAATTTTTCCATCGTTTTAATAACGATTACACTGAAACTAATCGAAATTAATAAAGATGAAGAATTCGATGAATTTGTGGAATTTCTAAAGATTAACTCTGCCACTGTCTACGACCTACCAAGGCCGTTTAAGACAGGGTACACAACGTATCTAAACAGAAGATGAACTACATCCGGTATTTATCCCGATTATTGTCGGCCAACCAAAGAATCCATTTAATTGCATCACTTATCAAATGAAACAATAGAATTTACCGAAAAAAATCCAATGCATTAAAGCAATTAAAACTAACTTCATAAATAGTAATAATCATAATAATAAATTAATTAGAAGCGAGAATTTTTTTAATATAATTAACTCGTTGATTAATTTACCAAGATGTTCAATAAAATATATAGAATTAGTACCTGGATTCTCGAGCCATGGTTGCCAGAAAAGCCGCTTTTCTTTATTATCATTGTTATTGTCGGGTTTTCTCATCATTAAAGATACTTTCATTAATTCCTCAATAAACATTGATGGAAATTCCATCACAATTTTTAATAATAATAAAAATTAATAGAAAAGTAAATAAACAAATTTAGCACTTCAATTCACAACTATTATTCGATTTTTTCAAATAAAACACCGAAAGGCATTGTGTAAGAGACACTGCGGACTAGTGTTCTCGAAATAGTAACCTTGTCTCTTCTTCATTCATAAGAACCTCTGGCTAGTCAGGTAGAAAAGACGTTTTCTCAGGTATACGTAATTAGTTTCTTTTTCTTTTCTTTTTTTTTTGTTTATCTTCTCTTAATTCATCCACAATAGATTGTCTTATTGGAATAATTATTAAGGTCGAGTATCGTTCGTTTATATAAAGCCTTTTTGACCGGTTCTTTTCCTCATCTTCTTGTTTCAGATATTTTTTTTCAATTAAAAAAGCACCACTATTAAAATTGAAATTTCCAATATACGTTTTAGAAATAATTATAGAAGTTTTAAATTATTGTTAAGATAAACGAACGAGAATCACGAGCAACATAGACGTGAAGATCTTCTTTTAATTTAAAATGATAAGTTGATTTAATGAAACAGTAAATATAGCAAGGTCGATTATTATACTGATGAGTTTCCTAAGGAGGGATGTGACAGTTAAGACAAAGACCACCACCATCATCACCAAAGGCGTAGAAAAAATTCAATATGAATATTAGAATAAATAGAATTAAAATCATTAATAAACATCATTGTGGGTGTAGTAAAATTAATTATCTTGAAAGTTCTTCTAGTTTCTTATCGAGAAACAAAGTAGTTTACTTAATAAAACTGAAATTATCAAATCTACGCCACTGGGCATTGTTGTTGATCTTTCGTAGAACAAAATGATGTAAAATTGTGATCTCATTATCTTAGAATTGTAACTAAAAAAATCAATTGCAATAGTGCTGACTATAAATTTGTTTCTTTTTAATTTTTTTTATTCCTAAGAAGTGACTGGCGAAATGACTTTATTATAAATTTAAAAATGTAAAATTTTAGAAACATTACTAATAGAAAAAAAATTAAATAATTAATCTGATTTTGCATATTATAAATTTTCATATTAAGCAAATCATTAAAAAATAACTTTCATAATTATTCATAATTTATTCAACTAACGTTTTAACAATCGGAAGTCAACATCTATTCCATTTTCGGACATCCTAATAATACTTTTTTTTAAATGTTTTATTAATTCCGGTATAGTACGTTTGTATAATGTTTAAAAGCTTATATTATTATTAACAAAATTTACTTGTAATACTGATAATTTTATGCAAAACTAGACCGTAGCTTTTATCAAAAATGTTCAAAAACGATAAAAATATAGTCAGTCTATTATTTTGTCAACTTGACTCGAATATAAATGTCAATACTGTCAATAGTAGTATTCAGGTAGTAATCTAACAAAAGACTACAGGACTGTATTTGGTGGTTTTCGAAAGCGAAATAAAATGCACGTTTCAGAGCCCCCATCCTCGGATCTAAATGTGGCAAATCTTACAAAACTCCTATTATTTGGCGAGCTATTCCAAAATGATTTGAAGGAATTGTAGGAAGGAACCTAAAGAATATTTTATCGAAATTAGAACCTCATAGCTCATTTAGAAGTCGGGCAAAAATGATGGTTTTGGACAATGTTCAAAAACGAACTAAATGTGTAAAATGTTAGAATGATTCGAGGATCCTCCCAGCATTGAGTTTTTTTTCGTTTTTCTCCATTGCATTCTAGAAAAAAATACGAAACATTTCCTCCCGTTCCAGAATAAAATAGAGAAAAACGAAAGAAATCAAATTTGGGAGGATACCCGAGTCATTCTGAGTAATTTCATGTGCTCCGTTAGTTTTTGAAAATCAGACCGGCTTTCAATTAGGATACGAGGTTTCAATTTTGCTAAAAATGATCTTGAGGCACCCTCCTATAAATCCGTCAACTAATAAGAATAAGAGTTTGATAAGATTTAGATACGACATATGTTGCAAAATTATGTTAACCAATCTATTTCCAAAATTTAACTTTAAAAATTCTGATACTGAAAAGTAGAATGATTACGATTTTGACACTTTTGGTCCTTAGCCATAAGTTTTTAGCATGATTCGCTATTGAACTGTGGAAAGGCCGGAATTAAAACGCTTTTAGTGTATATTTCAAGTAATTTTTTTCTACTTTTAATCAGGCTTGCGATATTTTTAACTCAAATCATCAGATTTTAGCAAATTCTGTTCTTATGTCGTGAAATCAAGCGACTTTGACACCTTTAATCGCTTTTTAAACTCTGTTAAAACTAATATTTTATAAAAGCAGAGTTAATCATAATAAAATAGACACACTATAGAATGTTGCTTCTAACACAAATAAAATACCTACTGATGAATTTTACATAAATAACTGGTTTCCAAAAATTATATTTATTAGAAATGTTTATATAGTAAATTGAATTTAATTTAGTCAACATGACTTTAAAGGAATAAATGATGTCTTTAATCATGTTTCTAAAATATTACATTTTTCTAAAGAAATAGAACGTTTACAGTTTGAAAATTAATCAAACTGATTTTTTAATAAAAAGCAATTTTTACATAAAAATAGAAATTAAAATCAAACTTTTCTTGGAAGAAGTGTACCAAGATTTGTTTTCAACCATTTTTTTTCCAATTTTGTAATAATCAATTTATATTATAAGAAAAACAAAATAATAAATAAAAACACCAGTAATCTACCTAGAATTAAGTAGATGATGATGACGATAATAATAATAATTGCAATATCAAGGAAATAAACAATAACCAGCTGGTTGTTGTTTAAATTATTTATGGGTCTATTTTTACAACAAAAACCAAAAAATCCAAAAATTTGGCAATGATAACTTTCACACACAATTAAAAAATGAAATATGTCCATATTTATCATTCTTTAATTAGAAATTAGCATACACATGTAGAAATAATAAGATTATTGTAAAAATAAATCAAGCTTATATAATAATTTCGTGACAAATATCTCATAAACAAATTAAATTATTCTAATTACAAAAAAAAAAAACGTGTCTCTATAAACTGAATGGAATTCCAAACATTTCAAGAACGAATCTGTACTGTCAACATCCATGACTGTATTCATCATTAATTGAAAACCTGACTAATTAATTTGTTTAAGCTTTTTCAATTGTTTTTTCCCATTTATTATTATTATTATTAATACAATGTGTACTTATTGCAAAATACAGAAAATTGTATATGATGAGGTCAAGGTAAAATAGCGGGGGATAAATTCAAGTTCTTATCGTATATTATAGTTCTATATAATAGCCAGTCTTGCATACCACCACATCTTCACAACAACTTGAATCTTCCATAAATATCAACAATTTTCTCTTTAGTCGAGAGAGGAAAAAAAAATACAATATGAAAAGTACATGAAATTATTATCTAATTTTTTCGATAATCGTACCTTTTCTATAACGAAATAAATATGTAGGTGCGTTTAACAATTATTTATTTATGTAACGTAATGATGTTAAATAGTTGAAAATTTCACGCATTCCATTCGATTTGATCCTGAACGCAATAAATAAACTCAACACAATCCCTAAACTACTCTACATATACAACAAACATTAAATCATATTCTATTAAATCCGGATAAAACCCAGTGGCGTAACTTTGTATAAACAATAGATATTTAGTGTTGTAATTGCATTTTTTGTTCCTTTATTTTAACCGAAATTTATGGTATTCAATGAAACATAAAGAGAAACAATTTCAAGTTCATGTAGTCTGTTTTACGTGCCAAATATTCGCTATTTTTTTTTTCAACAATTTGCTAAGATTTTTGTTGTTTTTTTCTAAAATTATCATGGGAATTATGAAATTGGAAAACATGATAATAAATCAACTTCCCTATAGAAGATGTTTTTGTGTTTATGTTCTTTTCCATATCAATTTTAGTATGTGTCTGTCTATGTTTATAGAAAATGCTATATTTTAATTTAATCGCATATACTATCAAAAACTGAAAGATTGTTTTCTAAGCTCTTATTGTTTTAAATTTAAAATATGAAAACTTTCTCATTAGAAACGCAACCAAAAATTACAGGTATTTGTATACGAAAAAGTATAAACGCTTCATATTTGGTTACAACACACTAGGTACTGTTTGTTAAAAATAAGACAACTTAATCTCTGTTTTAGTGCATTTTTATGGAATTGTTAATTAAGAATAATCAAATTTCGTATACTCTGACTATTACTCAAATATGAAGAAATCTGGTAAAAAGATTTCAAATTTTTCTTTCAACTTGATTAACTTTAGAGAAATTATCCTAAATTTGGAGTAACTTTTTTTTGTGAAATAAATAGAAGTACAAGTCCAGAAAACAAAAGGGAGCTTCAAAAGCTCAAACTAATAACAAAAGAAATTTTTGAATATACATACTTAAAAACAACTCTACAAATGATGCAAAATTTAAAATGTTAAAAACAAAGCTTCGAACCGGAACTGAACCGAGAACCGGAAGAAACGAAATTTTGGCTGGAACGAAATACGGAGTTGAACCGGAAACAATATCCCGTTTTTTTCGGTTCAAGCATACCATTTAGCACGATTTTTGGTTTTTGTTTTTTTATCTAATCTTCCCTCTCCCCGCCGAAGCACCATCACCATACTCCAGGGCACTTAACACATTTTTACAAGTACATAAAACACCCGAGGTCGAAACTTCAAATATCGATGATTTTTTTGGTATAGGTATTTGTAGTTCATTCGATTAGAATCTAAGGGAGAAATTGAGGATTAAAATTACCCTTGCAAAATTAGTTTTTTCAAATATCTCTGGAACAACTCTATACAGGGTGTTTGGTCTAAGTATGGTGAGTTCTAAGAAACTCCTATTATTCGAAGAGCGATTCGAAAAATATTTTGAGAATTTGTAGAAGAGTCTCTACGGAACATTTTAGCAAAATTAGAACCTCGTAGCTCATTTCAAAGTTGGTCAAAAAACGATCGTTTTGGACAATGTCGCAATTTAAAAAAAAAACGAACAAAACACGCAGAACGACTAAAAATGACTCAAAGACCGAACATTGATTTTTTTTCGTTCCACAGTAAATACGAAATATTTCCACCTGTTTCAGAATAAAATGGAGAAAAACGAAAAAATCAATTTTGGGAGGATCCTAAAGTCATTCTAGGTCATTTTGTGTGTTTAGTTCGTTTCTGAAAATCGCTACATTGTCAGAAACGAGAAATTTTTGACCAACCTCCAAATGAGCTACGAGGTTCTAATTTTGCTGAAATGTTCTTTAAGGACGCTCCTACAAATCCTTAAAATATTTTTCGAATCGCTTGTCGATTATTAGAAGTTTCTTAGAACTCACCATACTTAGACCAAACACCCTGTATGTATATCTTTTAGTGGTTTAAAAACTAGATAATATAAGTCCCCTATGCCTATGAAAAGGTGTAAGTTGCGTTTTCATCCCTTGTTGAGGGTTAAAGCTATAAATGATTGTAATGGTAAAGAATATCACCATGAAAATTCTTCTGCTAATAGAAAATGATAAAATAAAAGTTACTTGTTTTGCTAAATTTAAAATAGTTACCTTAGTGGTTGTACCATTCATTGTAAAATTTAAAATTTTGAAAATTAATCATTTTGAATTGAACCGAAAACAAAACCGTTATTTTTGCAGGAACAAAAACCGGAACCTAATCGATTATATTTTTTATTTGAACGGAAACGAAAACCGGAACAGAAAAATAAAGGTTTGATGCCCTGGTAGAAAATGCGGAAAGTGTAACTCAATTTTGGAATTTTTCAAGAATTAGTGAGATGAACATTCAAATTACTATCTAAGGGTATGTTGGAGTCAGACCTAGTTACGATGTATGAAAAAATAACAATTTTTAATCATCGTTATTTTCTGATATACTCAAACGCTATAACCAACGTTGAATTGGGAGTTTCACGAAGCATCCGATAGAGGTTTCCATTTTAGAAAATTTTCATTAAATTCTCAAGTGCAGAGAAAAATGTCAGAGCATGTTAAAATCTTATAAATCACTCCATTTCTACAATTTTAAAGTTAAAAAAATCATGGTTACGGCGTTTGAATATCTCAGAAAATAATCGAGAAATCGATGATTAAAAATTATCAAAAATTGTCACTTTTCCATACATCGAAACGAGACCTGACTCCAGCATACCCTTAATATTAAAAATTAAATGACTCCTTCAACGTAAATTAAAATATTTTGTTTCGACCGACAAAGTATTATTTTAATTTATTTTTTAAAAGAACATTACCCCCATCACTTCCAGGAAATTTAAACGAAACTACATGTTTATAGAGGAAGAACTTAAAAAATATATAAACGAAAAAACATTAATTATAATTCATCGTATTATAATTAATTGTTTGGAGTTTTTCGACTGTATTATTATTGAATTCTACAGTTTTAAACAAATTTCAACTGATACGCTTTAATTTTGTCAATAAATTATAACAAATTTCATACACAAAAAAAAAATTGGCCACTTTCTATATTAGACCATATTACAATACCCTATTGTCACAATTTTTATGACCTTCTATTTCAAAAATTGTCTACCTACAATTTCATGAATATATCACTAATAAAAAACATCTTAATAAATTTCAAGTGTTTTGATGGATATTTATTATTTATAAAGGTTTTTGTTGCTCTTCACTGTTTTATATAAATGATTCATTTACGACCTTAAAAATTAAAATAATAAACTTATTATATCTTATTTATTAGTATATTAATATGGATAAAAGCGTATATGTCTGTGTTTAAATGAGGGCAACTCCTTGAAACAAGTACCAAGAGCAAAACCGTGACGTACCAATAATTATTAGCTTAAATTAGTTTTTTTTTAATTGTACGCTTTTAAAATTTATAAATAATTACAATAGTTTTAAATTAACTCATCTGTATCATAAGTAGATAATACACACCTGCATTAATTAAAGCTTGTTGGTTTTCTTGCACCATTGTTGCAGCTCTAGAGAGCACTTCTAAGGGAGATTCTCCTCCGTCCATGGCTGAAATTATTTTTAATATTCAATCAATTTTGAACATTTCGTTAAAATTTCGGTGAATAATTCAAAAAAAATCCCTAAATCTGAATTTGATAAAAAATCAATTAGAATTCTTTAAGCTATATATGGAAAAATATGTGGCCTTTATGACCTTTACTTGTAAAATCCTTGTAATGATTAATTTTATTAAAATTCAATTAAAATCGAAATAACTCTTCCAATAACATAAATTTATTGAGAATTCGTTAACAAATTGTTGAAGGGGGAAGAATACCATCTGCCGTTACATATTTCTTTAGAAATAAGGTGCATTTCTGTTGCACATGTTGAGCAGATGTGCTAAGAAAGGGGCATATATAATGCTGTATCGACAAAGGTTCTTCCCATTTAAATAAAAGAAAATATTTCGTTAAAATCTATATTTCTTATAAACATTGGCGCTGACAAAAAAAAAGTAATTTTGACGTACTTCGTGTAATCAAAACCATTGGAATTTTGTTTGTTGTCCAAAGAGAGTAGAGTTGGAATGATGTAACACATTTTAATCGGATACGTTTTTGTTGTATTTTATTTATCTTTTTCACAATCAATCTCAAATTCCTACGTTATTATTCTTCTCAATTATTATCATCAATAAATTAATTGATCTGTTTCAAGACGGTTATTCTTGTGGAATGTGAAAGAGAACAATGTACAATAAAATGATTTGGGAACAAGAGAAGAAAAAAAAAATTGGGGAAAACAGTGACCTCAATAATAAAAATATTTCAAATTCCATTCAAACAATTGTTGTCAACAAAAAAGTTACTGGGTCGACTAAATTTAAAACAAACAATAATCTATTGATGATAAAATAAGCAAAATCGATTCAAATTTATTCTGAATATCATTTTTTTCCCAAATGAATTCGGACTTTAAAAACAACAAAATTCGTGTTTTTCATTTTATTTCACAGCCGACAAAATAACAGAAATCTTATAAAAATTCCCAAAGAAAATAAAACAAAAAATCATTAAATTCCACCCCTTGAAAATCAATACAATAATCACGTGCAACACGAAATTTTCATCCCTCTCTAAACAACAAACACACTTACCGACAATTTTAATTGATCGGATCACACCAACACAATTAATTAATTGATTTTTAATTGATTGAAATTTATGATAGGTAAGTAGAAAAAAAAATAATTCTTTAATGCCGTTTCGTTACAAACTAACAAGCAAAACTGTGCGAAGAATTTGACATTTCGGTCAAACCTGCGATTCTGGTATGATTGGAATCTCAAATATTTATTTGTAGCCCCCTAGCGGAAAACTTGCAAACTATATTGAGAATATACAGAAAAGATGTATACACAAACGCGAAATTTCCATGAAATCAAATCGAAAATTTTAAAATAACATCAATCAAATAAATAAATCGACAAATATAATATTTGTGTTAGATTTTTGCGTGTACTTTATCAAAAATTTAAGAAATTTCACACAAATAATTCCGATAATCTTCTATTGATTATTTATACAGTTTAAACCGGGCTTAAATGTGATTGGATAAAATTTTGCCAATCAGCACTTGAATAATAGAATATAGTTTTGGTAACTTGACGGTTTTGGACAAGAAAAATTCCATCTTTTCTATGTATACAAAAGAATGTAATATCGATATTTATTTCTGTAAACATAATAGGCGGAGTTTATAGGAAATTTGCGCCAATATTTAAATTTTAAAATTTTCTTTTCGTATGAAATTGACTCATTATTTGTTTCCACTAAACACACCTGATAATTATTCTTTGTCTAATTAAACTGGAGAAAAACAAGTTTCTACAGGTGTAATAAAATTTTTTCAATATTATTCATATTTCTCAGGAAATTCTCTAATTATTCGTTACAAATATTCAAATGTGGTTGAATGAGTAATCTTTGGGATAGTTTACCGATTTTATTTGTGTCGGAAGTAAACTGATAAGTTATCAGATTGATGTTTTCGAATTTCACGAAATGCGGACACTCAGGACTCAAAAATAGTTTATTTCAATCTTTAAACTGAATGTGGCTGCAGTTTTAACAACTTTTATCGAGTTTTAAGTTCACAGTCCGGACCTGGCGATGCTTATGTTCTTAACATTGTACAATCTCATCTGTTCTATTTATTTATTTATTTATTAAGATAGTTTTTGTAAATTAAATAAAATAAAATTGTGACGAATTTCAATAATCAGCCGCTGTATTCGCAAGATAATCCCGCCGTCCAATATTCGATGCTTGTTTATTTTGTAGAGCCTCCAATTTCGGACAGTCAGTGATACGATGTCCCAAACCACCACAATAACTACAGCCTCTCTCATCACCCAAATTCAAATATTTCTCATTCTCTGAACATAATTCACTTAAGAATGCTGGTACTTTTTGCTTAGCTTCCATTAATAAATGTTTCAAATCAAGTAGAACCGATTCATCTGTTGATTTATTGATAAATGTCGTCGCTAAGCCTTGTTTATGCGATCGACCTGTCCTACCAATTCTATGAACTATAGAAAATTTATTTTTATTATATCGAAAATAATTGTAATATAAAACGAATTACCGTAATTTTCAACATCATCAGGCATATCGTAATTGATAACATGTTGAATATCAGGAAAATCTAAACCTTTCGATGCTACATCGGTGGCAACAAGTACATCTTTTTCATGTTTACGGAAAGCTTCAACTGAACGTGACCGTTCTTCTTGATCTGAAAAATTTTTCAATAGAATTATTATCAATAAAACAAGATTTTATTAAAAATACAAATACCTTTTCCTCCATGGATAGCAACAGCTTCTACACCTTTTAAAAGTAGATATTCGTGAATTGCATCAACATCTTGTTTCTTTTCGGCAAATATCAAAACTGGTGGTGGTGTCTTTTGTAAACATTCTAATAAATAAACAATTTTCGCTTCTTGTTTTACATATTCCACCTCTTGTATGACATTCATTGAAGCAGCACCAGCCCGACCTACATTAATTGTAACAGGTTTTACCAGAGCTGATCTAGCGAAATTTTGTATTTTCTTTGGCATTGTAGCAGAAAATAATAAAGTCTGTCGTTGGCCCTGTATAAAAAATTATTTGATAATAATAAATTTTAAAATATTTTAAATAAAATTACATTAAAATATGAAAAAATCGTCCGTACGTCCTCTTCAAAACCTAAATCAATCATACGATCAGCTTCATCCATACATAAATAACGACAAACGGAAAATTTAACAATTTTCTTCTCTAACATATCCATCAAACGGCCCGGTGTAGCAACCATAATATGTACACCTTTTTGTATAGTATCTGAAGCTTCCGATACTGGTATACCACCGATAGCTAAACAACATTTAATTTGTGGCATACGATATTTACGTAAATAATCACAAAAAAACTTGATAATATCAAAAGTTTGTTTCGCTAATTCTCTTGACGGACATATAATTAAACCATAGGGACCTTCATTTTTCTTAAATGGTAACTTAACTTCTTGTTCCAAACAGAACATTATCAACGGTAATACGAATACTAAAGTCTTTCCTGAACCAGTAAAAGCAATCCCAATCATATCCCTACCTGAAAGACTAAATAATTTCGAATTAAATCAATATTAGAAAAACGAAATCAAATGAGAATTATACACTGTCGGTATGCCTTGAATTTGAATCGGTGTTGGTTTCTTAATTTTCTTCTCTTTCAAACCGGCTAGAATACCTTCGTGTAGTTTCATTTCACGAAACGATTTTAATGGTGGTGGAATATCTTCACCTTCTACTAGAATTCGCAATTCGTTCCGTATTTTCTCATGTCGACTTTTTGGGGCTTCTAAAATATATTTTGGTGGTTTCCAACTGTAATAATTCTGGTTGAATAACAATCAAATTACGATTTTTTTATTCAAATTACCTAGTTTTAATTGGATCACTATATTGTATACCTTTAGCCAATTCAGATACACCCATAAGAGCTTTCTTTTCTGCAACAATCTCTAAGATTTCTTCTTCTTTTTTCAATTGACGTTCAGCAGCACTGACTTTCTTTGCTAAAATATTTTATAAAATTAATTTGTTTTTTATTGAAATTTATTTAAATGTATACCTTC
Organism: Mylabris sibirica; assembly: GCA_039776855.1. NCBI lineage: Eukaryota > Metazoa > Arthropoda > Insecta > Coleoptera > Meloidae > Mylabris > Mylabris sibirica. Next base: position 3,799,964 of record CM077843.1, read on the forward strand.
AGCAATTTTTTTTAATTCTGTATGTTGATCTAATAGAGATATGTTGTTTTTACGTCCCCACATCTCGTCTTCATCATCATCATCATTCGTTTCATTTTCACTAGATGATTTCGGTTTATTCAATTCGGAATCTTTAATTTGTCCTAAACGACCTAATTTCATCAATTTTTGCTTTTTACGTTCTTTAACAGGTACATAGGGGACATAATTATCATCATCATCGTCGTCCGATTCAGATTTGTCCTTCTCTTCATTACGACGATAACGCTAAAACGACCACAAATTGTATTCAAAATAATCGATATGAAAATTGGGATTTACCTTAACAACAGGCTCATCACTTGACATTTTTCTTAATATTGTTAAATTGTTAAATTATTGTTATAAATTGCTCATTGTTTATGTAAATTGAACGTCAAAATTCGAGGTTAGCTAACTTTTGACAGCTGTGGCTAAGGTTACAATTAGTGACATTTACTACAGAAAAACCATAATTAATTAAATCTTGTAAATTATATTTGAAAATCTTCCTTAATCACGCAATTATAAACAATTTACTTTCTCAACAACACGAACCGTAATTGTTAAAATTAACCACTCTCAATTCTACTACTGTAAGTGAAAATAATATTGGAACAAAGATAGCAAATGTGGATTATCGATGTTAGAAAGAGATACAGTACAATTTGGTGATATTTTCATCCTTTGATCGCTATTTTTGGAGCGTTGCCGGATCTCAATTTAAAAAATCAGTAGATTTTTATTAATTTTACAAATTACTAATTGTTCTGTCTTTTAAAAGGTTGTTTTAACTAATTTAATTGAAAACTGATCTTATGCAAATATTTTTAGAGCTTTCTTGCTTCAAGCTGTGTCAAAGAAGATTTAATTTATTTCGAAGATTGTTAAAACTGATGTATTACTGGATTTCCTTATTGAAGCTGCTTAAAACTGAAATATATTTTTTAAACGAGTTAAACAATATGCAAACTAATTTTTAAACAAAGCGATGGTTTAATTAATTATAGACAATTTGGTAGTTGAGTTTATTTCCTTAAATTATCTCAAATATAAAATGTAAAATCAAAATAAACATTATTATTTTGGCAAAATATGCTTTTTTTCCCCTGAAATAGAATATTAAAATGTAAGAAAAGAGGTTGTAATCCTTCGAAATTCAATCTAATTTAGTTGAGAATTTTATTAGAGAAAAGAACTACTGAACAAACAATGAATCTGGCAACATTACAATTTGATGTTATAAATCAATTTTGACAGTTATCAAATCACGTTAAATGTAGCACCTCGATTATAATTCATCAAAATGAAAATCTGCGTTTTTGTTAAGAACTGTGACGTCGACCGATCATGGTCGTCCTGTATATACAAAAATGGTTTAAAGCCACGTAGAGGGCACTTTAGACACTACAAAAGCCCCATTTACATTCGAAAAATATCCGGCAATTTAATATAGTATATCTTTAATTTGTGAATTTAACTTAACCCTACTTGAAAATGATGAAAATGTAAAAAGAGATGTATTTAATAATTTTAACAATAATTCTATTGGGTGTTATCAAAAATTCGGAAACATCAGCCGGTGACCGGTCCCCATATTATCAAAGATGTGTAGAACGTTGTAGCCTTTTAAATTGTACTAATGGTATGAATATAAATAACTAAGGGTTGATTTCACTAATGTCTGTTAAATTTTAACTAACAAATAAGTCATAGACACGATTTTTATAATCATAGCAACGATTGTTTTTAACTGTTCATTAAGCTTACCTGACGTTGGTGAAATCGACCCTAAATTCATCAAAACATAAATTTTTTGACATAAAGTATTTCAGATGGTTTTAATTTTAAGAAAAATGATCAACAACCGATATATTTAACAATATTACAATGGTCCTGTGAAGATGAGTGTCGTTATGAATGTATGTGGAAGACTGTTGATGCTTTCCATGAACGTAAATGGAGAACACCCCAATTCTATGGAAAAGTACAATAAAATCTATTTGTAATAATAACAATTTAATTAATGATGATTTTAGTGGCCTTTTATACGTATTTTTGGAATACAAGAACCGGCATCTGTACTATTTTCATTTTTAAATTTGTACGCTCATTGGAAAATGATTAGGAAATTTCGAAAGAACGTAGAATCCGATAGTCCCCTATATAATTTATGGCATTTCTTCGGTTTAGTATGTTTATAAATTTCGATTAATTATTACTTAATTAAAAGTATAATTAATTTTGTAGATTAGTTTGAATGCGTGGCTGTGGTCGATCATTTTCCATGCTAGAGACTTTCCAATGACTGAATTTATGGATTATGTTTGTGCTTTTTTAATGGTCCTAACATCGTGTTATTGCATGTTAATTCGATTATTCAGAACATCACCAAAATTCATTTTAATCACAATTACATTATTTTATCTTGCATTCTTTGCCAATCATGTCGCTTATCTGAGTTTAGGTCGATTTGATTACGGCTATAATATGGAAGTCAATATATTTGTCGGTATGATTATTAAAAATAAACAACAAATAAAAGTCAAATTGAATTATTTACAGGTACTTTTACAGCGATTTGTTGGTTCGGTTGGTGTAGTTATAATCGAATCCGACAGCCGTACGTGTGGAAATGTGCATTATTTATAACATTAGCCGGATTCGTTATGTTATTAGAAATCATCGATATGCCACCAATTTTCTATATTTTCGATTTCCATTCATTATGGCATCTAACAACAGCACCATTAACTTGTATATTTTACAGGTATTATCAATTTCTACATAGTCCTCTTATTGATTTACCTAAAACAATAATTATTACAGTTTTATAATTGATGATTGTAATTTCTTGAGAAAACAACAAGAAATTGAAACGAAAAAGAAAATTTAAAATACGTACACCACCGACGATAAAACGGTTCTTTTTTAGTAGCAGGTGGGGATTGATCCTCCCGTATTGTAGTCGATGTTTTACTTGTATTTGTTGAACTATTTTTATAATCTATTTTATCAAACGCAACACTAGAAATTTATTATCAATCAAATAATTGTTTTATAGAAAAAATAGACGTACGATTGACTTTGTCTGTTATTATACGATCCTTTACGATCCTTTATTGGATGATCACCATACCCGAAATTCTGTCGATTTTGATTTTCACGCATTGATTTGATAAAAGCGTCAACCATATCTTGTAATTCACGAATTTCACGACGCTGTCTATCGAGATCATTTAGAATCGCTTCACTATTTCGACTATTTATCAATGTTTCATTTTTAATGAACGCTTTAAGATTATCAAATTCATTACTAAAGGATTTCGTTAAAAGTATATTTTGTAATAAATCTTTCGGTATAGTCACTGCATGCGCATCCGAATTTCTTTGAGTAGGTGCTTCATGATACGTCGAAGATGCTTGTGTTTCAATTGTAGTGACTTTTATTTCGCTCGTTTGATTCTTGGCATTGTTTCTAAGCTTCGAGTTTTTCCTACTTGTAGCTTCTCGTTTTTTAGATTTTTGACAAATCCGAAAACACTTACATTTCGTATCGCTATTCTGGCTGCCGTATGAAATGTACGATTCTTTCTTCTTTAAAGGTTCAGATGCTTTGTTCGTATTTGCAGTGTTGTTGTGATTTTCGGGAGGTGAATTACTAACCCTTGAAAGTCCAGATGCTCTGTTCGTATTTGCAGTATTTCTACGATTTTCGAAAGATGGATCATTAAACCTTGAAAGCTCAGATGCTATGTTCGTATTTGCAGTGATGTAGTGGTTATCGATAGATGAATTATTAACCCTTGAAGGCTCAGATGCTCTGTTCGTATTTGTAGTGTTTCTACGATTTTCAGAAGATGGATTATTAACCCATGAAAACTCAGATGGTCTGTTCGTATTTGTAGTGTTTCTACGATTTTCAGAAGATGGATTATTAACCCATGAAAACTCAGATTCTATGTTCGTATTTGCAGTGTTTCTACGATTTTCGGAAGATGGATTATTAACCCATGAAAACTCAGATGGTCTGTTCGTATTTGTAGTGTTTCTACGGTTTTCGGAAGATGGATTATTAACCCATGAAAACTCAGATTCTATGTTCGTATTTGCAGTGTTTCTACGATTTTCGGAAGATGGATTATTAACCCATGAAAACTCAGATGCTCTGGTCGTATTTGCAGTGTTTCTACGATTTTCGGAAGATGGATTATTAACCATTGAAAACTCAGATGCTCTGGTCGTATTTGCAGTGTTTCTACGATTTTCGAAAGATGGATTATTAACCCTTGAAAGCTCAGACACGTTGTTATTTGGTGTGTTGATAATTACGAAAGATGAATCATTAGAATTTTCCTTTGGTAGGTGTGCTTCTTTCAGATTAATGGCAATCATACAACTACACTTCGGACAAGATTTATAACACATCTCACATTTCTGAATCATCCCATTTAGGAATAAGACCAACCAAACTGTTTACTATAATTTACCATTTCACAAACATTAATAATCACAATTGACATAAGTCAATTGAGGGATTAATAAAAAAAAAAACACTATAAATCTTCGAATGGATAATATATTTCCCTATGTGTTATTGTCACAGTCACTTAAATGTTGTGGATCAATCATTTAAGAATAAAATTAGTGTAAATAGTTATTATAGAATCAACTATCCAATAGAAAATTTGGCAGTTTCTTAATTATAATAATTAATTTATAAATTAATCAATTAAGTACAAAGCAAAACAAATATCACAACGTTTTTAAAACATAAACAAGAAATACAACAAAATAATAATAAATCAACATATTTGGAAGTACAACGAAAGGACGGCAAGATTTTAAAAATATTTTACAAAAATTAGCTAATAAACGAACAATGTTGATTTATCATAAATCATAGTTGATTGTTTATTAGCTTGCCATCATAAAATCTTTAATTGTAAACAAATAAAAATAACGATAGTGTAGTATAAGGCCCACAATTTATCCATGTTTATAAACGTCTAATCTATCACAACCATTTATAAGTGAGATTTGGAAATGATTATAATTAATGAGTTATTTTGTGATAGATTAGTTTCACACATTACTATAAATTTATAATCGACTATATAGGAAGAGTCTCGAACTCGACTAAATCGCAAAATTACAGTTTAACTTAATTTATTCGAAACGTTTTCTTTGCGAAACCGATTCTATTATCTTACAGGGACTTTGGACATATTACTCGACTCGAGGTGCGAAAATTGCCAATTTCCAAACATTGGCTAAGTTTTCCAAAACAGAGCTTCAGGACATGCAACTTGAAATGCTTGATCCAACGTACGTTTACTTTTCACAATATCTCAAAAAAACAAGCAAGATTTCGATGTTTGAAAATTAGCAATTTTCGCACGTCGCATCGAGTAATATGTCCAAAGTCCCCTTAAAGTGTTGTGAAAATTCTGTTTAAAATCACAGTCTAATCATCGACTTTAATATTAAATCGATCATTTACTGTAGCAGATGCAAGAAACTTTTTTGATCGTAAATCATATGCAAAGTAGTGAATCAATTTCGATAAGCTATCATATTAAAGTTAAATTCGAGACACCCTTGTAGATTCTAACATTACTTTTAAAGTCCCTCTTTTTTGTAGTTTTATTTGGTTTAATTTTAAATATATACAAAAGTTTTTTATTAATAAATGTATCTTTTCAATCAACCAAAAACCTATAATTGCCTTTCTAAAAAAATAATCAAGAAAACCATAGAGATTCAATTACATTCCACAACATATCCATTTTAATATTTTTTTCAATATTTTTAGGGAATTGCAATGAATTATTTATTTATTTAAGCAAATTGGATTGTCGTGGGTATAATCAATGGGTTATATAAACATGTCTTTTCTCTGTGTGGACGAAAAATTAAAAGAAATTCAATTGTGTGCTGCCCTTTTCCCAGACATATAACCAATCCATCGTTCTGCAGTTTGTGTAAATAATGGATCATTATCAATTGTACTGAGCAACAACAATTGATTGATATGTGTAGCATGATAATCCCATCTAGCTAAATTTGGAGCAATACCTAAACTAATATGCCTTAAATCATATGATGTAACACTGCCCATATCATAAAATAATAACATTCCTTTTAATGATTGCATACCTTGATTGAATAAATGTTTTGCATCATCAGCATAACCATTTGGTGCTATTATCATTAAATCATATAAACCCAATAATGAATAAATGAAACCATTTAATACAAATGATGATGGTTTTGTTGGATATTCTTCATACCAATAATATTTATTTAAAAATAATGCTAATATACCACCATCATCACTAGTTATATTAAATGGTTTTAATGCATTTATTGCTGCATTTAAATACCTCAAATCACCACCAGAATGATAATAAGCTCTTGATAATACAGATATAGCATGCCCTTGTCCCATTGCTGATATCCAACCAGGTTGTAAATCATGAAAACGTGATGATAAACGACGTTTAACTGGTATATTCCAACCACCAGTTTTATTATTTTGATTACGTACAAACCATTCAGCAGCATCATAAAATTGTTGGATATGTTCAGATGTTGATATTGTTAAATTATCAATGGACCCATAACCACGTAAAATTATATTAATTATTTTTAATTTAGATTTAGGTATTTTATGTTTCGATTTGTCTTTGTCGAGGTAGTTTAAACCTTTTTGTAAATCAATAATTAAATCACGTGTTAAATGTTTCCATTCTGTTATTATACCAATACCATGATAAATATTATTATCCTGAGCTGTTATAAGGATATTTGATGTTATATAATGTAGATTATAAATGTCTTTTGTTTCACGATTTTGTAATACAACACTAAAACTACTATTGACGCTAAGTAAAATATTTAAATTGATTACAAAATCAAGTACATGTTCCATTTTTAATTGTATATAATCTGTATCAATATCATTAGTATGAAATTTTAATATTTTACTATTTACATTTTTATCATAAATTCGTACAATATTACAATTTTCAGGTATTATCCATTTACCAGATTCTCTATCACCACCATCTTCAATACATTTCCATCGTGGTTCTGGTTCTGTTAAATTCTTACTATAATGTGATAATCCAAATTGGGCTATTTGTGTTGGATAATAATAACCATGACTTGACCATTGTGTCGATATTGGTACACCATCAATACCACTAACACATTTAACACGATCACGTACTTCAACATTATAATTCTCAAAATACATAAATACACCTTTTGGATCATATTTGCCTTTTGGATGATAGATTTTACTATAACTATGTGACCATTCGAATTTTTCTAAACCATCAGATGTTGTTAATTTACCATAAATTTGAAAATATTTATGTAGAAATGAGAATGGTAAATAGATTTCATCACCTTCTTTACGACAACCAATCACATATTCATGATTTATATCACAATCAATTTCTTCAGCACCTTGTAAATCATCATATTTATCTCTGTTAATATTATTTTTATTATTATTATTAATAAAATGATTCCAATTATGTTGATTTCTATCACCACAAATTGACCATAAAATCAACAATGTAAAACAACCAATTATAATTAAACATAATAAAGTGAATTTAACATTTAAACGCATCATAATAAAAAATAACGGTGGATCCTGTAAACAAATAGATCGAATTTGATTAAAATCAATTAATCAACAAATATAATAATTAATATTACTTTAGTATTGTGGAAGATTTTCTGATTTGCCACAGGGCAACAAGATTGTTTTATGCAATTCATTAGTTTATTCACATTTTTAATAAATAACATCAATGTGATTAAATTTATCACTAAATCACATGATATTTTCCCATTAATTTAATTAGAAATTTTGTTTTAATTTAATAAAAATCTATCAATAACACGACAATCAACCGCCAACATCACACTACTGTCAAATTTATGACAACAAACAACACCATCGTTGCCACATTGTTACAGAAACTAGACGCCATCTAGTGGGGACTTAAATAAAACCATTCAAATATACCGCATGTCCCAAAATTATGTTCCTCTATTTAATCAAATAATGGTGATTTAAATATTACAAAAATTTCTAAATTAAATTATTATAATATTATATTGATTTAAATCCAAGGTAAGGTATTGGAATACGATTACAATTTGAAATCTAATTGTTTTATTAAATTTGTAATCTACTGATATTAAATTATCAATTTTCTGTAAGTTCTAGAAACTACATACCTATATTTACACGTTTTTCACATAAATGAACGACATATTTTTTCTGTTGATAGTAGAAACATGTGTATTGTATGTTTGTTGGAGTATTTTTCTAAAGTTGAAAGTTTGCTACATCAGAAAGCTTAAACTTTTAAAAGTAAATCAACAATCTGCGGTTAACTATATATATATAGATATAGTTGCAGTGATAAAAATAGGACGCAAGCGCTTTTACATGCTTTATTGTAAACTGAAAATAAGATTGGGCAGTGCGTTGTATTTAGTGCGCTTGTGAAATGCGCGACGCTATATGATGCGTCGTACCGCGCGCCGCACCTTTTCTCTTCTATACATATACATAGACATCACGTAATCGATCGGACGATAGGGGGCGCGTTTGTCGGGGGCAGTTTGCAGGGTTGCTGCTTGTAGGGGTCACAGGCATAGTCCGTTTGTTATTTTCGGTTTAAGAATGGATAAAAAGAGATGGATTGGATTGAAGGGAATATGCGGTGACAGTGTTTTTAGTGTTTAGTGACGGTGTGTGCGTGTGTGGCTTTTTGTTGTTTTTCCTTTTGTTTTTCTCATTAAAAGGGGTGAGCGGCCCAGCGGCGGGACGACGGCCGCACCATAAGAGATGCCGTGATGGCAAGAGAGGTACTTTTTATCATTTATTATTATTATGTTGTGTTAGGGAAGGAAAAGATTTTGTAATAATTGATAAGAGTTATGCTCTAGTATAAACATTACTGTAGAGTATGTTCTTTATGCATGTTCTTCTCATCAATGTGCATCTTTAAGAAGTAACAAAAATCAATGCTCCAGTCACTTTTCATTTTGATAAATCTTTTGATATTATGTTTAAATAGCAGTATTCTTTTGTAATGTTGTATTTCGTTTTGAAGTAGATTATATTGTAGAGATTTAGCTCATCAGTTTAGTAATAGAATGTAGGAGTATTGGATAAGAAGAAGAGATGCTGTGGGCGGACAATCCAAGAGTAGAAGATCCGATATAGATCTGTGTATATATTATAAAGTATACATACGTGTAATCATGCATGTATGTGTGTACGTATTTATTGTAAAGAGTTGTCTTTCATTATTGAAAGAGAAAGAACATTGCCCGAGTCAAAGAGTCGATTATTTTCAATATAGACTTTATTTACCGAGTGCGCGACGAGCGGCTAGAACGACAACTAGATGCATCTGGCATGTATAGGGTGGTAGCCTGGCAGATAGGAGGGTGGTAGTTGTGTTCAGTGTAGAGTAGGTCAGGTCTTGTCGGGATGCGGTTGACTGCACACCTTTGAACGACTGGGGCGGTGGTGGTATGGTGGTAGTAGTTGTAATAGTTGTTGATATGTATTGGTAGCAGTGGTGGTGGTGGCGGTGGATTTCTTAACTCGTGGTACATTTCTAAAAATCATAGAAATCTGAAAGATGGGTGTGTTGCAGGAATCCCGCGGAAAGAGACCCTTCAAGCTATGGGACGGGCGTCGTAGCGTGCGCAAGGGGCTGGTGGTGGGGAGCCTCGAGGAGTTGGTGCAACGGGGTCGAGATAAACTTGGTGTCTCCATCGGGGAGCCGGTGCGGCTCGTCCTCGAGAGTGACGGCACCCAAGTTGAGGACGCTGAGTATTTTCGTACACTCCCTGCTAATACAATTCTATTATTGTTGAGGCCAGGCGAGAGATGGTTACCGGCCGGTGTCGATGTCATACGTGCAGGTATGATAAACATTATTTCTCCTTTAATAATATTAACAAATAAGATTAATTAATTAATTAATTCAAACAAAATTAAATATTAAAATATTGTGATGACATGATTCATAATTGTCTTAGTAGCGATATCGGCCATACCGAAGATTGTTTGCGAGACAATTCATGCATTGGAACTGCATGATGAGACGCCTTCTTGGAAGATTATGGATAATAAGGGTCGTGTCACCGTTGTATTGCATTGGGACCAACGTTCGGCTCCCACGAGAACATCATCTGAGACACCGTCACCAGCACCTGGAAAATTTTCACCAAGTAAGAGGCCATCGTTGGTGATACAAACTTCGACTAGTGGCAAAAAAGAAACCCTCATAAATGATGTGTACATGCCAACAGGCGTACAGCAGCCTCAACCTCGCTACTCCAGCCCCCAGATCACTGTGATAAATCATGACGATGTGAAACCGATCCATCGGCTATCGAAGCAGGGCAGTTCATTGGAAAGTCAAACTATTCATATTCATACACCAGAATGTGCACATCATGCTCATATGCCAAGGGCTGGTAGTCCACAAAGTAATGGTGCTGTTGAATGTGATTTTCATTGTTGTGCACTGCATGAAGAAGGACGTAAAATTGCTGTCCATAAAAGTGTAGCCACATCACCAATACAAGATGCTCAACAACAAACATCACCACAGCCACCATCATCTAGACATGTACGTTTTTTAGACATTGAAGGTGGCGGCCGACATGGCGGCGGCGGGCAGTCCGAACATGAAAGTTCCGAAAGTGAAACGGAGAATACTGTAATGGAGGACGAGGCCGTCACCTCTGAAAAGTTCCTGCTGCTGATTGACCAACTCAGCGTAGATCAAAAACGACATTTAAGTATTAAAGATATTGGTATTATATTGGAACGTTTAAGTTCGAAAATATTAGATGTTGAACGTTTAGATAGGGAAAGCGAAAGTGATGATTGCTATAATTGGACTATAAAAGCAACAATACGTGGTGATGTCTTAAGGGAATTAGGTGTCATCTATAATGGTAATTATTATGCTATATCAGAACATCCTGGTTATAAAGAAGAGAATGAAGGTGTCATTGAAGAAGCTGAAGAAGAAGAAGAGGAAGAAGATAGGCTGTGAAATGACAGCTAGCTAAACGACTGCCAAAAAAATTCGTCTTTTTTGTCATAAAGCACAAAGCAGACTCTTAGTAGTAATAAGCAAGTGCGCAATATCACATATCGGATGTGAACTTTCTAATCCGGATTACCAAAAAAATACAATATTAAATAAATTAATAAGTAAACAGATAAATAAATAAAAAATAATCCGTACAGACTTGCTAGTGTGATCGATCTTAAAACACATGTTGCGAGTTGTGCGGTCCGATGACAACTGCCACACACACACACACACACACACACACATACATACACACAAACACACACCGTAAATTAGTCTTTAAAAATATTAAATAATTCATATAATAATAATTAATAATAATAATAATAATAATAATGAAAGATCAAGCAACATTATATAATTGGAAATTGGCAATTGGCAATTGATACAATATGAATAAAAATCAATTTCATTTGAAGAATTAGGGTTGACAATCGGTACACGATTCAATTTATTCGTTAAACGGTTTCTTTCACCATTTTTTTTTTCGTTGGTTTTGAAGAAGAAAAAAATTGATGATGATTACACGAATACTAATGCAAAAATAAATAAGATAAAATTGTGTTTGTATAGGTATCCTTGTTAATCATGTAAATTATTTATAAAAAAGAATAAATAATGAAATAATAAAATTATTCGCTTAGATGGTTGTTTGTTGTGCGCGCACGTGTCCGCGATTAGCGTTGCGATCGTCGCAACTGCCCGCCGTCATCATCACCATCATCATTGTATTTTTTAGAAAAAAACAAGCATCTTCTAGTATCATCATTGCAGTTGCACAAATCGCGATAAATCGCGCATCTTCAACTAGAGACTTTTCGTATATTTAATAAAACATTCTCTTATTCTCTAATAAAAGAAAAGAAAATGATGGAAAAACTACCTACCGTACAAAACGGAGGTTTTAGTCATTAAAAAAAAAAACGCTTTGTACTTTTTGATAATTATGTAAATTGTACTAATTTTAAAGTTAATTAATGAATTATTACAATTGTTTATGTTTTAAATAAATGCTAAATAAGAAAATCATGATGATTGCAAATATATTAGAAGAATATTCATATTTAAAAACGGTATAGGGAAGAGAATTTGATTAAAAATATACATAAAGCCAATTGTTTAGGTATATTGAGATGTTTCTAAATGGATTTTGAATATATAGTGAAATTAATTAAACAATTAATTGTATATTGCTCAATCAACTTGGCTTTTTCCTAGTTTTTCGATTCTTTTCTTTTCTTTGTAAGCAAACTTGCGGTCGGGTCTGTTGTGATAAGGTTACTAAATTTTAGATATATAAGAAATAAAAATTATATATTTACACACATTAAATGTAGATGTATAATTTAAAGCGAAAAATAGATGCTGCGAATCGGACGATTTTTTTTTGTTGTTGGGAGGAGAATTTTTGTTAATTTTTGGGGAATTTGCCAATTTTTCATGAAGAATGAAAAAAAACTGTAGGTCTATATTAGATAAATTATATTTAAAAAAAGTATCTATTATTATTAAATTATTCATTTGAATCTGTGTTTTGATTCGGTGGTTAGTTTTGAAAAATTTCAGTCGAAACCACCGTTTTGTGAGATTTGTTTGTTTCGGTGATACGTGTCGACATCAATTGAAACAAACACCGAATGAAAACACAACCATTCTATAGTTAATTTTTAAAATAAACAAGAAATTTTAGACAAACAAAAAAAAACTTTGGGAAATTTGTCAAATGGACGCACAAATAGATGTGTGAAAACTACTAGATATACTTTATATAATAAATAGATAGATAATGTAAGAAAATGACCCATCCTTTAAGATGCAACGTTCTAAAAAAATTAATCACCACTGCCAAAAACTAATATTGCAGAAAAATATTGAAATAATTAAATTAATAATAATTGACGATGAAAATGAGTAAAAATCGAGGATTGTTAATATTTATATTAAAAAATTAAAAAAAAAAATGTAAATTGTTGACGGGGCGGGGCAGCTTAAAGTTCGCAGCGACGAAAAATCACCTGCACGTCACTCCCTTGGCCACCTTCCATACTCACTGCTGCTTCGCAGATTTTAGATCCTCTATCACTACTACTACTACTATCATCATGTCTCATCGATTCGCCCCATGATAACCGCATACCGAAATAAGTAACGACTTTATCTACGACCTAACTATACAATAACAACAACAACAAAAAAAATATGGAAAACTGCAATGCAAAGTCTTGCTCATTGGCCATTGATATTGGATAGGATGCAATAATCAGGACAGCATCTGGAGCAACAAACATTAGAAAACAGTAGCAGTAACAACAACAACATCAGTAGCAGTAGTAGCAGGAATATTGATGGCGGGGCCAGGGGCGACTAGGTCGCGCGGGCATTGACTCTTACAGGATACGGAACAGGACAACGTACCGTTCACTCCCGTTCCTGTTTTATGTGATGGCACAGTGACCTAGTTCGAGCGACCCATCATCAGGAGAGATGAGTGGTCTTGCATACATACATATAATATACGTAGGAATATACGAAAACAAATAACTAAAGGAAATTATCGAAAATTTAGAACGATTTTTTTTAAGAATTAATTAATAAACGTTCTCGTATATTTCTATATAAACATTTAAAAAAAATCTCTCCAGCCTCTGCCAATATAATTGCAATACGTGATAATAAATCATCACTTCCATCGCAACGATGAGAGCTTAATTTATGCTCTACAGGTATTTCGTCGTGCGAATGAACAATTTTTTTCGTATAATAAAATAATAGGAAACAAAAAAAAAATTAATATATTATCGCGAAATCATTTGAAATTTTTATGTTTAAATAAATTAGGTTTTTTATATAACACAAGCTAATACAAATTAACAAGAAAAATGTTGAAAAAAAAAACAAAAAAAATTGATAAAAACGACGTAATACTTGATCATTTTCATTGTTTATAATAATTGTTTTGAATAGTAAATTAATGTTAACTAGATAACAATTATTGATTTCAATAATATTGATTATTATTATTATTGATTATTATTATATTTGAAAAAATTTAACGAACAAAGTAGGAAATTTATTCAATTTTATAATGTTTCTTGGTTAACATTTATAAAACGAACATGTACTTTATATATAAATTTATAAAGTCGGAAAATATAACAGTACAAAAAATTAAATTTGCATTCTAATCCCCTCTAAGATGACCATTTTTCCTAAAGTAAAGAGAACTAATGGGATATTGATTGAAAATTTCAATCTTTATCAAAATCAAATCTCATCATGGCTGTCATCAACGGTTATTGTAATCAATGGAAAATCCGCTACTTAATGGAATTTTTACTATTTACAGAAATTGACGCTTTGTAAAAACTGCATCCTGGAAATATCGTACTGAAGGTGTGAAGTTTTTTAAATTTTAAAATAACATAATAAAAAACTAACAGGTGTGACTTTTCCATTTTTATATCAACAATTTCAAAGTTTCTATCCAAATTTATACTGTGAAAATTCAATTTATGATGTAATTTTTTTTGTCGTACAAAATATAGGTGAGATTTGTGCACAGGATGCACGGAATTTGGCCCGGGATGCATAAATGAAGCGTAGGTGTTATAATAGAGACGAAAGGGATGGATGTGGGTGTGCCAAATTCTCTCACAATATACCGGGTGAATCACGAAGACGAAAAGTCTAATTAAGGCAACTTCCATTATTTAGCGAGTGATTCGAAAAATATTTCAAGGATTTATAGGAGCACTCTCGCAAGTTACTGTCTTGTGTGAGAATCCTTCGAGCATTAATTTTTGTCGTTTTTCCTAATTTCATTCTAGAACAGGTGGGAATGTTTCGCTTTTTTCCTAGAATGCAATGGAGAAAAACGAAAAAAATCAATGTTTGGATGATTTTTTGCTCGTTTTTTAAAATCGTGTCCTTGCCCAAAACGACGGTTTTTTGACTAACTTCCAAATATTCTCTGGAGACCCCTACAAATCGTCAAATAATGGGAGTTGCTATAAGAACTTTTCGTCTTCCATGACTCACCCGGTATATCAACTTAAAGAATACACCTACACAGCAACTACATATAATTGACTGATTTATATAAGAAGCAATCTAAGGATATGTTCAGGAATAAACAAAATAATGATGTCTTTTAATGATTATATTTGAAATAATTGTTTTGCTTGTTTTGAAACAGAATTCAACTATAAAAATAAATACAAATTCGTTTCCTTTTTTTTAAAAAAAAAATGTATCAACAGAAGAGGGGAAATTCCATAAACATACCGTTGAAAACAAATTTAATTAGAATCTTACCTTTACAGTCAAGTAATTCCATTATTTAACTCTCCAAGGCAACTTTTTTATGGCTCTTTTTTATAAATTTCTTGAACCAAGTCTTTTTCGATTTCGTCGATTTATTATCACAGGTATGATTATCGTTATTTAACGATGTATTCACATTAAATTCCTCCAATGAACTTAAACTATTAAATTTTACATGATTTATTGGTCTCGCTTCTACTTGTTGCTGTTGTTGTAATTGTTTTTGTTTCATTAATAGATTATTATTCGAAAGTTTTGCATAATTCTCAGATCTTGATCTGAAAATAATTTATTATTATTATTATTTAAAACTACAATAAAAAACAAACCGATTTAATGATGTAGCTTCATCGATATTCTCCGTTGTTGGACTGTAAATAGATCGATATAAACCCTCCCAAAAACTCCAATATCTATTCGATTGTCGGTAATCTAACATAAAATATCCGGTTAATTCGGATGGTAGGGCTGTTAATTGTTTATAAATACATGGGATTACTTTATTTTGACCTTGAACTTGAAAATTTTGTTAAAAAAAATTAATTTGTTTCGATTTTAAATATTTACCAATTCCATAACTTTGAGTGAATAATAGAAAGAAATTATTCGCTGTACTTTTAAAGAATGCATCAGATAGAATGATAATTAATCGTTTACAACGTTCTGTTATTAATTTTATAATAACACTAGTTTCAATACCGCGACGAATTAAATTACGATCTTTTGCACAAAATTTCATATGATATTGCTTTTCCATTGTATCAATTAATTCAGTAGCAAAATCAATATCATCATCAGCAAACAATACAAATGCATCATAAATTTGTGGTGGTAAACCTTGACTATAACGTATAGCATCATCGTTTGTTAAAATATTCTTCTCATCATATAAATTCATTGGTTGTGGTTTGAATGGATTCTTTTTGAAAAACTTAATATCCTCATCTAAAAGAAACTTCATCAAAACACTTTTCGTATTAATTATAACTTGTAAAAATTGAATTACCTATATATGGTAGGATTTTATTAATTAAAGCTCTACGATTTAATTCATTTAAATACGATATTAATTTATCAATTGTACTATTATCAGGATCTTGTTCAAACCATAATTTTAGTAATTTATCCGTTGGATCAATATCATTCTCTAATGTTGTAAAATAATCGCCTTTTATATTACATAACTGGGCCAGACCCAACCAATTACTGTAATTATCATAATTATTATTTCATTTTTCTTTAATTTCGTATTAAAATACACTTTATACTTTTACCGTGGTAAATTTTTATCAGTTAAACGAACCATATTCTCTGGATTTAATAATGCTGATAGATAATTTCGTGTCGATTTTCTTAATGCTTCTATTGTTACATTTCGATCTGTATTATTATCTTCTTCCTGTTGTTGTGCGTCTTCTTGTTGTTCCATTATCTCAGAAGATGAAATAAATTACATAAAAAAAATGGATATAACCTCACAATTATTTTAATCTAATTTTTTACAATAATACTTGGAAAATAAATCGTTATAAATCACTAATTAGTCATGTTCTTATAATGAAATGATTAAAATGTTCTTCGAAATAGGCGAATTTATTAAAATCTGTGACACAAATTAACATTGCCTTTGACAATTTTGCAACATGCACTTTGACATTGACGTTTTTGACCAATTTCAAATTGATTTATTAGGTCATCAGTACCAATACAACAAACACAAATTAACTAAACTGTAACGGTTTTTAATTAAATTCTACAATAATTTATTCGTTTCGGTCTTAGCAAAACATAAACAAATCGCTAATATCTAAGTTTCAAAACAATCTCTTTATTTATTTCAAGTAGATTCTGTAATTTTTTCAATTCCAAAGTACCAACTGTAAATGTCAGTAAAATTAAACAGAACTAGGAACACAAATCACGTTAGTCAACAATGCCAAATTAATACAACTATCGGTAGATCTGATGACAATATATACAGTATGATCCGAAAAGATTGACGAAGTAAAATTTAGTAACAGGGCCGGCGTTAGGAATTTTGCTGCCATGGGAAAAAATAAACATGAGGTTCTTCCTTTCTTCTACATATATTAAAATTTTATAAATATGGTTGATAAAACTAACACTATAAAGAAAATAAGTCATAAATAATAGGTCAGTTTTATTCGAAAATTTCTTGGCCCCTTTTTTATTTGACGCTCTGAACAAATGCCCAATTCGCCCTTATTGTAACGCCGATACTGTTTATTAATGCAGACTATATTCTATTCTGCTATAATCAATCAGTACAATATTTATTGAGTTTGAAAAGACATTCTACTGATTCTACTATTTCTTCGAAATGAGGAAAATAATGCAATACAAATTAACAAGGCAGAACTTTTGTTAAGCTCAGGTTAGTGTTTATGGTTCATATAGTATACTGAAAGAAGTCGTTGGTTTTGAGGGTTTTGAGGGTTTTGAGCATATACACAATGGAGAATCTAAATATTAGTCTTTATAATTATAAGCACCAGGGCGCAATATTTTAAGGGCCGAGTGGGCGACCTTCCCCCTACCTGGCTACGCCGCTGGTTCACCCTCTCGTTACTTGTACATACCTACTGTATCCTCATTTCCACATAGAGCAATTTGGTGTTAGAGGATTATTATTATTATTAGTATGATAACATGTCAAATTAATGCTTACCTCTTAATAGATCTTCTAAAATGATAATCCAAACGTTTATCAATGTTTTTTCCACTTTTCTTTCTATTTTTTTTACCTGCAATTAACTATAATTAGAGTAATTATTGATGCATAAAAGGAAATATGTAGGTAAATAATTTAAATTATTGCTTGATCATAAATAATCCGCTTGTTTTTTTTATATTTTTCCTTTTTTTTAAATCGCCTACAAGGCATCCGTGTTGACTGACTATAATAAGCTGTAATTAACTATAATTTGAGTAATTATTGATGAATAAAAAATAGAAATATGTAATTGATTTTATTTATATATGTATTTATAATATGTACAAACATATGTAGGTATGTATCACGTCAAGTTCCTCTTTTTTTTATTCGTGGCGACATAAAATTATTTACCAATATATAAAAGCCTTGATTTATTGATCTAATCAATACATTTATGATAAAAACTCTCCAGCGATCATATTTGAAAATTTGTTAATTATCTATAATAAATTGCTATTTAATGCTAATATTCTAAGGAAATTAGAAATATACAGGGTGAGTCAAAAGTAAAGTATAATATTCATAATTTTTGTTTCTTATTTATGAAAATTTCGAAAAACGGCGATACAGTTAACTTTTTATTTTTCGGTAATTTAATTGTGGCTAAACCAAAACGGTTCTCTCATTTACCATTGAGACCAAACTACATCAACATTTTTTTTTAAATAGCGCTTTCTACTTTTTATTGCATTTTCGAGTAGATCATATTTTTCTATTTTCAGATACTTTACAATATTTTAAGGTAACAAATGAAAATTTTTAAGAAAAAAATTCTTACAAGTTGCAAGATTTTCTGTCATCTATGCATCAGCATAGTATACGAAAAACACATTTTTGAATAAGCATTGCAAGCATAGATCAGTTACTCTAGAGTAACTCACAAATTTCCTTCATATGGAATTTTAATAAGTGCACAGGCCTGAGAGACACCCTTATTGAGATGGAAAATCTAGTTAACCCAGTCATAAATCAATGCTTGTAATGCTTCTTCAAAGATGTTCTTCATATACTATGCTGACGCATGGATATTGACAGAAAATCTTGCAAGATTGGAGAACTTTTTCCTCAAAAAATTTGTAATATAACCCCCTATTAATTTTACATATCTGAACGCAGAAAAGCATGCTTTATCCAAAAATGCAAGAAAAATACGAGGTGAAATTAAAAAAACATTTATACCATTTCTTTGCAATGGAATAGAACCATTTTGGTTCAGTCACAATTGAATAATTGAAAAATAAAAAGTTGCCTCTGTCTTACCTCTAAAAAAGTTATGAATATTATGCGTTACTTTTGACTCACTTTGTATTCAATATGATCGAAATGATAATCACTTTAGTTTGTCACTAAGTCAATATAAATATTAAAGCAAATAAAGTTACGGTATTCATTATTTCAGCAACAATAATAACGACTGGTATAAAATGGGAATATTATTGAATTTATTTTTGTCAACCATTTTGATGTCTTTCATTGAAGGATTGCAAGGTAAGACTGAAAATTTAACGGAGTCTCTTTTATAGATACGTTAATTTTCCAGCATACGATGAGAGCGATGTTAATTATTATGTTTATACGAAACGATTCAATAATACACACTTGTCCTACAATGAAACATCGATAGAATTTGATCAAAATGCTATTATTGTCTTTATAATCCACGGTTGGAAGGGATCGCACAATACAGAATTTTACCCTAACTTAACAGATGCATATCTACCAAAAACCGATGCAATTTACAATGTTGTTCAGGTTGATTGGAGTAAACACGCAGGCCAAATTTATCCACTCGCTGCGGCAAGTGTTAAAAATATCGGTAAATTCCCTAAAATTACAACATTTATAAATATTCAATAAATTTGATTGTAATAATAGGTAGTTATATTGCAAACTACATCGTGGAACTTAGAAACAAATCGAATATTCCCTTGGAAAATATTCAAATAGTTGGCCAATCATTGGGAGGGCAAGTGTCTGGCTATATTGGAGCTTCAATACAGAAATTACTTGGTAGATACTCAAAATTTGATTTTTCTTATAGAGACGCTACTGTAGAATATTGTTGGGTTTAAGGTCAAAAATTGACTCGAATAACAGGAATGGATCCAGCTGGTCCGTCATTTAATTCCAGATCGGCCGAAGAACGTTTAGATCCAACTGATGCTGATGTAGTAGTAGTGATCCATAGCGATGCTGATGGATTTGGAACTGTTCTAACTTGTGGTACTATCGATGTTTTCCCTAATGGTGGTGTAGGTCCACAACCTGGTTGTCCAGGTCCATTAGTTGATGGTTAGTTTGATATTTTGATCGTTTCTAATATTGTAAATTGTCTGTTTTTTTTTAGCATATTGTAGTCATCATAGGGGTTATAAATATTTCATTGAAGCTGTCAAAAATGGTGGAATGATCGCTACAAAGTGTACCGATTATGTTTCGTATTGTAATGGAGTTTGTAAAGATGAACAAACTATTGATATTGGTGGTACGATTACAGAGGAAGATCGTGGCACATATTATCTAATTACAAATTCAAAACCACCGTATTGCAGTCTTCATAGGACTGCAATAAACGAAATAAAATGATGCATTGCTAAAAATTAAAAATAAATCATACTTAAAACAAAAGCTTCAAAAAATATTGATGTTTTATTCTAATTTTGCTAAAATGTTCTCTAGGATCCCTACTATAAATCCATGAAATATTTTTTAAGTCACTCGCCAACTAACAGGAGTTTCGTAAGAATCGACTAAGTACATTTAAATCCGATATACCCTGTATTAGGGTGTATGTACAACGGTATTTCATCTCGTAGTTGGCTGTGCCTTTCTTACGTAGTATCGTAGCTTGCTGCAGCCATTTAAAAAATACATTAACAAATGTCAAATGTAATAAATTGTGAATCAAGTTACGATACTACGTGAGAGAGGCACAGCCAACTACGAGATGAAACACCGTTGTATAATACATCCGTTTATAATGTATTTCCAAGCGAGCTACAAGGTTCTAATTTTGCTAAAATAGTCTCCAGGACCTCTCCTATTTTGAATTGCTCTCCATCTAATAGGAGTTTTACAAAAATCTACCACATTTAAAAAAGATACCCGGTATATGAGACAATACGATTTTTTTGGAATTTGTATTTATATTTTATTGTAAAATAAATTAAAAACGTTGAAAATATTTGCAAATTATCTCTACATTCGTGTAGAAATGATAAGATTATAGGTGCGTATCAACTTTTTCTTCAGTTTCTGATAACAGTAGAACAAAGGAAAAATTATATAACGCTCTTTTCTAGACTTGTCTGTGCCCGTCTTTTAATCAGTTCAGTTTTGATTTTCGTACTGTTAACATGTGTTTATTAAATTTAAAAATAAATTTAAGTGTTTTTGAAAATATAGTGAAGTGATGTGATGTGGTGTGTGCAAGTGCTGGGGTTTTGCTGGAAGGCGTTAGTCATCCGATGGAGATGTTTCAGAAGAATCAACGAAAGGGTAATTCGAGATATTTAAATTATTATTCCAAAATTACTAACTTTTTTTCTCTTTTTTTTTCTAATTACAGTAGGCTCGAACAGCGTGGGACAGGAGCTGAGATGCAGTTAAGTAGTAAGTACTTTTTTGATTTACCTATATCGCAATTTTATTCGGTTGTGCAACATTTTCATTATCAATAGAAATTGAAAGACATGATGTGAAAATTGATAATTTTAATACTCAAATTGGGATACAAACATATTTTTGAAACTTAAAATATAATTTTGATTTTGATCATTTATTAAACATTCAATTGCGCACGATAAATAATGATAGATAGTCACATAAAATGGCTAAATTTTTTGTTAGGTAGGTACTTTACCCTATAGGTACTTCATAGGCGCGTAAAAAACTCTCAATTTTTTATTTTTTAAGAAATAACCATTATTACTTAACAACTCAACGAAAAATAAATACACCAATATTCTTATTTTAATGAAATAATACTACAGTCAAAATCTTTAGTAGGTATTTCTGCTGTGCTAAAAACCCGGTTAGGTACATATTACTTTGTAGGTAGGTACTTATTTAACCTCATATACAATTTCGAAACATATATCCAACAGATATTTGTTCCATATGTACAAGAAACCCACTCACAAGACTTATTTATAACTGTCTTCGTTGGTTTAATTAAGTTTACAAGCTTTTGCTTGGATCTTTAATGAATACTAGAAGAATATGCGGTTATTGTTATTACCATTATAATTAGGTACTTTTGGCTTTGTAAAAAGTATTACGAGTAAAGCTTTAATGCTTTGAACTCGGATCTTCCTCTCTTTTTCCTTGTAGGTGTCATTTAATGACAAAAACTACTGATATTGTACGATTAAGTACAAATTTAAGACATGGAAAAGGTGGCACGTGTAAAGCGTTGATGCTGTAAAGTCGAATATTTTTAACACATATGCCATCAAGTGTAAATTTATGGAAAAAATTACTGAAATTGTACAATCAAGTACAAAGTTGGAGTTTTTAACAGGTGTCACGGGTAAAGCTTTAATGCTTTCAACTCGGATCTTCCCCTCTTTTGCCATCAAGGTGTCATTTAATGACAAAAACTACTGATATTGTGAAGCTTTGATGCTGTGAACTCAAATCTTTCTATCCCTTCCCCATAAGTGTTAATTTATGGGGAAAAATATTGAAATTGTACAATTAAGTACAAGGTTACAGTTTTTAACAGGTGATACGAGTAAAGCTTTACTGCTTTGAACTCGAATCTTTCGATCCCTTGCCATCAAGTATTAATTAACAACCGAAAATAGTGTAAGTGTACAATTAAATGGAAATATGGGCTTTGTAAAAGGTGTCACAAGTGAAGCTTTAATGCTTTCAACTCGGATCGTCCCCTCTTTTGCCATCAAGGTGTCATTCAATGACAAAAACTACTGATATTGTACGATTAAGTACAAATTTAAGACATGGAAAACGTGACACGTGTAAAGCTTTGATTCTGTAAACTTGAATCTTTTTAGCACATATGCCATCAAGTGTAAATTTATGGAAAAAATTACTGAAATTGTACAATTAAGTACAAGGTTACAGTTTTTAACAGGTGTTACGAGTAAAGCTTTACTTTTTTGAACTCAAATTTTTATATCCGTTGCCATCAAGTGTAAATTAACAACCGAAAATAGTGTAAGTGCACAATTAAATGGAAATATGGGCTTTGTAAAAGGTGTCACGAGTGAAGCTTTAATGCTTTCAACTCGGATCTTCCTCTCTTTTTCCTTCTAGGTGTCATTTAATGACAAAAAATACTGATATTGTACGATTAAGTACAAATTTAAGGCATGGAAACGGCGGCACGTGTAGAGTTTTGATGCTGTCAACTCAAATCTTTTTAACACATGCCATCAAGTGTAAATTTATGGAAAAAATTACTGAAATTGTACAATTAAGTACAAAGTTGGAGTTTTTAACAGGTGTTAAGAGTAAAGCTCTAATGCTTTGAACTCGAATCTTTCTATCCCTTGCCATCAAGTGTAAATTAACAACCGAAATTAGTGTAAGTGTACAATTAAATGGAAATTTTGGCTTTGTAAAAGGTATCACGAGTAAAGCTTCAATGCTTTCAACTCGGATCTTCCTCTCTTTTTCCTTCTAGGTGTCATTTAATGACAAAAAATACTGATATTGTACGATTAAGTACAAATTTAAGGCATGGAAAAGGTGGCACGTGTGAAGCTTTGATGCTGTGAACTCGAATCTTTCTGTCCCTTCCCCAAAAGTGTTAATTTTTGGGGAAAATTACTAAAATTGCACAATTAAGTACGAAGTTGGAGTTTTTAACAGGTGTTACGAGTAAAGCTTTACTGCTTTCAACTCGAATCTTTCTATCCCTTGCCATCAAGTGTAAATTAAAAACCGTTAATGTTAAATAAAAATTTGGGCCTTGTAAAAGGTGTCACGAGTAAAGCTTTGATGCTTTGAACTCGAATCTCTTTATCCCTTGCCATCAAGTGAAAATTTATAAAGGAAAATACTAAAACTGTACAATTGAATACAAAGTTGGACTTTGTAACAGGTGTCACGAGCTTAATGTTTGATGCTTTTAACTCGAATCTTTTCTATCCCTTGCCGTCAAATATAAATTTTTGATGGAAAGTACGGAAACTGTACAAATTTGTACTTTGTAAAAGGTAATCATTTGAACTAGATCTCTCTTTATCTTTTGCGTTGATGCTTTAAACAATAGCATCCATCAATCGCGATTCGGTACAATAACTCCTTTACATTATTTTTTAATGGTAAAGTTGAGTTATTCGATTTTTCGAAAAGAAACCATGTTACAGTGAAAAGTGTTTTAAAGTGTGCAGATGTGTGTTTGTGTAATTCTCACAGGTAAGTATAATTGTTAATTTCAAAACAGTAAGTGTGGAAAAATTAAATACTTGCTTACTTTAATTAATTTTCATTTTATTTCAGGATAAACTATCATTTTTTACAGATATTTTGTGAATTTTTGTAAAATTTATTAATATTGTAGATAAATTTTCTAATTTTATTTCAGGATATACCTAATTATAATTTTGTTTTTCAGGTATTTAATAATTTAGAGGTAATTCCTTTTTGTAATATTTCCTATTTTTTATGTACTTTATTGTTATTTATTCCATAGTCTATAATTGTTTTCTATTTTAGGTAAATTTCTGTGAGTATTTTTCTAATTTCAGCATTTTTTTTCAGAACGTTCATATTTTCATGCATAACTCTTTAATTTTCAGGATTTTGTAAGGAAAAAAATTATTCTTTTATGTTTCAGATAATAACTGTCATCGTTAACTTCAATCCTTTAAAATTTCCCATTATTTATTCACAATTCCATTCCATTACCAAATATTTATTTATAAATTTTAGTGATTTACTTTGACAATGAGAGTATAAAAGTGAATATAATCACGAAAACAAATATTCGTGGGATAATTTAGGATAGGTACGAATATTTGTTCTCTTGACCTCTTCACTTTTCTTTTGAAACAGCATGCATTACTAACAGTATAGTGTTTAGTTATAGTTTATAAGGGTGGTGTGTGTAATTGTCTCGTTTCTACTAATATTTGGTTGTGGTGGATATATCTACCACTAAATAGTGGATTAGGCCTACAGGGGATACCACTATAAAAAAACGCACCTTGTGCTTTACCTCACAGGTGGTGTGGAAAGAAGCACGTACAACTGTAATTTTTCCAATTCTGTTATATTCATCAATCACTTTGCAGAAGTTTGCTCTACAATAGATGAATTTAAACAGTGATGGAACAACACTACAATTATTTGGTGAGGCCGGTGAGGGGAAAAGAACACAAGCAATAATGGGAATAAGCGTCTGTCTTTAACAAACACAATTAATAATGGGAAACGTGAAACGTGTCCGAAAATTAATGAAAATTGCATATAAAGATTTAGACAGACTATAATAATAAGCCGACTTCGATTTTCACGTTTCAGATTATTAAATAAAGCTTGTTTGAAAGTTCCACAAATCAGCTTTGTACTGGGCCCAGATTTTGTTCGAACCGGCCCTGTCTTTGAATCAAGTTTGTTTCTGGAAGTTTAAAATACAAAGCAAATATATTTGGCAACACCGCTCTCTTTTATTTTTAGAGGTTAGGTTTCTCTTTTGTTGGTTTAATTTATTCGTTTATTATTTTATTTTTGAAGAATTTAATGAAAACAATGGAATCTTCATTGGAAATTTACAATTTTCTAACTCATATTAAAGAAAAATCGGAATTGATTAAAATTCTCGAGTATCGTGATTCATGGATATCATTGATTGCAATTATGCCAAAAATGGTGGAAATTAATAATTTCAATTGTAATACAACACAATTAGCTTATAATTCACAACATATCAGGTAGTTAATTAATTATCAACTATATCTAGGTATTATTATGTGTAATTTTCAGTCAAATTCAAATGTTATCGAAGAAAACGAAAACGAAATGTTCGGAAATTCTATTAAATGATTTCAGTGAACCCTTAGATGGAGATTTTCCACAATTAGGTCATCTATTAGATTTATTAATAAAAGCTGAATTATTTCAAGCGGCTGAATATGTTGCTGTAAAATTATTGAATCAACCACCACCACAACGACCAAATAAAGGACCATTAGCTCCGATTCTATTAAATGATAATGAGAATAAGAATCTTAATTCGAAGACTAGTGAAATTGAACGTCTTCTAGATGAAATCAATTATCCAAGTTCGGCAATTGAATCAATCAAAATGATGAATTCAATTGAACGAAATTTAAATTGTACTGATAGTGTGAAGACAATACCCAAGATTGTTGTTAGTGAATTTGTTGAAAAATCAACCATAACAGTACAACAACCTGCTTCTATTATTCCACTAGTTGTACAAAATGACAATCAATCTAAAGAGATTAACAATGATATCAGTGATTTAATACAATTTTCAAAAACACAATCTAATATTGATTCACAATCGATAATATCAAATGATAACGTACCAAATTTATCTGATTTATTAAACGATAGTCAAGTTGAAGTTAATTTAGATGAAATTCAACAAAATTTACCAAATTTGAGTTTTAATAATAATACCAACTCAATTAGTAGTTCATCGGAATTTAATAGTTCACAGCAAAATATCCCTGTGTTAAGTGCCTTAATTTCATCCAACACTTGCAATTCTGAATCGAATCAAATATCGAAATCTTCCAGTAATTCAGGATCTTTTCAAAATTTAGAATCAGTTCAAAATATGCCAGTTTTGAGTGAATTAATGAAACCATCCACATCAACACCATTATCATTATCTGTAACAAACAAAACAGAAAATAATAATAATAGTAGTGTGAAGAATTCAAGACATTGTACATCACCATTACCAAATCTATCATTAAATACCGTTTTACCACATTTTACTTATACAGAATTAGAATTTGCAACGGATAATTTTAATGAAATCGACATAAAGAAGAATGGTAGATTTTTAGGTTCTGGTGGTTATGGTAAAGTCTATTTAGGTTTAGGTTTATTGGACAAACCGGTTGCTGTAAAACGATTAAATCTGAATGATACTGAAGTTGTCTTAGATGATGATGCTATAACAAAACAATTTCGTAATGAAGTTGAAGTTTTGTGCATGTATAAACATGAGAATTTATTATCATTATTGGGTTATTCGTGTGATGGACCTACTTATTGTTTATTGTACGAATACATACCTGGTGGACCCTTAAAAGATCGACTACAGGTATATTAATTCCAATTAAATTATTAATTTAATTAATGTTTTTTTTAAACTTCAAGAAAGGTGAAAAGTTGATATGGACTGAACGACTTTATATTGCATTAGGAACAGCAAAAGCAATCTCATATTTACATACAGCCTTTAGTACACCATTAATACATCGTGATATCAAATCGGCCAATATTCTTCTCGATTTGACAAATAAACCCAAAGTAATCTAGTTTAATTATTGATTTTATTCAAATTGATCATTTTAGAATTACAGTTGGGTGATTTTGGTTTAATTAAACTATTACCGAATCAAAATGCCACAACAGGTACAACAATCTGGGGAACAACTGTCTATATGGCACCTGAAGCTTTGAGGTACAATCCTTATATTTTATCATTTTAGTGAATATCGATAATGTAAATTTCAGAGGAGTTATTTCTGTAAAAGTGGACACTTTCAGTTTTGGTGTTGTTCTATTAGAATTGTTGACCTCGTTGCCTTTAGTAGATGAAAATCGTGAAAATCCAGACTTGGTAAGAATTGATTTTATTGTGTAATTTTTTTCTGTAATTATTTTGTAGGTAATTCATGTTGAGGATGCATGTCAAGAGGGTATTGCGCCACTACTAGATACAAGTATTGGTACTTGGAAAACTAAAGGAATTGATTTTGGTGAAAGTTTATATGAAATTGCCAAACAATGCTTGGAAAATGTTAAAAAACGACCAACAATGGAACAAGTCACAAGCCAATTGACTAACCTTGTACAAAAGTGTGCCTAAGTATATCTCTTTAATGTATAAACGAATATATTTTTTGAATTTACGTACAAAATTGTCTGTTTTATAATAAACATAATCCAACTTTAAGATACAATTAAATTTCCCGCCTGTTCAATCATGAGTCACACCAACTGATGAATAAAAAGTCACCAAATAATTGTACTATTGTCAACATTAAATTTTTTTTCTATACTTATAACTTATAACCATAATCAGACTGTTGGTATATTCTTAACTGCCTTCTTGCTTTTGGTAAAAATTTATGAATTTTCACTCTGATTTTATATTATGCCGCTACTAAAGATAAAGATACCCTAAAAGTCTGTACGCCAATGATTTAACTTGGACTTACCATCTTACCATAGTTAGGTTATTGAACTCAAGCCGGAGGTGTAACCTCACTTTTTTGATTATCA
Source organism: Mylabris sibirica (assembly GCA_039776855.1). Classification (NCBI taxonomy): domain Eukaryota; kingdom Metazoa; phylum Arthropoda; class Insecta; order Coleoptera; family Meloidae; genus Mylabris; species Mylabris sibirica. The sequence goes on from CM077843.1 coordinate 3,828,659, forward strand.
TCGATTTCACGTGTATTCAAATATTTTTACTAGAAAATGGGTAGAAAAGCAAAATTTGGTCAAGATATTGTAGTAAAACGTGGTCCTGGTAGAAAAGCAAAAAAACAAAAAGATCCTGTTCTACCAAAATCTCTTCTACAAGGTGAGTTTCGTTAATTTTTTTCTTGATCGAAAAGGAAAACGTGTTTTTTTAATTTGTATTGTAATTATTGTAGATAATAGCGAGACAAAGAAATTAACTCATCGCCAGAGAAAACGTTTAGCTAAACGACTCAAAAAACAACAAACTTCTAAACAAAAATTGAAAATAAAAAGTGAGAATAAGATTGAAAAGTCCGAAACTGACGATGACGAAACTGAACCACAAAAAGGCTTCACTGATGATAATAAAGAGTGGTTAAAACCGAAAAAACGTAAACACGAAGAATCGGATGATGACGATTCCGATAATCAAGAATTTGAAGAAGTAGAGGATGAAGATGTGGATGATGAAGAAGATGAAAATAATTATAAAATCAGCAAATTAAATGATGTATCTGATGATAATGATGAAGATGATGATGATGACAAAGGAGAGGATTCTGATGGAGCTGGTAGTGATGATGATTTACTACCAATTGAAAAACAATCAAAAAAACTCGAAAAACAACGTAAAATTGATGAGAAACTAGCCGAAGAAGAATTAAAAATCAATATAGCAAATCAGGAAAGATTTAAATTCCCAACAGACGATGATAGTGAGAAAACTATTAGTTTACAAGAAGTCCAACAACGAATTAAAGATATTATTGGTGTATTATCCGATTTTAAGAATTTACGTGATGAACAGCACTCACGTACTGAATATTTAGAAATGTTAAAAAATGATTTATGTACATATTACAGTTACAATGATTTTTTAATGGAGAAATTGATGCAATTATTTCCATTGGGTGAATTATTGGAATTTTTAGAAGCTAGTGAAGTACAACGTCCATTAACAATACGTACAAATACATTAAAAACACGTCGTCGTGATTTAGCACAAGCATTAATTAATCGTGGTGTTAATTTGGATCCAGTTGGTAAATGGAGTAAAGTTGGTCTAGTTATTTATTCATCACAAGTACCAATTGGTGCAACACCTGAATATTTAGGTGGTCACTATATTATACAGGGTGCATCAAGTTTATTACCAGTTATGGCATTAGCACCACATGAGAATGAAAAGATATTAGATATGGCAGCAGCACCAGGTGGTAAAGCATCACATATAGCTGCTATAATGAAGAATACAGGCATATTATTTGTTAATGATGTTAATGCTGATCGTATTAAAGCAGTAATTGGTAATTTTCATCGTTTAGGTGTTATTAATTCTGTTATAACGAATTTAGATGGTCGTAAATATCCAAATCGTATGAATACATTTGATCGTGTACTATTAGATGCACCATGTAGTGGTACTGGTGTTATTGCAAAAGATGAAAGTGTTAAAACAACTAAAGATCAACAAGATATCCAACGTTGTCATACATTACAAAGAGAATTGTTGTTGGCAGCAATTGATTGTGTTAATGCTAAATCGGATACTGGTGGTTATATTGTTTATTCAACATGTTCAATTCTACCAGAAGAAAATGAAGCTGTTGTTGATTTTGCATTAAAGAAACGTAATGTTAAATTAGTTGATACTGGTTTAGAATTCGGTACTGAAGGTTTTGTACATTATCGACATTCAAGGTATCATCCTACATTAAAATTAACAAGACGTTTCTATCCACACACACATAATATGGATGGATTTTTTGTTGCTAAATTGAAAAAATTCTCCAATATTATTCCGAAGCCTGTTAACGAGGAAGAAACACAACAAGATTCTATTGATGTTGAAAATAACGAACTACAACAAGATGGTAATGTAACAAAAACGTCTGACAATCAAGATAATAAAAAATTATTGAACGGTTTTACGAAATTCACTAAACAAGATGATAAGATTAAGAAAAAATCAATAACTAAAAAGATGGATAAAAAGATAGTTGATGGTAATGTTAAGAAACAAAAAAAAATAAAACAAAATCCAGGAACAACTAAATTAACGCAAAGTAGTGATAACACTAAAAATCAAGCGGAAGGAGCAAAGAAGAAGGAATCTTCAACTGGAACAGTGAAGAAACCAAAAGTTAAAAAATTAAAAACAACACAAGAAGCAAACAGTACAGAGAAAAGCAATACTGGGAAGAAAGTTAAAAAGAGTACAGATTTAAAAACAACACAAGAAGCAAACAGTACTGAGAAAAGTAATACTGGGAAGAAAGTTAAGAAGAGTGCAGATTTAAAGAAGAAAATTACCACATCAGTCGGTAAGACTAAATTAAAGAAATTAGATAAAGCTGTTAAAACGAAAGCAAAGAAACAGAAAATCGTGTAGTAATGTTTCAATTATACAAATTTTTATGTAATTCTTTTTTTTTAATAATTCTTACCTTGCTCTCAATTTCGTTATACAATTGATACGCCATGCAATTACTAGAAAGTTTTCTTAAAAATTAACAACAGTCTATCGTTTTCTATGTAGTGAGTGTTACATTTTTATACTTTGTTTATAATGTTCATTTGAAAGGAATTTAATTAATTAAGGCTCAACTCCAGGTAGACGCTAGCAAGTTCGAATTTGTAAGTAGATGGAATACAATTTGTTTTATATCGAAGAAAAAATTTCCCTTAGGGATTAAATTGAAGAAAAAAAATAATCAACTAGATTCACTGAAGTGTTTAAAATAATGAAAGGTTTCTTGGATTCGTACACAATTTCACTCTGTAGGAAATTTATCCTTTACTGCTTCGAATACTCAAAATACTTAATTGATTCTCGGAAAAATTGATACGGTTCAGTTGGATAAAATTGATGGAAGAACAAGAAAATTTGCAAATAAGTATAAAAATCGATTATTTGTGTTTTTGTTGACATGAATGAGAACGAAATTGAAAGGGTCGCTTATTGTTAGTCCGTATACAACAATTTTATTTCATTAACTTCCAAGTATACACAATAGGGGAGGGTTTAACAGAAAATTACTCGAGTTTAGATTAGTTTTTGCATTGCTTGTTGAGATTTGTCGGTTGAGTGTTTATCTTCATATGAGTGTATCTTTTATTGATACCCAAGTTGTAAGGGCGGCTGTTCCCATGAAATTAAGCTCTCTTATTCGTCACCACAGCAACATTTATTAGTTTAATCGATTATCGTTGGTGATTTTTGACGTTTTTGTGTCGAAAACATGTTTTGGGGCCTAACACCCTCGTTGAATTTATTAAAAGAATACGAATCTGAAATGGGTAATGTACCGTCTGAATTGAATATTTTAATAATTGGCAGTACAGATTGTCGTCACTTATTGAAAACTTTATCTAAACAATATCAATATAAAGATGTAAAATTGAATTTTTATATTGTTGAAGTTTGTATTGAAACTATAGCCAAACAATTATTATTATTGAATGTTGCATTACAAAATCAATCATCACTCGGTCTCGTACAGCAAACGAAATTATTTATGGAGCTTTACGGTAACACATTAGTGCGTCCATTTGTTGCCAAATATTTAACATCAATATCATGTGAATTATTGAAGATGATAACAGATTATAATTATATGGAATTGATGATGCCATTTGTTCAATTAGAAATCAAATATAAAGAACGTGATTATTTGGAGAATTTGTTGAAATTCTGGCACAGTCAGGACGACTTTGATATCTGTAAAAGTTGGGATCAACGTTTACGTAAAAATTTAGGTACACGTTACGATTCTAAACAGGGTGTTTTCGATTGGGATCTACATATGCGCTATCATACAATTGGTGGTCAACAAATTTGTAATCAGGAATATCAAATATTTCGTAAATCCGGTATCGCATTCACTTGGTTAGAAAGCGAACCAACTAAACCGAATCGTTCGATGGTGTGTATTGTTGTACCAAATGGTGAGAAATACCATCATTACGGTTATTTGGGTGATATGCAAACAGGTCCTTTTGTTACTTATGGTTTAAACTGTGAAGATGAGGATTATTTGAAAAAAATCAATAATGAGAATGCTTATCGTGCAACGGATATAACTGAACGAAATCTAATGCAGATTTTTTATGAAATCCAACATGAAAACGATTACATCCATTATACGTGCAATGATTTTAAATTGGGATCGGTTATAATGCAAATTAATGAAAAAAGAATTATTGATTTGAAAGCTGACAATAATAATGGACAGTATCGCATTGGGAAATGTGTTGATTTAAAATTGAGAGGTGTTCAAATTAGATTTATGTCAATTTCAATTTTAGAATTGATGAAATTTCGTAATGAATATAAACAATGTTTCGATTTAATTTATTTAGGTTGTAATTACTTGAAATATATGTCGAATGAATTGATTGAAAGAGTTGCAAAAAAGCGTAATCTAATAATAATTGAGAATGTTAAATTTGTATTGAATTATCGTGATAAAGAATTGAAACAACACCATGAAAACATTAAAAAAATATTATCTGGTACAGATTTTATCGAAATACCATTCGATTATTTAAAAGACAATTATGCTAAATTTGTATTAAATAAATAATCTAATAAATAAATAATAGATATAGGTAATAATTCATTATTTATTTTAGGCAGTGTATATCGTCATAACACTATATTTACATCCATCTGATTTTCCTCTTATTTTTTTTTTAAATTTATTTTAGAAAACTTGCACGTTTTTCCGCATACATGTTTAAAAATCTTACATTATTCCGGAATCTTCCACCCTCTTGACTGATTAAAAAATATCAACATATATTATTATTAATATGATTATTATTATTATTATTAGTATCATTAATTTTTAATATCTATAATTACAAATTCGTAAGTGTATAATAGATTATAAACACAACATTATACAGGCCGTCCGAACTTACTGCACGTAATTCTGAACTATCCTGTCAACTTACAGATAGAAAAAAAAATGGGAAATAAGAGGCCTGGATTCAAACAATACGCTGAACACAGCCAAGAAGTCAATTCAGTGGAAGAAGAGCTGACGTTGAAAAATAAAAGCGAAATAGATGAAAATATAAGTGAGAAAATTAGAAATAATGACGATTTACTCTTAGAGATAGAGAAACGTGTGGTAAAGTTGACTAAAATTGAAAAATAGTCAAACTAGGGGATTATTGGAGAAAATTCAAATTTAATGATCGAAAATAGATTCTTTCACTCTATTCTTGAATTTTTCACATCTTTCCAATCTACGTAAGATTATCTTTTTTTTTCGTATCTGTAAATATTTAAGGTAAATCGAAATTGTATGCAGTAAATGTGGACATCCTGTACAGTAAAGAGGGTGAAAGATTTTAACAAATAATACAACAATGAGCAAATTTTTTCAACTGTTTTTACTCTTATTTGTAATCTTTTTGTGTCTATCAAATTTCAATTTTTTTCCCCATAATTCTGATACTATTCGATTTTTTTTTACATTTTTTTTGCTTGCATATTTGTGTTTTTGTGTGTATGTGTATGTGTGTAAATGGTATATGTGCTGAAAAATAAATAAACAACGTGCATTTATCCAAAAATTAGAAGGTAATAGTATCTGTTTGGCACAATTCTTCGTGTGTCTCATTATTATTATTAGTATTATTATGATTATTATTATTATTACTGTGTGTTATTTTCCAGTTATTTTCATCTAAACAATCTGAATCAAATTAGAAACAAATATTGGTAGAACAGCAATTTCTAAGCTACACAATTAATTTATTATTATTATTTTTTTGGAGTTTTTCTGTTAAAAACTGAATTCACATCGGATAGTGGACGTTATAATTGACATTCAATTATTTATAACTTAATTGTTGATAATTTTAACAAATTTTCGAATAATTAAACGAATTAAATCAAAATTAGCTTTCCGTTTAATTCGATTACTCGTTTATATTTATTTATCTTAAATTTTCCCTAATTAAACAAACAATATAAGTGCAGTTTTCGTTTCCCTTTATTTAATTTTTCTTGTTCTCTTGTAATTAAGTTTGCAACAATGTCTATTATCTTTGCAAGATATTACCACATTTTTTTTTAAATTATTTACACTTGCACACTACATTCGCTGGACTATTTTCATATGTTTTTTTTTTTATAAATTAATCTCTCTACTGAGCATTTAGAATTGTTGATAGTCGTGGTAATTGTCTTGAATTATCCTTTGAACTGGACGATGATTTTGATTAGAATTTGAGAATCAACCTTTTTTTTTGTTTAAATTGTGGATATGTTAGCCAAACTCAAAAATTATCACAGTTCTTGAAATTGTTTTGGTAAATCGCAATAGAATCAAAACGATTGTGTTTATTTTCGATAGCCAGCAAGGATTTTTCAAGAAATTCCTGTATAAATCGACCAACGACTTTTAAAGATAGTACTGTACAATTGTAATTTTTTTTTAACTTTGTTATATTCCGAAATGGATGGAGAGCATAAAAATATCGTTCAACTAACAAAATCGGCAATAATTCTCTTTTATCTGACAATACTAAAATAATTAGCTTTCAAGACAGACTCATTCATTATCTGGACCAGTGTTGGGATTTTTTTCAAATTCTAATTATCTAATGCTATTATTTTTATCGTTACAATGTAAACTGTGAAGATTTGATTTGATGAAGACGAGAAAAAAATCAGTCTGTCTTGTAAGATTTATTAATAAAATGCGATATAAAGGTTGATTTCTCTTAGGCCATTATGCCCCCGTAGAATATCATCACTAAAGAGAAATTGGAGACTGTTTTATATTAACTTACAACTACTGTAAAAAATCTCGTTTTTATTATTCATATTTCCCCCCGAAAAGACTTCGTAATTGTATAAACGTCTCTCGTTTTATTTATTAAATTTTTATTTCAAAATTTAATTTCTATTTAGAATGGCGAACATCACCTCTCGAGCACTGTTTTAGAGCTGGGGAAGTAAGGACGCCGGAACAACTAAGGCAAAATCGGGAATTTTTACAATTTTTAATTATTATTTTTTATTAATATTATTATAACACACCACGAATTTAGAATTATGCATGCATTTATTTTATATTCAAGATGCACCATTTTTTTATCATTAATTGTTTTTTAACAAACAAATGTCAACAACTATAAAAGTCAGTCGCTTTAAAATTTGTATCAATTAAATTTTTATTCTAATTTTTGTTGTTGTTGTTGCCATTAAAGGATTGCACTTAACACTTAACACGGGAAATTGTTCTATTGTAGATTTACTTTTGAATTTCCTTGGATTATTCTGGCATTGATGTTCGGGGGCGAGGTCGGTCTTTTCAGTCTTGTAAGCATTATTAACGAGTATGGTGATTTGTAGGGCGACGATGATGGTGATGATGATGATGATATTATGAAACGAATTCAGGGATGTGATTTGCACAGTTTCAAAATAATTCATACGATAGTTAATGAAAAATTAATATAATTTGTCTATACGCTCGCATTAACGACTGTGCAAATTAACAATGGGGAATCTAATTATTATTTTAGAATATATTCTACATGTACATATTTTTAATGAATCACCATCACACGTACTTTTATAAACTTATTTACAAGTCACTAAAAAACACCAGAATCCAGGAGTATATTCATATTTATTCGCGTTGTAATAATCCTGATCTGTCTATATGTTTGCCTAATTTATAGGCATGTAGCAAATTTACCCTGTGATGGTGGTTGTGCCGATTCAGTCATTATCAGTGTTTATATTCTGGATAACGTTTCGGTCGATGGATGGTAGCGTGTTCAGGATGTGGTGGTCCTCCTGGTGGACCTGGTGGTGGTGCTGGTGCTCTAGCAATACTTGGTGGCTCCTCACTAGTTGAACTGCTCGGTGATGGGTAGTATTCGCGTGGTACAATACCGGCAACTCCAGCGGTACTACTGCCACCCGGTTGTCCCATCGCATCTTCACTTGCCCATCTAGCCATCTGTTGTTGAGCTTGAATAAATTCATCACTAGAAAACAACAAGGATAACACAACTACCAGACACTGGTAGCTAAGCTCGATGATATATCGAAATAACAAGCCCTCCGTCTTTCGAAATATCTCCTTGTTATTCTATAAAGAGACGGAGGGTGTCATTATTATATTTTGTGATTTTTACCTTTCACTATCTGGTGTATCACCGCACGGTGCTCCTCTATCATGGTCTGCACTTTCATAGATACTTTCTTCGTCGGCTTGATGGTGAGAGTGTGGATGAGAATAAGGAAGGCGGCTAGATGGTTGCCGATATCGTCCATAAACAAACCTTGAATCTCGATGTGATTGATGCGAACTCTCACTGCAAGCTGAAGATGATTCTTGTCGATAGTGTCGATCAGCTTCTGTTTCTGACATTCGTATATCTTCTGAACCACTCGGACTCATATGTCTAGAATGGTGTTCTAGTTGACGTATTAAATCTTCTAAATTGCGTATTCTAATTGGACCACATGGTGGTACTTCGTCTTCATCTTCTTCCTCAGCCTCCACTACAACCTAAATTAACACCAATCGAGAAATTTTATTAGTTTTGAAACGAAAAGTACTACCTGTGGATCACAGACTTTCTCTTGACTACTGCTTCTCTTATAATCTGAATAACTCTCAGCACATTGCTGTAGGCTTCTACGAAGTAATTCTTCACTAAGTGCACTACTACTTCCAGATGGAGTTGAAGTACCACGATGACTGGCAGCATTACGTAAGGCTTTAATTATATCTTCATGATAACCATTTAGTGTTTTTAAGGTACGTTCAACATCGGAAGCTCCTCCAGAGCCACTCATTAATTGAGTTATACTAGTCTCGGTTTGGCTCATTAATTCGTCAGATTGAGCACCATCACCGCCCATCATTAAACTATAATCGTGTTTCTTTAAAATACCTTTCTTTTCTGGCATTTTGAGATTGTTGTGTTGTAAATCGATGAAAGATACCGATTCTTCTTCTAGCAAAGTTATAAATATAAACTATAGTGTTTTTTTTTTTAGAAAGAATTGATAAGTACCTGAATGTCCTTGATCTTCTTCACTGGCCGAACCGACACCCATCCGTTTGTGTTGCATTTTGTGTTCTCTGATAAGATGAGGAAATAAAAAATAATTAAATGATTGTAACGTATTTTATTTTGTAAAGTATCAGGTGAACATTTATAGCATGCAAGCGTGCAAAATTCATAAAACAATTTATACCACACACTTTGAAAGAACTTTGTCTTGATGTTTTTTTTTCTTCTATAAACTATAATATTGTAGTTTTAATAACAATAATTTTAAATAATAATCATAATTATGAAAATTAAAAAATTAAAGTAAAACAAATCGTGCTTCTTTCTTTGTCGTTAATTTCACAACACTTAGTGTACAATCATCACATGAATGTAACTAACTGGTAATGGGATGGTCCTCCTGCACCCATATGGTTGGACGATCGAAATAACACCCTCTGTGAATCGGCACGGCTGATAAGAAAATTATCATTAAATGAATTTTGATTTTGTTGTATTTAAATGATTTGTCTTATGATTTTTTTTTTCATGCATCATGTAGAGTTTTCTTTTACAACATGAAAAGAAGCTAACTTTCAATTATCATTTAGACAGATGATTTCGTGAAAATTCTACCATATTTTGTCAAGCATACCATACTCTAATTCAACATTCATAAGATGACTTTGACAAGTGTTTTGTAATAGTATTGAAATAGAAATGAAATAATAACGAGAAAAATAAAATTAGCAAAATAGATAACCATTCATTCAGCATTCTCGCAAGGTGTATGGTAAATGAATGTATGAGGACGGGATCTTTGTGGATTCGGTACAAAATGATTCTTTCTTTTTGATATTGTATTTTGGAAAATTTTTGGAAACTTACCCGAAAGACTGTACACTCCCGCCAAGTGATAATATCTTGTTAGCGCTATCTAAACTGTCTTCTTGTGAATGGTTGCCAGCTGTATGAACGTAGTTTTTCGGTATAGGCTTTTTGTACGGTTTCTCATATTTACGAACAGTTGTCTTCCTTCCAGTTGTTTAATTTTATTTAAATTTTAAATGACCGAAATAAAATCAAAATACAAATTAATATTGTGATGGCCAATTTATTTTTTGATAAACAACACATGCGACTCGATTTTAAATCAATAATAACTCAAGTCGTATGTGTTTGTATTAATTTGTCACATTCAACATTGATATCAAAAGAAAATAAAATATAACAAACATGCCTAGAAGAAGAGATAGGGAAAGAAACATGTAAATAAATTTTTTAGTGAAATTAAGAGAAATTCTTGCAAATGAAATGTGAATGATATGTGCACTGTTTCTGACTTTTCGATTTCCTTTTATCCACGGTATATATTTTTTGATTTGAAAATGATGGGGGAATTGTCATGGAATAGGGCACACATACACACTCTGCACACATTCAAAAAGCAGCAAATTTTCAACATATATATATATAGAGACAGAAACAGACATTTGAATAGCATGAAAATTGATTTTTATCAGCAACGAACATGCAACTAGAAAAATTGAAAAAATATTCATTGTACTAAAATTTGATAAAAAAAAATACAAATATTCTTTATAAAGAAAAAACATGCAGCGTGCTGTTGAGATTTACAATGTTACCGCAGCATCCCAATCAATAAACGGTGGAAGGGGGGTTGTGACATTATTCGTTAGTAAATCAAATTATGGCTTCAAATACGAACTCAAAACACAAGAAACTGGAAAACTCAAGACTGAAAATAACTGCCGATGCCGTTGATTGATTTGTGTGGTAGTAGATCGTTGTGCATTATTATTATTATTATTATTATTATTATGATAACACAGCAAACTATATTCGTTGAAATTTAGCTAGCTGTTATGAGATGGTTTGGTGGTGAAAGTGGTGTTCATTGTATTTGTTTGAAATTAAAAAACGATTCCAAGTTGAGTTCGTATTTTGGCCGTTACTGTTGTTTTTCCCTTATTATTACGAATGAAACGGACGCGGCCTATTGTAAATCTGCAATAATGCAGTCATTCATAGTAAATAGACGACGGATCGTTGATAAACCGTCACCGATCTGCCGCCATTCAGCGTTTTTGTTTTTTGTTTTTAAAGACAATGATTCCGAGACTTCTATCTATTCGTATTGATTGATCACATCTGAATCATTGTTGATTGTTGATAAGATAACAATAAAAAAACAGTGAATATTAGTAGGGTACATTTAGATTGATTGATAGAATAAATGGAAATTTACAAGTTTCAAATTGTCTTTAAAATGAAAGAAAAGAAAATTTCACATAGCGCAATTGCATTGCATTTGCAATCACATCATCTCAATTACATTCATTTGTAAAATAACGAAACGGAAGAGAAGAGAAGCGAAAGAGAACAGAATTAATGCGGAGTAGTGTATTTTTTGTGGATCGACTACCTGGATGGTCTGCTCACTAACCTGAGACAGAGCGAGAAGTTTTTGTGTACTACGACTGACCTGTAGCATAGGGCCATAGTTGCAAACACAATGAACACACCCCCTACCACCGACATGAGTGTACCCACGAGAAAAATTGTGTTGGACCCGTGATAGTCCTCTGAAGGTCCATCGGCAGCGGCAGCGGCACAGACGTGACGGGAAGCGGCGGTGAGGCGTCGTCACACACACACGACGTTGTCAATTCATCATGCATCAACAGATAGGCGTATATAGAGAAAGATAGAAGGAAAGCACCAATAAGAACAACAATATACACAACATTTGTGCTTTTGATGTTTGATGGTTACACCAGTGGCGTGACGGAAAAACTCTGCCACCCCCCGCAACCAAATTGCCACCCTACTCTTTAGCATATTACTTAGAAATTAAAGGTGAATCATTCAGAAAGAGATTTATTACTTTATTGAGTCCCCCTGCGATGTACGGGTTGCGGGGGTGTACTTTACGCCACTGGATGAAACATTATGTATACACCATCCAACATTTCTACACAATATTTTAAATAGTCGTAATATATTTACATTCTAAATAAATATCTTTAATGTTACATTTTAGTAAAGTTAATAGAATCAATCGGATTATACTGTGCAAACTGTTTTGTAAAGTGATTAATGGTGAAATCTAACAGTTGAAACAATTACTTATTTCCTGTAATACAATTCGAGAATAGCAAATTTCTTCTCATCTCAATAATACACAGTGCAATCCGAATAGAGTATTTCTATTTTATACGTAGATATATGTACAGTACACATTGAGCAAACAACATTCTCGACAGTATTGGATTTTAATTAGAGAAAATTCAAAGAGATAGAGGCCACAATATTTAATATGAATATGATACGAAATGTGATAAGCTTATATACAAAAAAAGACATTGCTTTCAACAATTAAAACTTAATTGACGTTACGTTGAAAATTATTTATAATTATTTAATTTTTTATTTCGCTCAGTATGTATGTACCTGTAGCAGACGGCCACTACAGCAAAACAAATGAAGACACCTTTCACGACGCCTACCAATATGAACACCATTGTCAGCGTTTCCAAATTGTCACTGTTGTTGGAGCCTGTGAATGATAGACGCAAATCTCTACATGAAAAAAAAAACACCGACCGATTTACACCGTGCTCTGTGTACGTACTGAGAAATTCCATTAATTTTCTCTTTGATTCTTTTTTTTTTTTTGGTTTTGTTTCCGTTCGTTTAGAGAAGCTTCAATCGATAATAAAACGATAAAAAAGAATAATTGTTACAGGCATTGAAGCAACGGAGTTATCGTTTTAAAAAATGGTGGATGCGCCGGGCTAAACAGCTCTAAATTGTAACTTCGATTTTTTATTTATTTTTTGTAATAAATTGTTAATGTTTTAAACATTGAACATTCTTATCTGTTTGTTTTACGTTATTGTTAACGGTTTCTATTGTTTTATTGTTGTGATTTTATCGCAAAAATTGCTCAATTTTTAATTACCGAGTGAAGCTTCCTGAATATATGTATAGCGTTCATCATTTCCATTCTTTTACAATAAACAGATATATTTATGTACATATCTAACGTGACAGATGTAAAATTCCATCTCTTGTGTTGATCTAATATTTATATATGTCCTGATAGATATAGAAAATAACGGCATATACATACCGTAGGGGGTTTCTTTTTTCTGCATAATTTTTGACAGATCATTTCCTCCAGAGATTTCGGTCGGACGTGCAGGTATTGGTGTTGAAAGAATTTCAACTTGTATTGAACAATCTGGACCGCTCCAACCCGGTTCGCAGTAACACCTGTTCATGTTTGTACATGACTGGAAAGGAAAAAATATTAAAATAGAATAAGAGATTATTTTTCTTTTGTTGTTGTTGTTGTGTGTCTGTATTTTATTTGAATTTTTTTCGAATTTAAAAATGTACTAACCCCATGTCCAGAACATTCAACATTATTGTTATTTGTGGGACATTTAGTTTGGTCAATATGTGGCAAGAGACTGGAACATGTTTGATTAAGGCAAATGTGATTCTCTCCGCACGGTGTTCCATCCCATACTAAGCCGACATGGTTCATTTCTTGTGAATTCCCAGGTGATGTCTTGTGAATTGACCTGCAGAATATTCCATACAAATTATAAAATAACAATGTTTGGTGTATGTGTTTTTGTTGTATCTTACTTGCATTCATATTCCATTCCTTTTAGATAGATACTCGTTTTCGAATGTGATTCTTCTGAACTTGTGATTGGTATAAGTTTACCTTTCTGGCATTGTAAAGTGCCGCATTTCACATTTTCTGGTTTACATTTCAAATACGTATTGCTGTTATCACTGCCACTAACACTACCACAATGTCCGTTAATGGAACCTTTAGCGTTCAATTGTTGAAAACAGATATCGTGTGCCGCCTTTCCGCCTGTTAAATATTTCCAAAATTATAAGATTGTTTAAACACACTAAATCGAAAAGAATAAAATGAATGTCGTTGTAGTAGTTGTACGTACCATATCCCCAGATATTACGACATTGTACCGTCAATGTCGGACAAACGCCATTAAAGCAATATCCTTTGTTGGAATCACCGCAAGGAGAGCCATTCTTTTTATATACGTCGTTAGGACAATCTCCTGTTTCACCCGAACAATATTCAGGTAAATCGCATTCATTGGTAGATTCACGACAAACATAACCTTTATGTTTCAACATACAATTTTCACAGCATGGTCCAGTAGCGCATTGGGCCTCTTTCGTTAATTTGCAAGTAATTGGATCACAACAAGGATCAACAGTTGGACATTCTTCAATTGTACCACAATCACAATCTTCACCATCTTCAACGATACGATTACCACACTTTCTACGGACCTACATTAAATTTAATTCGACAAAAATAGAGTTGAATGGTAAATAATAAATCGTTTACCTCTAATTCGTTAGGTTTATTTAGAAGACAGATACCATTGCCAGTTCTCAATCGATCAATATAATCCGATTGACTGCATTCGGAGAATTTATAAGGTTGTACATTATCTAATCCTACAATAGCTTGTGCCATAATGCAACCATGCCAGTCTCTACAAAAACACTCTTTGCGACCATCATCGTGTCCCATACCAATATTATGGCCGATCATATGTGCCATCGTTCCAGCTAAAAGATGTGGTTCATATGTGTTGATATCGACACTGATACCAACAGCTTTCGCTGTACAAACTGTTGCTGGCACTGCCATGCCAGCTTCACCACCAACAAATACTTCACCTGTCAATAATTGTGTTGTATCTTTGTCGATTTTAAACAATTTTCTCGATGTATAATCGTTAAAATTCGACAAAGCTCTACCAATATCTTGATTACGATCGATCTGAGCTTGATTGCCACCTTGCCAAGTTTCAATATAAACAACAGATACTCTAGTATTCAATGTACGAAAGTATAAGTCAGCAATATTGGCTACTTGGATTGAATCATGGACCACGTCAGTTCTAGTACTACCATTTCGTTTCTCAAACATTGCCTTATCAATAACTATTGCTGTTTCTATATATTTAGTAGCGTCACGGATATCGCGTTTTATACGTAGATTAGATGTTGGTAAAAAACCAGAATGGGCATTCAGTCGCCATTCCATATTGCCGGAATTTGCACAACCCTTATTTGCATTTGTACGAGCTTCAAAGATCACGTGTGGATGTTTCTGCTAAAAAAAAATAAAGCTGTGCAGTCACCGGGTGTTCATAATTATAAAAATAATATGAAAATTTTACAAAGGTACACAAAATTTATAATATTTTCTTGTTCAAACAAATTTTATTATATGAGAATACGATTTTTCTCGCACAAATTACAAAACAACGACAGGAACAATCAATTGGACTAAAGAATATATATAGGTATTGGTCTTCCGATAAAGCTTTATTGGACTGTTCGTCTTCCGGTAATGTTGAAAGCATTCCGAAAATGGGCTCTGAATTCCGGATACCCATATAGTCAATTACGTTTGAATAATTGATATTGAAGTAAAAAACTTTATCAGATGATCATAATATGTGTGTATGTAATATGAATAAAAAAACCTCCTTTTTAATTGCATCCCATAAATCACTAAGGGCCAGTATTTCCACCTCCCTGTAAAGTAGCCGTTAGTCTATCTGGCAGATAAAGTTCCCGTTAACAAAAACTGCGTCTTTCCACTGCCCGTTAAGAATTAAAGTTCACTTTAATTGGCGTTATGTGGCTGATAAGTTGTCGGCTAGATGCGCTGGCCTCTAACTTCTTACAGGGGAGATTATAACATAAAATTTCCATCACGTTCATCAAAAAAGTGTTTGTATTTTATAAATTTTGTCGAAAAAAATGGAAATTATAGAAGACATTGCATCATTAGATTTTGAATTAAATGATATTGAAAGAAAGCAATATACCATACAATAAGAAGGCATAGGTATAGACCAGTGTTTCTTAAACTTTTTGATAAATGGAACCCTTTCCAATGTTCACTTTTTCCGTGGAACCACTGGTTTGTTTCATTAGTATGGTTTTAATATGGATTATTTGTAATAAAAGTGCCAATTTTTTTGAATAATTTTTATTTCATTCAAATAATGTCAAAAATTATTCCAAAATTTCTTAAAATGACTGATAAATAATGCATTTAAACAGAATTTAAATTTTAATGAGATGGATGGTACTGCTTTTTATTATCACAAATATGCTTGATGTTAGGTTTTATGGAGAGAGCCTGTTTTAAGCCACCTTTCTATTCTGCAATAAAAATTTATAAAACGATTTCAAAGAAAAAAAATCTAACGAGTTATTTTATTGAAAACAATAATTTTATTTAATCATTTTTTCAAAACAATACCTTTAGTATATTAATTAAAAAAACACTATTATTATATCACCAATTTTCAAATAACAATAACCAATTATATTTTTTATATATAAATATTAAGGAAGGAAGGACACAGTTAAGAAATAGTTAGCATTAGAAGTTGGCACCACTTTGTGGCTGTCTCATTTATTTCTATAAGTATAAGTGTAACCGAATTTGACTGGATTTATGAAAGATTCTTACTTATCACGGGTGAAAACTATTAACAGTAAGTTGATTTATACATAACTGCTTAAACAAGTTAATATATTTATTAATAGACCTATGGATTTTAAGAATAACTGTATAATAGTGTTGTCAGTCGGTATGAAATTAAAGTACTTACCTACTGCCCTACTGGTTTTCAACAAAAAAAACCTACTGATTTTAGAAAAAAAGTACTGATACAAGATGGTACTGATTCTCTGCGCTGTCGAGAACAAAAACGCACATAAAACGTCTAAAAGGGCCGGTATTTCCATCTCTCTGTAAAGTAGCCAGGGAGGTGGAAATATCGGCCCTAAGACTGGCATTAACACGGATATAATCGAAATGGAATCAACTCTACATTTTATAATTACGCCAACAGTCTTGTTCGCTATGTCGACAAAGAAAAAAAAATATGAGCGTCTATACATAAATTTTTCTAATTATAATTTATATCGTTTCTGTTTAAAATGGAATTAAGAATCGGTTAGGGCATCTGGTATTTGAGGGTGAGATTGTCTGTGGGTGAATAAAACAGGGGTAATAGCAATCCACTGATTAGAAACACGCCACTGTGACCATTAAAAGCGGATTAAGTTGTTAATTCCAACTACTTGGAGCGTAGAGTTTTGTATGTATGGACGATTGTAAAGGAGAACTTGAAGGGAATCTAGAGTGGAATGTTGGACTTTCAGGATGGTGTATAAACCACGAAATTTCACCGACAACAACTTTTATAATTTTGTGGTAATGTAGATTATATGATATTTCTATTGTTTCAACCATTGAAAATACAGAGAAAGGGAAGAGAAATTTCATAAATGGAATAATTTGAGGATTTTCCATGTAACACTTTTATTTTATATAGTTTTATACGTCTATTATATTGGCTAACAAAAGGCTCAACCAAGTACACGTCACATGTATAATTAGAAGAAAACACAAAAACAATCAGTTGGGCCTGGTATGGATCCGGCAAAAACATGTATTCGTTGTAAGGAATAATTGCGTTCTTCTGTGATATGTTCGATTTTTTTTAAAAGAAAACGGTGTTACTACTTTGGCCAAATCTCTATTTAATTAAAATTTGCTCACTTTGACAAAAGACGAAGAAAGTCCGTATTTAATCCTGATTACATTAAACTCAAATAATAAAAAATCCCCACATTGGAGTGGTAGAAATTGATTTTCATTCTATTGTTAGTGTTTTTCCTGTATTCTACAACTTTCCTGTTAATAAAATTCCGACTTTCACAAGAATTTCCTTGTCGATGACGTTACTAAATTAACATCTGATTGAAGGAAAATTCCTGTTAAGGTGATTTCCACTTGGGTTGTGTTATCGACAGGCTGAAGTGGCAGGAAACATAGGTTGACGGATATTTTTTTTAAGATATTACGGTTTTTAATTAGACTTAGGAATCTATGCAAACTTATTTTTGTATTTTGATGTAAAATTAGAACATTTCTTCTGACCGGAGATTGGCGTTTTAATTGTTAATGATGTTAGTTCCGCAATTTTCTCCACATATACACACACACATCATCAAAACTGTTAATATGTGTGTATGTACTGTATTTTAATTTCCGTTTATCACTAAATGCAATAATTGTAGTATATGTGTATTTTACAATAAAATACTGACCGAAAGATCACCACCATAGAATGGATGGATAACGAATGTTTCATTGCCCACATGGATAACACCACTAACACCATTACATGTATGGAAGGCTGCTGTAGCACCAGGATAATCTTGTACGGTCCCATGGTAATAACAGTGTTCGATATCCTGTTGAAAAAGAATACCAAAAGTTTTATAAACAGTTTTACATGATAATTCATCGAATACATGCCATTTTTTTTAAAAATACAAACAGCGAATTAAATTGCGACAAGGATACAATAGGATTATACATACAGTGAACGAAAAACGTCACGTTTTCCACGTTAAAACGAATTAGAACAATCAAATCTGAATATAAAGATCTATTCTGTGCTACTACTACAATATTGCAACAATAATCGTAAATATTGATATAAAGTTTTTCATTGGATTCAATCTGGTTCTTGTTAAATCGATAACGAAACACAAGAAACTCTATCATATAATATAGTGATTATTAAAATTATACTTTATTAAAACGTTACCCTCTATATCGATCATCGTTTTATCGTCTATATTTCGTTCAGTAATTGATAACGTTTATTGATGGATTTTAATCCGTTCACCTTCTCGTTACTTATACTGTATCCTCATTATCATATAGAGCAATTAAGCGTTAGAGGATTATTACAGAAATTCTAACCCGCTTTCGTTATTTGTACCTACAGCATCAACATTGGTTAGAACAACAATACACAACAAGTATTTACCACTTACTTACAAGTATAAATACTGCTTTTGACGTTTAGAGTTTTCGTCCTTGTAAAAATCTTTAACCAACAATGCCCCTTTTTGGTGATATAATTATACATCTGTCTTTTAAGTAATGGTCAAATTAATCTGATGTTGAGTAGTCAAGAACATTTATATAAATTAGTTTAATTAACCAGGTGGATGGTTGCTCGGATTAGAAACGGATTTTATTTCTTTTGAAAACATCAACAATCAACAGCATGATTTGCAGTTTTTTTGTTGTTTTAACTTGAACAATGATACTCTAGTTGTTGTACGTAAGCTCGTAAGTGGATAATGATGTTTCTCTCCGATCTGGCCTATATGTCTAGTTTGTTATTCTTCAATACATGATGATTACATGTCAAATTAATGCTTATCTCTTAATACTTCTTCTCTAATGATAATCTAAACGTTTATCAAATTATATCAAAGAGAAATATGTAAATAATGTGAATTATTGTTGTTGTCATGAATTATCCTTCTGTTTGTGTCTCCTTTTTTAATCACCTATAAGGCGTTGTGTGTAGACTATGATAAGGATAAGCTGTAATTAGCTATTATTCGAGTAATTATTGTTGAAAAAAAAATGTAATTAATCATTCATGTATATAAAACACGTCAAGTCTTTTTTTTTGTTAGTTTGTAGCAACATGTAATTATTTATCAATATATTAGGAAAATTTGTTATTCATTAAAAAAAAAACGCGTACATATTTAAATAATAGAAAACTACATCCAATAATAAAGGTGTTAATTTATTCATTTAGTCCATATATTGATGATAACAACTCTATAGCGATCATATTTGTTAATTATAATAAATTGTTATTTAATGCAAATATTCTAAGGAAATTTGAAATACATTGAATATTATCGAAATTTTAATCATTTTAGTTGGTCATTAAGTTATTATAAATATTAAAGAAAATAAAGTTATGATATTCATTATTTCAACAACAAACAACAACAACAAAATGGCAATGTTACTGTATTCATTTTTATCAATCATTTTGATGCCTTCCATTGAAGGACTACAAGGTAAGACTAAAAATTTGATGGATTCTCTTTTAGATATGTTTGATATTCCAGCATACAATGAGAGTGATGTTAGTTATTATGTTTACACGAAACAATTAAAAAATACATACTTGTCATACAATGAAAAATCGATAGAATTCGATCATAATGCTATTATTGTCTTTATAATCCACGGTTGGACGGAATCGCACACAAAACAATGGTATGCTAACTTGACCAATGCATATCTATCAAGAACCGATGCAATTTACAATGTTGTTCAAGTTGATTATAGGAAACCGGCAGCCCAAAGTTATCCACTCGCTGTAGCAAGTGTTAAAAATATCGGTAAATTCTCTACAATTTACAATTATTATAATTAATTAATAAATTTGATTTATAATAATAGGTGATTATATTGCAAACTACATCGTGGAACTTATACACAAATCGAATATTCCTTTGGAAAATATTCAAATAGTTGGCCATTCATTGGGCGGGCAAGTAGCCGGCTGTCTTGGAGCTTCAATACAGAAATTACTTGGTAGATACTCAAAATTAGATTTTTCTTATAGAGACACTACTGTATTGTTGGTTTTAAGGTCAAAAATTGACACGAATAACAGGCCTGGATCCAGCCGGTCCGTTATTTAATTTGAAATCGGTCGAAGAACGTTTAGATCCAACTGATGCTGATGTAGTATTAGTGATCCATACTGATGGTTTTGTATTTGGAACTCCTCAAACTTCTGGTACTGTTGATGTTTTCCCTAATGGTGGTAAAGGTATACAACCCGGTTGTCCAGGCCCAATAGTTGATGGTTAGTTTGATATTTTGATCGTTTCTAATATTGTAAATTGTCTGTTTTTTTTTTAGCATATTGTAGTCATCATAGGAGTTATGAGTATTTCATTGAAGCTGTCAAATATGGTGGAATGATCTCTACAAAGTGTACCGATTATGTTTCATATTGTAATGGAGTTTGTAAAAATGAACAAACTATTGATATTGGTGGTACGATTACAGAGGAAGATCGTGGCACATATTATCTAACTACAAATTCAAAACCACCGTATGCAAAATCTTCATAGAGCTACAATAAAAACGCAATAAAATATTGAATTGCCAAAAATTTACATAGAAAATTATTCTTTATGATTAACAACAAAAGCTATTAAAAATATTGATGTTTTATTGGTCAATATAGATATTTTTGAGGAGTGTTTTTTACTCCCTAGACATAATAAATCCAAAAACTTTCCTTTCCTCTTACAATTACCGTTGGCTTTGTTAGAATCCAATGGGTAGGTTTTTCTTTATAAGAATTCGGTGATTTTCATTTTAATATAACATCAAACATCATGATTTTTTGATTGTTATATTTGCAAAATATGTGAAATTCAATAAGTTCCCCTCGAAATGTTTTTTCACACGCATTCCTTAAGACGCGTTCTCAACAAGCGCGCAAAACGTTTGTAAACATTTGCAAATGTATTCAAACACAACAAATTTGGCCAAAAACTGGCAATCATTTGAAATCGGTACCTACATCAAAGAGAATTCGTAGGTCGTTCGCAAGCAGTGTGTATTGAAGAAAACGTTCAAGCATTAAAGTTTTTACCAACTTTTAGTTGAGCTGATAAACTAAAGAGTTTTCTGTATCTTGTACTTGAAAAACAGGATGTAGCAAAAATACCAACTTTTGATAACACGGGGCCATGTTTTTGCCACAGTCTTTAAAGTTGACAAAACACTGCCAAACTCACGATTGTATGGTACTTTGTTTGCGAATGCGCGCTTGTTAAGAACAAACAACATATCATCGAAATCGGCGAGGGACACCTGGGAATGTTTCCTTGTAAGTCCATAAATTCATTATAATTCGTCTAATATAAGAATTGATATTTTGTCCCTTCACGTCAAAGTTGAATTGACGAAGATCGATTTGACAGTGATATGATTGAGCATATTTTGGGAAGAAACTTTCTTTGAACGTGTTATATGCCTGATTCACAATTTCAAAAGAATACCCTAAAATTTCCACAGTTTTTTTCATGTTGGATTATTTGTTTTCTTTAACTTTACACGAAACACTTTGGAATTTGTAATTTCATCATTTGTTAACATACTGCAGTTGATCAACAAATTGTATCCTACTTCTATTTGAGCTTAAGACACCAGATTGAACTTGATATTATTGGATATTCCTAAAGGAATAGGGGAATAGCACTCATATTGGAATTGTCATTTCCTGTATACGACTACTTTTATTACATTCAAGTCTCTCTATCCTGGTTGTAGTATAGAAACAGGAAACTATATGGCAATTTAATATTAGTTGCTTCACTGATCTCTTTTATCCCAGTTTTGTGTTTGAGTTATAAAAGAAAAATGTAGACGAGACTATCATTCTACAAATGGTATTTGTTAAATCACATGTTTTAATTGTAATTGTTGAATTTGTTACAATTAAAAGTCGTTTTAATATTCATGAAAATGACAACAATCTATAACGAGTTTTTGTATAATTAATGCAGTTTATGATAAAATATACTGTTATGTATTTCCCGAAAATTTAACGACATTAATTCCCACAGATTGTGGCAGAATGTTCATTTCCACCGTGACTCTAATTGAATTTAATTTTATATAGATGAGTTTCGAAGGTGGATAAACTTCGTTAAAGGCAGCACATTTGGATTAGATGATCGTCAATGCAAGAAGATATTTGCAGCATACGACGACGATTTCGATTATTATAATGTGTAAAAGCTTTGATTTTACGGCTAATAAAAAGAGAGTTTCGTTACAAAATTAAATGTCACTTAATAAATTTTGTAACATTTCCAACTGTTTCTGGATAATTAAGCTTTTTTTTCGTTTCTAAATTATTATTATGGTTATTATTATACGTACCTGTTTGGAAACTTGTTCAGCCCCATTTGCTAAGAAATGTTTTTGCATGATGTTCGGCGCAATGAGTTGTCTACAACAAAACAAAACGAAACAATAATAAATCATCAAAATTCAGTACGGAAATGGCAAGGATTACATTTTCATAGAGAGGAAATACTCAATACCAAATTAGTCCCTATATAATGAATCATTTTTTCGCCATCCTTTTCTCTTCACTTTTTTTTTGATGAACCAATTAGATTAACATTGCAATCTCTAAATGAGTTATCCAATTTTCCGGCACTTTTTTCTTTTAAAATGATGAGAACAGATTAATCTGTTACCATCCAAATTTATCTGGACGTATTTACAATCCGCCAATTAATTTATCAAAGTAGAAGTGTGAAAGCTTCACTACTCCCTAATAAACATTCAACAGCACGCAATGTTTGTCTAGTGAATGAAAATTCATTACGTATATTGTAGGCGTACTAAATTTCAAAAATAACATCGGTTCTTTCGAAAGAAATAGTTCGATTGCCGTGAAATTGATCAGTTGAATTTATTTGACTAAATACATAGTTGAAATAGAATGAAAATTCGATAAAAATAAAGGATAAACGAGAAAATTCAATTTATTCTTCTGCTGTAATTCGATGTTACTAATTAAACTTGAGCACGAAACGGTGATGTTTGTAATTTTATTCGATTTCATGTATTTTTATTTTTAAACAGTTTCGAAAATATTCTATTCATTTCGATCAACAAAGCAGTTTAACGATCTATTCAACATTCAGATATAAACTAAATTACGATGAATAATTAACCATGTCTATTATTAGTAGTCGGTCGAACGTCAATTATAAGTCGATATATGAATGATACTTGACATGACAGCAGGAAATTGTGCTGCCATTCGGTCTTTGTGTTAGTTTAGAATTTTAACATTGCTATAATTAAATTTGACCACTGTCTAGTTGTGTTTTGGTGTCCAATAAAATCAAGGCGATTACTATTGAAACGTTCTCAACTAACAGTCACGTTTTTTTTTATTTATCGAGTTTCATCATTAACAAAGTTGAAAATTGTCTCGGCAAGTTTTTCATGATATTTCACCAGTGATGAGAGGAAAACGTTGTTCAATTTGGGGCAAATTCACAATGGTTATTTATCAAAATTACCATTCTGCTTGTATGGAGATTGAAGATGAAAAGTGAAACAATGGTGCGTGTGTGTTTGAAAAGCCACAGATTCGTTTCGTATCTTATCGTTTTTATCAATTTTTCATCAAATCCACCACTTTTGGGGTTTTGTTATCAATATATAACAAGCTTACAACCCTAATATTCTACATATAGTCCTTTTTCCTTGCCCTTGTTGTAGTATGCTGGACCATCCCAGCTCGTATATGGGGGTGTTGGTGGAGAGTCGACAGAATAAAAAAAGGACTGGTGCTGAGGTTAAGAAGGCTTCTCTAGACAGTGATTGATTGTTAGTTTTCCTTTCGTTTCGTTTCGAATAATATAAGAGGGCTTCACGTATTACTACAGTCTTGAAGCATTTCTACAGTTTTCAATTTGTGTTAAAGAATTTCAGTTTGAACATTTCCGCTTGATGAAAAGGAAGGAAAAAAGCCACATGAACGAATTGAATATAAGGCACACATATATGAAAATTGGTGAATTTATTTATGATTTTTTCTTATCAAAGGATATAAAAAATAAGGGTTTTTTATTAAGGCTGTAAGCGTATGTTTATATCAAAAAGTCGAGTATATGTTTGGGACACGTTTAATGTGTTTTATTTTATTTTTATACTCTCGTTCCCTCTTAAATGCACGTTGACAGTACTGTATAGATGAGTTTCGTGTTTGTATTTGAAAATAAATACACAATACTTTACGGGAAGTTGTTGTTTGTTTGGATAGGAGTTCGTATTGTTGTAAGCACACGTGTTCTAAAACTCCGTCACGACTGTACAACTCATTTCCTGCATCATTTTTCACACACATATACAGACAAGTCCCCTTTTCCACACGTTGTTACTGCCTTGAAAAAAAAAGCTGGACATACTGACAACATCAAACCTTGATGAAATTTATTGTTACTTTGGAAAATTATTAATAGGAGAAAAATAAAATGCGAAAGGGTCGTTTCGCGTTGGAAAATACGTACATGAAATATGTGTATGTGTTGAAAATCTATAATGTGTATGTATTGTACAGTTTTCACACTTTATTTGAACTACAGCAACAACATAACGGTAACGAGAACGGAAGCTTTTGAACCGAAATACCTTTTACAATAGCTTATATATATCATATATGACACGACTAAAATTGGTTGGTAATAAAAAAAAGAAGCACTACACTGTTGTGATTATTTTCTTATAATCAGGTGAGATTAACAAGTAATTTTTCATACCCTTTTTATCGTGAAATATTTCTTTTACAACCAACACACAAAACAAGCTTGTTTGTTAAATTAATTAAACAGATACGGTTGCTTTCAACAGACACTTTTTTCTTTTAACTCCCTCTCTCTAATTTCACACGGAAACATGAAAAAGGGTAAAGTGAGAGAATGATGGAGATTCACTAAATATTGAATAAAATGGTGAAAATACGATTTCATCGCATCCTCACACCCCATTTCTTTCTCTTATTATGTACAGAGGTGAGCTTAATGAATTTCAAGTTGTTTTACTTACGTGTTAAGCTCGAGATCCAAACGGAACTTATGGTTGAAGGCTTTGATGAGAAGCGAGGTGCGATGGAAGTGTTTGCCTGTCTGCAACAGTAACATACAATTTTGATTAAATTCGAACAGAATTTTAATTTAAATACAGCAAGAAAAAATATTAAACAAATAACTACCAGACATGTATAGTTTTGTTCAATTTTAATGAAAATTTGAATACTTTTATATATACGTCTAGTTTCGAACTTGAATTAGAGAATAATAATCCAATTGAGAATATTAATATTAGTTTGCAAGTTTAATACGAGCTCCACAACAAGAGATTTCTATGTAATGTTCTAGTTTTAACCGACTAACTATTAATGAATTCCATGAATATGTCTATTTACAAAGTCATCAATGTCTTAATTGACTCACATAACCGATAAGCTGGAGATTTATTTGACATTTTCTGATAGATTTTTTTTCAACATACCCGCCATAAACTGTCATATCAGGAAGATGAAACTTTTTATAATGGGCATCTAGGGAAAGTTCAAGTCATCCTATTATCGATCCATCAAAAAAAAAAGAACAGAATCATATCTTTAATAATAAAGATCAGTCATTGTAACTCGATTGTGTGTCACTAATCGTTGTAATCCAATGGTGAAATATTTTAGTCAAGTGCATTTCTTATCAATGTACATTAAATGTAAGGAAAAGAATAAGGGCTAAATAGAACAACGGAAGGCTTTTATGATTACGAGGAAGTAGAAGAAGACGAAAGTACTAATTATCGTTGAGCACTCCATTAAACTAAGGTTAAAGCATAATTAAATGGTTGTGGACGTTGTGGTGTAATTAAAATTAAGAGTGTAATGACGTCAACACCTGTAATACTCAAGGATTTAGAAAATAGAGAGAAGGGAAAGAGAAAAAACCATTTCTATTCCAGTTTAATCGAACAATCAATTTCAAGACCAACACAATTATTTACAAAGATCGTAGTATTGTTGCGTAAATTGAACTTGTATTTTAAATAAATAATGTCTGAAATAGGAAAAGATCGAATTTAGGCGTGTTTGTTTGCAATTGAAAAGTAGAAGAAAAAGAACAGTTTTATGATTTAGAAAAATTATCACTCGCTCAGTAATTAAACGCTAAAATTCAAGGATTAGCAACAGAAAATTGCTCTAGTCCCCTCATCACAGAGTCTGTTTGAGTGTAACTTTGTTAGATAAAGTTAAACATGTCAAGTATTTGGGAATCAAAAGATGTGCTTTTTAAGAGGATTATGTGGATGATGCTGAACGAAAGAAAAAAATCTCTTCAATTTACAATCAGATCAGAATTATTATTGGTATTTGCTCATTGCTGAGTCTGAAAAACACAAAGTGTAATTTTTAAATAAAGAACCGGCTCGATTATTGCCCCCCAACGATTATTTATCGAATCTATTAAATTTCCACTGAACGTTGTTTGAATTTAAGCTGTAGGTAGTAGGAGTAGATTAAAATTAATAAAGCATAAATGTAATTTATAAATAAAAACAAATCTTGATCGACTTTTATGGACTGTCTACATAAACACACACACTATGTATATGATGTAACGTAACTTTTATGACACGAAAACATAGTTATTGTTACAAACTCATATTTATTCATGAGTGAATCAGTATAATAGATCAGTAATAACAAACAAGCCATAAATTTTATATTTTTCAATCAGAAAGATTGACAGAAGATTTATCTTCTGATATGAAAATCTGCCAATAATTTCTATCGGCTTGTTTCCCAGGAAAAGTTGTACAAAAATTTCCAAAAAAATTACAATTCAATGAAGATTTAAAGCTATTGTTCATCTACTGTTCTACTTTTCTTAAAGTTCTCGTTTATAGAAATTTTCTGTTCGTCACCGATGACGTTCAAACTCATTTGTCGATCGTTTGACAGCTACATTCTACCCCGATAAGCAAACCTTGAAGACTATTTATCAAAACTAACTGTGTTCCCCATCCACAAAACCGTCGAGGAAAAATCCCGCCATCCGTTTTGCGTTCTCACTCTCATCATTATTATTGTCGTTATTTTCGTCACAGTCTTCCTTTTTCTTTGTGTGTATGTGTGAACTTTTTAACTCTTTTAGTGAAATTGTGTAAACTGTCAACGATTCTGAGAAGTTTAATTGGAAACTTGATGCTGTTGACAGGGTGGCAAAAATGCAATTGAAGAAAACTCGTTTAAGGGGTGGAATATTAAAATGAATGAAGTTGTTAAATACATTCATGTATGCGTGTATAGTGTATACATCTATTGGGGGGTTGTGAATGTATGCTAAACATGTGGATGATTCTGAATCTCACCGCAGGCGGCAGCATAGCCACGAGCACCCGTTCCCCTGGTAACCACTTGCTCTTAATTGAAAACCAACCTGATGACGAATCAATAAAGAGAACGAGAGCACCACGCCCAAGTTGACGGCATGCTTTATCTCAAAACAGTTTGTTTAGGTTATCTTTTCTATGTAATTTTTGTTACATTTTCTTCTTATTTTTACAATTTCTATGCAAACAGATAATTGATTTGCATTTATACGGGAAACATATTGTAGTTGGGATGTAATTTTGGTGGATGCGCCGGGATTTTATATTTCCTTGCAATTTTTCGAATTTTATTTAAAATAATGCTATCAAATAAATTCAGTACAGGAATAATATTATATTTAACATTGTTCTCGAACATTTCACAATATCCTGTTCAACCATTGGTGTTATTATGCAAATCGGTATATACTCATATTTTCTACACATGTTCTTGGTATAAAAACATGCTACATCGACGTTAAAAGGAGTGATAGAAGTTGCTATATAATAACACAAAGCTCGTCGATAACTCGAGTAAAACAGTTAAAGATATCTTAAAGCTAATTGTTGTAGCATGATAATGACGATTTAAAAGCACGTCACTATTTTATAATGGTAAACAATTTCGTTTAGTTTGATAACTTTAAATAGATCGTGTTCCGGCAAAATTTGGGTTAAGCTTACATTAATCTAGTCTATACGCAACGATTAACAGCGACAATAAACAGGAATTCGATACTTACCACTATAATAACTATCCCCATAATGGTATTTTATTTAAAACAATTTAATTCAAACTAACAGAATTTAAAGATGGATTTTTAGATTAAAAGTTTACATTTTCTATGCAACTTGTATTTAAAATAATCTCAAACTTCCATTCGGTTGGAAATATAAAATATTGCCATAAAACAGCAAATGTAATCAAAAAAAGGTGCGATTTATTCTTCCGATCGATGTTTGTTAATGTTTTGTAAGTTATACGCCAAACAATTGTCTTGTTGTTTGTAGAATTGTAGGCCTAGTGTATTAATTACCACAACAGGTGGCTGGAGATTTTCATTTGTCATGGATGAATTCGAGTTGGACAAGTTGGAGACTGTGGATATTGATGTAGAAAGAACTAAGTGGCAATGGCACGCAAACAGTCAGACCTACATCAGTAACAACACCTATTTATTAAATACGAGAATGAATAACAAAACCAAACCAAAGTATAAATCATGAAATGTATTTTATTTATGGTGATTGAAATCGTATTTAAAATCGTTACCAGGATATTTGAATCGTCTCTAATTAACTTTGTATCTAATCAATGGTGGTTGTGCTATCAAGTTATGAGGAATAGCCTTTCTGTCGCCTATCCATACCATACATATACACACAATATAATGACTACAATTCAGACTAACAATTCCGAAGCGACCACATACACACAAACATTTATAAATTGATGGTTGCTATAAATTTCTAGAAAAGATTAATTGTGCGGACTCCCTCATATGAGCGATTAAATTTGGCCGTGTGTATTTGTTCGTTCGTCCCCTTTATTTGATAACTGTAAATTTTTACAATTGTTTACTTTTTCATTTACAATCAGAGCGGACCGATGATTGCCAGCCATACACTTGAAATATTCTTCTAAAGAAAAATTTTATGTACATACCAAACACATCTACTATATACATATTTGGAAATTTACTTTAACAAATTGTCGATATATTTTTGATTTGCTAGTTCGTTTCGGATGTGAAAATTTGATTACACTCTATTGAAGTTAGATTTCGTATTGAAAACTTGACATAGACAAAATATGCAGAAATATTGGTATTTCAAATGTACGCCTCTAGGGTGAGTTTATACGTGGATATGTTAACTTCTATTCTATCCATGGAAGGGGGAAAAAAAACGAAGAAAATAGGTCTGAAGGTGGAATTCTTCACAGATCTGCACGTAGAAGAAACAATGAATTTCGAATTCTATGATGTACTCCAATAATAAACCATAACACATCAATATTTGCTTAATATGGCCAACATTTGTATTGAAAGCACGCATGAACTGCATGTAAGACTGGCTGTTTTGTAACAAGAATAAGATTTTTGCTACATAAAAAGTTGTCATTTTTTTTTAAAAGATTTGCTCATTTATTACCATTGATTTCTGATCCACATCAGAGGACGTTCTCTTTATCTTTTCCTACAATTCACTTATCTTCATCTGAATTACTTAGAAAGATATTGATTTTTAATTATTTCAATTACATAATACATCTTTGTCTTTCTAGGTTGTGTTATTATTGAAATAAATACCGTTTATAGTGAGGTGGTCGAAAAATGGAACCGGATCTGACTGTGTGAGACAATAAACTAGGTTGTAAATGTTGTTGTTTTTTTTTTGTTCTTTTTCTTTTGTATTTTACAATAGACGAACATGGGCTAAAAGGTGGTACAACTAAGTGCACTACTATATCTATAAGAGCCCCATCAGCACTCTGTCAACTTAATGGCATCCCAACCCCGGTCAGCTGTTGTATCTTTCTACTTATTTGTTTTTTCCGTTTGGTCGGATTGTGTGGAAACTTATGGCTTTTATACACGCCTTTGGCTTTATAACCATAGACACAATGAACAAAATTAACAGTTTCTCCATTAAGTCGTGTTGTTATTGTTGTAATACAAAAAACGCCTTCTATTTGACTTATTCAACACGAAACGATAGCAAATATTTATCATAATTCTTTAAATTTGAACAATGAGTTTATTTAAACTACTTTCAATAGAGACGTCTATTTACATTTATAATTCCAGTGTTGGTGAATGAAATAGGACGAAAGTCGACGGAAAGTTTTAACTAGCTGTGATTCTAAATATGAATTCATATTCTCATTGTGCATGAAATCTTTAAAACTAGATTTATTTTAT
The DNA here is from genome assembly GCA_039776855.1 of Mylabris sibirica. Classification (NCBI taxonomy): domain Eukaryota; kingdom Metazoa; phylum Arthropoda; class Insecta; order Coleoptera; family Meloidae; genus Mylabris; species Mylabris sibirica. Next base: position 3,859,583 of record CM077843.1, read on the forward strand.
GCAAATTATTCTCTATTATCATTTGTAAAATAATGGAAAATCTTTGAGTTTTTCCGGTAGGGGGTATGTGGGGGATAGGAGGGTTGTGAAACGTGAAACTACACCATATCCTTTAAAACGCAATAAAATCCACTTTATTCTCCAACTTACAAGCATTCTATTACTACAATCAGAATTTTTGTAATTACCGTTTTTTCTTTGATCTATGTTGAAAGAAAAGAATGAATTTGACGACTACTTTGCATATATAAAAGAAAATCATTGAATAACAAATAAATTGCTGTTTGAAATAAACGTTTCATGAAGGCAACCTATGGCAAAGCTAAGCAATTTCAATTTTTGCTGTGAAACAAATTGAATTACAAAGTGAACTAAAAGCAGTGGTTATAGTATTAAAATCTACAAAAATCTATTTAATATATAAATAACAATGAGAATATTCATATTTTAGTAAACGTATTCGTCTTGTTAGCGATAAATATTCGTTACCGTCTTTATATATTGGATGTTAAATAAAACAATTAGTGTCCACTTGACTTGTTTTAACGAGCCAAAGTGTACGAATATCGTCTAAAACAGAACGAAAACAATTAAAATGTATACGGTAACAACAATATCTGTTTTGTGTTTTGAAAGAATACGTAACAACAACAATAACAACATTAGAATTTATGTTAGCATTTGTAAATTGTTTGTAACTCGTGTATTTATTCTCAGTACTTTTCATCTCATTTAAATGAAACAACAACTAAAATAGACATTTGACTGTAAATACAACTTGCAAATTTCTAGATCAACTTGACAGAAAATCTAAAGATGTCACAGTGAATTGTAATGACAATCTGTGATAGTCTAACAAGATTTCGACTAGAATCGAATTAAGTCACGTACAGAATCTATTGTGATTGGATATCAAAAGCAAATATAAACAAATCAATTTATTTGGGGAAAGAATCGATTGAATAACGGATAGAATCATATTGGAGATAATTAAACTAGACAGGTATTGACATAATGTTGAATAACAATAGTGTTACACCATCATCACCACTACAACCATTCCCGATTAATGCACACCTATCCCTATACATTTCATACCTTTGGTGGTTGATATAACAGTGCGCTTTACGTTTCCTTTCTGTAGAATAGTATGAATTATTGCAAGGTTGTGATGCATGGTTTCCTTTCCGTAACTATTGAAACTGTTCCAAGCTTCTCCCTAAATGTGATGCATCAAGTTTTGCCGGTGGTGTGTATGAATGGATAGAATCCCTTTTGAAATAGCCTGAGAAATTGTCTGCTATTTTTGAAAATCAATAAAATTAACGACAAATAATAACATATAACAATGTTTAATTTTATGCATTGCATTATGATGATCTAATCAAAATACAGGTCGAAAGCCAATATGCCAATATCCAGTCTTGTGTCTCGATATTGGAAAATTAATGGATAGATAACAGATTTCTTGATTAGAACCTGTGGCTTACTGAATATTTATTGGAACATTTTCGTATCGAATTTAATGAGACACTATACATACACATACTACTACAGCAATTTTGTTGTTATTAAACCATTTATTTTCCAGAGTTGTCCAAAATAAAAAAAAGATTGCCGGTGATTGTGTTCGAACTCGAACTCCACCAGATTTGATTGAGCACCATACACAGATAAAAAACAAAACGTGGAGAAGAATTTTCAACGTCTTCAATTACAATTGAAAGCAACATAAACAACAACAACCAAAAAGGTTGAGAGTAACTAAACTTTTTAGTAAACTTGAAGTGATTCATTAATTGTACAGTTGAAAACTGTTGACGGTCTTCTCAAATTGTCAACGAGTTGCCTTTGAATTCCTCCTAAATTTTCCACAAATTTCCCGTCGTTTTGTTTTGCCCTTTTCACTTTCGATTATAAGATGAGACGTGTACGTCTGTGTGTATGTGTAAGACGACAGGAAATAGTATCCCTTAGGTCACATTTAACGGTTGCCATAGATTATGGAAGAAAGACGACACTCTACGGAACCGTTATCAGTAACCAAATCGTCAATAATGCCTCAGATAAGAAAATACACTCGTTCCTGTGGTCGTTGTGAAAGTGAAAAGAATCACCATGGGATATGATACTTGTAAATTTTCAACGTTACCTATAAATTCATGTTTATTATTGTTATGTATTTGAGTTTTGAAGGTAATTGAAAACCTCCCTTTTAAGTTCATCGCCAATATTCGATATTTCTAACAATTGTTACAGTTGCCAGTTGATTTTAATTTGGAATCATTATTCAAAAAATAAACGTGCATTGTATGTACATTTCGATATTGAAGCGATTTGATTCAATTTTAATTGGTGTTTACTGTCAAATTTTGCGATTTTATCCACATCGTAATGTTCAAATATACTAATTGGCGTTTCCTTCGATATTTCTCTTAACCCTCCTACCATTATATAAGGATTTTAATAAAGTGTTGGGTGTAATGGTTGGTCATTAAGTGGGTAAAACCTTTTTATAAATCGTTCGATAGAATCGAATTATTGTTGTTGTTAGTCGGGGGCGGTAACAATAACGATTTCCATTCATTTTTGGCCATTTGAAGAGAATCCGATCCAATTTTCGTTTGATAGTAAACAGTGAAGACAATAGTAGAAAGAAATGTTTGTATTATTTTTTACCAAAATCGAATCGATGAGTTATGTTTGGAATGACGATTATCTTATCAATTTCGATCAGTATTTTTTTGTCTTTCGTTGATTCACTATATCGGTAGAACATTGAATTGTAAATTGTAAGTCTCTTGTGGGAGCAAAAACAAGGGAAAAAATACGAAAACAGGGTAATTGTATTTATGCAGCTAGATAGAAAAAAAATATTGATGTAGAATTCGTTCTCTGTTTATTTTCCATTACGACTATACGAAATGACGACTTGATTATAAATATCAACGATACTGATAATAAATACTATCAATTATATGTTTATTTTTTGAATTTTCAACGAAAATCAACAAAATAACATAATTTTCAATTGAACTTACTTTGGATGAGCGCCCACGGCCTTGGTATCCTCCATCGCCCTGGCCTCTCTGTAAAGATAATTTATATTTATTTTGATCATACAAACACGAAATACAAAAAAAAAAACAACAACAATAATAATACAAAAATTTCCGAGACGGCATAATTCTATTGTTTGCAATACAATTGTTTTGTTTAGTATCACACGTAATCTGTCTTGTCCTTTGATTCAACTTACTCTCTATTTATAAGAGTACAAAACTTCAGTTTTGTATTGTTTTCAATTATACGTTTTATGGAACAAAGGAAAGACTAATGAAGCATCCCTCTATACCACATTACTAATTAAGTTATTTCGATCTAATAATATAGCCCTATACTGAAGCTAATTATTTCTCATGTAACAACAGTGATTGTTTAGCACAATATTAAATTAGTTTCTTATTGTTTATATTACAAAATAAAAAATACAATAAAAACGAAATTATTCATACATTTCAATAATATTGGCAAGTTTAACGCTGAATTAAAACCAGCTCAAATAGCAGAAGGAATTCCAATCGAATAGAATCAAATTAATTACATGATCTACGAGTTTCTAACATTTACGTCGTATTGGGCTTTGTAACAATGTCTTTGTAAATTGATTTAGAATCTTATATACTGCAGTATCTTTAAGTTTTCTTTCTTAACAATAGAGTTTTCATCCGTCATCGATTCGTTAGAAATTTTCCGTTATACTTATAACTTATAAAGTCTAAACTCAATACCGTATGATGCGATTCTTACGCTATTTCTGAAAATAACGGACCAATAAAAAACTGTCGATATAAACCACGTGATCCAATGCACACTTAAGTTAATATGGCGGATATCGATCAGCTGATCGTACTGTTAATAGCGCTGATCTCGATGCATATACCTAATATATTGCGTAACAAACGAAAGGCATATTGGAATAACCTTTATGTTCCTGTACTATGTGTCCACATAATGAGAAGCTTAACTTTAAAGAAATATCTTACCGAAAAGAATACTTTTCTTAGATACGAAATTTAATATTCATGACCCTAAAGGATAGTTAATCAAGTCTGTTAAACGATGAATCTTTTACGTAAAGCGAAAACGCTGTTCCGTTATAATCTGGACCGTACACTATAAGACTATAACGTAACGTATTGGCGGCGGGCGAAAGCTTTCTAATAAAAGAGTTTATTTTGCGTTTTCGATTGAATACTCTTAAATTATCGATAACTGACTTTTACGTTAGTGTCTTTACCTGTAGAGAAGAACAATGACACTGTTATTCTATGCGATCCATCTCCAAAATTAATTAGAAAGAATCTTGTTCGCTCAATGGAACATAAACATATTAATGTATACCTTATTGTTTTTCTTCGTTATTGTTGTGTATAAAGATAAAATCTGCTTAGATAGCTGAACATTAGAATCATGTCACATATTTCTTTCTTTTTTATACTACTACTACGACTAAAGAAAAATCATAGTTAAAGCTGCCATAGATCACGTGCAAATGGTTGAAATGCTTTTTTCGTGTGCTGACACGCTCTACTAACCACTAACAGTTCGTGGCATCTTTAGAAATATTTCATCTCTCTTTCTCTTTCTCGTCGTTTTTTTTTTATATTACCACATTTTTTAATGAGTACGGTAGTATTTGTTTTGAAATTTTAATATTAAAATTTCATTCATAGGGAAGTCTTTCAAGCAGCAATGTAAGAGAGTAAATGAAGTTTTAACAGAGTTGATTCAACTTTATAATTAAAAGTTGCCAATAGAATATCGACACGTGTGTTTTTCATCGATTGAATATATTTAAGAAATCACAAAAATTTGGTAATAAAATCTGCTTAGATAGCTATAACAAGTATTAAAAATGTATCACATTTTGCTTGTCGTTAGAAGAAAGATCACGGCTAAGGCTGCTGTAGATCACGTACGAACACTTAAAATGCTTTTTCAGTCGTTGTTGAAACGTTCTGCTGGTTTGCCAGTGGTTTGTGGATCAAGGATTTTTATAAAAATCTGGATTCAAGTCCATAAATTCCTATCAATTATCTGATTTCCATTAGTAATGTGTATCTTTTCAATTTTCGATTAGAAATGAATTTCATTGAAACTCTAATATCATAAACGACTTATACAAACTTACATAATGTAAACTCAAGTAAATTCTTGATTGGGAGTCTGCAATTAGGACGTACTTTCACACTAGATTTTGTGGTAAATATACGTTAGCAATAATGTACAATATAGAAATTTTGTATCTATTATTCGATTATAATTATTCGCTATTTGAATTTGATGATTAAGAAGAGTGACGACTATTGAATTTGCTTCAAGCCAAACTACAAGCTTACAGTTTAATTTTAATCAGACATTAATAGTTTTAGTTTCATAATGTGTGTTATGAGTATACAGTCGACACTCAAGTTTCGTTATTAAATTCTCTATTAGAATATTAGTGAATAAATGAAGCTTTTAACAGAAAACAGATTGATCAAAAGAATTGGAATTGTTACAATTTTTCATAAATTAATCTAAACAAGCTTAATTAAGTTCATGTTTACAATAAATTATTCAACCACAATTAGTTCACTGAAATTTAATTAACAATATTTTCTGTTGATATTCAATTAACAACAATAATTATTAATAATAAACAGAAATTGTTCAAGTAGTTTACAAAACGAACAATTTTCAATAGATGAAATCAATAATTGATTCGCCTATAAATTCTACAATTACCGTTTAAAATTTTCAAATTCCACAAATTTATTGTAGTTTAAAATGTTTTTATTGTTTTACCAATAAAAACCTTAGACTCCGGAGGATAAATTTTTAATTTTTCTAATCAACATTATCATTGAATTATTATGACCTGGTCCATTTTTATAGCATAATAACAATTACAAGAAGTGAATTATTACATGCTTTGTAAATTTAAATTTTTGCTCGTTTATTCTTACTACAACACAATGTATATAGAAGAGAATTTTATGTTTTCCGAATCATCGAGTATTGCATTTATTCATAAACTTCAGTCGTATTTCAAAGGACAATACAGTTAGAGAAAGGTGAGGAATGCAGATCTAAGGCTTGAATATTTAACATGCATGACTTTATTTAGGGTTGGTCCTGATATGTTTATTATTAATTTAGATCTGTTGATGTTTTTTGCCCCCTTAGATTGGCTCTTCCTTAAATTAGGATACTTGTGTTTATATGGATGCGCTGGTCCTGAATCTAGCCGTCGAAATAAGGTATTTAACCGATTTTTTTTAAGAGCAGATCCTTTAAAGTGAGTATAATAACTTGATAAAATTTCCACTTTTGTTGGCTTCTGTAGGACACGTGGCGGCGTAGGAGGGCTTTCAAAGTAGAATATCTCATTTTTACAATGTCTGGCCGAGACATGAGTACAATTTCGGCCCACTTCTCTATTAAAATATAGAAATTTGATGATGGTAAAAGTTGAATTCAACCACCTACACAATATTTGAATGAATTCAAAACATATTTCTTTAATTCATCGATATTGTTACAAGATAATATCTACTTTCGCTTAGATGATAACCTTTGAAGAGGATAATAATATAAACGTTCTCTTTCAAGTATCTTATTTGGAAGAAATATTTGGAATTTGTGGAATATTACGAATATTGATCATTTAAAGATATGGGTAGATTTGCTAATGCAATGACTTGTAATTAACAAGAAATCTCTCTGTATTATTACAGTATTAAACAGGATCTATATAGATTTCATAATAGTGAACGCTTGACCAATTTGAATTATTTCAGGCTAATAAGTTAATCGATTAGTAGTACACACATATATACCCACACACAAATCGTTAATCTAGGATGAAAATTAGGGCGCGGGTGGATCTATGTCCGACCCATATACTTGTTATTCTGTATTAAGCTCTCATGGGCTTCCCTCGGTTTCCGTTTCCTGGCTGGGTATTGCTCTGACACCCTTTCATCTTCGCTGACTGTAAATTATTGTACTCCCAACACTCATTCCCTTAGCCATCAAATGTGCTTGCAGCTTGTTTTTTTTCCTACCCCCTTTAGAAAATCCTAGATATATATATATATATATATATACATATACAGTATTATAAATCTCGCTTAACTGTATCTACTGTCATCTTGTCTAAATGATCACAAGTGTTGCTAAGAGTAATGCTTACAATTATTTGATTAATACTAATGAATTTAGTTTTAGTTTAATTACGTTCTATTGTTTATAATGTAATAAAGCATTTAAATCAAATTGTTTGTACCTTTGACAAATAAGTACCAAAGTAGCATAAATCAAATATGGATTTCCATTAATTGGATTTAAATAATTAAACAATTTAGATTATAATAACAAGCATGTGTTTTAATGATGTTGAATGACAAACTCGAAATGATCATGATTTATGCGATAACAGATAGATGAGTGATACGGAAACAAAATAAAATTTGCAATGATTATATCCAAAAACAAAACGTATCTATTACAATTACTGTGAATTATTATCGTAATAACAATAATAATTTGGATAATAAATAAATATTCCATTTGTTAAAAAGAAACAAGCTTGAATAAAGAGGGTGGTTGTTGTTGTGTTTTCTCCACATTATAAGCTTGATGGTAAAGTTTTCGGGGTTGCACGTTGAAAGAGATCTTCATTATTTTTAATGAATACGGTGCCATTAAACTGTATTTGATAAACGAAATCTATATAGAATAGAACGATAATTAAATTAATTCAATTAGTGTTTCATTTAATCTAGTTTGATGAAGTTTAAGTTTCGCATTTGAAACTCTAAACAAATTTTATTATTTATTCATCAAACATATCTGTCATCGATATATTTATTTTTAAATTACCAACACAAACTAACAAGGGATTGGATTAGAAGTTGATGTAAAAGCTGTTTCTCATTTATAATTCATTTTAATAAATGGTAGAATGGACAATTAGTTTTAGAATTGCTGGTTAATTTCAAAACATCAAGCCATCAAAATTATTAGTAATGTAACAGCATCTATGCTGTTGTTTATTAAATGTTGAATATACATTGTAGTGCAACTGACGGTCCTTACAGTTTATGTCACGTCTCACTAGACATACCTACCTATATAACAACTATTCGTGATTAATTTCAACTGCGTCATAAAATTCTTGTCATTTACAGAACATGCTTAAAGTTGAGGAACACTACAATTAAGCGGACCGATCAACTTTTATTTTAGAGCTTTAAATAGTTGCATGCTACACTAGAGCACATTTACAATAATTGAAATATTGGTAGTTTTGGGATTTCTAATGTTTCTGAAACTATTTTAGGTAGTATGTCAGAAAGATGAATGAAACTGCATATTTAATGCTAACATGCATTAATCTAGATGTGAGCACAAACTGTAAGATGAATTTTCGTTGAAATCTTGATAGAATTGAAAAACAAAATATTCAATTTATAAACAAGTAATTAAATATTCTTAGCGTAAATTTTAGTATAACTGACAACATACGGATATGACGACTAGATCTTGTTATTTTTAGATTTTGATTTAATTAAGAACTGTTATAATTGGATTTTGTATACATTTAAAATGGGTTAATTTACAAATCAAACTCAAACAAAAGAGTAATAATTATATTACAAAGTTCAGTAATTTTCGTGTCGGTTGCATTCACAATCACTTGGATAGAATGAAATAAAAAAAGCATTGGTTAATTGTTTTGTTGTATTAAAAATGTACGAGTTACGACTTTACAAATACAAAAAATATTTTTAACCCTCCAATACTGATCGATGGAGTTGATGGAATGTAATGCTTTAAATGTATTCATTGTTCGTTAAATTAATTGAAATTTGAACTCAGTCAAATTTGGGTTGTTGTGACATATGGTAAATTAATCCAAACAACATCGAAATACATCTATACACATGTTATAGACGTATTTCCTTGTAATAAGTGTATATAGAAAGTTAATTCAATCGAGTAATATTTAATCAAAAATTATCCATAAATTACACCATTAAGCTAAATATAGATACGTTTTTGATTAATCGTATAGTGTATCAGCAAAATTTATAATTTTATCATTGCAAATTTCAATAAATTATTGAATGATAAATGATAGATATGGTATGATATTAAATGTGATGATAAAGTGCAATGACATACCGTACTCCGTTCTTTTCGTACCTTAGACGACCCTATCTCCCTAGTCGAGATTCCCATTTTCTTATGCTGACGCAGCTGTACAGGATAGATGATTTGATAATAATGAGAGCCAATATTGCGGACCATTTCTTGATTTTGTGTGTATTCACGCAAAAGTCGCTCCACCTCGCCTGCAACAGAATAGGAAAATTAAATAAATACATTTATTATTTCATTAAATAACAATAAGATAGTATGTATGTATGTATATGTGTTATTCTTTCATTATTTTGTAAATAACGGTCTGAAAAAGAAATTGCTTTTGGGCATTTTTCATTGTCAGACTACCGGTGCGAAACAGGAAGGCGGTAGAAATAACATAAATTTTCTAAATTTACCATCGGATGCAAGCCAACACAACACAATCATAATTTAACTCTATACTAGAAGAAAATCACACTAAATGTGGTCTAATATTAATCCAATATTAACTATATTTAGTTAATTAAATTAACGATAATATTTAGTGGTACGATGCAGTATAATAGGGTGAAAGAAAAAAAGAATATGGGGATGGAAACGATTGTGTTTGGAGGACGAGAAATAGTAAAATAGAGCCAGTTTGATAATAACAAATCCGGCTATTGTGACATGGCTTTGTTCAATTTGAATTCATAGTAATGCTGCGTTTTGTGTGAAATGGCATAACAGACAATAAATGTACAAAAAGAGCGGGATAGAATGAGGCATTGGTTTCTATTCAAACAACAACAACAAAAAAAAAAGAATTCTATACAATATAATAGTGAACACGAAAATATGGATTTTAATCACACTTTAATTTAATTTATACAAAATATGTTTAAATTACAAGATTTTCAACAATCATTTCAAACGATGAAAACAAATCACAACAACCACCAATATTAACTGAATTCATGTAATTGTAAGCTTTTTGACCCCAAAAATCTACACCTTGTCGATGATAAATGATAATATTGACTCAATCGAATTCAATTTATATAATTAAATATCATTTTGTTTACAAAATTATTATTGATGACTGCAATTTTCAAATATTTTATAGTTGTGCACAGTGAACGTTAAAATCGACTTAAAATTAATAGCACTTTTGTGTCGAGTTAATGCGTTTTTGAAGACCTCACTACGAATTTTTTGATTTATTTACCAATTATTCATTCTGTTTACTTCACTTTATATTTTTATTAACAATCTATATATAATTTTTCTAAAATTGATAAATTAATCCTAAAGTTTATTAAACAGTTTCAACAGTAATATTAATATGCTTTCGTGATAATTTTAACTGCACAATTTTAAATTTAAGTGGCCTACAAATGTTTGCTTGTTATTCACAATTCACCTGTGATAAATGTTGTTTTCGTACAATAACCACACGATGTTTTCATACTGAAAAAAAATATAACAGCAATTTCTATTTCATGAGAAATATTTATCCAAATTATTGGATACTTATTACTAATGATTATTATTATCAGAAATATGATTTGATGGCAGTAAGGAGCATTAATTTTCCCCAATGGCAATCATTCAAAGATCCAACATTGGCGTCTTTGATGTCTTTTGATATCTTTATGATCAAATAAGCAAAATAAAACTACCAATTTAATGTCTCAATTTCGTTTAAACACGTCTACTTTCTTATCGTTGCTCTATCAAATAAATAGACGCATTCTGAAGAAGTATTTTGTAGTTTACATAAGGTTCTTACCAAAAAAACATCCACCCCATCTATCGGGGTGTTTTTTTTTGGGGGGGGAATTACGGTACGCTCCTTTTATCCAAGGTTTTTTTCTTCAGTCGTTTGGTTATTTTGCTTTTCATTACAAATATAAAAGAAAGAAAAACCGTCAGTACAATTCCACCATAATGAAGCCCTTGAATTGGTTTCTGGAGAATTTCTGTTTTTTTTTCTCTTCTTCTCAGATACAGATCAAGACTTTATTGGATTGAATAAGGCGTCCTAATGTCTATGAATAAACAATAAACGACTATTGAATTGTATTGAGAAAGGACAGATTCCTGTACAGAGACTCAACGTTCTACAAATAGACAACAAAGGAACAGAAGAGATTGGAATTTATTTTATTTTATTGTAAAATAAAATAGAAGACGAATAGGACGACTTTAGCAAAAAACATTGAAAATTATATGTAGGTATATTGATTATTAAAAATTGCTATAAATTATAAATATAAATAATGATTTCATTTCGATTTAATTAATTTGTTTTTTTGCTATGATTTCATCGGATTGATGTTATCATTCCATTTATGCAAATTTGGCTAATTAATTTTCAAATATTGGTTTGGTAATTAGAGGATTTTACTAATCAAACCACCATTGGATCATTACTTTATCGAGAGAGAAAAATAGAACAAAAAAAATATTCTAAAATCTGTTATTTTCATCGTAACTTATCATAAGTGATTTTAAAATTTGATAATTTCATTCTATTGTTGACATAAAAAATCCACCAATAATTTATTTTGTTTTATGAAATATATTCTAGTAGTCAGTGATTGATGATGGCAATCGTTCATTGAATAAATTTTTCAATTCAAGTGGTTAACGATCCGATTTTCTACTTAATAATTAGTGTTGGAGTTTTATCAATCCGGTCGTTTTATGTTTATTTGTATCCAATGAGGGGAAACAGTCCCTTTCACCATATACAGGGTGAGCCAAGAGGATGGAACCCCAAAAGTATAAGAAGTTCTACTTGATGGAACTTTATGAAATTTGATATATGGCCGTTTTGGCACCTGAACTACCTTTAGAAAATATTTTCGTTGTTCTAGCTACCCCTCTTATATGGGGTAGTGCACCCTACTCTCTTATTTTTAATAGAATGGTATATTTTTTATTGCATTTTTGAATTCTTTGATGAAATCGAAGGGGACTTTGATAACATGACCCATGGTCTAGCGCTGAAAGTTTTTCAGATATTTTGACTTTTCATGAAATTTTTAATTTTGCAGTGCTTAAATAAAAAATTCACAACATAGAAACTATTGCAGTTAAAATGTTAAAATTTAGTATTCTGATAGTACAAATAACGTACTTTCTATCAAACTGTAGAGCATTTAATTATCTTTCAGCGTTCGGCTAAAATGAATTTTTCTTTCAGGCAATTTTCAAACTATAATAACTTGCTTATTTTAAATGGAACCCCATATTTCCCTTTATATGGTTGGATAGACAAAAAAATTCTGCATCGAACTGTATTACCATTCCCTATACCTAATTTTGATAATTTTTAAGTTATTCAGAATTTTCAATTTCGTCTAATTTTCTTTCCTGAAAGAAAATGTAAAACATAGAAGGCTTAGCAAAACAACGTCCAATTCAACTGTCACAAATAAAATGAAATTAATTAATTAATTTTAAAATATCTCAAGGAAGGAAAATGGAAGAAATTGATTATTAATTAAATTAATATATATTTCATTTGCTTTTTGTGTATGTAGGATGTCCTAAAGTTGTAAAAAATACAGCTAAGTATTCAATATTAACGTCATTTGTGATATTTTGTCATTTTGCTAAGCCATCTATGCATTTCATTGTAGTTGGGTTAGTTTGGCATAGGCGACTAGACGTATTACATTTTCTTTCAAGGGAGGTGTTTCCACGAAATCGAAAATTTGGAATAACTGAAAAATTATCAAAGATAGGTATAGGGAATGTTGATACAGTTCGATGCAGAATTTTTTTCTCTATTCAACTATATGAAGAGAAATATAGGGTTTTATTTAAAATAAGCAAGTTATTATAGTTTGAAAATTGCCTGAAAGAAAAATTTAATTCAGCCGAACTCTGAAAGATTATTGAATTCTGTTTGAATTGATCAAAAGTACATTATTTGTAATACTTAAATTCCAAGTCTCAATATTTCAAATGCTATGGCTTGAAAAATATGAATTTTTCAATCAAACATTGTAAATTTTAAAATTGCAATAAAAGCTGAACTCTCTGAAAAACCTTCAGCGCTAGACCACGGGTCATGTTATCAAAGTCCCCTTCGATTTCATCAAAGAATTCAACAATGTAATAAAAAATATACCATTCCATTTAAAATAAGAGAGTAGGGTACACTACCCCATATAAGAGGGGTAGCTAGAACAACGAAAATTTTTTCTAAAGGTAGTTCAGGTGACAAAACGGCCATATACCAAATTTCATAAAGTTCCATCAAGTAGAACTTCTTATACTTTTGGGGTTTCATCCTCTTGGCTCACCCTGTATACCGGGTGACAATGAAAACAGGCTACAAGCTGCAACTTTTTTAGTTATCGGTACATCTTTTCCAAATTCACAGAGTTACTCAATGGTACAATTGCGCAGATTATGGGATATTAATAATACTTGAGTCACTTCCGGTTTGACCGGAAGTGGACCTATATCTCTTATTTTAAATAGCGACCTATACATTTTTTGATTTTGTCTTATTGTTCTAAGAATTAGCTTTCCAGGGACGTATGACAAGTAGGGGTTTAAAAAAGAAAATTGCCTAAAAATAGCATGAGGTTGTCCAGACTAGTCAACTCTGATTTAACGGAAAAACAACTAAATAAGACAAATAACATAGTATTTCATAATAATAACAACAGAACAAATTTATCAATCTCTGTGGTTACTGTTTAAATAATAATGTTCACTAGCTTCAAAGCCCCCTGTGTTCTTCAAATTTGCTTTAAATCACACAGGAGAAGATAAAATTTAGAAATTCGGTAATAATTCATGTTTATTCATTTAGAGACAAAATTTCAAAATGAAAATACAAAGTACTAATATGAAGCTTGAAAATAATGTAATAAAACTAGCATGTTCCTATTTTAGTTCTTGAGGAAAATGGATTACTTTATGCCGGAAAGTATCAAAAACTGTCAATTGATCATAAGTCTACCAAAATTGGTTTTTAAGCATTTATAACTAGTAAGGCTACAAATTGTGAGGTATTGAACGGTATCCAATAGTTACAATCACGTGTTCAGTTGTTTGGATCTTATATCATGGATGACTAACTTGGACAATCTTTTGCCATTTTTAGGCGTTTTTTTATTTTAAAACCCTACTTGTTATACATTTTCGGAAAGCTTACCTTTAGTACAATAATACAAAAGCAAAAAATATAAAGGTTGCTACTTAAAACAAGAAATGTATGTCACTTCCGGTCAAACCGGAAGTGACTCAACTATTATTACCACTCAAAAATCTGGGCAATTGTACAGTTAACCAATGCTGTGAATTTGGAAAAAATGTACCGACAACTAAAGAAGTTGCAGCTTGTAGCCTGTTTTCATTGTCACCCGGTATATAAATGGAGATTGCTTCTATTAAAATATATCTTAATCAGTAAATGTGATTCAATCACATATATATGTATGTTTGTATATAAATCCCAACATTTGATAATTAAAGCTGAATTTATAGTGTTCTAAAAGTAACCCAATATCCATTTCCTGATGATTTGCATACTAGACTTACTACAAATTAGTGGTGTAATGGACCACCGCTTTCAGTTTCAGAAAATTTTAGAGTTCTGTTTTCATTCCGATTTCGCATATTTTTTACGTATAACGGAAGTTTTGGCGAATTTCGTTACGACAATTTCCTCTCCACTGATTGGTTAAACATAGAAAAATGGCCTAAAAAGATCGTGTTAAGTGGTGTGCTTGAACCGAAAAGAAAACGATTTTTGTTTTCGGTTCAGCTCCGAATTTCGGTTTTCAGTTGAGTTCCGGTTCGAAGCCTTGAGAGTCGCTAATAAAATCCTTATAACTCTTTGATTTATGCAAAGAATTATTGCTGTTATAAGAACTCGAAGAAGAACACCTATCTATTGCTACTGGATTTTTTGGAAAAGGAAGAAATTGAATCCAACATATTGAGTGAGAATTGAGCGTGTATTTTCAAAAGTTCGCTTCAGCCTAAGTTCTTTTAGCACGTATTTTATTTTTACCCAAATGGAAGAGTTATAGAGAATTTATAGCAACTCTCCATACTTAATTGGATCGGATGGTATACATGTACGTTGTTGTAAATGTATTTCAAAGACGCAGTCTTCCAAGTTGTTGGACTTAATAAGGCACCATTGTCGTTATAATTAAATTTGCTGTTAGGTGTGTTAATGAACAACATAGTCCTGGATCGAGTTTCGGTCCGAATTTAGCCACAATAATAATAATAACAACAACATTCCCCAGGTTATTTAAGGTTAATGTTACACATCAGTTAAGCGATTGCCCCTCATCATCAAATGTCACCCTATTATTGTTCTCTTTTGTAAATAAATTTTGTTCATCCAAGTGTTACAAAAGCTACGAAATTCTGTTTAATATAATCATCAAGGTCTGTCTAATACGGTCTAATCGATTTTGTTCTCTTTAGGGTGGAAGTGAAATAATATAATAATTCAACTGTATTAGTATAAGACAATAAATACAATAATAATACCTGTACGTTTATTTTGATTATCTCACTGTTATCCGTTTAAGATGTTATTCTATTTGGTTGGTGCGCTTCAAAAAGACGATATTGAAATATATAAAAAGATTTTTGGGTTTGTTATTGTAATCATTCAACTAGAATAGAATACAATCCAAATTGTGTACATACTCTTATTCTATCTATCATTAATTCAAGTCTTATTATAGACTGGGGCGTATTTTGTCGGATTGAGTTGTTGTGCGTATTCATCAGTGTCGACACAACCGATAAATCACTTTGTTTATAGGAAAATGAGTCTTCTGAGACGATTCTGACAGCATGTCTATAGACAACGGCAAAAAAGACCTGGAGGAGCATTCTACTCAATAGATATGTTATCGTTTCCTAAATATACTTACAGTTGATTGTAGTTAATGATATCCGACCACGCAAATGATTCTTTTTGAAATATCTTTTTTCAAGATAGAATGAATTCAACAACCGTATTTATACGTATTTATGTGATTTCCAAAATAATATTAATACATAATTGGGAAATATTGGAATTATTATTGGTAATTTATAAATGATAAATTGATATTAGCTATAAATAGCAATTTATTGGAATTTAATAATACTGTAGCGGAGCCAATGAACCATTATAGGTAATTTTTAACTTTTCCATTTACGTAGATTGATGTTTGTTAACCAGTGGCGGACTGGCAAACTTTTTCGACTCGGCCAATTACAATGAAAATCGGCCTTTGGTAAAACAGTGATAATAATTCTTAGTTTCAACCATTTATAGTATCAGCCACTATCGTTGTATATCACGATTTTTTATTGTTGTTGCATAATAAGAGCTCTTCCAATTTGATATGCCCCTTTTTAACTTTCATGATGACAAGTCTTTCATCATTATTCAAGGGTCAATAATATAGATCTCTCATTTACAGGGCCGGCGCTATATCTTGACCTGTGCATAGTAAAGTAGAAGGACTTCTTCTTGTATGAAAGATACTCAGAAAAATTTTACTTTATTTTTATTGAATTATTTGTTGGTTTCAATAGTCTACAATAGAGAAAGTCTTTTTACTATTCAAAAATTGATGATGCAGGACTATTGAGTCCTAAAATCTAGATGAAAGTACAGAGAATTCAGGTGTAAAACTTTATAAAGGTGTCTCAGTCTCCTTTACTAAACGATTCTATTCTATTAATCGAAAAATTCGTGATTTAAAATCAAAATGTCTTAAGGCTGACTTTCATCAGAACTGAATGCTACCAATTACATGTAATTTCCATAAGACAGTTAAACGGACTTTTGTCTTAAACGGTAACAGATAGCGACCTGGAAATAGTTGATTTCGATTCCAAAGACAGTTATATACAAAAATACACAAGTGGATTTTTGAAAATTTGACAAGACTTTCTCTGTATCAGGAAAAAGTAACTTTTCGTGCTGAAACGAGTGGTTTGGTTAGACACACAATTCTCTGTGTACAAGTTGATAGTTTTAATAATCACGGTAATCAAAATATCGAGCAAAGTTCACTCTACAAAAATGAACGCTTCGATTTTCAATTTTCTTTAACGATTTTTCATAATTAGCATCCAAAGTAATCTATTTTTTCCGAAATTGAATTGAAATAACACGAACAGACATTGACTCGCATAGAAAGGTGGGAGAAGTGGTGAAAGACTGGGTCGTCTTTTGGTGGAGGCGCCGCGACTATGACAGTCAGCCTTAAAATCTAAAGCTAAAGTTCAGAATGTGACTCAAAAATTGAGCCAAAATTTCTTAAATTCACGGTTTGAAACTGAAGTTTATTAAAAATGGATGATTTAAGCACTAATGTCCTAAAATTAAGATTAGAAGACTAGAAGTGAGCTGGAAAGTTAACTTAAAGTGACCTCTTTTTATAATTTAATGGCAAATTCACCGAAACTTCGCAATTTTAGTGTAAAAACGTGTCAAAAGGATCATAATTTCGCATTTTTAGACTCAAGTACAAAATTAAACTAAAATTGAAAAGATAACAAAATTTATTAAAAATTATGATCTAGGAAAATCGAGAGTGCAACTCAAAAAACAATTGAAAGTATTCAAATAGATTTTTTTACAATTCATTGGAAAAATTTGATAAGAATCTGTGTCTTGTAACAATTACTTCCTAAGGCTAAGCTGGAGTGAGACCTGGTTTCGATGTCCGGAAAATTGACAAATTAATATAATTTTTAATCATCGATTTATCGATTGCTTTCTGAAATAGTCAATCGTTCTAACCAGCGTTGATTTGGGCCTTTCACGCTGCTTCTGACAAAATTTTTGCATTTTGGAAAATTTTCTTAAATTCTAACGTACAGAGGAAAATGGATAAGCTTTCGAAGAAACTGCTATACGATTTTCCATCTTTAAAATTGTAGACATGACGTGATAGGGAAAATTTTGACATGCTTCGACATTTTTCTCTGCACTTCAGAATTTAGTCAAAATTTTCAAAAATGGGGGACTCTGTTGCATGTACAGACTTAAGGCTGAGTTTCATCAGAACTGAATGCTAGCAATTACATGTAATTTCCATAAGACAGTTAAACACACATTTTTCTTAAACGGTAACAGATAGCGATCTGGAAACAGTTGATTTCGATTCCAAAGACAATTATCTACCAAAATGCGCGAGTGGATTTTGGAAAATATCGAGCAAAGTTCACTCTACAAAAATGAACGCTTCGATTTTCAATTTTCTTTAACGATTTTTCATAATTAGCATCCAAAGTAATCTATTTTTTCCGAAATTGAATTGAAATAACACGGACAGACATTGACTCGCATAGAAAGGTGGGAGAAGTGGGTTGTCTTTTGGTGGAGGCGCCGCTTCTATGACAATCAGCCGTAAGTACAAATAATATGCCGATCCGTGCGAAAATTGCCAGTTCTCAAACATCGATATCTCGCTTGGTTTTTAAGATATTGGAAAAAGTAAACGTGCGTTAGATCAAACGTTTCAAGGTGCATGTTCTGAAGCTCTTTATTTTGAAAAAATGTGATAAAATTGTGGATGACAGAAAAAACTCTTGAACCCTATTTTATTCATACATTTTCCTTCATAACTGACTAAAACCTAGCCAATATTATTGATTTTCAGCTTGTATTAGATGAATTTAGATAACAAATTAAAAGCGCTTTCCAATTATTTGAGAATTTCTGCGATAGACTTGTTAGTTTTCCGATAATTGAAGAAAATTTAAAAAAAAATTTTAACATTGATGCCTTGCATAATTTTAAAGGTAGAGAATCATATTCTCGCTTATTATTATTGTTAGCAAAATTAATAAGCAGATGATTTATAAAGAATGTATCTTATTTTTTTCAACATAAAGTAAATGATAAATTAGTCGTAAATTTGGCGTCCCTGTGAAGGTAGGGACTGAGTTGTCTGAGCATTATCAACGGCTCTGACTTTAAGAACACTTAGATGCATTGTTCGTCATCAAGACATGAAGTATTTAACATAAATAAGTTGCATAACAAAAGTACAACACGAGAAAATGAAGTCGTCAAAAAGCATTTTTTAGGTGCAGCCCAACTAGCAATTGTCCGTTTGGCTGATAGCCCAATCCACTAATGTTGTTAAGGATGAGCTAGTTCAAATAAATTATAGAAAATTGTTTTGAATCGATAACAGTGTTCATCAAAAGTTTCAATAGAATTTTTAAGGATAATTAAACGGATTTTACAGAGGAGAAATTTTAATTAGATCTAACAGACAACTTAATAAAAAACAAGACTTTGAAAAATTCAAAAACTTATTCTACAAACTTAATTTAAAAGTAAAATAAAACAAGATCAAATTATATTTCAGCATACAAGTCTTTATTTCGTTAGCTGTATGTAAACTAGAAACAGAAACTCTATATGTATAGTCGATGCAACATTTCATCAAGTTGCCTCGAAAGAAACTGTAAATTATATTGACTATACATGCGTTATTTATCATATAAAAAGACTCCAATTCTGTGAAAAGGAACTTTATTTTGAATATACCAGCGATGGGATTATCTTTTGATGGAATAATCAACAATATACAGGATGTTTCAAAACATGTGTCGAAAAACGAAACCTGTGATTATTTGGCTCTTTCTAAGAAAAAAGTTCTCAATAATATAGGTCTGCAAATGCACTGTTTTCGAGATACAGGGTGTCAAAGAATTTTTTTTAGTTTTTTTGACAATATCTCAGGAATTGTTTGAGGTTTTCAGCTTTTTTCATAAGACACATTTTGGTTACTTTATGAGCGCTAATTTTAATATGCCAGTGGCGGAGATTTTAGGGCTCTGCCAGGTTTTTTGCCGCTAATTTCAACAAACCTGAAAAAATTGGAATTTCGGAACCAAAATTTAAGACGCCAATATTTTTTGCTTAAAAAGGTACTCTTACTCAAAAGTTCTAACCTGGCCTGTTTTCGAGAAAAACTTCATTGTATAATAAAAAATAAAAAAACATAAAAAAGTATCAATATGTTTTGGTGTTGACAAAAACATTTACTTTAGATCTAGTCGTCTGATTTAATGTATTTTTTCCACTCGAAAACAGGCCAAGTTAGAACTTTTCACTAAGAATACCTTTTTTATCTCGAAAAGTTTAGCGCTTTAAATTGTGGTTTGGAAATTCGAATTTTCTCAGTGCCACAGGAATTAGAGTAAAAAAAAAACGTTCAGAGCCTTAAGATCTCTGCCGATGGCATATTAAAATAAATTGAATTAGCACTCATAAAGTAACCAAAGAGATGATATAACGTGTATAAAATCTGAGAACTGTGTCTTAAACGATTCCTGAGAGATGGCCAAGAAACTAAAAAAAAAAATTACGCCCTATATCTCGCCCTGTATTTTAAAGCACTCTGTATAGATGAGAGTTAATTCACCATGTTCTATTCTCCAATATTTTAGGATTTTAAAAATAATTTTTGTTCTTTTTTCTCTCTACAGACAGTTTAGAATAAAATTTCACTAAACTTCAACATCGATCCAAGAACGATAGACACGTGTGCCACTATTTGGTAGATAATTTGAAACTGAAAGTTAAACTGTTTTAGAGATTATTTTAATGGTGTCATATGCAAAATGAGATTTTAGAGCTTGATAATTTTGATAACGTTAACATTATATTAATAATTAAGTGTTACTTTCGCTTTTGCTTTGTTTGATAAAAGATTTCATCTCTTGCTTCTTTACTTTATCTATGCAGTTAATTAATTTCACTTTCACATAATTTGTACGTATTGTCAAAATCTCTTCTATTATGATTTGTGTATGACAAATAGACACTGATATGTCTTAGGTGAAGAGCAATAAGCCACTTATCCTGAAGGCAGGCACGTAGTGGTCCTTTAGACTGGACGATCACGTATAACACGTGACACCATCAATCTGTCTGTTTGTGGAGGCTTTCACAGCCACCCAATCCCATCTAAAAAATATTTAATTCATCTATAGCTTTAAGAGTAGAGGAAAAAGAGAGAGAATAGCGCAAGGAATAGACCGCAAAATTACCTGTATACCAGGCTCGATTTATAGCAAAGACTCCTGCCAGCGTATATAAGCCTTTTACAATTTTGATAAGCTGATTCCGACCCTCATCAAACTAAAAACTGATTAATTGATGGAATTGGTTTGATTATTAAATTGGAGAATGTTTGAAAGTGTTTCGATAATGGATAAGGCAATTCAGACTGTATGGACGTTTGATAATGTCCCTTGTCAAGTTGTCAACAAACTTTTTATATTACACTCTGAACTACCAGTCAATATAATCAAAGTCTTATAACAAGCAAAATATTAACAACTTTTCAACAAACTCTAAACTTTTTTTAACGAATTCTAATACGTTATCAGACTATCGGAAGTTCAATACTTTACAGTCCAATTTTATTAAAAAAAAAATACGTGCTCTTTATCTTCCAATGGATTCGAGATCAGCACACGTATCCTTCCACTTTCTAGATATTTCAAAAATTAATTTCCCCTAAACAAGCACCGATTAAAATTAATGATTCTGACCATTGATAGATGTATTTCTGGTTGAATTAATCGTACGAGTTTCCTGAAAAAAAAAAGAATATAACCGATTTGAATGTAGTTGAAAGGTTTTTATGCCATTAAACACGCAAATTGGACTATATCGGAATTGAGATTGGTGACGTCCACTTGTGTTGTTTATATGGGTGGTATAATGGAAATATTTGGGAAAAGAATTAAATTATCTCTTCGATAGAGGGTGGAATTGAAATACAAAATACACTATTAATAATAATTTTTCAGGTTCATTGCTTTGTTGGGCACAACAGTGTTCTAAATAAATAAAAATGTTCAGAAGACGGATTGGATGTTTTTCATGTAAAATTCGTTTCAATAATAATAATAATGATCGATTTTATCAAGTTTTTATAGAATGGCGATTATAAATTGATTTCAAATATATTGCGATGAAATTGGATTATTAATTCTAAATTTGCTCTTCTTATTGCGTTTAATAAATCTATTGAACAATATTGCCTTTTTTGCACAACTTTGGCATAATGCCAACTGATAAAGGGTCCATCTTACTAAATATAGTAAAAACCCGTTTATAAGAATATTTAGAGGGACTATGAAAATACCAAATGTCGTCGTTATGTCGAAATTCTTAATTCAAAATTAGTTATGATGATTTTTCCACTTGTTCCAGAGCTTCGGTAGACAAGTTGGAATTTTCATGATTAGAGAGGAATTCGTTAACGCTCGAAATGCTTTTATTAACCATCGTGACGACTAAAGTGTACTGTTTTTCAACGTGCCATGCCTAAAATCGTTCCCTATAGCAAAAGTTTCTTGCGGTTAAAATCATCATCATTTACACCCGAAATGTTGCAAATAATATGATTACTCTATTAGATTTGTTTGAAATATAGTGGCAGGTAAAACTTCATTTCTACTAGACAGTAATAGTTGGTGTATTGTCGTTAAATTCGAATTATAGCCAATTATAAAGTTTCAGATTAATTTTGACGTAGGATAGTCAAGTTTTTACAATGTGGAATATTGGTCAAGTTCTAATGTAATTTCATTAAAGCTTCTAGTAAGGTACTCAAACTCTCCTTAATTTGTAACATTCAATGCTGTTTGAAGTGCATATTAGAGAGAACCGCGTTGTGAAATTGCAACTTTAATATTAATGCTCGTTTAAGCATAACAAACCGAAATAGAAAAAATTTCTATTTGTTATGCATTATGGACAATTTTAGCGGATGCATTTATTAAAAAATTTTATCATGAATTGTCAGTTCGTATTGAACGTTTTATATAATAAATAGTATCATGTTGGGTATGGTCGACAATGAAAATAAAATGAAAATTCAACAATGATGCATACAAATTAAAGAGCTTTTCCGCAATGCGCATTTATAATTCTATGTAATTTCCATGCACTACCATTACACTAACAGTGTTTTAAAGTCTTATAATGTATGCTGTCACAGTACTAATCAATTTACATGTTATCCATTAAAAAAAACACACACACATCACCAAGTAAAGGTAATATTTACGAAATAATGTGAAAAGGAATTATGCATTAGAGACTTTGAATATTTCGTCTTTTACAATTCCCTGAAATTTATGTGTTGTATCTCCAGGGTAACATTTCAGGACTATTACACTCTTTAATATTTATGTATTACTTTGAAGTACTACTTTTGTGCATTCTTTCCAACTCCAATTTGTTATCGTTGCTTCTCTACCAAACGAAACTGTTGCAAAAAAAGCACAGACGTAATTGAAACACAAACGATGCAAGTTTTTATCGAAAAAAAAAGAATTACTGTTTCTTGTAGATTTTCCATTTTTGCCATGAATGTAGTAGCAATGATAAGTTTTTTAAATGTCTAGTTTGTTAGGCATTGAAGCCATTTCAAAATTGATATATGCGTGTGTGTGCCTCTGTCCAACAAAATTTCCATAATTGTCCTAGCGCGTGCTTGTTAAAAGTTTTGAAACGACGTCAATTATTAGTGCTGGATGGCGTCTCCGTTGGGATGCTTATAGCATCGTTTTATCTCCAAGCCTATTTAAGCAAATTACATTAAAGTTGTCGAGCGCGTTGGTATGTTTCACATATACATATAAATCTACATACTGACACATAAGGAAATTTAGAAGAAATAATGTCAGATGGCTTTTAACATTCTTATTTACTTGTAGAAACTTTGTTTGCAATAAAATTAGTTTCAACTAAATAAAAATTTATAGCTTTGTTATGAGAATTAATCTAAAGTTTACTTTCACGAAGATAATAAAGATAATTCTTCTACTTTTAAGACAATAAAACTCAATCTGTTTGTATTTTTCATGGTGATAATTGGAATATTATCCACCTGCTTTATTATATAAATTCAGCTTGTAGCTATTTTAAAACGTAGGCTTATAACAAACAAAATCAACATTTAAGCCACCACAAGAGCTAGAAGATTCCAAGAAAATGCTGCAATTATCTTTTATCATAATTAATTACTTCAACTTGTACAAAAACAGCACATATTCGACGTTATACATTGTAAAAAGTGCTCCAGAATTTAGTTATTAGAGAATAAACATTCCTACAAAGGATTCTGTCCGTTGCATTGTCTATTTTTTCCTCTTTAATTTGCACAGATCCCCTGCTTTTCACATACATACACATATTGACATATGTATTTCGTTGTACAAAACAGTCTTGTTTCGTTTAAAATTCTAATAGCCTGTTTTATAGTAGACGAATAGTCCCTTTAAGGGTTTCGTAATGGCTAAGCCCATCTATATAAATTACGTTTGAAACGTATTGATGAAAATTGTACATGAAATAGTTTAATACTATTGATTTATTAATCATTGGAAGTTAAATAACCCGTTTATCATTTATTACACATCCTGTTCTATGATAGATAGGATGGTTATTTTTTTCCGTAACGCAAAAAATAAAATCCCCCGGGAAGAAAATGAACGTCTTAGATAACATATGTGTTTAGACAGTTTGTGGAAAAAATACGTGGTTGGTTTTATTAAAAATGAATTATTTATAAGCATTATATATTTAATATAAAAAACAAATCAGTAACAAGTAAGGAAATGAGAATAATTGGCCTGCAAGATGATAGAATTGAAACAAAGGCAAAAAATAAGCTATAAGTGGTTTTTACAGGGCATGGATGATAGAACGAAACAAAGCAACAACAACAACATCTAATAGCGACTGTTTAAGAAATTGAAGAAGAGGATTGCGAGTGTAATACTTACCGGCCGGGCTTTCCTCGATCCAAAATGATTCATCCAAGGTATAATCGGCTTCTGAAATGGATAAGGTAAGTGCATTAGACAAAGCAATATTGAGAGATGTGTACAAATAAACGAAATAAAAAATGGACAATATAAGAGACAGTTCATTTGTTTCTTTTTGTAAAGTACAAGAGGAACATGAAGAAAATTTAATAGTGAAATATTTCATATTTATTAAATACGAAATTGCTATCTTGAAGGTATTTAATTAGGTAGTATCATCAAAGGAGTTCATTAACGCAAGATATGAGTTTTGATTGTCAGCTAGTTTTAATGTTTCCTGTTTTTCTGTTGATTATTTATCGTAGTCAAGTATTTATTAATCGCTCTCTAAAAGCTATTTCTATTCGATATGAAGCTAAGAAATGCTTTCAACCTTTAATAATATTTTTGAACTTTTCTCTCCCTGTTTTGAGATTTTTATACTGATGATACGAATAAAAAGTTTAGATTTGCTTAAAGGAAATGATAAATTTGATTTTTTCCAGTGATATTATCGAGTCTAGATTGGTGTTGAATTATATTAAATGATATTGACAGATTTGACCGAAATGTATTCGTTCCACGCCTTTCTGAAAGATTATAAATTGAATGAATACTATTTGAGGAGCGTGTAACGATAATCTGACAACGTATTAGAAATTTGATGGATCATTTTTGAAACATTAGTGGTGCTATGTGACACGGGAATCGAACATGCAAACAGGATGATAAATTGATCTTGAAGGGTTTACGTATCCAGGAATGACCGAACGTACAGGTTCTCCCCAATTTACGTATAAAAATAAATTGTTTGCACTTGTCCAACTATAGGAGGCTTTGTTTCGTTTAATTTCATTTCCGTTACTTCCTTTTTGTGTATGTGTGTGTGTGTGTGTGTATAGAGTTAGAAGGATTTTAGAGGTAAAAATCAACGGAGAAATAACGTAGAGCGGTCCAATTTTACGAAAGTAGAATAATGGAGATTCGGAACGATGTCTTTATCTGGCAGGGCATGGCCGATGGAACATTGCATACGTGACCGGATTACAGTTATTATGTTTTTACACAGGACCAACAATGACGATCAAAATATATGCATTGGATTTTCTGCTAGCGTTGATTCGTTTCTTAAATCGCGAAAAATTCTCCACATCGTATATAGTGTAAATTTGGTGGATGCGCCGGGCAATATTCCGTTCACGTAATTCAATTAATTGAGTTAAATACGAACAACTTTTCCTATAATTACATGATTAAATAAACGTTTTGTGATCAAAGAATGTTGGTTCCTATTTAAGTTTGGCGTCTCGTCTGCTAAATTGGCGTTTAGAAAATTCACTTCAAATAAATATTAGGAAGCTACGAATAGCAGCATGTCTATTATCGATCTGGAAATTATATTGAAATTCTCAACATTCCACAGTCAATTTGAGGCATTGTTTTATCATTAGCAAAGTGTTTGAACAATTTGAACCAACGTACCTTTCTTATTAACAACTAATTTGAGCATTTACTATATAAGTTTGAACCATTTGAAATGAAACTAAACGAGACTCCAACATTAATTGATAACGGAATTTAGTTTCATGTTCACATGTAATAAAGCTTTTTGCCTGTATTATTGCTAGTATAGAACGTCTCTATTCAAATTTATGAAATACAAAGAATGTTCTCATTTTACGTTTTGTTGACGTCAAATTTACGACTAGCAATTTCCTAATTTGATATATAATCAAATTGTCTCGACGTAATATCTCGTCACGATTTATCTTGAAGTCTTAATTTTAACAAAACTCACACTATTTACATTATATCAGTGAGTATTTAAACATTTATTAACTTTACAAATAACGATAGATTGTAGGAATTGTTCACATTAGATGTGTGTGCAAATTGTTGAATTTAATTTTACTTTACATCAAAGTCGTGGCATGTAATTTAAACATGAAAGAGAATTTAAAAGTTTATCTATTTTATATGACTCTATTCCAAAATTAAATGTTTGCTAATCATGGAAATAGTTTTAATGTAAATGTACAAAAGTCTGAGCCACATTAATGCTTTTGTGTAAATTTGTGTAAAATTCCTCTTTACAGACGGAACTAGTTACATTTTTTTTGTCTGTGATTCATTGCTATTTTCAGCATACTTTACAATTTCATTGTAACAAATTCAATTTAAAATTGAAAATAAATTAGCCATCTACAACAGTAGTGTGGTCACTTACGAGATCCTGTAGAGCTTATTGGATCTGGATACATTAAATATTATCTGGATTCTTTAGAATCATATATTTATATAAGATAAAATTGATTTTCTTTCAAGTTTTATGGGAAACAAAACGATTAATTACACAGCGCGATTTTCAATAATCTGCTTCCGATTTTGGTTTAATTTGAGTTGAAACAATAAAATCTACCTGTATTATATTTACCTGTAATTAAATGTTGCATGTTGTAAAACTCGAATAAATTCAATGAAATACACCATATTCGTATTACATCTGTTTTTTTGCTAATATAACGAAATACAAGAAACGATTATATTGAATTACATAATCTATTCTCCTACTTCCATGTACTACGCTTTTATAGAGACGCACATATTTTTATTTATTATTTCACAGAAATATAGTTGAATATTACATGCATTTCCTATGGCTAAATGCATCCGTTTTTGACTAATGATGTAAGTAACTTCAGTAATTTCCCTAGTAGCTACCAATTTTATCTGTATGGCAGGTTTACGGCTCACTTGTAAGAAGAACGTTCAACTTTCTAAAAACTCTATCTTGTAAGTCTTACATAAAATAGAAAAGAGATTTAGTGTTTTCAGTTACTTTCTATTTATTCACTTGTAAATAGAAACAAAAAGGACACGTTCGAGTATGTTTGAATATGAACAAATAATTAAATTTCCAGCTCAAATAAATAGAATTAACGTAAATATAGTTGCCCGATAAAATAACAATTAACGGCTTATTTTATAGATAGGCTTTTAGGGTGAATTTATCCCGGAATAGACCGCCAATTACGAAATGTGCTTATCGTTCAAAGTTCAATAGAGATCCACAACTGTTGCCGAAATTCTCAAATTTCTCTTTCATCCCCTCAAAAGCTCTCTTTTAATTACATTGTTGATATGTTGAAGTCACCAATTGTAAATAAATCGCTATTGTTTTAACAATATCGGTATCAATGGTAATAATGGTGGTGATGATGGTGTATAGTACTGTTTCCTTCTTCTCTCTCTCTCTCGTCCTTTTCCCTTCCTCATCCATTCTAACATTTGCCGACACGGTGGAGGCCATTAATTTAAATTCCATTAATACGAAATGTTGTAGTAGAGATGATTCGTCGTGAACAAGTCTACATAAATCTGAGTATGCACTAAATGTGTTTATGATGTGTTGTTTGTTATAGTCATTTAAATACACTGGATGTCAACACAATTTAAGAATTTACATTATTAAAAGTAACCTAAATTGTCGTCCTACAATCCCTACTATCTTTCTCTAATTAAGTTAAAACACCCGTTGATATAAGATGATTCCCCTTTACGGAATGGTCTGTGGTTAGATAGGTGTACCTTAATGATAACCATCAGTTAACAAGCAAATTGCACGTTTAGCTTGATTACTTCTCCACATCATGCAATATTAGAATAATTGTGAAAATGTTTTTAAAGTTCAATTTTTATCCTGCGTAATACAGTTTGTTTAATTGTGATTTGTTTTAATTAAAACTAGTTGTAGAGAAATGATACCAATTTGGGACACAGTTCGATTCAGAATCCAAACGCTTTGCCAGCTCTATAAAACGGTAAAGCGTAGGAATTCTAAAACGAAACATGCCAAATTAACATGTTCCAATGCTGCTTTTTTTCATTTATGGTAGAATTTTTGAATAATATAGATGCAGATTTGAACGTTTTATTTAAAGATGTGTTGAATTTTCAATTATTTTTAATCCAAAACAAATATTTACAACATAATTTTACCTCTAGTTTAGTACAAGTTCGTACTTGAGGTTTCCTTAATTAATCGATGTAAGCCCTGTTTACCTTTAACAAGAATTTACTCATTACTAGAACACCTAATTTGGGATTTGTACGAGAATAGGATTAATTACTAGCTTAGGTAGTTGTATTTTACATAAACAAATATCCTACTAGTCTTTTTTTTGGATTCTAGCAAAGAGCTTATTAGTGTTCATCACTTTATCAGTACAATTTAAATGATTAGTAAATTAAGGACGAAATGCGAAATCAAGTTTTAAACTTTATGAAATAAATATAAAAGATTCAACAATTTCTACTTGGTAGATTTTCAATGAAATAAAGAAAATTTAGTCATGCAAATAAATTTCCGTACAACTTATCGTTGTAAACTTTGTGAATCGTATATAAATCCCATGTTTTAATTGAATGATAGCCTTAAATAATTAGTAAAATTCAAATAATTTTCATCGAAGAATTAGTTGATTTTATTTCATCAATCAAATACAATGATTATCGAGAATGTACTCACATTAAACACAATTACATCGAATTGTACGTTCATTAATTTCGACTAGTCAAGTGTGAATACCGTATTCGAGTTGAGTTGGACCTATTGAGATTACTACTTGGTGGATACGAATTGTAGGGACTACCAGAGATTGGACTTGGTCTAATAAATAACCGAGAGTATTCAGGTGAAACTCGACCCAATTTGATAAATCCCATAAATTATAATATCCTGCAGTAGAAGATAAAAGAATATTTTATTTTTAGAATCTTATGGATGCTTATAGTTGGCTTTTTTCTGCCTCCTATCACCTCCTTGTTTCATTTTTTTTATAATATAATTAATTACGAATATTCGAGGGACTAATGAAAGTAGGCTGATATAGGGGGGACAATAATAGAGAGGACCAATATGTGTGTGCTTGAACGATGAAGATTAGTCCGAAATGGCTAATCCTCGGTTAAAGGGAATCATTTATTAGTGTCACTTTCGTTAATAATAAGGTTTCACCATACAATTCGTCGGCTTGATATTTTATTCGCTAAATTAACAATCTGGTAAATACGTTGCTGCCTCTCAGCTGTGCCTTCTAATTAAACAGTCTGTTTTCGTTATAAATATGGACAATTTAAAGGACAATTGTACGAAAATAATCGCAAATAAAACGATTTAAACATAGAACAAGATGAAATCAACATTAATTTTATTAAGAACAAATTGCCAACATTGTCATTAGAGAACATCCTGTGGTTTTGATTTTATTGAGGCGCCACCTGAGTGAGCTCTATATCCAGATAACTAGCAGTCATGCTGTTATTACTACTGTTGTTTCTTTTACTGTAATTTGTCTTTTGTAATTAAGTAGAAATATATTTACTGATGGTGGGTAAAATCTTTCTATAATCTTTTTTTGTATTTCCCAACAACTATTGTAATGTAGTGTAAAAAATGTGTTGTTTTTACTTGTGGTTATATATTTTCTCGAAGCATATATTGTCAGTAAAGATAACCCGTTTACAACTCCCCAAAGCCGGGCCTTTCTTTTTACAGAATATGAATTTACACAAACATAAATCAACGCCAACGTACACGACGGGATAGAAAACGATGCTACTTATACGTTGTTTAGTGGCGAAATGCTCCATATCTATACAATAATACCCTACATATGGTTAACAATTTTGTAATGCTTCAAATATATCAAAGTTATTTAATGTCTAGTTATAGGTAATTTACATTTATATTCACATTAGTTTCGGTACCTATTCGCCTTCTCCATTTTATCGTAATTACTAGTTGTAAATTGTTAAAAAAATAAAATAAAGGAAAAAGAACAATTGTGTAAAATATATACGAAATAAAGTTGTGTTTAATAAAGGCATTTTTATAAAAACTAAACAATACTATAGTTCAAGTCTTAATACGGAATTTACTGGGACATTTCCGGATACACCAGGCGGTTTCATTATTTGGAGTGCTAGAGGATTAAATTATGTCTACAAGCTGCATTTCATTTTAATTATAACGAACTTTGCTGCACAGCATTATAGAAACACATACATACATCTGAATATAGTGAGTTTAGAAATTAATTTTCTTTGTTGGCAACGTTCCACAATTAAAGGTGCCATTAAGACTGTGTGATGAGGGACCGGAAATGGTTCGCTTCAAACAACCATGACTTTGTCAAACAGATCCAAAAGACTTATTTTTAAAACGCAGACCAGTTCTTCTTCTATTTGTTTTCTATTGGGAATTATAGTGAATTGCAATAACACAAAAACACACACAAGCTAATCACTCACAATCGTTGGCAAGTGTTGGCAATACCAATTTGTTGGACGAAAACGCTGCCTGACTGCTGACTTGCAATAGTTGAGTATTTTAGTCAGCGGTAGATTGGCGTGCTGTCCCAAGTCAGCGCTAATATGGCGGAAGACGATCAGCTGTTTTCTTACGAGAAGATGTGGGAAAAGATACAAATATGACATCCCTACTACGCATATGTATTGTGATAAGTGATAAGGTTCAACGAATGCTCAACTGCTGCAACTTTTTTTACGCTGACTGTTCGTTGAATATTATTATTTTCTCAATATTTTTTTTTTGATTGATTTGCGTGCTTAGATATGGAAACTTTATACTTTGTCTACATATCAACAATGATTGGAAGACGTTTGGATTTCTGGATAATTATTACATTTCGAATCCAATAATCCTCGTCTATCAGCGTATATTTGATTGGAATTGTTTCCACTAAAGTTTCCATTTGATGATAGAAGTTGAAAATTCAATAGTAGAGATATAAAAACAGAATTAATACAAAAAAAATTTTCATTGAATATTAAATGTGTATTAATTAGAATTTGAAAATTCTTGTCATGATATTGTTATATTGAAATATTTGAATATTATTTCAATATATAGACGACAACATTCATGACTGTACATAATATGATCAGATTAAGGCATCAACCACCACCATAACGCGCTAAGAATTAATTGATGTAGTAAATGATTGTCGTACATTTAGAACAGATTATCGAATATCACAAGATAAATAATAGTTTGATTTATTCCAAAATTGAAATTTTAATGAACGTATATTGTAAATATTCTATACATAATAATTCATATATATATGATTTGTCAGACAAAAATTGGCACACAAACACATACCTCGTAGGGAGTAAAAAATTTAGGATTCGATTAAAAGCACGGGTATTTGGCGCTCGATGAGTTTTTAGAGAGCATTTTTTATCAATTTATACATGTAATATTTTACTTAAAAACATCAGACTTTCTATATGGAGAAGTTTTTTGCACCTCGAAGAACTCAAAGACATCGGTGGAGGTACGCTTTTCATAAGCGCATCACATATGGGATAGATAAAAGAGAAATAAATCTGCTGGACATTCAAATAAATGCTTGAATTATTCTTTCAATCGTAAATAGGATAGTCGATAACAATAAATACACAGTAAGGTAGCTTGTGTCTTTAAAAGAATGTATAGTTGAAGATTAGAAATAGTGAACTTGATATATTAGTACAATAATTTACAAATGCAAGTAGTTGGACACGAACAAAATGACGCTTATTAAATAATTTGAGTCAAGAGTCATGTTCACTATTTACAGTCGTTAACTATATGTTGACTGTGCATTACCTTTTTATTATATGTCCCATCAATGACTTATTTTTTAATTAACGAGTATTTAATTAAGTCTTATCATCGTAGCTGATAAGTTAAACTGAAAATAAACAACTAAGGGACGATTTCACCAGCTTCAGTTAAGTCTAATGAACAGTTGAGAAGAATCGTTGCCATATGATTATAGCAACGATTTAGATATATTTCTGTGACTTATTTGCTCGTTAAAATTAAACAGTCGTTGGTGAAATCGACCCTAAGACAACTTTCGTTACTATACAATTGATTTGCTTGACATTTGCTCATAAAAAGCTTCCTTGGACAGTTATGTACGTTTTAAAAAAGAATTAGCCAAATTGGTCAAGCCCTTCTCATGTGATGCTGTTACCAATAAACAGGAATTCATTTTTATTTATATAGAAGATAGATTATTGACTCAACAGTCATGTTCACTATTTACAGTCGTTAACTATATGTTGACTGTGCATTACCTTCTTATTATATGTCCCTTCAATGACTTATTTTTTATTTAACGAGTATTTAATTAAGTCTTATCATCGTAGCTAATAAGTTAAATTGAAAATAAACAACTAAGGGACGATTTCACCAACTACAGTTAAGTCTAATGAACAGTTGAGAAGAATCGTTGCCATATGATTATAGCAACGATTTAGATATATTTCTGTGACTTATTTGCTCGTTAAAATTAAACAGTCGTTGGTGAAATCGACCCTAAGACAATTTTCGTTACTATACAATTGATTTGCTTGACATTTGCTCATAAAAACCTTCCTTGGATAGTTATGTACGTTTTAAAAAAGAATTAGCCAAATTGGTCAAGCCCTTCTCATGTGATGCTGTTACCAATAAACAGGAATTCATTTTTATTTATATAG
This sequence comes from Mylabris sibirica, assembly GCA_039776855.1. Lineage (NCBI taxonomy): Eukaryota > Metazoa > Arthropoda > Insecta > Coleoptera > Meloidae > Mylabris > Mylabris sibirica. Next base: position 3,893,156 of record CM077843.1, read on the forward strand.
AAGATAGATTATTGACTCAACAGTCATGTTCACTATTTACAGTCGTTAACTATATGTTGACTGTGCATTACCTTTTTATTATATGTCCCATCAATGACTTATTTTTTAATTAACGAGTATTTAATTAAGTCTTATCATCGTAGCTAATAAGTTAAATTGAAAATAAACAACTAAGGGACGATTTCACCAACTACAGTTAAGTCTAATGAACAGTTGAGAAGAATCGTTGCCATATGATTATAGCAACGATTTAGATATATTTCTGTGACTTATTTGCTCGTTAAAATTAAACAGTCGTTGGTGAAATCGACCCTAAGACAACTTTCGTTACTATACAATTGATTTGCTTGACATTTGCTCATAAAAACCTTCCTTGGACAGTTATGTACGTTTTAAAAAAGAATTAGCCAAATTGGTCAAGCCCTTCTCATGTGATGCTGTTACCAATAAACAGGAATTCATTTTTATTTATATAGAAGATAGATTATTGACTCAACAGTCATGTTCACTATTTACAGTCGTTAACTATATGTTGACTGTGCATTACCTTCTTATTATATGTCCCTTCAATGACTTATTTTTTATTTAACGAGTATTTAATTAAGTCTTATCATCGTAGCTAATAAGTTAAACTGAAAATAAACAACTAAGGGACGATTTCACCAGCTTCAGTTAAGTCTAATGAACAGTTGAAAACAATCGCTTCTACGATTATAGCAACGATTTAGATATATTTCTGTGACTTATTTGCTCGTTAAAATTAAACAGTCGTTGGTGAAATCGACCCTAAGACAATTTTCGTTACTATACAATTGATTTGCTTGACATTTGCTCATAAAAACCTTCCTTGGATAGTTATGTACGTTTTAAAAAAGAATTAGCCAAATTGGTCAAGCCCTTCTCATGTGATGCTGTTACCAATAAACAGGAATTCATTTTTATTTATATAGAAGATAGATTATTGACTCAACAGTCATGTTCACTATTTACAGTCGTTAACTATATGTTGACTGTGCATTACCTTTTTATTATATGTCCCTTCAATGACTTATTTTTTATTTAACGAGTATTTAATTAAGTCTTATCATCGTAGCTAATAAGTTAAACTGAAAATAAACAACTAAGGGACGATTTCACCAGCTTTAGTTAAGTCTAATGAACAGTTGAAAACAATCGCTTCTACGATTATAGCAACGATTTAGATATATTTCTGTGATTTATTTGTTCGTTAAAATTTAACAGTCGTTTAATTAAGTCTTATCATCGTAGCTGATAAGTTAAACTGAAAATAAACAACTAAAGGACGATTTCACCAACTTCAATCAAGTCTAATGAACAGTTGAGAACAATCATTGCTATATCATTATAGCAACGATTTAGATATATTTCTGTGACTTATTTGTCGTTAAAATCTAACAGTCGTTGGTGAAATCGACTCTAAGTCAATTTTCGTTACTATACAATTGATTTGCTTGACATTTGCTCATAAAAACCTTCCTTAGACTGTTATGTACATTTTAAAAAAGAATTAGCCAAACTGTGGGGCTATTCTCAAGTGATGTTCACTATTTACAGTCGTTAACTATATGTTGACTGTGCATTGCATTGTTGTCCTTTCAATGTTTAAATGACTAATTTTTTAATTAACGAATATTTAATTAAGTCTTATCATCGTTTTGCAGCTGTGAGAAAAAAAATTCCATATCCAGACAGATTTTCAGGAATTCCATATAAGCAAGTAGATCAGTAATCTCTAACTTTGCACAGAAGCTCAAGATCTTGTTGGAATTCCGCTTAAGCATTACCTAATGCTTACAGTCAAAGTGTTCCTCATGTTTTCAGTTTGTTAGTTAAAGTTTTAGTTGAGACTGAAAAAAGTCGAATTTTCTAGAATCTAGATAGTTATCTTGGCTATTTCCACCAATTTTCTTATTATACCGTAATTTTACAGTCTAAACACTGAACTTTTTTAGTATAGAATAAAAAACGAAAATTTCAACTCCCTCGAATTGGACTAAAACTGGATGACGATAAAGTTTGGATAATGAAGCCAAACTTTATCAAATTTAAAATCAAAAAGAAAAAAAATTGGTTCACGAGTGCATTATGGAGAAAATTTGCGTGAATTATTGATTTTGCAGTTTGCTAGTTAACTTTTCACGATTCGTTCTCAATTATTCCGGTCGTTTCGCGTGTTGTTCGGTTGCTTTCATCTCATTAACAATATGGTAGGTAATTGAAAAATAAAATCTACTATAATTAAATTTTATTTCTCAATTGCTTTAAATTGTTAGACTTATAAATCCAACTTGTTCCCGTTAAAAAGCTTTGAATTGAATTTCACAAACATTATTTAATAATCTTTTACAGTCTATTGAAATATAAAACGGAATAATTTTCTATGAGTATGTCTATATTGATTATGGTTTAAAAACGATAGCCAGTTGATATTAGAAGAATTACTAGGGGCGATTATTACAAAAAAAAATAATACTATTGCAATATGAAATTTGAATATATTGACTTGTACAAAAATTCAATCGACAATGAAGTAAAAATAAGACTATAAATCAACTTATATGGTATAGAAAAACATTGAATTTCCTGAATATTTGTACTAAAGTCATTTAAATTCAGTTTGTAATATATAACTGAATTGAAAACTTTTATGAAAACAAGAATTATTTAAATTATCCATCGAAATCGGTTTAATAGAAATCGATTTGTTGTTAATGATTACATTTCATCTACGTCTACATTTTCACACATTCCTCGCAACACTAATAAATATATAGTATATATATATATAATATAAGAGATAGAGGACGAATGATAGGAAACGATATATCTAAAGATCCAAACACGCACTTGAAACTACCACTCATTCCACTCAAGTCCTCAGTAAATTCCCATCCTACAACAATTTCAGCTCTAACGTTGTTCAGAATAGGGCGAAACTGACTGATTGCTTTCCCCGATTTGATCCACAACATATCTGTTGGATAAATAGAAACCTTTTACCTACAAACTCTTCGATACAATCCCGTCTTCTGCCACGCAACGAACCGTCTTTATATACAGGAACGAAAGATGGCTTGAATTCTATTCGAAAAAAAATACTTCTTATGTATACACTGTTTTCATAAAGAAATTTATATGTGAAATATAAAGTGATTTAGATTCTCAAACGCACGACATAGGTATAATTGGTTTCCTCTCAATATTACAAATATTTTCACCTGGCCGCTTTATTTGAATTCGCATTCAACGATAATGATGGTAGGTTGTACATTTTTTATCAAATCAAATCACTAGAACGATAAGAGTTAAATTTATAATTTAATCAATTATTGTAATAATGTTATTACAGTATGTTAAAAGCTCAAATTTGTAATATGTAAAGGTTGTATTCTCTAGGCGTAATTTCGTTCTATAAATATTAGTAGTGGGTTAATTATCCAACTTACAAGTATATGTAGATGTTAATCTAATTAGATACCATCTTAAATTGCCTATAATTTCCTTAGCGTTTACTGGAAAACGTAAAAGCTTGACAAAATATTTTCCCCAATGCTATAATCGAAATTGTACCAAAACACTCGGTGTTGGTTAATTTACGAATTATTTATAATCTTGCATCAAAATAACTCATTTATAATTTATAATTAAATAAATTGATGTATTTGTTGAAATAATTATTTTATTATTGAATGTATTTTAAAATAATTTTATAATAAATTTAAATATAGTTTTAAAAAAACAAACATTACAAATTTTCATCGATAAATAAACAATGCATAGAGAACGATGGATAACTCTCTAGTATTGTCCTCTTTATGTACGAATAGCGGATCCAATTTAAATCATTTTAAACCATCAACGTATTTTCTATGGGTACAATATACGTTTATCTGTATAAATCTACCTAGAGAGATGTGTGTATTTTTCCTTTGCTTGAGAATATATGTGGAGAGCTCTTTTACCCAATCCTCTATACTGGAAATGTTTCATGATTGGGGGATTTATGTTTAGGTATAAAAATCGGTTTGTGGAAATTGAATATGTCGTCCAATATAAATTTATCAAAAATTTTCCAAATCGGATTAATTTTACAATTTCAACCACATACCGACACGTATATCCATCCACAATAATAAACATTACGAATTTGATTTATAAACGAGCCTAAATAGAAATTATACAACTCTACTAATATCGCTGCTTTTTGAATCTTTCTAACGCTCTATTTTTACCCTGAATCAATCTGGATTTTCTCTATACTTACTTATAATCAACTTTACTCTTCATACTAGTTTTAAGTAAATTTTCAAACTATCGGTTGAGTCACTGTAGCTTCTTCAGCTGCAGCCATTTAAGGATTCTCCAACTTTTACCCTAATTGAACACGTTACTGATGATATTACAAGTTATATTGTAGTGGACATTTTCCACTCCTATTAATAACTTCGAATTTCAATGTAAGCCTAATATTATGACCTTTTATCGTCCACGAAAAGGTCTAAATGTCTTGACAGCCCACCTACAAACAAACTTCTCCCCAATTTCAAGTCATACAATACAATAAATTACTAGAATTGATCAATTTGATAAATGTGTTTCATGTTTAATTTTACTCAAATGTCTGTAGTATTCTAAACGATTACTATGTAAATTAATTAATATAACCACGATCAGGTTGGACAATGAGACGGTTTTAGATTTTAAGCTGACTAATAACTATCAGCTATTGTTTTCGTCATTATAGCGAATATGATGGATCTACAACATATTGTAATAATTGTACACCATATTGTTGTTTACGTTATTTGCATGGCGATTTAATGGGCAAAAAATACAGCTTTTTTGGGGTAATTTTTTTCTTGGAAATAATGGGAAAAATACGCACATAATTAATAAATAAAAAAAGCGAATATTTTTTTTGAATACACACATATGTTTACATTAAACAAAGTAAATTTGAATGAAAACAATTCGTTTTGAACTAGAAAAAAAACAACCCTGGATTTAAGTTTGTTTTAATAATGAATTTCTGTGTAAATTTCGTAAAAATTTCAATCATAGTTGCTAGTTAAACACACAGTCGAGAGCTAAGTTTGTCTAAAATAGTTTGTTCTCATTTAAAATTCAACAATTTTTCTCACTTTATTGCAGGCAACTAATCCAAACGCCAACTAGTAACTAGAACGCATAAATTTTCAATTCGTAATTTAAACGTAACAACAATAACAACAACACCAACAACGATTTTGTATCTATTGCAGTAGAAATTACTTCATGTTTGCTCTATTGTTGAATTTGCCAAAAGCGTAAATTTCACAAAACTGAATTACAAATTATACGCCAAAGAAGCCATCAATACAAAACGGCCCCAAGGTGTTTGGTTTTTTCAGTACCTACGTTGAAATAATGTTGATGGCATTTAATCAAACAAGTCTACCTTCGTTATCGAGAAAATAAACAGTTTTGACACTTTAACAGTATTGGCAAGAACAACTCCCAAACTAGTCTTCATAGTTGATTCGCAGTTTTGTTTATAATAAATATATCCAATTTATAGGATTAACGATTACCCTAAAGTAAAACTAGAACTATTTATATACTATTAAATATTAATAATGGAGGGTTATATCTAACTAAAGTGTAACCATAAACAGGTTTATTTATTAAATATTAAAGATCCACATTTTCAGCAGTTTCCACTGTAAACATAGTACCACTTTTAGTTAACTCATACGGTTTATTAATGACTTTCAAAACAGGAAAACATCAAAGTTATATTTGTTGATACTCAGGTTTCGTTTGTACTCACTTTCTGTAAGTATACACCAACTGAACCCTTATGTTTCACAGTCCGACTAGGCGAAAATTCAAAGGAGCATGCCGGAAATTGTATTACAAACTGAACCACAAGTCTCATCTTGTTCTATTGTTCTGTTATTACTTGAAACAGTGATTTATAAAACTGTCTTTTAATAGTATATATTTTCTCCTAAGAAATGTTTAAGCGCTCTCTTTCTCCATCAACAGCAAATAATTTAGGGGTAATCTTCTAAAAATATGTGCACGTTATCCAGAACTAGGTGAAATTCGTTTAAACAGCCCGGACGACTTGAACTAAATCAATTTAGTGAGTGACAACGCATATTATGGGATTTCTACCGAGTAGAAGCAAATTCATGTTAGGATTTCATGAGAAAGCGACCAGTTTACAGAGTATTGAAATGAACGGATGAAAGATGCCACTTTCCTAATCTGAAACGGGTACATTTTGATCGAAATCGTCATATTTTTGTACAAAAGTCTACAGACTTTGAGCTTATTTCAAAAGAGGGGCTTTGATTATTAACTAGATGAACTTATCAATAAAAAAAAGTTTAAATGAATGTACGAAACGAAAAAGTTGTAAACTTTACGGATTAATTAAGCATAATTAAATCAATCCGAATAAACGATAAATGTAGAAGATTAAAATCTTTCGTTGTTCAAAAGGAAAAAGCTCGAGGCAACTGGATTTACAGAAAAAAATCCGTTTTTTTCTTAATAGTACATGCTTCTATTACAACAACAATCTTGATAAACAAAGGAAATATAGATTTTGTTTAAAAAGGGCCTATAAATTTAGAGTTAATGTTGATATGATTTTAACTAGAACACTTCCGACCATAGTTGAGATTACGTTACTAAAGGGTCCCATGTGGAATGTGTTAACTTTTACCCTTGCTATTATATCGTACGGGTAGAGAATATTGTTGTGACAAATTTTATTATAATTATTTTAATCTGCACAAGTTGTGCAAAGTAGGAACAGTAGTAAACTATAAAATTTACATAGGTTAGTGGAGGGTAAATACGGAACAACATACAAAAATGTCAGAGTTTTATGTTGCACATCAACATTTTATAATAAAAAGTCCAGAAGAAAAGATCGTATTTAATATCAGAGTTTATCTAGGAGAAAGTCAGAAGAGGGGTAAGAACTTTGATCTTCTCTACCACAAACTTAACTGCGGATATCTTTGAGTTTTAAAGTTGAAGACGTTTTAGCACTCTATGTAATCGGTGGATCGTATAGAAATTAAGATAGTTTTCGATCTAATCTTCTCTCTTTTCAATTCAATTTCCAATATTACTTATTGATGAATATGGACGAAATGTTTCGTGTTCGTATATAAATCAGAAAAAATAAAAGTTAGGTAGTAGTAGTTGGTTAGTTCAAGCTACAAATGGCTGGAGAGTTATGTATTTATAAAGTTTGTAAAAAGTTCACGGTTCCTGATAACGCGTTAAACAGTGATGAATGCGAACTGTGCTTAACAAGTCCTAAAGTTTTCGTGTTTTTACCACTTTCTCATTCGCCTTAATATCTGCAAATGCTGAACATAAATTCTACATAGTTTATGGATGGTGTAGCCGAGATTGTAATATTCTTTATACTATTTCTAGTACTATTTTACCTTGAAAATGTATGATGTATCTTGGAAAAAAATATAAACATTATAGATAATTTCAATATTTTTATATTTAAAACACTTGTACGAAATGTTTACTTATCAAAATCTACTAAACATTTACGTCGTAAACGTAACGTTAAATTATTCAATTATTTGAAGACTTATTTTAAATTAAAATGATTCCGGAGCGGTTATATGAATATTAATTTATTAAAATATTACACCCCACTGAGTGGATTTCTAGTTTAATGATTCTCATTGTGCAATGCTAATTCATACAAAAACGTTCAAAAACTGAAATAAATATAGTAGTCGATGGCAAAAAAGACTGTATTTTTAATAAATTTCTTTTATTAAAACTAACAAAGTTATTTGAAAAAGTCACGATGATGGTGGTTTGGTAACTGAAACCGCCCCAAGTGCTGATGAATAATTAAAACACAACAGAAATAAACAATTACGACAAAAAGAAAATAGAGACTTTAAGAATTCAAGAGTTGACTCTGTTAATAAATAAAGACACAATATATATAAACACAATACGATTGCAAATGAGATTTTGGATGTTTTGATTACCTTAGGGTTGCCGAATATGCTCAAGTGGATCCAGTATTGAACCATTCTCAAATTATTTGATAAATATTTAGTTTGTTTTTGAACACAATTTATAATTTCAAACGAAATTCAAAATATTGTGGGAAAATTATTTGAAATTTATTAGCTGTATAGGTACATTGCAAGCTTTATTTTATGTTTTATTTGCTCTAGTTGCTTGGAATCAAAATTTACTTTACAATAGCTTACAAAAGTTGGATAAAATATCATCATTGTCAGCAGTAACAACAACAACAACAACATGGGAAATATTCTTGATGCCCCAGATAAACAATTTCCTATTTATAACGTATCGTTGAACATACGTTACATAATGTTTTAGCAACGTTGTTTGTACAATTTTCAACTATTATCTACGTGAATTAAACGTCAACGTTGGCAATTTTATTTTTTTCAAAAAAGTCCCGATCAATATCAAAGTCATTGTAGTTTTACCGTGTAATTTTCAATAGAACGTTAATTGGAGTTTATCCAAATATTAACAAACAACTGTCACAATCACAATAACGTTATACCAATAATCTCCTACTTGTTTCAATTTTTCATCTTTAACTTTATTGCCAACAGGATAATTATCTCACGTATATACCGTTTTAATCACTTTTACAGATTTAAACATGGACAATACCGTTGTCAGTTGTTGGTGTGTAATTCTAGGACGCACCAGGGGATACTCCGTTGATTGTAAACTTAATTACTAGACGCAGTTCAGCAGGCGGTCTGTTGGTTGTACTCCTCTTTCTCTATAACGAAACTAAAGCGAGAAAGGCTTAATAATGGCAGATCAAATTGATTGTTCGATTTCCAGGACTATGCGTTCTTCTTGTTCTCCGGTTTGCCGATAAAACTGTGAAACAATTAATATTCGTTAGAACGAAATGGACAGAATGGACTAAAGTCCTGTTGAGCGATCGTGTGTAGGGATCAAATCACACTCAAAGAAAAACGACAATTATCGATTACACTGTATAGATAGATGAGAATTTTAAAACAAGTCTGTATCTTGTGGGGATTGAACTGAATGTGGATCTTCTTAAGATGCAACCTTACAGTATAAAGCCAATACAAAAGCTTTCTAATTTGAATTCTCATCTCTAGCAAAATGAAATTGACTACGAAACACAATAATACAATATTAGCAATCGTGAGTGCTTTTTATCTTGGTTCGTTTTGCATTTTTTCCCTTTATATTAATATTCAAACGGCAAGTCAAAGTGCCAGAGATGAAAAAGAGATAATCCAATTTGGTTACAGAGATTATGCAAATTACATTTTTATATTCCTTTACAGCGACACAAATAAAATTAATATTATTTTTTTATTCGTTCTCCCATAGACTCTTGATTGAATATCTTTTATATCCACGAAAAGAAACGATAATTCTTCGAAAACGTCATTTCTTTTTATGTGTTCCAAAAGTGTACATACACAACTTTTATAACAAAGCCTAAAAATCTCTCTGAAAGAATTACAAAAGAACGCCAGGAACTCGTACTACGGTAAGAATAACTCTATTCCGGTGGCACAATTTTAAAACGAGTCAGCCACTTGAGCCACAACTACCACAACAACAAATTTATATCAAATATCTAAAACTACTCTACAGTTTTCATCAGTTATTGATAATAGATAAAGAGTAGGGGATGAAAGTTATCGTTACTTTCGTCTAAATGTTTGCAACGAATAAAATGTGCCGACAAATATTTGATTTATGAGTTTATTAGTTTTTCAATTTTAAATTGTTATGACAAACATTAAATAAAGAAGCAAGTTTATTATTACAAAAGCAAAGCTTTATAAGCCAATGTTAGTTTTACTCATCGTCAATAAACAAACAAGCTTGAAGCTTATAATTAGATATACGCTTGAATAATTCTATTCCAATATACAAATTTTCATGGAATAATTTCCTAGTAAATGATCCTACCTATAAAGTGGCTAAATATTCATCTAATTGTAAGATCAAGGTAGTTATTATCTGTTTTGATTAACTAATTAACAAACTAACTAACCAATTGATGGAACGTTAATTTCCAAAGCTATTGATGCTACTAACTGTTTTGATATCGCCATGAATATTGAATATGATTTTACAAACATATGTGACACAACGATAACGACAATTCTCATAAACGTATTCAACTGGGTATAAGTAAGTTTTGGTAGATCGAATCGTACAGATGGTGTGTGTTGAATAGATTTTAGTTTACACCCAAACTGAGCGTGACGAATGGCCATATCGCCGTATCAGGGATAAAATAAAAATAGAAATGTAAAAGATGGTACGAAAATAAGTTTTATTCACTAGCATCTCGATGATCTTATAACCCATCCATTTGAAAATCAAATTTCGCTGGCAAACTCGACAAACATCTCCAAATAAACAAAAACGTTGGTGTTTAATTAAATTGATTAAATTACAAATTGGAGTTGTGTAAAAATTGATAAAGACATCCAATACAAGAGCCTCTTGAGGATATTACTGTGAAAAAATTGGCTTCTACAATTTGTAATGTAATCACTTGATTTCCGTATTTATTTAACTATAGTATACGCAATGTATACTTTGCGTAAACTTGGAATAATATTTGAGTTGATTTACGAGAGAAAAACCACAAAATTCAACTTAGTAAATTAATTTCATTTTTACAGTGTTTTCATTAAATTTCAAAAACCTTTGCTTTTCATCAGAGAAAAACTGCTTCCTTTTAGTACAAAGTTCATTGTTTGTATTCAACACGGATAGAAGGCTGGGAAAGTTAATTTGAAATTTAATGGACAGTTTTCCGAACCTGGTCTCTCATTTTCTCCACAAGTTGTATGTCATAATAAACCATATAGAAATATTTTTGGAGAATCCTGAATCCTGTCGTCTGATATAGGGATAGAGGAGTGGTAAAAATTCGTGCTGTTATTATTATAGTTTAGACGATATTTCAACAAGATTTCGGTCGTTTGTTATCTGCTTGTTGAAAGATTATATAGATTACGTGCTACGAATACAGAATATAATACACCGGGTAATAAATGATGTTGATGGCCCGGAACCACTGTCCACCAATAAAACTAATCAAGGATATTTCATTGATAAACAAATAATGGTGAATTTCCTATTTATAGTTCAAAATATAAGACAACCATGGATCAATATAGATAACCGCCTCTATAGTTTATCACAAACTTCAACCATAATTTCGACTATCTTATATTGATAACATAAACTATCCGTAGAATGTCTAAACTTTAGCAAATTTTAAATTATAAATATAAAGATCTTACAGCCAATTTATTTTTTCTATAAATTTTCTTGAGCCTCTAATAAAAGCTCAATGTTAAACATTTTAACGACTTTAAGTGCGCTATACATATAGATGGAAACCACTGAACAGAATTTGCTAATAAATAATTCCCAAAGAGGTCTATTTTGTGTTGTAATACAACAATAACACAACCTCAGAATATGATATTTGGTGTTCAAATGTCGAGGTAACGACGCTATAAACCTAGTCTGCGTATTTCATAGGGCCGAACAGCTTCCTTTCATAAGATGTCGACAACTATAAACACCACCAGCATCTTTCACGCAATTCGACAGATGATTTTTCTTATTAACGCCTTCATAATTTACCTGAAACAAAAAATTTAATCATTAATATCAGAAATGGATAGTTGTAAGGGATTTTTGTACAAATAAAATACCAATTTGTCTATTTGGTGGGAAATGTACAAAGAACCTCAACTTTCTGACAACATCAATCGTTGAATAGACTAATTAATCATAAAGTTAAAAAAGCTTTACTTATTCTTTCACGGTTGATATTAACCAACAACATTTGACGCATATTTAAAAAATTATGCAAAACAAGTTTATATTTCTCCTTAGAGTTGAAAGCATACATATATTATACAACTAGCAGATGTGCAACTGTAAATAAAAAGTAAATGTAGAAATTATGCCGAAAGCTCGGAGGAAAGTAACAAGATGTTTTTGAGCTCTTGACCGAAAAAATTGTTAAAATCATTTTAAATCTTATGATAATTTCCGTCAACGGTTCGCTATCATATTACGAAAATTCATTATAAGCGACATTATGGACGTAAATTCAATATTTCAGTTAGTTTGTAACAACGAGAATTATAAGTGTCCATTAGTCCCAAGCCTTTGTCACTATATTTTTTGTGTAAATAAGTTTGATCATATATTTAATAGCTCGGAAATTACTAAAGCTATGCCTTGTTGTTCGTCTGGAAACAATTAAGAATTAATTAAAAACACAACTAGTTGTTGTAGATTTTTACAATAATTTTTCAGTTTTTATGTAATGGTTTTTATTTTTATTTTTTATAAATAGTTGTATAAAATGGATAGTTTACCAAAATGTAACAGAAGTTGGGAATAACCCGAAGGCGACACAGGAGGAGATAGATCATTTGTCATTTAACGCCCCGCCAGTCATTATCAAGTTATATTTCCATCAGATTCGTTCAAGCTTCGTACAGATAACGCTTCGATGATCTCTCTGGATCTCTCCTATATTTTTTTTTATCCATCTCGTAAACAACGTGATAGCCAATTATAAACGTAAAATACACACTTCATTAAATTACCTCGATACTTGGATGTTGTTGAATAAAATATTTGTAAGATTTCCAATAATAGACATCATTTAATAGTTTTACAGAGTGGAAAAATGATTGGAAAGAAAACGAGAATAAAGTCCCTCCATACGGTTTCAGGCACATCGTTTATATCGAGTGATGGTCTGATGCAATTAGGGAGTTAATTGAGTTATACAAGGGACGACATCGTGATTGGAGAGTAATGTATGATTGATTTTGTGACGTCAGCAGTCATGTCGACATTGCCCAGTTGGATAATTGTCTTTTTTCACAACTTTAAAATGGAAAATCAAACACGTACAACAATTAACACACCAATTATTCGCCACCTTCAATATTTGTCAGGTTTGCTTTAAAAAAAAAACAGCACACCTATACAATAACATGTTTTGTTATAAACAACAAAACACAAAGATAGTGAAAATTGATGGAAAGTATAAATGGAGAAATAACAACATCAAAAATGTTGTGGCAATAATTCTATAGAAAACAACTCACAACAGTAACATTACTTTATGTATTGTAACACGAATCACGGTGAATTGAAGCTAATTTCGATTTGGACAAAAATAAGTAACTGATGAATTTTGAATCGGTCATCAAAAGAGACGACGACAACAAATAGAATTAATGATATTTCAAGTGAATTCGCAAGTGTTAGAGAGGGAACCGATGAATTAGGAAAGTCCTAAAGGAACGGAAAACACAATTCTAGATCTTTACAAACTGTAAATATTAAAACTTCCTTTTGCAATTTACCCTTTTCAATATACACGATCGTTAAAATCGTTATAATATTTATTTAAGATTCGATTCGATTAAATACACAATTGTAACGGAAAAACTTCAGTTTCAGGCAATTTGTACTTGATTGACTCTTCATTTGATTTGATCTAGTTATAACTTTAATGTAAACTTTGAAATATTTCCAATTATAGACGACTGTATGAATGAGAGGTTTAAATATTTATAATGATTGGAAAAAAAAATTTAAATTAAATGAGCGAATTAATTAGTATTGAATGAAAATCTGGTGTTTTTTTATTCAGGTCAGCACGTGTCGATTAATTGAAACTGTCAAATACAGCGTGATATGAATAAAAATATCTAATTATCAATTTTTGCTCGAGTAGTGGAAAAATATAAAAGTCATTTAGTTCAACATAATTGAATGGAAAACGATAAGTTTAACGTGTTTTTTTTTTCAAATTCCGTACAACCTTCCAATCCAATCCGATATCGATTCTGTGGTAGAAAAAATCTAACAAATTTGAATTAAAATCACTTTTTCTTTACGCAAGTTTTCAATACAATATTGAAAGAATGACATTGTTAAGGTTTGCGCGTCAATGAATTTAAACGTTATGACGATGCTATAAGAAGAATAAGGAGAAATTTATAAAAAAAATTGACAATATTTGAACGGAAAGATGAATTTCTTGCCAAATAGCCCGTGAATTACAAAAATAATGGTAGTGTTGTAATGAAAAAGCAAAGTAATCAAAGTTAATTGCTTTTTGATCGGTTCAATACAGCAGATGCGGAGAAAATCATTGACTCTATAACCGAATGAAAACATAAAAATAAGCGATTTTTGGTGGCAGCGCAACGTTGTCATCTTGATTATTACAATTATGTAATCATTTGAATGTTTTAATTTTTAAATAAACTTTCTCGTTATGAACTACTTTCCATAAGATTATACGTATTACATATTGGATTGTAAGACATTCTTGACAATAATCTTGAATTTACAAGTCCGATAAAGTTCAACTTGGTTGTTGTTGAACAAGTTAAAAGCGTAAGCTGTATGTAACAGAATAAAACAACTATACAATCTATAAAGTTAATATGTACAAGTCGAAACTAGTAGTCGACCTTTGAACAAACAATCCAACTACCTGTCTTGCATTTTCTACCTGGCAAATACTATAACAATTTGCATGAGAATTAGTATATTACATGTTGTAAAACAACAATAATAATGATGATACAAAAATGAATGTTGTTAGAAAACCAACCCAACAACACACACCTGTTAATTTCTCCTTCTTAACTAAATAGACAACATCAAAGGTCTATTCTCAGAAGATGATATAGTGATACAGTAGAAAGTTTAATTTATGAAATAATAAAACTTGCCCAGCTTCTTACTTATAAACCAGTGCTGCAATAAAGAGATTATGTGACACAATCAAATACAAAAGAGTGACTGTCTCTTTCCAACTTGCAATCTTTCTATATATTGTTGTCGTTCTTTTTTTTTCTTCTTCTTCTTCGTTACTTCAACATTCTATTACTTGTGCGAATAATAAATTTGATTAATAAGCCCTACAGGAAACAATAAAACTAATTCTGTCGCTTTCCCTGTTTTTTTTTTTGTATTGTCGAAAGAAGAAACTTACCGACAGTGGAAAAAAGATGGGGGGAAAAATACAAAACAATAGATCGGTTAGAAAGTTGGTCGAAATTGTCAACTTTTCTAACAATAGACAGTCAATTCATTTATCACACAGAAGAAACGTGTTTTAATTGTGCATAATGGCATTCAGGAGGCTTTTTTTCTCTCTCATCGCAACTAATTAATCAAATTAAACTGATTTTTTTTTTGTTATTGTCGTACAAAAAGTGCTATTAGGGAAATTTGGATCGGTCGACTAAATAATCGTCGTATATTAGTAGGAATCCGACTTTATTATGCATAAATTGAGGTATATTATGCACTCAGGTGAGCCAGTCACTTACTTACAAACGGCTTTTACGGCATAATGAACTTTCAGCGTCTTGGATGCTGCATTAGGTACAGTGAATTACTTTGAATTCCCTGCCTTTTTTATAAAAATTTATTAAAATCTTATGTCGCCGTGTAGTTCGAACTTTATTATCTTTTACTTATTATATCGACTTCTTTCTAAATAATTGTGAACTTATAGACGAGATTTCAATCGGCCGTTATATTGTCTTTTATGAGCGATTCTCCCTCTCTAATATCTATAGGTTTTCATGTTCTTTTTGTATACATAGACGTTCAAGATCGATAAATTTAAGGTATTCAAATGATGTCAAAGATTATGCTACCTTCAATAAATGTAGAGCGTCATATTAACATAAAACCTCATGTCAACTTTTTTTCTTTCAATTTTACCCAGCAGTTGTGAATCAATGTTACCAGCTAGCTAGCATCTTTCGATTATGAAAGTCGTCCGTATTCAGCAGCTCTAGTCGATATTGGAACAGAAAATCCAATTAATTTCAAGGCAGATTCAAGTATTCTTCAGATAATTACCGCAGCAATATAGGATTATAATACAAAGTTCTGTTAAGTAATTTCGTTTCGTTTTGTCTTTTGTGTCAACTTGGATCAAATATCCCGGGCAAAAGAATTGTTGTATTTGCAAAACTGAGAAGCTTTCCATCGCCCATATCAGATTACTTTTAAAATGCTCCACTTTTAAGGATGTAGCGTTTTTTCTTTTAGATAAAGTAGCGATTATATTAACGATATTGAAATAAATCTATTGGAAGGCAATAACAACAATGAAAATCTGGTATTGTTGTTATTTCTCTCAAAGAAAATCGATTGTAATATTTTTTGTTCTTTTTACGATTTGAAAAGTCGTTGGAAAATCCATTGTTGAGTGTTCAAGTCAAGCCAACTACTTCCTAGCAAATAGAGATTTACTACAACAGTGTACGAGTTTTAGAATGTAGTTGACTGTTGTTGAAGAGGAAAAAGTTGGCCATAATCTGTACGATATTCATCAAAATTTCTCGCTGAAACTGTGCGTGCAAGAAGGTTATGTGACAGTCTAGTCTGGAATACGTGACTGGAAATTTAAAAATTGTTTACTAGAAGAAGTAGAAAAAACAACAATGACTATAACGTTCAATTATTCGCTAATTGAAGAATGCTGAACAATCATATAATGAATTTTAATACACTCGTAGTTACGAATTCAATTTTGTAATGTCTCGGCGGGCGGCTGTCTCGCTCGTTTCGTTCTCGCCAGGTTTAGATATAATTGTGTTTTACTCATTATAACTTTTGACAGTTCGAAGAGGGATTACGTTGGAAATACTACAGATGAATTGCCATAATTTATTACTGTCAGTTGTTTTTTTTTTATTATTATTATGTGTCACTCCGTCGTTAGTTCTAGATACAATTTGAAGCAGTAAATTTACATCAAACAATGGGACACATATACATAGTTATTGACAAAAACGACGATTTTTTTACATTCGAAATAAAATATGAAACAATATCAACCCATATTATATTCCCATGAAGGAATGATGTAAATTTGAAATATTTTCCACATGATAAATTTTTTAAGTAAATCTCCATAGAGTAAATGTAGAAAAGATGGCAATATTGGAACTAGAATCTTTCGTCAATTTACAATATATTGAAATCAACGTTATAAAAAAAGAGCAAATAAGAAAAGTGTCCTTCATCTATTCAACAAATTTCAACGTAAAGCGAATTTTCTGTGAAAATCAACAGACCTTTCAAATTTTCTTCCGATTATGAACACGTTACAGTTAAATGCCCAACAAATTCGATAACGTTGAATTTCTCAAATTTTAATAAATTCAAATTCCATTCCAGTTCCATCCATCCATCTATATATACGTGTCTGTTTGTGTGTTACCAATTAACAATAATTATTTGTAATATTGATTAACTCGCATTTTCGCCGTAGGATAGATTTGATGATTCATTCAAATCTGTATTTGTATTTGTTAGAATAACTGAAAGGACGTCCTGGGAGGTAATCAGTTGGGAATCATCAAGCTCTACCCGCAGGGAAGAGCAAACTAAGGCGCGGCTCTCCAGGTTCTCGTGCTGCTAAGATACGCTACATGTCAAGGACTCGACGTGTTTTTCGGGAAAGAAACACCTCCCGAAACAACGTTAGAATAATTACTGCAATAATAATAATAATAACAATGATTGCTTAATTATTAACAAGCAAGATAACGGACATCACATTAGGGATTTAAAAAAGCAGCTAATCATACGCCTTTTTTGACATTAAACGGCGGAAATTTTTCCTTCAATAATTAACATAATTTCCCATTATTTTCTTTTCTAATTTCAAATAAGTGTTGAATTTTTATACCCCTATAAAGCTAGATTGTTAGCTTTCTGTGTTAACGTAATTAGAACGTTTTATAGTTTGGATGCTCTAAATTGGAACTTATAAAGTGATTATGACCTCTTTCAAACGATAACATATAGAGATAATCCATTTAAAGTTGTACTAATTATGAGAATTGAAAGAAAATTAATTGTTAATTTTTCAATTAGCTTTAAAATTTTCATTTATTGAAACGTATCTCTTTATAAATTAGTAGAGATTCAACAAATTAATTGTCCTAGAGACCAAAATAAAGTTATTCCCCAACATCTTGCATTCGTTTAAATATTTAAATAAAAAAAAAGTTAATTGAAGTAGTAACGAAATTCTAAAATTAAGCGATTCCCGCGAGTCTCTATAATTGAATTATTTGAAAAAAAAGAATGATAATAAATGAACAATTTACGTTCGACATTTACATTATCTCAAAACTCTCAAGATAAACTCCATTTCCGATATTTCATGTACATCATGTAATAAATAAAGAAATTTATCAGAACACAAAAGCAAATTGTAGATAGTTGAATTTCAGTAATAACTCGAATTCATGTACGGAAAAAGCTTCAATTTTGAACCGGTGTATCACGTTTATATTCAACTTTAAGTTGAGAAGGTAGTCAAGCGTTAAGTTCTACGGTTTATTACAGAAAATGAAAGAATAAAGATTGTAGGTACTCGCATATAATTCAGTTGTAATTCAAAGAAAATTCCAGTCTTAATATAATATGAATGCAGCCTTTTATTCAGTCGATAGTAAACGAATCAAAACCAGTTCAATTGACACGGATTCGTGTTAGAGCTCATCATGAATACATGAAAAATACATCCGACTTGAATCACGATTCTGGTGGATTAGGTTGAATTGAATTAAATTGAAACTGTGTAAATGATTGTGAATTATCGTTATAATAGTATGGATGTTCAACGATCAGGAGTAGACTGATTCCAGTTAATGCAAAATTTTTAATTCCAGTAACTTTATTTTTTTTTTGGAAACATTTACAAGATTTTTTTTAACATTATGAAAGAAACAAACTTTATCGTTTCTATAGCAGTACAATGGGTGGTGATATTTAGCAACTGAAAATGATTTAAAAATCGATACTTTCATTCAAACTACAAAAGACTGAAAATTACATTTTGCTCCATTTATAACATAGCTATAATAGCACAACAACAACGCAAAAAAAAACACCAACCTCAATCACTTCTATTCTTAGATCTGTGAAACTATCTCACATCAACAACACTATCGAAATTCTTATTGCCACTATAGAGAGTTGTGCTGGTAATTGAGCATCTTAGCCTTAATCGTCCGTTAAGTTAATCGAGTTGCCCATCCTGTACACCTTTTATAGCTTTGTTCTGGATTTTCTTCTCAACTACTTTTTCCCTCCTTCTCTCTTGTTTCCTTTCTATCTATTTTGTTACTTAACTTCAATGTTCAGTAAAGTAGACAGTCGTAAAATAACAATTGCTCAGGCTTTCAGAAGATGTTAAATCCAAAGTTTACTATTTGTGTTCGTGCAGGGCTTTTTTGAACAACAAATGTATGATTTTTTATAGTCTCTTCTATAAAATGAATTGCATGTTAAATTAGCCCCAAAAATCTACAAAAATTATAACAATAATAACAAGATCCAAAAAAGAATATTTCATCGACTCAGCTTGTTTTGAAAAGAATCGAAAGGGACAGGGTAGGGATTAAAAATTAGGATAGAATGTCTTATGGTGTTGATTATTGTTGATGTTTTTTGAGGCTTATATGTGTGTGGCAGATAGATAACAATAAAAGCTCTCTCCCTTATCTACCTTTTTTACTTTCAATTTTGATGTGTATATATAGAAGGGATAAAGACTAGGAAGATCAATGCTCTACCCCCGGAAGAAATAAGGAAATACACCCTAAAATATATACAAGCTGAGCGGTAATATTCGCCTAATGGTAGGAAAAAAGAACGTGTGAAATATACACTTACTCTTGTTAGATGATATTCGCTATTATTTCCGTTTTATGAATATTCTAAAATAAATTCAAAGAGAAATAATTCTATACGTTTCCTTTTACGTTTATTTGATGAGATACAACACGAAATACATTAATTAACTAAGCGTCGTTTAATGTTAATATTTCTCGTTAAGCTTACATTTGTCGCATCAAAAGTTACTAATTGTAAGATATTTTCAATATTGTTACATATTTATAGTTGAGCTGCAAATTTGGTTTGTACTGTCGTTGACAGCGATGAAAGTTAATGTGTTTTGCGGTCACTATAGCATAGCTCTTGTCAAACATTACACAAATACTAGAAATCATGTTATGGACGCAAATGATTATAGCAATATCTAAACTAATTGTAAACAATCAACGATAACAATTCAATCGTAAATACATATCCAGACAATTATCCAGTTTAAATGATAATTCCACATACGATATGAAATTCAACCCTTTTCCCTCTTGAAACGCCTTTACGGTTTCTTATTTCGTCTTTAATCAGACCAACAATTCAGGTGTATCTTTTTCATAAAGGTGAGATGTCACACGATTTCACATGAATATCTCTTATTGTTTGTAGAGTAACTACTTGATACTCTTTTGAAGCTTACAAGGGATCCTTCCTGGGTGTCCCCCTCCGATTTTAATGAAATTTGGATATGTTGTTCTCTGTTGAAATCTAAGAGATGCATGTTTTTTTTATCACCCCCTAAACATAATTTTTCAGAAAAATCCAAACACTGGTATCTCCTACCTTTTTATTCTCTTTCATCTGACATTAGTTTCGTCGAAATCAAATGTATAGTTTTCGTTTTATAGCAATTTTGTCACTTTCAACCCCTATAACTCTCGCCTCAATTAAGATTTTACTGTGCGACAAAGACCACTATTTATCGTTTTTCATACTGAATATAATGCCGTTTGTCCCATTTGATTTGCAAGTATGTGAAATTTGAAAAGTACCCCCTTAGACCGTAAATTTTGAGCGGCGGTTTCACCCCCTAGATGTGCTTATCAGCCGATAAAAAAAACATACATCTCTTAGATTTCAGCAGAGAACAACATATCCAAATTTCATTCAAATCGGAGGTGGACACCTGGGAAGGTTCCCTTGTTAGATTTGGAGTCTTAATAAATGAAAATAACACAAACATTGTAATTCATCTAAATTTATATTTTAATTAAAACAGTAGACTCGTTCATCATTTTATGGTGCTATAAGCTTTAGGTGTTTTGAGTAGGTGACTTGATTAAATTTCCAATTATACTGCGTTTGATGTTTGCAATTAGCTTTTTTTTTGTTGTTAGTTACGTAAAGAAAAATGACTTAAAAAAAATTGTACTTTTTAACTTACAATTAGTTGATTGTAGATTTTCTGCAAAAATAACCGTCATCACCGATTAAAATATTTTAAAAAGAAGACGATTTTAAGCCAGTCTCTATCTCAATCGTCAATTTTGGACTGATTTCTTCAACTTGGATAAACAGTAAAAGTATCAGTAACTGGGATTGAAATTGAGATTTTCTTGGGACTTCCGGTTTATGTCCTGCTAATAAAATGTTGATTTCCCCCCTTTTACCATCGCTATTTTTTTTTTATTCTCACATATAAAGTTCAGCCGAATATTCGTCGCTGTAAATTTTATAGTAATGCATTTGGAACCTTGCACCTTATGGGAATTTATTATCTAGCATTAGCTGGGGATGTGAAGTCAACAGGGCGCGATTATCGCCGACTGTTCATATTTGCACAGTTGGTAAACTAGTAACATTCAAATTCGACAATACAAAGCTGCTACTACCACTACTACATACATACATCTATCTATGTGTACATAGTTTGAGTATCAATTGTCATATAGCATTTTCAGTTGAGACACGTCTCCAGTCACTGAGCTTTTGCGTGACGTTCCATTCTTGATACGTGCGTTAAAATGATAGCGCAAGCTTATGATGCTTTTCTAACGCTTTTCTATTTAAATGTAAAAATGTCCAAATACCTATCATCAAGTAAATTTTGTTTAAACATTGTATTTATATTAATCAATTTCTGATTCAAACTGGTTTCAAATGGTAGTCGCAAAAATTCATGTTCACACGATATTGTCCTCGTTAGAGGTGTGTTTTTACGGGGTCTAGTTTCAGGTATAAGCAACTATTATCTGTCTCGAAAGCTGCAGCTTGGGTTGCTTGGCAACGTTCACCCCTGGGCTACATATATTCGTCACCGCACCCTTAGCAAGACATCCCTCCCAACCTATCTTTATGATGTCGAAACAACCTGTTTATCACTTATATACACATAGAAATAACTATACAATTCAACCACTTATGGTTGTTAATACAATCCCCTACATATTGTAGAATTATTAATAGGAAATTGTTTGAATAGATAAAGGATATTCATTTATAAGTTTTAACATTAGTTTCATAATAATAGTAGATGGAAGTTTAAAGTTTAAAGTCAGCAAATCAGTCATTTTAATTACGTATAGGGTGTGATGTTAAATAGTTGATGATAAACCACTATAATCTCATGATGAATAATCAACACTAATAGTAGATGAGGAACAACATGTGACGCTTGCTGATTCCTTAACCCCTATATTCTATAATTCAACCAGGTTGATTTTATCGCCACATTAGGTGGTTGTTTGATTCGGAATAGCAAACTCTAGATAATTATCTTATATGTATATAAATAGGTATGTTTAACTTAATTTTCCAATGTTATAGTAAATATTTTAACATCTATGATAAATAACTGTTATATGTTAGAGAAACAAAAAGGGTTTAGAGATCCTCGATAGAACATGGAAATAAAACATGAGAATCCCTAGTTGTAAGCCCTAAGGAATTTACCGGTCGGCAAAGTTTCCAACTTAATTTCGAGTTAATTCCAAACAATTAATAAAACTTTTGTAAAATAACGCGCCCTACAACTAACACAGGTGATCCTTTTATAGGCTCGCCCCCTCACCATCATCAACCCTATTATATTGTTTTGAATGGATTATTGTCGACAGACATTGTATTTAATATAGAAAAATCCAAATTACAAAACAACTATCAAACTATTAGACAAAACCACAACAAGCATATATGGAACAATTGTTAAAGTAGTTAGAGTTAACACCATAACGTTAATAGTAGCCAAAGTTACAGAGATACTCCTCATTAATTCAACTATAATGGATCAGAGAGAGTAAGACGATTCGCCTGAATGGAAAGAGAATATTTAACGAAACTCAATGTTAATAATTTTCTATTTGAAAATGTAAGAATTTTTCAAATGTTATAACATTAACCTATGGCTTAATTGATTAAAATTGCATTTTATATCACGTCTGGAAACTTTTAAAGTTTGTACGAGTTCTTTTGAAATTTTTTCTCCCCAGTTGAGAATTCACCAACGCTCAAATGTCTAGAGGTGCATAAATATGTAGACAGTCTGGACTAAAAGTAAAAATCCTTTATTTCTAGCTAAAAGTTTCATTCATATTAGAAACTTCACCAAGATGACACAACCAATTTAAATCCAAACGTTAAGATGTTTTCGGATTTTCTACGATTGCATTAGGTCAAACGAAACTGAAACATTTGGTCCTGTCAACTACTGAATCTAATTTAAGTTGGACTGTATTACAACCAGAAAAGAAACACCACAAGTCGGCTTATGATAGGATCAAGTCGTATGATTCTACCAAAGTTTGTGGTAATCCAAAAAAATTACAAGTTATGAGTTATGTGAAATGGCCAACTTGCCACGAGTTTACCACAATGCTGCTAATTTATTATTATTTGGCAGATTGCCGCGCGACTATCGTACTTTTGAACCTAACTACTCGCTGCGCTCATAAAAATCCAGCAAGAGAGAGGGCAAAAATCAGCTACAATAGACCGTCTGTTTATTATTTGTGGCGTCGCTCACACCCTTTATCAACTACCTTTGATGATTGTACAGTGGTTATATTAAATTTAGTTCAGAGCAGTCACATGATGAGCACACTGAAGCGTGCAAATCCCTCTGCTAAATTATTATTTAAATACAGAGTGATTTGTTAGCTCCTTTAAAAAACTCTGATGGAGAGTAGATGAAATTTTACAAAGAAAGTCTTATATAAACATAGGTCCCAATTTTACTTCTTCATTGAGAAAATCTAAGATATTTCAGAGGGACAAAGTTGCATTTGTGATCACAGGAGCTCTGTAAATACCTACAAAATTGTTTGGTGGCAGAACTAAATGAATCCAAGGAGGCATAACGTCATTTTGATAGAACATCTAACATTGTAAAATCCATAAATAAAAGCAATATCAGCATTAATGCTTCGGCTAATAATGAAAACATTATGAATTCTCAGCAATTTGCAAAATCAAAATGACACTTAACAAACAATATGGATTCTTCAATGAAGAAGTAAAATTTGGACCTATGTAAATTAAGATTTTCTTTGTAAATTTCATCTATTTTCCATCCTCAAAGCTTGGAAAGGAGCTAACAAATCACCCTGTATAGTGTAAATTTTAAGCATCTATTTAAAAAAAAAAACATATAATTCATTATTGAGTCTCCAGAGAGACAGTTCCGTTTCAGTTGCCTGTAGTTTCATGTTTCGAATCGTCATTGCAGCCGCATTTTTCTAAAGACTCGTCCGTGAAATGAGAATTTATCAAAATGTTGAGAATATACATATAAAAGTGAGAAAATTATCACTGCTTTTATATCCAAGATGTGAATAGAAAGCTGTAGGATGAAAAAAGTTTAGTTAAACCGGAAAGTTTCTAGTTAATATTTGGAGTTAAGTAGAGGATTTTCAATCCATTATTAGAATTCATGATATTAGCGGGTGGATGAATGTGTCTGAACAACCAAGTAGTAGATTACTTCCTAGTTCACGGATTGTAAAGAATAGTGGAACATATAAAGTTAACGTTCAAGAGATACAAGTCGTTTAGACTAACTGAAAGTTAGTACACCAAGTGGTTAGGCTATAATTTTATTTAGAGTGTTACCAGTAAAAATGTTCGATTTGCTTTAAAAATTTATTATAATTGAAGTATGTGGTTGGTAATTGAGATTTTTGTTATATTGTTTTGAATCAAATCCAGTATTGTTTGGAATTCTTGTATAAGTGGCAAATTCTAATTGGTTGAAAATAACTGTTTATGTTGTAACTATTTGAATTTTATCACGCTACATTAACTCTTTTCATTTGTGATAACTTTAAACGTGACTTGTCCAAGAAAAGAAACTCTCCACCACTTTTCTATATCAAACAACTATATTTCCCTACTATTCCGTTTTATAAAACAGTCTATGAAACAATAAAAGACAATGAATATACCGTTTTGGTATTCTGAAACAATACAGCACATCATTATGGATAACAACCATCGCGACTTTGATATTATTTACTGAAGAAGAAAAAAAAACACACGAAATTCAAATAATCAATAGTTCAAAGGATATATTTTTTTGATGTTTACGGTTATTGCACTATTCAATTTGATGTATCAAAGAGTAGGTACGTCACTAAAAACCATCCCTCAAATACATATATTTCTATCACTTTTTTGGTTCGTTCATGTATATATTTTGCTTTATTTTCTACAATACACATCACAAAATAACGTTGATGATGGGATGCTTTGTTCTGTCACTATGACAACAGCATCAAATGATTAGTGACAACGACGTCATAAAACAACCCTCGATTACACAACGTCTCAAACTGGTGTGGATTTAAAACATTGCTCTATTTTCATAGAATACAACATATTTTTCTCGATAACTCCCTAATCTAATGAATATTTCAAAACAAACATTCCACCTAAATTGTCCACTGAATATTCTAATTATCATTCACAAATATTCAATAGGGACACTTTAATTTTATAGTTTTATTGTTATTTAATATTGAAAAAGATTTGATTTGAATTAATTTGAATGAGAATTGTACAAAAGGAATTCGAGCTCAATGATTAAACTCAAATCGTTTGGTTATATACATGGCCTAGTTGTGATCTCTATTGTAAGATAGTAGAAACTTGTCCTCTAATGGCATTAATACGATTGTCTTGTGTTCTGATCCTTCAATGTTAGAGCCTATTCCAAAATGTAACGTCTTTCGATAAATCAAATTAGGCGGATAGCGTTAAGCTTTGGATAAAGTCGGTCTCTAGAGTTTATACAGCCAACAGTTTTAGATAGCAATCCTGGGAACAATCATCTCTACTAAAATTCTACCAGGTATAGATGACACGAAATTATATAATTGTCTATCCATCTATTATATTAAACGAATATACTTGCAAGTTTATTGTTGATTTAGAAATATACAAATTTACATCCCATGTGGAAGAATAATTAGTGAATCACTTTCCTGTTATCATATGGGAATAATAATGGAATATCAACTCTACAACTATGCAAACAAGAGATTTACTATAGAATTGCGTCTTTGTCATTCATAATAACGAAATTTAAATTACATTTCAAAATTGCTCTGTTAATTAGAGTATATGTAGGTGTATTAAATGAGGTAAATTTGAATTTAACAAGCCCTTAACGTATAACTTGATAATTAGATGAGTAGCGAGAGATTTGTTTTTAAAACTAGTATAGATCATTAGTAAAACTATTCGTTGGATAACTATAAAGTTGTAACTATGTTTTTGTTGAGAACAAACCAATTTATTCTCTATGGGAAAAACAACCATGGAGATTTTTGGATCTCTTTCATTTCCAAGAAAAATTCTAATTTACATTTAACGTAGTCCCTAAAGAGATGTCTTGTACGTTTTAGACAATCTTTGAAATGCACGTTTATATGCTATCGAATACTGAACAGTAACGGAATTTTTACGTATTTGAAAACTATATTTTAAAAGATTTACTATTGGCATACAGACACGTCAGGTAATGTAAAATACAACTGTAAAATCACAAATATACGAGTATGAAGAAGATTGAGACGGTTGGAAATTTATTCGTTCCCGCAATTCAAAGATTATTAGCAACCAACTCAAAAATCCGTTTTATTTTTTATCTTCGTGTCCTTTACAAGTGAATACGACAAGAAAACTGTTAAGGATGGGTCATTACTTAGGATATCGTAGGAAAAACGTGTTCGTGACATATGAACAAAGAATCAGGTGCCTAAATCAACAATGTAAGCGAAAATTTGGAAGACTATAAAAAAGTAAGCATAATTTAAAAGTGTCATCAAAAGTTGGATGGACGATGTAAGGACCATAAGATTGTATTCGATTTGAACGTAATTGAAGCAAAATTTATTTAATAACGCGACAATCTCGTGAAACACTCTTCTAAACCTATTAATCGGCAAATATTTGATCATTACCTTCGTATTGATCCAGTTAAAACGAAAGAGAAAAAAAAACGATAAGAAAATTCGAGATAAGCTGCTTTAAATAATGCAAATCGTAAACCTGAACGATGTTCAATGAAATATTAGCTTATACTTTTATTTCCGTATAAACACAATGGTATTTCCTACAAGTCCGAGATTCTGAGATAAACAAGTTTATAAATAAATAAATAAAAATGTCTATTATCCTATACTATAGAGAAAATAATATACAAATTTAAATTTCATTCATAGATCTTTATCTAGTACGATTTCACATAAGGAATAATAAGGAGAACGGGATATTTTTCCAATTCTATTCATTCGAAAATATTTATTTTCCACTGTTGGACGATAATCCAATTGGGGAGCCTGTATTGTTGAACATTTTTACAAGATTGGCGAAAAATAAAAACATATCCTGTGTTTCATGCGTTAGAGATAATCTCATTGTTTTTTTTTTCTCCTCCGAGGAAAATAAACGAAAATTACGACCGAAAAACAAACCATTGAAATGTGTTTTTCCGGTTTTTTCATCTTATATTTGATCTAATTTCGATGAATAAAATGAAAAATTTTGTTCACAACTAGGAAACTTGCGTAAATTATTTTGCAATAGATGGCTTGTGCTTGTTGCTTTGGTAGAAATGGAAAATAAATGTGTTATGTTCCTCTTAAATTCTTGTTGGATACGTGTCGACACAACACGAAAACAAAGTAAATCTAATTTGTTCGTTTATTGTTGTTGTTATTGTTGTATGAGTACGTGTTGAAAGTAGAGTTTTGTTGGAAATATATACACAGCATTTTCATACAACACATTGTAAAGTAATTCAAATTGCGTACAATGTCTTAATCTGCACAGAAAAACTTTGCCTTCAATGTTTCTCAATTGATTGCTCTTGCCTAAAATGCAATTAGAGCCGTTCTGTTTAGTTGCCAAACTGCGCTCCTGTAGTTCTTGTTAGATGACATTTGGGCTTAGTCGTAAAGCTACCGAATGTTGCTCAACTTAGTGCAAGATCTGTACTTGAAGCATTGGTTTATTATAACAATTTAGTTAGACTTACTGCTTATCTTATGCTGACTAGTTGAAGACATTTAGAATCGTCTCCAATCTAATCAGGCTTCATGTTGGCCAAACTTCAAAACAGTAAGTTTCACTTTAGTTTGCATTTTAATGAAATCATATCGAAGTAAGTTGTCTTCTTTTTGAGTTCGTATTGTTGTCGTAAATGAATTATTTTATACGTTTTCCAACTATCTCACCTCAATGAGAATGAAATCGTATAACTGGAAATACGTAAACTTCAAACAAATCAGATTACTAAACTTTCATAAAAGTTAATTAACACAACATTCTGGAGATGGCGACAACCATCACAAAGCTATGTTTAAATTAAATATGGTGAGTAATGGTGATGTTTTTGATATTAAAACCACTAGCACATCTGTACTAGGGAATTGGTGTTTTATATATGCAATGGAAACGAATTATTCGTATTCGTTGTGTGGAAATATCTCTTTATAATCTGTACACTAATCAGTCTACTGCACAGTTTATACATATTGACAATATTACAAATATTTCAATACTAACTACAAACTATAATAGTTTATTAGAGTAACTTTATTAAACTCTGAAAACGATATCGACGAAATTCTCTACATAATCGTTTTCGACGTCTTGTCAATTTCAAACAAGGATCGAAATTGTTCAACTTTAGTCTACTTGCTGATTTGCACCAACTCGATATCTCTACAAAGGGCTTTTTTAAAACACTATTAGAATCTATCAGTTCTCTTGTACCAGATTCTAATAGTATCTTATCAACATCAAAACTCATTGGGACGTTTATTGTTAATTTAACAACAATAATTATTCTTTGTTTATATAGAATTAGCTACCCTCGGGGTTATGTAGCATTCTATCTATCATACGTCCAACGTTGTTCATTTGTAAAACAAATGGGACAAGATTATCTTCAATCAAACCTTAATTGGAACAATGTAGTTTGACAAAAGTACCACAATTACAAGTTTATCCATAAAAATGCGATAAGTATTCGAATGAAACGAAGCATATATTATGTAACAAGGGATGAATCAAGCTAATTTTAAAGCTCACAATTAGCCTTATTTGTAGGTTTATTAGTTTATAATGATGGAACAAAAAAAACTAGTCTTGGAAATCTCATAATTACATGAAACAACTCCAAACGCGTGTTTTATAAAATTTTAGACCCGGTAATATTAGATTATAATAACATCTAAACCATTAGCAGATAATATTACATATGATTGGATTAGAGTGTGTTAATTGTGATAATTTCTGCATTAATAGCAAGTTAGGTCTGTTTTACACCAGTTATATCAGTTACAGGAATAGTAAAAGGGTTGATGTAAATAATTCGTCGAATTATTGCGTAAATATTTGCTAAGCAGAATGTGATAAATGTAGTCAAATTTTCATTTTATTTCAATTAATTTAAAGTTACAATTAAATGGACAGTTTTTTCAGTGGTGGTATTTCGTGAAAGTTTTCTGTTGAAATTTTATTACAATTCCGTTAAGTATACAGGTAATATAACTGTAGAAACTTTGTGTAATTTTTCGTTATTCAACCAATTTTTCGTTATTTAAACGTGATGAAAACTTTCAAAAGATCCATTTAAATTCTAAAAAAAAAACACAAACAGTTGTTAATTTGTGGTGAAAATTTTAATGTTAAACTCAAACAAAGGATTACAGCAATAGCGAATGAGAAAATTTCATACAACTCATATTTGTTTGATTTAGTGCACATTTTCGTGGGCGTTACAATGTCCAAAATTATTGATCTTACTTGTAGCATATGTACAAAGCACCAAACTACACATATATATTTAACAATATATAATACAATAATTCAGTTCAGTGAATCGATCTAACAATAAGATACTTTTGTTAAAGTTTTATGTTCTTCTTTATCTCCATCATTATTTTATTTTCTAACAGAAACAATTCTGCAAACGTGTTCCAACTTTCGCCCCCTGCGGAATTTTCTTGTCTGACACAATGTACGTAGAAACAACACAAAGAGACGATAATTTTTTCCCATCTGTCTACTGACAAACTCTACGATTTCTTCCAATCTTTATACGTATTTTAGTTGAAAAAATCAAATATATTACGGATTATCCTTGGTGTAATTGTCTCAAAACGTGGTGAATAAAACGACGGTATTTCGTCACTATAGTTGTATTAGTTGTGAAAACTTTTACAAAAGGAAAAGTTTAACTCCTTCCATTTCTATCTCTCCTTTGATCATACACAAAGTTTCTGATGTTAGAAAGAGAAAAGACTGTCTTGAGTGAGATTTAAGCGAAGAAAAAAACGAGAGAAAAACTTTGTTTTTCACAAGTTTCAATGAAATAAAAATACCTAAAATGGAACGAAATCAAACGGTGGAAAATTCGAATTAAAACCGTTGAAATAAATATTGAATGAATTATCAAATATGATCAATACTAGGAAACTAAATCCATTAATCACACGAAAACACTATAAATATTCAACAAGTATAATTGCAGACTGTCGTTTTATATTAAACAATTTCCTCAATTAGAAAATCTATAAAGATTCGTGTTTCTATCGAAAATTCGAAATTCTATCGAAATTAATTGTAAAATTGAACATACAGTTCTAGTGTTGTTTTAGATTTCATTTCGTCAAATTTCTAATTATTGAAGAGAAGCACCGACGGTAACAGCATCAACAGCAGCAATACCAACACCAGAATTCGAACAACAATATGGTATTTCAGATAAATTAATCATACCATCTATTTTAATAAACTAACTTCGAGGAGGCGGTTTAATTAACTTTCATCTGAAGAGTTTTATCCATCTTCTAGTTTAACAACTTGAATAAGAAATTAAAAAAAAAATTAATCATTCTTCTATATCATAAACACTGATTACGTCCAATTTAATATTAAAATCAATACTAAAACGCGATTATTTTTGGTTAAATACAAAGAGTAATGTTGGTGTGTGTATTTGTAGAATTTAGAGAAATTAAGTAGAAGAAATCTCCACTTGGTGAACGTTTAAGATCAATTCCTCCCCAGAGACTGGTTGCATTTTGTATGACAAGTCTAAAGCTTATGGTTTCCGCTCCAACAAAATCTCACCATATTAGCTCAACTGGGCTTTTTTTGTTCAAAAAAGATATAGTTTATAATATAACATAGATGGAAAAGAATTAAATATAATGTATAGAGATGTTGTTGCACATTTTATAATTCTAAACAAGTTCTACATACTTGAACAACTGTGCTATCTCACACCAAGATTCATTTGAAGTTTTTAATTAAATAAAAATTTCCCAGAGCGCACGTGACTGCTTTAACAATGATTTATAGACGAGCTAATTTAAATACACCTCTATTCCACATTCACGAATAAAAATATGATTGTTGTTCTTATTATTATAAAAAATTTGGCGATTGTACTAACGA
This sequence comes from Mylabris sibirica, assembly GCA_039776855.1. Classification (NCBI taxonomy): domain Eukaryota; kingdom Metazoa; phylum Arthropoda; class Insecta; order Coleoptera; family Meloidae; genus Mylabris; species Mylabris sibirica. The sequence continues at coordinate 3,924,881 of CM077843.1, forward strand.
GATTTTTATTTTTCTGGTAGTTTTATTCTGTGTCATTTTATCTTTCCATTGTATAACATTACATGTACATATGAGACTCAATGATTGCAACAGATTGTAAATGGGGAGAAAATAAACAGTGAATTGATGGCAACTTTATACATATACCTATTTACATCATTCAGTTGGTATACCGAGTGATTCACCTTAATTGAAAAGTTCTTATAGCAACTCGTTGGCGAGTGAATCCAAGAATATTTCAAAGATTTGTAAGCAGGGTCCTCAGAGAACACTTAAGCAAAGTTAGGATCTTGTAGCTCATTGGGAAATTGGTAAAAACCGCGTTGTTGTGACAAAATCGAGATTTTCACTATCCGTTTATACCCGTCAAACGACTAAGAATGACTAGAGGATCCTCTTGAAATAGTTTTTATTCAATTTTCATCACTGGACCCTTGCGAAAATGGGAACATGATTTTGTAAAGAAAATCCTTGACATCGACAACATTAGAAACAAATAAGACTACGTAGCTTTTATTATCTTTAAATTAAAGGAAATCAGAATAAAAGCAATAAACACTGAATTAACATAAAAAAATTACACTATCAAGTTAAAAAGTAAAGGTTACTCACACTAGATTCATTTATTTTTTTCACGATCGATCTATACAACAGTTTTTTTTTAATTCTCAAAGGTACAAATGAGAAAAATCAATTTTACGAGCCACTCTTCATCGTTTTGGGTGTTCTACTCGTTTTTAAAAACCCTGACTTTGTCCAAAACGAGCGTTTTTTGACCAATTTTCCAATGAACTACAATAAGACCCTAACTTTGCTTAATGTTCTCTGGCGACCCAGCTACAGATCCTTGAAATATTTTTTGAATCGCTCGGCAAATAATGAGAGTTGCCATAAGATTTTTTCGTTCAAAGTGAAACACCCAGTATACAGGATATTTCTTTTAGATGTAGCCGATTCTTATGAAGCTCCTATTAGTTTCAAAGATTTGTAGGAGGTTCCTTAAGACTATTTTACCAAAATTAGAACCTCGCAGCTCATATTTAGAAGTTGGTCCAAGAACGCTCGTTTTGGACAATGTCGCAATTGCAAAAAATGAGCCAACTTTTTCTCCATAGCATTCCAGAAAAAATGCGAAATGGTTCCTGATTACAATGAGGAAAAACGGCAAAGGTCCTCGCGTCATTCTAAATAATTTTACGTGTACTGCAAGTTTTTTAAAATCGTGACATCGTCACGAGCAATTCTCGATCAACTTCCAAACGAGGTACGAGATTTTAATTGTGCTAAATTACTCTCCATGAAATATCGAATCACTCGACTATCAATAGGAGTTTCATACGAATCGATAAAATTTAAAATACGTATTTTGAAAATTTCCACTTTCTACCAACAATGTCCTACAGACTTTTTTCATCTCTACTACTCCTTGTTTTCGTCCACTAAATTCACCAAACGTCTTAATCAATGGCTATAAGAGCTTCGATTCGGATTAAGTTGATGAAATTTGAAAAGTTAGCAAAGACTGTGACTTACATTTATAGTAGACGACTTGATGTTGTATAGCCAATTATCAGTAATGAGGATGGACAGGGAGCTTTCGTTGAACAAAAAAAAAATAGTTGGATTCACAATCACAGACTTGCTCAAACGATGTAATCAATTAGAACTATTCAGTATCATCTTAAAAAATAGTTTCATTCTCTCTAGATAGCGTCTGATTTAAGATAAATGGAAAATTTGTGAAAATCGACACGATTTGATGGTTAATTTAACTGAAAACATTTTCGGTAAATTAGAAGGCGTCTCACAGGAATAATAGTTGATAAAAAACTGTTCTTTGTTATATTAATTTAAGGTGTATTTTTGGTATAGTGTGAAAAAGTACCTGTAAGCCATTAAAGAACAAATTTACATTTCCTAAGAAAATAATTCATAGCAAATGGAAATTTCACTTACACTACTCGAGTGTCTACTTGTATAAGTTCATGAACCTCCGAACGATATTAAATCATCTTGAATAGACTACTTAAAACATTCTTTTCTAATGGTAAGATTCAATATTCAAAATCGAGAATTTCTTACTTTTCTTAACGATATCAACACTCTATTTGCGACTCGAATAAGAGCCAAATCAAATCAAATGCTTCTAAATCAATGATGTTAGTTTTATGATAAAAAATTCCATAAAAACTGTATTTCTACTTGAATCAATGGGTCGAATTCAGAATCTTCAATGCTAATATGGTATATAAAAAAGTCTGTCTAAAATAACAGGCAGAAATGAGGGTATTCTTGACTTTATTATTATTATTATTGTTCATTATGGGATTTGAATTTCAACGAATGAAACATTTGCAATTCCGGTCCTGTTATATTCATGAAACATTGTGATTATTTTGATTTAGCCAATATTATGTACCGGTTTCCATTTTATAACTTATATATATATACGTATTGAATTGCTTCACAAATTTCAATATAAAGTTACTGGATGAATTGGGCAAGTTATGGAAAATTCCGAAAATAATTTTCTCCAACGATTTCCATCTTCTATGATATAAATGTGAAAACCATTTCTATTCAATAGAAAGATATGTAAATATACCTCCTTTAATATAGAAAGGACGAATCAGTTTTGAATAAATTCATACATTAAGTGTTACGAAACATATTACAAAACATTTGTGGAATAGGAAGACTCTGATATATACCTTTGTGAATTTTTTATCAACACTTGGAGGCTGATTGGGAAGAATAAATAAAATAACAGTACCAAAGCCACATGTTGCTAGTGAACATTTAAGTTCAATTAGACATTAAACGATTTATAATGAAATTATTGATTAATCGGATTATAATCAAATGTGAAATCATCAACTATCCCATTATTTATCCGTATGCATGTTTAAATATGGAAATTTTCAATTATTGTCAATTATGTGCGTACAAACGAAGAAACGGTCAAGTGTAAACGTAGAGCTTAAGTGTTTTAATAAATCAACAACAGTATGACAGTATTAGAGTGGTATTAGACTTGGGACTATTCACTAATGACGGTGTTCTCCAAAACATGTCTCCAAATATCAGATCTGAAACAAACTGGATAAATCATGTGACCTTCTAGTGATGAAAATAGAAGACAAGGAGGCAAAGTGAGCTGACGGAAGTCCTAAGGGGCTGTGGGCTTGGTTCCAACATAATTTCACGAGTTGCGTTACTAGCATAACTGATTAACTTTGAATTCTGAATGTGTTAACAAACAAACATAAACATCAACCACTATATGCCACACTGTCGACTATCATTACCGCGGATATTTCAACATTTTGTAAAGGACAAATAAGGCGTTTTGCAGAACTTGTAAACATATTGTAAAATGTCTAGCGAGCATTAACCGATTCGAGTAAATACCATAAAATGTACAAATTTGAGATGTTATGACTATGACAAACGAAAATGGATCGTTACTTTTGCAAATTACCGACGAATATTGGTGTTTCTTTAAGCAAACAATGTGGCTACTCTTATCTAGTACACTTGTATAGAAGATGCGGGTTATGGGAAATTTTGAAAGAAAATTGATGGATCTACCTGATTTGAGAGCATTCTAAATGTGAAACTCGTATTTCCTGATAGATACATTTGTCTATATCGCTAGACTAGACTGAAAAATTATTCAATCACGTCCGAAATTTCCATATTGATTCATAAGGATATTTTATGTATGTAGGATACTTTAAAGAAAATCAAAGCAAAATATGTGGCTCGGGTAATTTTTTTCTTCTTTCGTCTAGGAACAGTTTTATAATAATCCTACAAAGAAGACAAATATATGGCGATTTCCGAGAGAAAAACTTGAAAGATGGATTTTTTTTACTGTAGTGGTGGATGATCATCGTGCAGACATCCGGACTAATCCATGCAATATTACAAAGCAGACTAGAGTAGAGCGAGGAGAGTACACTTGTATGGTAGTATAGAATATATTTGTAGCTGCAGGCATATAGCCATCACTAACACTATGATTTTAAACAACGTCCTTTTGTCACCAGTCCTTTCGACATCAAGGGCTCGACAAGAATAGAAGGCATCTCTGATAGACGACCTCGATAAGAAGATTCCTTTGATGAAATATTACCTTCAGTCGGAGGGTATAGGGGAATGGTGATTTTCTTTTTAGTATCTAAAAAGAAAGGTGTTTTACACAATTCTCTACTGTTTGATAAACTAATAACGATTAGAATAAATTGACAAGTTAAACTTTTAGAAAAGTAGTTTGAATGATTGTCTCAAGAGTATCGTATAAAACGTTTAAACTTAACATCATTGCAAATTTCGAAAAATTAAAAATATTACATCCATTAATAAAACTCAGCTGAGCATTTATGAGCTATAAATAAAATTACCATTTCTTCTCTCATCATAATTAGTTACTACGTCCAACTCTATATTCTTCCCCCTATTCTACAATAAAACAGTGGAGAAACAACGAAAATTATGTCACGTTATTTATTCTAGAAGTGAAAAAAAAATGGATGTTATACAACACGGCCGTTAACCAATTAAGTTTCATTTTACAGGTCAACATTACAGCAACATTAAGCATTCAAATTACAGTTTTCGCCGACACCTTTTAAATGGCCAATTAAGTGTAAATTAATATTGACTAGAAGAAGAAAAAAAGCACACACAATCATGTGTAAAATACAAATTTCCCAACAGGTATTCGAAACAACAGTAATTTCTAGTGTGAGCTTTTTTAAGCTCAGTATCGTTAACGATTCCGCTTACTATATAAACACAAATAATCTATCAAACTCAAGTTGCTTTTAAAGCCGATTTGAATCGTTAATAAATCAAGTAAATTTCGAGTTATAAAATTAGATTTTATCTTTTTCAGGCTATTAACCTTTAAAGCTTGCCCATTTTAATTAAATTAATCATCTAATTAGAACAAATACATCAAAACAAGAACAAAATAGACAAGTTTGTAGTTTATTTTTATTTTTAAAACCATAAAATCCTGGTCGTTTTCATTTCAACTTGAGCTTAACGTCTCTACTGCCATTGAAAGCTTGCCTTCATATTCTCTCCTTTCTTCCATTCAACAATTCTAAACTAGCCCCTTTGTTAATACGGGCTGCTTTGCATTTTAATCTCAAAATTATAGAGATCCACCCTTTTTGCAATTACTAATTTAAATAAGACTAGTGAAAATTTTCCAATTACTCTCAATGTAGTTATTCTTTATTTTTTTTTTTATCTAAAATCGTTTGTAGATTTTGAATAAAAGTTGAAAATTGGATCAAACCACTACCAAGAGTTTTGTCTGTTGAATTGTCGTTGATTTTGAAATAGGGGAAAAGTGAAACAACCACAAAACTAAAAATAATCAAATCTATCGATCTGTTGTTTGTCCCTTGTGTGATACAAATGTCGAAACGAAACAACAACTTGTCATCGTTTCCTTCTGCTTCTTTCAGATTATATACGAATGACATATACGGTTTATTGATCACAACTGTCTTGTTTCTTGTTCAACTACTGAATAGCAACACACTGTCTATTTCAACATTTGACATCTACGTTCTGTCCTATTAAGAATAATATAATCCCGTGTCAATTTATCCTGTTCATTTGTTGTTGTCCTTTGTATGTGTGTATTATTGCCATCTCCAATTATCTTTGTTCAAATAAAATTTAACTTTAAATTTGTTCTATTACAACAACGATTTAAATATAGAAAATTGAGTTATTCGACATACATGTTCGTTATCAAAGGTATAGAAGCTCTGACATTAAACTAGTAGATACCTGGTATGCGGAATATCACAAAGCTCACCTTAATTTAATAAACCTCTTCATATAAGCGTATAGGGCGAAGTATGTGTCCAATTAAAGTGCACGTGAAACTAAACTTTACAATAACATCTATATGACAATGTTGTTTTGCTTATTATCTCTGGAAATTAATTACAAACATTTCTAACGTAATTTTATGATGAGCTTGTACTTTGTTCTCGATCAAATTTATTTTTGTACTATGAAAAATCGCCCTCGCAAGAGCTTTTGTCAGAAAATAATTAATATGTTTTCCTTAAACTGAAAACATTTCCAAGACGATGGAAATGAAAACGAGAGATATTAAAGTGGGGACAAGGGGATGATGACGTCAAAAACAAGGTGAAAACTACGGATTATAGAAATGCTCCAACATCATTTCTATTATTAATAAAAAACGATTCGTGTATTTGTCTCGATTCTAAAAATAAATTAATGAAGATGGAAGGTTGTAAGATAGTTTTTTTTTCATAGTTTCAAAGAGAACATCGGCGACAAGGAGCAGTCAAGTGGGTTGTTCTTTGCTATATGAGATGGGGGGTATTGTTATTCCGGTCGGCGGGTGAAACTATAAGAAGATCATCCTGAGTGAAGTGGTTGTGATAAACGGGACGATAGCAAGGACAACCACTACACCAGGCTTGTGACAATCGAGTAGAATGACGATGCTGTTGCCATTACAAAAACAAGCGCACACCCTTTCTAATCAAATCACATTTCCTATCCCTATTGGATGATTTTTTTCTTCTCATCCGAAATGTGACAACGTTTTTTGAGGGTCTTTATTACTAGCGTAAACATTTATGAAAGAATTTTTGATAACATACGGTTGTGTGGTATAGGTTTTTATTCAGTTTGGTGGCGCTTTTTTCTAGACACAGAAAAAAAATGAGAGAAAAAATGTGAATACATGCATTTCAATGAAGATGAACGGAGAACGTTGAAATTACAGGATTTAAAAAATACTCTCTTTAATTTTTAATTAAAATGTAAAGAGCACGAGTTTCAGATGGAAATAGAATTTATCAAGTCCTTCAAAAATATTAGGGAGTAGATTTGCGGTTAATTTGAGACCACGAAATGGATACTAACCGACACACTTCAAGTTTTTCATTCATTTAAAATCATCATTATTTAACAATAGAAATTTAATAACAACATTGTGTAAAAGTTGTTTGAAATATGAAAAATTCCACATTTTAAGTTTAGTTTGCAGCTGCCCGTTTTTCTTCAACTTGATATAAAGTTAGGATAAATGTTTGGATTTCTTCAGTTTAAGCCCAGTCCATAATTAACAAGCAGGAAAAAATGTATAAATTTCCAAAGTTATAATGAAACGTAAATTTACATAGCGGGAGGCCGAAACGGAAAGTTCTCACGATATTTGCGTTACTAAATTGAGTTTTATCCAATTCTTTAATACAATCTTACTCCTCATTTTTTTATTTCAACCATACATTTGCAATATTTAATGTAGATATATAGAGTGTGGATGGATGGTAACATGTAAAATAGTCCTGTGGGATTAAGAGTTATCACTTAATCAAGCGACCGTACCTTAAATAGTGGCGGTAAAGGCCGACGTCTATATTCCTGATTACAACTAAATACTAACAAAATCTACAAGTTGAACAATCAGTATAGGGGTCATCCTTTTCAACCGCAAAATGGATGAAGGGGAAAATGTTGACGATGAGCTAGTGCTTGACAACAACCGTACAGGACTTGTTTTGTATTTGCTATTTGATGTGGAATTATAATGGATTTGGGTTTATTATAATTTATGTATATGAAAATAGGGCATTAGGATTACGTGAATCATAAAAATGATAAAATTTCCTAATGACAAAACAAATATAAAGAGTTTTTCCATCATGCTCATCCAGATCATTGTCTCACATGCTAATAAACCTTCACTGACGAATTTCAGTTTGATGTCGTCGCAATCATCATATCTGATTCACAAAGCCCTTTTTGTTCCATCATAATAATAGAGAACATTTTATTTCATCAATATTCTAAAAGTAGATCTACTATCCAGACTTTTCCAATAAAAATAAAACTTCCTTTTATCGTACATATACATCCCCTTCATCCCTTAATTAATAACGGAAGCTATCTACGTTTCATCTTCTTTATTTTTTTTTTGTAGTCTCAGTAAATATTTCTTTTAAATTTTTAAAGAAAGAATACGAAATGAAACACAAATTATCCTTTCCAGTTTTGACTGATTAATGTTTGCCCTATTTCCTTTGGAAAATTAAAATCCTCCATTACAGTCTCTCAAAGCTAGGATCAGACGATATGATAAGCATAACTGAGTTTTCTTTTTGTTCCACTTCCACCTGTTCGTTTCTATTTTATTTCATGATGTATAATTAATGAGAAGATCGATCATGTAGTAAGTACAACGATCAATTGCATACTTATCGTAAAAGTCTAGTCATTATTTGATGGGAAAAATTCACATTCCGATAGTAATTAAGCTTCACGAGAAGAACTCCTTGAGGAGTTTGCGAATTTCCAATAAATCCAAAACTTTAAAGTTTAATCAAATAAGCAACTTGGCTGTGTCGCCAATCTACACATAGGTGCCATTCATTCTGGAAATGTATTCAGTACCTACTATCTACAATCAAATATTGTTTTACTCATTTATAGGATAATCAGTGATCAATTTTTGCTTTAATTAAAGATCTGTAAGACGATGGGTTGTAGAGGAGGTGACAATGACTTTGATTAGGGTTATTGGTAATTAATCTAACCAACAGTATAAATGCAAGCTTTGCAATGTGCTATTATCGAATAGCCCTAAGCACACGTCGATCATTTACCATTATTTGGATTTTCATCATCAATATTGCACACTACACAATTTTCATATATAAACCAAACAAAAGTAGTCAAGATGAGAATTTGAAAGTAAAACATGTCGACCTTTACTCTCATATTTTATAAACCGATACGTTACCTAGTAAAGACTTTTGCATGTAATCTATTGAGGATTACCCATCTCAACTGACAATTAGTTGTTTGCCAACGGGTAGATTCGATATAGGGTCGGACACGGTTTAATCGCCAACTCTACAGTGTTCAGTTACCACAGATTATCTCTGATAGAACGGCATATGTCAAATACACGACTCTTTAGAAATGAATGCGGTACATAAAATTTATTTATAAATCAATAGATTGAAAATAAATCAAGAAAATTATTGAATAATGTTTACAGTGTTCGATTGAGTGGGAATTAAAACAAATACCTATAGCTAACGTTTTTTTTTTTTGTTTGGTTGAAAAGACAGAACTATAGAACTGTAAACCAAATGATTTTGTGAAAACCGACTATGATCCGTTGGGAAATGTGGTCGTCTAATCATCGAAATATACTCAAACAGATGGACTGTAGTTGTTGAACTTTTATTTTTATTTCTAAAAGAGGCTTTATTTAAGTCGAACAATTTACCAGCACCAATATTAACAGTTATTCCCTATTGTAAAAGACTTTAATCATCGAACTAGTTCTTTCTAAAAAATAGAAAAAATAATCGTTTATTGCAAGAATATTGAATACAACTCTCGTTGAATCTCTTGAATGTTAATATTTTTAATAAAATCTAGTTTTTGCATCATAAGAATAGATTAAAATAGCTAGTGTATCTACGTTAAAAAAAAAATTACACCATAGGGTGCTTACGTTAAACAAAAATTGATTGTGATGTTGATTTTACTGCAATTATATTCAAAGTTGATTTTAGGATGAAGCTTTTTCAATTTTTGCGCTTGGATATAGAGCGGTTGTGCTTTTAAAAAGTGAACTCTTTTGAAATTTAATAATGTTGCAAACCTTAAACAAACTCTTTATCAAAACAAAAGTTTATCGAATATATAAGTGAAACGATGCCGTTTTTTTTTCTAATTGAAGTAATGAAGACTGAGACAACAAGATATTGAAACTTGATCACTAATTCTCTATTGATTTGATCCAAATACATCTATTTTTTCAATCACTTATTGTCAGTCAGAGATCTTGTTATCAACAAAAAAACAATTCTTAAAATAGCGCAAAACAGACGACACACAAAGATATTTTCCACGTGGGAATTGCGTTATTATGTTATTGTATACATAGTGTATTCAATATTTCATGGTTGAGAAAAGATACATATTCGATCATTTTTACAGTCATCTTACACCTTACACCAACCAACATGTCAATCTTTGGTGAATGTCGAGATCTGTGATCTACAAATAATAAAAAATGAGATTTTTCGTGTCATTTCAATGATTTCCCCGCCTGCTATCTTGCACTAACAGTGAGAGGGTACGAAAAAGAACCGAGCATCAAACTAACAAAACGTGCCCAATTCCATTAAAGCTCGCATCTCTCGGAAATTGTTTTCGGATGTCATGACACAGACAATGTTAAATTATACCTGCCGGTGATATCATGACAAATATATAGCAAAAAGACTTGAGTGATAGTATTGCTAAGAAAAATGCTTGTAAGAGATACATATAGAAAAGATAGAAAAAGATGAAACAACAGTGGAAAAAAAAACAAAACAATATACACACATATAACAGAAATAACAATTTAGACAATGTATATGAACGACAGGATAAACCAGAAAACTGTATAATGGAAATGATCTTTTGTCGAAATTGATGTGCTTTGCAATTTCTCTCAACAGTAAAAGAGAAACGATGGGGTCGTTATCAAACATACGCCGACACAATCGTCGAGATTTTGCTGATTAAACACAAAACCTGAATAAAAAAAATTGAAAAATTGTAATTTCTGTTTTATTAACGATTAACTGTGAAATGGTTGGTAGAAATTATTCGACGAATAGTCCTCTGTCAATTTTGTAAGCTTTACATCTGATAGAACCGATTCATTCTTAATCCCCTAGAGTATTTCTTAAAGTATATACAGATCTACAGGTATAAGTATGAGATATCTAAATTTGTAGCCTATATTGATACAAATCCACTCACATAAATGTCACATTGATGTTACATTTACACTGACAGTAAATACGACAAACGTCCCCTAACAGTCAGAAACTCAACCAAGCAAAACGTACACATGACTAACAAAAAGGAAAAAAAAACATATTATACTGCAGAGGGTGAGTGTTGTTGGTGGTGGTGGTGGCGTCAATTGTATCCCTTGGAGATTTGACGGCAATGCCGGTAATGTCGTGTTGGAAATATGAAGATAAATCCAGCTCTTCATTTGTAAGCCGTATTTTACATCTAGTATAACACTAATGGAACTCTAAGCCTTGTTCGTTATTGTGCAAATTCAATATTTGAATCTATTGAAAAATTAAATATTCCCTTTTTGATTGTTGATTTTAGATTATCTGTAAATTTGTACATTATATAAGTGAATCATTAGTAAGAATCATATGAGAAAATTAAAGATAACTGTAATCTTTACTAAATTACTCGTGTCCAATTTACAATAAAGCTTCATCATTATTCGTACGGATATAATAATAAATCAAAGTTAATCTAAAGAGAGTAGATCGTATCAAAAGACAACTACCTTCCTCAATATGAGATCAAAGCTTATAAGAGGATTCTACATCTATTGCTATAGCTTAAATAATAATAATATTGATAGTGGATATAAAAATACCCTCAAAGAAACATGTATATGCATTACAAATTCTCTTGTGAATGGACTTTCGAAATAACAAACGCAAAATCGATGACTTTACCAAATTTTCATCCCTAATGTAAATCTATTAAATTAAAGGCTTTAACTTTTTACATAAAAACGAGATGTAATTTCAACTTTAATTCTTAAAATTGAATATTATTTAAAATATACTCAAATTTCCATATTTTCGGTTTGCAAAAAATATTGATGGAAGTATTAAATAACAACTATTCTTTAATGTAGATTGACGTTAAAGCTCGACGCCCAATAAAGCTCTTCCTCTTACTGTCTTAAATATACATGTGCACATATCAAATATTAATATGTTTCATACAAGGTTTTATGTGTTTGAAGTTCAAATACTGAATTTAAACACGATATGTTATTTTACTTGATACTTTGTAGATTTTGTATTCTTTCGATCTTAGTTTTTTTTGTTATCAAAATTAGAATAATCGATGTGTGGTTATTTGTTCTAACATTATTTCTTCTACTTGTTCCTCCATTTCCATCTCTTCGTTATTATTTTAACGACTTTGCACAGCTAATATTTCATAGCAACCGCGAGCTATTACGATTTGTTGAAATATTAAAATACTTCCAAACATATAGAAATAAACTATTAATTATTATTAAGCATTGTGCAACAACAGAACTTTGACAATTTTAATCATACGAAAGGCTTTTCATGGGATACCAAAATAAAAGCCACGATTATAAAGTGCGAAATTTTCCCCAACAACAACAACAACAACATAAATCAAACCTTGTTTAAATGCAAAGTATCAGGACAATAATATCGATTGATGATAAAAGACGAGTATATCAATGTTTTAAGATTAAATTGTTAGAATTACTTTTCACTGTCTGCCTCTGAAGTTTTATTTCATCCGCAGTGTAAAATACATAAACAAGCAGGAAAAAAGCGATAGCTTTCGCAACGAACTCATTGTTTTTTCAAACAGCTAACACACAAACCACAACCGCACATTTAAAATTAAACTGAAATTGATCCCTGAAACGTGAGAAAAAACACAATTTTTTTAACCAGAGTTTATTCTGTCCATAACGAATAAAACCATAAATCATTTTTTTTTCTCGATATAATAGAATTTTTATTAGCAGATCGGAAGCTGCAATTTAAAAAATAAAAATTATTTACACATACCTAAATTCTGTACAGGGTGTTTGATCTAAATATATGGTTGATTTTATGAAACTCCTATTAGTTGACGAAAAATATTTTAAGGAATTGTAGGAGAGTCCCTAAGGAACATTTTAGCAAAATTAGGACCTCGTAGCTCATTTCGAAGTTTGTCAATAAAACGATCGTTTTGGACAATGTTGCAATTTTGAAAAACGAACTAAACACGCAAAACGACTAAGAATGTTTCGGAGACTTTACCAACATTGAATTTTTCGTTTTTCTTCATTGTATTCCAGAGAACATACAAAAGATTTCCACCTGTTCCGGAATAAGATGGAGAAAAACGAAAAAAATCATTTTTGCAAGGATCTTAGAGTCATTCTAAGTTGTTTTGCGTGTTTAGTTAGTTTTTGAAAATCGCTACATCGTCAGAAACTAGCGTTTTTTACCATCTTTCAAATAAGCTACGAGGTTCTAATTTTGCTGAAATGTTCTCTAAGAACCCTCCTACAAATCCTTAAAATATTTTTCGACTCGACCATATTTAGGTCAAACACTTAGTATAAATCTAGATCTCGATTGCTATCTCTAATTTTAGCTATAAAGTTGTTACAATAACTTGAGGATCCTCTCAAAATTGATTTTTTTCGTTTTTCCTAATTTTATTCTGGAATATTGGAAGTGTTTCGCATTTTTTCTAGAATGCAGTGGAGAAAAACTAAAAAAAATCAATGTTGGGAGATCCACTAAGTCAATCTTATCCGTTTTGCGTCTTTAGCTCGTTTTTAAAAATTTCGATATTGTCCAAAACAAACGTTTTTTGATCAACTTTGAAATGAGCTACGAGATTCTAATTTTGCTAAAATGTTCTTTGGGGACCCGCTTACAAATGCTTGAAATATTTTATAGGAGTTGCCATAAGAAGTTTCAGTTTTAGGTGAATCACCCATTTCTAAAAAGATTTCGATAATTTTTGGCCCACCCGTTAATTGTATTTCATCAAAATATGGGAACAGATTTTCTAAAATTATACCGTAGTGGTATTCTCAATAGATACATGGGAGAGACATTGGCCCCGCCCACATGTTTCATGAATAAAACAGACAGAGATACCAAATCCACAAAACACATTTGGTTATTGTTATCTTTTAAAATAGGAAGTTTTGAAGGTACAAAAGAAATTGCTTTGTTTGGTCAAAGGAGTAAGGTTGGGTGGTATTATCCGCCATCATTTTTAACTTCAAGACCACCTACGCTCTCTCTGTCTCTTTCTAACTAATATGTAAGTAGTATAGATGGCCGGGACCAATGTTTCTCCCATGTATCTATTGAGAATACCACTACGGTAGAATTCGAATCATTCTCTACATCGGTAACTAATTGTAAGCGTAAATTTAGTAAACTGTTAACTTAAGGTACAGAATACCACTGTACTATTTTGTATCGATGCATGAAATAAGACTAACAAATAAACCATCGGTTATGATCATTTTTAGCATGGGAGAGTTAGATTATCTTATTCTAAAGAATGTGCTTTGTCATTGTTGAAGTTAACCCTAAAAAATCATTTTTTTTTCTTCAAATATCTCAAAAATGACTGAATGTTTTTTGGTGGTTGAAGTTCTATACCATTCTTTATAGGTGTTCTTGTGACTTTCTATCCTTTGGTGAAATATCTAGAAGCTAGGAATAAATATTCCATATACATAATATGTACCTACATATTCCTTCAATCTGCTTCAGTTATAAAAACCATTTAAGATGTTTATAACGAAAATTTCTACTTTGTAAGCATCTACAAGATTGGCAATTTAGACTAGAAGCATATTTTGTTAGTTGTTGTAGTTGCCAGTTCAATACATTTATGCTAGAATCAATTTCAGTTCTTTTGTGGCAACATGACAAATAATACTGATGAAATAAAAATTGTTAAATAAAAAAAAAACTAGATGTGAGGGAGATTATATGAAATGATTTAAGAAAAAATTGATTGAAAAACAAATTTAATTTCATTATATTATAAACAATAAAATAATATAAACTTCTCGTACGATATTAATAAAAATCAAATCATACACAAATACGAACATATATTTATTTTAAAGAAAGAATTTTACGATCTAATAAATCTTGGTAATATAACCGATGATTAGAATCGTACAAATGTACTTTAATTGGATCATTAGAAATAATATCAATAAATATGGATTTTCCAATTAAATTTTTCAATGAATCAAAAATATATAAACGTCCCCTATGTTTGATATTATAAATATCAATGATAACAGGACGATTATTAACTGGTGGTAATAACCATTCACTTCTTATACTTCTTATAAATGTTTCTGATAATATTTCCAATGTATTAAAATCAACGAAATAAACCAACACATTATCATTAATATTGTAATTGTTTTGATAAAGTGATAAATCTAAAATTCTTGCACGTCCCCATTTATTTTTGATTTTTGATAAAGCAATACATGGTTGTTCAATTATCAAATTTTTCAATACCGGTTGTACACGCCAACAATATTCAATACATTCATATAATTTTTCATCGAAATTCTCCAATAATTTATCATTACTCAAGACAATTTCATTAAATTTGATCACGCCAACCACATTCAATTCATGTAATTGTTTCAATTGTATTGGTAATTCTTGATAATGATAATTGCGTGTTTCTCTTATCAGATTTTTATTTTTATCAAATCGTATTTTATCCATTTTGATCAAATTTGAAATTATTACTCACCAGTTTTTCTTTTAAAAAGATTTGTTTTTCTCTTGGAAAAATAAAATCAGACTATACGTACGAATAAGAAGAATTCGTAGATACTATGACAAAAACGTAAATTGAATCAAAGTACCAACCATCGTGGTAAAAAGCACTAAATCTTATCAAGAGTAATAGCTAGGCGGGCTACAGCTGATTGAGTATTTCAAGAATTATGCGCACCAAAGAAAAATAAACATTACATGTATCGATTGGTCCCACAACTTTTATTTACAAGACATTTGCATCTTTTTAAAACCTTATCAGATAAAATAATTAATAAAAAATAACATAATATTCATTTTTTTGGTTCAATTAATGATGATTAATAAAAGTGCTTACATGGCCTTTGGGCTTCCCTAGAACTTCAGCATTAGGGTTTCAAAAGAGTGAAAAAGTTAGGAAACGCTGGTCTAACTGATAAATGCGACGAAAACAGGCTCGTATTCTGTAACTTTTTAGAAGCAGTCTCTATTCAGAAATGAGCATCTATGGGATCATTGAAATGAGATGCTTGCGCAGCCATATAAGCATGGTTTATTTTATTTGTCTCTTCTGAATCATTTAATTTTTTTAAATTTTCAATGATTGTTCTTCAATAGGTATCGATTCTAATAGAATAAAAAGAAATGTAGCCTTCCGTTCCACCTTTAACTTCCACTCATTTATAATTTTCATAATGGTTGATGAAATGAATTTTTACAGGCTGATGCTACTAAATTTACAGAATACAAATATATTACATTCCAGTTAATTAACTAAAGAACCCTTGGATGGAATTTAGATCCGTCCAATTTATTATTAACGATAATATTAATCACATTAAATTGATACTAAGTGATTACTTCATCGAAAGAGTTAATTGTATGGCCATTCAGTAAAAGAAATCATTAACAGATTGAGAAATAATTAGAAAGAAATTACATCGAAATTTCTATTAGATTTTTCAGTTGGAATTCATCATTTTAGAAGGAAACTTTTTAATAAATGAAACAAATTCAGTTCAGTAATTTTAAGTATTAAACTTATACAGTTTTCCTTAAAGAATTCCTCAAGTTTTTGTCGCCTAGGGTCTAATAATTATAACACACAAAGTCTCAACAAGAATTTTTCACACCTGGGGCAAACAATCAAGTTAACACCCATAATTTAGAAAATTAAGCAGCAGTTTTAGATACTGTTTGGTAGAAAGACTTCGCCACAAAACTGGCATTGTTGGTCTTAAAGAGACTTTCTAAAATACAGGTGAAAGTTACTTTCAAAAGTTTTCACAGGACCGGCGCTGATATGTTATGCACCGTTCTGATGAGAATTATTTTGCGCCCCTTGCTCTTTTATTTTATTATTAATCCATATTTTGCTATATTCTCAGCATCTTTTTTACCGGCTCTGAGTCTTCAAGTCTGTTCTAATTTTGTATTGTGTATTTACAGTAAACCACGATCTGCTAAATGTTTAATCCATATGTTTTGACTAATCCCAAACATGCCCAATCAGACACACAAATTCCGACTTTGTATGTTCAAAAAAAAATTAAACAACCTGAATATTTAAAGGACGATAACCCACATTAAAATTGCGGAGATCGTGTTTGTGTTCAGGTAAATTTTACTTTCATTTCACAGTGCGTATATGTAGGATTAACTAGCAGATTAGAATTTTCCGGAGATCATTCCAGTTTATTCTAATTCCTAGAGTATGTATATTAATTAGCTAATTTTATTCTAATTAAAATTTAATACAAGTCTGAAATTTCGAATATATTTGAAACAATAAAGAGCTCATTTACTGCAAAACCGCAATATCTCCAAAGTGATTCTATTATCGTTCCCCTAAAGTTTGGATACCGTTCTAAATGTTTTGGTGGAGCACCATAAGTTTTCACGGAACTCTGTAAGAGGCTCGTTGTGAAACTATATTAGAAAATAATAAAATGCCCCATGTTGTGTTACCTTATGAAGCTGAAGGGACGGGAAATCCTTCGAATGTATGTTGAAATATGTTGTACTAGTGAGAGGAGATCGTTGTTAACTTCAAATCGATTTTGAATGAAATTGTAAACTTCAAAATAAACATCAAGATTAAGACTCAAATCGTTTGTGAATCCCCCGAGTCAACCGACTTAAAGATCACAGAGCAAAATTATTTACTCGTTTTTTTTTTTATAAGACTTGCTCTCGTTCTATAAACCTTTGAGAATTTTATTTATGATTGATCTACCTTTCTTTTTGTTCATATTCTTAGAGAATTTCGCTCAACATCACTGTAAGTCTTCTCATAATTTTCACAAGCTTACTAAAATAAATGAAGTAGAAGCCAATGACAACAAAAATCATTACAATTGATAGTGGAATTCAACTGGCATCAAAGGGATAACCGAAATTAAAGTTGTAGATGAAATTATTTACTGTTGTACTTTTGTTACTTAACAATACAATAACAATACTTTGAGAAGATTCAAGAATACCTTACAATATCTTACAGATAAAAATAATTTAATACCTCTCGTCAGATCCACTTTAGATATTTTCGAGTATACAGTAGACGAATGTATTTTGTGGAGAAAAAATCCACTACTTGTTGGCAGGATCAGATGAAATATTTGATAGGTTAAGATTTATATGGAGCAACACATGTGGTCGACGATAGGAAGGCCTACAGTGGCAACTATTGAAACGTAACACCACCAAATCCCTTTGAAGATAATTGGATTAAAGAAGGACGAGAGATTGAGGGAAATTCCATTCACTAAATTCCTTAAAGGTGTACACCTTTCAATTAAATCTTAGGGAAAACAAGAGGACTTTTAGTGCTGTTTAAAATCCTACCAAAATACACTGGCAAACTTTTTGAGCTATAATTATAAATTCGAATACATCCCGATTTTCAATAATAATTCAATCAGCTCTATGGTTACATTTCATAGAGACTGCCTCGTTGCATTTTTGATGAGGTTGAATTGAAATAAATATAGAAAGATAATGAAGCCATAGTTATTGTGATGTTTAATTAGGAGTTTTATCAATTTATTGCGACTGTACGTGATATTGTTGAGTCTTTTGGTCTTAGAATTTCTAAAAAAATTAAATAAATAGAGCTCTTCCATAGAGATTATGTGATATATGGGTTTTAGAAGCGCATTTGCTTAATTTAAAGCTACTCTAGAGATACGTTTGAATAAAACGGTGTTATCATTTACGGTTGCATTACAAAATACATTATTTTTAAAGTTTATTTTATTAGGAAAATTGAGTACGTCTAGTATATTGAAAATTTATCTTATATTGTCCATTAAAATAAAAATTTTCATATAACTATTTTAGTATCTTTTATAAAATATGATACTATCATTTTAAGAAGCAATTTATTTAAAGTATCAAAACATTCGAATTTACAACCCGGTCGACAGTCAACACGAGACACCACCCCATTTCGATTATCTTGGAAATTATTATCTTGGCGAACAAAAACAAAAAAAAAATCGCTAAATTAGAATCAACCAATTTAGATGAGCACAAGATATTTTTCCACCCCATCCCTATAAACGTGCGACACATTCATTTAATCAAACACGATAATTGGAAGGTGGCACGAAATTGGGAAATTCTCAAAAGTAATTTGTACGAGGTTTTGTGTACATTCTCACCGGAAGAGTTTTCAAGATTTTTATATGTTACGACATTTTTTTTGTGTGAAATTTCAAGAAATATCATGGGACAAATTAAATTATACTACCCTCTAACAACAACAACAACAACAACAACAACAACAACAACAAAACACAACATTATACTTTCTACGTGGTCGTATAATTTTTTCGGATATTGTATTAGAAGGGAGGGCAACTATTTTGCTATTTGGTTGCAGAAAGCAGGACATGACTTTACATATACTGGATGATTCACATAAAACGAAAAGTTCTTCTGGTAACTTCCAATTCGGAAAATATTTCAATGATTTCTAGGGGGATGTCCAGAGAATATTCAAGCAAAATTAGGGCCTCGTAGCTCAATCTGAAGTGGGTCAAAAACCGCTTCATTACGACAATATCGCGATTTTCACTGACCGGTTATACCCGTCAGAAGACTAAGAGTAACTGTAAGATCCTATTAAAACAGTTTTTATTCTTTTTTCATGAAAACACTGATTTTTCTCTATCTTTATGAATGACGAGGTCATTTACCTGTTTTTACTATTTTTAACTCGATGGGGAGAGATTGTTTAAGCAGATTAAATGTTTGTTTAAAAAATTAATCCTTGACATTGAAAGCATTAAAAACAAATAAAACTAGGTGACTTTTATTGCTTTTATATTGAAAAGACTGAATTAACATAAACAATCTTACGCTATCAAGTTAAAAATAGTGAACAAGAGAGAAAGTTACTCTACCATGGTTTATTTCAATTTTCCAAGGAGACCAATGGGAAAAACGGGAAAAACCAATTTTGCGAGCCATTCTTAATCGTTTTGCGCGTTCTACTCGTTCTTAAAAACCGTGACTTTATCCAAAACGAGCATTTTTTGACCAACTTGCTAATGAGCTACACGCCCTAACTTTGCTAAAATATTCTCTAGTAACCCCTACAAATTCTTGAAATATTTTTGGAATCGCTTTGTTAAAAAATGAGAGTTGCCATAAGGTGAATCACCCAGTATACAAAGAGTAAAAAATTGGTTAAAATAGATTCATCCTTGTCGAAATAATGAAAAAACTTGTATGCATACAACAAGATCCATTGTTTTCTCTGTATTTTCTTTGTATCAACAGTAAAGTCATCCATGTATGTGAAATTTTCGGCATTCCTGTCGGATTTCAGTTGGACAAAACGTTTCCGGGTGCATGTAATTTCCGTTAATTTGTACTGTAGTAAATAGAGGAAAAAAAGGAAACTTCTACAATATTATTAAAATAATCAGTTTCGATAGTGAAAACTGTCATGTCAACTAAACTAGGATTTAATACCAGGAAACAAGTAAAAAGTTGATTTAACTTTAAACCAGTGTCATTTATATGTATTTTTTGTGACATTCTGATAATGTAACATTCTAATTTTTTTTTTCGTTCATATGAGAATTTTATCAAACTTTAAGTAATTGATGTTACAATTATGGACGTCGATGACAGTGACATTTTTCATATATCTACGGTATTTTTCCATTCCAATCGATTCAACTCGAACGGAAATTTGATGTGTTGCATTTCATATTTATATTTCAATTTGATTTGTTATTTTTTTTTTGCATAAAATATAGCTATACAGCAAGCATGATGATCTCAAGGGAATTTAATCTGTGACACAGATTCTTTGATACAATTTTGCATTGTAAAACTCCTATACCTATATGTAGATAGGAGATGAAAAGTTCAAATTTTTCTCGTTCAATATTTTGTCAAATTTGATGCATAAATATAAACAATTTATAGGAAGATTAGTATGTTTTTAATTAGAATCGGGATTATATGACAAAGCCTTTATATAAAATATTTTATCTAGCTTATTCATACTCTATACACTGTTACATTGTCTATATGCCAAAATCTAATTATTAGAGATAAAGCTGCTTTTCCAGGAGACCTATTACATAAATGCAATTTAATGCTATGCACTAAGCTAAATGAAACACCAAAAATGCTGATAACAATTTTACAAATGCACGCCTATATTAATCCAAAGGAAGATTACAATAAATCGGGTTTATTTCCAAATCGACAAAAAAAGAACGACATGTTGTGATATTTGATGTCCACAATTAATCACTATATGATTCATTTTTAATAAACAAATCAAAATGCTGCTTTTTAAACACCCCCAAAAATTGTCCACACTAAATCTCGTAACCATATCGATTTTTTAATACTGTTTTAATTTTTGTAATTAATTAATGTCTATGTAGCAACGAATACAAATGAGGATTATCCAAAAATTACAACTCGCATTTTTACATGCCTGAAATATTGCTTTTCAACATGATATTTCGAAAATCTGAGGAATAATCTAAAATACGCCATAGCAGACGACTCTGTTTAATGTAAAAATTCTTCATTACATTAAAATACTTTATGAAACCGTGCATATTCCACATGCCGGCTATAGACAGGTAGCTACGTATTACAACTTAAAAAAAAATTAGTAAGAGAAGAATCATTAAAACTTGACAATGTTATAAATAACTACCATGAATATGAGATAAGCACCGAATTTACGACATCAGAACGAGCTCTGATGTTGCTCTTTACCATCAACAAGATAGAGCCGGAAGATATACCTTTGGTATTTGTCAGTTCAATTTTTGAAGCATTTCATTCTGTGTGCAACGAAAATATTCAAAGAAACATAATCGGAAAAGGTTCACCGAAAATCTGAGGCTACCACATTTAAGATGAGCCACTCATTTATTCAACTTAATAAAAAATATACAGGGTGTTTGGTTTAAGTATGGTGAGTTCTAAAAAACTCGTATTATTCGACGAGCGATTCGAAATTTCTTTTTAAGGATTTGTAGGAGGGTCCTTAGAGAACATTTCATCAAAATTAGAGCCTCGTAGTTCATTTGAAAGATGGTAAAAAACGCTCATTTCTGACTATGTATTGATTTTCAAAAACGAACTAAACACGCAAAACGACTTAGAATGACTTTAGGATCCTCCCAAAATTGATCTTTTTCGTTTTTCTCCATTTTATTCTGGAACAGGTGGAAATATTTCGTATTTTCTCTGGAATACAATGGAGAAAAACGAAGAAAATTAAGTTCGGAAGGATCCTATTCTTAGTGGTTCTGCGTGTTTTGTTCGTTTTTTAAAATTGGGACATTGTCCAAAACAATCTTTTTTTGACCAACTTTGAAATGAGCTATGAGGTTCTAATTTTGCTGAAATGTTCCCTAGGGACTCTTCTACAAATCTTCAAAATATTTTTCGGATCGCTCGTCGACTAATAGGAGTTTCTTAGAACTCACCATACTTAGACCAAACACCCTGTATTGTCCCTAAATTATGACTCATTAAATATAAAATTAAAGATACCTCAAGGTATTTTTTTAGAAATGCTTTCCGTGTTAAAATTATTTGTGATTTTGGATATCCGCAGCAATATTTTATTATTTCCCATAAAAAACAACCTGATTTGAATACTTAATGCTACCTACTGTTATCAACATGAATAATGTTTAGATGCTTCTAAAAAAAACAAAAACATTTTGGTATCGTTGGATAAAACATAGAATGAAATGACTTATTACCGATGTGTGATTCTATTAAACTTTGCTACAAGATCACCACAAATGTAATTTTACACCTAGTTAAACGACTAATGATAATTGATTGTGAAGCTTTTACAGCTTGGCAACAATGATAAAAATTTAGTTTAACGTAAGTACAAGCCACTTAGTCTCCCAACACTTTCACAGATTTTCTTATGAAGCTACCGATAAAACCATAATTTTCAGTAATTGAGGGCATTACAAGAAAAATCTAAGCATTTCAATTTATAGATTTTTAGACATACTGCTCTTACTGATAAAATATCTAAAAGTTTGTGATTGTAAAATTATAGTGGCGAACAGTTTCAACATAAATGGCAATGAAAATATTTATGGTCGTGTGTCTTCGAAAGACTTGTAAAATACAATGTGTCATCCAAAATAAAGAACATTTCCGATCATAAACACCACCAGTGGCTAATGTTCTACAAAATCTGGTGAGTGTTGTATGTAAATTGTTAAAGCTTTGATTTTGAAGCTTAATTAATTGAAAGTGAAATGATTACTTTCACAATCGCAGCACAAGCAAAAGTTCATGTTGTATTTCATTATTAAGAACAATGACACAAATACAAATAGAAGCTGTATGGATAGTTATAAGCATGTCTAAATTATAGAAGACGATGACTACCTACCTCAATATTACAGGTAATCTTAAACTAAATATTGTAGTAGGTATAGCCAAATATCCACCACAACGGTCACTTAAGGTATCTGCTATTATTGTACTGATGATAATACAAACCTCATTTCAATATTCATATGGCATTAAATATGGCATACGTAATTATATTCACTATAATCGAATTTCTCAACACCAAGTGGGTATTATAGATATATTCATGTGATAAGCAGTTACTAAGTCTTGATTAAAACTTTACTAATTTACTTTAGTCATCTCTACTGTTCATTCATTTCACAAATCCCTCTATTTCTCGTTTTTTGTTTTTATTTTTATTTCAAAACTACTACTACATGAATATTATGGATGTTATTAACAAGTATGATCAAAGTTGAATGGTTTGGCAGTATTATTGCCTGTCAGTTCTATTTTATCAAGCGAGGCGTACCGAAAAAAATCCAATATAAAGGCAAAACTGAAAGGTTTAAATTCAAATTCGTACGATCGCCAATGTCGGTGATTAAAGCTTAATCATAGTCAAAATCGAATTATTTTGATCAGTTATTTAATTATTTTGATCGTACAGCACACTGAAACATAAACAACAAGTACAGAAATCGAATCTCGTATAAAGATTTGAATAATTTATCGTTAAGTACCACAGATATATACCCAGAAAACATCTTAGAGTGAAATTTGAGTGGTAAATAAAGAAAAAAGCCACAACACCGTGTGCCTAAATAATTCATGGTGTGAATGTTAAGTTACACTTTCACGGGGGTGTTAAATTGTCTTGTTATTGCCCGATTTTACCAATTCACATCTCATTCTATTACAGGGTTTGATTGAAAGAAAAATAGATGAGAGAAATTGATATATTGATTAAATTATTTATTTTATTATTGTAAAAGTGATTGGAAAGTTTTTTTTTTACCTTAAAGTAAATTCCAAATTTCATACATCACCACCATCTCAATGATGATGGATATTATGCAGTCTTACCTGAAACAACAGAATTCTATTAATATTTTATGAGATCTATAGAGAGCTTTTTTATTTTTATTCAAATCACGCAACAAAATGGACTTTTCAAGGCGCAAAAGAGCCTTCCCCAACCGTACCAAATGAATATTAGACGAGCATCGTTATGTAAATAAATTAAAAAATGAATAATGACAATCAAAATTAATCGCCAATAATTCCGACTTGGTGTTTTCCTTTAATTTTTCTTAGTCTTTTCACGATTTGGATTAGGCGATTTTTCTTGTTTAAACAATAAATTATTGCTTTCAATGAGAACTTCAATTATTTTGTGCCCGTCTTGGATAGAATTGTTAATAGTATTAAAGGATTAGGTTCTTTGTTTCTCAACCTTTAAAAGCGTTAAATTAATTTACTTTATACTGCAAAGAAATCTAATAGATATTGGATGTGCTTAATTTAGACATTATCAATTTTCGATGAAATACACGGAAACGCCTTTAGTTATGTGAGAGGTGAATCGGTGATTTAAAATTCAATATTCTTCCGCCCCTTTTTGCCCTTCCTATCGCCCAGGATGTAGTAAAATTCTGGTTTTTTTTTCTTCTTTCTTCTTCAAAACGGTATGCCCCGGGGGAGATGTACAATCGATCTTTTCGTGTAAGAAAGGATCACCTCCCTAAGTGTAGTAAGAATCAACGAGGACACGATGTTCCATTTAGAATCATCATCTTATCCACTCGTCTCTATCTTTTTATCTGTTAAACAGTCTCAAGCACTATGGCACCGGTTTTAAACAAAAGCACGTCCTGAATCAAATAAGGCCATCTCTGGCTCATTATCTCATCCTTTGGTAATATTTGCTCTTCCAGCATCGTGTAGATTCGTACACAAATAGATTTTGTGTCGATTCTTATTTCTACAATTTGTTCTTTTATACGGTTATACCATATCATTTCGGGATGGTTTCTTTATACATATTTTTTGTCATCGAATCATATTCGCAAAAAGTTATAATACAAAACAGATGATATTGATTTGGTTGGGAATTTTATAGAAGCAGTCGACTCATAAATTGGAATTGATTTTCTGCCAAAAGTTGACTGTTGCTTTTTCTTGTAAAACTTCATGGTTTCCTTCCTTCGTCTCTCTTATACCACAAGAGAATAACCATCAATAATGAATCGACTATTATAAATTCCTTTTTGCTTATTATTCGCATTTTTTTATTGTTTTCAGCATTATAAATATATGAAATGGAACAATAATCGTGGGGTAAATGTTATGAAGATAGCGTTATTACCTATAACTTCAACAATTTTTTTCTTTCATCAAAGAATATCTCACGTTCGCTCTTTCATATTCAACTCAGCATTTACGTTTTGTTACATTATTCCCAAATCAATATCAACGTCGATATCGTTAAATTAAACAATAATTTTTAAATAATTTAAATCATTAGAGATAAATGTAAAGAAAGCCCCACAGTGATTGTTAGTGCTCATTTTGTTCTAACTGAAAATAGGTCGAGCTCCAAAATACTTTTAGAATACGACAATGATTACAAGAGACGGGTATGCCTATTGTTTAACATTAAATGACGACCTTTCTCTTATCTGACCAGTCATTGATGCAGCCCTCATTGTATTATAAACTCTATAGGCTAATCAATTCGTTAATTAGAAATTCCTTTTGTTGAATTTTTACACAACATCTCAATCTAATTTTTTTTTATATTCTACAGAACAATAGGGACAAATTAGAAAGATTTTAAATAACTGTAAGCTTCTTTTAATAATTACGGCAATACTCAAAGGTATTGAATGATTATTTAGATGGACCTAAGGCCCTCGAATTTGCTTTTAATTATTTCTTCTGTTGATTAGATAACGAACAAAAATTAAATAATCTGTGAATAAAAAGAGGGAATTTAAAAGGAATTTCAAACAAATTTTATCCGATGGTAGAAGAAATTACAACAAGACGTTGATGATGGAAGAGGGAGAATTTTCAGCACCTATGATGATGAACCAAATTTGTTTACAGTACCTGATTTGCTCAAGTTTTAATTAAAAATATCAAATTTCAACGAATTTTATCGCTAATTGAATTCTTGCGTTTATCAATATTCAATTTGTCAAGAAATTGAAATGCTTTAATTACTTCTCAAGTTGTATTTGCGACATCTTGATTTTATTATGTGATCATAGGGACAATGGTGAATAATGTGGCGGTTGCCATGACTGCAACATCCCTTGGGATACTACACCCTAAAGAAGAATCAGACACTGATTACTAACGTATGGTGAGATTGTTTGTACCTTTTTCATATACCTATCGAATTTGTTTTCAATTTCTTCTTCTCTACGCTAGATTACATTGACTTTACTATTGAGAAATGAGAAATTCTGCTTGGAAATACACAAAACGGAAAAATCACCCCAACATTTATTTATATGGAACATGAACAGCACAAGAGATACGTCTCTTTCACTCTGATGTTGAGTTTGCGTCATAGATTACGTCACAATATTCCAGTTTCCAGTGATATTTTCCTTTTTCAATGCGGAATGACGTCATTTCCTAGCTGGTTTGTTAATCTCGGGAAGAGTAATGGTTGTGGCCCTAATGGTTAGACAATTGTATCATCTCTCTAAGACGATCGTATTCAGTTACCCTCTGCTGTTTCAAAATTACTAAAATTAGCTAATTATATAACAACTTTTATGATTTAGTTTGCCACTAATCAATAAAATCAATCGCTTTTCTGTAACTTTTTTTTATCTCAGTTTTCAAGTGAAACACGGCTGAGGGAGTTCGATATTGTAACGCTCGAGTATTTATCGGGAACAGTTCACAATTCAATAGGGAATCCCAGAAATGTAATGGCCGCATCGGAGGTGGTATTTTCAATATTTTATTACACCGACTGACAGCTGCTATATGCATATTCCAAGTGATTTTTAAAAGCTTTTTGAGACGATATTTCTTGACTTTATCCTGAATATTTCCATATTCTCTCAACAGTCTGTTTGTCATTTCTTCAAATTCTCATTATTAATGTAGGTATCAGAAAAATAACGTACAATGTATCAAGTTTCGTCATATAGAAATGGGTTTTTATTCAATTTTGTTCAGCTTAGAGAATTAGCTTAATTCTCATAGGAGTTGTCATGTATGGCTGCGGTATGCGTGTGTGTATATGTGTGTGGCTTTGATCTCCGTTACTCTAAAATTTATTGCCATTTTCTTTATCCATTTTTCTCGTTTTATCATTCATTTAGCAGTCTTAGTAGTTGCTTTATCACACAGATTAGTTTTAGAATATTGACAAATGGACAAACTTAATTGATTTAAACTGGCTTTACTGAGCTGGAATTTGTCCAAAAACGAAGAACTATGTGTAGTTAATGCAAACGATAAGTTAGTTTAGTAGTGGACGAGGAAATGAAGTGGGCCGTAAGTGCGACATCGTTGAGTATCCTATTAAAAGAGAGAGAAAGAGAAAGAGATAGATTGCGGGTAGGAATTATTGATCGAAACAAGAGTAGAACGATGGATGACCTGGACAGACTGTCCGTTGGTCCACTATTCATCACAATTTACAATTATAACATTCCTTGTCACTTTTTCCTAATCATCCAAAGAGATGTTTTTTTTTTGTTGGGGAGCGTCATAAAATGATGGCAACATCTTTATCAAATCAACAAAGAGGGTGCGTATCTGCTACTGTGAAAAATCTAACCGTGAGGTAGACTCTTTGCGTAATACATTCACAGTCTTGACAGCAAATTGCCAAAATAAATCTAAGCGTTACGAAGAATATAGGCCATATATTTGCAAGCATCAAACAGATTGGACTTTCTTTGGAAGGAAAATGCCTTTAGATTCCTACCAACAACGAACCAAAAAAAAAAAACGCTCTTATTTAATTTTCCAAACTTTCTCTATCCTCTAGAAGGAAAATTGTTGAGATACAAATTTGATGTGAATATGAAACGTCCAGATTTCCAGAAATCTATCTTTTACATATAAAATGAAAATTTGAATATCCTGGGAGGTTGGCATCGTAAATATCACTGAAAATATAACTTTTACATTTTACACTAAAGCCGAATATCTTCTAATCAATTCCAGTAGAGTTGTATAAGGAAATTTGAACAGATGACTTCCAAATCGGACGGCTTTCAAATATTAAACGACCACTAGTTCCTTCTTTTGATCAAAGTAAACAGAGTGAATTCTCTCTCTCTCTATTTTCCGATTCATCAAGTCCATATGTTGTATTGACATGTAGCCACACTTGATGGCGAACATGTAGAAATGATGTACAGGATTATCTGGTTGGACCACAACCAGATGTCACAGTAGCCCTCCAATAAAATGATAAGGGAAGAAGAGTTTGTTGTCATTTGAAACTAGAAGGGAAATGGTCACTGATAAGGTGATATATATATATAAACTATAAATTCCAACGTCTGTCTATGGGCGGATTTATAGGAAAAATTTGGCATGTTTATGTAAATTCAACCGGCAAACGATCACTTTTTATAAACACATTTCCAACTTTTTCTTCTCTATACGACAATTTTAACACGGGCTATCGATCAGGACACGGATTTTTTTTATTAGTAAAATGCCTATTGTTCTGGCGCCCATTTAAATATATCGATGTAACAGAGAGAAGGAGCACCCGTACGTCAACCACATTTCCTTAATGTATTATTGCGGAGAAATCTTCGATCCCTTTCACACAAAAACCGATTCATCTACCACCACCACCACCGCCACTACTAGTAGTGGCAATAGAATCGTGAAACGAACAAAAAAATATAGATTATAATTTATCAAAAACAGAAATTTGGTGAAATATCCAGGCAACATATTCGGATCTGCCCTTCAAGGTTGAATGGGGATGAAAATATTAACATATCGACTATAGAAACGGTTCTTTTGTTGCTTTTTTTCCAGTTTTAAATTATCACTATGGACAATAGCCGAGAGAGCCGTCATTAGCAACTAGGAGCGGCGACGATGCCTAGAAAACCGATGCTTCATCAGCACAAACTTAATCTTTGCTCTTAATGACAGTATCCAAGAGCAAAATCAATTATTTCATCCTTTGTTAGGATTAGATCAGGATCGGATATTTTAACAAATTTCATCGAAAATTTATGAATGCTGTTTTATACATCAGGGAAAAAAATGTTTAATTTTCACTGAAATTGTTTGTAATAATTGCTGACCATGTTTCATAACAGGATGAAATCGTCTTTGGTATTAATTAAGAAATATTCCTGCAAATATTACGGGTATTATCGTTGTGCTTTACAACGGAAATTTCACAAGCAGAACGGCCCGAATTTTTCACGACATCAGCAAATTTCAAATGCAAATAAAGCAATTCGTACCCGTCTCAGACATCAAATAATAATACCAAATTATTTACATTCAAACAGTCAATTTGTAGAATCAAATTTATCGATTAATTGAACGAATTACTAATTATATTAATTTGTGTTTACGTTTATTGACAAATTCGTAAAATGAACGAATTTCATCTAATATCAGATTTTCACGTCCGTGCTGACATCCAACAAAAATGGATAACACGATTATGCCTTTATAGTTTAATGGAGGATATTGTATTAGTTCTTATCATATTTCCTACTAAACAATCGACATTAATTGAAGAGAGCCGTTGATGAATTCTCGAGACCTTTCCATCCTATCCAAAAATAAAAGAACGACGTGAAGCAAACGCAATATCAATTTTATGTTGATAAGAAGTTTTATCTCTATTTAGCGATCAAATACGAAATGGTTCGTTACGTGGTTAATTGGCACGACAGTCTCCTGGACAAGCTTTATTGATTGTCGACAATTAATCACTACTCACTCAACTTTTACAATTAATTAAATCATCCAGTAAAATGTTAATTAAGAATGAGAATTGAAAATTGTACAAAACAGGGTGGTGGTGGTACGTTGATTTTTATTACGATTACCAACCATATTATGACATTGCGGAAATTATCGGATTAATTAATGTGAGGAAACGGAAATGGGCTTGTCGTAATACGATTCCAACGTTTTAAGGCAACTACCTTCTTTCCTACACTATATCAATTTAATTACACTGATTCGTGTTAATTAAGATGTCAAAAATGAATCTGTCCAATGACATAACTGTTACTGAATAATCAACAAACTTTTACAAATATTTCCTGCGTACAATTTTTATAAAAGTCGAACAACTGACAACATTAAGACTGTTGATTGATCGGTTGTGAACAGAATATAAAAGTAGTAAGTTTTTCCTTTTTTTAAAAAAAAAAATAAAAGGCCGAATGACAAGGGTTTACACTCTTTTAGAACATTAGTTTTCAGTCGTACTTGTGTGCCAAGAAAACCAACACAATTACAAATTGATCTATTACTACTACTACTACTATACTCTTTATCAAAAAAGCAAAATTAACGTTTCAGAAAATATCAGTGCTTCGCATTAAAACTTTTTAAATCTTTGTATAAATTAGAACGATTATCTTGAATGGGTCGATTGTAACGAAACTTCATCAATTATTGAGACGACATTTCCAATATTAATCCCAACTCTTATAAATGGCATTGATAAAGAAATTTTCGAAATACTGTATTATTATACCAGCCAGTTAGATAGACAGCCACCCCCTGTTCACATAAAGTTCAATAATATTGACAGGAAATTTTAATTTGCTCTATCGACAGTGATAATCACGATTCGATTATGTAAACTGTTGCATGTTTGATTAAAAATCAATTGTAGCGTTAATTTATTCGGTTTTGTTGTCATTTAATAATGAAATGTGTATTTATGTGTGTTAGTTTCAATCGGAGATATAGCCAAAAAAAAATAAACGACCACTCAATTCATTACGATAAAATAATATTGAAGTGTATGCCGTCCCTTTATCACCAATAATATCTTTTATGATTGGATTTAATCTATATCTAGTCGTAACTTTTGGTGGAAACTTGTGAAAAAGAAACGTTAGCGACTTTGATATGACTCATTGGGGAGGTTAACAGTACGGAAAAAATCGTTGTATGTTAAAGTTGACAAAAATAGTAGTAAAAGAAAATGAGAGAGAGAGAAAAATGCGAAAATAAATTAAAAAAAGTACAGAAAGTTGAAAAGAAAATTGACCTGAAAATGTTAGAAACTGAACAAGTCTCTATATATTAATTTTCTTCAGAAACCATCCCCTTAGTTTGTTGCACCTTATTTCCATAATATGTAAATTCGTATGACCTATAAAAAACAACCCTAAAAAGGTCTTGGACACTTTACCAACTTGAAATATGTGTCAAAACTAGTACACTATTTTAAAATTGTCGAGCACAAAACCGGAGCATTTATAGTCTGTGTAAAATTTAACCCAAGAGAATAACTATAAACGCAACAGACTTACCCTCCACAATACTAAATACAAAGTATTCTTTTCATTAATAATAAATAGATAATTAATAGAGTTACCATTTTAAGTGAGACACCGGAAAATTGATTTTTACAACTAATTTATGTAAATTAGTGTTTGACTTTATTACGATCCTAGTAAAAGGCGCATTGTCTCACTTGAAATCTATTAAGCAAATGCAAATTTCAATTAAACTTTTTATAAATGGCGATATGAGGGAGTTGGTGGTGGTTATTCCTTTATGTAAGACTTTCAAAACTCTGTAGAGCTGGTCAATAAAAGAGTTGGCGGTGTTCCAAATTCTTCGTGACAAGGAAGACAACTCACTCACAACCAGCTCTACAGAATACAAATTCTCTTTACTATCCTATATATATATATATATATATATATATATATATATATAGTTGTATTCGATTTTTCTATTTTGCCATTTTTTTTTCTTTCAGTTTTATACGTTCAAAAAAGGCAATATATAGTTGCGCATCTTGAACTTGATGCATTTCTCAAGAATTGATGTAATTTTTTAAAAATAACGATACTATTTTTACATATTTATATAAAACCCCTTCAGGCCATATAACATAATCTAAACCTCTGACCTGAAACGGTCTTGTTTTATTCGCTTTCCATTTTTTTTTCTTCTCTCCCTTCATCCACATCTACATACTTATGTAAAAATAATGCATACAGATGGTTACTGTTGACGCTTGAGGCAAATTGTGACCTCATATGAATTTCCTTTAAATAAAACCTAGTGTTAAATGAAAGTTTTATGCTCGGCTAGAGATACATAAAACATTTTACCACTAAATACGCTTGACGATGAGATTTTGTTTCAATAAAACTGGAAAATCTTTCGGTGGATTTCCTCTTTCGTACATAAAATCCTTACTGTTGATACGGTTTGTATTCAATTGTTAATAAACCTGTCGACAGAACGATTCGAATGCAACTAATACTGACAGATACATTCAAACAAGTAAATCTTGCATGTTTCCTACATCTTCCAATATTGATGACACAAACAATTCATTTCCACTAAAAATGCTATTTATTTTAATAAATATAAGTCTTATTGTATGCTAACTTAAAGATTTCTGAAGTCTTGATATTCAGGCCTGAAAGTGCCTGAATATCAAGCTTACTCTGTTATTTGGCGCGTTCAACGAACAGTAATAAAATTAGTAATAAAAGGACTGTGGATTATCACAACACTATCACAACCGTTACAGCTACCCACAATAAGGACGCCATATTTGCGCTAACTTGGGGCAACCCCCCAATCTACCGCTGACTAAAATACTCAACCATTGCAAGTCAGCAGTCAGGCAGCGTTTCCATTCAACGAATTGGTATTGCCAATAGTTGTGAGTTATCCAACATTACAAACCCTACAATAACAGATACAGAGATGCAAGTGCTGCTCATCACAGTAAAAAGTTATCAAGATTTCTCCCTTTCACAAGAATCAACAGACTACTTGTCCATTTCTGCTTTGAAACTAAGTTTTCTTCTTCTTCTTCTTTAAACATGTGTTGTAGTCATGTGAGACGTCCAAAAAATGGAGTGTTTACGTCTACTGTGTAAATATTTCAAATTTTCATACAATAATGTGACATTTTATAAAAAAAATACCTGGTTGATTTGCACGAAAGCCAGAGATCGCTAAAAAGTTATAAAATAAAAGGGTATAACCGTAAACTACCTGATGTCAAAAGCTCATGAAAATTATATGGTCAACGTGTTTCACTGTTTTATGGTTAAACTTTTCAAATAATTGATTACTACCATCCCACACCCTATCGACGTTCTAAAATCAACAATATTTGCTGTTTATTTGATCTTCAATTATAAATAATTCAAACGGCATTTAGTAATTGAATTTACAAACAATTTTCAGGTATAAATTGTATTTAGCGGCATATTATCATTATTAAATAAAGTGTTTTTTAATAACTTTACCGAAAAATGTTTTCAACTTTTTAACTAAAGTTAATTTAAAAGTTTCCTCTTCTCCTTTTATTACATTTTAAAATTAACCGAGTTTCTCACTGTATTTTAGAAGCTTTTATATAGAGAGAGAATCTCAGCCGACGTTATTTCTATAGCTTGATAATAATTTATTTCGCTGTCGTTGCCAGATATATACCAGCATCAACTTTTTCCCCCCACATCTCGGCCCTATCATTTCAAGTTTCTTGTCGAATGCCCCAATATAATAGTTTTGTATTGAACCTTCAATAGAATCAGTAATAAGAATTACTTGTTTTTATTCGTGGAAGAATTTTCTGAATTTCAAATTTATTCCTGAATGAATTTCGTAAATTTGCGGTTCACCGTAGCAGCGCTATAAATGCGTACGCCCATTTTTCCCAGGTGATTTAAATTCATTATTTGGTTAAAGTTCGAAGGGCCATAAACGAGAATTTCACAGTGTATAAGATTACTTGTAGAAATCGGTAATTCCGCATTTGTGATGCTTTTGACACTTTTTTTCTTCGTTTATTCGTTCGATTATTGAGAGAAATTTTTGTTGTATTTTAAGAGACAGGTGTCGTGGCCATCATCCAATACTCAGTCTCTTTTACACAAGATTAATTGTCGTATTTAGGTGTGAATATAAGCGAGAGAATGTCTGTTTCAATAGGCACAAACTTTCTCCTCAATTATTATATGCATTTCAGTTTAGATGTTGTTAATGGTTTAAATTGTGAGAGAAGGGTGGTAACGTGGTGTGTTTATCTTCTAAATCTGAACGGAGAACGGGTGTTGCAGAGTTGACACTTTGTCAACAACAAACACGGGGCGTTTCGACGTACCATGTACTCCAGAATGCAAATAGATACTGTTAACATTCCCTGGCTACGCCCAAGCTTTATCGATTAATAACATTGATAGGCGGTTGTATTTGAAAAAAAAAAAATATGTCGACTTGGTCTTCTTATATAGCAATATAGTTGTCTGTCAATCAGCCAGAAAGGAAATTTAATAAAAACGGCAAGGCACTCCTTCCATTATTGTTATGGGTGCAACAGCTAATGGTGTCGTCCTTAATAATAGTTAGAAAATTAGATGCAAAAATTTACGTAAACATGTTTATCCTCCGTCCAATTTTTATCAAGTGGGTGGGAATTTTGCAACTTCTTCTATCAAAAGCGGATCAAATCTATTGAAAAAGCCAAATTCGATAGTTGACAGACTTTCTCAAACAAAATCTGGAAAGTTTACACAAACTCATAAATATTTACGAAAAATCCCGAGGAAAAAAAAAACATAAAAAACACGTAACTGTCTATTTTTATGATTTGTGTGTAGACTTTAAATTATTAATGCTCGTATGTCCGCGAGCTTTCCAGTTTATTGAATTGGACAAAAGGGTCACGCCCAAAGTCTTCATCGAATCTCAGAAAGCACAGTTGGTTTGCCTTGTGAACTTAATTCCGGTCCAAACTTTACGAAATACTCTGTAAATGTTTACAAAGTAGAGAAACGCAACGAAGCAAATACTACATGTAGAAAGTCAACGATAACGACGACTATACACTGTTAACTATATTCCTTTTGCTGAGAAAATTCACTCTGTCTCCTTGAAATAAACAGGTAAATGTAGTCAAGCGTACCCTATCCAACGTTGACTATTTATTTATTTATAAAACATCTCTTTCACAGAATTCTACATTTGTTTGTTAATTTTCATAGTTTGGCTAGTTCTCATCATTTTTTGTTACGTTGGCGAATTATTATTTTTTTTTTCTTCTGATTTCTTTGTGTTTGTACAGGTGTCTTATTACTAGAACTGACAAGCAAACCAGACAGAAAGAAAATACAACTGACAATCAACACAGAACGTATCTCAAGTAATGCTATTTTCAGCATTTTCAAGAAGCAATACGTTGTATCAATGTAATTGTAATCGACAGTTTGATACAATTACAATAAAATCGATTGACACCGTCTTGATTATTTTGATTTACAAGGAAAATATTAATTGAATATCGCATTTTTCTTATTTGAAACTAAAACTAGATGATTGTAATAGCCGCCTTTATACATCGTCTGATTTCAACAAAATTTGTTGCACCTAGAGAGAACAGAGATGAAAATCTAAATGTGTACGATTCGATAATATTTCAAGTATTTATAGGAGGATGTCTAGAGATCATTATAGCAAAATTAGAACCTCGTAGCTCATTTGTAAGTTGCACAAATGACTTAGAATGACTCAGAGATCCTTCCAACATTTTTTTTTCTAGGATTCTCTTTTTTCAGGTCATTCTTAGTCGTTTTGAATATCGCGACATAGTCAGGAGCAAGCAATTTTTGATAAACTTCCAAATGAGCTACCAGGTTCTAATTTTGCTAAAATGATCTCTAGACACCCTCCTATAAATCCTTGAAATAATCGTATACATATAGATTTTCATCCCTGTACAATTGACATTTCAATTAGTCATGTACAAGTAAGTTGAAGAATCAAAGTTTCGGTTGAATTTGTTATTATAATTGGATTACTATTCAAATTGAAAGTTTGAATATTAAACTTTGATCTTGAAGATTTAATTTATTGAAACTAAAATTAGTAGAATTTGTATAGTTAGACGGAACAAATATAGAATAGATAAAACGTCTCGTTGATTCTTTATATGCAAAAGACTTTATTCTGATGATGTTGTCTTGGAAGAAGAGACAGAGTTTTCCCAAAAGACGCTAATGTTCAATAGTCATACGAAAAAAGTTTTTGTAACAAATCAAAGGGAAAATTGGAACGTTTCGATCAACTAGACCAGAAATAGGGGGGCTTTTTTGTTGTATTACTAAAGAGAAAAAAGAACGAACACATAAGAATAGATATACACATACACATATACAATAAAGTACAAAGGCAGAGAATTCTATACATATATGTATACAACAGCTACATCGATTGAGACGAACTAATGATGCTTACTAGAATAACGTGAAAATTGAACCACAAATTAAAGCGACACAAATATGTTCACAATAATAATTTGAGACGATTCAGCAAAAGATATTAACCAAATGACAGACACAATGAAGCAGTCATTTCATAGTCAATGTCAATATAAGAACTGACAGATACCCTCGCCAAACTAAGGTAATAATGTCTCTCATTTGTCTTCATTTGCCTAAAACCTAACAAACAGCGTTTACTTTGTTAGTGGAGATATTTAGAGATGGTGTAATTTTACTTCAGGTTATTTATATATCGTCTTCGTCTTCTTGTCTACAAAACTGTCACTTCTAACAACCAAAAACTGATTGCAACTATATAACACTGAATTATTTACAAGATTGTTTGATTTCATTCATCGATTTCGATTAAATTAAAAACGGTATACGATTAATACGTGATCGGAAACGATGAAAAGTTGAAAATTCTTTAGTTTATCGATATTTCCGAGTAGATAAATTATTACATTGCGTGTGTCTGTTAAAAGATAAAGTTTAGAGAATAAATGCGTGTTGGAAACATGTGTCACGCATTTTTATTAACAATAAACACCACTATATCAATTTTACAGTTGACAATTTTCAGATAATTCAACTTCGATTCGTTCTTTCCGTTATTAAATCCAGATCTTTTTTTATAATACAAACAATCTGTTGTTTATAACTCAACTTGTTGTTATTATCTTCAACTGTGTAAATAATTAAGACGTTCTCGTAAACTTGACAATATTGATGGAATTTTAATTTGAAATCCGCCTCCGTCTTCAATATCTACGGTTTTTCGATTAATTCAAATTGGGATTCTCCCGTATATATATATATATATATATATATATATATATATATATATATATATATATATATATATATATATATATATATATATATTCATCATCTTCCAGTTTCTCCAATTTTACAGATACCCATTATATAAATGAAAACGATCCCGGAAGACTTGTCCGAAAACCATCTCCATTGTTCACTTGCCTACTGTTAGCCAATTTTAATTAATATTCCAAAAAGTAAATGATGAATGTTTATATATCGCATAGGTATAAGTAAACAAATATTAGAAGAATAATTTTCGTTAAATTGTTCAAGATGTTGTTGGGGGCAATTTATGAAACTATTATAGGAGATTTTCTTTTTTATTTCTCATTCTCTGAATTGCTTGTTTGTTGATTACAGTCTATTGTCTGTCTGTAATGTTGTTAAATTGAATGATTGAGTTGATTACAAAATTAGCAGATTGTCGGTAATCTACATTGGGACCTCTATGAAAATGGAAATGAGCAAACGTTGACAGGTTATCTCGAAATGTGTGCATGTCGAGAATCATTAGTGTTGTAAATGGAAATTTTTTGAATTTTGGTTTTATTGATTCTATCGACTTTTCAATTATTATGATCGCATAGTTTATACGAATCTAGTACAATATTATCATGAATATAAATCGGCTTTTAACCATTGTATAAGGTTTGAATTTCTCAAATGGGGACATCCTCATTATCACACACATAGATCTCAATCAATAATGATATTATAATCAGATAACGAAGACAATATTTACAACCAATTTTATTGGAAAATTGACGACAAGACCTTCAAAATTCACCACAACAATGACAACAAAATCGGATTAATATTTTGTCTGGTATTAAAATTGTCTTGTAAAAGGGAGGATATTGTTGGAAATTATGTGACAAGCATCTATCTAGTCGTTTCAGTCTTATTATGATTATAGTTTTGAGTCTAAAATGCCCTTTTCAAAGGGGTTAATCTACCGTATTGATTTTGAACAGGAGTCTTATACGTGATCGTGATGTAAAATTGTTCAAACTGGTGCAATACGATGTGCACATGAATGACATTTTTATAACTTGAACGATAAAAGAAACGTTACCTGGGGTTAAAGTCACTATCATCTATAAAAATTTAATTCAATGTTATAAAACGTGACCATTACCAATATTCTGTTTTTACTGAAATAAACAATTTATAAATAGTGTGAAAACGTCGAAAAATTCATTGCTCATAATAAATTTCATAGACACAGTTTCTTATATGTGTTTGTAATACTATCACTGTTTATGGCTAAAAGTCGACAAGACTAAATCTCAACATTTAATAATCGTTCATGGTGGAATAACTATGGCATTTACCACTTTATCATACAGGAAATTTATATCTTGCCATGAAAATTTCTCCAATTTTTATTTTATAGTCACATAAACCTGACTTTTACTAAATCACTTTCACTTTGCTATTATAATAAAAAATATTAGAGTATAACTTTATTGATAATAGACATGCGAGGACATCTCTAATCATATTCTAATCTAGGACAATCTTTTTTTTCCATCTTTCTAATGGTTGAGAATATGTGAATTTGATTCAACAAACTATTGTATAATTCAATATAGATCTCCATTAACCCTAATTGCAAATTCCATCCAACAACATCATTCTAGTATCATCAAAATAGGCTCAGAAACGGACGACTATATTATAGTCAGCAAGTTTTGATTCATGATCATATAAAATCTCGCTTTCAATTTACATTTATCTCGACCGATCAATTTGTAATGTCCGTCAGGTAAAGTGGGTAATTTACAAAATTTCTAAACATGTAGATATGTAAATAATTATTTGCAATACTTAATAATAAATTCCATGTAATGTTGAAATCGTCAAGTGGATGTAAATGTATGTGTTGATATATTTGACGATTATTTGAAAAACAACCACAATCAGACTATATATAGTGTAACGAATTTAATACATGAGCTCGTTGATGTGTTGAGTTTGAAATTTATTGGATTGGCTATTATTGTTTACAATATTGTGCTTGTTGATAACAAATTTTTATATAGTGTCAACAAGAAATAGGTACATGTCTCTGTCTATGACATATACTTGATTAAAACAACGATTGAAAATTGTAGCAATTTCAGATTTCGTTTGCAGTAACATTGCTAGTGTTTTATTTTGCTTTATTTTAGAGAAAATTAATCTTGGTCATAGTGAATAACTTTGTAATGTTGATAAAGGTGTGATTTTATGCTCAATTTCCTACAAAATCGGTTTTGAAATAAAGTTCTCATAAGTTAAGGTTTCTTGCCTACTAAGCATCTTAAAATACTGTTTATGTGAAAGTTATTAGTTATGGTTATTATCTACTTTAGAGATTATATACGAGAATGTGGCACTGATAAGAATATTTTAAGATGATCATCAATTTTTTATTATAATATAAGATTATTGTGACGCATGTGACTAGTGAAGCGAATTTTGAGAGTAAAAAAGCGTGTTGTTTGGTTGTAACGTTGCATCCACCCGGCGCATCCACCATTTATCACGTCAAATGACTTGTCAACTAAACGTGTATCTCTCAATTGTACTAAACTGTCTTCTTAACAATTCATTCAATTTAAAGTTTCTTATCAATATATTATATTTTATCAATTTATTTATAAAGATTGAGATCCGACGGCGATTGAAAAATAATAAATAAACGAAACTTACCTCGTTTAGATGTAATTGAGAAGACCAGCGCAGCATTGAACAGGGCTGAACCCAAAAAGACCAGTCCACAATATATCCACAACATGTTTTACGTATAAAACGCATGATTCACAGCCATAGTCGGATAGTTCTAGAGGCGAGCGATCGGACACTGCATTAGGCACGACGCGCACCCTGCCTGCTGTGTACCACTGCAAGCTCCATGACGAAGTGCGTGCGCGAACCCCGGTCCCGACAATTTCGCGACGGCGTATTCTATAGCCCTTGTCGCGGCCCTACCCTGCGCCCGGCGCTCACACCCTCAGCATCTAACCAACACAGAACGCACCCGGCTGCTGCTGCTGCTGGGCTTTACGCTAGGCACCAAGCTCAAACCAAAAGCAAACTATTGCTGCCAACGCGCCGCCAACTTAACGCAGATGTTGCACCTGACTACACATACAATGACAATGCAAAACGTCCATACTGAATCCTACAACGACAGACACTAAGACCATTGATTTTACTATTTCGTACGCTATTCATAGACAAAGTTGTAGATAAGTAGCAATAGATGAAATGACTTTATCAGAGATATTCGCACGTAATACACATAAAGTGTTATATTAAATTAATGTAAATTCCGAATTAAACACACCTGTACTGAAAACTTATTATACCCTAAATTACAATTAAAGCAAGCAGTAATATAGAAAAGGCGCCTGTCAAACACATTATACAGGATTAGAAGACCCTTTGAATTGACTTCAAAGTAATTCAGGTGCAAAACTAATACACTATCAATATTTATTTGTATTGCAAGGATTGTAATATCAATCATTATAGTACTAGTACTAGTATAGCGTAAAAATTAAACAAAAACTCAAAGTAAAACTTACCACCTTCTGGTTAATTTTAATGAATCATAATAATGCTATACAAAACAATTTAAGTGTAAGTTTGTATTATTTCTAAAAATGAAGAAAAAAAGTTAGGGAAACTGTACTTTGGTGAGGATTGAAAGAATCAGCATAAGTCGCCACCAATACTTTCAACTTGGAGATTTGTAGTGGATTTAACCACCACAATTCGCTTGGATAAGGGAACAGTTTTCTATCATCCGCATACAATTTTCCAGAACAACAATCATACTATTGATATTGAATAAATCGATTGGAATTGATTTTATTTTAACAAATTTATATAAAATTTAATTTATAAGAAATTTGTGAATTTTAACAGCCCAATCATTACCACAACTGGCCAATTGTAGAATATTATCATTAGAATTTCCCTTAATAGGTCTAAATTTTAACCGTCGAACACTTAGATGATGAGCCAAACTGAAATTCGACAATAAATACAAATAAACAAATAAAATATAAATAAACAACTAACTCTTGTGTTAGTATAAGAATACTATTCCATCCATTTGTATTCCAATGATACAACTGTATTATTCCACTCTCAAATCCGATGGCTATTAAATAATTTTCAGTGATTAATTTTGGTGCAAATGTTACAGCAGTAATTGATTCATTTTTCAATTCTAAATGATTAGAAGCCGATCCATAATCACCCAAACAATTCAATGCGGAATTTTGGCGATTTTTCGTCCATACAACAACTTTACCATCTCTAGAACCTGTACAAAAATATTTAGAATCATGCGACCAACTACAACACCAAATTATTCTTGTATGTATTGAAGTTTTCTTATCAGTTGTTGCGACTAATTCGAATTTATCATCGATATTTTTCGTAAATAATGACCATCTACGATCACGAGATACTGTAAGTAAATGTTGAGAATTAGGTGAGAAAGCGATTTGGACTACAGTTAATGTATGTGATGATAATTTCTGATATTGTGTCCACGTTGATACATCCCTAAATTGATATAAAGTAGAATTTATTTATTAATATTAGAATAAAAGTTTTTACCATAAAATAACTATGGCATGTTCTGGTGTTGTAGCTTTACAAGCAGACGCTAGAAACCTTCCGTCCGGTGATGATTCTAAAGAATAAACTTCATAGCCGTGTCCGTATAATTTTTGAATTTCTGGCCACAATGTATTTTGTAATAACGTCTCTTCAGTTGGAGGTTCTAAAATATCCAATTAAAAAATCCATACAATAGTGAAAAATTATAAAAATACCAATTAAATTGACCTCACTGAAAGGAAGATCATTATCATTTGTAGTACTATTAATATAATCATCGTTATTAAAAACGGCTTTATTTGAAAGTCCTAATGATGGAACGGATGCACCTTTCGGTCCACAATCCACATCACCTTCTTTATCTTCAACAATATGACAAATTCTTCGAAAATTCTCAACAAAATTTGTTGGTGCTTGAAACGTTCGAATCACTTTCTCTTCAGCAGCTGATGCAAATTTATATCGTGATATTAGAGCTAATGCACTCATATCATAACCGTGGATTTGTGGTCGAGCTATTTCATGCCATGTAATCATCTCACCATTTCTAGACCAAGGTGCATGAATACGTGTTGTTTGATCTGTTGATACACTTACTAAAAATTCACCATTTGGTTCCCATGATAAATCAACAACTTCACCAAAATGACCACCAATAGTAACACACGGTTGCCATCCTTGCAATTCTGTATTCTTCCATATATGGAATGCACCATGATAACTATGTGCTAAAATACAATTACCATCTGGACTAAAAATACCACCATAAAAACCTAAAGTATTGCCACCAATTTCACCAACACGTATTTTCTCTAACCATAAATTACTATTCTTATCCAATTCCCAAATTATCATTGATTTATCTAATGATGCTGATAATAATTGGAGATGTTTTAAAGACCAATTAACTGAATAAATCCAACCTTCATGGCCGGTTAAAATGGAATCTAATTCAATTTTATATTTTGATAATTTTGTTTGAACTACATTATTATCATCATTAAAATCTCCAATAATTTTTATAAATTTCCATAGACGTATATAGAAATCTTGAGACGATGAAGCAAGAATTAATTTATCATCATTTTCAATAAAATCTAAACCCCGAACCCAATCTTCATGACCTTTTAATACATTTGATAGAACAAAATTTGAATCATTTTCAATGTAAAGAGAGATATTTGAATTATCTAAAGCACAAGCTAGAATTGTTGTTCCATCCGGTAGCAACGATAAACGAGTACTTACACAAATTGAACGACCAAAACTAATCTTTTGTAAGAGTTGAAAATTGCCTAAAATACACAAAAAAAATATAGTTCTCAACAGAAATTCATAATCACTAAAAATACTATTAGATGTACTCCTCAACCAAATATTTGCGGTACAATCCATCGATATCGTTACTATGAATGCATCATTATCTTTTGGACCTTTATATAGCCCATCAACTAAATTTACATTACTTTCATGTTGTTTTAATGCCGTAAAAACGTAATTCTTATCATGTAAAGTCCAAACTGTTGTTTCACCATCTGACGAACCGGCCACTAATTCTGTTTCATAATCAACACCACGTAACCATCGAACAGAATTTACACGTTTCTTATGGTATACTAAAGTTGAGATAATCTTACCACCTGATCCAAACTATTTTGAAATTAATAAAATTAAAAAATGTAAGGTTAGGAAATTGTTGAACTTACATTTGGATCGTAAATTAATATAGAATTACATGATGCATAACAAATTAAATTATTTCTACCCCAATCAACTGCTGTCGGTGTATGATTACAATTTGCAGCTATATAACAATTTTCATGCAACATATTTTTTTTAAATAGAAAAACTTAACCTAAAATACAAATGGCACATGTCAGAATTTGTTAGGTATTTCATTGATTTCGTTGGTAGACATTTGAGCGTATTCTGTCTAATCATAATCTCCAAACACCACCAAATATCTAGCGTTAATTTACAACATTCAAAAATTGAATTGATAGTTTCTATTTCTTTATTTATTAATAAATTAATCAGATAAATCAGATAATAACAAATTGACTAGCCTTGGTATAAAAGATTTTTACATCCTGTCCTGATCAAGTATTTAAAGATGATGCTGATGGAGAACACCACAGAATTTTTCATTGGTATGCCATCTATGAGCGTTCATGAAAACTTACTATAGCCAGAATTAGTGGAATAAATAACTATATTGAAGCATTAATGTTTCATTACATGATTATAGTTATCGAATCGAACTTTTAATCGTTGCTTTTTGTGGATTTAAATTATGCTTAATTAAAAATTAGTAATTATGTGAATGGCGTAATAATGACGTCTACAGTCACTAAATATATACAGTACCGCAAATGACCGCCATTTTGGATCAAAATTTATGGGGACATTTGAATTTTAAACTATAAGTTGGTGACATTGAGAAGTAGAATTTAAAATCAAGATATCTGACTCCATGACAGATTATTACAAATGCCGTCATCTAATATTAATGTATTTAGTAATTATTAATTAATATTACTTCCATATCATTTATCAGTTTTAATTTTTCTTTTGTTTTAATTAAATTTTAATTTTGATTTTGTCATTTTAACAATTCTATTTGTCC
The DNA here is from genome assembly GCA_039776855.1 of Mylabris sibirica. Taxonomy (NCBI): domain Eukaryota; kingdom Metazoa; phylum Arthropoda; class Insecta; order Coleoptera; family Meloidae; genus Mylabris; species Mylabris sibirica. The sequence continues at coordinate 3,969,697 of CM077843.1, forward strand.
AAGTACGGCAACCAGGCCGTCAGCGCACGCACGAATGCCGCCATTTTGGATCAAAAATTTGCTTTTTCTCTCTCTAACACATTGGCCCATACAATTGCGGTACTGTGTATATTTAGTGACTGTAATGACGTCATTGTTAAAGAGTCCTCTGTCGGCGAAATACACAATTAATACTGCTGTCAAATTTGACGTTTGTTAGTTTAATTTTGATTTCAACAGTACGAAATTTGTTATTGTTAATTGAATAATTAATTAATTAGAGTAGAATGGAAGGAAATTTAAAGATTTTTGTTAAATGGAGTGGAAAAGAGTATGAAATCGAATGTGGAGATGATGATAGTGTTGCTGATTTGAAGTCATCAATACACAAAGTCACTCAAGTGCGTCCTGAACGGCAGAAATTATTAAATTTAAAATTAAAAGGTAAATATTTCATTGTAATGATCACAAAAATTTGGTAAGAATACAATTTTGGGGTTTTCAATATTTGTTCATGGGATTTTACAACTTTAAATCCAAAAAAATCAACCCTTAAGATGCCTTCATTTGAACCGTTAAATGGCCACAAAAATGTGCGTTCAGCAAGCTAAAATAACGTTGTGAAGTTTCTTCAGTCACTATTAAACAGGGTTTTGATGCCTACCAACTTGGGGGTTGATTTATTTTCAAATATGATAACGTTGCTGTAATTTCTGATTTTAGGAAAGACGCCAGAAGATGATTGTCGTTTGTGTCAGTTAAAATTAAAGTCCGGTTTCAAATTAATGATGATGGGATCATTAGAGGAGGATATAATTAAAGTAAATACAGCACCAACTGATCTACCAAAAGTTGTTAATGATTTAGATATAGAAGATGAAGAAATAGCAATTGAAAATCAAGACATTTATTTAGCTAAAATACAAAAACGTATAGATAATTATGAAATTAAATTATTAAATGATTTACGACCTGACAAGAATTTATTAGTATTAGATATTGATTATACATTATTTGATCATCGTTCAACTGCTGAAACTGGTGCTGAATTAATGCGTCCATATTTACACGAATTTTTAACATTAGCTTATGAACATTATGATATTGTTATATGGTCAGCAACTGGAATGAAATGGATTGAAGAGAAAATGAAATTGTTGGGTGTATCAACAAATCCAAATTATAAAATTGCATTCTATTTAGATTCATTAGCTATGATCTCAGTTTATACACCAAAATACGGTGTATTAGATGTAACTATTATTGTAAATATTTTTAAAAAGTGATATAATTTCTCAATTTTTTTTAGGTTAAACCTTTAGGTGTTATATGGGGTAAATATCCACAATTCTCACCAAAGAATACAATAATGTTCGATGATATACGTAGGAATTTTATAATGAATCCAAAAAATGGTTTACGTATACGACCATTCAAACAGGCGCATTTAAATCGTGACAACGATATTGAACTATTGAAATTATCCAAATATTTGAAAGATTTAGCAGAGAATTGTGAGGATTTTACATCAGTTAATCATCGACATTGGGAAAAATATAAACCAAAACGACGACAAAACCAGAGACAATAATCTTTAATAGAGACGAAGAAAACGATGTTTTTTTATGTTAATAATTTCTTATAAAAATAAAGCTTATTGCCTCTTTTAAACAAATTGTTTCAAATTTGTACTCTCGCATTCAATTAACGCAACAACTTTTAATTTAGGGAAAATTAAAATGGAAATCGATCAGCCTCGCTTACTCATTGTTTCATTAGATAATTAAATTAAATCTTTATAATAAAGCCATTTCGATACGTTACGACGGATAAAATAACATTTCATGATTGATTAGAATGATTAGCAAATATACCTCTACCCGTTTGAGAATATCTCAGCAAATTGCAATGTTGCCAGATCCATTGTTTTGTCTGTAGGTTCCTTATCTAGTTAGTTTTCTCATTGAATTGAATTTTCTTAAATAAGAACCATTTTAAGGTTCTATTGTATGGAAGGAAGTGTATTTTATTAGAATAGTCATATTTATTTCAGTTGTAAGCTCCTTGCCTGAAATAATTAAGAAATTAAACTCAACTCCGAAATTGTCTAGAACGTCGTGGTTGAGTAACTTTTCTAAAGCGAGAATTGCTAGTGAATATCGCGACAATTTTAAGAAATTTAACACAATTTTCAATGCATATAAATGCACAATTTTAACTAGAATTTTGTCTGTTTCCTGATTCTCGTTTTTTACTATGTAATTACATATTACATCTCCGTTAATGGGCGAATCTATATTTTAAGTTGTAGTATTTTTTTGCTGCTATAAGGGCTATATCATTTGCTGTAAAATAAGAATTACTGCCCAACCACGATTATGATTAAGCTTACTCAAAAATTTAACACTGTTCAAAAATAACTTATCGTTAATATCGTTGTAGTAACTTTTGTCAAGAATATGCCAGTTTTAATAATTTTCCAAGCAAATTAAGTCGTATTTGGTACAGATTAGAAAAAAAGCTTTAAAAATATTCGTATAAAGTCAGGATTCAATTAAAATAGTTACAATACAGGATACAGAACAAGTAATTCGTAAATATAAATCTACTGATTTTTAACATTTACATCCGGCAACAGTGCCAAAATAACGATCATGTGTAGTGATTTGTCCCTAAATTCTATCTATCTCTTTTCGATATATTGGAGTTGCATTTGCTATCTTTGTTGCCATTATTTTGACCTACTCTAATTTTGACAATTTAAATTTTTGACATTTGAACTTTCGATTATGTCAAAATATAGACATCACTTGTTAATAAGCTAAGGTTGCTTGTATTCAAATAATTAAATTTAACAATTCCAAAATTTATAAATAAATAAATCTTCATATTTATAACAAAACCCAGTTCGATAAAATCACATTCTATCGTTAAGAAAATATCTACTTATATATATATGAAAATATCCAAAATATGTCAACTAATAGAAATGTTGGTGAAGTGACCGTTTTTTCAATAGGGCCCTTTTTTAGTAGTCTCGTCTTCATTGGGTTGAATTTTCGTAAATTACAGCTAAATTATCTAAAGCATGAAGTAAACTAATCAATTGACGTCAATCTTTAATTTTTCGTTTCTGTTGAAACAAGCTCAACTCGAATTCAAGGCTTCAGAAAAAAATTAAAAACTGTAGTTAATTATTTCATTAAATTTCATTGCAATAATGTTTGTGTACGTTTTAAAATTATAATAATTACTAATTAGGGATGATTTTATGGTATTGATTTTTTGATTTCTACTTCGACCCCATTGCTATAGGATATCCTGTATATTTAGATTTTAATATTTTCAAATATGAATGAAAGTGTGTGTAATACAAATTGATAATAATACGCATGTGCATCACCATTGATTATAATATTAGAAAAAGATAGATAAACACATAGATGACAAGATATACGAAGAACAGTTATAATTATAAAACAGAAATGACAACAAATGAGTCAATAACTAAATAATTAATTAATAAACAATAACAATAACAAAAATGATTGAATTGTTTCGTACAAATGATTTTTACATTTTTATTAATGGTGAGCATTCTTTATGGTGGGATCGTACAACTGGAGCATTTATACCAAAAACAGGTAAGCATTATAAGCATTAATATTTATCACGTTTAAAAATAAACACATAAAACCATCCACCTACTTGTTTATCTACAAATATTTATAATATAAGCAATAAATTATCATTATTTGTAAAATGCATGCATGATTTATGATTTTATAGGATGGGATTTAGCCGATGCAGACGATCCAATATGTTTAGGTCTATGTGATGGTATTGTTGGGAAAGTTGAACACCCCTCTGTATTCGATATACGTGTACTACTCATTAAAGAAAGTCTTCCAGTTGGTAAATTACACGGTGATAACGATGTATATAAGATAAAATCAGTCGTTTTCCTATCATTGGGTCCAGATAATGTTGAATTAAATCTACAACAATGTCCAAAACATAAAACATTAACATCAACTATATTAACAACAACAACAACAACAATAACACCATTAATGAATAAGAAAAATACAAATATTAATTCATTATTTGATATACAAAAGAATACAGCATTAACGAAAACATGGGGCACTATAAAAAGTGCTGGTAATACAATTAAGAATACAACTCAACAAGCAGCAGCTATGGCTACAGGTACACCGAAAAAACGTGATTTTAAAGATAAAGAACGTTTCGAACGGCAAATTATCGATGAATTTTATAAAATATTCAATGATACAAATTCATTTTATTATTCGCATACAACCGATCTAACTAATTCATTGCAACGTTTATGCAATTTAGAAAAACAGAATTTAATCGATAAGAACGCATTATGGAGATGTGTAGATGATCGTTTCTTTTGGAATAAAAACATGTTGAAAGAATTGATAGAATTCGATGTAAATTATAAATTTCTTCCCTTCTTGGATATTATTTTTAAATCTGATTAATTCTAGAATCTTTTATGTGATCCATGGATTTTACCAATCGTCCAAGGCTATATACAGATAGAAAATTGTATTGTTGAAGTACAAGAAACAACAACGGAAATTTTCACTTTGTGCATCTTATCGAGACGTAGTCGTTTCCGTGCTGGAACTAGGTATAATTATTGAATTTTCCACATTAATAACAACTCTAGCTTATTAATTTTATCGTAGATATAAGCGAAGAGGTGTTGATGAAAATGGTGAATGTGCAAATTATGTTGAAACAGAACAATTGATTTGTTATAAATCTCATGAAGTTTCGTTTGTTCAAGTTCGTGGATCAGTTCCGGTTTATTGGTCACAACCAGGTTATAAATATCGACCACCTCCACGAATTGATAAAGGTATAGAAGTTAATAATAACCATTCATCATCTATTATTGATGGTTTTTTTTTAGGTGAAATTGAAACGATGGAAGCGTTTGAAAAGCATTTTAATAATGAAATTAAACAATATGGACCGGTTTGTGTAGTTAATCTAATCGATCAGACCGGTAAAGAGAAAATTATCTTTGATGCTTATTCGAATTATATTTTCCAATATAATAGTCCATTCATTACATATGTTACATTCGATTTTCACGAATATTGGTAATTTGTAATCAATACAATACTTTTATTATTTTTTTTATCTAATACGAATCGTATTACAGTAGAGGAATGCATTTCGAAAATGTATCAATTCTAATAAATGCCTTAGCTGATGTTATCAAAGACATGAATTATTGTTGGCGTGATAAACAAGGTCATATTTGTTCACAAAATGGTGTTTTTCGTGTTAATTGTATTGATTGTTTGGATCGTACAAATGTCGTTCAGGTTATAATTCCTTTATTATTTCAGTATTTTTAAATATTTAAATTTAATTTGCAGACAGCTATTGGAAAAGCCGTAATGGAAATGCAATTTTGTAAATTAGGCTTGATAACACCGGAAGGCTCAATGCCTACTACCATTAAAAATACATTTCAATTACTTTGGGCTAATAATGGTGATACTATTAGTAAGCAATACGCTGGCACCAATGCTTTAAAAGTAATATTTCTTACCATTAAGGGGACTTTGGACATATTATTCGATTCGGCGTGCGAAAAATGCCAGTTATCCAGTTATCGGAAAACTAGCAAACATATCTGGAGAATTCTTAAAAATATGCAAAACTCTTTTATTTTGCTATCTAAATTTACCTGTTGAATGTTTAGAATCGATAATATTGGCTAAGTTTTATCCAGTTATGAAGGAAAATGTACGAAAACAACAGAGTCAAACGGTTTTCTCTACCATTCAGAATTTTATCACATTTTTCTTAAATAGAAAGATTCAGGACATGCACCTTGAAATGCTTTATCCAACGCACGTTTACTTTTCACAATATCTCAAAAAACAAGCGAGATATCGATGTTTGAAATTTGGCAATTCTCTCAAGCCGTATTGAGTAATATGTCCAAAGTCCCCTTAAAGTTATTTTGTAAATAACCATATTTTCAGGGTGATTATACGCGTACTGGTGAGCGAAAATTCACTGGAATCATGAAAGATGGCATGAATTCAGCAAATAGGTGAGACTTTTATTATTTCTTTATAATTTAAATAAAATAATTAAAATTATACCGTAAATTTATGAACGTATTTCTTTGGCGATCATTATTGTAGATTTATTAAAAATCATTTTAAAGATTCGCTGCGACAATGTTGTTTAAATTTAATGAACGGTGATGAATTGACAGATATTGAAATATATGATTTTTGGTTAATTTTATATAAATTGGGTTGTATAGCAAATGAAAATTTACCTAAACAATCCATCTCGTATACTGTACCTAATTTAGCATTACCACAAGAATTCGAATTAGCTTATGTGCTGTACAATTTATCTAGGTCAGTTGATTTCTTAACTTAAAACTGAACATTTTTGCTTCTATTTCTTTGTTTTGTTCAGGGCTTCGAACCGTTATCTTTTTTGTTCCGGTTCATTAGAAAATTTTGGGTCTTTTTTTAAACATGGTCGATTTGAGCAAAACTCCTAGTAGTTGTCAAGCGATTCGAAAAATATTTTAAGTATTTATAGAAGGTGCCCAAAATTATAACCTCGTAGCTCATTTCGAAGTTGGTAAAACGCTCGTTTCTGCCAATATTGCAATTTTCAAAAACGAGCAAAGCACGCAAAACGACTAAGAATGACTCGTACACCCTCCCCACAATGATTATTTTTTTTTGATTTTTCTACGATTCATTTCTAGCCGTTTTTCATGCTTTGCTCGTTTTTGAATTGCGACATTGCCAGAAATGAGCGGTTTCTGATCAACTTCGAAATGAGCTACGAGGTTTTATTTTTGCTAAAATGGTGTCCAGACTCCCCTTGTCTACAAATCCTTGAAATATTTTTCGAATCGTTCGCCAAGTAGTAGGAGCTTTGCTCGAATTGACCATATTTAAGAAAAATACCCTGTATATTATCGGTCCGTTTCCGGTTTGTGTTCCTGCAAAAATAACGATTAATTTTCAAATTTCACCCTAAAAGGTACAACGCCTAAGAACTATTTACAGGGTAAACAAATACAGAAAAATCCTTGATCAAGTGTTTTATTTTATAATTCTCTATTCAACCCCCAATAGGGGATGAAAACGCGGCTTATACCTTTTAATAGCCCTAGCGAATCTCTAATCTCAACTAAATTTTAAACCACTAAAAATATTCAGCCTTCAGGGGTAACTTTAATCCCCAATATCTCTCTTAAACATGAGTATGGGAACGAACGACAAAATAAGCATCCCTTAGAAAAGAATAAACAAACAAAAAAACCTCAAAATCGGAAGTTTTACCCTTGGTTGGTACTTGCAAGTTCGTGTTAAGCGCCCTGAAGTGCTTATCGCTGAAGCAGCTCCGAGGCTGGGAAGAAAGACGAGATAAAAGGGGTGAATGGGGAGATAAAAAGAGAAAGAGACCGTTTTAAGTGGTATGCTTGAATCGAAAAAAAAACAATTTTTGTTTTCGGTTCAACTTCGGATTTCGTTGTGGCCAGAATTTCGGGTTTTCCGGTTTTCGGTTCAATTCCGGTTCGAAGCCTTGGTTTTGTTTCTCTTTTAAACATACAACCATTTTTTCTAATAATAACTAATTCGTATATGTTTGATACTAAAAATTAATTTGAAATAATTATAATTTAAATTCGGTTGAGTGTGATTTTTTTTAAAACTTTTAGATACTATTTGAGTCGTTTCAAAGATTCAACACGACAAGGAACCATTGATTTAATGTTGGGTAAGTCTTCTATTAATGCAGTAGATTCTCAATTCCGGCAATTCGGTAAATATAAATTTTACATAACTTTTCCAAGGACTTTTCCTATTTTCCAAAACTTGACTCGATAAACTTCACTAATTAAAAGCTTTTTAATTGTTCAGACACCACATACGTCAAACTCTTACAATATGGTTCGATAATTATATTTGTAGGAAGTTCTCTGTGGGGGAAAGCGTAAAATTTGATTATGTTCCTTTAGAGACATGAACTTGTTGGTTTTTGATTGACAAAGGTACATTTGAATTGTTAATTATCGGTAACAATAGAGGCAAATAACTTGAATAGAAAGTCCCTACGGCTTATTTATCTATTCTCAACAGTTGTTATTATTAATCTAAAAACTAAATTAACGCTGACGCTCGAAGCAAACAACTATATATAGAGACTCGATAAGAAAGTGGAACTCAAATATCTCGAAAACGACTCATGAAATCGAAATCGTATTAGTCTCATTCGATTTTAAATACAATTCTACACCTCGCTTACCCCATAGATATTTGAAAAATTGACCCAATTTTGGAATAATTCGGAAAATTCACGTTTTGCTCTGAAAAAAATGTGTGGGCGAAAGTAACACATCTCTTTGCATAGTTAATAGAATTAATTATAAGACAGTAGATAGATAGATAGAAGAAACTTAGCGCTATCTCGCTAGCTTATTTCTGATTTAATTTTCTTTGCCTTTTTTCTAAAAGCGGCGTTCAAAGTAGCCCAATTTTTCTAAATGAGAAATGTGAATAACACAGCAGGTGTAGTCACGTCCTTTAGTAAAGACTTTAGTAGATTTTCTTGGAATTCGAATTTATTGTCGACAATCATCAGATCATCACTCATCACACATCTCGAGATTTTGTAAAATAAAGCCCGCCTCCTCTAGATACATATCGACTGTCTCTTAAGGGTATGCTGGAGTCAGGCGTCGTTTAAGTGTATGAAAACAATTCTTAATCATCGATTTCTCGGTTATTTTCTGAGTAATTCAAACGCCGTAACCAGCGTTGAATTGGGCGTTTCAACGCTGGTTAGAGCATTTGAAAATTTCAGAAAATAACCGAGAAATCGATGATTAAGAATTGTTTTCATACACTGAAACGAAGCCTGACGCCAGCATACCTTTAAATTCGCAAATAAAGTAGGGGTATGTTTGATCCTTGGATTAAATAAATACACACAGGATAATTGAGAATCTACTGCGTAAAAATCAACACTTCTCCAATAATATTGCGTAAATTTAGGTAATTACGTGTCGGAGGACAGTTTCAAGGTAACGAAAACACAACAGTTCGAGGAGGATAGTGTAGCAACAGCTGAACATGTTAAATTATTAATTGAAGATTGTAAAAAAATGCTAATTAATCAACCAGAATTAGTATTAGGTTCATGGGGTTTAATCAATGCCGATCCAACATCTGGTGATCCGAATGAAACTGAAATGGATACAATATTGATATTAACGAAAGATTCATATTTTGTTGCTGATTACGATGATCAAGTTGATAAAGTAACAAAATATCAAAAAGTATCACTAGCTGATGTAACATTATTAGAATTTGGTATACCAGAAGGTGGTAATGCATTGTTTCGTTTATCAAAAGGTCACTTTAGTATACGTATCAATTATAAAGTTGATAATATTAGTGGTTATTACCACATGTTTCGTTCAACAAATTTACGATTCTTCAACAATATGGCTGTGCAAATTAAGAACGAAGAAGAAGAAATTGGTAAATTCTTATTTATTAACAGTTTAAAAATCTAATTTGTATTATTTTAGAATCACTAAAGGCGATTTGTGAAGCTTTCATTGTTGCTTTAGATATCTGTGGTCTACCACCTGTACCTTACAATATAGGCAAATCATTAGATCGTAGAAAATCGAAAGTTTTCAACAATGTTGATGATCACAGTAGTAGCATTTATCTTGATATTGTTGGTATTCCACAAATGACACGGAATGTGTCTGAAACACAATTATTGGCTATTAAAAATGCTGGTACAAAAGCTATAACAAATATGACACAACAAATATCAAAATTGAACAAAATCGGTAATACGTTTAAGAAAAATCGATCAAAACAACAACAACAGACGACTTTCTCAATTGGTGGTAATAAAACTATTAAAAATGATTCATCAAGTGATTCAGAGGATGAATATGAAAATTCAATATTTCAACCGAATATTGTAACTGGTACAACATTACAATATACGAATGATGCCAGTTCTAGTAGTGATGATCGTAGTAATCTATCATTAGAACAAGGTATAGAAATGACTGAAAATACAATAGTCAATGATAAGAAATTATCAGATACAACTGATACATTTCTACCAAGTGTCGGTATTGTAATGGGTAATAAAAATGATAATAATAATATTGAAGGTACATTAGAAGAAAAACAGAATCTTTTAAAACGTGAAGATTCATCACAAGTTGATAATGTACAATTATCAAGCATTATGGCTAATGTTTCATTACAAAATCAAACACCTGAAATACAAATCAATTCGGAAGATATAACAACAAAGAAACAACAACCACCAAATACATTAAAATTAGATAGGAAATTGAGTCATTCATCTGGTGAAGTTGATGATACAAAAATTGATAATAAAATTGATGATGCAATAAAATTTGATAAACGTTCAACTTCAGATTATGATGTAGCATTAAATATAACACAAAGTCAAAGTGAATCAGCATTGAAGAATATAACAACATTAAAAAATATAACAAGTCCTGTTACAACTGTAACAAAAGATTTAGTATTATCACCATTTAGTAAATTAGCTAAAGGTATGCAGAATTTAGGTGCTAATTTAGATCCAAGAAAATTAAGTAGTTATACACGTAATATTAGTGAGAAAGATATTGAAGAACATAGAAAATTACAAGAGAAATGGCAAAATAGTAAGACACGATTAATTGCTTTATAAATTTTAGAATAGATTTCACAGAAAATTTACTTTCTTATCAACAAAATAAAACACAAGAAAACAACAATAGAACACACAGCAAAGAGATATCGTTGTATATTTTTTGCTATAAAAGTATCTAGTCCCAAGCTGGGGCTAGTTTATAATACATATGTACAGTCTATAAAGTGACTTAAAAGATTCGACTTAAGTAATGAAATTATTTCACAATAGATTCAGTAGCAAACAATTATGTAGGGGTACTGAAATATTACCACTATTTCAGTACTTTTGTCAACTTGTATATTGCTGAATCTATTGTGAACTAATTTTATTACTTTAGTCAGTCTCTTAAGTCATTTTACTGACTATATATGCTATAAATAGTTGAACCATTATCTTAAATTGAGAACAAAATTATTAATTCGTTATTTCTGCCGTCTTTTTCTTTTAAATAAAACATTCAGGGAGTTTTTCGAGTTTATTTATTGATTGTGATATTTGAATTTGTTTTAATATTATAAAACACCAAATAAATAGGTGTATATTCCGGTTTTACATTGAAATAGTTACCATAATATCAGTATTACAAATAAAAAAATTATTTGATTTGATATTATTGTTGATTCTTCACCTACTTAAGCTCAACTTAAATCGACCTAAGCGTGGATCTACAGAGATTTGGGTGGCGACCTGTACGTGGATCCTTAACCAAATGTGTATAAATCTACCGTTAGCTCGATCTAAGACAAGGTTTTGCAATAGCGAGCTTAATTAGGGCAAGAGAACTAGACCTGAAGTGAATTTAGAGAGCTTTAAATTTTTAGAAAAATTAAGCACAAGCTTTTAAAATATTTATAAAATATAAATGTGATAAAAGTCTTGTAGAATATTAGCCGATTAGAATTTTTAGACAAAAGAATAATATTTATGTGTGTGTGTGTATTTTAATAACTAGTTTGCTAGATTGTGATCATTATTGTTATTTAAAGTACTTAATTTAATTATCAAAAATTAACAACGTCAATTATGAAACCATTCCTAGATTGTTCCTTGATTATGTTTGGAATTCTTGTTTGTTATTTCTAAATAAATAGATGATTTAATAGAAGAGTTCTGATTTTTTATGTTTAGAGTTGAATTCATTCTTCCGTCAATTCATAAGTTTATTATTCTTTAATCTAACTCTAATTATCTGATTTTTTTAAACCGTTGACCAATAAAATTAAATAATGATATATTTTAATTTAATAAATCAAACAATAAATTTTTTTGTTTAAAATACATTCAAAATTTGGTATAATGGGAAAAGGTTGAGAGAAATAAGTATGTTTTAGTTATTATATTTTGTTGAATCAATTCTAGCTGCGAGTAATTTTGGGGCTTCTTTTACATTGAATTTTGCTACATGGTCATATTTTCCAATTTCTGATGGTTCATTTTGTCTTCGATTTTCCTTCAGGCATTATAAATTACCTAAATACGCTTCAAAGTCAATTTGTCATAATTTAGCAGCAGAATCGTGAATTTATTTTAGATTGTCGCACGATTATCGTCTGTGCACGCCATGGACGTACGTTACTCTCGACTTTTACTGTAATCGTAATTTATATGTTTGTATTTCACCAAGTACTTGATCCCACCTACTCGCTGCGCTTATGAAAATATGGCAAGAAAGGAGCAAAAATCAGCTACAGTAGACCGCCTGTTTATTGTTTGTGACGTCACTCATTGTCAGTCACTTCATCAATTATGATGGATGATTATAGATAAATCTCACATAATCTCTTAGCGGTAGATAGGAGATGAAATTCTAAGACAAAAAGTCCTAGTATACCATTTTTTTACCTGACGCACAGGTAATTAGTAATAAATGAAATTAAGTAGCCAATCAGGTGCTCACTACAGAGATAAGAAGAGAAAATGAGAGAGTCTGGACGGTGCGATGTGGGAAGCAGACCAGCTAGCATGCTGTTCAAACTAAGAGAACACCTGATTGGCTACCTAATTTAAATAATTACTAATTACCTGTGCGTCACGTGAAAAAATAGTATAAGACTTTTTGTCTTAGAATTCCATCTCCTATCTGCCCCTAAGAGATTGTGCGAAACTTATGGGCCATCCTGTAGTGTTACAGTCGCAACAAATAAACATAAAACTCCATTGAGAAGTTAATGGAAATCGAATGCGATTGGAGATCGCTTACATATAGGATAGTTCAGAGCAGTGACGTCACCTGCACGCAAATGCGAGCAAATCCTGCTGCTAAGTCATAATTACTCATAATATTTATTCATCATTTCCAATATGTGATCTATAACTATTTAGCTTTAGTGAGGGAATTTCTATCTGACGAAGCTTTTCTTTCCCTAAGGCAATTTTATCGGTATTTAGTGAAATTCAATTGATTGAATCAACGTAAATAGCCGCTAGTAAAATTTTATTACCTAGAAACTGAGTCTTCGTTTTTAACATCGATGATATAACTGCATTAACTACGAATCTTCTAGTTTTATCTAGTTGATGTGTTCTTTTCTGAAAGATCAAATTCCGTGTGCCAAATCTTCGACTAGTGATTTTACATAAGCAACATACAAGACGCTTTCTAATTGTTCTCATTACGATTCGAGCAAACGTTAAATCATTAAATAGGGGCTTGCCCAGCATGTGGCTTAATCTAAACCCAGACGCCACAGCTTGGGTTAAACGCAAATTAAGTCAACTAGTCGAATTGTATGACAAAGACACGAGAGGTGTAAACGACATAAATATATAGAAACGTATTATTATAAGATACGAATAATTCTCCATCAATCATCTTGTTTAAATAAACGATTCAAGGCTCATGTTGGTGACAGATGGATCATAATGACTTATTACAGAATATATTCCAAACTTCAAGCCCAAAGGCCATTAATATGAAGGCAATGCGAAGGAAATAGAGCAAAGTTCGATATTCCACTGATTGTATCTAAAGCTCTTAAGCTGGAGGATTAATTTTCATGATGTATTGGTTATTGCGCTACTTCTCTTGTTCTTAGTATCAACTGCCGGTATTGAATAACAAATGCTTTTCTTTTCGATAGTCTTCAAAAAATCTAAAATTGTCGACTATATTTTTACAGATCAGAAATTTTTCATTTGAGATTGAGAGGTACCAATGGTTTTTAACAATACATATTTATTTCAGTATTTCGTATTGAAACACTTGATTAGAAAATCTTATGCTCGAGCTATAATTTCAGTTTTCATGACGCCTCTTATTGTTAGTAAAGTTTCGAATATTCTTCAGCATTTTATTGTAAATATTCAAATTTTGCAAAATTAGATTCAGTATTGAGTGATTTAATCATAATTTCAACGAAAACTAAACTTACATTCATCCTTCTTTGACTTTTAATGGATAAAACCAATTGGCAAGCTTTAAATCTATTTTTTTTTTCGAGTGAGAAGAAATTGCAAAATCTATCCTTAAACATGAACTCTACTTAAAACACGTTTTCTTTCAAAATAAAATTATAATGTCCGATTGATTTTTGTATGAAGTAACAAGAATACATTTGCTGATTCGGTAGACTTAACTAAATTTCTCTACTAATTAATGGGTAAACAGTGAAAAGACTGTGAGTAATTATTACAAAGTAAGAAATTTATCCAACTAAAAACCCTTAATCTCTATATCTGACATGTGTATAAAGTTACCCAACTATTAATTAACAATTATACCACAACTATATATTCCCCATGTATTTGCACGTATATCTTACCTATATTGTACAGCCTAGAGCCCTAGAGGCGAAAAGGTGAAATTTGACGTTACTAACCATTGAGAACAAAGTTCTTGCCAACTAAATTTAAACAGAAATATTGATTGTTTTGAAGCTTGTAAAACTTACAAAGCATAAATTCTATATAGACTTTAAAACCTTCACTTCAAGGTGGTTATTATTTATTATCACAGAGGTGTACAACTTCTTTGATCCACATCTGCCTTTGGGTGGTAAGTTTTGTTATTAAAGAAAAATTTGAATCTCAACTTGTGAAAACCTACTTGAATGTTCTTGCTTATATAGTCTGTCGATTTTTCTAAGAGAATGACTAAAGTAATAAAATAAAGTCAAGTATATTCAACAATGAATGTTCAATTGCAAATAGCACCTCATAAAATAATAAATCAAAAAAAGGACCAACAATTTCACCATCTGGTTAGCTTTCGAACAAAGCTGGTAAAGACGAGTGTTTACAAGGGATTCTTACTTGCAATTGAACATTCATTGTTGAACATACTTGACTTTATTTTATTACTTTAGTCATTCCCTTAGAAAAATCGACAGACTGTACTTGTCAGATTGTTGTGCATTGTGTGGGTTGCTAACTAATTGGAGTGGTATAAAAGTCTACATCATCCAGTTAATTTAAGATTGTCTATTGTTGTTTTATTTCCAGGTAATTTAAATTTAACAAAACGTCTATCTATTGTAAATTTAATTTGTTGTTGTTTAAATAAATCGTATCCTGTTTCTGTTAAGTCTTTCATTTAATTGAATTGATATTTATTTTTCGTTTTCTTTGTATTTTTTTCACATTTAAATTTATTTCTTTGTTATTATTCATTAAAAAAATTGCACGTTCTTTCAAATTTATATCTTCTCGTTTACTTTTCATTATTTCCTGTGTGTCTGTTGTTCTTCCACAATTCTTTCAAAGGTTTCTATTAGAAAGGAAACCGTTCGCCGATTCGTCAACGAGACGAGTTTTATAAATTCTAAACGTTTCAAAATGATGCATATACCACGTTTACCCTCTGGCGATTTGAACTATAAACATTATATTCATTCACTACCTATTTTCAAAATCATTAGGAGAAAGAATTTACTTGGAAAATTTGTATGTTTCTAGTTCATTTGCCGGTTCTGTATGTTTCAAAAGTTATACAGAAAAGTTTACCCTCTGGCGATTTGAACTATAAACATTATATTCATTCGCTATTTTCAAAATCATTAGGAGAAAGAATTTACTTGGAAAATTTGTATGTTTCTAGTTCATTTGCCGGTTGTGTATGTTTCAAAAGTTATACAGAAAAGTAATTAATCAAAATGGAAATTGTCAGATGTTATCGTCATTATTTGTAGAATTAGTAAAGTTTTCCATAGACAAACACATTTGCATTATTGATAGTTTAATATAAGGGATGAGATGTCTTCCGGCCTGGATATTTCAGGAGAACATTCGGTCGCTTGGCAACGTAGTTAAGCACAAGTTATCGCTAATTATAACACCGTATTAGATTAATGAGTCATCTCATTATTATATTTCCATGTTGAAACTTTTGACTATAATTTGTCATCGTTGTTTAACATCGCCACTGTTACTTTACACATTAATGTCAGGCCAAGGAAAGCTCTTGTAAAAGTTTCTAGATTATTAAAGAAAGCTCTAGTTATTTCGTATATAATTCGATCAATTTATTTATAAATCTTGATAAAATTATATTTTGCTTGATGATAAAAAGTAATTTCTCTCGTGACCTAGTTATTTAATAATTCTTGTAAATAGGAAGTAGTTTCTTCTCAATTCCCATTCCTATATTTGTTTTATTTGTTTAAGTACTTAACTTTCTTTTTTTGTGGAAGTTTTATTAGACCAACATCTCAAATGAATGTTCCAACTTTTACGGTTCTTTGTAAATGTTCAAAAATATAATTTAAAGTAATACTCATATATGTTTAACAAATGTGGTGAATATTAAAATTATAATGAGCAAGTTCTTCATTTGGCTCTATGATAAAATTGATTAAAACAACAAGCACAATATAAAAGTTGTAGTTTCAAAAATATATCTTGGCTTTTTGTTGGCGTTTAATTTTTTACTACTTTCATTTATGGTGGTTGAATCTTATGGGAGATTTGTAGTGGAAAAATTTGCTCGGGAGATACTGCCAACTATTGGTTAAATCTTGTCTGAAATTGTATTTCTAGCCTCGGGAGTACTTCGATAGTGTCGTCGTCTAGTGGTCGGAATACTCACAACATTAGGAGTACTTTCGACAGTGACGCTGCCTGGTGTCGGGAGAACCTTTTTAGATTACACAAAAAGCATAGCCTGAAATCTTTATGGCTATGATCAGTGGAAGAGAGCATACACAAACTGGCATATTTGTGAAACTGAAGCCCTTCATACTGTCTTGTTTTTTGTAAATTTTACATTCAGACCTTTATAACAATCGTTAGGCTTTCTTGTAGTTTGATAATAAATCAATTTAAATTACTGAAATCGCATCGGAGTGGAATTTCATGTGTCTTCATCGATCACCCGATATACTTTGATTCCGATTGAATTGGCGTATAATGATAGAACAACAGCCTAAACCATTAGATTCAATAATGTGTAATGTGTAGATAAAGAGTAACAAACAACTTATATATTAATTTCCTTTCCCTTCATAAATTCCATAAAATAATAATTATATTGAATGATATAGCTATGAAATAGTCTGCCAACAATAATGAACTAATTTGACTCTGTTGACGTAAACAATTATGCAAAATTCTGAAGAAAAAAAATGGAAATTATAATTTTTCCTGTTAGAAATAACTAAAAACCAGAACGTGCCGTTTTCAAAATCTCTTAATGTTCAAGTAGATTACAAGGAAATCCCTCTTTGAGTTGTTAAAGTGGAAAAACGAAAATCTAAAGCACTTTCGCTCCTTATAATCGTGTCAACTTATCAATATTTACTCGTCTTATGTTGTTCATGTTGTCCATCTACAAACTTACACGGGAAAATTCTTGAAGGTGCTTTTTCATTAAATTGAATAGAAATTAATTAATAATTTGTCAATGTGTCACATAACTAAATGTTCAGGGATTCTTCTTGTATAGTAGTTGGATGTAAAAACGTATGGGTAAAATTTACGAAGCCGATTTTTACATTTATGGTTGAAATGATTTATTGAGTTCTTGTATAAAAATTTAACCATCCTGTGTCTATATACAGGATGTTCCGTAAGTCGCGTATTTCCTGCTAAGGGGCAGATCGGGGATGAAATTCTAAGACAAAAAGTCCTGTACCATTTTTTCATTTGACGCACAGGTAATTAGTAATTCATTAAATAAAGTAGCCAACCGGGTGCTCTCTTTGTTTGAACGGCTGTCGCGCCAGCTTGCTAACTGGCCCGTTTCCCACGTTATACCGTCAAGACTCTTTCCTTCTCTCTTTTCATCGCTATATCGAGCACCTGATTGGCTACATGATTTAATTAATAAACTAATTTCCTGTGCGTCAGATGGAAAAATGGTACAGGACTTTTCACCTTAGAATTTCATCCCCGATCTGCCCCTTAGCAGGAAATACGCGACTTACGGGACACCCTGTACAAAAGGTTTACGAAGTGTTACCAGTCATTAAAATCATGTGTTTTAAAGCGAAATATATCATTAAAGTCAAATAATACCTTAACAAGATTGGTAAAATAGGAACTGTAGATTGATGAGGTTTAAATATTCGTTTAATTAAAAAGCTAATTATTTAAATGAAAAATTAAGGATTCCAGTAATGTAAAATCTACAGTAAATTAATTATTTTCAACGTAATAACGTTAATATTCTGCACTTATCCTTGTTTAGTACACTCTTTTATAATTTCATTTTCTACCATTTCAGTATTTACTTTCAATTACTGCCCGAATATTTTTTTTTTATTTTAATGTCAGAAACAGTTGGATTTTTCAGTGCTGCATTTCTTCTTTCATTAGATTTTAATAAAAGCTTTGTTAATTTATAAATCACGATTAAATTCGGTAACTTTTTTAGAATTTAAATTGCTGTCTTGGAAATAATACAAAAGAAAAACAGATTAATTCAAATCAAATTCTATACTTTTTCCAGCTTAAGATATTTCAAGTTACAATTTCTCCAAAATAATAATATTCAAAATAATCCACAATAAGGGCTTAATTATCAATCAATTTAAGCTAAGCGGGAGTTGAAATAACTAAGCTTAATTAAGCTTCCTTAAGATTGTCAAATTTCAACTTCAGTCTGGATTCACTTCTATCATTTTTCCATTTATTTGAATCTCTCAAAGTGGCTTAGAAGGAATGTTTGTATATAAGTGGTTGAAAAAATTATGAAGCTTTTAAGAGGACAGGAAAAATGCTTAGAATTTTGTTTATTTAAAATAATACGAACAAATTCCTGGTCAACTTTTGTGCCACAACATTGTTTTGTTTGATTATGAATCTCATTTAGTACCATAGCAACTCACCCATTTCCTTTTGTTAAGCTTGAAATGATATAATCCAAGAATTCAAAATTTCAATATTAAAACAGCTTTTTTTGTGTGGATTAAATTACATGGGTGCTATTCCATTTCCTATCAAGTGGCGTACTATTTTTTCGTTTCAACATTGGAATGCTGTATTTCCATATCGATTATTGATTAATATTTTTTTATATTTATTTATTCTTTATTGAATTACAGTCTGTTTTAATTATTGTTTTGTAAATTGATTAAAAGCATGGAATCTCTTTTTGATCAATGATCCTTGATGCTAACATACCTCTCGTCATGTAAAAATCATGTTTCAATAGTAAAACATGTCTATAAAATTTCTATTTCGAAATTGAACTTTATGAATGCTTCAAATATTTTTTCAATTAGCTTATGTTTTGTGTTTGGCTTTATAGAAATAATATCTAGAAACTACTGATTGTGAAAGTAATATTTTATAAACGATACATTTTTGATTAAACTTAAAAAACTAAGTGATAAATTGAAATTGTATTCGTTTCTGATCTATTTACATTGTCAAAGATTAGTAGGCTTATTTAACTCTTCCAATACCTGCAATAAATTCTTCATTAAACCGCTGTTTAAATCAGCATTGCCAAAGATAGATTCATCCTAGGATTGCATCCACAGATACTACTTAATGTTCAATTAATCAGTCTTTTATTAGTCCGTTGGAGAAATTTAATGTTATGATGCTAAAATTAGTATTAAAGATGCGTGTAAAAATTATATCACATCATGAAAATTTACATTTTACTACAATGAAAGAGAACAATTGTAAGTTGGAGAGACGAGCGATGAGGGTTTCAATCCTGGTCTCAGATTCTTTTTTGTATAATTAACACTACAAAGGACAAGAAATGATGGACGATCTAGAAGAGCATCTACGAGATAGACTACAAAAACGCGTCTAGCCACAAGTTCAATCTTAAAAGCAACCCTTGAATTTCACTAATATAAAAATTTGTGATTCCTTTTTGAATGCATGCAATAAAATTTTATGAATCTACAATTCTATAATCATTATTCATTACATCTCATGTAGATGCATCTAATTGAAAATATTACACTTTATAGTCAATAATAAAATTTGTTTTGTTCTTAAACATTGTTGGAATGCATGAATGTTCATTACAGAAGCCTGTGCGAAATACATTATACAATTGTTTATTGTGTGTAACATAAATCCTTGTGATCAAATCTATTGTTAAAATGGTTAATTCAGGGACGCAGATGATTATCGTTGTGGAAACATTGATCTCCTTATTTAGAAAGGTACATAGTATTAATGGTAAGGTAAAAGAGGATTTCAGAATGGATGATAGGCATTTGATGTATTCATTACAATATCCCTACTATTGGGATGCCTACCTCAATCACAATATATTTTTATCTGTTTGAAAGGTGTACAGAAGATTGATGTTTATTCGAAAGAAAAGTTATTTATTACAAGGGAACTTTGTAATTGATTTTTAAGCATTTCGAATATGTTCTAATTGGAATTTTTTATTCACAAATAAAATATAGGCGTTCGTGGTATGATTAAATATAAATTTTATAAAATTCTAGTTTTCTTTATAAGCTCCTACATAATGAGACTGCTTCTTATTCTGTTTAAAAATTAGTCATCCGGTTGGAGAAATATCGAAGATTTTCATGTAATTTTTTTAAAATTCTTCGATGATTCTACCATTCTACGAATAAACTTTTTCATCTGTACATTTTAGTTTTTGCTTCAAACTTGGTCATCTACTAATTAATTTGGCATTTGCCTCATTACAGTAGTTTCATCAATAAATTTGCTTCAATTAAACGAAATAGGAGATTAACGTTCTTTTCTCTAATTACTTCTTTTTTTGTGATATTCAATGAAGATTAACACGTCCAATACACCTGTTTCATTCAATTTAATAACGTTCAAACCGGATATTCGGAACGTGCAGATAGTAAGAAATTGAAACGACATTTGTAACAAAGTGTCAACCCGCTGTCGTATAAATTTGCCAAGCAATACAACAATGTTGTATAGAGACATGTTGGAAAATATTTACTTGACATAAAATGGGCACTTCTGGAAAAAATATAGAAACATCTAGATTGTGTGTTAAGTGTTTGTCACAAAATTTAGAACAAATCTTCCGGTTTAATCCTGTATAAGGGATCATAAAACACAATCTAGGCATTGTAGGATTAATATTTGACTTGTGTTTAAGCATTGATTGACATATATAGAGAAGCGAGTAGTGAAATATTCAAGAAGTCGAGCTACACGAAATTTCAGAAATATGAAATTAATCGTCTTATTGTCACACAATACATTGAAAGAATCCAATTTCATGTGTTAAATTGGCCAAATTAGATAATCTTCGAGATCATTGCTTCTCGTTCAATTGAAGGACAATATAATTAAGATATTATTAGCCACTTTTGTATTATTATCAGAGAACACAACAAAATTAATTAATTTTCGTCCTCTACTTAATTTCTGATTTCATTTCAAATTCCTCATTTGAATTAATCTCAAATCAGTTGTTTTGATTTAATATTTCTTAAATAATGATCGTCTGCAAACAGACTTTTAATTGGTAAATAAAGGATTACTTTGACTTTATTGGAAATCAAATTTTCTATATATTATTCCAATATTATGTGAGTTTTATTCAAAAGATTTTGAACGTTAACAAATCATGCACTTTAAGGACGTTAAACGAACCGTCACTAATTGCTCGTCAGTCTATACACATCCCTCGGGATCTTCTACTACACTACAATTTTCCACTTAGTTGATCTTACACTTACCTGTAAAGCATGATAATTGTCAATCATCCACTTTAAAACGGGATCGATTTGGAAATTATTGAAATGTTTCGGTAGTGTTTTGAAAATTTCGTTTTATTGAATTTTCACCACTATAGAATGGTGGTATTGTATTGAATCAATTCGAGTGCGTCATGTATGTTGGAAAATTGGAAAGAAAAACAAAACCAGAATGGATTGAATGTGAGATGAAGAACACAATGCACGGTTGGAATGTTTCATATGTCTCGTTTCTAGTGAACAACAAGCACTGTTCTAAACAAAATCATAGAGTACTTCAGGTGTAAAGAGTTGTGTGTCTGTGTGTATGTGTGTGTGTGCTTTTCAACTGTTTTACATACCAGGAATAACAAAGACGCGGGTGATAAACAGTGATGTCGCGTCTCATCAATCTTCCTTTATTACTGAGTATGGAGTCTGCAAATAAACTATCCAGGAGAATATGCGAGAAATACGTGAATCTATCTTTCGATCATTGGCATGTTTGTTTTAAACATTTAAACATTTTAGAAAACAATCTCAGAATTGTTTGTTGAATTTTAAACTGTTGTTCTATTGTGAAATTTTTAGTTTGTTTACTACTCAATCTTCATATTTATATAATGAAAATTATTAGTTTCGTTAAAATGTTTATTTACTGAATTTGATTACCTTTAATATGAAATTACATTCATGATTAATAAAAGAGAAAATGTAATTTGTGATATTTGTGAAAGTTTAATCACTCAAAACTGAAATGAAAACATTTCAATCATTTTTGCTACTAATTGATCCTCAATAGATAAGCCTCTAGCTTGGCTTCATTTCTATCATCTTTCATTTTGTAATCAATAACAAATACATCTTAATTTATTATTTCTCAGTACAAAGATGAGAGCTTTTATTTTGTAACAATCATGTTTTTCATATTTTATATGTTGAGCTTCTAATTATTAACAGGAAGCTAAAAATAGAGTTCAACGAGTGTCGATAATGGTGCTATAGCTTATAAAATAGTGGCAATAAAGAAAAAATTATACGTTTACAACCCTGTTTCGGTACGAAAAATATAGCCTGGGTTGTTTATTCATCGATTCTAACAACAACAAAAAATACAGACAAACTTTTTGGATTTTTTTCATCGAATTTTGAGAACTCTTCCCACTTAAAACTTTATCGATATAGATTTTGATTTACGGCAATAACACATTGGTGATTAATAGAAGGTCCGTGATATATTGGCGGAATTTAATAGAATTCTTCTTTTATAACTATATGGTTTTATGTTATAATTAAAATATTAGTTTTTATCGATTTTTAACAGTAATTTGAAGCTGCCTTTATGTATAACTGTATGATAATAAACAATACTGAATTAATAGAATAATCAAGCTTTTAATTACTATGTTCTTTAGTAGAACCAATTAGGAAACAACAAGGATTAACCATCTTTGATATAATGATTGATACTGAAACAGTGGAGTTTTCCATAAGTTGAAGTATTGAAATTTACATTGACGGCAAAGCACTTTTCGGGCTGAAATTGAAGATTTACTGATGTTAGAAAACAGGTACATAGCACTATTTAATGGTTTTAGAAAAGATTAATCGTTGTATTTGAATTTCAATTGATGTTCTATTTGCAATTACTCTCTAGTTGTTTATTAATTCTATTGTTACTACAAGTTAGTTTAAAAACGATTTAATATGTTTGACACCTTTTGAGACATTTGTTATCAACGTTATTTAACAGTCAAAGGTCGATTTCAATTTTGTTTCGAACAAATTTACATAGCAAAAGTCAAGAAGATTTGGATTAAGAGACAGCTTCCTTTTGAATCTCCTGTTTAAAGTTGAAACGTATTTCTCTTCATGTTTTTTAAACGAACTTTTGTACACGACTTAAAGGGATCGATGCAGGGTTCATATTAAAAAAATTAAATCTTTCAGACAGTTCTTAACGTTCAGCATTTTCAAGTTTTACATCTTATCGCTCCTTTTACATCTTCAAGTTCTTTCACCAAATTTAAATGCTTTGAGAATTTTACATTAATTAGATATTTGATAAAGTAACAAGTTTAATTTCGTCTTTATACACATCTATTATATTTTTTATCTATTGTTGTACATACTGTCAAGGAAAACATTTCATGAGCGCTTGGCCAATTTCATTCTTCTCACAATACATCATTCTCGAACGATACCTAAAAATAGCTTATTTTACCCTTGTTGGAAACCACATATTAAGGGGTGAAATCCCTGTTCAAAATCAATGTCTCAAGTTGTGGTTTTTATACGTTTCTATAAAATTTTAAGTAGACATTTCTTGTAATTTTGCATCTTGAACTATAATAGCAAGTAAAATTTCTCGTCGACTTTAGAAAATTTAGGAACTTTGTTGAATTTGTCAAATATCGGGTGATTCATGTAAGACGAAAAGTTTTTATGATAACTAAAAATATTTCAAGGATTTGTAAGGGGGTCCCCAGAGAATATTTTAGGGAAATTAAGGCCTCGTATCTGGTTAGGGAATTAGTCAAAAGACGCGTTGTTGCGACAATGTCGCGATTTTCACTAATTGGTTGTAACCGTCAAACGACTAAGAATGACTAGAAGATCCGCTCAAAATAGTTTTTATTCATTTTTCATCACTGGATCTTTGCGAAAATGCGAACACTGATTTTTGCTATTTTTAGGACGATGGAGGGAGATTGTTTATGCTTTTTTTAAACAGAAAATCCTTGTCATTGGATACATTAGAAGCAAATAAGACTTTTATTATTTTTACATTAAAGTAAATCTGAATAAGAGCGATAAATACTGAATTAACATAAACAAGTTAAAAATAGTAAATAAGAGAGATTACTCACACTAGATTCATTAATTTTTTCAACAAATGATCTCCACCAAGTTTTTTTTAAATTTTACCAATGAGAAAAACGGGAAAAATCAATTCTATGCTGGTCTAAAAGCCATTTTTAATCGGTTTATGCGTGCAGTTGGTTGGCGAAAATCGCGAAATTGTCCGAATAAAACGTTTTTTGACCAATTTTACAATGAACTATGATGCTTTATTTTCGGTAAAAAGTTCTCTAGAGACCCCTTAAAAAATTCTTGGAATATTTTATTGAATCGCTCGCCAAATAACGGGAGTTGCGATAAGAAATTTTCGCTTAATGTAAATCACCCGGTGTGTTCAGCTGCGGTGATTATGCTTGCCTTGCGGTATTAACACGCTTCATGCCGTGTGAATCCAATATGTTTGAGTGTTTGAAGAAACCTTGTGTTATCATGTATTGATGTTTAAATGTCTTTAATTTAAGATTGACAGTTTTTTTCTCAATTCAATATTATAGAAGTCTAACTAACAATCCGTACACGGATAGATGGGGTGTGAATGGACGTGTAAATAGCTTTGTAAAGCAAAATCATGATTCATTCGAAGGACTAGCCAGATTAATGATTTCTCAACAAATTTATAAATTTCAGATGACACCAGACAAGCACTTATAACACACAAGTTCGTGAATTTGTGCGTTTATCAAATTCTGAAAGGTTGTTTCTCGATTACCGTTAATACTTTTTTATGGACGCTTTTAACACGAAAAGCATTATAAAATTTTAGATCATATTTCATATCTAAGCTCTCTACTATTTTATGTAGCACACTTTTTAAGTTCAAGTGATATTTTCATAATGTATGTAGGTATATGAAAATCATTGCATAGAAATTCTTAAATCCAGTTCTTCCTTTTCCTCTAACTGCAGATATTAAAAAAAACTGCTTCTAGATGGCAAATTTTAAGCTTTGTTGACTTCCTTAAAGATGAACACAGAGATGAATAGGAGGACCTACTTCCTTTAAATAAGATTCTGAATTGATAGAACCAAAACAAGAACTCCTGTTCTATTAGAAAGTAAAGAAATATCAAATCAAGTTATGTTAAAACAATTAGTTTTTGGGGAGAATTTTGAATTTGAACAAGACTTGCGATATTTTGTTTCCAAGAGCCCTTGATTGTATTTTCCATTCATTTGATAACAGATTTACTGCAGCTAAATAATTGGATCTGCTCTTCAAATAAATGCATTACGTTTCAAACTAATAAATACAGAATTTATAGTTGAATAGAACGAATCAACCAAAACAATAGTTATAAATCTTATTGTTAGAGCAATACTACTAGGAGCTATTATTATAACTAAAGTCGTATGTATTTGAACGGTTTAAGCTAGCATCAATAATTTATCGAACATCTCCATTCGTCTTATTCGCAAATGCGGTTACTGAAGCCGATCATAAATTAATGTAATTGCTTTCTGACTATTGACGAAGCATAAAATCAAATGCTAAATACGAATATGAATCAGGTTTTTTTTCCAATTCAACATGAAAATTTAACTTCAAGACAATATTGTCTATTGATGTTGCAGTAGTAGTAGTAAGCATTTCCATTTTCTCAGGTAAAGTGAATCACAAAGTCACTTGTACTTTAAGGTACATTAAGGAAATGTATTCTTGTAAGTTAATTTCAAACTATACTCAACTTAAATTGAATAAACGATAATTTTATTTATTAAAATATTCCCATTTTTCATAGAAAGCTCCTCTTGTTTAATGCATGTAATATATTGTGACAATCGATAAATGTTTTACTCGCATAGTTTGAACTCTCATATCAATCTCTCACATTGTTTAAAACTAAATTAGAAGACAATTAAATAGCTGTTACACATCTTCCAGACATAATTACATTAAATATAAGACCTTGTACGAAAATAACACTGTTATTACATGTATGTATGTATTAATAAAACAATTCACTTAAATAATTCTTTGAATTAATTTTAATTATAAACCATGGAATAACATTTATTTTGCTAATGTATTAAACAATAATCTTCAATTGCTTTGAACGCACCTGGTTTATTTCTAATTAATTCTTCAAAGACTCGTAGTTATTTGACCTAAAAAGCTCGATCAGAGGTGGTGCGGGAAAAATTTCGATTCTGACGATGAAATTTAACGAGAACATCAAATATTTACGAATTATTTCGTATAGTGGTCGTCTGATGATCGTAAAAATTGTCATGCCATTCTCTAACATTTAGAAATAGATTGCACACTTTATTGATATTGCAATTTATTGAATTCCATACGAGTTTTGATTTTTTTTTTAAGAATAACTCAAATTCTCAATAATTACCACAATTTCCATTGTTAATTAGTTAATTTGAATGCGAAAAGAGAACGCGATTTTTATTGACTTTGTTTAATTATTGTTGGAAGAGACTTTAATATTTGTTTCCATTCGTTGTGTGATTACTGATTAGAATTGAAAATAAGTCGGTTTTTTATTGGTTTTTCTATACTGTATAGAATACGGTTGGCATCAATTAGATTCGCTCTTTTTTTTATTGTTAAAACATAAGGATCATTATTTGAACGTTTTAGCTTTCATAGTTGGAAATAATGGTGTTTTACATTCTCGTCTTTTTTTTATCATCAAATATCGACACGATAATGACGCAGTCATTAAATATTTTATCCGATCGTTTAGTCTAAATGTGAAAATACACGAAGAGGCGTTTTTTCAGCTTATAACTACTTGGTTTTCTTTCAAGATAAATACAAGAAACTGTTATTTTAATTTTGCTCACTCGTCGCCTCCACCATTTATTACAGTCTTAACATATCTTTATACAGTACTCACAATTAGAGATAACAATATTAAAAAAAGTACATTACAGAGATATCTAATTTCTCCTTCTCGCTTATAAATTTATTTGAATCATTATGAATTACGTAAAAACCGAATTGATATCGTTTAGTCGTTAAACAAGTTTTTTGGGAATTGACGAGGGTTAAATAGATAAATTTAATCAATACGTTTAGTACTTTATCAAAATTATAATCGTTAACAAATTCTAAGGGAATTTGACAATAATTTTCGTGTTAATTTAATAATAATTTGTGATTAATTTGAACGCAGATTGATTTATTGGAAAGAAGAGAAAACGAGGTAAGTACCTTACGTGTTATAGAAATAAATAGGATTAAGAGACTAATTATAATGAGAAATAATTAAAAGAAAATGCTTTTTATCTAAACTATGAAATGAGGTTACTAATTACGTATTTCTTTATTTTTTGAAGCATATCATCGTAATTTTTAGTACCTTGGTGCTTTTATAAATCAGCATTACAAACAAAGTCTTCTACTTGCTCTATTGTGCCTTATATGAAATATTAATTACTAATGAGATGTAAGTTTATTAAAATCTTATCACTTATCAGTTAACAATGATATAGGTATATTACACATTACGTTATTTATATTATAATTCACTGTAGAGCTTTGTTAGTCAATTTAACTTTAACATTATTGTTGTTATGCTTAAAATTCTGCAAGTTCTGTTGAATGGATAACTTGTTAACGGCCCTAGATTGTTGTGATACAATTAATTCAAAATTTTGCTGTCTTTACAATTTCAAAAGTGTCACAGTAACAAGGAAGTTGAATCCTGTCACGTTGTCAGTGGTTGTTCATTAGTGGTTCAGATGATGAGAATCACTTTGTTGAATACGAATTTGTTGATTAACGATGTAAGTCTTAACGAAAAATATCGATCAAATAAGATAAATACATTGAATTCTTCTACCACATTCTTTGATAGGTGTCAAGTCTAATAGAATGAGAAATGGATAGACTGTGATCGAGAATTCCGGTCTCTATAAAGTGGAATTCTTGTGAAAAACTAATCTTCTGATATGGGTTTTTTTTCTCCATTTATTCCAGGTAAGTGTCACGTTTTACAAGTTTAAATAATTCTATAAACTGCAAGCTAATTATGTTTTCAAATTTGTAAAGTGGATAATTGTTGAATTTATTTAATTGAATTTAGGAGTTCTTCAAAAATGCTCAAGAATGTGTGTGGAAATATGTAATTCGCACGAAATAACTACATAAACATTGTATTGAATAATTCATCGTCTTTAGCGCTTGTACACATACACACATAACTGATGATACATTGCCAGATATTGAATACAACCCACTCATTATCATTAAATTAATGTAGATGAGACTGAAATCGTTTACAAATACAACTGCCAGTAGTGAATGAGTAATGATTGAAATCGCTGATAATACACATAAGAGAACTCTGTTACTATTATTAATTGATAACATCGCATATTATCTGTGTGAGTTGGTGGTGTACATTAAAAATAAGGGATGATAATAATCAATAATCAATAAGTAAAACAGGTCATTTCGTATATAGGCCAACAGTACTTTGTGCATCCTTTAAGGATATTTGAAAGTGGAACATCTTTGAAACAACAACGTTGAAATATTGAACGTTTTCCGTCACACTGATTGCATTTCTAATATAATTATGAAAATAGAAAATTAATGCAATCTTACCGGAAACAAACTTATTTAAATTACTTTAACATGAAAGAATGAAAAATAAATACAAATTTGTTCTATTATATATTTTTTTTTAATTTGAAAGCTTCAATCGTAATAACAATAAATCTGAACATTATTGTTTCTGTAAACATTCAATTGGTTTTGTTTTCAGAAAATATCACGTTTCAGACTTTGTACGTTTAAACTATTGGCCATAAATTCAAGCTGTATCATTGTTAAATAACTTAAATATCAATTGATGTATTTGTGTGTGGATTAATTGATATAAACCAATAAGTTTACAACGTTTATTTGAAAATAAATACATTTTTGACATAAAATTTCTTCTTATTTCATTAAATTAACGTTAAATTGTCTCTGTATTGTATAAAGATTCTTTCCCAATAGTTTAATAACTCAATATTGATGTGTATACAATTGCTCCATATTTATCACAAATTGATAATATAAATACAAAATAGAATACTATACAATTATACAACTATAGACAATGAAATAGTAGGATGGTACAGAATAGACTACCCTTTTTCCGCCCTTGAAACCGTCAACCGTCCGTATAAATCGTACAATTTTAATCAGTTAAACTTAAAATGTCCAACGTTAATTATTTTCAGGATTCGCAGTCAACAAAAATGGATTAAAAATGACAGTTTCTACGGAAATATTATTTTTCTCTTCCTATTTAGTTAGGCCGAGCAAACAAATTTGTTTCTTCGATTATCTATGAAACAACGTTAAAAATTCAAATGGATCTGTTCGATTTCTTCTGTCAATAAATTTATTTGTTATTGATGATGAAATAAATTAAAATTCTCTATTAAAGAATCACGATTCGAACCCCATTCTGAACCACCCTCAAATTATATTTGTTACAAAATATTAGTTTGGACGTTACAGTCAATGGTTTATAATTTAGAAATAAACATGGATCGATTAAAGGTCTGTTATTTGAATTTTAGGAATTTGAACTGTAGTCCAAAACTAGCCTGTAGGTATTTTAGAAATTTGGTTTGATTTGCTTGATTAATTATTTACATATAATGATCTGTAAATAAATAGAGATTTTTTTTTTAGGATTAATTCCCATATAATATTTAAACATTTCTATTTTTGATACAAATAGATCTATAATATTTGATATGAGTTATTGTTAATATCCACTATAACATTAAATTTATACATCTATAGGAGTATTTCAGGAGAATTTTTCAGTTTGATTGTACATTTTTTTTTTAATTGGTAATTATTGGTGTTACATTTATTTTTAGATATGGTTATTTATTATTTACAATACAACTACACATTTTTGTAATAGATTGTTCCTTAAATTGGTCGATTTTATTTTGTTAAATTTCTTTATCGATATAATCGATTAACCAATTCCATTAGCCTTGATCTCGAATCTTATCAATACGAAAACTCTTTTACCTAAATATAGAAGTCCATGATAATGATTTATAAATTACATAGATTGTCAGTAAGACCTTGTACTTTGTTTATGAATATTTTATAAAGATTGACCGTATTTTAATGATTTGTGTCACGATATCATGTGTTGTTTTGTAATTTATCCAATTTGTTGTGCGTTTTTTTTTCTTCGATTAATCTTATGACAACATCCTTAACTATCTTATATATATCTATTATTAATAAAATTTCATAGAATTACTTTTCCAGCAATTATGAATCGATGTGAGATTGTCCGACGTCGATTATTATTTTAACGGTATCAAGAGTGGAATCTTTGTCGTGAAACTTCCACAGATATTACGCCATTAAATCATACTGAAGATTATAATTTCTACCTGTGAGCGTCTAAAAATTACGACAAAGCTTCAACAACGAGTGCCTTTAACTGTCTTTAACTTGTCTGAGGCTTGAACTGCGGCTGCAAGTTTTGCCCAGTTTTACTCTCACAATTCAGGGCTAATATTTTATATATATCAAAAGTTATTAATGCCCCAATCAACTTTGTTTTCTAGAATATACGACAATATAAGAGAGAATTGTTGAAACACTACTACAACCATTAAATGTTGAGCTTTATAGTTTGTTGTACGTGATGCGTGTCGTACTTTACTGTAATTTTTCCATTGAGATCAGATTTATAATCGAACAATTTTCTGTTGATTTTTTTGTTTGAAATAGAGCTTTCTTCCAAACTAAAATCTCATCGAAATTGAGTTACGTGAATTGATTGATATCGGCGTATTTATTATAGGATCGTTGCTACTGTTGTTATTTTTCACCAAAAAAAACAGTAGTTCACTTTTATAGTTGCGTCGATTTTAGATGGAATTCGATCACTTCTTGGAACCAAACAAATTATCCTCTTCTTTGGCTTGTATTGCTCTGAATTCGGTTTATTGATAACATACCATTACGTTTCCGAGGACACTTATTAAAAATGATGAAATAGATTGAGTTTCCAAGCTAGGCATTTCAATGAATTGAAGAAAATTGGAAATTTTATTGTTCTAAATTCCTTATAATTGGACACTAAACTGATATTTTTCTTAAAAACCGTAAAAAGGATAACCTTTAACGCTTTTGGTATGGTATTTTAACCATTAAGTGCGCAATTAGCTTAGGGTTGCTTTTATATACTCCATTTAGTCTTCACACGAGCATTTAAGTAATTTGATTTTTATGAATAGAATTTATAAATCGAAAATTTTATCAAATTCAAGCTACCGACTTTGGAATTTATTAAAATAAGAGCTTTCATTAGCACATGATTGTAATGGAAATTTCTTAGTTAATGAAAATAAATCACGTCCACATGATGGAAAAGAAACAAAGTTTTTCTTTCCGATTCTTGATCTTTTACCACGACGAAAACATTGGGTTTTAATTAAAAATTGCCGTATCAATTGTATTCTTGATATGTTAACTAAGAAAAATCACCACCATCTCCTGTTATCTGCAATCTTTAAATAGCATCCTCACTTTGTAAATTGATAACTTCACCTTCGGAAATATTACAACTGAATCGTTGTACGATACCTTCATTTCGGTATTCTTTTCGTACATGATTATTAGCATGCATTTCACTAGATGCATTACTATAATTCACATGATTATTGTTTCGTGAACGTCTCCATTTCCAACAGAATAATTTTGATGTGACTTGACAACAATTCTCTAATGTTTTTTTAAATGCTACACGAAATTCACGATTGAAATATGCGTATATCAATGGATTTAATGCTGAATTGAAGTATCCTATCCAGAACACTAATGTTATAACAGATGGAGGACTGTAACAATGATTTGCACCACACAATGATGTTATCACGTACCTGAAACAGGCAAAAATTAATTTAATCATTCTATGTGTTTATTCAGTGAATTATACCGCTATTATTACACACAACTGATTCTATCCTATGTACAAAATAGATGGAAGTGATCATTTCAGAGAATGGAGACGGATGAAAAACAATCTTATCCAAAAATTACTTTCCTACTGTTTTATGTTGTAGAACTCTAATTTGAGGGGATAAAGAGAATGCTGAGGAAGGGATCTAATAATCTCAGTGATTTACATAAATTTCGTCACAATTTTGAGAATTTCCAAGCACTTTCAATATACTGCTAGAACAATATCAGTAAATCTAGTAGAAATTTTGATGGGAAAAGCGTTAAAAGTCGATTTTTCGCTAAATAAACGTTTACATTGAATATTTAGGATCGTAAAGAGAGAGAAGCCTATTAGATTTTGGATAAATTTTCTATATCCAATCCACCCACACTGATTTGATCTAAAGCCAAGTCTCAGGAGAATTATAATCCTGTTTAACATTAATAATCATCGTTGAATTGAATTTAACAACACATAATCCGCCTACAAAATTGAAACAATCCTGTTTAAAATGCACGATATCAAGTCGACTAAATAAAAACAGTAAAAATGGTAGCGTAACAAAAGTGTTGAAATGGAAATTCAATTCGTGTGAACACAGATGTGTGGGTGGAAAATCGACGAAAGATTGTAAAATATCTGTAGCATATGTGAAACAATCACTAAAAATCTAGGCAAAATATCATCATCTATTTTCCATAAACTTACCATAGAAAAAATGGCAACCAACATGCTAGAAATGCTGAAACAATAATGCCCAATGTTCTTGCTGCTTTCCTTTCACGTTTCATCTTACTACTAGTACCAGGATCTGGTGCTGATTTTTCCGCTGTTGTAAATCCATCACTGTCCATTGATTGACGTAATGATGTCAATCCAGCTGATATACCGTTGATTTGAAGATGTTTGTTTAGTAGAGCGGCAGCTACTTTACTTCTGTAACGAAGGAAAAATAAGAATTTTAAAAGAAAATACACAATAAACGATCGATAAAGTTGACATTAGATTTTTTTTTTGTTGAGATAACATTAAGGACAGTAGATGACAAATGAACTGAAAGGAAAAAACACATTTGTTTGACAAAGTTTTATCATTAACTGAACGATCCGATGGTGGATTCTGTTGGATTGAAATAGAAGAAGACGCAAATATTTAACAATAACAAAATGATTAGATACTCCTCTGAATAGTCTCTTTTTTATCAGGCGAATACATCAGTTTTCCCAAATTTCATACAAATTTCGTTCGTTTAAGCTCCACTACACCTTCCATTTGTGACCACCTTACCACCTTAACTTTTGAGAGTCCTATATTTAAAAGTTGTAAGAAGAAACCATTTTTATATCTCTTATATGTAGTACTTGAAACGAAATTGTACTGTATGCAGTATTAAAGATATGAATAATTCCTCTGCATATGGGCAAATTTTACATTTATATATCATTCATTTCGTGTAAAAGCAACTGGAATGATTACATGAAAGAAAATATGTAAAAGCACAGTATAAATTTACTTTCACAAAAAATGTTTCGTCTCTGAAATTTTATGAAATTCTCTAAAATATGAAGAACCAACAATTAAGAATTAAAATATTGAAATCGACTTGTGAAATTGACAAAACTTGTTGAATTAAATCATCATAGAATTAATTAATAAAGAAATAAGTTAACAAGTTGAAAGAATGAAATAAAAATATCATTATTTTACTCGAGAACGAATAGAATAGAATAGAAGATGAATACTTTCGAATAGCTTTTATGCAGAATTATTAATTAATTAAATGCAAAAATTAAAGACGAAAACATGAATATTCATTCAGAATTGATGGTTTGATGAAGATTTAAAAAAATCCTCCCATCTGGCGAACTATTTCCTATATTTCAATGGAAATGTCGTTTAGTATTGTAGACTAATTTACATTTGTAGAATCAACAAAATTTATTCAAAACTCTAGTGAATTCTATTTATTTTCAACAAAAAAAGTGAAATAAAACTCGGCATTTAAATAAGAAATTAATTTTTTTTAAATATCATCGGAACGTACACGTATTGTAGGTTTCTAACGTGTTGAATATAGAACTAAATACCATCAAGCTTTTTGAGCTTGGAAATGTTTATGTTTAGCTACTCTCGTCTGGCATAACAAGCTGTAAAAATAATAGAAATAGACTGAATGTACTTGTATTTATAACGTTTTTTTTTCGTTAATAAAACAACAGTCTCATGTTTAATCAATGGGTGTGAGCGTCAACACAATAATTCTACACAATTGGAATTTATAACTTATTTATTTCAACTGAGAAGAGATTGTTGGAAATTGAATGATAACTATCAAAGCTGAAGTTTGAAAATTTAATTATCTCGAATTGGAGTTATGGTAATTCACAATCGAATACTTTCTATATGGATTATATCTTAGAGGATTATAACAAATAGTCCATTCAAAAAATGGATGAGAATAGAAGAGATTGAAACAACTTTTTTTTTTTCATTTATGAAACAAAGAAAAGTTTTACAGTAAAAGCTTTTAAATGTTGTGTAAAGTAAATGAAAATGAATCCATTGAGAGTTGTGCTAAATCTAGGCGAAGATGTGGAGATTTTACCATTCTTTTTCTCGAAAAATTTCGTGTTTATTGCAAAAAAATAAATAATAAGTCTGGTTGTTCATGAGCAGAACTTTCAACTTGCAATTAATGATTTTTGTACATATTGAGATGGAGTCCTACGGTTTTTGGAACCAGAAATAGAGAGTTAGGAAATTTGAATGTATTCTAATAATAAAAATAATAGATGCAATAAAGAATATTTAAAATTAAATAAAAATAATTAGTATCGATGGACAAAATTTCGCCCGGCGCATCCACCAATTCGTACTCTAAAACTTTTGTAATTTTCTACTTGAAAAATAATTCATATTAGACGAATTAAAGCGTTTTCAGATACCATTTCTTAGAATCCTTTTAGTTCTACTACAATTTATAATTTATGAATGATGGTTTGACATGTAAATATTACGGTTGATTTTTTGAACTGTAATTGTTTATTTTCTCCCATATCCCAGTTTAATGCAATCAGGTATGTGGAATCAATATCACTGAATTTTATTTATTATTGACGTATCTAAAAATTGTGAATTCTATTGTGTAAATACCGCTACAAATAAAATTAAGCCGTGTATCCTTTGGCTATTCATGCGTTTGAAATGATGAAATCTATTTGCTTTTTAATTGTATGTAATACAAATATGTGAAATTGTAGCCAAAAAAAATTTGGCAAACTTGTCTTTGTTTCATTTATCTAAAGCCCTAAATCCATATAAATGGTTGCTATTCATTCGTCTGCCTATATAGCAGAAATTGGACGGGTGTTTTTGCTCATTCATTCGTTGTGCTCCATTCCAACTTCTATTAACGAAACTGTGAGCCAGTCTAGTCTCTAACTTTTCAAAGTTAATATTCCAGAATTACAGTTTTATATTAGCCTATTATTTTTTGTGTGATGTCAATAATAGCTTGTTTAATGTTATGGTGAAATTCAATTGCTTTATTAGAGAATTAAGATACAAGGGGTACATTTTTGAGATTGTATATTGTTATAGTATCCTCGAGAGAACATTGAGTATTATTAAACTTGGTTGATTTGATGAAATACTTCGGAAATTTCATTAAACTGAATTTTTAACTTCCCCGACCAGAGGGTAGGGAAGTTATTAGTTTCGGACCAAAATTTCGAATTCGAGATTTCACCAGATCTTTACGTTTTGGGGTCCCCTGAACACGTTTTTGAAGTTTTTAGCATGATGTCCGTGTGTGTGTGTGTGTGTGTGTGGATGTGTGTGTGTGTCGTTTCTCCAACGATTACTCAAAAACGGCTTAACCGATTGCGTTCAAATTTGGCCAGCATCAACTATTCCGTGGACTTTCGAGTTGATTAGTTTTTGGTGCCAATCGGACAACGGGGGTGGACGGGGGAGGGGGTTGATTGAAAAAAATGTAAGATAACGTATTCATTTGATATCACCAATCGAAAGGGCATGTGCTTTTATGTCAGAAATAATACCCATCATGTGCGATATTTTTCAATCTGGCGACTTATAATGATTAAATTAATTAGATGGACAGTGATTCTTTACTAATCAAGTATGTACGCAAGACAAAAGAATAAGACATTAATATATCAAATATAAATCAGGATTTACGGCCGTTGTCTAGCAACAAGACTGTTTCGTGAAAGATCGAGTAGGTGTAAATAATTGCGTTGTTTTTTTTTAAATTTCGGTGCTGATTTTGACATCTTTGGTTTTGTTAAAAGCTTTACTGGAATATTTGTTTAATCTTTTGTTGTGAATTTATTGTAATGGATAACATAATGAGTAATAATACTTTTACTATCCATAGAGGCAGTAAGTAAACTAAAGTTTTCTATTTGTTAAGAATAAAATAACAAAATAGTAAAGATGATTATTTCCATAATTGAAAAGAAAAAAAATAAAGTTATTCTGGCGAGAATTGAACCCCGTAGCAAACAGATGTCAGGCGAGAGCGCAACCACTGTGCTTTTCGCAGAAATTTGACAATTTTCTCTTGATCGTAGAAAATTTTTTTTCTAATTAATGATTAACTACTGGGACTGTTCAGTCGGGGAAGTTGCTAGGCCGGGTCTTCGATTCGGCCCCTTTTCCAACTCGTTTACAAGTAAATTCATTCACTTATTCCCTCATAATTATCATCTAGTGTAAATTTCAACATTTTTCATTCGTTTATTTTAATTGTATTGCCACTTGTAACAGATCTATTATTAGATACTTTAGATACATTGTAATTTTATTCGCTTCTCCATAAATGGGAAATTTATAGAGCTACAGGTGCATAGATTTCAGTTTCTTGAACAAAAGAAGATAATAAAAGTCACTATGCAATTTTAGAGCTGTATACAAATTCTAGTTTAAGAGCAGCCAGATGACGTAAAGGCTATGAATTATACGAAGATGAAACTAATGATCAAGAAGAGCATAAGCTCAATGTTTATGTACAAGTTAAAACGATCAAAATGGAACTTTAAAAGAAATTAAACTGAACAGATTGGTGTTTGTACAAGATGTTTGATCTAAATATGGTCGATTCTATGAAACTCTTATTAGTCGAAGAATATTTAAAGGATTTGTAGGAGGCTCCTTAGAGAATATTTTAGCAAAATTAGAACCTAGTAGCTTATTTGGAAATTGGTCAAAAGACGCTCGTTTCTGCGGTGTATCGATTTTCAAAAATAAACTAAACAAGCAAAACGACTTAGAATGACTCTAGGGTTCTCCCAAAAATGATTTTTTTTCGTCTTTTGCCATTTTATTCTGGAATAGGTGGTAATATTTCGTATCTACCCTGGAATACAATGGAGAAAAATCGCAAAAAATCAATGTGGGGAAGGTCTCCGAGTCATTCTTAGTTGTTTTGCATATTTAGCTTTATTTTAAAAATTGCGACATTATCCAAAATGATCGTGTTTTGACCAATTTCCAAATGAGCTACGAGGTTCTAATTTTGCTAAGATGTTCCCGAGGGACTCTCCTATAAATCCTTAAGATATTTTTCGAATCGCTTGTCGACTAATAGGAGTCTTATACAATCAAACACATTTAGATTAAGCACCCTGTATAGACAAAGAGATAGTTGTAACTAATATGTTTCTTACTTCTCAAGTTTTGATATTTATTAGTGTTCGTTGTTGTTTAAACATTAGAACAGCCGTTTCTATTACAATCCCATTCTTCACAAATGCTTAATATGTGAATCCTTTATACAGGTAGACAGTTACTAAAATGAGGGTTCATTTACAGTTCCTTACTGTGGGTTATACTCGATTGTAATTGTTTCTACAGGTATTCGAGACACAGTTGTAAAGCGCAGTGTCAAATACTTTGTAAATTTTCCTCTACAAACGAACATTATAAAGGGAGATGTGTTGGTACATTTCTAGATATATGTTTCAATGTTTGTTCTCCAATTATCATAAAACAAACTTGGAACTTTCGATAAATACTAAAACTTTGAAAATAAATGCACGGTCTGTGATCTAAATATGGTCGATTCTGATTAAACTCCTATTAATTGACGAGTGATTCGAAAAATATTTTAAGGATTTGTAGGGTGGTTTCTAGGGAACATTTTAACAGAATTAGAACCTCGTAGATCATTTGGAAGTCAGCCAGTTTTTGACGATGTCGTGATTTTAAAAAACTAACGAAGCATTCAGAATGACTTAAAATGATTCTAGGATCCTCCCAACTTTGATTTTTTGCTTTTTTCCATTTTATTCTAGGTGGAGATGTTTCACATTTTTCCTAGAATGCAATTGGGAAAACAAAAAAAAATCACTGTTAGGAGAGTCTTCAAGTCATTCATAAACGTTTTACGTGTTTATTTCGTTTTTGAAAATCACGAAAATGTCTAAAATGATCATTTTTCACCGACTTCTATGAGGTTTTAATTTTGCTAAAATGGTCTGGAGGAACCCCTCCGCAAACCCTAAGAAATTTTTTCGAATTGTTCGTCAATTAATAAGAGTTATATTATTTAGATCGGACACCCTGTATACGAAATAGGGGTTGAGGAGATAATTTCACTATTACACCATCATCAAATCTGAAACTACAATCCGCAAAACAAACTTCAAAATTCTCTTTGAAGCAAATGCAAATCTGAAGCCCTGAGGTCTGATGAGTTGTGAAAAGTGCTCAATGTATGTTTGTAAATAAAATATCATATAGTTAAGCACAAAGTGATTAAACTTGCTCTAAATATGCAAATTAATATTTAAAAAATAGACGAAAGATTTTGAATATTGGTTGGATTTGTTTTCGATTCAAATCAAGACTTATTTTAACAAGAATTTTTCGATGATGTTTACTATTTGTGTTACTGATGACAATGAGGCAATAAGAGGACTTGTGTGCTCCTGCAATAACATCCAGAAATTTCATCAGGATTTGTACGGTTTGTTATCTTTACTTGTTATTGTGTTTCACATCATAGTTCAACAACAAAACTTACAGTTTACACTAGTCCAATTACTTCCAACACTAACATCGGAAAGTTTTATTATCTCAAAGTATTATTGTAAAGTTTACACTACCGTCACAAAAGAAATATCCAATTTATAAATGACATCCGAGTCTAGATGTAATGTATCAATGCAATTGAATTAATGTAAACAGACAATTTAATTACAATAGTCCGTTGAAGATAATTAGATTATAAATTTACAAAGAATTATCAATTATCAATCCTTATAAATTATTTTATTGAATATAAAATGAACTTCCTGAATCATCAATATTCGTTCTGTTTCTTTGGAAAATTTTCAATTTCCTGATTAAAGACATGATTGTTAAAAGTTGAAGCGTAGGTGGTGTGCTTAAAATTCACAAAAATTATTCCTTTTCTAATCATCATAATTACAATTTGTGCAGAAAAGAGGAAAAATTACTAAAAATTTCTACTGGTATTTAAGATACGATTCAGCAAAATACATGCGAGATATTTTGATAATTTCCCAATAATAACCCGTTAAATATGTAGATGTTATCGAGTCAATAACTGTAAATCAATTTAACAAAATTACGTTCAGCTGAAATGAAATTCCATCGTTGTTTAATGGTATTTCATCCGAAATCCGCTCTCTATCCATCTATCGAAGACGTCGGATAGATTAAGTTCGACTCATTTATCATTTTCGATCTTTTTTCCCCCCTTGGCTATGGAAAATATCAATTATTATCCATTCGAGCTTTTACCAACAATATTATAGTCAAACGGTACGTTGTGTACATTTGAGCGTATAAATTCCAAAGTTCATGACTATATTTGCTTTATAAGTTTTAATATATTTCATTGTGTGTATGGTTACTGTAAATATTTAGGATGATATTGAAATTCTTCAAATATTACTACCCGATAACGATTAAACTGAATATTATTTAGAAGACAATTTATCATTTTCCTATTCCTAGCTGATTCTAAGATTGATGTATAAATTTCAAAAATTTTTCTTTAAACCAAAAAAAATACATGTTGAGATCGTGGAAAGTCAATGAAAAACTTTGTATATTTGTCGTGTACGTGTCAAGACTATCACCGAATTTTTTGCTCTATTACCAAAAGTCTAACATCGACCTTTTCTCACGTGACAAAAAATCTTATGGTGTAAGAATTTTCACTGGGTTGCGATATCTTAAAAGCATTTACACGGATTTTTTGTCCACACTAAAAGAGACCGTCAAGGGTATAGAAAGCTCCATGATCCCTAAGAGAAACTCTGCCTTAAGATACCAAATATTTATGAAAAAAATCCAACGCAACCGCTAACAGCTTTAAATGCTTTAAAAATCATGAAACTTAATATTTTCAGTTGTTGTTCTATTTCATAAATATAACGATTATACAACTTAAGGCCTGAGTGGACAAAATACTCGATTCAGTGTGCAAAATTTATCAATTTTCAAACAACGATATCTTGATTGTTTTTTGAGATATTGTGAAAGGTAAACGTGCGTTGGATAGAACAATTCAAGGTACATGTCCCAAAGCTTTTCATAAAAAAAATGTTATAAAAGTCTGAAGGGCAAAGAAAACTCTTGGAGCCTTTTCGTTTCATACATTTTCCTATATAACTGCCTAAAATTAAGCCAATATTATTGATTTCAATTAATTATACAGTGAATTTAGATAACAAATTAAAAGAGCTTTCCAGATGTTCAAGAGTTTGCCCGAAATATTTTCCCACAACTGTAGAAAATTGAAAAAAAAATCGAACACTTATGCTGTTCAATGTAAGGGACAGGACATGAAATTCGCTTAAAAGAAAATTTTGAAAATTAAATTAAAAAATTAATTAAATCTTTCAGTCTCATTTTACTCATCAAATTTGTGTTTGACTGTAAGTTATGCTTGTCTGACTTATTGAAGCTGACAATACCAATCAGGATTATTATCAGTATACAGATTGGACTTTTTCAAATGTTGTATTTTGTCCTATTGGGTGAACTGATGAGAAAATAAGAACAAAAAAAACCCTTGCCTTTGTCATACAGTTTCGATCCATTCACGAGCTTTGAAAGCATAGCTTTTAAACTTTTCTCACAGATTAACAGTTCTGCCTCTATTGTAACTGTTACAATAGTTATCGGTTTCTTTGTAAAGCTCAACTTGTTGTTTATCATTTATGAATATAGGTGTACAAGTTTTATTCAATATAAGGAAACACCAGCTTAGTTGGGGTACTCTTGTTGTTCCATATTCATATAAATATTGTCTGCTGAAATAGAAAATTCTAGGATATATTTGCTACATCTGGAAACATTTCCAACTGTCCAGTTTTAATCTTTTATGAATTGTATAAAAAATGTTTTCTGTCAGTTAAGCTATCGGTGAAACAAATTGAATTTAACGTAGATAAAAGAGCTTTTTCTCTTTTACGATCACTACCTTTAATGTTAACGGGCATCTGTGAAACGTAAAAACCTGCAAGTAAAATTATAAATTATATACAATGAAGGTAGGTACACGTAAATGAAAATCTTTGAAATTCCCAGCTGCCGGAAATAGAGCACTCTTCAAAGCTACTTAGTGGTTGATTAAATCTGTCTACTTTTGAAAATAAGGATATGAGTTCTTGTGAAATATGACTTCCACATCCATAAATTACCTAGTCTTTTTTACAAATTATTCATATAATGTACTATATATATGACAATGATGAGGGTAGGAAGAATAGTACGTGATAATGATAAAAGTTGTTGTTTTGTTTAGTGTATATGTGGGTAGATGGAATCGTCAATCTATTTTCATTTCAGAATTTTATTTTCTCAAAAGGGAAAGCGTATTTCTAAAGCGTCGTAGGTTCGATTCACTTTTCTGGTGTATTTCTCTTTCAAGTTTTCAGTCTTTTTTCCTGTTGTTGTCGTTTTTTCAAAATAAATTAAATTGATTCAATGGAATTCTATTTTTAGCACACAATACTTTGATATGGTAGACATGTTAAAATTTCCAATCTTAGATTGTGATAAAAATATTCGTCATGTCAGTTAATAATTCTCTAATTATAATTTTGGGCTATATGTTTAATGAAGTTTAGATGAAAATTGTTGCTTATTATTTGGGTTAAACAAGAATTGATCAAAATATTGGCAATTTACCTAAATTTACAATCAGTAATTGAACTGTAATATCCAATATATTGCATCAATTAGTGCAATGAAGTGAATTTTAAGTAAGTCAACTGATATTGTACAAAAATAGCAATTTGTTGATATACTTGTAAGCTTCTTTGTGAGCGTGGTATTCATGTTTGGTCTTGTTCAAAATGCCAATAGACATCTTATGTTATTTCATTATTTGTTTTCCGTTTTAGATCAACGAAAATGTAATAAAAGCAGATATTTAAATATATAAAAAAGCAATAAGATGATACGTCTCCTTTTGTACGCCATTTCAATTTATGTTAAAATTGTCTTAGTAATAAAATTTCAATATGAAAACTTCTGTACAAAACACGACAATCTATCAAGTTGAACGTGGAGAATTTAATTAAAATTGAATAAATAGTTGTATAAAAGAATT
The DNA here is from genome assembly GCA_039776855.1 of Mylabris sibirica. NCBI lineage: Eukaryota > Metazoa > Arthropoda > Insecta > Coleoptera > Meloidae > Mylabris > Mylabris sibirica. The sequence goes on from CM077843.1 coordinate 4,012,953, forward strand.
TGAAAGAAGTTGATTTTTTACAAACAAAACCATTTAATTAGAAAAAAAATTATCAAGTTTTTAATTAAAATACTAAAGTGAAAGAAGAGCGAAGACATTTATTGGAATTTTACCACCATTAAATTTGTATTGATATTTAATGTAATACATTCTTTTTTACATTCTATTTCTTACATTTTTTAACAAACTGGATCAGGAGTGGAAAATATAATTTTTCAACCTTTCTTATTTTTTATCCGTAAAAAATATTTAGTTAGAGTATTATCGTATTATTGAAAATAAGCCGAAACCGAATTTTCTGATGCACGTACTCGAATTATAAATATTTTCATGTTCCAATCTGTTTCTTCTGACGAATGAAATTGAAGATGTTAAAAATCTGAAATTTTCGACGCTTTGATATTTAAATTGGTGACAGGCATCTGAAAACATGACACGTCCAAGATTTGATTAGATCCTGAAGATCATACTCAAAGCCAACACTATATTAAAAATCAGTCTATTTTGAATTCGAAATTAAAGGAGAAATATTTTTATCTAACGATATGTAACTAATGTAAAGACATTAATGATCGGCTAAAATTTTCAACATTTTTCATTTTTTTTGTTGTTGTTACATGCTAAAATTCACTGAAAAGAAACAACAGTTATGATGGATCGTTTTTTTTTGTGAATCCTTGAAATGAATTTTAACACGTTGACGTCTACTAAAAAAGCTCTCCATTTAAAAACATAGAAAGCTCAACGTCTACAGACGGCATTTATGTCAACATGTTGATCAAATCTGGATTTTAAATCTACTGGCAAAGTTTTTCTCGTTCAAAATACCAAGCTTAAATCTCAAACATTTCTCTATACCTGCTGAAATGAATATCGATACATATCTAAAGAAATACGTAAGAATTCTATGTAAAATTAATTGAGTTTTATTGATGACAATAGGAAACTACAAAAAACACTCTTAGTCTTCTGGAAAACGAAATTAACTTAATTGACGTTGTTTTTTTCTAAACTAAAAGCTATTCAAATTAAAACCATAGTTGTTGTAATGAATAATTGATAAATTGTGTTTTCCCAGTTAACAATATCCACATAAATTTCATTAAAATTTCAAAGTGAATGTTAGTTAATTTGTCCTGTAAATTGTACACGTGGCAAATTTCGTTTGCTAAATTATCCTTTACGTGTGCGTATATGTCTAAATGGAAACAAAAACTCAACACCACAAATGGTTTTGCTAACACAATTCTTTCAGAATCCTTTTCTTTATTGAATAAACAAAAACGAAAAGGTCATACTAAAAATTTGACACGTGTAATCGTCCTTTAATACCTACTTTTGAATTTGATTTCTTTGGCAAAAGAATACGTTAAAGGGTTAAGGACAAATTAAAATCTTTTAATCATAGTCTCATTTAATTTCTCATTAATAACAGATATTAAAATGCGAGTGTAAATTATAACGAACAGATTACGATTTTATGATTATTATAGAAGAATAATTTATGGGAACTTTAAACATTATTGGAATTTTCGATTTCCATCTTTCAGATAAATGGAAAAAGCTGTTAATAATGAAAGTTTTTTACAAATAAATTAAAAAAGATGATAAAATATTGTTGTTTTTTTAAAAATTAATTAGATGATAACTGGATAAAGTCGATACAGCTTCTCTTGATTTTTTTTATTAATTTCAAACGAACAGCTTGAACGATCAAACATGCTGATCAAATTAATAAACATCGATCGTATTTTTTGTGTTTCTCAACTAATTATGTATTAAAATTGATGTATAAATTCTATTATATGTACATGAAATCCCAACAGAACCGATAAATGGATTTAGAAAACAGGGACAAAGAGAGGAGGGATAATTTATATATGAAAACGTTATTGAAATGTTACAAAATTTTCACAGACAAACATAACAACATTCATCTAAATAATGAAATACGAATTTAAATGTTTTTTGTGTGTCTCATATGTACTAGATAACAATAAATTATCCAGAATCCGGGTAGAAAATATGGAATACAAAAGGACGTCATATACGTTTCCTTGACCAAATTGATAAGTCAACAATGAAGGGTAGTTTTTTTTTTTTTTTAAATAAATTTACGTCAATTGGGGCTTACCCCCACGAAATGCGGAGACATTAATCATTTAGATTTATTTTCAATATCAATTAATATAACATTAAAATTACATTAGTCCCTTATTGTGTAATATTAATCGATGAAAATTGATGAATATTAGCCAAACATCCGATGTTTACATTGTCGTATCGTTTCTCATAATTGTACAAAAATATCAATAAATGTCCACTAAAGATTCTAATCTATTATCAATACAAAAAAACATCAAATGTAGTAGATTACTTTATAGCACGAATCGATTTGTTTAAAATTTCGTGTTGATGATTAATGTTGATAAAAAGTAATGAAAGAGTTAAAACTTAAGGTGTAGATAAAATTAATTAATTCAATAATTATGCATAAGTTATAATCATTATAAATTGAATTCATTGCACTAAAAATTAAAAATTAGGAAACATAATTCCATTATTTTCTATATATAAAAATTGTCGTGTTACGAGAAAATTAGGTAAAACATCACGTTTAACATAAATTTGTAATATTCAATATGCACTATTATTATTATTATTATTATTATTATTATTCATTACAGCATACATGCTCTCGATTTATTCATCAGTTTCTTCGGGTAGACTCATCCTTTTATTTAAAAGTGTAGTGGGACAGTTTTTCTCTCATTTAGTAGCGAATCTGCCATGAATTATTCTGGAAACTAGTGATGTTACGGATCTCTGGTTCCGCAACTGATGTTGGAGCCCTGTTTCCGATTCAGTTCCCGCACATTTTTAAACGGATATATAACGGAAATTTTTAGCATTTGCACTTGAGAAACACCATTAGTAAAAAATATCAATATGCAGGAAAATTACAGGGAAATAAATATGAAAGAAATGAATCCATTGTTTATGTTAACTTTTTTAGATTCTGTTTCCGTTTTCGTTTCTGTTCTGTTTTCGTTATAATAAATTTCATAAAAATCTGTTTCTGATTCCGGTTCTGCTATGACACTTCTGTTACATCTCTACTGGAAACACTGTTAACTGCTAAGAAACAGGACCAGCGCCATGTATTTCAAGGCTTGAAATGCTTAAATGATAATTCATCTGGTCCTTTTTGTAATAAAAAAACTGTTTTGTACATTTTTTGTACTTTTTAATTAATGGAATGCGAAATTGGACATCTCCAACTATACAAATTGCAGCACAATAGTGGTACTGTGCCTCTATTGTTAGGCTCTGATTTGTCAATAAGAGAGAGATATACCGGAAGACGGTACATCAATCAGGAAAAGTGATATGAGTTGAGAGGCACTTGGAAGTTTAAATTCAATTCCTACCTTAAACTACATAGTTCTATAACAACTTTACTATTCCACAATTTTCTTGCAATTTTCGTTCTACTTCAGATCAATAATATAAAATTATAAGATTCGTGTAACATTTCTGAGTTTTCTTCCAAGTAAAATCTACAAAGTAATCGAATTATCTTTAACGAAAATTGCATAGATTCGTTTTACAATAGTTATTCATCTGATCCAATAATAAAAATATTCAAAATTCTATTCCATCTCATAAATAAGGATTGACAAGACAAAAGAAAACTCATATGGAGCACCGCAAATGTTGAATATTTTATAAAATTGAAACAGCGTAGATTTGCAATTCTTATTATTAGTTGAACTGGAATTTATAAATCCATTTTTATTGGATTACAAGATACAATAAAGCATAAGAGGACTCAAGATTCGAATTATCTTTAAATCTGACAACTTCGTTCTGTAACCGAGTTTATGATCATGTGATCAACTGGAGACACTTTTAAATAGAAATAGTATAAAAAAAAATATTGGATAGAAAAGCTAATTTTCATTAAAATGCAACATAATGCACCATTGACTTTGTACTTTGTATATTGATCTATATTAAGTTTCCAGTTAATGGATATCAAAGCGTATCTACATATTCTGTATACAAATAGAAACCATGATGTTCCAACTAGCTTCTAAACAAACCCTAGCTCTGTCGATAAGCCAAGAAAATCTTTAAATTAATGATTTAAATTTCGATATTCACGATCATCACGTTTTCCAAACGACGAAGATTTAAGTTTTCCGTTTCGTTATGAAGATAGGCTCGAGTAATAATCTTTAATTGAGTATAGCTTATATTTGCTTTTATGTGAATTACTTTTTTATTTTTTGTCAACAAAATTTATTTAAAAACCTCAACAATAGCAAAGATTTAATAGATTTGAATTGAATTGTTTATAAATATTAAATAAGTAATTTTCTTCTTCTTCTTAGCTTTTTTCTCATCTCAAACTTTTTACAATCAAAACTCTTAAACGACTTTTCTGTTTGAGATATTTTGTTAAAACATGAAAAAGTCGAGGCTATATTCATGAATACAGTTCTGGCAACTTCTCGACAAGTTGTCAATATTAGAATAAAATCAATTTTCATAAAATCAGAGTTTTTCTTTACTGTTTGTTGAAATATTAGCGACCAATATTGGTGTTCAATGAAATGTAAACTTGATGGACATTTATGAATCTAAAGACATTTGTAAGAAAACATATAGAATCCAGTTTTGTAATTTAGAGGAAAAAGTAAAACATAAAATTCAAGTTATTTTTAACAAACGTAAAGGTTTCCCGTTGTGATTTCAAACTTGATAGAAAGCAATTTAGAACTATCAAGACATCCGTATAAACCAACATTGAGGTCTCAAAGTTTCCAGAAAAATAGGGAAATTATAGAGATTTCTGTTATTCCACTACTTATCATGAAATTCTCCTATATAAGATATTGATATAGCAGCTAACGGAACTGGTCGAAATTTGGTGGATGCGCCGGGTAATTATTCGGTAATGTGTTGACGTTTTAATAATTTATTTGACACTTATTGGAATTGTCAACTTGTAATTGAATTTTATTGACATTATTGGAATCCAATTACGTATCATTTATACTCCATTGAGCCCAGATAAGTTAATTTTTTGATGCTGATTTTACATCAAATAATGAAATTTATTGAATTATCAAATTTGATCGAGTTTTAAAATTAAATGGAATCAAATTACAGAATAGTGAGATATTTCTTAAGACAACGACAAATTGTATATCCTAGGGGAAATTTTCTAGATTGCTTACAGAATTTCTGATTGGTATTATTGCAGTTGAAATTGATTTTAACAATATTATTACTATACGGTTCAAGTGACACGAAGACTTCTAGAATGAAATTTAGGCAATAGTAGACAGGCTCTCAATTTAAACAATTTTCTTCTTTAGATGAATATTTAACATAAACTATTGTTCGTTGTTTTGTTGTTCTTCTCTTTAAATTTCAATTATTATTTTCTTATTGTGTGGTTGTGTAATTTTGTTAGTAGATTATTTAAAATTCAGAGAAATATAACAAGTCTCAGCTGTTTGAGTTTACTTCCAGTTTCAGTCGCTTTCTTGTGCTGATTGTCGTAACAAACGCATTTTAATTAGCTTTATTTACAAGTTAAATGTAAATTAAAGCGAAACACAACGAGTTTGTTGGAAACTAACGAGTAAGCTCAAGTTTATTTGCGACAACATTTGGTGGTTTTTCAACATTTTGGGCTTTTATACAATAAGGATGAGTTTACCTGTATAGCATCCTCTCTTGACGATCAGCTTCAACATAAATGCGATAATACATGAAGATCATGACCATTCCTGGTAGCCAAAAGCTAACACTCGACGATATAACTGAATACGTTTTATTAACAGTAAATGTACAAATATGTGGATGTTTACGACGGAAATTCAAGTGTTCTTCAGTTGAATACCATTCCATAAAAATTGGTAGAAACGATACTAAAGCTGGACTACACCATACAACAGCTAGCATAATTGCTAAACGAACATTTGTCATAATTAATGGATAATCAAGTGGTTGTACAATAGCATAATAACGATCAACACTGATACAACATAAATGTAATATTGATGCAGTTGAGAAATAAACATCTAAAGAATTCCAAACATCACACATGAAATAACCGAATATCCATCGTCCACCAGTTATTTCAACACTGAAATTAAAACACATAGCCCATATAGCTACTAACATATCGGCTAATGCTAAACTGACGACGAAATAATTTGTTATTACACGTAATTTTCTATGGCGCATCACTGAAACAATCACCAATAGATTTCCAAACAATGCAGCTATTATAATTAATGCCATTACAGTTGTTTTCAGAGTAAATAGAAAGCACAACAACCATGAATCTGGTAGCCATTTGTTTGTAATTGTTGTGGCTGCTGTTGTTGTTGTTCTTGTTGTTGTTATTGTCGTAAACAAATATAACGAATTGTTGGATATCGAAATTAAATCGAATGTCTCATTTGGATTTACTGTCGAATTTTTTAATGTAGCCTGTGTTGTTACCAGTTCTGTTATAACAACAATCTCGTTCATTTTCACTTGATAAAATATTAAAATTGTCCAATTATTAAAAAATTCTACACAAGACTATTTAGTCACAGAAAAACTTATTGGATCGTTGAAATGCAAATTCGTTCATCATTCTACATTTTTCTTATAGAATAAATCAAATTATCGTAAAGATTCCTATAGCAATAAAGAGGCTGAAAGATAATTGATTTCTTCCTCGATTGTTGAAACTTTTCGAATATTTTCCAGTAAAAAAGGTATTCCCACGACGGTTTGTGAGAAAAATTGCCGTAATTTATCAATTTTTTCTAATTCCACAATTATTACCTTGGTGTATTTTCATGAATTTAGTCGACGATTGATTACGATGATAACGACAACAGGTTGTGGATAAAGTTTCAGTTTTATTTTCACGTTTGATATTGCGTGTCATCTTTATTTCTTGCAATTAAATAAAATTATCTCGCTTCTATATTTTTGTCGATTATATAAAATATATAAATGTTGCAAAATTTAAAGCTTCACCGATCTTGTAACAAAACTTTTTTTTAAAGATATTCCAAGTGGCGAAATTAATGTGAATCAACGGTACAGATTTGAATCACTTACAGAAACTTTCAATTTTATTTTTAAATGTGAACACACTCAAGTTTTGCTTTAATTATTAACGATATGTAAAACATTCGTACTTGTTCAGATTATCAATGGTGCTTTATCTACGACAACACACGCGTGAAACTGTACGTACAAGTCGAGGGTAGTAGCTGGAGAGCTTTTCGCGGCTTTGTGGCGGCGGCGTATACGAAACAAGCTCCTCTCTCTCTCTCTCTCTCTCTCTCTCTCTTTCTCACCTTAACTACTACACCACCAATAGAAATATTCAATTTATATACAACGTACCTTCCAGCTATCTTGATTCAAAATTTCCAATCTGAAGCTTTGACCAACATAATAATTAAGAGATTATAATTTACTACTTGATCAAATATCTTCCATTAATTAAACAACTTAATCCAGGAAATTTAATCGTTGTTATATCGATATTCCTTATTAGAAAATTGTTCTTTATCAACCATAATAATTTAATGAATATTGGAATATAGGTTACTACGATACATAAACGGATTCTTCGAGATTTCTCTAAACGTGTTTGACTGAAACTGAAAATTGAGTTTTCGGAAATTCCTTTTTGGTCCCTCTAAAAAAAGTATAACAGTATCGAGTATTCCCTTGAGATTGCTTTATACACAGAACGGTTTATACCGAATCGATCGATGTTATAATAAAAAATGAAATGATTTTCTGTTTATCTTACAATTATCCTGAAAATATCGTCTTGGTTGAATGAAACTGTAAATATTAAAGAGTCCTGACATTTCAGTTGTAACGTTCTGAAAAGCTTCTCTGTAAACGCTCAAATCGGATCTATTCCGCATAGTTATTGTTTTATTTATTGTATTTCAGCAAGAATATGGGTAAATCAATAGGAATATTGAGAAAAATATTAGTTGAAATAAGCTCGTCTTAATAAATCTTAATGAGCTTTCTGCGGCTATTTGAACTTTTCAAAAATATAAAAAGATCTTTAGCATATACGATTCTACTTGTTCACTTCTACAACAAAATTAAGAAATTAATGGTAGACTGTTAATTGAAAAATATAGTATTTCAGCATCTATCTGAAATATTGTTATACTACTACTGCCATCTTTTCAGCAAGTTACAATATACTAAAATTAATCCTGTAAACTGGCTGAAACAGGCTCTTCAACTTTATCGGTTCCTACTATTCAACTACTTCAGGAGTAGATATCTATGTACTTTAGTCAAGAATAATTTAATTTTCCCTGTATGTTGAATATCAGAGATATGGAGAAAACTACCCTTCATTTTTGTTTTCAGCAACTGAAATGTGATAAGCCTTACAAGAATAGGTTTCTTTTCTGAAACTCGTTATTTGTACAAAAAGACAACACTTGAATCAGCGACTACGAAAAAAATAAAGTAGAAACTTCAACTGGAAAAATTCGAAAAGAAATCGTTTAGGGTTTGTCATGTTGTGTTTCTTTCTCTAATAAAATTTAGTTAGAAGCTAATTCAAAAGGGCTAAAGTTTTACCTAAAGTAAAACCTCTTATTTCTGGGATTATTAAGAAAAAGTCGGGTTTCTACGCTCTCTTATTTGTTCTTTTTAGGAAATATAGAAAGTGACAATGAAGAAGTTGTATTTTATAAATTTTGACACTTTTACCAGATGTACCTATCATATTTAATTCAATAAGGGAGGATTTCACCAACTTTAGTTAAGCTTAATGAACAGTTATAGAAACAATCGTTGCTATAACTATAAAATCGTTTCTATGGCTGTTGAAATTTAACAGACGTTGGTGAAATCGACCCTTAGACGTGCGTTACTATAACGATTGATTCCCTTGATATAATTGTAGATTAGAGATCTATTGAAGATAAGAGTTATAGTATAGTTACTTAAAATTATTGATTGCGTTTCGATTTAGTTTAAAGACAATAAGGAAATAAAAAGGTGAGTTTCATTTAACAAACAATATATTTGTAATTCATTAAATACATGACATATAACACGGATAATTTTATGACATTCGACTAATGCTTCTTTATTATTATTGTTATTATTATTATTATAAAATAGGCCTACTAGATTGTCTTTGCCTTTACACATCAGGACTTATAATAGTACAACAATAAATAATGATAATAATAATAATAATGTATAAAAGAATAAATATAAAATTACGATATTTATGTCAATACGACTATTTCTATTCCATTTAATTTCATAACAAAGGCAATTTTTGAAGTTTTCTCAATAAAACTGACATAGAGGAATCGAAGAATAACTATTGCAACAATTAATCTCTTATTTACATTAATGATAAAAAATAGATTTTTGCAGTATATAGGAACGTGTAAGTTTCAGTTGATCAGCTTATTAATAATTTAATAAAACAATCAATATATGGATTGATATATGATAAAAAAAATAAAATATTTGAGCAAGAAACTGAAGATGTGAGGAAGACTTGAAATTATAAGTGAGCCACCAACAAGTCTAATTAAAAAATAAAAAATCACAACATCGATTGTATAATTTACATATTTGATATTATTACAATTATTATTACTTTTAATTACATACATATTGTTCATTTATTAGTTTATACAAAATAGGCAAGTAATTATGATTATGTACAAAATTATAATCACATATCGTTCATTTATCACACAATTGCTCACGAAATTATTTACATTGTAACAAAATTGATGATAGGAGTGAAAATGATATAATATCACAGAAAAAAGTGATTTGTTAACAAAAAAAAAAAAAAAACATAATTAACAAGAATTAAAAACAAGTCTTAGATTATTGCTATTTGTGTTTATTGTTACTGCTAAATTATTTAGAAATGAATATATCTAACACTACAACTATAATAGTTTAATTATAGTACATCTAGTTGATTAGTATGACTAAAAATTCAGGTATTTTTAGTATTTTTGTAATATTTACAGTTTAATAATGTTATTTTAACAGTATTAATCCAATTATTAAATAACTCTCCAAATTTCATTTGTATTTGATTTTATAATATAGAATTTCAGTTTATATTAATTATGCAACAAACAATGATGACCAGTTTCAATAATCTAATACGGTAAAATTTTGCATTCGGCATTTTAATTGATTATTTTAACAACAACAACAATTAATTTCCTTTAATTATACCACTATTATAAACATATTGATAGTTGTCATTACCTACTACAGATTGATTGATTGATTGATTGATATTTACATTTAATTACAATCTCTCATCTCTATAAGATACATCCTGAGGCTAGAGGAATCTAGCTGGATTCTTCCAACATGAGAAACAACATGGCATTGCACACAACAATGTATCTTTGAAGGCTTCTCGAAAATCTCGATTGAAATATGCATAAATTAATGGATTTAATGCTGAATTGAAATAACCAACCCAAAATAGCATACCAATTAGCCAATCCGGTGTTGGACAATGATTCTCACCACATAATGTTGTGATAACATACCTGTAAGGGCAAAAAAAAGATAACCAACTGTTAATTTACACGACAATCATTATTGTAGAATTAATTTATAAAGCTCGTACAGCCGTTGATTGATTTATATTCAATTATTATAAATATATGCAAAATGGAGGTTTCAATTAACGAGCAAAATATAACTAATGAAATTATCAAAAAAAAATGTAAGATTGTTTGATTATCTTTATGAAAAGCAATCAGATTTTATTTTTAATTCAAGTATTTGCAGTTTTTACCACTTGAATGATACAAATTGAAGAATACTGTAGTGATACAAGTGGAGCTTTTCAAACTGCAAAATGTTTTCAGATCTTCACGTAAGTATCGGGTTTTATACCGTTATTAAGTTCTCATTACCTAAAGTTTGTGGGTTATTTCCAATTATTCGTCATTAATTCACATTTAACTTTACAAATACAAATCGATGCCTTAACAGTATTACAAAAATGTGAAAAAGTATCGTTGATTTCAACAATGAAAGCGTTCATTCTCACTAATGAATCCGGATTCCGGTCCAAGCTGCTTAATCTTGAACAATAATTAATTTTGAAAGAATGCGCTTCTTTTAAAAAATTGATTAAACTTTCACAAATGATAGATCCATATCAACTTTACTCATTTATTACAAAATCTAAACTTAAAGACATACAAATTGAAATCCAACTATTAATAGAAGGGTCTATCACCCAACAATTAGAACTTATACACTGCCCGAAGTTTGGTTTGACTATGCTTTGTTCATAAAGTTGATAAAGGCGAATTTAACGCACTAGAGAAATTGATAGAGCATACTTTACACAGTCTGACAAGTCTTGATTCAGTCACCTAAGCTAATAAAGAAACACACTGTATAATGATATAGAACAGAAATTTCCGTGTAAACAACTTGGTGAAATGTTTATGAAGACATCATGTTCGTCGATACCTCGTTTATTATTTACAATATGAATTGTTAGCTACGAAAGAATTGTGTGAAACTGTAAACAAGAAAGGTAGCGTGTTCCAAGCCGAATTTACTTTGTGATTTGTTTCTCTTCAAATTTTATTTTCTGGATGTTTAGTTTGAGAAACAGAACAGGCGTTCATTTCACGTTTCGAAGATTTGATGCGACTGATCGTAAATTAGATTGACAATTTTTTTCGACAGTTGATCTGACAGTTACTTGAAAATGAGCAGGGAAGTACAGATAAATTCAATTTTTTTTTTTTTAGATAAATCGCTGAAAATATTATAAATTTCATGAAGAAACAAGCTATACAGTTTCTTTACGTAAATCACTTATCAAATTGAAATTGGAAACCTTTATCGTGATTGTGAATCAAAACAAGTTTCAAATCTCATAAAGCTCGCCTTTTTCGCTCATTAAACAATACGATCTACCTATATTTAAGGTTGTTAAAAGATAGACTGTAACGATATCGTTCATACGTTTTAACGATTGTCAAGTTTCATTGTTTTCATTGTTGTTATCTGAACAATTTCGTCTCGGGTATCGTTGGATGATATCTTTCTTAATTGACGTCCTTTTGCAACTTTACTTTCAAATAATTAACTATAACGAGCACAACTTTTGTTACAAGACACTATAAGAAAAGTTGTGAATCAAAAGTTCTATCACAACTTATAACAAAAGTTCTTTATTGTTTTAGACTTTTGCTGGTTTATTAATTAGGAATTTATTAATTTGAAACAAATTGCCAACTTAGTAAAGATTTGTACAATTGTTGAACAGAACAATCAAATTTTGAAAATCCGAATATTGTCATTATTATTAATAATAAAGTTGTCAATTCTCCTTTGTTTATTTCGCTTTTCTTTACCATATCGGAGATGGCAGTCTTTATGAATTGCAGCCTTCAAAATTATTATGAATTAGAGACGTATTTGTTGGGAAGTGTGTTTGATTACTGTTCATTTGTATATGCTTAGAATCATTATTGATCCTGCTACTAGTAGCAACCAGTAACAATGCGAACAGATGGTGGTCGAGTAGTGCAAGAAACTTACAAATTGAAATAACTCGCATTTTGAAACACCACATTCCTAATTTGTATACACATACGATTATAATTAGACAAAATTCGATATATATTGGAGCAATTAGAAGCAGAGTAGCTTGCGGTTATAGGTATTATTGTCACACAATCGGTATATTGTATGCGAATACCGAAGCGTTAAATTCCAATCGATCGTACTTAACAATATTTGATTAATGCTTTTGTATTTGTTAAGTAGGAAGATAAGTGATTAAAGCAATGCAATTAGTTCAAACACTCCACAAATCGATCAAGTTCACTTACGTTTACTTACAATGATAATTTGTCATCAGAATTAAAATTAAAGTACAATACAACGATGAATTGCTAAAACTTAATGCAAATTAATCTATAAATGAACTTGATTTTCCAATTCAGCATTTTCGAAATACTTAAACACTCAATAACTAAGCTTAAGTATAAGCATTAATTTACCTAGAAAACTGTTTGTTATTGATAACTTGAACAATGCCTTATTATCCTGTAAAGGGATCAATTCATCTCGTATCCAGACGGAATTAAGTTAGAATTGTTCGGATTGAAAAGCAATGTTTGTTTTTTATCAAGATGTAGATAAGATTGTCGAGAGGATTGCTCATTAAGAAGAGAAACTTTCAGTATCATTAGAATGAAAGGCGAAAAAATCACTGTACTTGTCGATAAATCAAGGATTGGTATTTCCAATTTTAAGCCTGAATGCCCTATATTCTATAAATAAAAGTATCGATTTCAATGCCTACAGAATTCCGAGATCAATGTTCCTTTACATTTGTATAGACATTTCCCCCTTCTGTCAAAATATCAAAACTAACTTTATACCAATGTCTATCGGTATTATTTTAGTTGAATTAAATTTCTATTAAAAAAAAAAATGTAATATAGATACGAATTTGATTGCTTCGTTAGTATTTTTGCTCGTTGATTTGATGGTAAAAGAAATCTCATTAAATTCCTAATGAAAAAAACATCAAGTCAAACACTTCTTTTAAATGAATTTAAAGATTGATTCAAAATCGTCAATAGTATCACTGGAGGGTTGTTCTGCTTTCTACAAAAAAAAATGCGTGATTCTATATACCAGAATCGAATAAAGGTGAATTTATTCATTATTCGGTTTCTATACTTTTGCTTATCGAACATTGATGGTGATTTATGATGAAAGGGTTGCTCATACAAATCCTTATACACATGATTGATCAAAACAGGGCAATTAGTTCGATAAATGACAAGATTTAAACGACATTCTTTCAAGATTTATTATTATTATATAGATTGATGAACGTTATATGGAGGGACATACAAAAGCTGCCATAGTTTTAACACACTGACATTCTGACGTTCCTTTTTGATTTATGACACTGAATATTAGAAATAACACTATTTTTAGTCAGTGAAAAAGACCATAACTTGTTCACGAAACTTAGATTTTCTTGTAACACTTCCATATTTTCTAAATTGTAAAAACCACACAACTAAACTTTATATAAAGTCTGACTTTGTAATATTCTCTAGAATACAATACTTTTATGTTGAAATGAATGTAGTCGGTGATCCTTTTGTTAAACTTTTCATTGTAGACTCGCTAAGATTTATGCAAAGTCATATCTATTACTTACCAGAGAAAAAATGGAAGCCAACATAACATAAAAGCACCCATTATTATGCCTAAAGTACGGGCTGCCTTATGTTCAGCACGCCAACTCTTCGACTGTTGTCTTATAGATGTTCCTAGAAATTTTATTATCGATTAGATACACAATAAAATCGAAATAAGATAAATGTGAAGCTTCTAGAAAGCTTATGTAAATCGACATCATGGCTTTATTGTATTAGCTACCATTGATTCAATTTTGAATAACAAGTTTTCAGATTTCAGACTGATTAAGCCGTTGATTAATCTCAATAATGTTTAACATTCATGTATTGTATTAGAAACTGTAGAAAAACAAAGTAAATAACCTATGTGGAAAACTTAAAGTTTAGATTAGAGCTTTATAAATTTTATTAAAAATACTTCATCTTAAAACTGTACTTATAATTAAATTGCCAAGGATTTCAAACTGCGGCTTATAGACTTTGAATTTTATTGGAGGTTATAACAAAATCCTCTTCCACTAAGATTAATAATTCAAACGATGAATTTAAGTGGAAAAAATTCTGGAAAAGGTGCCTCTAATAAATTGGATGCCAAGACTTCAATTTAAAACATGAATTTCATACCGACACGCAGCATACGCATCTCAATCAATCTATATACGGAATTTTGAAAGTTTTCTCTATTTTAACCTTAACAATAATGTACAACTTTTACCTAATTGTATATTGTAATTGCTAATATCAGAAGGTTAATTAATAAACAAAGCTTGTTAGTTGTGCTTTGTTGAAATTTTATACTCTCCTTTGATGAACGTGAACAAAATAATGGATCGTCGGGGTTACTCTTTAAAGTATAATTCAATTATCTCAATTTTGTTGAAACAATCAAATTAACACGAGCAAGTATAAATTCATCATATTTTTTTTTTTGTTGCTAACAAATTTAATAAGCGACAAAATTTGCATTAGTTGAAAGGTGTATTAAACACAGTAAAAGAAACAGACAAACAACGGAAAAAAATCACAAAGGAAACAATCGAGCTTTTGATGAGATTTACAAGGCATAAAAGCCAAAATTGTGGCACTCATATAGCCAATTAATTAATTTTAATTATAAATAGAACCAGTCGAGGTTATGATGTACCACCAATTATTATCTACAGGTTTAATTTTTCGTTAAAGATTCTTTTGAATTATTAATTGAGAGTTTCTCTAACTTGTGACGAATCTTCAAGTACAGAATGTCCCAGAAGTAGGCGTCAAGCTGAAATCGGGTGATAACAGTTAACAGAAAAAAATAAAAAGATCTTTGCTATGTATTTTTGCAAGGCATTTTAGACAGATAAGGAAAATTAATTCAAAACTGGGTTTCTTTTTTTAAAAAAAAAAAACATAATTTAACAAATTATCTTGCATTTTGGAATTCTTATTTGTAAAGTTACTTGCCAAACTCGTGTAGTACTTTTTCTTTCAGTGCAGTCATTTAAAACTGGGTAAAGTATTAATTTTGAATACTTGGTTGGGAGAAAAAATACATTTTCTTCTGGACTGGAGCAGTTGGCTGTAAATTTCAAGCAACAGTTTTCAGAAGCATTATTCAGGATTACAAAATAAAAAAAATTGAAAAAAAGTTGAAATTTGTAGCAACAAGAGTTAAAAGACCGTCCCGGAGTGTGGATTTTCTCGATTTTTTTGTTAAAGGCTGTAATTTTTAAAATACATAGCAAAGATTTTTTTTAGATTTTTCTGTTAGCTGTTATGACTTACGTCGACTTCCGGGACACCCTGTATCCTTCGGGAAGCTTACTTTAAGTTTTTCCTAAATCATCAAAATTAAGACACTCTTATCGTCCATTAAGCACCATGAATGTATGATGCAAGTGCAGATAATCGGATCATTACGATTTGTAATTACGTTGACAATTTCGCTTCTATATATTGATGAATGGTGGAAATTTATTGAGAATGGTAAACGATTCTGCAATGGTTAACACTTGGAATTTGACAGGTTTTAATGGAAATCCGTCAGAGGAAAATGAATAAAACTGGAAAAGCAAATCGGAAATTCAATCGAATTCTAGTATGTATCCTCATTGAATGTTTGTCAGCAATATTTAGCTCATTTTGATCTTTAGAAACATTAATAAATCTCATATGAAAAATTAATGGTTTATCATGAAATTGATGATTTTCAGTGACAAACTAACATTTATAGAATTGTTGATAAGAGTCTGTCTATCTTTGTCTGATTCACCACCAATTTTATCACAGTTCCGTCACGTCTCCAAGTAATCGTCGATATCCTTATAAATCGTACACATCTGCTACTATTTTTATTATTACAGAAAGTTCTAGCTGTAAAAAAAATTATAGAAAAAAGCACATAACCATACGTAGACGCAGGTAGAAGAAAAGCATGTTTCAAGTACACCTGGTGAACATAACGTTCATCTCTGACATAAGCAAGATGTTATAGAAAGAGCAAAAAATGTCTACGACTGTTCTCATAACTTAGACTAACAAAATATGTTATAGTTGTTCTCTTTTTGTGTGTACAAAAAATAGAAATTACGCATTTGGTAGCTTTGATATCAATCGAATTACTGATTCGCGTTAACTTCTATTAAGATCAACTGACGGGTTGAAGTGTACATCTAAACGTCCATTATATATCGTGTTTACTGACATTTACAGGATAATAGGACTTCTATTAATATAATAAGAACAATCCGGCTCTTCAGTAATATTAAAAAAATTATCTTAAAAATAATTCTATTGTATCAATAACATTATTGTATTTAGGCGATAGATTGTATTTTAGATTGTTGACAATTGATTTGTTGTTGGTTAGCAAACAAAGGCTATCAACAACAGCAAACTAAATTGATCAATAGGAGGAACTTCCTGTCATAGATTTATTTTTCAGTAAATACTACGTTTATTTTAATAGAAAAAATCAAAAGCTAACATGATTGATAGATTGATCCGTCTATTATGGACAATATTTATAAAAATAATATAAAATTATCTAAATTTACCGTGGGAAATCTGTATGAAAAGCGATAGAAACAGCAAATAATTCAGTCGCATTTGTTACATCAGTGAATCTCTAGATCTTAGTGAGAGGGAAGTGAAATTAAATACACAAATTTAAGAGCTCAAAATAATCAACAGAACACCAAAAATTGATCGAATTTTCAACAATTATAAAAAGTATGAACAACTTTTTATTATTTACAAATGTCGCACAACTTGAGAGTAACATTTGTTAACATTTTACGGTAAATGTGCACAGTCTTTAGCAAAGTTTCCGACTTCAAACTCCATAAAATACAGCCCAATATGGATGTGTCGCAAAGACATACGGCTTATGAAGGAATTGAAGTACGCAATTCGTGGAGCTGAAGCTCAAATTTGTCAGTGTGCAATAAAAGAAATAGAAGCTTCAACTATAAGCTTGTGAAACACGAAATATTTGTTGTTTTTCTTTTTTAGTTACTTAAAACATTCTCTGTTATACACTCATCTATTTTGGAATATTAATTTTACAACGTGTTTTAACCACTCAGACGCTTTGAAGGGTTATACTACTGGCATTTTGACGCTTTAAATAATAGGGCACGTCAAAAATGAAAATGCTAATTATGAATAATTACAATAAAATAATTCCACATGCCTGACACTTTCTCTTAATTTAATTCCGACGGATTCAATTAACAGTTTAACATTGTTTTGTAAAAGTTAGTACAAATTCAAGTTGAATACTATGCAAAAATTTATATTAGCGAGGTGTTATTGAATAATGCCCGTTTCTTGTCTTGCTTCTAACTCATTTTATAATTAAATATTCAGATTATGCCCTATATTTTTAATTTATACTACAAATTCTTCATCGTTTACATTTAATTATAAACCATCATAAATAGTGGATTTTACATTTAATTACAAGACCCCTTAGGGTTCATAATTAAATTCTTGCTTATTATGCGATTTCGTAAAATAATTTCTTAAAAAGTATGACTTTTGGACGATTGAATCTTACAACAATCCTCAATTTCATGTGGAAATTATGATATGTTGAAATTCAAATATAAATACGAATAGTATTGTTATATTTTATTTGACATAAAAATAAAATCCACCATGAGAATTTCGCATTTATTGAGTGTAGTGAAGGAGATCTCTCGACTCATCGACCCTCTTCAACATTTTATATGTAAATATCAGTATACGACATTTTTGTATCTTGTTCCCTTGCGAAATTCGAATTTATTCATCTTTACTTTAAATATAACTTTAGCCTTTTTCCATTTTATTGCTTTGAATATATAACGATAAGAAGTTAACACTACAATTTCAACCCTAATAATAATTAATTAAACGAGATTTAATTGGCAGAATCAATTTTCTGAGTGAATTCGTTAATAATGAATCTATATCGTAAAAAGACTGAACTTTTTAGATTTTTATTTACATGTCTTTTGTAATAATAAGCAAAAGCTCAAGTTATGCAAATATTGCAAAAGCTGAACAAACACGGATCGATTGTCTGCGAAATGGAGACCCATGACCCAATTTTTTGACAGATCTACCGTACTGTGCTGCTATTATTATTGATGATTCTTTCCCCTAAAAAATATTTAAAGTCGCTCCCCAAGTTTAGCAGGCCTATAAAATGCCAAAATTATAAGGTGAAATAATTTGATGATAAAGAAACGACTTTTTCAATATTGGGCATAATTTAACTGGGTTGTATGCTTTGTAATAAAATCTGGCGTATATTATTTAAACGGTTATTCTATATTGTAACTATTGATAGTAGATTAAGTTACAAATGGCTAATAAAATACGATAAAATGTCATAAAATTTCATGACATGTTGAATGGTAAACAAAACGGTGTAATAACGCATAATGTGAATATTAAATTAATGATGTTATTAAAAAAAAACAGTCGACAGTTTAATTGATTGATGATTTATTGAAGAAGAAATGAATGATTTGAAAGAAATTAAGAAATTTTCGCTTATAAGCAGTAGACCGAGAAAAAATAAACTTATTACGGTTTTAGTAGATACTCTATGGGTCGATTTCACCAACGTTTGTTAAATTTTAACGAACAAATAAGTCATAGAAACGATCTTTATAATCATAAAAAAACGATTGTTTTTAACTGTTCATTAGAGTTAATTGAAGTTCATGAAATCGTTTCGTATTGTTAGTAATATGAATAAATGTAAGTTAAGCATTTGAGCCATATTTTGGAATTTTATAGAAACAGTTACTATCGATAGAATTACCTATTTCTGAAACTACTGTAATTATTAAGACGACTAATTGAAGTGAAATACTTGCGCATGGTTGCTTTTCAATTATTTAAACTTCTTAATCAATTTGTGAATTCCGCATCTATTTTTAATCATTCTTTGAAAGTTTAAATGCTGAAAAATTAGTGTAAGCTTAATGTGTAGTGTTTTAGTTTATATTGATTTCACCTGCGTCCTGCAATGAATAATTAGCTAATTTATGGTTCAATTAAATAGTTTCAGTGTATTTTCGGTTGTTCAAGTGTTATTAATTTATTCAACCATCAATTGTAGTTGCAATTAATGGTTATTCCCTTTAGTTTAATTTATTGAATGTTATAGCTTTTATTTTAGTTTTTTTCTTCCATCTATTGTTCATTTCGACAGTCTGAGAATTACAATGAAGTTCGTTAAGGTTTTGTCGATTTCTAAGATTTAACCTAAATTGATTCGTCTATTGATAACATTTTTAAGGATTAGATAAGAGAGGATTTAATTGTATTTATTGGTCAAATGTTGAGAGCTTTTCGTTTGTAAATAGCGAATCAGTATCAATTTTATCGGCTTTAGAAATATCCGAAATCACTCAAATAAATACATACCATTCCATCAACTTTCTATTTGTTTTAGTTTGTTATAGAATTTACTGTGAATATTCCTATTGTAGATCAAATATCTAAACATTTATACAATTTTCGTCGAGTTACTGGAGAATTTGAAACACTTTATTGTTTTGCACAGGTATGTAAGATAAAATCTGTCACAAACGAATAATTTCAAGTAACTCAAAGGATAATATAAACAAGACATTTTAAATCTTCTATTAAGGAAGAATTGAGTATAATAAAATGAGAGTATGCTCGACAAATTTATAAATTTAGCTATGGGTGTTTTCCATTTACTTTAAGAAATTGAATATTGTCAGTTTTTTTAAAGACAACCTGAAGCAACCCTATAGCTGTGTGTCTGTTTACAAACTGCTTTATTAAGGTTGACTTGTGTAACTAATGAAATGTGAACAGAGCTAAATCAAGTCGTTTTCGAACATTATGAAACGAGTATACTTCTGTTATATATGTCAGAAAAATATGGATATACATATGATAATGTCCGTTACAATTATACTTCAATATTTTGCCATTATTCACTCTTTTCCATTGTTCAAAAGTACAGTATTATATTTGGAAAAAAAAGGTAAGGGTCATTGGATATTTATGTTTCCATAATGCTAGTTTCATTGTTAATAACTAAGGCATATTTTTTTTATACACATTTCAATTTCTCATATTTCAGCACTGCTTTTAAATATCATGTGTATACACGTGCCATTTTTTTATCATCGGACACTTATATGCGCTTCTATTTACTTTAACCCTCGTTGATATGTATTATGTTAAAAAATGGTTTGAAAGTTTGATAAATTTCACGAAGCAGCATCCAATAAAATATCACCAATTTTCGATACGATACGTTTTATTTATGTTATATTTATGGATTTATTTACAATCGTATGTAACTACAAACTACTATTATATTATTTTTGTCTTTAAACGAATATAATCTTCAAAAAAACATAGTTGTGGAAGAATAAAACATCGATACTCCTAAATTTTACCAATTTGAAATTTTTATTATTCGTAATACGATTAATCAATATTAAAAAAAAATGTGCCAGACATATACGAGATGGAATCTGACTAATTTTTTGTGTGAAATTGATTTGTGAACAGTACCCATACACGCCAGTCATACATTTATTTAATCACATGATATTTATGGCATTTTTAACTTCCCCGACCAGAGGGTAGGGAAGTTATTAGTTTCGGACCAAAATTTCGAATTCGAGATTTCACCAGATCTTTACGTTTTGGGGTCCCCTGAACACGTTATTGAAGTTTTTAGCATGATGTCCGTGTGTGTGTGTGTGTGTGTGTGTGTGTGTGTGTGTGTGTGTGTGTGTGCGTCTGTCGTTTCTCCAACGATTACTCAAAAACGGCTTAACCGATTGCGTTCAAATTTGGCCAGCATCAACTATTCCGTGGACTTTCGAGTTGATTAGTTTTTGGTGCCAATCGGACCACGGGGGTGGACGGGGGAGGGGGTTGATTGAAAAAAATATAAGATAACGTATTAATTTGATATCACCAATCGAAAGGGCATGTGCTTTTATGTCAGAAATAATACCCATCATGTGCGATATTTTTCAATCTGGCGACTTATAATGATTAAATTAATTAGATGGACAGTGATTCTTTACTAATCAAGTATGTACGCAAGACAAAAGAATAAGACATTAATATATCAAATATAAATCAGGATTTACGGCCGTTGTCTAGCAACAAGACTGTTTCGTGAAAGATCGAGTAGGTGTAAATAATTGCGTTGTTTTTTTTTAAATTTCGGTGCTGATTTTGACATCTTTGGTTTTGTTAAAAGCTTTACTGGAATATTTGTTTAATCTTTTGTTGTGAATTTATTGTAATGGATAACATAATGAGTAATAATACTTTTACTATCCATAGAGGCAGTAAGTAAACTAAAGTTTTCTATTTGTTAAGAATAAAATAACAAAATAGTAAAGATGATTATTTCCATAATTGAAAAGAAAAAAAATAAAGTTATTCTGGCGAGAATTGAACCCCGTAGCAAACAGATGTCAGGCGAGAGCGCAACCACTGTGCTTTTCGCAGAAATTTGACAATTTTCTCTTGATCGTAGAAAAATTTTTTTCTAATTAATGATTAAATGACATCATCATCAATTTCTTCAACATATGCATTCTTGATCCTCTAAAAAATCAAGCTTGTAATCCTAATCAGGATCGTTCGGCTTTTCAGCCCTTCAGAACTGCGACCATCCTGATCTATTGTTCATAACCCTCTGTCTATTAATATCCCAGAAAAGATATCTTCTTTGCGAAGTTAATTATCTCTCTGGGAGACCTGTCCCATATTTCGGTGGGTGAGATATTCACTCCTTCAAGGTAGGCAAGTTTAATGTGCACCAGCTCCTCACATTCACATAGCCCCGTTAGGAGTCTTAGTTCGTTCCTCGTGAGGTCGAGAAGCTTTTTAGCATTCTTAGGTGAGTAACTGATAAATAAATTCGCTTGTCTCATTCGTGGACTTTGTCTCCAGTGGCGCATTTTT
This sequence comes from Mylabris sibirica, assembly GCA_039776855.1. Lineage (NCBI taxonomy): Eukaryota > Metazoa > Arthropoda > Insecta > Coleoptera > Meloidae > Mylabris > Mylabris sibirica. The sequence goes on from CM077843.1 coordinate 4,035,674, forward strand.
CTACTCTTTTCCCATTTGCAGATTTCCTTCCGCCATTGGGTCTTTGAAAGTCCACAGAACGGTTCCGGACCTACAAGTGGACCCTCAGATCCTGTTTTTGCCAGTTTATTAGCCATTTCATTACCTTTTATTCCCTGATGTGTATTTTTCGTATACTATGCTAATGATAGAAAGTTTCACAAACTTTGACAATTTTTTTCACAAAAATGTTCTCACGCAATCCCCTAATATTTTTACATGCCTCAACGTAGAAAAAATAGTCTACCCGAAAATACAATAAGAAATAAGGGTTGCTATTTAAAAAAAAATTGTTGATGATGTCATTTATTCGCAATGGTAACTGATACAACCTTTCGGGTTCAGCCATAATTAAATAATTAAAAAATAAAAAGGTCTCGACGTTTTTTAAAATTTACATAAATAAAGAAGCTATGAATATTTTCTGTTACTTTTGACTCATCCTGTATAATGAATTGTTTGTCATCCATATTTTGGCACGTGTAGCAGCCATCTATTTTTAGGAAATTTCTTAAGAATAACAATGAACAAAAAAATATACGAACTTGTCAAGCTTTAATTTGATTGCCATCAACACACACTAGTTTAGGGAGAATTCTCAATTTTTTTTTAACATCCATGCCCCGTAAAAATGGTTGTTGTATTGTGATCTCTGTCCTTTTTTATAATAGAAATTTCATTGATTTTTTCCATCACCTTAAAAGCCTTACAAATTTTTATTAAATAAAAATTACGTTATAAACGATATTAATTATAATCTATATTAAAACATCAATATCTATAGAAAAGCTACCAAATATTGACATGAAAAGAGTCGTAATTTTAATGATTTACGCTTTTCTAAGGGATGATCCTCTAATGGTAATTGAAAGAAAGTTATATAGAACGGAATAAACTATACCAACGTAAATAATTGAATATTTTTGTTAAAAAATTCTACGGGTAAACCTATATCTCATCAGTATTCTGTCCTTAGAATTCAATAAATAACGAACCAAACTTGTATTGTTTATTTATGACATATTGAATAAAACGTGGGGGAGCAATTTTATCGGCTCCTAAAGTTATCCTCAAGAGATGTACAGTCCATCAAATTCGATAGTGCGTTGACTAAAGCGATAAAGCATTACAGATCTTATTAAGGCTGACATTTTAACTGAACTGAATGCTACCAATTACATGTAATCATAAGATAGTAAAACACATTTTTCTCGTAAACGGTAACAGATAGCGACTTGGAAATAGTTGCATTCGATTCTAAAGGCAGTCATATACAAGAATGGCTTTTTAAATTTTTGAAAATTTGACAGGATTTTCACAGGATAAGGTAAAACTAAGTTTTTATGTTGAAACGAGTGGTTTGGCGAAACACAAAATTCTCTGTGTAAAAGTTGATAAATTTAATAGTCACGAATATATACAGATCGAGCAAAGTTCACTCTACAAAAATGTCTTCTTTGATTTTCATTTTTCTTTACCGGCTTTTCACAATCAGCATGCAAAATAATAATTTTTTTCCGAAATTAAATTGAAATAACACGGACAGACATTAATTCGTAAAGAAAGGTGGGAGAAGTAGTGAAAGACTGGGTCGTCTTTTGGTCGAGGCGCCGCGACTAGCTAAGGAAAGTCGAAGCAATATCAGCTGAATTAACAGGATCTGTTACATCTTTCATCACAATGATAAAATTGCTAATAATTTATTGTGAATGTGAGAATCTAGCAATAAATTTATTCTTTCTATAAATTATCGAACAATATTGTACGATAAGGTAAACTCTGTCAATTGATTTTTGCAGTCTTCAATGAATGTGTTCGACAAACACTAAGTGTATACTGCTGAAGCCATAATTTTATTGAAACTTTGCCATCAAAGTGGTTGGTGCACTTATTTACTGTTTGTCGATATATAAGAGGGTCGTTCTTCATCATCACAACTTTGTCTATTGTTAACAGTCTAAATGGTAAAGTTTATAGAATAGAATTATATTTTCAGGCACAAGCTGTCAAAAGATTTCACTTTGTATTTGTTGTTTATAAACAAAAAGGAGTTGGCAGTAAGGTATTTTTTTAAATATTGCAAGGATTTGTAGGATGGTCCCTGGAGACCATTTTAGTAAAACTGGAACCTCGTAGCTTATTTCGAATTTGGTTAAAAAACGATCGTTTTGGACAAGGTCGTGATTATCAAAAACCTGCAAAGCATGCAAAACAATTAACAATAAGAATGACTCGTAGACTCTACCAACAGTGATTTTTTCGCTTTTTGAAACAAGCATTTGTTAACCAACTTCGAAATAAGCTACAAGGTTCTAATTTTGCCAAAATGAAATATTTTTCGAATCTTTCACTAAAGGAATTCCATAAGACTTAACCATTAAAAAAACACTCTGTATAGTTCTACTTGTGCCGAATGCGCGTATAATTTTTCCCATTACACTGGCTTTTCATTCGATTACAATCATGTTTTGTACTATTTATCGTTATGCCCTAATCGAATTTCGTTCGTGTTCAGAAGTTTTTCTCCTCTTCCTTTTTTCCTTAAGGCCGGTCCCACACATAGGCCCAACGCATGTTGGCCAACGTTGGTTGAAATTGAAGTGTTTTTTTTTTAAAGATCCCGTACATTGGAACTAAGATAAGTTCAGTCTATGATAAAAAAAACGATTTTCTGTGATAGAATTTATTTTTTATTACCCCTTTAAAGTGAATATCAGCCTATAAAAACAAATACGTGTCTCTTATTTTTTCAAGTACTACAATATACCACAGAATTTGACAGAATGGTTGAAATCGGTGGGGTCGGGTTGGGGGGCCTTCCTTGTAAGTGTCAATGCGTGTGTAGCTAGTCAATACGTTATCGTGAAATCCTTTGATCTTTGGTTCAAAAACCGCTTAGAAACGGCCAACAAACCAACGATCCAGATCCCTTTGCGGCACATCGAGTTACGCCGATAAATCATTACATTATCACTGTTTGTGTAAACAATTTGACTAGAGAGAGTGCCGGAGTAAACAACCGTCTATTCAAATCTAACGATCAACAGTACAATACTGCCAACCAAATCATGCGCCAACGCTATTGGCATATGCAATTGGGCCTATGTGTGGGACCGGCATAATACTAATCCACTTATGTACCAAAGCACTTAAGTCAACATGTTAACGTGTTTAGGTTTATTTATATAAATAAAATATAATTTAGGTATTTTTTGTTTATTCCCGAATTTCTTTATTGATGAACGGATTTCAAATTCTCAAAAAGATTCGTTATAAACTAGAATAGAAAGAGACTTTCTTTTATCAAATGTATAAGCACTTGTAAATATATATAAAAAAAAAAACTGAAATCGTTTTATACTTCAATCGTCCTCCAATCAAACTTTTTCAATTCAGTTTTACCTCTAGTGTTATATTTATTCAAACTATTAAGTTGTCGTAGGGAAAAGCCGATTTTCTTTCATTTCGTTTACACAATTTTAACAAATTTCAATCATCTATTAACCCTTAAAATAAACCGTGAGTGTTTAAAGTCAACAATTTCGTTGGGATTACTTTAAAGATTAACCGTTTAGATTAATGAGTTCTAGATACATGTTTAGATTATTTGAAGCTTTTGTATCCGCTTTTAGTCTATTAAACGTTTACTTTTAAACCATAATTTTGCATGCGATTAACCGTAGAAATTTAACGTGCAATTTCGTTACCTCGGTAAGAAGATACTTTATTTACTTTATATGAAAGTGTTGGATTTGATCGTTTATGGGTTTAACTAGCTTCAAATTAAACGATAATAACAATGATGATCTTAAGTGAAAAGTGTTGTTAAGAAAAATGAAAGTACTCAAGCCAACGGACGGGCTAGTTCAAGTGTACGATTTCATCACGTCTAACAATAAGTCCATTTTAACATCCAATTATTGAAAGAAAAGTTGTGAAGTTCCTCTTACTTTTACGGTATACGATCGGTAAAATTGGCTGAAGTACCCATGGTTCTTGTTTTAGGATTGTATAAGAAGACCGATCCAATTTCGTTAGAATTAACTGGAAAATTTGTAGAATTCTCGCTTGTATGTTTTTCTTTTCTATATTCGAATCGTTTACGTCAGGATAATTTATGTTGTTTTATGATATTTGTGCACAATTGACAAAATTTGGGAAATTCACGATTTTCTAATTTGTTTACATAAAAATTTTTACTGAAAATTGACGGCACCGTCTTTATTTCGTAATATTTTCATGGTTTTTGCTTTGGATTCGACAACAAATCAAACAAATCATTCGGAAGATTTCAGAATAATTTCCCAATAGAATTGAAGATAAATGTGTTTCATTTTCGATGCTTCCATAACTGACGATTTTATTCACCACTTTCTCGATCGTTAAATTATGTTTTAGAAGTTCTTACATTCGAATATCGTTGTATCACTTCGATGACTCTTCGATGAATGTTAATTTAACTGAATTCATCCATATAATTGAGTCGGTGATGAATGTTATTGAACCTGCTGGCCATTAAAATGAAAATACGGGATTTCAGCCATTAGCTTGTAAATTGGGTTTTTAATATTAATATTTTGTTATTATATGCCTACCAGATCAGATCGATACTTACACATGTTATAAATTAATAGAAAAATATGATAAAAATAAAATTGGATCTCAATTTAATAATATCAGCACGCAGTCTTTGTCTATTTATCGGATGTTGTGTTATACATTCACATAAAATCGAGGGATGTTGTCGATGGTATGCGCCCCAGATATAACGTGAGAGGCTTATCAATTAGAATAAAAATCAATATTTACATCCCTTCTTTTTTTTTAACGAATCCAATAATTTCGAAATTCTAATAAATTATTTTTCGCATGAAAGGCTTTAGTTATGAACTCAATATCTTCACATCGTTATTTTCGATTTTCTTAGACTAGATAATTAATAATTTTCAGCTAAAATTCACACCTATAAATTTATAATACAGTCTAAAAATAATGATCTAAGAGTAAATAAACGAGAACTCTATATACCTATATGCAGTAGCTTAATTATAATCGGATATAAGTGAAGCACCTGTCTTACTCAAAAGGTACAAAAAGATTAATGAAGTTATTATTAAAGAAAGCACTCATCTAAGCTTTAAAGACTTCAGTATTGCAAACGTGTGTTCAAAATAAGCAACAGAGCAAAATCGTAAGTTTGCACTTAAATTTCCACATCTTAAACGTCAACTTGAGCGTTCCTATCATTTAAATATGGAATTATTGAGAAATCTTGGAAACTTTTTTCTTATAGGAAAAATCGAATTTCAAATTAAATTCTTCCAAGAACTAATCTGAAAGTGTATTTGGATTATTTCCAGTTTCAATGTTATTTGTTTGACTATTACACGAAAATTTCACTGAAGCTATTAGGAAGTTTTCGGCAAAGTTTTCCGATAAATTTTCAGTTACTCGTTTCATAATCGCTCATCGATCAATCACCACTGATTTCTTTATAATTTAATTCTAAAAGAAAAAGCTTTCCGCTGAACATTTTTTAGCAGGTTTTGGATGTAGTCTTTGCGAAAACTAAATTAGTCGGATTTTCTTGTAGAATAAACGGATTAAAGAGATTTTAGATAACAGGCTACAGAATAAGAAAGGATTTGGTCTTGTTTCAATTTTTTTTCTAACTCTATAACTTGAAATTAGTGTTTTGAATTGAATATCTATATTTTTCCCCTAGAATATGCCCGTTTCAAGTATATAAAGTAATCAATAAGAAACTCATTGTGTTAAGCGGATTGTCTAGCCTACGTTACTTATTCTAATTTTACAATTGTTCGCTTAATATTCATTCTATTCCCTCATTATTCATTAATTTTAACATTTATAGTGGAAGCGTTTTGTTCTACAAAAGAATAAAAATTAGAGTTACAATGGAGAAGGTTCGTTCATAATTTAAGGTCAATTTTAACCCAGCTGTTCCAACATGATTCGCCCACTTTTGTACTAAAATACATGGCAAAAGCTCTTAAATATTCGTGAATTATGGGAATGTTCTCTTGTTACTGATAGTGTGGCATTTTGGGTGCTGTTATGATAACGCAATATGTCCACAAAAACTAACGCGTTTCTCTTGCTCCTCCTTGGAGCAGGAGCAAGAGAAATTCAATATATTTAGAAAATGGTGAAATTACAATTTAGAATTCTGCTGGAGATCATTATTCTGTTAAATTTAATGTAAATTTCATCTAACTCTGATTATAATTAAGATAAATTTAATGATTATTCTGTTTTTTTTGGGGTAGATATTTTCCAATACGATCGTCTAAATTAGAATTTTGTTAATTGTTTTGATATATGCGTGTAAAATTATTCAGGTAGTTAAATGGGAAGATCAAGTTCAGTTTCTGTCACGTGAACTGACCAAAGTCATGTTCACCACGCAATTTACATGTGATTGCGTGTTATCTTATTATTATTATACGTTAACCAATGCAATTTTACTGTATTTATAAATAGCTAATTTTCACATTTAATTATACAGACATGACTGATTTATGAAAAATATTTCAAGGGAAGACCTTCACTTTTCAATATCAATTTAACCTAAATTAAGGTCATCTAGACGACCCTATCTACCCTTCCAGTTTATTCGAATAATACTAAATTTTCGAATCAATATAAACTCCAATTTTGTAATAAATGGGATATATACACACACATTCCAGCTCAATGGCAATGGTTTTCTTAACTAGGCGAGAGAGCTTTACGAGAAATGAAATTGATTTCCGGCGCAAATGTTCTTTGTTATTTTGTTGTTGTATGCGCATTCTAAACATAGAAGGAGTCGTTAGTTGTTAACGATAAAAACTATGTCTATTCTACATCCCATTTATCAATCTACAAACGTTGAAGCCAGTGCATCTCATTTAAATTTTGTTGCAGATCAACAAAGTTTACTTGCTGTTTGTTTCAGTTAACATGCGTGTATCTTTTTTGATATTCCCTGAGCTGCAATACAACTTTAGTAGGAGCTTTATATCGTCAAGCCTCTCTGCTGACTCAATCGAAATAAGACGACTCTTTGGACGGATATTCGCGTTTTAAGCTATTTTCTCCAAGTAGACAGTTCCCATTTTTTTCCGACACAATATAAATATTTTCCCATTGTTTTCTCACCATTGTTCTCTTGTTTCGTAAATTACAAGTGGAAGTTTTTGTTACAAAAATTTATGTTATAGCTATCTAAGCGAAATGGGTTAAATATCATAAACATTAAACATATATAGGTAGGTGCTATAAATCAATATTGTCTGGAATTTGATCTTGGAGACATATTTTTAATAGTTGGAATTTACTCGATGGAAATTCCCTGTAGATTCTGGATTCCTTTCTTAGATGTTCCTCAAAGAAAAATTGGTTAATGGAATAATCCATCATATCTAGTCGGAAAATTGAGGTTACACTGGCTAGAACTCTAACGAGACCCGTTAAAATGTGTGACGAAAAAACATGACATTGTACAGAAAAAAATAAAACGTGTTAGTATTATAATTTTAGCGTAAATATTCGTTTGTTATATTTATGGAAAACATAATATTTAAATTGAAAATTATAATTATGGTAAAATTGGTGTGGCAGAAACAAATCAACGTTAAATTAAAAATAAATGAGCAAACTTTCTCATCCAAACAAATATTACGGAACAAGTTCATTTCAGTTTCTATTTTGATAAGACGTTTTCACTTGAGTATTTGTTTCAGTTATTTTCATCTGAGCGCTCACAGGGATGCGATCTCATTTCTTTAGAGAGAAACATTGCATAAAAACAAAAATTATGTCATTTCAACCCTCCAACAATTCCTTTTATTTTCATCTTGATTTTGCCACATCTATTGTCTAGTTAACGTTATATTGTTAATATCAGTCGTATAAATCTAGAGATTAGACTATAGTTTAATTCTAGTTTAGTTAGTGGGATTATCATTAATATTCTCTTTGACTAGTTAAATTTGTTTGGTATGATAGAGGCACACAATTGGACAAACATTTTCTTTATCTCTATTACTAGTTTTGTAATATCACCAAAATCCAATCTAGTTATTGGCAATGTGGAAGCGAAAATCCTATCTAAACAAACTTCAATATGCTGACATATTTTATTAGGAACACCGAACACCACGTGCCTTTCTCATACCTATATGTTTCATTGGCTTTAAAAATTCATGCACATAAACACGATTCTAACGCGATGTACTTAACTATTTCTTATCGTAAATTCGCTACTTTTGCTATAACTTTTCATTTTTGTTCCAAAAATTGCGTTTTAAGCTTCTATAAGTCTTTTTAACATACTTTTGTTTGAATAGAAGTCGGAAGAGTTGTAATATTTTATAGAAGCGCACATTTTTTGGAATTTATGTGAGGTAAAAGTTTAGAAAAATTGTATACTAAAAGTAGTGAGAAAAGAATTAAATTTGAGTCGTATATAAAGTGAACTTTTATATTAGTTTTATATAAGAAAACGAAACTAATTTTTATGTATCTGCCGAATATGATGAGATAGATGAAAGAAAACGACAGGGGCGCCATATAGAAATATTATAATCTAATAAAGTATTGTGAAGAGAAATGAATAGACTTACCGTTCATATTGAGTTCGGTGGCTGCTTTGGTATTATCTCGGCTATTCATTGCTGTATTAAATTCAGTAACAGTGGTACCGTATGAGACAGCCGAACCGGAGCTTGTGCTACGTCTACCATTAATTTGTCCAATTGTTGTCAATTCACCATCAGATGGATGAAGATAATGATCACCATATCGTTCTCTATACGATGCTCGATGTTGATGTATTGAATTTAAAATGATATTCGATGATGTCCTAGATAATGCTTTACGTTGTCTAATTGCCTCCTTATAGATTCTACAATACATCGTTACCATAACTACACTTGGTATCCAGAAACTGATTGAACTACTAATTAGACCATAATAGGTATTAACAACAAATTTACAGACATCGGGATGTGTTTTTCGAAATTCTAAATGTTCATTTGTTGTATACCATCCGAGAAAGATTGGTGTGAAACTAATTAATGCAGGCAATGTCCATACATTTGCCAACATGAACGATACAGTCCTATGTGTCATTGTTATTGGATATTCTAATGGTCTAACAATAGCATAATAACGATCAACACTGATGCAGCATAAATGTAATATTGATGCAGTTGAGAAATAAACATCTAATGAATTCCATACATCGCACATAAATTGTCCAAATAGCCAACGTCCATTAGTCAATTCAACACTGGCATTAAAAGTCATAGCACATAATGCCACTAACATATCAGCCATTGCCAAACTGACAACATAATAATTTGTTATAACGCGCAATTTTCTATGACGATGAACACTAATTATCACTAGAGCATTACCCAATACAGCACTAATTATAATTGTGCCAAATATGAAACCTTTCAATAACAAACAAAGTAATTCAGTCCAATCGCCGTGTTGATGTTCGACAGTTGATATATTTGTACCATTTTGGATTTGAGTCGAATTATGAATTATTATTGGTAGATTTGTTGATGTTGCTGTTAATGTTGTTGAAAAGGAAGCCATAGCATTCACTATCATTGTGTCTTTTTAAGAAATGTTGAAAATTATTTCAATCCCTATCATCGGTTCTTGTCAAGGAGAAGCCATCTCTAACACCAACTTACAACAAGACAACACTGAAACAATAGAGATTTATCTTAATCAATGTTCAACGGGTAAATATTCAAAAAAAAACTGACTCTATAATTTTTTTTTATTATCATTACCATTCTAATTAACACCGTATCTTGTACTATATTAAAATAATAGTCCATTTGTGTTTGTGGAAAAAATACCATTGAATTTCTTTAATTCAAAATCTGTGTTATTTGCAATTCAAAAATAACGTAATATTGAGTCGAGAATTTTCAATGGGAAAAGTCAAGTTTTATAACAATAGAGACTTCTACTAACAGCTAAAAGACTACAATATTCATACAAGTCAAATTCTATTTGACATTTTTCAAATGAAAAGGGTCATTTGATGTAGGTCGACAAGAAATCTGTTTGTAAATAATTGAAATTGAAATGGATGATTTCTATTTTTAGTTACTGAAAGAATAAATTGCACTTGTAAATGTTTAATTTAACATTGAAGTTAAACAGCGAAAAGTCGTTGTTCAAACATACGGGTGTTGTAGTAAAAAGGGGTGTTTATCGATCCCGTTTGCCACCTTACTATAACATTGAACAGAGACAAAACTGTTGGGTTACAGTTGATATTTTTCCTTGTTATACCCCTAACTGTACAAATACAGAGTGAACCAAAAGGATGCACCATTAAAGATGCAAGACTTTCTAATTAATCGAATTTTATGAAATTTATAAAGCCGTATTACCGTCTGAATTATTAGAAAGTTATTTCATTGTTCTAACAACCCTTATTATATAAGTTACCTTCATATTTTAAATACAATGTCATATTTTTTATTGCATTTTAATTATGCACTATTTGATTGAAATATTCATAACTTTGAAAGTGTAGCGGTTGAAAGGGTGAAATTTTCATTTAATGTATCACAAATAGTATAATTTCTTTCAAGAAGGGAATTTTTATTTCAGGCAATTTTAAAACATCTTGCTGATTTTAAATGGAACACCATATCTATCTTTTTGCATAAAAAGTAAATCCAAGAAACATTTATTTAATTAATTTGTCAGATTCTACCACTCTTTCTCATTGAGCAGCTCTACAATTAATTAATTATTTTGATGTTAATTGTAACAAATGGATTGAAAGTTGTTTCGCTAAGCAGTTCATGTATTTCATTATATGCAAATTAATTCGGTATAAATGACTAGGGGAGAATTTGGATAAAATTGAAAATTTATGAAAGACAGGTATAGGAAATGATAACACAGCTCATGCTGTTTTTTTTCTATTTTGAACCATAAAAAGAAACAGTGCTCCGTTCAAAATAGGCGAGATATTGTTTGAAAATTGCATGAAAGTAAAATTTATTTCAGATAAACGCTAGAAGATACTCTAATTCTATAGAATTTAGTAGAAAGCACATTATTTGGGCTACTTGTGTTCCAAATTTCAACATTTTAGCCGCAATAGTTTCAAAACAAACACTGCAAAATTTAAAATTCCACTAAAAGTCAAAATATCTGAATTAATATTAGCGCTATAGACCATAATAAGAAAATAGGGTGCACTACCTCCATATAACGGGCGTTGCTGTAATATTCTATAAAGATAGTTCAGGTTGCAAGCTATATTTCATAAGCTTCAATTAATTGGAACATCTTCAACTTTTAAGGCGTCATCCTTTTGGCTCACCCTGTATACGTGTCCTCTTCAAGCTTCGGGGTAGTTATGAATCTCATCCAGTTGTTTTATAAATATCGCACAATTTTATGTTTATTTTATTAAATAAATAATCACCGATATTTGGTATATTGTTTGAAGAAAAATTGTTATCTATTATTGGAGCAATTTATTCATTAAAAAAGGTTACAAGTTCATCAATGAAATTATCCCCACTGAAATGCCTGTATTGATCCAATCTTCTCTCTCTTTCACTCCGCTAATACAACTTTGGTCATGATCCTGAACTTTTTGACAGAACAAAAACTTTCCAACCAAAACGTAAACTATAAAGCTCCTCTATACCATGTATAGTTTTATCGAACAATGGACAATACAGTATTGTAGAGAATGTGTATTTTTTATAAGGTAATAAAATTATGTTAAAATGAAATATCTTTCAAGAAGGAAACAAAAAACACGGAGGAACAACGAAAGAAACAAATGGGAAATTGTAACAAAGAAAATGTAATAGCTAGGCTTTATTGCCATATAGCAATGTTAAAGGAATATCAGTTTAATAAAGTAAAGGATATTACTTATTCTTGTACTTATATGTATTGTGATTGATTTTCTTTTCATTAAACTTAAAATCCAATCAAACTATAATATGTTCTATCCTATCAGTTCACTTAATAACATTCAAAACTTTGGACCTAATTCTATAACCAACTGAACTAGACGTTTAATGTAACTAGTGTGGGATTAAGTGCTTAAGTGAAACACCTTAGTCGTGTGGGCAGAGGACATGCTTCTCAACAGACAGTCATATGAGCTATTTCAGCGTGTTTTAAGTTAATCACAGAATAATTAATGAAAATTTCAATTTAGGAGCAAATAGTGTAAAAATTAAAGGAATAAGACGTGAAATTATAAAACACTTTACTGAAAGATATAGTTAAGGAGTCTAATGGTAAAATTATTTTTGAGCAAAATTGAGAATGATTTCAAGTAATTCTTATGAAGACAAAGGGTCGTGTGAATAATACTGAAAGAACATTCAGTGGCATTTCCGTATTGTTGAATTGTTTCAGGCAATATTTCAAAGCTGTCATCTAAAGACAAAACCAATATTATACGATTGAACAATGCATCATTTTTGTATAAATATTCTACAAAAATTTGTTATTTTCGCGGCCTATTATAGAGAGTTGGTGTAGAATTTTAACCATAATAACTCATTTATTTAGTCCTAGTACTAGTTGAAAAATTAGCTTATCAACTTTGTTGCACGTTAGTAAAAAGATTACAGTGTCAAGTTTTTGTATATACAAACTGATTTAAATTTCTAACTTTGCTTAAATTAATTTGGCTCTTTTTTTGTGATACACCTATAGAGACCCAATTTATATGCAATAGACACATTTACATGGAACAAGTGTATCATTTCTTTTAATGAGCCATTATTTCGAGTTGAACTTATATTGTTAGTTATTTGCTTTGAAATTATTTTGTAAAAGAGAACGATATAACAATACAAAAAGAAGGAATTACCAATGTAGACTGAATAGATTTTTTTTCTTGAGAATATTCTTTTGTACAATCGAAAACCTTTGTATGGAACCGTGAATTTACATTGACAAGTAATTGTGAAACTTGTTAGACGTTGAATATAAAGGATTGTGTTGAAATAATTCACTGACATTCATCATATTCAAACATATCATATGTAGTTAAAAGTTACTTTGATCATATTTCATAAAGTACCTACTTATACAGGTGAGATAATTATTACGGATGGGGTGTGATATAAGAAAGTCAATTTTCTAACACCGACAATAAGATAACTCAATAGAGATCATCGCTTATTTTGCATACTATTAGAAAGTTAGATGTCAATTTATTTTATATGCATTTTTGTTTTAAACGTGCTGTCCTGTTGTTCAAGCCTTAGGGGAGCTTTAAAGCTTGTTATTGTAAACTATATAGAAGTTTTAATGCGTCTGTAGGGATATTAGGTTATACTTGTGTATTTGTAATGGTCTGATTATAGATGTACTCTTTATAAAATTCTACGATATGAGAGGTATTTAATTAAAACTAATCGTTTGATGTCAAACAAGCATTCATAATTTATAGTTCTTCAAAACTAGTATTTGTTGTATTTCATACACGTACGATTTTTTTTTTATACTGAATAGACTGCATAAAACAGGTAAATTACTAAAAATACAGTTGTTTACAACATTGTTATTAAAATTTACAATAATTTTAATGAAAACTGTTAACTGTCTCAATTTTTTTATACTTTGTTTATAAACTCAGTCATTCCATAGTTAAACTCCATCCTAAAATGAAATTAATCCGCTTAACTCGTGTTATTAAAAAGCTTTACTACTGTTAACAAGTTTTTTGATAAAATCAGACATGGAGCAAAAACGCAAAAAAAATTATATATAAAATAATGAAGATGTTTCTTTTAATTACAATACGATTCCAACATTGAATGTCTACGTATATATTGAGCTTTTGTTGAGTTCAATTTGACGTTTTGATAATCATTAAATGGGGTATAGAAAAAAACAATTCATGTAATGAGTTATTTTTTCGAATAAATCAGGGATTGTTAATTTGAAACAAAATAAATGAACGAATTAATTATCATGGTTTATTTTTTAATGGTACTTGAAAGTTTTTGTTAATTAAAAGTTCTTGTTTAATACCAGAAAATGAAAATTAGAGGCGAATATGAAACTCTCTATAACGAAAACCACATATAAATCTGATTAACAAATACGACAATTTCATAAAGGTGGCACTCTCTCCTTTTTTGTTAATTACCTTGTAAATATGCCAAATGATATTCAACTTTGTACAAGTGGTTCTTTTCAAATGATTATCATATAATGTAGTTTTATAATTTAAATTCTTCCTTTGGATTGTAAAAAGTCCATTTGCAAAATTTAATTGTGTGAAGTGTTCACTGGAAAAGGAATAAAAACAACAAGAAATACACTACTAATGAGATAATTAACTTGTGATTTCCATGTAGTCTGTCAATTACCAGGTGGTCCGTCTAAATAATCTTAGTTTTAACGGCATCTAATTAGAAAAATTTTCAAAAATTTATGGGAAACTTTCGGGAGATAATCTTAGCAGAATTAGAACTTCGCAGCTCACTTGGGAGTTGATCGTTTCACATGATCTCGTGATTCTTAAAAACTTAATGCATACTTAAAACAGCTTAGAATACATTGAGGATCCTCCCAAAATTGTTTCTTATCGTTTTTCTCCATTATTTGTGTTTTTTATTCTAAACCATGTTTTGCATTTTTTCTAAAATACAATGAAAAAAAATAATGGAAAAAAACAATGTTGGGAGGGTTTTTCAGTCATTTTTACATTAGTTGTTTTACGTACTTATTGTTAGCTTGCTATTGATGATCGTGACATTGCCCAAAGCGAGTGTTTTTTCACCAATTTTCTAATGAGCTACAAGCTCCTACGTTTGATAACACGTTCTCCAGGGACTAGCCTAAGAGTCCTTGAAATATTTTTCAAATTTCTCTTTAGGCTCTCCCAATAATGGAGCTTGTCATAAGAACTGGAAACTTTCAGGTGGTCCCCTTTGGATATGTAGGCTCATCTTTTATTGTTTACCTTATTATTATTAGTAATATTAGTATTATGTATTACGGTAGTGACAAGTGATAAGTCTCCTATTTTTAATTTTAAATATATTGTACTTATGACATTCTCTTTTCCAAATACAGGAAAAACAATATTATTGAAATAGAATCAATGTCTATAACTACAAACTTCAAGTCTATCGAGTTAACAATTTTCAAAAGATTGCCTAATTTCATTCAACATCAAGTTCAAACTGTCTAGAATAAGTTGCCACAAGAATCGATTGGTCATCTCATATTATTGATATTTTGTTATACAAGGTGTTCAATCTAAATATGTTTGGTTCTATGAAACTCCAACTAGTTGACGAGCTATTCGAAAAATATTTTAGGGATTTGTAGGAGGGTCCCAAGGGAACATTTTAGCAAAATTAGAACCTCCTAGCTCATTTCTAAGTTGGTCAAAAAGCGATCGTTTTGGACATTGTCGCAATTTTCAAAAACGACTAAGAATGACAATTTTGGAAGGATCCTAGAGTCATTTTAAGTCGACTTGCGTGTATAACTGGTTTTTAAAATCGCTATATTGTCAGAAACGAGCGTTTTTGACCAACTTCCAAATGAGTTACGAGGTTCTAATTTTGGTGATATGTTCTCTGAGGACCCTTCTACAAATCTTTGAAATATTTTTCAAATCGCTCGTCGACTAATAGGAGTTTCATAGAATCAACCATATTTAGATTGAACACCCTGTATAGGGTTATTCATGTCGGACGAAGAGTTCTTTTGGCAACTCCCATTATTTGGGGAGTGATTCGGAAAATATTTGAAGGACTCATAAGACCATTTTATCAGAATTAGAACCTCGCAGATCATTTGGAAGTAGGCCAAAAAACGCTAATTTTGGGCGAGGTTTTGGGCAAAGTCGCAATTTTCAAAAACAAGCTAAAGACGCAAAACTACTAAAAATGACTCGTATTCTAAAAAAAAATGTGCAACATTCCCACCTATTCCAGAATCAAATTAAGAAATACGAAAAAAATCAACGTTGGAAGGATCCTTGAGTCATTGTAAGTTATTTTGCGTATTTAGTTCGGTTCTGAAAATCGCGACATCGTCAGAAACGAGCGTTTTTTGACCAACTTCCAAATGAGCTACGGGGTTCTAATTATGCTAAAATAATCTTCAGCTACCCTTCTATAAGTCCTTGAAATGTTTTTGTGAATGGCTCGCCAAATTATTTTGAGTTGCCATAAGAACTTTTCGTCCGACTTGAATAACCCTGAATAAAGAAGTACTTATGTTCGAAAGCCTAAAAATTAGAGAGTTTAACGGTTATCTGTTAAATCATTAATTAAAGCATTTCTATTATCTACAATATCAAATCATTATTTAATATTTAATGGATTTCCTTGGTTCGAATCATTGAATTTCCCACACTTAAACACACGTTAAGTCCATGCTTATATAGATAACCGTATCATAATTGTTCAATCCACCAAATATACAAATCTGTTTAATTAATAAATACATTTCATAAATCCCTATCTAGGGTGAAACTATAAGCGATTATATAATAACATTTTGTCCTGTAAGTTATACTTGAAGATTTTTAACATCACATATTTGTAATGATTCTAGGTCAATTATGTAACTGATGCACCTTAATATACCAAAAATTTTATTGAAAGCAAACAAGTTCTATTATGAAAGTCTTGTTTATTGGGTAGATTATGATTTGGTTTCGACACTTCATAGGTTAAGAAATTTATTCTATCCGCGTCAGATTTTCCTAAGATTTATATGAAGATTTATTATCAACTGCTACAGGCGTTTAGGAAATGAAATATACGAAATGTACATGTTGTTTGTCTAACCACCCGCGCCCAATTTTGCTAGTTATAACGAAATTGTCGACATTAAATTTAATGATATACAAGTGCAACGACCAAAATCGGCTTATGCAAAGGTGCCTGAACACAACAAAATTTTATGCAATCAAACAATGTCGAGGAATACGCATTTTATATTATTCAATTACACAATCAAGTTGTGAATGCTAAACTTGACAGAGCTTATATTTACATTACTCGCCCCCAAAACCGATTTGTATGTGTTTTAGATCAACGACCCAAAAATAATGGGTCATACTTTTTCGTAAATTCAATTTCGATTATTGATTTTAATTTAGAACGAGATGTGCAAACTCAAACAAAATTTAAGCTCCGTGCCAAGCTGCAGCCTATGAACACGGAAAGAAGGAATAATAAAAGACAATTTAATACGGTTCGTTCTGCAACCATTTGGAAATTATTGATAATAAAAGCTTATTATAACTTCAGATTTACAAAGAATTACAATTCTGCAATCGAAGAGGGTTTATTTGTAAAGATTCAAAAGCTGAAATCCATTTTTAATATCCATCCCATTCCGAAAGCAAAAGGGGAATTTTATAGATCCGCCAGTTTTTTATTTTCAATTCGAAGTTAATCAACAATTTCGAATTCATTCTATGTCTTTATTGAAAAAAAACCCCCCTTACAAATATTTATATTCCAGTTGCTCTTCCTTCAATCCATTATTTAAAACAAATATGAATCAAAATATATGTTTATATGATATTTTTGTTGTGAAAAGTAAATTTTCCTCAAAGACCAAAAATTTATTAAAAAAACAGCGGAGTAGAAATGTTCAAACGAATTCATTTCGCATTCCATATTATACTGTTTATTATTGTAACTCCAGATAGTTGAATTACTTGATGGACGAGGGTTGTTCGTAGCTTGACCGATCATTTGTCAGGATTTCCAAGCAGAATAAGCCCTAGGGGGGACTTTCACCGATTATACACACACCATTTCTTCTACAGTATTTTATTGTCTCAATAAAGCCCACATGGGGAGCAAGTGATTAATTTATCATTTACGCTTGTATATACCAATGGAGCAAACAATACAAGTTGAAACAATTAATTAAAATCACCACGTGTATTTTATTTTGTATATTATTTGTGAATTGTATTATCACCAAAATTGATTATATAGGTCTTAAAAAGTCATCATTTATACGAGAAAGACCCAATCGTTTTTGCCGACTTCCGATAGTTTATTCATTTCCGCCATTAATGGTTCGGTGCAGAAAAAAAAATGAAACTTCTTGAGTGTTCTCGAGAAGTAAGGAGCTTTCTTGTACTATTTATATTTCTGATGGTTTTGTCGATCGAAACGAACCGCCGATACTTTTAGAATAACGTAGAAAGCACACATTATTTATGATTATTATTGCTTCTAATTTAGTACCAGTTTCACGGTAATTACGACATAAGTGGCGTCATAAAGTCTACGTCATTGATACTGATATAAAGAAAATAGCGTGACTATGTGAAAATTATTAATAAGTTGTAGATTATGAATGACTTAAACTTAAAAAAAAAGTTAGCGTGTCATTACTTATTGTTAAATGGGATCAATACAATATTAAAATAGATTATAGGAGAGAAGCCAATACAATCAATCATATAAATGATAAAAAATTGAAAATAATGATATTAATATTATTTTGATATTATCTACAATCAATACATTTCCAAATTGTGGATTATCAAAGATGAATTATCAATGTTTCAATATATAAAAGAAATCGTTAATTATTTAGCACTCCATCAATTATTTTTATTGACTAATCAAACTTTATTGTTTATGGAATTGTAAAAATGACACTCTAATTACACAATCTAACTGTTACCTTTATTTTATGAGCCATTTAAATTAGAGCGCCCTGAAAATACAGAGTGTTATTAAATTGGGCTTTCAGAAAAGCTGCATCAAGATGAGGAAAGCTCTGATTATTCCATTATTCTTGTTAATTAATAATTTAAATATAACAGCAACTATACGTAATGTTTCTAAAATGAAATCTATTTCGGTACTAATGGGAATAAAAATTGAAAAAATTATTGAAATTTTAACGCAATAATTATAGGATACTCACTTATTATTTTCGTGTTTTTTTTTTTGAATTCTAAATGTGGAAACACTTTTTTTTTAAATATATCAGTCTTTAAGCATTTTACCGTTTTATATTTGACCAAAGGAAACAAACAAACTCACAAACCCTTTGATGGTTCGAATTGCGTCCTGATCTGGTTGCGTAACCACCATCCTCCGAACTAACAAGTCCTTCCATCGAGCGTCCTAACGGAGTCCTCTTTATATGTGTGAGTGTAAACTTTTCTATATGTATACAAAACGTGCTCTATATAGATATGGTTGTATGTATCTGTGTGTGTGTGTGTGTGTGTATGTCAGAGTGGTTGAGGAGACGCGGATATTGGTTCGACCTTGATGTCCGTAGACAGACTGGATGGCGTCCCGGCGCTCAACCCCTAACATTGAGACGCTTGCGCTATCTTCCTTCCAACGCATGGATTTCCATATAAACTAAAAACTCTTTAAATTGCCAAGAACCACTAATGCTTTACAACTATTCCATTTCTATCCGTCTTAACAAAGTTCAACTCAATAACTTTGTTGAAACATAATCCCTACGGAAATGAGAGTCAACCGAAGCTTCCTAGCTCCATATCCATATTAAATATTAATTGGTTTTAGATATGAGCGAATATTACTTTAAAACCGGAATTGAATGATCAACAACCGTAAGTGCTGAATATCAAACATTCTCATTAATGCCAATAAAGCTGAATCTTGAGAGATTCCTATATTTTACCCTTTTATCACCATCATCATTCCCAAGTACCTATATGATGCTGTTTTTTTTATCCGTAAATTTTCCGAAATAAACTCAACTGTAATAAATTCATCAATTTGACATTTCCAACTTAATTTAATGCTTGAACCATGTAGATAACAATCACTGAAACTTTAGTATTTTCTCTTATATCTGGATCTTTCTCTCCCTTGGCAATTCTCGCTGTGTATAATATACATCGACAGAATAAAAACGTAATATAATTTAAGTTTGGACCACGGAAAAGTTCTCTTATTCAATAATGTGCCACAGCCATTCGTTTGATTCGTATATTTTAAAAGTACGAGCTAGCTTTGCATTGAAGTTTACATGAAATTAGCACGCGAAATCAAATCATTTGCAAGGCGACGAAAACAAACAACATTGTGTAAATATAAATATGAAGTTGTTTTGAGGCAGAAATATTTTCCACGCTAATGATAATCTATAGTATTCGAATATTTCAGTAAAGTGTAGCTAATTTGGTAGATCAGGTGCTGAAACTGTACGGATCATTACCAGTATTCACCTTCTTGTCATTTTAAGTACTTATAAGAACCATTATGCTGTTCCTAAAATAAATTTAAATGTTCCCGTTTAACAGTATAAGCATACAAATAAGCAGGCATGTTGTCTTCATTAAGGCGAAATAACGATTTTATATGAGTGTTACAAGATATTTATGTCGCCACTTATCGAAATTCTTCACCCATCAGTTGGAGATGTGACAAGAACTGCTATTATTTTATGAGTAAAGTTCACGAAGAGTTCTTCGTTATAAATCACTAAGAAAACTTGATAAATTTTGATGTGATTAATGCCATTTATCTGTGATATTAAATTAATTATTGTCAATGTATAAGTGGGGATTTTAATCAAATTAATTTTATCGAGACATATCGGAAATTTTGTATTTTATATCTGAACAGGGATGATTAAAATCTAATTAAAGAAAGAAAAGAACGAATAAATAACGATTATATTTTTTTCTTGGGATAAAAAAATATACAAAGACAGATGTGAATAATTGCCACTCTATGGAAGAGAATCACCTGGAGATAAGAGTTCTGGAATTGAACAATGATTCTGATGGAAAAATAGCTACAGATTCATTCTATTCGTTGGATTTTTTTCTCTCAAACAACAAAGGGAAAAAAATAAGTGTAAGTATGAACGCTTCAACTAAATATAATCCAGAGATATTCTGTTATTTTTCACAATATTTATACGAAATCAATTTCCCTTACTTTAATTCTTGACCTTATGTAATATGATCGATCGACTGACTTAATCCTTCATGTGGATGTTTTTTTAATTGGCTCCTATTGTAGACGTTCAACTAGACTAGAATTTTAATAATTATGTTTTATGAGATTCCATATTCAACAATAAGCCAATATTTGACTGTATTCAATATTCATATGAGAGATTTAATAATTTTTAAAGAGGGATGAATTGAATGAAATGTATGATTGAATATAAAGGAAAAACAGGGTCGAGGCTAGGCTGCCAATAATTCCTTATCCAGTTATCCAGTATAGACTAAATTGGGCTGACCTTGCACTATCTGTGTTAAATTTGTCATTTTTCTGGAAAGTAAACTTTACGAGCTGCTTTAAACGTTATTTATTTCGACAACGCCGTGGAAATTTCATTGGGAACAAGAAGAGAATTTTCTTTCAGCTCTTACAAATGATGCATCAATGAGAATGTTCAAAGTTTAAGTGACCAACAAGCGAGATTGAAGCAAGAAATTTAGATTGTTAAAAAGTTGTCTAAGGTTCTAAATAAATAGAAAAGCACATTTTCGAAAAATGATGAAGCTTTTTTTTTTCAACTGGCAAATTTTTTATGGGTAGTCCTTACGAAAAAAAAAAAACGTGTAACTAACAGGAACATAATAAAGTTGTTGAAACTTTAGTCTAGATAATTTACTGTTTACTCCACTCAAATTTGCTTTCCCTAAGGAAATCGTCTATGGCTCTAGTTTATAGTGAAAATTGTACGTTGTTTGTATGAAATTTAATAATATTTCTTAACTGTAAGAATAAGTAAAGTTTTTTTTTTCAAGTGCGTTTAATCTTACTACAGATAGTAATTTTCAAACAAATATAAATTCAAGGTGGTGTTACTATCAGGAGATTTCTAAAATGGTGACAAGATTTTGTTCCTCTAGTTGAGTTTTTATCAAGTTAGTAGTCTCAAGAGACTAAGTTTCAAACTCGACTTTGATATAGAATTTGACATTTTTATAAATGATTGAGTCTCCAACACACAGAACGATGATGATGATGATTGTATACAGTTTGAATGGGGAAACTCAAAAAGTATAACTCCATTACAAATTGCTTTAAATCAAATTTCACATTAGCTTTTATTCAAAAGCTTATGATCCTACTAGCCACTAATGAATTTTACAATTGAAAAGTTAACAGGTTTTTACATCCACCACTTTAGGGATATTTTCCAATATTGTCACGGTTGTTCATTAGTGGTTTTCCGGCCACGTCCATCACAAAAATACCTTTGATATTGTTTGTTGTTATTGTTATTATTATCATCACACTGCTCGATCGATTGTCACATAACAAAATTCTTTAGGCGAATTTAACAACAGTTTCACTTTCTCACGCCAAATAAAAGCAACAAAACTGGAACGAAAAACACGGGAAAACCGGTAAATATTGGGGGCATTTGCTAATTAAATTTAGCAAAACGCAACATACAAAACCTACAAGATAATCTTAGAAGACTGTTCCATTTAAGCTTGATTTTATTTGAATTTTTATTTGACTTTCAGTAAATATATTCAAATATTAATAATTCTGAAATCCTGTGGCCGGCTCGTTAAAAGTTGTACTGAAATTTATATGTTTGAAAGTTACATATTTCAGACCTCTACTATTACATATTTATGTGCTTTCATCGGCCAAATGGAGAGCGGTTGATATTTTTGGAATTCAAAAAAAAAAAAAAAATAACAGATTGAGCATCAATTTGGTCCAACGAGTATGAATTTAACACCGCGACGTTTATAGCTATAAACGCACTGTTTACGGTTTATTTACGGGGTAGTATAATATGTCTGTGCAAATGGTTTGATAGACGTAATTTTAATGTGATCCCTTCATTAGCACTATTTATTATCGATCTAAATGTAGTCACATTTTTTTATTGGAAAATGTGGAAAAAACAAACAGAATGGGGCGCAAAAGAGCAAAAATAACACGAAAAATTAAACTCGTGTAATAAATATTAAA
Source organism: Mylabris sibirica (assembly GCA_039776855.1). Lineage (NCBI taxonomy): Eukaryota > Metazoa > Arthropoda > Insecta > Coleoptera > Meloidae > Mylabris > Mylabris sibirica. The sequence goes on from CM077843.1 coordinate 4,058,674, forward strand.
TTACAAGAGTTATATTTTCATATATTTTTATATATAATAATAAAAGAGGGTTCTTATTACCATTATTATTCTTTTGTGTCCAAGTTCCACGTTAATGGGGGCTTAAAATCAATAAACGTGTTATTTTTAATCACAACGCTCATCTTTAAATAAACTCCTCTTATCTATACTTGATGATTGTATTTTTGAGCCGATCACGAAATCTAAATATAAATATATTATTGTAATATTATTGATCTATTAAAAGGGATTATTCTTATTGTTAGTACTATATTCTTGCCCATTTGAACTGATGAAGCAACGAAAAATTTGATTGATATTGATAGTCTTTAAAGAAACAGAAAAAATATCGTTCATTGTAAATGAAAAATTTTTATAAACAGTTTCAATAAATGTAATGTCTTCTTTTCTTTTGATTAAAGACCGCTTTTTAGATAGAAAACGCCTTTGATTAATAACGTAAAATTGGAGAAACGGACTTAAGGAAAATTAAAAATTTTGTGTCAATATTGAATCATCAAAGACGTTTTAATTTATCTTTAATTTATTCAATAAAATTTTTATAGAATATCGGCTTATCATTTTATTTCCTTTTATATCCATTTAATATAGACCGATTTTGAGATCGTCCTTTGATGATGTTTTAAGGCACTTTAGAAAATAGGATCGCAACAAAAACACAAAAACCGACCGAAAATTATTTAAATAAACTTCTATTATTGGTAATTATATGACTTTAAAAGGTAAATTTTTCTAACATAAAGCCATAAATATATGCAAATTCGAACACAAAAAAGATTCCATTGTACGAATCTTAAGAAAAAATAAAATTCTCACCATAATTACATCTTTGACGATGTGAAAATTACATGTTCGTGTTCTAGATGCTTTACAAAGTAAACTGTGCCCGATATCTGAATGACAGTATTGTTATTTAGTTTTTATTGATTCGTACGTCCACTGATATATGAAAGCTCGTATATAAAAGCATTCGCTAGTTTGATGGTTCCTTCTGCTTTTGTTTTTGTTGTTATAAACAAGCTTTACCACATATCAAAGTGGTTTTCCTCATGAACGGTATTTGTTTAATTAAAAGAGACAAACTAGCTTCAAACTTCAAACCCAGAACGTACTTCATTAAAGGAACTGGAAAGTTTATTACAACATTTTTGAACTAATAATAATGATAGTAATGAAGATTTCCGTTTATATAGCTAGAGGGTTATTCAAATCGCTACCACAGCTAAATTTGTATCTTTATTAAAAGTTGCTCTGATATTTTATCAAAGATTTTGATGCATTCAGTTATACGACTTCTATAAAGATAGAATTGATTTATATAAAATAGTTTCGTTGCAATATCTACTATTCGTCACGATAAGGAACTGTGTCTTCTTCAGCACACATGTAGCAACTCGATTAGATTATAAGATTACTCTCATCTTACCTATTTCGTGCTCTTTCTTCAACTGTAACAAAGTTTCTACTATTCCCATCTACGTACATTTCCTTCTCATCCATCTATTCTAAACCGCCAAGCATGAAATATAAGAGCCAAACAAAAAAGAATTAATTCCCACCTACATCATCTTTCACTTCTATAATTATAGTTATTATGATTTTAATTCAAAAAAAAATAATCACGAACCCTCTCTAATCCTAATTTAATATTACGCTAAAGTATCTTGTAGCGTATAACTTCTAAACGGAGTTTTAATAGAGGTGGAACAAGTTTCATGAAACTTGTGAAAAACTAATTGGTAAAATGGAAATTCTCACCGTTATATACGTTCGTCAAGACTTGGCCCTATTACACATCTAGCCCACAAAAAAAACATTCAATACCGATCTCATCAGCATAAATACCCCTGTGGAAATGAACCTGAACGAAAGACGATAATTTGATTTGAAATTGTGTTGAAGAATGAAAAAGGATGAAAAAAAAAGTTTACCTATAATTCTTATTGACAGGCATGGTTGTATTTAAACCGGCTGAATTTTTGTTCGAAGTGAATTGAAAAATGAACCTTGACCGGTTTTTTTTTCTAATTGAGAATCTACATTGTGATGAATGTGTGTTTTATAGAATTAAAATTCATTGTTTACATTGTTGTATCTTTTAATTATGCCCATGTTAATTAGTTTGGGAATAATAATTTGATTTTAATCAGACTCGTTCAAAAAGTTTGAGATTTTTCGCAGTGATTTATGGAGTCTTACCTTTAAGCAATTTTCTTCAGTTTCAAAGTTTCAATCAAGAAAAAAAAACAGTGATAACAATGCAACTTAAACACAAGGGAGCACAAGTTTGTTATTGCAATTCAACTTGGCAAACATGTTGTACATTAATGAATTATTGGAGAACATTTGTATGGGTTTTTATTGATTCCAGAGGGAATACATGCAGGTAATAATGAAACTATAGAGACTGTCCTACAGATTCAAAGTATTTCTGAGAATAAAAATAACAGAACATTTCAATTCTATATGCAACCATTTACAATAAACTTGTCAGACATTTCAAACTAATAGTTTTATCTAACAATAGATCAACAACAAGAGTATTGCCAAAGTTTTGATGATAAATTAATTCGTATTTCACCAAATGAAAACACTAACAATAAGAAAATTCCAACGAGTTACAAATAAGATTACTGGAAGTGTATTTCAATGAAATTCTCGACTCCTGAAATAACAATCGTATAACATTTGTACATCTGTAGGTGTCGTTTTAATCGTTATTCAACCAAAAAGCAACATTAATTTTGTCGTTTACAGAATCATTTTTTTTTTATAATTCCCTCATACAACCTGTTCTAATTATTTATTTATGATATTCTAACGAGCTTGTGTAACATTCATGACGAATTCCAATTACGATTTGATAAAATTTGATTAAAATTGCCTGAAAATAAACAGTAAAACAACATTTGTCATATTTAAATGATGGAGTAAATTTGAATTTAGAAAATTATTTTTTATAAAATCTACCCAGTAAATAGTATGTCAAGAAGACGACAAGTTTAATAAATATTTACAATTTCACGCCTGAAAATCAACACGACCAAAAGCTCATATCCTGCGAACCGATCCACTAGACTTGTTTCATGTTTCATCCATTATCTTTCACACTATAAATGTTTATGTGGATGTGTGAATAACGCATGTGTTTTTCTCATAATTGTCCAAACTACCATAAAGTTCAAATAATCCTCAGTTTCGACAAAAATAGCCAAGCAAACAGGGTGAGTTTAGAATATATGTTTCAATTTTCAACTGGTAAATTGACGCTAAAAAAATTCCTTACAATTTCCATAAAATATCAATAATCATAAATCTGTTAGTAATCTTAATCTTTATTACATTTTCTCTATGAATCAACATAGGTTTGATTTGTAAAATAGATTTTGGAAAATTTCACTTTCAATGCCTTTGTCAATTCAGCTTATCTCAAGCAATGATGACAGCGATTTCGAATGCTTTCCTCTATTGTTCTACTTGGAATTGAGGAATACATCAAGATTTGTTTTGTGTTCAATTTCACCCAAAATATTTCAAAAACTTTCCACTTTCTAGTCAGATCAGCTTGTTATAACACATTTGCTATGTGAAAGCATCTCTGGTTGTCGCTCTCAATTTAGCTTTTATTTGATTTTAATGTTGTTGTAACTGAAAAAATTTGAAACATTTCCTGCTTGATTTACGAATAATTTTATAAATTTGCCCTACATCTAGATTTTTATTCGAATTGTTTCAATTTCACGGCAAAGTATAGAGAGATAAATAATACTTGGAGAGGGTCTTGTAGAAATAACCCGGATGAATGGTACAAATCTGTTTCGCCATACTTTACAAAAAAATGCCCTAAAATCACGGTCTTGGTGAAATTAAGTTTCAACTTTAATAAATTTGTTGTTTTCAATTAAGTTAAATTTCAAGCTCTGACTGGCTGGTTTATCAACTTTACTACATTAATTTCCCTTAATTGTTGCTTTATTCAACAACAACTACAATGTTTACATTTATATTTTTCCCCCTATTATGGTTTTTGATGTTAATATATTTTCGGTCAACTCGCTTGTTAAATATAATTTTGATTCTAGTCATATACATTGCCTCTAATTTGCTTTGACGTAGTCGTCGAGGGTGGTTTTTCTTTGTTGTTTAATTGTAATGTAAATACCCCATCTATTCTGTGGATTTGTTTGAATTAAAACTTCAAGTCTTGATGTATAAGTGCAGCATTGATTTACAATCGTTGCAACTTGCATGATATTAGGTGCATAGGTCAATAATGGTTAAGATCAGTAGTTTGAAGGTTATGCTAGTCAACAACAAGACACATTAAATATACACCAAAAAAAAAATAGCTTTTGATCGATATGAAACGTAGAGGGTAAGTGTAGTGTTGGTGGCCTTGCCGTGATACCACATAACCTTACACACTAATTGTTTATTTATTGATCTCGACTTCTATTTTCATCTATCGTTTAAACAATTTTCGAAAAAACTTAACAATAATACATTTAAAATATTAAAGCTACTTCAAAATTACACCGAATGATAACAAAGAAAACTGGAATCAAAATAGATGAGAAAAATCTCTACTACCCAATACTTTTTACATTGTTTGTCTCATGAGAGCTTTATTGTTATTTAAATCAAGCGCATTCGACAAAATGGAAGGCATTTTCCTACCAAAAAATCGAATAACCACAATTTCATCAAATGGTGATAAAGAATGATAGAATGCTTCTTACACACATCTTTGTAGCCAAATTAAAAAGCTCCACCACTTTGAATTCTAATGAAAGCTGCTCAAATATTTACCTTGACTAATTTTAAGTTAATTGAAGCTGAAAAACAGCTAAATGAGCGAAATTAAAGGCATACTCCTCATTTAGTTTCTGTGAATACTATTGATTTGTGAAATCATAAGAAATATTGCTTGAATTCAATTGATGGAAGAAACGTACTACAAACTTTGATCTTTGTTAGTAAAAAGTTACACAACTTTCAGTCGCAATCAAAATATGTCTGTAGAGTAAAAAAAAAACCGTACACTGATAGAAAATCTAGAATAAAGTTGGTAGTTTGACGAAAATGCAGTCAATTAGAGATTTCCTATTTCAACCAAAGAAAATCAAACAAAAATTGTCGTTAGTGCAATTTTATCGGAAATAACGTTAAATTTCATGTCGCTTGAATTCACCAAACAACCTTTATTACAATCACTTTTGTATAAAACTTTATCAAACAATATTGCTGTATTTTTAACGATTTTGAAAAATTGCTAAATTTTTCTTGATTACAAGATCAGATCAATTATATTTAGAGAAATTGTGAAAATTCAGCCACCTTAATCGAGTACGAATCAGGGAATTGTAGTAGGAGCATATTGATTGAATCCAGTTGCAAACTGCACAGTGAGTCAACAACTGACGATTCCAACCTCAATTCCACAGCTACATGTACTATTTTCTATTTAGTCAAAATCCCCCTGAAATCCCTTCAATTCAAAATAGATTACACATATAAATTACCGTTATAATTCTTCCATGTTCAATCTGAATAAAGATCCATACAGGATTCAATCAATATCCAGTTATTTTAATAATTAATACGCATCGTTATTATTGAACGAAAGCTCAGTTCGTTCAAATACAGCACAAATGAATAAAGGATAGAGAAGCAACAAAAAAAAATACAGAATTTTTTATTGAAACTAATCTTTTAATGTAATAAAAGAAAAATGTGAAATTAATGAAAAAATATCTAATCGCGTAATTTGCGATAAAATAGAAAGATTGCTCCTTACATGGGATTAATAAGACAAAAATCTATTATTAATTTGAAAATAATATGGTCAATGACCTGATTCACAATAAATACGAGCTTTCGCGAAAGCTCATTCGAATTAAATACCCTCTAGATGGAAATTTCTTACTGAAAGCTCAACATTGATAGAAACTGTAATAAAACACATGAAACTGTGAGCTTTCAGGAAAGCGATCTCTAATGGTAAAAATTTGCAGTAAACTAAAAGTTGAAATTTTGAAAGCTCATTATTGACAAAAACTGTAACAATACAGGAAAATTCTTGAGCTTTCAACAAAGCGATCTCTAGTGGTGAAAATCTAAAAACAGATAGCTTGGAAGAAAAATCGAAAGCTCCATTTTGTAAGCTAGTAGAGTTCCTAACGAAACTAACTAAAATGTATCGAACGTAGATACCTACAATTTGTTTTATAAGCTTTTTGACAAAGCCATCTCTAGTGGTGAAAATCCATGCTAAAAACAGATAGCTTGAAAGAAAAATAGAAAGCTCCATTTTGTAAGTTAGTAGAGTTCCTAACTAAACTAACTAAAATGTATCGAACGTAGATCCCTACAATTTTTTCTTTCATAAGCTTTGAGCTTTTTTTTAAAAAAAGTTGAGCCAAATATTCGTTATTGTGTTATATAATGTAGACGCTGTAAATTTTATGGGTGAATAAATCATAGTTTTCCGACCTTGCATTTCTTTGAAATTCGCAGGTAATCGGTGATTTACGTGATCATAAATTGCGAATAGATCGAGAAAAATGTATCGAGATAAAGCATCTTGCCAACATATATTATAGGAACGTAGTTCCGAAAAGAGTGGTGGTCAAGCACGCAAATAATGGCCTTTGCATGCCATCCAGCGACCTTGTAATTCATTCTTTTTTACTTATTTTCTTCCGCTTAGACAAACATCAATAACAGCTGTGTATTTATACGCTCAGAATGAAGATAAAGTTTAAATGTTATATATAAACTTAGTGCAAAGTAATTAGAAATTAGGTTTATTACAATTTCAATGATAAATCCTTTTATTATTAGTTCTAATCGTCGAGTGAACGTTTGATATATTAACTACAACGTAATGTTAGTGACTGTTCATTTTAACAAGCCTAGATAGTCTTAAATGTGTAACAAATTGCACAACTTATTTACACAAAAGCTCTCACGAAACCACCCTCCAACACAGTACTTATATACCTTGTTATGATTTATTATTTCAACCAAACTCCCTCTTTCTTGTAACCGATTCTCAAATAGTTATGATAAAGTCATTAATTATGTCGGGAACATATACAGATTAGATGACCTAAAGAACTAGTCAAGCTTATCAATTGGCCCAGTGAAATAGGAAAAACGTTTAGTTTTTTAAATTTAAATTGATAACGATTTATTCTGATCTTTAATGCATCCATGGTGACGACACATAAAAAGGGCAAATACCGTATCTGGCATTTACCAAATAAAAGCAGCTGAAAATAAAGTTGGCATATTTTATTAGGTATTCCAAAAATCCTTCCATATAAGTTCGCTAAACTTCTGGTTATTTTTTCGATTGTCGGCTCTATTGGAAATTTCCAAAACTATTGTAGTGGTTTTATTGGATTCGATATAGTGGATGCGCCAGGTGAATACGCTTCGATTCCAGTTGAACTTTTCTCACTAGTATTATTAAAGTTGTTCGTGATTCTGTAATAATTTCAAAACGTTCAATATATTGTAACAATTTCCATATTGAATTGTGAAACTTTTCTGTACAAGATGAGATGTGCATAAAATCGCTATTATCCTTTAAAGGTCACATGATCGAGAGCACATTCCTCACAATTTCCTTTCCACTGTTTAAATAGTTCCCGAAGGAATGTTTTTGTACCTTTGAGCTATCGCATCTCTCGTTGCAATTTATAAACGTTCTCTTTCACTTCTACTACTAGAAAAAAGATAGAGGAAATTCTGGAATTTACTATTCTCAAATTGTTATTCCGGTCTTTTCATTTGCTTCCACAACAATTTTGTGTATTTTATAATCTTCTCTTAAATTTCCGCAAGTTTTTGTATGTGATATTGTTAGTGAGTAGAGATCGTAAAGGAAATAAAGATAACTGAAATCGATTTATTAATAATTCATTCAAGATTTATAGAAACCAAATCCGACTTGAAAATTGACGTAAATTCTACAAACAGTAAAACTCCATTCGTTTCAAAGTAATTAAAATAAAGATGATTAGGACAAAATTTGCAGTATTAAAGAGCCGTAATACCCAACAATTTCAACCATCAACGATCCATAAATTAAAGGTCTCTCACAGAGCCAACATTTAATTTATAATTCTAGTTATAATTCGTTAATTATAAATCGTAGTATTAGTGAATTTATACAGGTATATAAAGGAAGCAAACCAAGAAAATACCTGAATTGAATTCTATTATTTATGACGATTGTTGAACCGATTCTCTTTGTTGAAATCGATTTTTATTTGTTCAGGTTTCTCTTGTGTCAGTTTAATCTTTGAGTTTCCATATTTGATCCCTAGTGACTGATAATAATGTAAAGTTTGCCATTAAATATTTGTGCTTTTTTTTTAGATTTACAACTGATAATATTTACATCTCATATAGATTTCATTACAATTTCTTCAATATTGAATCTTGATAAGAGTCAAGCTCTACAATATTCGTCGTACGGTTCTTTTTATCAATTTCTATCTGTGTGTATGTGTGTCATCCTGATTCTAGATTAGTATTCCCGTAATGTTTGATACTCTGTTGAAAAAGCAGATTCCAAATCAACACTCCTTCACGGGTATCCCAAAACCAAAAAAGAAAACTTTGGTGTTTAGATATTTTACAAGATTAGCTTTTGTTGTTAGATATGAGAACATCTTATATATGAATTTATTTGAATCTACAACAGTGTTATTGATTTTACCTCAACTAGAACTTGTGTTATTTTCAGTTTTGGATTGGTTAGATTAGAAAGTCGAACAAATAGGTGGGTAGAAATATTAACAGTAGAACTATTGATTAGAATCCTAAATCCTGTACAAATCTCTCGAAGATGGTAAATTTGTTTCTCTTACTGGAAGACAATAGTCCTTTACAGCTAAAGTGAAACGATTATTTATTATTAAAATATTTTTTCAATTAAGGACATTTTACATATTTATTAACACTCGTGCTAGCCTTTTAATAATACCTTCATCGACCTTGAGCCGACTTTCATGTGCTAAATTTTGGATTTTTAATCTATTTTCAGGCTATTGTAGACTGAAACCACTAGTTTTTAGGAATATTGTCGAAAGGATCTATTTTAGCGCCTCTTGAATCGTTTTTTGGGCCTTTTTAGTTTTGATTTTACGATATTATAATTCTAAACAATATTTTTAGCAAATTTTTGAACTTTCGGTATAGGTTTTAAGATATCTTTTTTCCAAATCCTCTATTGTTAAAGAATTCAACAAACAGTGCGAAATAGTAATTTTAGTTGATTTTAGAAATTAAGTGATGATTTTTTATAGACCACTTCTCGCCGATTTTCTAGCTGTATCCTCAACGATTTTGTCTGAAATCAGCCATTTTTAAGTAATTAGGGAGCTTTTTTAGGTTTTCAAGACAATAAAGTACAACAAAATTTTTTTATTGTACAGCAATGGTGGCAAATGAGCACCTTCACAGATATCAATAGCTCATTAAAAAAATAACAGTTTTTATAAATTAAATGCAGTCTTTGAAATGAAATTCTCAAATAAATTGTCCAATTATCTTGAATGAAAGAAAAAAGTTACTTTAATGATTATGGATTGCAAAAGAAAAATCACTGGTTTTATTTTTATCTTCTAATTATTTCCTTATAGAAGTTTAAAACATGCACAGCCGTCATATATTGTTCAAATTTCAACAGTTTCCTTGTGGATTTTAGCTTCAAAATTCCACACCATCTCAATATTGTGTCTACATTATAATTTTTTTATAGACACTCTGCAAAAAGTGTTAAATCTGTAAATGAGTCCCATGGAAGCAGCACCAGATCTAAAAGTTTGAGCAGAATATCAAACTACAAGGCCTTGTAAACTTTGAGTCATAAAAATTAAGGAAGAATAGAGGTTTTATTTAACAATAATAGCATGAGCATATTTCATAATTGCATCTAACTTAAACGATAGCAATCAATTTAATGGCCATTCTTAGAATCAATAATCAGTTTAGTAAAACTGCGGTAGCTACAAGTTTTCTCACAAATAGTTCTTGCATCATATGATTTCCCTGTAGGATATCTTATCATAATTCTAACAGTTCTACAATTTGATCTTTAAATCAGTAAAATCGTTGCAAATAAAGAAACACGATTTTTAGGTATTTACTAATTTTGATAAGAGCCTGTTTTAAAAGCAATATCAAACAGTCTGTGAGTAATAGCATGCTTTATATGCTTCGCTAAACTCACTAATTAGGTAGGTTCATTTAAAAAAGAAAATCCAATGAATTTTAAAATATTGGAATGTAAAAAGATGAAGGAGAATATTTATTGAATGTTCCTCCGAAATTCTAAACGTGTTTATAATTAATTAATGAAATATAAACATTTTTCCAAACGTGACCTCGGGTGATGATAACGTGTAGACATGGTAAATCTTAACGGTGAAACAATTTACGTTGTTATAAATTAATATATAAATCACCCATATTGCCAACATCAACATTATTGTAGGATTATAATCATGCAACAATGCTTCCATGAAAATTTAAACTAACAAGTAAATGTAAAATTCATGGGAGTTAATTAATTGTATTACATTTAAAAATTACACCACCAATTACATGTTGGTTAAGGCCACTAATATTGACCATTATAATTTCCATCAAAGGTAATCAATTAGTCAGTGTGTCAGAATCCTGTAGATTAGTAGGATTAGATGCACTGATAGTGTTTAAAGATTATATTTGGTTTAATGCGTTAGTATGTGAAGGGTAGATTAGAAAGTTGATCGGGAGCTATCGACTTTGTTGATAATCTATTTACGAAAAATCCCTAAGGGTAGAAAAAGATGATAATGATGATGATGATGAGGCCGTGTTATTGAATAGATTCACTATATATCTGAAAACTGAAAAATATAGATACTCTCGTTAATTATCTACTCAATGTGTAATAATTTTTGGCTCTATTGTAAAACATTATATCAAATAAATGAGTGTAATTATAATTAGATGATTTTCTACGAGTGTGGATGTTTTTATTTAAAACTTAATAAAAAATCAATACACAATATATTTTTTACACCCACTTCTTTAAAACTCCAACACTCTAATCTAGAGCAACATTGTTTGAATTTTTATTCAAATAGTAAGCTTTATTTGGCATCTATTTTATGCTAGCACTGTAATTTTTGCTCATACAGGGTCAATAATTAAAATATTTGTAAATAATAAAATCAATTCGCAAAATTCCAGCCCTAAAAACTATACAGTGCGATTTTTAAAAATTAGATTGTTTTTGTAGCAACTCGAATTTTTTAACGATTTGTAGGGTAGTTTTTCATTAAAAGTAAAGTCCCACAACTGAAATGCCAATGATAAAGCGGTTCTTCCTCAAAATGTTGCAATTTTCAAAAATTTGCATCTTTGAAAACTTCGCACTCTATTAGAAAAATAAATCAACAATCAGTAATATAATTCACTATGAAGAAGCCGATAAGACAAAATAAAGAAGAAACCAACCTTATACGTGTAGAGAAAAATGAAAGGATAATAGGAAAGTAGACGGAAAAACGTACACATCAAGTTACTACCCTAATCCGAAGGGTTTTCCTTTAAACCTCACGGGCATCATTTAAAATTGATTACTGCTTTATCCCCTTAACGCTTACCTTTTAGTGTAATATATACAAAGACAGTTCAGTGCGTAAATCGACACTTTTGTAAGCTTTCCATGTATCCAATCAATCTTTAAGATCAACAATTTACAACTTCCTTGATGAAATATTAACGCACGATAATCTCTAATTTCCACATATGTACATTAAGTGATGTGATAATTAAGATGCTCTAATACATTATTGTTGTCGAGGTAAATTCATAAAACAACCCCCTATTATCTGATAGACAACCAATCAATTATTTCATAACAGATAATGAAGTTTTTTTCTTCTCTTCCTCCTGCTTCACCTCTTCTATCAAACGACGCCTTAACAAGCTCGCTGGGGATATTCTTTATTTACGCTTAATAGAAGTAATTCACAATAATAATTGTTCTATCTGATATAATATTGTTTTTAATTATTTCAATATTCGAAAAATTGTTCTAATCAAAACAATAAACTGATGTTTAATTGGATTATTTTGTAATAAATGCTAGTTCGTTTTCAAGTCTTTATTTCTTGACATTGAGAAGGCTTATCCCGGATTATTTATGCAATTTATCACTTTAAGGATTATGTGTGCTTTATCAATAATTTATCTACATTCACTCTAACACGAATAACGATGTTAGATTCACACAATAACACTTGTGCGGTTAAATCGAAATCAGATAGTTGATTGGACTACATTTTCCCCTTGAAAGATTTACAAATTACATATTGTTTATGGTATTTCTAACAATAGATGACCGTATGCAGAAAAGGTTTCACACTCTTATGCCATGAAATATCACTCAAAACGCTTTACAGTTTCCCAAAAATCTCACGTTCGTGCTTAACGTACCGTTCACACCCTCGAGAATTAATGCTACTGATTAAATGCTCTTTTAAGAAAGCTTTAAAGAATATGTAACATTCCCACTTTGTTGCCATTTTTTTCTGTTTAGTAATCTAAGTGCGATCATATTTAATAAAAACCCACCACCAATGTAATAAGTGGGTGTTTGTGTTTTGTAATGCCTTATACTAGAACCACACAAAATCCTCCCTTAATTTCCACAATTGGGACTCTTGCATGTTGTCAATAAGATAACAACGGAAAGAAGAACAGCAAGCTTTTAAAATGTAATCGAATGCTAATGGTGTAAAAATTGTGTACATAATTTGCTGATGATGGTAAAGCTTGTCATCATTTTTACGCTAAATCAGACAGTTTTAATCGTTTAGATTGCTTTCATTTAATAGTAAAGCAAGTAGTTTCTCTAATTGATATTTGATGTCGAATTAAACCGGTCGCAATTAATCCTCCACACTGTTACTGATGATTTCGCTTCAATTTAACCAATTTTATATTTTATTTTAAATCGTCTGCTATTTCAGTTTGATTTTGTTGTTTTGGGAAATACAGGGGAAAACGATCGATAACGACAAAATAAAACTCTTCTAACATTTAGTTAGATAGTTTTATATTGTTGGCACCGGTCCAACAGCTGAACCTGGATTTCACTAAATTAGAACGAAATATATCGCCCTGTTTCTGTCTTAAGAAGTGGTCTACAAATCCAGAAAGCGCACACACAATAATACCACCAATTTAATATGGTAGAATGGGTATTTTGATAAAAGTCGGCGTGAATCATTATTGAAACGTTGTTCTGGATGAAAATGATAGAAAGCGTTAATTTATAACTCTACAATTCTCTAATTGGACTCTTCTTGGATTAAATGGACGCACTTCGTCTTTTTCTTCTTCTTTATTGTATTGTCTTCCATTTAAAAATCAGTTCGATCAATTTGACAAACATTAGATTTGAAATTAATTTCAACATTTCGTCTGTTTCAATAATGAGTTCGATTTTAAATTACCTCGTTTGTGTAGCAAATCGATTTCAAAATTCAAAGTATTATAATTAAAATGAAACATGAAAGAAAAGCGAAACATCAGCAGAAATTCATGTTCATGATAAGTTGTTTATTTAAAACAAAAATCAAAAACGTTTAGAAAACGACGGAAAGCATTGGTATTCAATTTGGTTTCATAATTGTTTACTCAACTCACACACTAACTTCATCAAAATCATTAGAGTTTTAACCAAAATAAGGCTATGGTGGAGTCAGGCCTCGTTTTATTGGCTGAAAAAATGACAAATTTTAACCATCAATCTCTCGGTTGTTTTCTGAGATATTCAAACACTGTCACCAGCATTGAGTTGGGCGGTTCACTGTGCATCCGACAGAGTTCTCCAATTTTAAAAATTTTAACTAAATTCTAAAGTGTAGAGGCTGGCTCACAATTTTAAAGATAAAAAATCGTACAGCAGCTTGTTCGAAAACTTATTTATGTGCGGAAGGCATATTTTCTTTCATTTTTTTTCAATAACTTTTATTGTTCCAAAATTGTTGTGTTTTTTTCGGAAACCTCTTGCCCTCCGCACATAAATAAGCTTTCAAACAAGCTGCTGTATGAGTTTCTATCTTAAGACGTGGCGAGATAAGATAAATTTTGAAAATGGAATTTAGAATTTAGTAAAAACTTTCCAAAATGGAAAACTCTCTCGGATGCACCATGAAACGCCCAAATCAACGCTGGTTACTGCGTTTGAATTTCTCACTTTTTCTGACACCAAAACGAGGCCTGCCTGGACTCCACCATAGCCTTAAGAATATTATCAATCAAATTTACCTATGTAGGTATGTTTTTAGTTCTACTTGCCGGCATCGTATATAGATAATTGTGGAAGACCAACTCGATGGATTATCACAGGGTTCATCTTTATTGAAAGTGAACTGCCTAATTGGGTATAGTAAGAATCGTCTGATATTTAATTATCTTTATTAAATTCTGTCCTTCTTGTCAAAAAAAGCAAATTATCAATGTCTCTTTGTAACTTTCTTTTTGATTTGTCTGTCTAAAGCATACATATTTTATATACAAACTAATTTACAAATAGAAAATTGTCAACAAACAATAAATATAAGTATTTAAGTATACTTTTTTTTGGTAATTTTAAAACAATTCAACTATACAATAATTATATACAAAATCGCTAAAAACTAAAAGTAAATTATATATTTTTGTTTTATAATTGAAGATTAAATCTAGAATTATAGTGGACATTATTAGCTTGAGAATTTTAATATTTCTCATTTTTTTTATGTTTTCATACATGGAACATTTATGATGAAACATCGAATTTAAATATTTTTTGATTTTATGAGAAAGTAATTGTTTGATTGAACACTCAAGATTTTTAGGGGAAGACAAATATACATAAAACTCGTATTAATATTGTATTAAATGAATGATTGCACATTTAAAAAATCTCAGCAGAATCAAGAAATACGAAAACCTTTTTCATTGAATTCATCTTCGATGTAGATTCATTTTTATTTCTAACGTAAGATCTTGTTCCATTCAAAGTTAAGTAAATTTATTGCTTGGCATTACATTATTATAATTATTATTATTATTATTATCAATATTATTAAGCTACATTGATAATTGGTCGAAATACTTTTAGAAATTCCTATAATTGCACGTTTTTCAATTTTACTTTTACTCGGATCTTTGTTACTTTTTAAAACAGTGTTGTAGCTAAAGGTTTGGCCGCAGAAGCGGCACTCTATCTCTAATATATAAAAGTATACCTTAAATTACACTATAAAGTTATTGTAATGTTTTTCTCCCCTGGAAAGTAAGTTTTGAGGGTCGCAAAATTCGAATCTTGCCTTGGGCGTTCATGACCTTAGCTACGACGCTGTTTCTAAATTATGATTGTATTTCGCTACAATTATTTATCGAAATCTATCATTACATTTATTTAGTGTTTTTTTTTTTGTTTTTTAAGAGGTTTTCATACATTTATTACATAAAATTTACACATTGAAACATTTATTCTAATTACGTGTAATTTTATCGAAATGTATCCAATTTAAATTACCATCTAATTAAGTGTACAAAAACGTGTTTTTCAAATTGGAGTATTTTGCAAATTTATTTGCAGTCTCAAATTAAGTCTTAGATTTCATTAAAGAAATGAATGGAGATTTTACTAAAATCAAATCTACATACGTAGCTGTTCCTGTAGAGAAAGACATTCTAATGATTAACAATATAGAGAACGCTCCCAAAAATTATCATTTTATAATTTTGACGAGCATTCGTATGAGTCGAAGATTCAATTATTCCTACAATTACAATTGAATTATTAGATTTTTATCACACACTATCACTTAAAGTATAGAGCAAGAGATGGAAGAATCATTGTTACCGATTCAAAATATTTCACAAAAATAGCACCAATATTGTTGATTTTTCTTTTGTTGTTGCTATTTAATGCAAAACAAAAATTATCTAGCAAATTTTAATTGTATCGTAAATTAACTAGTAGCAGATTTACCATTAATTTTATTGGTTTCTTCTTTTTATTTAGAAGCTTGTCGTTGTCATTCTGCTACTAGTTAGATCTACTCAAAGACTTGAACCGAATTCAGAACTCCTCCTCCTATCAATATGTTTCAAATAAGTTTCTGAATATATACTTTTCGTTCTATCATCATATCTAATTGACGGCCTTCTAATATCGAATTTATCTAAATCGGTAGGAGGACGGCGACATAAACTACAAAAAGCGCACTCTAATGTATTTTTGAAAGCTTCCCGGAAATCTTTATTGAAATAAGCGTAAATTAATGGATTCAATGTTGAATTGAAATAACCAATCCAGAATAGTATTACAACAACTGTTTTAGAACATGTACATGTTGTACATAATGATGTACTGACATACCATAAGAAAAATGGTAGCCAACATAAAATAAACGTACCCATAATAATACTAAGTGTCCTAGCTGCTTTATGTTCACGTTTCATTTTAGTTAAATTTCTTTCTTTTGTAGGTGTATGATGTAAATCTTGATTGATTTCATGTAGTGTTAATGTTTTAGAAGAACCACCTGAACTGGACAACATATCACCATTCGTATTGTTTTGATGTAGCAATAAAGCAGCACCATGTCGATTGTACATTTCTTTTTCTTGACGATTCGCCTCACGAAATATTGCCAAATACATATAAATCATAATTGTGCATGGTATCCAAAACGACATACTGCTACTAATAACAGCATACGGTTTATTGACACGAAAATCACAATTTTCTGGATGTTCATAATGTTCCCTTAAATATTCTTCGGTTGTATACCAACCCATAAATATCGGTAAGAAACTTAAAAAAGCTGGTGTAATCCATGTGACTAATAACATAAGAGCTACAACTTTCTTCGTCATACTTATTGCATATTTTAATGGTTTAACAATGGCAATATAACGATCTACACTGATACAGCATAGATGTAATATTGATACAGTTGAGAAATAAACATCTAACGAATTCCACATATTGCATACGAAAAATCCAAATAGCCATCGTTCGAAAATTTGTACACTAAAATTGAATGTCATTGCAAACATTGCAACCAACATATCGGCAAATGCCAACGAAATCACATAATAATTTGTTATTATCCTGAGTTTACGATGGCGCATCACCGACACAATCACCAATAAATTACCAAATATTGATACAATAATGATTGAACCCATAATAGCAGCTTTTGCAATTAATATGAAATAATCTGTCCATTCTTGGTCGGTTGATGTTGTTATTTGTGTTGTCGATGTACTAAATAATAATGTATCGTTCTCCATAACACAACAATTCCACTAATCATCAACTTGTAAATCTTTTTTTGTATTTATTCTATGTACTGTTTTGAAATTATAATCAATGGTAATGTTGTAGGTAGGTTTAGTAACAACGATGACAATAATAGTTGTTGGTTATCGATTTGATTTACCGCAATATAAATCTTTATATGCTGCAACATTGTTCATTGCTATTTGTTATCAATCCTTTTTTATTGTCAATTCAATTGATAATATCCGATATTGATGGTAACAGTGGTTAATCTGGTGCCGGAAACCAATCTATACAGCACAAATCTGAAATGAGAAAGAAAATTAAAATAATTTTGTTTGAGCTTTAATTTCGTAATAATTTAATCAATTTTCAACTTGAGGAGCGAATCAAAATGCTCAACAATCAATTGCGTGGGTCGTCCGTTATTCAATCAACTCGACATTTCAGCATGACACAAAAATGCTGACATTTAAAAGTATCGTTTGCATCTTCAGCTGTTTAGATTGCTCGGCTAAGTGTATCACTTTGTTTGTCGAATTTCAATGCAATCTTTTTTTGTGATTCGACCCTTATTGTTTGTACCGAATGAATAGTGTATTTTATTCGCTTTTGTCAAACAGCATGCTTGTTGAGTTGAAATTTATTAAGTTAGATGAATTAAAATCTAAATATGAAAAAAACTGTTACTGTATTTTCCCAATTGCTGAAACGGCGTAATATGAGGAAAACAAAGGTTTAAATTTAATAGTATAGAACGAAAAAATTCACAATTTTTCGTTGAAAATTTAGTTAATAATATGAAACAAAGAAATGCGACTAGTTTAGAACAAAACAGGGTTTCACTTGTAATCATAGAAACTCTCCTGAAGCACTTGCTTTTCCATCGGATTAGAGCCCTTTTATGAATGCTTCAGATGAAGATGGCAAGTAAAATCATCTTCTTCATTGATAAAACGCCATCTTATTTTAATGAGATGAGTCCAAGTGATAACATTATTATGTATTAAATATTTAAGGAGGTATCGTTGGAAATTATTCTCTGAAGATTAAAGTCTTGAGAATATTACGGATTATGAGAAAATATTATACGGCAATATATTATAATGAAGTGTATACTTAAAAAAGATCAATAAACAACAATGATACGGTTACAATGACTTTGAAATGATAAAGAGGATAGTGCTGACAATGCATTTACGTTAAAATAAAACAAGGAATATGCGTTACAATAAAGCTTTTGTAACGCTAACGGTACTGGCTAACAGGATAACAAGAGGCTGCTATTGTTTGTAATGTCACATTGCTGAGATGCTTACACGAGATCGCTTCGAGAAAAAGGAACTACACAAGATGAATATGAACACTATCAGTGACTGTTTTGACAAAAAAAAAAACAGACTCTTGAATTTACACAACACAAGAATTCATTTTGTTTCCTTTACTTCCACACTATTTCATTCTCAAATTGAAGTTTTCGTTCAAATCAACTAATTAATTTAGAGAATACATCCCGTTTTTCTTTATGATATGATTACGACTAGCTTCTCTCGTTAATTTAAATTTAAACTGAATCTATAAGAGTTCATAATTTAAAGTCTTTATAAAAGCTTCTTGATAATAATCCTGTTTAACTGCATTCTCCGAGCGAAATTGAATTGGAAATGCAACTAAATAGAATCGTATAAATCATGGATTCGTCTATTTCTCATAGTTTATTTAAATATATTAATTACTTAAACATTTAAGTCTATACATTTAACTCGAGCTTTATTTATAATTTAATACTGCTTGACTTGGATAGCTCATTATTTTATTTTAATGATTCTATCCTATTATTGATTATACTACAAATCAATTCTTATTCTTCTATCTACAAAGCATATAGGGAACGACAATATTAATATTCAATACGTAAAGGCCTCCTTCATTTCCTTTAGATAATTGAAGAAGAAGAAGATGAAGAAGAAGAAGGTAGATTGGTAGACTTGAAAGTGCAACACTCAAAACTCTCTATGTTCGATAATAGTGTATGATATGAATAAAGCAATCAATAGCACTAATAATATATTGATAGGAAGTCGTCTAAAAATAAATAAAAAGAAAACTCTATTGATTAATGTAGATTTTACTTATCTTTCATCATCAACTACAACTTTGACAAACAATTAAGCCACACAAAGTTTCCTAATTAGTGATTTTTACGCGTCAGTTATTAATTGTTCTGGCGATAAATTGTCTACTGGATAAAAAATTGGATCTCATCAACACTGTTTTTTTTTTTTTTTTTTTTGTAAACAGAATCTTTCTAATTATTGTTTTTGTTGCATATCATCTTCACACAGTTCTCATACAAACACATACATGTAAACCTTACATATATACAACAAGAATTTTGTTTGTTATTTGGTTTTATAAAAGAGATATGATAATGCATGTGCAAACTACCGCAATGCGCTAATTTGGGTTAACCTAAACTCTATTTACATGAGAACGGTTACTAGGAATAGGATTGAGTTAAGGTATTCTACAAGGACTATTAGCATTAATGTATCCGTCCTCTGTGGACCATTTTGTTGCTGAATTTGTCAGAGTTGTAAAATAGTTGAACTTATTGTGTAGCTAGTGTACAGTGATGAGCATATAAAAGAGACCAAGTCTTGAGCGTTTTTCGGCTTGTGTGAATCAAGCTGTTTTTCTCGTGCGGGTAAGAAGTATTCTGATAAATATTCATCTTTATATTGAATATCTTTCTTTCCAAAGTCTGATCAGTTTTTACATTGTCACGACCGCCCTCAAAAGCCTGTTTTACACAACCCCAAAAAAGTGATCTCTTTTATATGCTCATCACTGTACATCAGAAATTAAGCTGTACGTACTTGTGTGATTCATTTAGTTTACACTCGTTGAACGTATATACAGTTTTTAATTGGATTCATAACATGCAACAATACTGCATTTTGTCAAGTTCCGTTGAATACGAACGACAGCATTATATTAATCGATACAAATGCCCAATTTATCTACGTTGTTAATAGAAGATCTGGATTAACATGAGATATCTCAATTTAAACAAATACAGTTAGCTCAATACGATATTTTGAAAATAATTCTATAGAATAATTTCAGAGTAGTTTGAAATGTAGCCAAAATTTCTCACTAGCGACAATAAATAAAATAAATATTATTTCCACAATTTCTAATTTAAAACAAACAAAAACTACAAAAAATCTGTTGAATACAAATTTAAATACGTTTGTATGTGTGTGTGTGTGTGTGTGTGTGTGTGTGTGTGTGTGTGTGTGTGTGTGTGTGTGTGTGTGTGTGTGTGTGTGTGTGTGTGTGTGTGTGTATGGTATGGGGGTGGATTTGGCGGCCATTTTTTCGACAATGAACCAAAATCGTTTTGATGCCGAATAAATATGGAATAAAAAATCGCAAATCAATTAAGCCGATTCAATCATATAAAAATCAAACGCCATCATCAATTCTTTTTCCCCTCAATTAATCCAATTTAACAAATTTAGCCCTCGTTTCCATATTTTTATCGATAATACAATTATGTAAAATTGATTAATGAAGATAGATATAGGGTGTACAGCGGTATTTCATCTCGCAGTTGGCCATGTCTCTCATTACGGATCCCCATAGTTTTGTTCAGCCGCTTAAAAAATACGAATCGTAATGGTTTTCTCAATAGATACATGGAAGAAACATTGACCCCGCCCATGTCCCTTCTTTATCAAATCACATGTTTCATGAGTAACAAACAGGGATATCAAATCCACAAAACACATCTGGTTGTTTTGTTTGGTCAAAGTGCTAAGGGTGGATGGTAATATCCGCCATCATTTTTAATTTCTAGTCCACCTACGCTTTCTTTGTCTCTTTCTAACTAATATGGAAGTAGTATAGATGGACGGGACCAATGTTTCTTCCATGTATCTATTGAGAATACCACTAAGGTATATTTCAAATGAAGTATGAATCAAGCTACGACGCTACGTAATCAAATCCATGGCCAATTGTTAGATAAAATACCGTTGTACACCCCGTATATTAAGAATAATAATTTATTAATTAATATTTAAATTGGGCTTAATTGAAATGAAACCGTTTAATGAAATTAAAGTTTCTTAGACCATCGAAAATTTAACCTGAACTTTTCAAATTGAATCCCTCAGTTAATATCAGACAACTAAGCGGCAATAAGCTCTGTTTTAATTAAAATATGGAATTTTTGATGTTGCCGATTAGATTTTATTTATAGAAATCAAGCATCTGTTCAGTCATTAATTTATTTTGATGATGCCCCCACCTAGTTTCATCTTATTTCTCACAAAACAAAATTATATCATGCATATAATTATTGTAAATATTTTATCATAAATATAGAAGAATCCAATTGAAATCGTTAAGTGCACTTGTAGCCCCCCCACATTAAATCTTTGACGACGCAATATAAACGGAATAATTGAAAGGTTCGACCTTTCTGATAGGATGTATACAGTAAACAAACCCTTAGATCGAATTATCTACTTTGTAATTTGTGTTAGAGCTATATCGATTGCTTAAATCGTGTAGTATACATATACTCTTTAATGTTGCTTTCCTCTTTTGTGATAGAACAAAAATAAATGACAATGTGTTGGCAAATAACCAAATGAAATGAATTCAGAGCTGCCATAACCTTGGTTAGATAATGAGGTTTAATTAAAAGAAAAATTGGGTTTGAAAATTGACTTTAGGGACTTTTATAGAATCCTTGTGATGAAGCGAAAGGAAACCATGCTTATCTTGCCTTGAGAATCTGTCTCTTTATTCACACTCTGTTTGTCCTGATCTTTCGTAAGTCATTAAATATTTTTTCTAGATATTTTTATTTCAAAGCCAAATATTTAGTTGATTGTCAATAGTGTATATTGAAATGTGTATAAATGTTGAATTTTTAATGCAAATGTAGATTTTTATCAACAAACAGGCGACAAAATCAAAACGCTGCATAAAGTAGTAAACACTTTATTTACAAAGTTTGACAGGAGTTCAAGGGAGGGATTTGGAGCTTTAGAACTCTTTCAGCTTGCGGCTTACCTGCGGAATGGATCGCTGAAAAATTGTCGACAGCTCAACCAAGCCGATGATGATGATGCCGGTTTCGACTGAAAGAAGAAAATTGTCTATAAGAGATGGGCATTGTACAATTTTATTTCATGTTAATTAGTATCATTATAGTTAGTTATCAATTGTATAATTTTAACATATATCTTGTTCAGGAAACAAAATCAACTACAAATTTTCCATGTTGAAGTTTAGAAAATTTACGAACGCACATTTGAATGAAATTCGCTCGTCTATAAACATCCAAGGTAAATAGAATTCCAAAATGTAAAGTAGTAATTTAGTATTTTTCTCTTTCTATTTTCATTTACTTATTCGTAGTTTTAAAACTTTCCAACACAACAGCAGCAGCAATAGATCTCCACCTTTTTCAGATTACTAGCCGAGCTCGCCAATTCCGCCTTCGTTTTCTCATTTTAACTCGACTTTTTCCTCTCGCTAAAGAACTATCTAAAATTTCCTCAATTTTTAACAAAGACCTTGAATGTCCTGCCAATTTATTTATGTCATTGCAAGATTTTCCTACAGTTATAAATAGCTAAATGTGGCGTTATAAAATAAATTGACCTGCCATTTGGCTATTACAACATTTTTGATGCCATTAGTCAATTGTTATGAACGAAATTTTCCACATATATGAAAAAAACGCATTTATTTGTATTTTGAAAACATCACAAATATGAACAAATCATTTTACGAGCCTGTTATGACGGTCAAGGATTCGATAAAGTCATCGAATAAATTCCACAAGAAGCAAAATAAAATTTTCCCATGGAAATTGTCGGACAACAATTTATAAAAATTGTATGAGGCAGCTGTAGAAATAAATGGAACTGATGATATTTCATAAAAAGCAATTAAGGTTGTCGAATAAATAGAAATAAATTGAGCTTGACCCACTTAAATGCTGCCACAGCACAACCTTCATTGTTCTGTATTGTGTCACGCGTCCTCTTAATTGTAAGAACCAACATACATAGGGAATTGTAGCCAAATTTTTGTGTGATTTATGATGAAGAAAATGTGGAACTTGAAAATTAATTACCAACGAATTAGAAGAATTAAATAATTTAAACCAACACGTGCAAGGGATTCATATTAGTTTTCACAAATTGTAATTTTTTTTTTTGTAATTTAGAATGATGTAACATCTGCACCATTTGATTTGGAAACTTTTATTGAATTAGGAAGACTCGTAAAATTCTTTTTCTTGTATTGATGCTTTTAAGTATTCTTCAACACTGGTCGATCATACTTAAAATTTGATAAATATGACTCTTAACACATACAGAAATTGATATTTTTATGCTTCTTGAAGTTTTTTTTAGTAGGATTATTTTACAATATTAACAAATAAGTGTGGCATTGGATGTGTAGTTATGACGCCTCCACAAATTTCGTTTAAAAATAAATAATTTGGCCACTGTCAGCGTATTTGTGAAGCGCACAATATTACAAGCATGATAAAATATTAAAAATTAGCTTTCATCAGCGGAAAATTGATGAAATCTAAGGAAGTCTATTACTTTTTTTTATTATTACTAACATCATATTGCGGTAGCTTTAAAGGTGTTTTTTTTGTACATTAACGAAGCCTCATATAATATTGCAATAAGGTTTACAAATGTTTCCGTGATAAACATTCTTGCTTTTATTAAAATAAACGTTGTAAACGTATTTTATTTCAATTTATTTGAAAACGACGGATATATTCATAAAACCTCCAATTATAAAACAGAAACATCTGCAATGCACTCGAATTTACTTAAAACACAACCCTAAACAACATTAGTTTTCCATAAATGCGAACATATATAGTCGACATTCAATTGTAAAGTTTTCCAAAGCTAATCTCATGATTACAACCATGAATTGGAATCCTTTTGCTTTTATAGAAAAGCTTGGATTTGAAGCAATTCCAATCCCTAATGGCCTAAATACTGGCCCGCCCACTGTTGGCTGGATAGTGCAGGGCTTTAGAAATCCTATGAGGATATAACAGGGTCAGAAACGGCAGATTTATTGCTAACCGTATCATAGACGAAATAATGCGCTTTTAAAAATATTGTTTCCTTTATATCGACAAAACATGAATATAACCCGTTAGTTGTCTATATTTATTTTATCGCTTTTATTAATGTAGTTTGCTTTAATAAAACTCATTTGTCATAAAAATGGTTAATACTTTGGTGCATAAATAAGCCAAATTTGAGGGGTGGACTCTGAAAACGCACTGGGATTGCGAGGTTTGAAGCGTATAATCCTTCATTTTTCACCATTATGAACGAAGTTTATCCGTGTTTTCACACAGATTATCTTGCACCGAAAATTCGGTTTCTGTGTACCTATTAGTGAGTAACATTACTCAACTGTTGTAATATCCGATGGGTTAAATTATTCTGATTGTTTGGAAATTTCAACAAAGTCCCAATATTTTTTGTATAAGAACGCCAGCATTACGGTGTTTGGAGCAGAGCTGTGGAATCAAAGGAGGAAAAATTCGACCCAAACTCCGACTCCGGTTCCATTTATTATCTATCCATGATTGACTCACTAACATTTGTAAAGTTTGATGAAAGTTATCGATAAACATTGTGAAATTTGAAAAAAGTTTGAAAAGAAAAAGCAATGTTAACAGCTATCGTGACAGGCGCTCCTCTAATCGGAAAATATGCATAAAAAAACATTAAAAGCCAATATATACTTTGTAGAAGACTGTTTTTGTATGTAGTTAACTTTGTTTGATGCCTGTCTACAGTTGATATACTTCCAATTTTTTATAGTCACAATTTAAATGTAAAACTAAAGTCAGAACATATTTTCCGACTCCGATCCCTGCTATCAATTTAAACTAAAGCTGGCCTAATTAAAATAGCTTAGAAGGGTAGAAAAGCCAACATCTAGCCATTTTTGCCATATTAGTTTTTAGTTTAATATAGTAGGACAAATTTATAATATTGCTAAAGTTATGAAGACATCTATTTAAAGGGAGATCAAAATTACAACTTTATTGCTTTAATTAAAAATAAGTTAGAAACATTCTCTTGAAAATGATACGCATAGTATAGTAGGGTAATAGTAATCTTCTAGGATTTTTCTTGAAATACTTCCCCGAATGAAATATAAATAACCATAAAATAAAATGAACTTTTTGAAGAAGTTTCTCATAAAAGTATCACAAAGTAATTCCCCCACACAGAAAAAGAACGTATAACAATGGACTTTTATGAAGGAGTTTATTGTAATATCTTTTATATTAATTGGAATAGAATCTCGTTTATAATAAATTGAATAGAAATTTTCCTTCTCATTACAAACGTATTCAATTCAATTATTATTATTAAAATTGGAACAATTTTCTTTTCTCCTAAAATCAACGTTGAAATGTTTGTTCTTCATCGATTACAATAGGGGAAATGTTCCATTTATGACACGATAGGTAAATGAAACGGTTTATTCTACCATCCAAACAGATATCATCCATTATGCCAATTTAAACGATTCACCTATCCTTTCGTCATTTCATTAATGATATCGCTTTGACAATCGCTTTGTTAGCATTTTACCCCGTTTTGTTCTCACCCACATCCACCCACTATTACACACAGCCAACTTACAGTATTATTCATTAATGTTAAAATTAATTGATTCGATAACATCCGCCTGTCTTTATTATCCCGAATCCACATAAGCATTCTAGTTAAATCTTATGGTTCTCTGTGTATATCAAAAACGTGATTTTTTCGGCTATTTATTCAACAATTTCGTACAATAAGCGGAAACAACCATGAATTTGTACAATTTTAAGCTAATTTGTAAACTTTTGTTGTAAAATGAAAATTGACGTGTTTTAAGTAACTTTTACCAACCATAATTTCTCTCTTCTGTTTCCATAAATATGCAGGCTTGTATGAAAACTTCCTCTTATTTAATCATATTTACAAGATCCGTTATATTTAATTTTGATCATCTTCGACTTTAAACAGTTTATAAACGTGCATTTGAAGAACTTTTAATTTGTTATTATTTGAGGAATTACAAAATAAATACAATTTGTAAACGAATTTTTGGTATGGCTTGATATTTGATGAGACTACAGGGAACGTTAAAGCCAAGATGGATTAATTTAGGTGTAATAGCGGCAGAAGGAAAGTTTATGAGCTATTTAGTTTGAATGTGTTGCGTAAAACCGCATATTTGACCAAAATGGAAGAATGTATCGATAGATCAGAACTTTCCTAACTTATCATATTAAATTATATCAACAAAAAATAATACTACGGATGAGTCACTTAATTAAATATAATTATTGTTAATCTGTAAACAATCTAATTAAGTCGCTATTATTAACATTTCTATTTATATAATTAATGTTGGATGATTAAATATTCAAAGTATCGTCTCATCAATGACTGTTGTTTAAATTTAAAATAACAGTTGCATTACGTTTATAATAATCAACGATTTATTATTCTTTATTTATATTTTTAATTATTCTTCTGGATTTTGTTTGTTTTGATTCAATCAAATTCATGAATTTTTATTTTATAAATAAATATAATCGATTGTAAGTACTTATAAAATAATAAATCTTCTTTAATAATGAGATTTCAACCTATCATTAAAAATATAGTAGCGAATTCTTCTAAAGTTAATCCATGAAAAATTAATAAAAACAGACCACTCTTGAGTTTTACATTTAAGGCCCGGTTGTTCCAACCTCGTTTAACATACGTTTAAGTTTAAACGACGTTTAACAGAAAAATTGAGTTGTATCAAGTGCGTTTAAGATTAAACTGACGTTTAAACGTCGATTACGTTCAAGTTAGTTTAAAGCTAACCTTAGTTTTCTGGCTATACCTAACGTGTGTTCTGTTTATAAAATTTTAATTAAAAATGAACAATTATTGGACGACGATGAATTTATACAATTAGATAATTGAACTTTATGTACGTCCAAGAGCCTTAAATACTTTTAAAACACGGATAAATGATGTGGATGATAAACAATTAAAAGATAGATTTGGCTTTTCAAAGACCGTAGTTTAATTAATTGCAGACGAAATCCCCCCCACACACCCCAAAATTTTCCAAGTATGCTATCAACTCCAGGGCTGATGCAAAAAGATGGGTGAAGCGGAGTGGCACCAAATGAACTTTTTAGTGTAACTTTTTATTTTTTTTTTTTGTATTTTTAATAGTCCATTTTACACTATTTGTTAATTTAATGGTCATTTATTTTTCCCTTGATATTTCCGTTTGTAATTGGGGGTTCGCCAATAAATATTGTCCGTTGAGCTCTCGTTCGCTCTCGATACGCGTACTATAACACTACATTTTGTGTCAACAGGCTCCATTTTATAATAATTTAGGGATTTTCTTATAATCTTAGTACCAACTTTACTTTAAACTCGTTTAGTAAAACGTTATCTACAAAGTCGTGGTACAACGCTCATTGATTTGAATGAAGTTTAAATTTTGAACTTCGTTTACTTAAACGCCAGTTAAACGATATTTGGAACAATCGGGTCTAAGAGACAAGAAGTAATCGTTATGAAATTTTCATTAAATTGTCTTGTCCTTTAAAAATCCACCATTGCCGATAATAACACAAAGATCAATAAATGTGGAACGAAGGTAAACAATTTTAAAAAATATTGCATTATTGTAATTATTTTAAGATGTTTTAGGGCCGATTTCTCTTTAAGCCTAATAAACAGTTAAATCGTTGCCATGATTATAAAAATCTATGACTTATTTGTTGGTTAAAATTAAATAGACGTTGGTGAAATCGATTCTTAATCACATTAATTTTCGGATATTTCTTTATTTCGCTATTTTCATTATGATGACTAATAGCGTTTGTAGGTGCATTGGAAGAATGGAAATTGCAGTATGGAAACGATGATATATTGTGATATGATAAAGTAAGAACGGGGGCTTGTAGAAAAGAGAAGATTTTCTATATAGAGTAGATGATTTAGGGATATCAGTCTGATAAAGGAGTCTTACCAATACGACTTTTTATTCTTGCTCCATCTCTATCGTTTCCAATATTATTGCTCCAATATTATCGACAATAAAACGTGTCTATTAGAAATTGCACCGATTACACAGGTATAGAATCGTGACTGTTCCGGTATAGCCTTGACTGCAACATTCAACTTACATCATATCCGTCCCCGGAATCAATTCAAAACAATACACGTATTTCTAACAAAACAAAACAAAAAATTAGAAATTCGTTTAGTTGTTTAGTTATCAAATAGTTATAAGAACAATGATAATAAATTGTTGACGTACTAGGGAAAATTACTAGTTGATTATTACAATTAAAAATAGTATACAAATTATCGCATTCCTCTACAATCTTAATTCCATGAATAATAAGTTGAATTGAATTCTTGCAAACGATTAATCAGAAAGTCTTCGCCCTGTGAAACTTATTCTGACATCATTCACTAATTGGATCCTTACGGTTGCTGTTATCATTTTAAACAGTGTGACATGTTTATGGTATCCTTTATGATTTAATAAGAGTGTTTCAACCTAATTTTCCGGTCTGCAAAACCCACCAATACAATTTATAAATGTATGTAGTTTTCTTGAAGTCTTGAAGTAATCAATAGTTGTTTCAAGAGTTTTATTTCAAACAAACTTTCAATGTAATTTCGTCAAGACATATACAAAGTAAGCTCGCAACTTTTTTCGTTGTCAATTACTTTTATCTGTTGAGATAATAGAAAAAAACGAGAAAATATAACAATTTTTTTTGGAATGGTAACGACAATCTACCAAAAGTCAAGTTTAACAAATTGCCTGAAGTCATTAAAGTTTTTTTTTTTTTCATTTTACTGAATTTATAATCCACATCTAATGACTTTAATCCTTTGTGGCACGTTCGACTTTTTTGTTTACCGATAATGAGTTTTTTCTTCTGTTCAACAAACTCATAACGATCTTCTCAAATGACTATTTCTGATATGAAATTCTGCACGATTAAATTCTTTATGAAATTCTAAGGTCTTATCTTTAATTAAACGTTCGGACACCGACAGTTCTCTATAGAGAACATCATTGGAGCGCACAATTTATCTGATTTCTATACCCTTTTTTAAAAATTTACAAACTTTTTTAATATTAAGTTATCAATACTTTGACATAATTGGCACAAAACTTGTTCAAATTTAGTAACAGAAGAATGAAAAATTGATGGAAAATAATGTAGGACGACAGACCACTGAAGGGTGACCGTTTTGCAATAAATTGACATAAGGAATTGATTGAATCCGTTTTTTAGGGTAAATCAAAAATAAACTACCGATTGGAGTATTACGCTAGATTAGCCAGCCGTCAATCATGCTTGGTATAAGGTATAAGCTTAAAAATAATCTTTCTCACACTTGTACGCTTATCTTTAAATTTATTACTTCTAATAGGTCGCTCCCGGAACTAGGATATTCAAGAGAAATCATCGCCCTATAGAAAATTCTGTGTAAAAATTCTCTTTTAATACGAAGACGCTTAAAAATGTATTAATTAAAGCTTGTCTATTGCACAAACTTTGTTTTTCGACCTTCTCTTAAACAATTCTAATTAAATACTGTTCATTTTTTCTCTATATTATTAGTATTGTTATTATTTCAATTAAATCAACCGACAAAATTCCTCGTCAAAATTATAATTAAACTAATAGAAACGATCAAAAATTATTTGGGTTCATGGTCGACTATTATATCAAATATTAAATTACTGATACGTAAACAATAAACAATACGAAAACACTATTTATTTCAATCAACAATTCTATTAAAACAAATATACCACGTATCAACGCAATAGTGCACCCAGGGGGTTCAAGCCGGAAACCGAAAACCGTTTTTTTTCGGTTCAAGCATGCCACTTAATACGGTCTCTTTCTCTTTTTATTTCCCCATTCACCTCCTAGGATCGAAATTCCTTTTCTTTGTCGTTTGTGAGGGAAATTCTGGGGGTTGAGTTTACCTCTGCAAATTCAGCTCTTCTTAAAATATCTCAGTAAAGACTCAATATTTTTTTGTAGCTTAAAACCTAGCCAATACAGATTCACTAGGGATTTCAAAAAGTAAGCCGAGTTTGCATCCCTTATTGAGTGCTACAGTTATACATGATTATATGCCATTTTTTTATGATTTTGAAAATTCTTCTACTAATAGAATATTACAAAATAAGACTCCTGTTTAAGGATTTATCTGTAAATAAAATAATTACCCTGTAAATATGTCTTAGGGGTTGTATCATTTGGGGAGAAATTTAAAAATTTGAAAATTAATCATTTAAAACTAAACCGTTATGAACTGTTATGTTGGCAGGAACAAAAACCGGAACCGAACCGATACTATTTTTGTATAATTATACCGGAACGAAAACCGAAACAAAAAAAATAATGGTTCGAAGCCCTAAGTGCACCCGATTCAGAACCGCAAGGTCCTTTTAGAAAACAGTCTAGAATTAAGCAAGGATCCAAATTATCCGGATAGTTTCAATAAAATCTTCATTGCTAAATCATTATTTGTTACACTGTAAATCTTCAAATACTGGACTTGATGTGATCATAAACAGATAATGCAATAAATCGAAATGGACAGTTTACGATGTTCAAATACTCTTGTGGATTACGATATTGGATGATGACTGGATATATTGGCAATGTTTACATTACAAGACGTTTGTTTGATCAAATTTTAAACGAGACCCATGTTGACTACCCGTTTACTAATTTACTCGATTATTTAAGTCTTTCTCTAGGGACATGCGAGAAAACCAAACATATTTACTTTTCTGTATCGCTACAATACAAATCCGAAGATTAATGAGAAATTATATGTTTGAAGTCTTGCCTTGCAAATCCTGTACTTGTAACTGTAAGGTCTTTTGTACACTCATCATTAAACCTACTATGCGTTAATTATCTTTTCTTAAGAGTCCTGTATCTTTGATAAAATCCACCACTGAATTTGAGAGAGTATTTCTTATTTCTTGCAAAGAAAATGATCTACCGCGTAACTCAGATGATCTCCGGTAAATTCTCCCCTTCTTTTTAATACGGTCTTTATCATACCTCTAATGAGTGGACACACGATATTTATCATAATAAACACCTTTTCATTAGGTACAGATAGTGTTCGTAATTGTAACAATTAGATTCAATCATTAATGAAGATGATGTAGAAAACATCCTAGTTTTCATACGAACTTATTAAACAAAGCAAAACAACAATTTAATGAAATAAAACAAGAAAAAAACGTTAAATAGATTAGCCCTTGATGGAATTAAATCATCTGGTATAATTAAAACAATTTTTTATATTGTATACACCACATTCACATAAAAAAGAAAAATTATCATTATGTGCTAATTTTCTACAATTCTTTAATAATCCAATAAAATTTTATTATTAGTAACTTAACAAGTATTGAACAAAAAACACAAAACAAAACTAAACAACAAGTAATTATATAACGTAGAACAACAAGTAATTCATTATTTTATGAAAAAAATCCATTGAAAAAATTACGATTGTAAACATAAGAAAGTAATTTAGTCTAATTTTGTTGTTGTTAATTTTAAATTAAAGCTCCATTTCAGGCGGCGTAATTTTGTTTTTAGCCTGTTATTATTAAAGTTGTAATAATAAAGCTCGTTTGTATTACACAATTATAATAAAACGTTTATATTTCGAAATAGAACATTGTAGTTTTTGGTAAGAGTTGACAATTTTTTTGATATCAATCATTAATAAGCATTAATTTCATTTTCAAGCAAGTATTCTAATGAGATGTGTGTATTTATTTGTATTTTCCCAAGCGGATATCCTCAATTATTCGTTTTTATAATGAAACCTTTATAATGAAGATGTAATCGGAAAAAAAAACGTAAAATAAATAAACTTTGTCTCCATTTATGTAATATAACAATACGATGAGTAGTTTTACCTGTAGAATTATGTAAAGCTTGTAATTAAGCGTAATTGAATAAATTATCATTCAATAAATTTGTATTTTAACACATGTGTGAAGAGATTTTTTTATTTTCGTTAATCAAGGTTATTTATTTTGTTTAAAATAGACATATCAAATCCATTATCTTGAGTGAATTGTTGAGTTTGGTAAATAATGTGCTCTTTGACTCTATAATTGTGTCCATGTCATGTACTCGATGATGATGATGATGATAATAAAACATTTTTTTTGAACGTCTAGGTCAAAGGTCTTCACTTTAACCCTGTTCTCAAGCAAATTCTAAAGGATTATAGTGGCGGTATTCTCAATAGGAGTGCAAAAAAATACACAGAAAAAATTGAGATCCTCTCGTATTTTATAGGGAAATCTTGGTGAAAATCTCAAATAATTCCGGGTTTTCTCATAGGAATACATGCAAAATCCATGATAATATCATTTTGTTGTCTCCGATTATGCGTCTTTTTTGTCTATTGTGTGTGATTTGGAATAGGTTGTAAAATCAGATCATTATTTTCGTTTTGAACTGGACTTTGTTGCTTTTAAAACTGTAATTTTTACAATGATAGTAGGAACAAGTCAAAATTTACTTATTTATGGGGCATGATATTGAATCAAGTTCGCTTCTGTTTGAAATTGGCAATCGTCCATTGAATTTTTCTACTCCAATAAACAGAAAATTGATTGTATAGTAAAGACAATAAAGCAAAATAAATGTTTGTAAAACACAAATAATCTGTTCTATTGTTAGTTTTAATTTTTCTAATTGAAAAATGATGTTAACAGCATTTTCATCTAACAAACCATAGAAATAATATTTGAGATAACAATTGTGTTATCAATATACAAGTTGACCTGATTTCTTTGATCGTGAAACAGAAAAAAACTTTATTCCTTCAATTATACTTCACTTAAATCATTTTGGGTGACTTGACGACAATATTTTTATAAGACAATAATCAACTCGTGTCGTTGTTTCATGAGAATTATTGCTGTTGAGTTGTTAATCTCTAGCTTTTTCAATTACAATTTGAAGCTCGTTTATGGAAGGGTTAAGTCCAACATACATAGATAAGAATTAAGTAAAATTAATTTTAAATGTTTATTAATAAATGTCCCAGTTTCACTTGCTTTAAAAATAACTTCCCGGTCTTATTTTACGTTGATAAATTCCATTTAAATTAATTGAGAAGAGAAGTAAATGAAACGGATAGGCGCGACCATTTAAGTCATAGTCAGATGGACTTTAATAATAGATCCTCAAGTAAATTGAGAATATTTTAAAATTGTAATATACCAATTTAAATGTAAATTTAAACGAAATTATAGTTTCAATGGAACAATTTCTCATCATCATCATCAAGAACAACAACATCAATCAGACAAATAATGATAATGATGATACCACGCGGAGTTGGAATAATATACAATTATTATGTGTATGTGGAATATGTTGATAGTATAAGGGTGATTATCTGATTATAATGATAATGACGATAGTACGCCAACTTGTTACCTTTATCTTTATCATAAACTTTATATTATAGCGAAGGCTGCATTTTGAGAAATATCATTGTTATTAAATATCAGTTAAATTGGCTGAAAATTATGATTATATTAATGTGAAGCTGTATAGAAAATTTAAAGAAAATGTAATGGAAAAACACCAAAGAAGCCAAGCTATCGATTTTATATTTATTTATTTACTAAAACAAACAGTTCATATTGTAAATTTTAAATATTTATAAGTTGGAATACCGTTGAAAATTGATGAGTAAATTGAAAGTTTGATAAGAATTTTATTGACTGACTGAAAGACAAATATATAAAAGCAATTCAATCAATCATTGGTAGGTATACATAGAGAATTTTCACGATTTCTATCATATAGGTATATGATAATTTCACGTTTTTTACCCTCTCAATTCTTCTAATTAAACAATCAATTTCCTGGAAACTTCTTCAACTGTAAATACCAAATATTTTGATTTCTACTTTAAAATGATTAAAATTTTATTATCAAAACGAAATGTAGAGAATTGTATTTTAATTATATCAATATTTACTGTAGTAAATTTGACGATTTCCGTATACAACAATAAACAAAATCGTATAAATAATTGATTAGTATATTGAAAGATTAGTTTATATTATTAGAAAATACAGTACATAAATTTTACCAGTAAGCATGTAAATCAATGTGTCGAAATTTCCTACTTTTAGAATCATTCAAAGAAAGAAATCTATCAAAAATGGAATTATACAAATGCACAAATATACTGAGGTGGCAATTTGGACTAGAAACACCTTCTTTTCCAAGAATTTCATCATTATTATCTCTTATTTGGAAGGTAAAGACTGAGAGACGTTCTTGTACGAATCCTTACTTGTACCAATGATAGTTGTAAGTTTACAGTTTTCTATGTACAGGACTGGCGATAGCAACTACAAACACTGGAAGATTGTGTGAATGAAAAGGGAAAATCGTCATATTTCCCAATATTTCTACGTCAGAAATTTTGTATAAGTATTATTACAGTTTTATTACAATCTAAGAGATATAAAATTATGAAATTTCCTTGTGAAATTAATCACCTGGCACCCTCAAGAGCCGTTGATATACTTTTAAGTATTCAATACCGAAATAGAGATATAACATTTTGAATTATGTGTGGAATTTTTGGCGATATTGAAGGTATGCTGAATAACCGATAGGTTTTTTTATTAATGGAAAATCACCTGGTTTTCCAGGTGATAGAAAAAAGATCGCACCTTTTTTGATGTTCCTTCAATATCTACAATTTACAATATCAAACATAACATAGAGTTGTTTTTACTTTCAATTGAAAATGAGAAAATATAATAGCGCTATAAAAGCGAAATAACAAATATAAATAAATAAGACCTTGGTAAACGTATTAAAATAAAAAAGGAAATTTGTTTGGAAAATGAAAAGAACTTTACTAATTTGAGTAAATTTGAAATTATTAATTATAAATACGGAAGTAGGTATTTTAAGAGTAAACAAAAAAAAAACCTTTGAGAAAAAGGAAAATATAAATTATTCATATACAAAATGAACGTTAAATTAAATCAAAGTAATTTAAAAATTTACTCTTGAGCAAAATATTAAATTTTTATACGTTAACTACGTAATTAGTTTAAGATTTATAATTTGATATAATGTTGATAAAATGGCCCAATTTGATTTATTTTCAAATATCAATTTTTATCTCCTTAAGAATAAACGCCCTCAAGAGCAATTCCATCTTCACGTTAATTTTCTAATATCAATCTTGTTACTGCATCTTATCCTGTTCAAACACACGTACAATAATCAAGCTTGAACTGGGTTTGATCACAACTGTCTTATTCTACAATTTTTGGAAATTTTATACAGATCATTATGATCTATATGAATTTTATCTAAATTACATTCATATAAGATGAAAACTTTATAAAGCTGGATAAGATTAAACTTGATAATCATTTAAAGTAATGTTTACATGCGCTTAGTTGTTTCTACAGTAATTTTCAGAGTTTAAATTATAATTCTGTATAATGGTATCGTCTTTTTTGTGTTCCTTTACTACGCTATAAGTTTCTGAATATCAGATTTCCGGTACGGAAGAATTATAAGAGAAAAACCTTCATCGTGTTTCTCATTTTTTTTTTTTTCGTACGACTATTATGTATCAAAGAAGCCTGTCATTTTGACGGTATAAATCAGAAATATGATTGCAAAAAGAAAGAAAAAAGATGAACAAAAGCTTTACTTTCTCCTTTGATAATTTATGTGAAGTTGATAAAGTTCGTTAAATGGTTAAACGGTGCGTAATTAAAATAATGTAAATCATGGTACATCTTGATTGTTTGAACAAAGAAAGTGTCTGGATGGAATATAGCTAAAGAACGTAGACAATAAGAATGATGAGTTTTTATTTCTTTCTTAAAATTATTCCAATTTGTCTTCTATACGTTTATTTTTTTGTTTTGTTTTTATACATTACACTTTTTCTGACATGTTCGACTTGGATATAAACGCAAGAAAACCGACAATAACGAAGGAATTTAACTTTTGCAAAAGTAGCAATTCATCTCTTGTACCTGAGACAAAAAAACACCATCATCCGATCGTTTATTTTTTAAGACTATGCCTTACGAAATGATATTTTGGTCTGAAAGAAACTCCAAGTTTCAGGCTCGTATTCTGTAACTAGTTCAAGATTGCCTCTATCCACAGCGTCTGCTTATAAGTGAAAGTTACAATTATAGTTACCAACGCTTGTACTATTCGTTGTGCTAAAATAAGATACTTGATGAAAAGTTTTGAAGACGATCGCCATCATTATCGTCTATAAGATGACTGAATACAGATAGTTGCGCTGTAATTTCAATTTTTTTTCAACCAATTGTTAATCTTGTCGATTCTTTACGAATAGTAATAGTTGACTCAAATATTGGAAAGAATAAATTTGTCGTGAGTGAATTTAGTTAACTTTAATGTTAATGATGATTATCTCGCTTATTTTTGATATCCAAGATACAGAATTCGAGCCAATTTGTTAAATTTCGGGCAGCAAAATGATTTGTAGTATAAACGAATATAAGCAAAAAGTTTCTATTATATAAATTTGAAACTTGTGTTAACAAAATAAGACAAAATAGTAAAGACTCTCCGTTTCCATTATGGTAGCGAACTTTACAAATGGTGGAGGAGAAGGACCACTTTCTTACCCTTTGGCGATCTTCTGCAACCACTTCTAAACGAGTCTCCAAGTTAAATTCCCTTGGCGTGATCTCGAATGGTTTGACTAGAAATTCTAAATTTACCTGTTTTAAATATTGAGAATATTCAAAATCTTAGTTTAGAGCTTCTATTTTAGGCCAGTCTAAGGGCGGGTAGGTCTGTGCTTTCAAGTTTCGCTGCTTATTTTGCATCTAACGGCCGATAATTTTCGAGTCTTTTCTGTTTCAAAATCGAAAATCGCTAAGTTAAATAGTTCTATGTCTACTAAACAAACAGGTGAGCTTGGGAAATAGAATTATTCTAGAAAAAATAACGATACAATCAAATAACAGACCGGAAAGCCTGGAAATAGACTGATTACAACAACAATAACAACGACACAAAAAAAATAAAACAATCATAATAATAGTATTGAAAAACATATGGCAGGACTGTAACCGAAATAGAATGAGAACATGAATTATAAGTTAACAAAAAAAAAAGGGGGAAATAGAAGCAATTCAAGTTCATGAAATTTGATAAAGATAAAATACAGCCTTGCACAAAATTATAATAAACTTGGCTATTTCCTGATAATTTTCTACACGTCTTATCGCTAAATTTTTGTGTTTGTATTGTTTTTGATACAATCGAAGAATGATTAAATAAAAAAGTTTATTAAATTGCAATTTTTTAAAATATTTAACAAAGCAATAAGCGTTTATGTACTTGGTTTCCAATTTTACACAGATAATTACAATAAAATTTTATGTGTTTTCCAAAGAAACTGTTAAGATGCGATATTAAAATGTTTTTATCGTTTTATTGAGCACTGCATCTCTTAACTTAACACACACATATCCTATCTTGTTCATAATTATTATTTAATAGAATTTTTATAGTATATTATCAATCAATTTTATAATTGATGTTCCGATAATACGGTAACGTATTATCCGAATAAGTTTAAACTTATTTTATGTATGTAAACATCATAATAATAACTGACAAGCTGAGAGATTGACTGATCATTACATAATACTAGATGGAATTAATCACTTTAATAAAACAAGAACCATGATATATATATGTATATTATATACATATACATATACACAGGATGAATACTAATATATGAGCCCCATTCATAAAGTTATAGTCGTTATAATTCAATAATAATGATGATATTATTAGCAGTAATAAACCGTTTCGTTATTATACTAAATAGAACTATAGATGTATTATAAGCACTACTATTTAGTTATATTTTGAAGATTTCCAACAATAGCGCTTATTATCATCATTATCAAAATTATTACAGTTTATATTTTTAACATTACAATAAATACCCTTGAACTTTACACAATCAATTAATTGCAGTTATTAAAATGTAATAAACGTGACATGACGGTAATATTTTTTTCTAAATTCCACTCTAATGTAATCCACTGAGGTGATTATTTGGGGAGTTGTTTATTACGAAAAAAACATCATTAAGTTTTATAACAAAATTTCTATAAACACTGAGAAACGAGTCTTTATTCACTAACTAGATTTGAGATTGTTCAATCTGCGTTATTACAACGATATGGAACAATCAAAATGTAATTTATGTACATAATTATTGTTTCTATTATTGTACGAATACTGAACAATCTCCACACAATTGGCATGTTTACTATATTAATAACAACAACAAAATTTCCATGTAATGTTATGTTAAGAGAAAAATCGTTAAACTTTAACGAACTAATTCGGAGTAAGTGTTTCAAATTTGGAACGTGTTCAAATCGTCCATCAATACCGATAATGCACATTATTTGAATTGAATACTTTTAATATTGAAACTGAATGTGTATTTTCTCTAACCAGTTCTAATTTTCTTTGATAAATAAATACGCACAAGAGCGGAATTGGAAAAGCCGATTGAATTTTTCCACTGCATTGTTAAGCAGAGGCGGAAACGTACCTACACTGTCAAACAAAAGAATTTTTCTTTAAATGAAACGTTTATTGGATTTTTTTTTTGAAAATAATACAACTATGCTGATTATTTTTACAGAGATGGAAAACACAAAGATGAATTCTTAAATTTCTTCTACACGCCTTTATGGAATCGTTTCATATTATTTTTTCCCCAAGTATATCTGATTTCAAATTAAGTAATTTTTGTTCAATCATATCCTATTACGTTGCGTTTATCCCTTTTTATTGTTAAGTCAAGTTGATCGTTGTTGAAGTGGTCAGAATACCGAATTGTCAATTTGAGAAACAGTCAATTCGTTTCGAAGAAGTGCTTGTCTAAATTGTGATAATGATATCAAGAAAATCAGTAGATAAATAAAGTTCTGTACTTCTCGATTTCTTTCTAGTTGTTTTGAGAGGTAGACAAGTGGAAGATTAATTAATAAATTTCAATTATTTTATGTGTTATTGTATTATGTAAATAATCGATTTAATTAGTAGTGTTAACATTTTAAATAATTGAATTAAAGTATAAATTTTCATTATTAATGATTTTGAGTTTTCTATTAATTAAAACTAGATTGGAATAAAACTTTAAATCTCAAAGTAATTGAGAAATTTCTCTAACAAAAGTTGAAGAGTATTCTCTATTCAACAACTATATTTCCATTGAAAGGAAGGAAATTAATATAAACTTCCTAATTTAAAGATTTTGCTGATATTAAATATCAACATTACAGATATAATGTTGATTTTACTTCTCTTCTCCACTCATAATAGTAGAATTAATTTGAAATAGACTTTACAGAACTTCAACTAGAGTATATAAACTCCTTATACATATATTGTTGTGAATATTCAATAGATTTGCGTTTTCAGTATCTCCATGAATTGATATTTAAGACTCTTTAACATCGTTTCTCTGTTAAGAAACTAAAACGCAGTCTCAGCTCCCCTGCTATACAGGGATGAAAATCTAAATGTATACGATTCATGTGAAACCCCTATTAGTTGACGAGCGATTTGTTAATTGTACTTTAAGGATTTGTAGCGTAATCCCCAGGGAATATTTAAGCGAAAGCAGGATTGCGTTGCTCATTGGGAAGTCAGCGAAAAAAGGACTTTTTTCGGAAATGTCGAAATTTTCACTAGTCAGTTATTCACGTAAATTGACTCAGAATGACTAGAGGATCTTCGTAAAATTGATTTTTTTTCGTATTTGCACTGTATCTTGAAAAAAAAATGGAACATTATTCTCGTACATCGATCGTAAAAATGAAAAAGTTAATTATTCGCCTCATCACCTACTTGCTGTTCTATTTTTATCTTAAAAAGTCAATGTGTTGGTGTTATCGTATTTGTTTACTAAAGAAAGAAATCCTTGACACTCAATACTATAAACAAATAAATTATATGTGACTTAAACACATTTCAATTGAATTGTAAATCTGAAAAATTGTAATATCGAGGTACATCGTGGTACCGTCATGGGTTGGAAATAATAATGAGCTACGAGGTTCTACTTTTGCTTAAATGTTCTCTGGGGACCACCCTACAAATCCTGAAAATATTATTCGAATCGCTGGCCAACAATAGGAGTTTCACATTCATTTGGATTTTCACCTCTGTATTTATAGTTTTGTTGAAATTTGTACTTTTTATTGTTATTCTCTCGCTTGTCAAAATGACAGGAATACAAAAATAAAAGCGATGAGATCAAATTTTCCATTTCCGGTTAACTCAGAGCTTACAATGGCAAATAGAATTGTTTTCATGCAACGATATTAGAATTACTTCTATTACAACACGAGTTGTAATCAATACGAGTACATGTTATGGTTAAATGAAAATCTATATCGTAATACTAATGAGTGTTATCAATTATTGAGACCATCAGCATTTGTTGAGACTTTTTCGAAGTAATTTAAGTTGCAGCTCTATGAACGTGGTACAAAATCCATCCGTGCGGACATACTGATCAACGTTTATTGTGAATGGTAATTGAATCAAGATAATTCCTGGAAGATATTTACTTAACAGGACACAGGTGTTGTTGTAGAATATAATGCACTAGACATCATATCGCATGAATAACACTGCAGGCAATTTGAAGTTTTGAAAATGTTACGGTCATAGATCATATTTCATTTGGTTAAAATTATTGGAACTTGCAATTGCATTTTTTTTAAAAAATACCGTATATAAAGTACGACTCGAAAATCATTTATCCTACAGGGTACAATAACTTTTGTTCGTTTATTTGAAAATATCTAACCCGGTCCTTAAATTGTAGTGAAAATATTAAAAAAAAAATCGATACTATTGTGGAAAATTTTTGTAATTTATTGAAAGTAATTCGTTCCATTTTCAGAATTCAAAATAGCAAGCATTTTTATATATTTTTTTGCATTTATTTTCCATCTACATATTTGACAGAATAAATTTATATCAAAGAAAAATTGTGGAATAGCGGAAAAAATTGGAAGAATCCTCTAAAAGGTGAATTTAAAAAAAAATCCACATCAACATTTAGATATGGGGCGAAGTTACCATATTTTTCTCTTATCACTAAAAGTTATCAAGCATTCAGTGATAGAAAAATGATTATACAAATTGAGATAGTGTTATACTGTTTATTCATTAATGTAGTTCATTAGTTCTGACAGTTT
The DNA here is from genome assembly GCA_039776855.1 of Mylabris sibirica. Classification (NCBI taxonomy): domain Eukaryota; kingdom Metazoa; phylum Arthropoda; class Insecta; order Coleoptera; family Meloidae; genus Mylabris; species Mylabris sibirica. The sequence goes on from CM077843.1 coordinate 4,100,534, forward strand.
ACTGAATATCTTTTCCATTTTTTTTTTCGCTCACCCACTCCTTTAACGCTTCAATCAAAGTACACATTAACGATTGATGTTGTATTTTCGATTTCTACATCAATTGACATCACATGCTTCTTGTTTATTATAAATAAATCTTACTCTATAATCACACATCTACAAATCTTGTTGGTGGTGTGTTGTGTCGATGTTTAAAAGTTTTGATATTTCTGTTAAAATCATGTTGAATTTGCAACTTTTTTATTGTAGACTATAGCAGTTCGTTTGTACAAATTTTTTACTCTTCTCTCTTTTCGAATTCTATTATTTCCCCCTTTTTTCATGTTGACTATATGAACAAGAAACGGTAAAACATTGAAAAGTGGAACAATAAATTTACAATTCACATTTGACTTGTTTATTTTAACACAAAAACACACACATATATGGTAACGAGAGGAAAAACAAAGGGACAAGATAAAAATTACATTCCGTGTATTTGATTCACTGTAACTGGTAAATTCATCGATTATATTCTCTATTCTAATAAATAAACATGGACATGAACTCTATATTAATATGTCTTACACGATTATTATTATTATTATTTGTAAGCATCATTAAAACTCGACTAAAGATAAAAAAACATAATGTCAAAAATTATCGTAGGGCTAACATTCATAAAAGCTCTATCTACCCTTGTAGCCCAAATAAAATTACACGTAAGCTGATCGTGTACAGTGAAAAAAAATCAAGATTATTCTGATGGAATCTATTAAAGTTATGTACAATAACGGTGCGATGAATATGGAATAGGAATTAATATGTAAACTTGTAAAGGACATCATAGCAATGGTCATTTCTACTCATCAATGATACAATTTGAAATTTATGGAGGCCTTATCTCGGTTTAACAAATAAATCATTTGTGATTGTTAAATTGATAACGATCGAAAACTAATTGGGAATTCATAGATTCTTGAGATTGTGCAAGATACGAAAATTTCTTATCTTCTTATATACTGTTTTTGTAGCCGCCTTATTCTTGATGGAAATCAAATTGTCTACATTGTAGTCAAGTAATAAGCCGCTTGTTCACAATAGGATTTCATTAGACTATCAATCATTTATAGAGGAACTTCATATTCTATAGTGAACAAATATTGGAAGAATGTGGATTTAATTTAACGTGTATTATGCTCTCGAAAAATACTCGAGGAAAGCCATTTCGTTATTCTAATTACTGTGAATGCATATTCAAATAGTGCATAAACTACACAATTCGTTCGTTAAAAAACGATTCAATCGACAAATAAAGCCGTTTATAAATGAACCCGTCAAACATTTCATTGTCTATTTTGTACGTTAAACTGATTTTCTTGTGTACGGTATACGCTCTAGGCTGCATTTTCAAATATTCCACATTATCACTGCCATTCTCAAATGTTTCTACATAGAGTATGTATAGCAATTGACTGGAAATTTAATTAAGTTTATAGAATTGTAACAATATACAATATGTAGAAAGAGGCTTTCTTGTTTAGCTGAATTCCACGTCCATAAACAAGTGTTGTTCATTAATTGAAGACTGTCAAAGAATCCTCAATTTTCATGGAAATCAGGTAGAGAATCGAAATCCAGATCTCTTCTAGCTTTTAGCAAATACGTGAAAAACTCCAAACTGCGAAAATCATATTACAAAATTCTCTATTACCGAAGCAGTTCTTGTAAATATTTGGAAAAATGATAAGAAAACACCAAATAATATACGTCCAAATACGACGAAAAACAACAACAGCCTATCGATTAAACAACCTCATTGTTGGACTATTTATTCGTCTAAATTTTCGTTTTTCACAATTAATTTTCCATAATGAAAATTCGTAAATTATTCAATCGGCGATAACAAGTAGATTAATTTCAAAATGCTATGGATTATATCAGAAATTACTCAATTGAACTAAAATAATTTTCAAGTAGTCGTTTAAAATATTCAAATTTACAACACTGGAATTCATCAAATTTGTTCTGTTTTAACGCGTGAAAATATGAGAAAATTTGATGTTTGACAAGTAGTTTTTATACAGGGATGAAAATCTAAATGTGTAACGATTCGTGTGAAACTCGAAAAATATTTCAAGGATTTATAAAAGGGTGTCTAGAGATCATTTTAGCAAAATTAGAACCTCATAGCTCCGAAGATCCTCTCAACATTATTTTTTTCACACAAATCGTATACATTTCATCTCTGTATTTTCACAGTGTTAACATGATGAAGCTACCTGGTTGGCAAGCAAACTCAAAAGTCATAAGAAATACGTGTGGTGTGTTTTTCGGGAGGAAGATTAATTTTTCTAGTTAATGTAGTGTAAATTATGCAAGCCAAAAACCGTTTTCGCTAAAGCAGACGGAGTGAAAATTTTTGACAACTGTGAAAATAATGAAAAGGAACAAGATCAATATACTCAAAAGTATGATTTAGCCTAATTTTTTTAAATTTCCACTCTATTGTGTTATTTAAATGTTAATATTTCTCATATGTTTTACACATTCTAGTAAATCAAATTTACGATAAGTGTGTTCCAATATCTATCAATCAAATTGGTACGAAAAATTTCACTAAAAAAAAAGAACAATCCCAAGTGAACCTTCCATCAAACTGTTCTGGCATAGGAAACTAAATAAAACTGAGTAACGAGTATTCAATTTCAAACTCATTGAATTTTTAAATTGAATTACTATAAAATTGAACAATAGTTTGACCATTTGAATAGTGCAGTTTTAAAGCGTTATTATTATTATTAAAAGATGCGTATTAAAATGAGCGTTTATTGATAAAGTATCAAACGAAACTTTAAACTTACAATTGCTATTTGGTTTCGGTTATTTTACTAATTGTTGTAAAGTTCTGCATGTATGGGAATTTTTAGAATTACTCTATTGTTATTCTTATTTTAAATTCTAACCAACTTTACAATTTACGTTGAGTGTTGACTAAAATGTTTGCCAATTATCTCGGTTATTTTTATTTGAAAGATTGGCTAATAATATTTCAACGTTGTTCAATTTAAATGTTTTCAAATATGACAACAAACAAGTACTTTTATTATTTTCACTATCATCTCTATTTCACTATTACTTTTATGTGTGCTAGACAATTTGTCGACTGTTGAAGCAAACTGTGGAACAGGTGTGGGAGCTTATCAAGCTCCTTTTATGTCCTTTAGTCAGGCGTGAACAATCAATTCTTCAACAGCCACACTATCAATTATTAATTATTCGAATTTTAACAATACCTATATTGATTCTTTTCCAATTTTATAAACTAATTTAATCGTAATTATTTTGTACGATGCAAATAAACTCATCATTATGTCAGCTTTTCAAAAACGATATCTTCATTAAATAACACAACAAACAAAATTGGTATTTATCGGTCAATATTTAAAATATTGATAGAGGGGATTAGATTGGGTATTCTATTGGAAATGGGGGGATTTATTTTTAAAATCTATATTGCGATAGAGACGATCTTTATTCGCGAATTGATTCACCATTATTGTTTATCAAAATATTGTATTAATCAAATAGGTGATTGAATTTGAGTAATCTCGATAATTGATGTAATTTGGTTAAAACCACTAGAGATTCAATTCACTTTTCGTAAATATTTCAAAAGGATTAACCCGACATGAACTTATATAATCTGCTATATTGTCTAATAAAAATTTAATCAGATTAATCCTCTTAATTTATTGATTGTTGTTCTTTTAATTATAAATATAATTACTTACATTTCAACAATTTAATCGCCAATCACAATAATCACGATTCTAATATTGTTATCATTAGAATTTACTGTGAATGTCTTTTAATTTATTACCACAAGAATGTATATATATATATTTATATATATATACACAGTTTATCCTATAATTTATATAATAAATCACTAGATTATAGCTCGACGAACAGCACGTAGAGAGCGAGAGACTGACTAGGATGACGACGACGACGACGACGTCGACGATGATAATCAGACTGGGCTGGTGGTTTAATGTTGTTCGTGTTGTAGGTAGTGAACAAATCGCGACGCTGCTGTTTTCTGCTTGTGCTTTGCTATAACGTAGCAGAGAGCGTCCATACGCCTGGCATAACAACATTGATCAAACGTACTGCAGTTGCACCTGCAATAATGCCTTATCAACGCTCTCGTTCACAAGCTGGATATGCTGATAATAGTGATGATGTTAGCTTTATTTCTATTATTCTCAAGCATTCGACTGTTCAGCTTTTTAAACAGCATTTCGCGATGAGATTTTGGTAATTTACACTTTGCCTATTAAAATCATATTACAATGTAGAAACTCCAATATTATTGCTGTTTAAATTGCTTTTTTATCAAATTGATACGAATGGCCTTGCAGTATGACTCTTATCGTCATTTATTGCAGTAATAGTTGAACGATTTTAATACAATAACAATTGTTACAATTAAACTATAAATACTAAAATCGAGATTCTTTTCTCCCGTGAAGTATAAAACATTTTATTAAGGATGCCTTATTCAATCTGAACTCTCAACTAATTAACTGTACTGACGTTAATGAATTTTTCCTATATTATACTTTGTTTGATTAAAAGGCAAATTCAGATGCATTAAATAAATTGGAAAAGTTTTAAAAATTCAAATTAATTTTGATTAGTACTTGTTTCGTTTTTCTTGTTTCACGAACAGAAAAATGTCCGAGTTTTCTCTAAATTGAAACTGTCATCATATCATTATTATTATTGTTATTAATGTTTTCTGTAAGGTCTTTATCAGTCCCGCGCACACGAGCTGTGGTTCAACTCCCATCGTAAGATTATAAGGTCTTTTGTACACCCGTCATCATGCCTATAGTTTGAGTTGGCTGTCTTCCCTCAGTAGTCCTGTATTTTTAATCAAATCCAGGATGCTTTTTTAAGGATCCATTCATGTATAAATTAGGGACTTCCAGCAATAGAAATAAGAAATGTGGCTTTGTTTGGAAAGCTTATCAATTTTTTTCAAATGTGCTTGTAATTAAGGACGTAGATATTGAAACAACTGTGATTATCACTATTATCATTACAACAATTCAGATAGATAACGTATTCATAGACTTGTAGAAATTGTGATATTTAGAGTTAAATCTGCTATTGTTATTGTAATTCTAGATCTCTAATACTGGAGTAAAAACATCAAAACCAATTAGTGGTGGCGTGTATTTAAACTTTGTTATTGTAATGTATTCGGTTATACAGAGTTGAGAAAATTACTAGACACATAGCAGGATCTATCTGTCTCCCTCCCACGATCATTCCGTTCCATATGTTAGAAAAAGGTCGAGCGAATTAAGGCGTGATTAAGGAGGAACGGTGGTGGACCTAAGTCTGCTTGTTCATACCACCACTATACTATCTTCGAGCTCATTTGACTCTATTGAATAGACAAAGAACGGTATTTACTATCTTTTTCTTAATTCTTTCAAGTGGGAAAAAGATAGATAGTGGAAACATACGGACGTCTGTACGTCAGACAAAGATTGAATTATTCTGCATACGGTGTTTTCCTTTGTAATTGTTGAAATAACAGTTACATTACCAGTCGGGCTGATCGCCGTGTTGGTTTTAGATTTGCTTTCTTGATCAGTTTGCTTTCTACAGTAAAGATGGCAGGTTCAATTCTTGGATGATCAAAAAAAATTTTTTTTTCCAATGCGACTATTGTGCCAACCATTTTATTGAATAGACTTTTAATAATGATACTAGTCATCATATTAGTGATTATTGTAATCATAATTACAAAAATTATTTCTTTTTCCTCACGTCAATAATAATGACATTAATGACGGATATTTTACCTATTGGTCTAGACTGGAAATAGTGAATGTTGACTTATAAGTCAAATTATTTTACGATACAACTTAACAAAGAAATTTGCCTACCGTGATTACCGACAATAGCGAAAGGATAATTTACAACTACCAGATGTAGAGAAAGAAAAAGGTCTTTTTCTGCATCTGGTAGTTGTAAATTATCCTTTCGCTATTGTCGGTAATAACCGTAGGCAAATTTCTTTGTTGAGTTATATCGTTAAATAATTTGACTTATAAGTCAGCATTCACTATTTCCAGTCTAGACCAATACTTCTTTGTTTATTATTTTACTACAGGGTGAATTAGTATAACCACATTCCATAAATTGATTATCATTTTTTTTTAATTGAATGTTTCTTTAATGTGGTGATAAACGTTAAAGATTTAAAGCATTAAATAGAGACCTAAAGCTTTATCATTGACTCACTTAATGTTGAAAGTAAGATGCCAATAAGTGCTAGACTGATAATCATTTAGACAAAACAAACATAAGTAGCTTTGTATTATATCCTAAGGAAAAAAAAACTGCGCAGACTAAACATTCATAACTAGGTATTTGCGAGGTCTACGGGAAAAAAATGGTATTATTTTTGTATTCTTATTTATAATCATAAATTGGTTAAATATTAATAAATATCTATTTATTACAATTCATTTGTTTTTTAATATCATTCAATTTAATATTATTCAATAAAATGATTGGCACAATAGTCGCATTGGGAAAAAAATTTTTTTTGTTCATCCAAGAATTGAACCTGCCATCTTTACTGTAGAAAGCAAACTGATCAAGAAAGCAAATCTAAAACCAACACGGCTATCAGCCCGACTGGTAATGTAACTGTTATTTCAACAATTACAAAGGAAAACACCGTATGCAGAATAATTCAATCTTTGTCTGACGTACAGACGTCCGTATGTTTCCACTATCTATCTTTTTCCCACTTGAAAGAATTAAGAAAAAGATAGTAAATACCGTTCTTTGTCTATTCAATAGAGTCAAATGAGCTCGAAGATAGTATAGTGGTGGTATCAACAAGCAGACTTGGATCCACCACCGCTCCTCCTTAATCACGCCTTAATTCGCTCGACCTTTTTCTAACATACGGAACGGAATCATCCTGGGAGGGAGACAGATAGATCCTGCTATGTGTCTAGTAATTTTCTCAGCTCTGTATGTAATGTACGATGATCAGATCAATAGATGTTACTGTAACGCAATTGATAAATTTTATACACAATAATGCCTAAATGTACCAATTCAGGGTAAATAACTGTTGTGGTTATTTTGTGAAATTTCCCCATAAAACATCATTTATTGTAACTATAAAATAGAAACAAAGGATTGGAATGTACTACTTTATGTGAAACAAATCGATATCCAACATAAATTTGAGGCTTATCTTCATTAAGGGACGATTCGGTCTAAGACCAGCAAAAAGGGCAAAATTCAAAGTTCGTAGTTTTGCAACATCAAACGATTAACAAGAGATTCTTCTACAATTCCATTCACAAATCTGCTAGTTTTCATGGAATCAACTAGACAAAATAATGAGATTAATTAGGATATATTATTCGATTTTCTACTCAGAGAACTGTTATTAATGCCGTTAATCCCCTAATATGTCCTTTATATTCGTTTGATTCTCCTTTCATCGGATTAATATATGATATGGGGCAAAAGTAGGAATGTGAGATTCAATTTTGAGTATTTTTTGTTGTTGCCCTTTAAACGGCAGACGTGGTAGATCTTATCTTTGATTTTTTCTACCTATAACCCCGTACAGGTTTCAGTACGGATGATATATCACTGCGTGAACAAACATCCATAGTTGAAGATTTATATGGGTAAAAAGTTTGAGAAATACAGTTATAATTAATAGACGAAATTCAAGTATATCTATATTCTATTGGTAACATGTAACATCCCTTGAGTAGAGATATTAATTATGTTTTTTTTTTTGTAACAGAAAGTTCGTTTAATCCGAAGCACATACAGACACACACAGATACCAACGTTTTAATGATAAATTTGAAAATTCCTTTGTTAACATCTGGAATATAACAGAGTAAAACATTATATTTATACAGAAATGAACGAAACAAAATGTATTCATGTTATGATTAGGTACAGTAGAAGTGGATTTTGTTAACTTTGTAAATGAGGAAGCGGCACTTTTTTTCTTTAATTCATTTTAAACAACTGCATATTTTCAAAGACTAATTCTTTTTCTCTGTATCTTCTGTAATGGTTAAATTGTTCGTCACTGTAGATATACAGAAGTAATGTAAATAAAAGAGATATAACGCTATACAACTGCAAACACTGTAAAGCTCTCAATATGAACTGAAGGATACTCAATGTTGGTCAATTGGATTTTATTGTTGCATTCCTGGCAATTTCCTATTGTGAATTACCAAACAAAATCGACATTTTTCCAGTTACTACTTGAAAAAAAAAACATTTAATTTTCCCGTTCTAATTTAGTTTTATTCAGTTTAACTTTTGCAGTTAATTTATGAGCCGAGAAAGAGTAGAGATGAACTTTTTTCCAGCAACTAAAAAAGAACAAGTTTTCTTTTCCAACTACATACTTATTGATTCAACATTCAGCTTCAAAATTGGTTAGATAACTATAAGTTTCAATGCAGCAGCAGCAGCAGTTGTGGTAGTTGAATTTATTTAGAGAGAATTTTCATTTATACATAAATGTTCAATGTGCAGATTTTCTATATGGTAAAAAGTCTTTTTGAAATTTCAACGACCACATGGCTCTTTAAATTCATCAACATATTCAACTTTTACATCCGTAATATCCAATATAATGGAATAATTCCCCACGAGTTCTATACAGGGATTCCTTTAAAAATGATGCTTTATTATGGATTAATAATAAAATTCTTTACATCTAACTTGTTGAATATGATTTGTATTTGAAGTAAATTTCTGAAAAACTTTACTGCAAGTCCTCCAAGTTGCAGATAGCCTCTTTGAAAATGTTTTATGAGGGCATACAAGAGGAATCATTGCATGTACAGCCAAGTGCGGAAGAATTTTAACGGTTGGGATTGTATAGTGTAAACCAGACTTTCGTTTGAAGAAAACAAACATACTATTGGGTATTGAAAGAAAAAGGGGACGATTTATTGATGTACCTGAATAAAGAAAACACCACACCCCCTATATCGGATGAGGTAGTTTTCCACCCTCTACTTATTTATGGTTCAACTTCAACAACTACTGTTCGTCAAAACAGGTAAAGCAACAAAGCAGCTTCGGTCCATCCCCAATACCAAGAATGGCGGACGAACGGTTCTATCTATACAAAACAGGCCGAAATTCGCACCAAGAGTCGTTAAAATTCTTCAGCACTTGGCTGTACAAGAAATTTCATCCATTCTAAAACAGCATGTGGTTCAAATGGAGCTTAAAACATAGATTTTCAAGTAACTTGTAAGTTGAGTAAGGGATAGTTTTAAAAAATGGCGTGTAACAAGCTCCATTCTAGAACTTTTATATAAAAAGTATACAAGTATAATTAGTTTTCAATAAAATTTGAAATTGCGCTTAATGTTACCTGAGTATAGTTCAGAGTTTATTTTTACAGTTTATCTTGAACGAAAATTGAAAATTAAAGTTATTTCTCCGATTTTGATTGATTTCGAACTTTTTTAATGCAATTCAATCTAACAAATATTTAATGATTTTCTTGGCAGTTGTTAAATTTTCCATCTATCCAACAATATTAAACAGGATTACTGAACAAATAGCCCTAAACTATAATGAGAACATGGGAAATTATTTGAAATGTAATCTAAATGTACTAGATTCAAGTTGACTGGTTTGTTATCTATATATAAGATATTTCAACATAACATATACATATGTTTCCTTAGAAGATATCTAACACAATTTTATTGAAATAATAGAAACTGTAATTTCGCACTATGGGAATGTGTTTTCCGTATTAGTTTTCACGAATGTTGTATTTAGTTGCGTGCAAGTATTTCAACAACAGATTGTATTCGTTCACATACAATAAATGTAATAGACACGCAAGTTAGAATCGTATCTATCGAATATTGCTAATAAAAGGAATTATACAGTTTGTGATAAATGTTTAATGGAAATTCAATTTAATTGATCTAATTTTATACAATTTATAGTCCAATCGAAAATATCGTCCCATCCTCCCTTAATGTGCCGATGCCAGATTTTATTAAAGATTCCTTCTAGATTAATCTTATCATCGTAATACTCGGCGACAGATAATAAAACGTTCTAGTTAAATTATTCATAGACTTAAAACTAGTTTAATGTAAATGTAGGTTTCATTTCATATCAACAAGACAAATTAATGACAGAAGCTCGTATTCTGTAACTTTTTATAAACAATCTCTACCCGTAATCAATTAATCAGCGCGATCGTGAATTTATTTTAGATTGCCGTGCGATTATCGTCAGCGTACGCCATAGATATACATATGTGACTCTCGATTTTATTACAATCGTAAATTATATGTTTGTATTTCAGCAAGTAAACCCATCACAGTAGACCGCCTATTTATTGTTTGTGCCGTAGCTCACTCGGTTCATCAACTACGTTGAATAATTGTAGAATTACAATCGCAACAAACGGATAACTCCATTAAGAGCTCGATGGAGGTCGAGTGCGATTGGCGAGCGCTAACATATAAGATAGTTCAGAGCAGTGACGTCACCTAAACGGAAATGCGGGCATATCTCGTTGCTAAATAATGACTCTCATCTAATACTAAAATGGGATACTTGGCAAAAAATTGTAGAGATTTTAACTGTCACCACGACGTAATTTAAGAGATGATTAAAATAAGATACTTGCACTGTAACTTGATTTAGTTCTCTTCAATCAATTTGATTCCTTACTGTATATTCTTAATCCAAACGGAATAGTAATTTGAGTTGATCCTTCTAGTTGTAATTAATTTGCATCTTACAAGTACATCAAAGAAGCTAAAATGATTGACTAGTAAACGAATTTCGAAAATAATTGATACCCCAATTACAATGGCAAAGACTATAGATTAATCTTCGACTATATATTAATTGCTATATTAAACAAGATTTACCATGTTATAAACGCATACTCATACATCATCGTCATTTACCCAGGAAGTTTCAACATTCTCAAGGAAATGTTGTACAAGTTTGTTTCCTGTTTAAAACAAAATTACACCAATTATATTTGAGAGATTTAAATATAGAAAATTGAAAGAAACCTAATATAAGAGTAGAATGTTGAGTTGCGCTCCCAGTAGACAACAAGATTGTGTACACAAAGATTCTTTCTAAATTTTTCTTTACCAAAGTGTCGTACATTTCTTGAAGAAATATGAGACTTATAAAGTCATGCTATTCAGTTTTGGTTCGGAACAAAATTCAACAATCGATCCAATAAATCAGTCTGGAAAATGATATTTCGAATGACTTGTTGGTGAAATAAACTTTTCAAACTGAAGAAAAACTGATGTTAACTGTAACTGTAATCAATTATTGAAGTCAATATTTTATAATTTATTTCTTTTCATTTCAAGTATTAGTAAGCTTTGAAACGCCTTCCTATTTAGTGTTCATTTCCATATTTAGATTTATTAAAAATATTTACAATTTTACCACATACAATCGTCTACAATATACTTATTTCAAAATCCATTTGTAATGTAAATGTTTTAATTCAATAATGGACGCTTTTATTACAATTTAAATTTAGATTTTTCAAATTATGTTTGTCTATCAAGACAGTTTTCGGCTCCGGACACCGTTCTTGCTTTTATTTTCAATTTCTTGAATCTTTTATTTTCAAAACGTTATTATTTCGTCTCTTATTATTATACCTATATGTATATTTATTTATTCCGTCGGGTTTTTGTCATAGTAAAGTCTCTCATCCGAAAATAAGACCGATTGTATAAAATAAACTCACCCTCTTTTATCAAAACAATTTGAAATCTGATTAAAATTTCAATAGAAGTACGCTGTTTGCCTAATAAATTCAATTTTACAATTTCTTTAGAATTGACCACATTTGATAAAATTACACTTGCCTGCTTCTAGAATAGGGCCTCTAACAAAAAAAAACCACTATACATATAGTAAGGGTTTTAGAGAAAGAGCAAATCTTGATTATAAAGGTGTGCTCTCATGAAGAATTCATTTGCATGGTTGTTGTGGTTACGGTTGGAGAAAGTTTAATAAAGCTTTACGAAGTAACTGTATTTTAGAATCTTCCAAAACCAACAACTTAAATCCACCTTTAACATGAGTGTTTAGTTGTGACAATTTTATTCAGCTTTGAAGGATTCTGCATCTTTATTCTTTTCCATTAATTTCGCTCCTATATCGTTTATTTCTCATTTTTTTCGTTATTTTCTGTTCATTAACCAAGGAACTTCACATTATTCTCACTTAACGTTTTGTAAGATGGTGGTGTTTTATCTTTGTAGAGGAACTGACAAAAATCTGTGAGGAAAACTAAAGATGATTAAAATTTCAGATTGTTTACACGTTGCTCAAATTTCGTGTAGTGAAGATGTAAAGAAACAATTTATGTGGTTAATTCATCTCATGCTTTTTCATGCTACATTTCTAGTATTTATTTATTTATTTATTCTCTTAGTGGCAATCCAGATGTTTTTTTTATTTATTGGAAAGAATATTTGCGCTGCCTCATAATCATTTAAGATTTTTATTATTAGTTAAAAATATAAAAGGCGTTGCGAGTCAGTTCTGATATTTTTGATCGGTGATCAGCTAGGCTAACTCTTTTACTTCCTTCCTACCTGAAAAGATGGAATAGTTTGCGGTAGTGACAAGAAATAGATTTGTCAATTTGTGTGTGTCTATCCAGATGTTAGATTTGATGTGGATAAAAATGTTATAACTGTCCTGAAAGTTTTTTCTTATCGATCTTTTTTCTACATCGTATTGAAGGCTTTCAAAGTTAAATAAAATACGACGCCCACTATTTCATTCAGTTTTCCATTTAATATCTTTATTATTGAAAACTCAAAAGTAGTACATTGATAACGTACAACATTAATATACGTAAAGTCAGTATCTGTGACAGATGGAAGTAAACATAAAGCTTTCATCAGTATTGCATGTTGGAAGCTCTTTATAACAGCGTACAATGTTTGAAGTTAAATTGAAATTCTCATTTTATTGATTGATACAATTCGATGCACCTGTTTCTTTTCTTATTTTCACATAAATTACACATATTTTCGATGTAAACTACTATCTAGAATTCTCCATTTTCATTGAATCGTCGACTTTAAACGACTTTCCAATTGTAGAATTGAATTTATCAGAGTCCATCAAGTGTGAATAAATTTCGTTTTTCTCTTCCTTTTATTTTTTCTTGTATGTGTGTCGATTCGAAAGAAAAAGTAGAAAATTCGATTTTATTATTATTGAAATTTACAATTCTTTAGAAAATACATCAGACAAAGAATAGGGGAGAGAGAAGATGAAGAGAAAACAGTGGGATTTTGTTACAACACAACGGAAAGCTTCTCGAAGCAGAGAAATATGTAATAAAGTCGCAAAGTTATTACTTTTGTTTAACTTACATTTTATTAGATATTGTCAACACTGTGTAAAATTGCCCATATATACGTAAAGTTGTTCAATTTCAGAATGTCGTGTTTATAGCATAATATACACTGAAATTTCCATTTAAAACAAACTAATCAAAATAAATTAGCTTAATTCAGTCACAACTTTTCAATAGAATCTATCACATAATATAGAAATGTATTTATGTTTGAATATATTTAATCAACAAGCAGAAAGTTGTGTTGAATTTAAATTGCCATGAAGAGAAACAAACAGAAAAAAAATGTCTTCGTAAATATTAAAAATCTCCAAAAATGTAAAATTGTAAATTCCTCTTCGTCAATATTACAAGATTCCTTTGTTTATTCAATTTATTGATCAATTCTGTAGAGATCCAAATCCAGTGGATGTATCCGAATATCCTTCAGACCTGTTTAAACTTGCATCATCAGTCAAATTTTTTGTTGGAAAGCAAACGCATACAAAACACTCACACATAGACTAGAAGAACTAGGAAGGAAATGAAACATAAGAGTGAAACTCATAATATATAGTCGGAATAAATCTTATATAAACCTTTGAAATGCCTTTCACGTTACGAATATTTCTAGATGAACTTGTGGATCTCATGCGATTTCATCATGATTTCTGATTATTTCAGAAACTGGTTAGAAATGTATCGAAATACAAACGGGATTTTTATTTAAAATAGTATTCTTCCTTATTTCTTACAGTCGAAATTTCATTTCAAATTTTAAAAATAAAAAATCGAAAGCCAAATAGGTTCATTTCAATCGTATGTTGAAATTTACACTAAATATTGACAGTAAAAGAGGACAAGCTTGGCATCATCATTTCAAACTTTGATAGTTGAAATTTCAGGAGCGTGTCTAACGAGTCCGAACGTAGTAATGGTAGATTCCATTTGGAAAGATTCTTGTCAATCTTAAGTTAAGATTGAAAGATCCTTAACAGGAATAGACGATAATCTGGATCGGTAACGGGGATATGGATCCCTATTGGCTAAGATTATTCGACAGTGAAATAAAATGTCGTTCTGGAAATGTCTGCATTTCGGATGGCAGTTTATTTAAATAACTCAATGAGAAGAAATGTGCCATGTTGAGGAAATTGGACAGTCGTGTGTCATCGTCAGTAGTGCAGTAGTTGTAATAGTGTATACGTGACATTGGCTCGTATCTTCTACTCCTTAGGGTCAGTAAAAGTTATGAGATCCTCTTTGTGACACGCTAACCGTCATCCTCCCTTGATACAAGTCTTGAACAATACGTGAAGATTGGGTCTGACGTTCCGGTTCAATACTGTCTAGAGACTGTACGTTCATAAGGGATTGCGGATTTATTGTGCGTGACAGGTCAAGACGTGCCAGATATTCGGACGATATTAGCCCATCCTTTACTCCCTACGTATCCCTATCAAAATTCAATTAGATTTTATAAAACAGCCAAGTAAGGTTAATGAGGGCACAAAGATGAATGAAGATTGGAGACTGTTTTTTTTAATTAATTAACTGTCAATCTAACTGATATATTAGCGAATGAAGGGACAACACCAGAAAATAACAGAGAATTAATTTGGAATTATCTCTTTCAACAGACCATTATTCAAATAATAAGCTGTAAAATTTCCGTTTCAAACACAAACTTGAAAGCTCAGTAAATTTTATGTTTAATTTATAGACTGCAGAAGTTGCGGTATTCCCAACATAAAGATCTTTTTTATATTTTCTGAACCAGAACAGTTGGATATCTAAATATTACTTATGCATTCGCACTTTTACGTGATATTGACTCAACCGATGTAAAGCGCACAGAAAACTTGTATTTCCACTCAATTATGTGCCGGCTGGTTGGTTCATAGAAGCTTTACAGAACCGAATGAATCATAAAAGTGACCTTTTTAAGTGGAACATTCTATAGTTGTTCGTCTTTTATTATACTCACTATCAAAAACTATCTACACAATAAAGGGTTTGGATACAGTTTGAACATCCCTCGATTCGTTCAACAAAATTAATTTGAGTTTCTTGTAAATAAATATTGGAATTTTGAAAGATAACTAAAATGTCATTAAATTGAAAACTAGAATAGCGACCTACTCCAGCCTCCGAATAATTATAAAGGAGTAAAAGTCGAGTATTCAAACCTATTTTTTTGGAATACTTGAAAAGCAGTTTAGAATAATTTTGAATACATATAAAATGGAATTTGTGTAAATTCACAGACCGCTTCTATTATTAAAATTGACAATAAATTAAAGGGAAAAAATAATGGAAGTTACAAAGATTTCTACTTTCTGGCTAGATGATGTCGGTAAAATAAATATTTAAATATCTCTAGTGAATAATTAAATATTCATGAATTGAACGTAGTTTGAACTCGATTAAAATTGCATTTTCACACTAGAATTTTTAAAATTATGATAAAAAATTATAACAAACCATAAAATTTCAAAGTTTATTGAGGTTTTTTTTTTAGTGCACACTTGTTGTAGTGACACATTTAGAACGTAAACATAAAAATTGAATTGGTGATAAAACTCGTTACGTGCTAGTGGAAATTTTTAATTTGATCTGACAAATTTAGTAACGCTTAAATTTTAACCTGTGGAAAACGAACAAGGTCGTCAGTGTATTTATTGCATTGTTAATGCGACTATAAATAAATAGAAATCGAAGTTATTTCCTTTCTTTTATTCTATGTTTGTTTGGGCTAAAGAGTTCATTAATTTTTATGATCAACGTAAAATTTTTACAACTAAATAGTGCTGTAACAAATGAAATAATTACATTTCCTAGACGGCATGAATTTAGAATTTCATCGTTTTACTTTATTTTTATAAATAGAACTACAGCGTATGCGTAACTTTAAGAAACGTACTATGCAAGTCAATTAAGCGACACTGGAAGCTTCAGAGCCTCGAGTCAAATCCTTTGAGAGTGTCGTCCGTCTATGGACGGCTGGCAAGCAAACTTGGCAAGTCACCAGGTAATGAAATACAAGAACGGCAACAATGTGGCCTTACTTGTAGATCAGCCGGTGAAAAAGAAGCATTGAAATACTCAACTGGAAACAGAGTCCAGACATGCTGCAGTCAGCTGAGACTCATCATGGGGCTTCAGACTGGACACTTTCTCGAGAAACTTGCATTCCTCAGGATTACACCTGTTTAACTGCAAGTTTTAGATTATTATTATTAATTTTTTGTGTGAGGTCCTTTTTCCGCTCCTCACACGCCAGTTGTGGTTCGTTCCCTACTGTACCTCGGCTTTTAAGACCTTTTGTACACCCGTCAATACGCTTGATTTGGTTTAGCTGTCTTCCCCCAATAGTCCCGTCTTTTTAATAAAGTCCACTGTTTAAGGGAGTTTTTTCTCTTTTTTCGGGAGAAATATATTCCAACTAGCATAAGATATGAAATAAAGTTTCATTTTCCTCTTCAAAGGCTCCACATTTTGGGTCTTTTACAATCCCAATATAATTGAGATGCTTCTTCAGTGCTCAAAGATCAGTAAACAGTCCTATGATCTGTCTTATAAACGCGTCCTGCTTAGTTCTAGGAGTTCTTTAGGTCTTCTACGGTTTGAAAAACTCAAAAATGTTTTTGACAAGATCACTCCTTTCAATTCTTCCCAGAAGAGTTGATGTTTTCGTTATAATTCTTCTCTTATTTCCCCTTAAGCGTAGACATAAGCGATCCCGCATGAGGGTCCAGGTCCAATTATTAGAGCTGTTTTGGCGGCCTTTTTTTCTAAGTAGTCCACCTTCTGATTTCCTTTGAGCTCTTTATGATCTGGCCCCCATTTCAAGTTTACCAAGCATTCCAGCACTAGTTTGGATTTACAACTTTTAGATAGGCTTCTATGATTAATGTTCTTTTATAGGATCAGCCAATTACATTTATTAATTGCGCTATGGTGTAAAATTGTATAAAAGTGGACAATACAGATGTTTACGCTATATTGTAGATAATTAACGTTCTGTTTTGTGGTTAGTATCTGTGAACTGGCTCAATCCTGGTGGCTTTTGAAGTTCTAGAAATGCTAACCTGTAGGTATGTACTAAATATATTTGTAGTGTAGTTAAACATAATTACGTTGTTCCATTCAATTTCACATGTATTACCAGGGACGGATGGGGTTCTATAAAGCGGCCCGGGAAAATAATGTCAGCGGCCCACTAGGGTATTTAATGGCAATGGTTTATTATATCCATCCTTAGTTCCTAAGTTACTAATGAAGTTTTAAATATTATCTTGAGAAGTATTATTAAGTACACTATCAAAAGTGTTACAGATGTGAATAATAAAATAATAGACGTACAAAAATAAATTTAAAAAGACATAAAGAAGGTAATAAAAAATATATCGAGTAATAATTAATATATTAATTCTTGTTTTAATAATGAAGTGGTATATATTAGCCAATTTATCAATAATATCGTCATTCTCTATCTTATTTAATAATAATTTTTCTGCATTCATAATCATGAATGCTTCGAGCCGATTTTCTGATAGGGTACTTCTTAAACGATTTTTAATTTATCGAAGTGTAGAGAAGGATCTTTCACATGCTACCTGAGAAATTTGAAGCGTAAGTCTAGAGATGATCGAGACGTTGAGCATTTACCCCCTTCATTCTTTGAAAATTTAAATAAGCAGTTGCAATGTGTATACAGGGTGTTTGGTCTAAGTATGGTAGTTCTAAGAAACTCCTATTAGTCGACGAGCGACTAAAAAAATATTTTAAGGATTTGTAGGAGCGTCCTTAAAGAACATGTCAGCAAAATTAGAGCCTCATAGCTCATTTGAAAGTTGGTCAAAAAACGCTCATTTCTGACGATGTAGTGATTTTCAAAAACTAACTAAGCACGCAAAACGACTTAGAATGACTTTAGAATCCTCCCAAAATTGATTTTTTTCGTTTTTCTCCATATTATTCTGGAACAGGTGGAAATATTTCGTATTTTCTTTGGAATACAATGGAGAAAAACGAAAAAAATCAATTTTGGGAAAGTCTCTGAGTCATTTTTAGTCGTTCTGCATGTTTTGTTCGGTTTTTAAAATTGCTAAATTGTCCAAAACGATCGTTTTTTACCAATTTTGAAATGAGCTACGAGGTTCTAATTTTGCTAAAATGGTTCCTAGGGACTCTTCTACAAATCCTCAAAATATTTTTCGAATCGCTCATCGACTAATAGGAGTTTCTTAGAACTCATCATACTTAGACCAAACATCCTGTATAAAAAAAAAACACCAATTCTTGCAAAATCCGTATAATGTATTCTGTTATCTCTTTATTTTATTGTGTCTCGATTTTTTTCTCCATGTCGATGCCGATAAGGAAGTTCACAGATGAAATGGTCGAATTGAGTAGGTACTATAGGTAATATTATATTATAACACGTGCGCAAATGTTTAATTGAAGGATAATTAGAAATGAGCATTGAAAACTATAAATCATACCATCGTATTTCTAATGTAGTCATAAAATGCCGGTTTTATTTTTTCTTTAAATTAGGATAATGTGATAAAAAAATATTTGTTGCTTATTATTATAGATATACATTATGTATATTCCAAAAAAAAAAACACCTTTAAAATATACTGTCAGCCAAATCGTTAGTGAGGGCCTTCCATTTTTTTCGATAGCGGCCCATCACAGCGCGGCCCACCGGGAAAATTCCCGAACTCCCGGTGGCCCCATCCGCCCCTGTGTATTACACCCCATTACAGACTAATAGGGGGTAATTATTTGTTCAAACGTCCTTACATTTAAATGAAAAAGGTTTTGAGTTTTGTTTTAATAAAAGATTAGTTCCCCAATCTGCATGTCAATAATTTCAAGATTTAGTTTTTAGAAAGTCTCGATTAAAGAGCATATTATCTAGTTTTTTACTTAAATCATCTCGATGTATCACAATCATTCCGGAATCCTTTCAACTTACTAAAGTTAGACAAGATTAAAGGGCTTACATTTACCATTAGGTCACGGTCCCTTATAATCCAGATTCTTGTTTTGTTGGTTGATTTGTTGGCTAGTTTGTGGTCAAGGTCTAAAACAGTTTTTACGTACATCGAATATAATCAGTTGAATGAGAATTTAGTAGACGTGCTACATATGAAACTATACAATATGAAAAAAAACTTTTAATAGAGGCAATAATGTTGAAACTTTCTAAATGTTCTATTCTATTAGAGTTGTACGACTCAAGGCATTCTAATTACGGGAAAGAGGCATGTCTTAAAGAACTGAACTGTTTGCGTGCAACATTTAGAGGCTCATTAAATATTCAATTTATATTACGCCTGATTTAGTGTAGGCATTAACGGTAAAACAGATCTGGTGTAAATTTAATTGGCGCTTCAGCAAGAACTTACAATTCAATAACAAGAAGTAGATATATAAAAAATAAAATATGCTTTTTTACTACTGAAAGAAAGATAAATTTTCATCTTTGAAGAGCACAGGAATTCACAATTAAAACCTGCACTATTTGAGAATAAGTCACTTGAGCGAATTCTCAAATTCCCAGATAAATTGCCGATTAAAGTTCATTATTTCAAATCTAAACGCATTTTTGTACAGTCACAAATATTTCACTGCAAACAAAGTTTTATTTTAAGTAGGGAAAACTTGACGAAATTCGTATTTATTTACCGACTGTATATTTAAATATAAATATTTAATTTTAACAAAAATTCGAACACATTTGTGGAGAAAAACTCTATTTACAATCATTTAAGTTGACTGAAATAAATCGTTATTTTGTTCCGCCTTGGAAATTGAGAAAATGCAACATATTTCGTGATAAAAATGAATATATCATCTACCCACATATTGTTGTAGTTTATTTCAAAAATTTAACAAAGTTTTCAATAATACATAGATGAAGATAACTATTTCCTTCAATTGAGACAATTTTAAATCTTAAAAAAAATATACTTCTACAAAGTTTATTGCTTATGGCAGTATTAGCATTTTTAAAAGGAAGTTTTATTTTTTAACCATTACCAAAGGGGATAAGCGAAAAATTCAGCTTAAATATCCGACTCGCTATACTTTATGAAAAATTTTCTACTTGTACTTCCGGAAGAAACTTTATTTATTGTATTAGATTTTAAAAAACAATTAAAGAAAAGTATACAATCGCGTGCAGTTTCGTCCAAAGATTGAAAATGGAAAATTTGTTTTGTTATATAATCAACCCTAAATGTCTCTATTATTCAACTTTTGAACCACGAATATTGATCCTTTTATAGATATTTAGGTAGAATCGACTTAGTAAACCAAACCTATTCCGCCCTTAAATCAGATATAAATAGAAATAGCAATATATATGTACATATCTTCTAAATAGATTCCCCATTTATATACGGTACAGAAAAGTCGAGATTTTCTACCACAGATAGTATATTTTAAGCAGATGTGTTTAAATTAGAATAACTCTGATCTCGATGATGAGCGTGTCATTTAAGAATAATAAGTTAATTTATTTTGCTTCTAACATAAGAAGAATCGTTGTTGTTTGTTGAATTAAGAATCCAATGAAAATATAAAACGCACTTGACCCATTTCCACATCTATATTATTTATGATTTTGTAAGTGTTTTGCAACACAACTTCAAGACAATCTTTTAAATCCTCCATATCACATAAACATCTTTCAATGGAAGTTGTTTTAAAAACTGCATTGACCTGGCTGTTAAATTGCATGTAGAAAGATAAACAATAGAATATCGTTTGTAAGGGCCATTGTAGTAGAAACTGGAAATATTTACAGACCATACACATTCTTAATGGGTAATAAGATAAAAGAAAACAAGGAAGGAAATGAAAGATCAGCATTATTACAAGTTCAGCAAATTTAACGAAAATCGAAAGAATGACAAATATCGAAATTTTAAGCGAATTGCTGAAACACAAGCCAGGAAAAACTGACTGGTGCGTATTTTTGAATAGGTTTATTTTTGGCTAGTTTCCTCCTAATTAAATCTCCAGAAAACCGACATAATTGCTACGTTAACAATTATACAGTTGCTTATTTGTGATAGTGTCCTTCTACAAATTTTCATTCCAACATTAACAATATAGAAACCTTGGCCGAACACGATTGTTATCTAACTACCAAGGAAATCTTATGATTATGGAATTTATTATTTATATTTTTAATCGTACAATCGTAAATATTTTACACGTTCAGTTAATATAAAACTTTTCAAGTTGTTAAGACCGTCATATCAACTTTAATCGTCCAATAATTTGATATTTTCGTATGTCAACTTAATGAAACTCCATCCAGAAAGTCGATTGCAAGTTTAATTGATATTCATTTTAACTGTACAGTCATTAGTAATTTTCCTGTTCGATAAATTCAAACTTAACTTTTATACCTTATGAATTATTCAAAAAAAAAGTGGCTATATGATCGAAATAACACGAATAAGTGTGTTTGTAGGTAGATAATCTTTTTATGTTATTTCACGTGTATAGATGGCCATTAGGTAGAATGGAAATTTTCAGGACACACACCACGAAAATAACAAAAATTTATTAATAGAAAACCATATTGGTTTGTTTGCCAAATATCGTAGGTAGTTGCATTCAACCGTACTATATAAAAAAATAATAATAACTACTTGAACCTGTTTATTTCATTGGCAAATGATGATAATACTCGAAAATAAACTGAATGGCCGCCAAAATTCTACAAAATTAAGATTATCATTTAGATCATTTTACATTGCTTGTTTATTTGTAAATTTTAATAATCGAACAAAAATTTGTAAATCTTATACTAAATTTTCATGTCAATCGTTTAATATTCTAATTTTAATTGAAGTGTTGACAGAAAGATCTGTAATTATGTGTCATCGTTCAGAATTTGTGATATGATAATAGAACGCTAAATTGACATTTATGTAATACTAGAAATTGTAATTTTTCGAGAGATTGTCATCTATTTTGTACGACTTTTATTGGCACTAAAATAAGGTACTAGCGCTCAACCACTTGTCGATTCTTTACAAATTCTAAAAAAATTAGAAAAATAGGGCTACTTACTGTTGAATGCAAGTAAACTCTCCTTTTAGATGTAATAGGTTAGGACTAACCACAAGGCTAAAGACTTGATATCAGAATGTCCTCTCAGACAAATAAAGTCCGGATCAGGATCCTTCAATGAGAACCTGATAAGGATATAACGCAGATTAACTATCAGGTCCTTATCAGGATTACATTGTTAGGTCCTGATCCGAATTAGATTCCACATAAGAATATCCTGAGGGTATAGTTAGAGGCATTTATTAATTTATTTATTATGACCAACACGAAACAATCATGATAAATCAATAGCAAATCAACATTAAGGGTTAGACGGTCCAACAGTGGAGCGAAATTTATTGCAGGACTCAATCTAGATAAGAAACGTCTCGAATAGAAACAATTTTAGAAACGGAAAATTACGTAGTATAAGCCTTCAGTCGCTGCGGATGATGGCAGGATAACAGCGACAATAAGGTAAGTACTACAAGTGAACTGTAACAAGTAGTGCCATCTAGTTGAAGGGATAGTTACTGGTATGACCAGGAATAGAGAGCTAGCGAATTAGTTATTCTATGAGGCTATACCCTGAGAATCACCTTATCTCTTCATTGCATAAGGTTATTCTAAAAGTAACCTCAGTTTAACCTAAGGTTATCCCGAAAACAACCTCATTTAGAACTGATGGCAAATAACATTTTATTGAGCAAGGTTTTCCTGATTATATCCAGCTCGTAAGTTTTACCTTATTAAGACAAGCCTTATTTTAAACTGATAAGGTCTTGATGGTGATTCAGGTAAATCTCAAACGATTTCTAGTCGGACATATACGGTGCAGGATTTGGAAAGCTCTGTTGTGGCTTGGAATGGTTGATCTACCTCCTAATATTCGTTCATTAAATTACACACCTAACTTTCGTAAGATAAGACAGAACTGCAAATACGAATACACAAACGATGTTGTGTTATTAAGCGTTAAACACCAACAAAAAAAAGTGTAGAATATCTTTTGTGATGATTCTCTCGAGCGGAAATCCTTCCGAAAAAAAACCACCATTAAAAAGAAATCAATGACCACACATACACACACGTTCATGTTTATCCTAATCTGATACGCTATTGTGCAGTTAAACTGTACAGACTTGTCATCATTATTCAAACTTTAAATTTTATTGATAATATATGCGCTGGAAATCAACCACAGAGCTGTCCAACTTTTTAAATAAATTTCTATTTACTCTACATGTGGTTATATGTTTAGGTATATCAATAAGTTCATCCTTGTTCCTTTTACAATAAAAGTCGATAAAAAAGTATTTATCCACATATTTAAATCATGATTCTAAAGTAACTTTAAACACTAATTGAACACGTAAACACAAATCTTTTCAAAATAATAAACGCCACTGATATTTCAATGTCTTTAGGCACTATAATCACAATAGATAAGAAAATTGTGTGAAATATAACAAGAAAGTTGTAGGGAGGAGCAACGAAAGTCCTTTACAGATATATCCACGCAATAATGTCACCATGATAAGATAAATGAATTACATTCCTTTTATCACCATTATTTTTTTCTTCTTTTATACAGGTTAATTGGCTTCCATTTTCTACACGTTTCCCAAAAAAATGGGTTTGTATTTAATATAATTGTTGAAGTTAATATGTTATAAATTATAAATTATTATGACAAAATTAGATCTATCAATATAAATTAGGAAACATCTCTAAACCAAATAACGTTAGGGAAGATTAAATGATTCATTTGCAAGCCATATACGACCCTTTGGGCCTCCTGTTTCTGTAGTTGAAGTGGCACAAGTCTCTCAGTTAAGATCTAGGATAGTATCAATAGAATAGTAGTGAGAAATTTAATAAAACAAGAGGAATACTCGTATTTAGTATTGTGGAACTGTAAAATCCCCTGTTTTCAACCAAAACTTTATTCTTTAATGTTTTTTTATGGCAAAACTATAAGAAAACTTGAATGAAACGTAGTTCAAATCAATAAATCATTTTATTTTACAAATCTTATCTATCGATGCTTCTTCGCAATCTGAATTCAAGATTTGTTCCCTTTTACACTGTTAAAAATTTTAGTAAATCCACTACACTTTTACTAAACAATTGTATAGTAAACTTACAAAACCTGTATGGTAATACAATACTCATACGCATTTTTTGTAATTTTACATCCCATTGCAGCAAAAGTACTAAAAGAGTGTAATTTTACGATATCTTTGTATTTATCAGATACTAATAGTAATTTTGCAAATCTGTATTGTTGGATTCATACAAGAAAGATGTAGATTTACAACAAGTGTTTGGAATTTATTTTCCTATAAGTATTAGTAAAATTACGAAAAATCGTTTGTAATTTAAATTACATCGAATGTATGAATATTTGCAAAAGATTGTTCTTTTTACAAAACTTCTGTTTGCTTTTTTGCTAATTTTTATGTTAATCAAATTCGTTTTGTAATATTACAACTCTGTATTGTAGCTTTGGATCTAAAAATATGTAAATTTCCTATTAATATTTGTAATTCGACTTTACTATAATTGTTGACGAAATTACAAATCAAGATTTGCCATTTGAGTTACATGAAAAATTGTTAAGTTTACAAAACATTATTTTCTTTATACAACTTTTGTTAGAGTTTTTGTGATTTTTTGTGTTTACCAATTCGTATTGTAATTTTACTAAACAATTTTTCCATAATTGCACTGCAAAATCTAATAAATAATTGGATCCAACTAGATGGCACTACCTGTTCCAGTTCACTTGTAGTTGTATTACGATTGTGCTATAAAAGAAACATCCTCAACAAGCGAAAATACGAAAGGGGCATAATTCTACAATGACCAAACTTAAACAATTAGGTTTGTATGGTAATGGGCATAATCGGCTTCTTTTAATAATCGAATTCTATCGATTCGATTATTCTCATAATCGGATGATAATTCGAATTATTTTTAATTCGGTCTCGAACTACATGGCTACGGCTTGGCTCGAATTCGAAAGCTCGATAGCTCGATAGCCCGATTCTGCCCGATCACCCGATGCTTGCCGATTTGAAAGTTAAAACGAACAAAGCATAACACATTGAAAATTGAAACCAGTCAAACGGTTAGGCAGGTCAGCATTAATTTTTTTTTATTTAGTAAGAATAGGAAGTGTGCAATAATTTCTATATTATATTTAGGGGGGGCTTGGGGGCTAAGCCCCCATGGAGTTACAGTCACTAAATACATACAGTACCGCAATATTTGCCATGTTGGTTCTGAAATTTACGGGGACATTTGAATTTGAAACTATAAGTTGGTGACATTGAGAAGTTGATTTTAAAAGCAAGATATCTGACTCCATGACAAATTATTGAGTATAGCCAATAGTATGACAGATTCTACCAAATGCCGCCATGTTGAGTCAAAAATTGCTTTCTCTCTCTAACACATTGGCCCATAGAATTGCGGTACTGTATATATTTAGTAACTGTACCCTGGAGTATAAATTAGCCTCCCCCGGAAATTCAAATTCGTGTCTAACTCTAAACATGTTTTGACACATTTTTTTGGCGACCGCTTAGGGCGCCAAACTAAAGAGGCGGCAGCAGCACATCCAATTCGAGAAAAATATATTTTGTTGAAAGTAAAATGTTAATAATAATAATAATAAAATAATTAGAAAGCCATAAACCACACCGGACCCCTGAACTGCTCCGACCATTTTTACACGTGCGAACCAAATGTGAGCGGCAAACTATCAAAAAAGCGCAGCGGCTGCAGAAACGTGAGAAACCCAATTATGCCATAAATATTTCATGATTTTCATTTAGGTTTTTAATATGCTGAAACGTGATTCCACAATAAACAAATTTAGAAGTAGGTAGGTATTTGCAATTTTTATTTTTCCAATTTCTCAGTTTTCTTACTTTTCTTTTGAGCTTTGTAAGTAACAGACAGATATATCGCTGCAAGAAAAATATTTTTGTTGGTGAAGTTCAAGTTATTTTAGAATTACCCGTCAGTACAAATTGAATATTAAACAAGTAAGTATTTATTTACTGCTTCTTTATTTTTTTAATTATGATACTAATTAATTTGATGGTTTTGGTAATACTATTTTTAAATTCCCAAATAATATATTTCAAATGTTTTTTCAAAAATATACTTACACATTCAAAAATTATTTTCAGCGCTTCGGATTTTGGTAATAACAATAAGGATAATGAGTGCTCCAGGTGCCAAAAAAAGATCCGTTGTTTGGAAATACTTTAATAAATTGAGTGACAGTAATCAGGCGAAGTGTAATTTGTGCAATAAGAACATAAAATATTTTGGCGGCACAACAAATTTGAAGCAGCATTTATTAAGAATTCACCCAACAACAAAATTAGTGGAAGAAATTCCTCGAGAAGAAGATGTGCCACAGGAAAACATTGAAAATCATGGAAACCAAAACACAGTGTCGTCCATAATTTCCTCTAAAAGCACAGTTTCCTGTAGCAGTAGTGCTATCAGTGCCAGTGGTAGTGGCTTCAATGTCCTACATTCGGTCCAAGAAACTTCTGGTGCCATACGTCAAGAGAAACGTACAACTAAGCAGCTCAAACTAATTGCTTCTACAAGTCAACTTTCCGAGTCAAAAATTGCAAGCATCGATAAGAAATTAGTAAAAATGATAACAAAAGATTACCAACCGGTATCAATTGTTGAAAACGAAGGTTTTTTAGAATATTCGCATGAATTGCAACCATTATATAAACCACCCAGCAGAAAAAAATTGACAAATGATTTATTACCTAGACAATATGAACAGAGTGCTTCGTTATTAAAATCTGTGATAAGTGAAATTAAACATTGTGCAATAACTACGGACATTTGGACCTCGGACAGCAACAAAGCTTATGTAACTGCAACGTGTCATTTTATATTTCAAGATAAGATGCATACGCGAGTGTTAGCTACAGAAGAAATATTTGGACCTCATACTTCAGAGAATATTGCAGCCAGTTTATCTACAATTTTAAATGAATGGGGTGTATTTCATAAAATTGTAACTATTGTTTCCGACAATGCATCCAACATGAAAAAAGCAATTAATAATTGCCTTCAAAAGTACCACCATCCGTGCGTCGCTCATACACTCAATTTGAGCGTCAACAATGCTTTGTCTAGCACTGAGAGACTAGCAGTGATTTTAAAAAAATGTCGAGCTCTTGTTGGGCATTTTAAGAGTAGCGTGCTTGCGGGCAACAAACTGAAAAGTGTGCAGCAACAAATGGGTTTACCAATTTTAAAGGTTAAACAAGATGTGGCCACAAGATGGAATTCGTGTTTTATTATGATTGACAGGTTGGTGCAGATTAAGGATCCGTTGTGTGTTGCAGTCGCAAATTTACCGAATGCTCCAGATTTTCTAGATGCAGATGAATGGAAGATACTTGCTGAATGCATTCAAGTATTAAAACCTGCATATGATCTAACAACAATTCTATCTGCTGAAAAATATCCCACAATTTCATTAATTATTCCACTACTTCGAGGATTTCAGTTCACATTGAGAAACATAGTCACTGAATCAGACGTTACCACAAGCCTTAAAAATAATTTATTAGAGACAGTTATGAGTAGATTAGGTAATTTTGAAACCAATAAAATTGTTGGGAAAGCATGTTTTCTGGATCCTAGGTTTAAAAAAATTGGATTTGGTTCAGAAGATAATGCAAACAATGCACATAAGTGGGTGACTGAAGAACTATCACACCTTATTGCTAATAAATCTTCTGCTGGTGAGCCTGTCCAAGAGAATGTAGAACCAGAAGCTTGCAGTTCTACCACCCCTTCTAACAATGACCTTTGGTCTCATTTTGACGCCAAATTATCAAAGGTAACAACATTTTCGACTCCTTCATCAATGGTTGTTCTGATTGTGAGGCAGTACTTGGAAATGGCAATTTTAGAGCGCACAAGAGATCCAATAGAGTTTTGGGCAAAACATAAACTATTATTTCCGGAATTGTATGAACTTGCCGTAAAATACTTATGTGTACCCGCGACGTCCGTGCCATCAGAGAGAGTGTTTTCTAAAACTGGCCAGCTTACAAATTCCAGAAGAAACCGACTCGCTCCGAAAAATTTAAATTATATTGTATTCTTAAATTCACAATTTTAGTTTTAAAGTTTTATAGATTTTTAATTTGTGAAGACTACTGTTTTTCTGGTTAGTATTTCATTGTATAATGTGTAAACAAAAATACAGTTATTTAATATTTTTGTTGCCAAACAAATTTTGATTTTTTTTGTGAGATTATTATTTACCGCACCGTATTTTTGTCGATTTTAGTTTATTGTCTATATTTAGAGATTTATATTTGATTTATAACCCACAAAACCTTTGTTTTAATTTGCTTTTATTCATGTTGTTTTTTATTATATCACATAGGTATTCAGTCATTTTATTCATGAAATTTCTAGTCCTGCCCTGTTCCTAACACTCTGACATGCGCATTTACAGACAGTCATCCATGCTCGCACTCGGTTTCGTTTCGGTTATTCATAAAACCGGTTGCAAATCGTAACTTATGGAAATTGATACTTCCGATTATTTTTAATTCGATTATTGAAACAAAATAATCGAATTGCGTAGGTTATTCAAATAATCGGATGACAGGTTATTTTTAATTCGAATTATCCCATCACTAGGTTTGTACGATTGTTTTTAATGCGATCGTCCGAATTTCTACATGCCAATTTTGGGATCTCCATCATAGGACAATTGGGACAATCTTATTACGCGATAAGAGAGTGACTAAAAAAATCCTAGTCGAATTTTTAAATGGTAGAAACTTAAAAATTTAGCAAATTTTAAGAAAATTAGAATTTTGTTACAGAACCAGATTGCGCTTACTTAGAGCTCTAAAGCACTTTTAGAAATTTCCTAATTTAGTATCAGTTGTGTAGTAAAATTACAATATGTAGTTGTAAAAATACTAATTTTATTTAATATCACTTGTTTAGTAAAATTGCAAAACATGTATTGTAATAAAACTAAACAAATTTTTGTAAAATGTATAGTAATATTGCAAAAATGTTTCTTAATATTTCCAACAGGAATCTGTTTAAAATGTGTGGTAAAATTACAAAATCAAGTTGTATTACTACTTAACTGTGGTGCGTAAAAACTTCCTACAATATTTTAGTAAAATTACTAGGGAAATTTTTAACAGTGTAGATTAGAAACAGTTGATTGGTTCTTTAATAACGTACAGAACAACTCTATAGACACACCGCAAAGTTTGAATTTTCGAAAGAATTACCCAATTTTTCCTATTGACTATCGAAAAGTCCATTAAAATTGCTAGAAACTTGTAAATTTTGTTGTGAAATAAAACAGAACTTCGTCAGATATTTTATTGGATAGCTCCTTTGTAGCAGCTCTACAACAAAATATAATCTTCTCACAAAGTCTTAAGAATTCGGTTGATTTTCCCGAAAACGATAAGATTTATCGGAAAAGTTATGCAAGATTTAACAAGCGTTTTCAAAGTGCCTGTCTGCTATATAATATATATAATAAGACTAATTAATGTAGATAGAATTATAGTGCAAATATGAAAATAAGATGCTCCAAGTTTCTCTCTTGTAATTCAGAAAATGCTCCAAGTTTTCCATAATTAGATACCGTTTCTGATCCGTATTATGAAACTATTTCTTCAAAAAAGTATATTTTTGAAGATTTTCAAAAATAATAATTCACAATTTTTTAGAGAATACATCTAAAATGACTGATCCGCACTGAAACTCGAGATTTTAGTTTTGCAATTCAATATTTTGGAATTTTTGATTGGCGTTCCTGGAAACCATATTGCGTTCTTTTTATATATTGTTGATTGAATCTTCCTGCCAAACATAAAAATGATTCATGCACTGCACGATATATTTTCAGCAGTAATATTTCATCAATATTGAGACAGTATGATGTCAATTCAATCAACTTATATCAAAAAATAATGGTGAATTTTATCAAATATTGATGTACACAAAGACGATAATCAATGGAATAATGATAATGTTGCTAATTATCAAAATAAATTAAAACCGATTTAGGAAAATTTTTATTGACTTATCGAGTCCGGATTTTGTATTTCGAATGATTCCTTTATATTTCAATGCAGACTGGTTATTTGTACATTAGAATTCAGTGTTTTTTACTAACAAAAAAGAACCCAATTTAAAATGTCAAAAGAAAATGAATTTTTTCCCTTGAATTGACGTAATAAAAGAGACACGTGCTCCCTTTATTAATTATCCTTTGATTATATTAATTAGAAACGTTCGCTTTATTACAGAATAAACATTAAACTTTCTACTAAATAACAGTTATAGTTGTACGTAATGTTTTGCATAAACAAATCTTTAAATTAAACACAAAACTTTACTATTGATGTTTACATCGTAATTATAGAGTTGTAGGGGAAAAACACTGGCAAGGGAGAGAAAGAGAGAGAGAGAGAGTTTTACATAGTGACAGGGTGCAATCGATTCATTTGTGTTTACAGTCATAGATTGCAAACTGTGAATGACATATGAATGGTTCTAGTCCTGTTATCTCTTTCAATGATGGCACGCTTGTTTTTAGAGAGTGAAATTTCCAACGTGGTCCATATACTGTCATATTTAAACAGAATCTGCACGCACACTTTGTTGAAAAGAGAATGTTGCCATCAACCTTAGATAATTCATAATGAATAAACACATAATGAGTCTCTTGACACTCTCAGAAGGCGAGGCTATGACCATTGTTTAGTTAATAATTTGGCATCTCGACGGGGCTTCTCATTACTGATTGTTCGTTAATTGTATCCGCAAAGGAACAATAATGGCAACTACAATTCGTTCAGTTAATGTTCCAGATATGTCTCTTTAATCATGTAAACAAATTTTGATTTTTCATTAACGTTAAAGAGCATCTTGCATGTTAACATTCAATTTTTGTTCACCTTCAAATATCGTTTTGTTACTTTCCAAACCTATTCGTCAATGTTGTTACAGTAATTTATAAAATAGTTCGTTTGACAAATTTAGGAAAAATTGCTGAAAACTAATCATCTAAACTTTTGAGTAAATATCAGTTTTCAGCTTTGCTAGATGTTAGTATTGCTCTTCAAGTTTGTTCGATGTACTGCTTGACATGCAATCATTTTAAAGTTGTAGCATATATTGAATAAACACTTTCTACATCTAACGAAAGGTTATTTTAGATAATGCATCTGCAACCACTTAAACGATGGATGTTGAAGCAAATATCCGATGCAATCTACCTACACACAAATAGATCAAAGCTAATCAAACTTTATACTGTAAATGTATAAATAAATATTTTAACACTTGTTATAAGTTTAGAAGCCCTATAGGGTGCAACGATGCAGGACAGATCCACAAACATTTAGTTGAAAATAATTGATACTTAAACTTTTTGCAACTTCCAAATAAACATTTCTTATTAAATATTCTTAAAAGCCGTCTATATAAAAAAATCTCCAAAGGCAGCAAGTACCTTATATAGCGAATTTTTTTTTATGTATCTACATGCTGAAATATTAAATGCAAAACATTTTTATGATACTAACAATCAATATTCTTTTAATTCACAAACAATAAGAAACACTAATAAAATTTCACTCGTTTGAAATTTGTTGTTTGTCTAATATTAAATGTCAAAATTAGTTGCCCTCTGCAATATTCAATTTTTCTGTAATATCAATTGTCAGAACATATTGCCATCTGAGATATTCGATTTTACTGTTTATACTCAATAAAGATATTTTTGCATTTTTCATGCGATCCAACGAACCGATTTTGATGATTTTTTTTCTTGATCATAGAGAATGGACGACTCTACTGTTATTTTAATTTTCACCAAAATATAAACAAATGTAATATTGAAAATAATTTTTTTTAACATTTCTTCAGCTCTTATTCCAAAAGTGTTGGCCTTACCGGTCTGGCCAACGAACTCATCCAAGCTATCCTAAAGACTGATTTTTGTACCAAGTTTCATTAAGATTGGAGTATTTTTACGGCAGTTATCGTGGATATACATATATAAATATATAAAATGAGATCTCGTCATAAGCTAATTTTTTTTAAAAAAAATTCGCTAATAAGATATAATAAATGTGTAATCCCGGCAAAAAATGAAACTAGCTACCCTGTGAGCTTGTAGTTTCAATTTATACCCGCTGTAGACTGATTTTATCGAACGAAAAAGCAGACGAACTTATACATAAACGTTACCAAATAATCTGTTGATACATAAATATTGAGAATATGGGAATAGAGGGAAAAAAATGCTTTCCATTTTAGATCTAGACTGATTTAATGGGGTTGCTTTAACGGCAATAACGCTGTCAAGACTATGAATTTCTAATAGATTAAAAATGTAGGGTAGGCGGATGACATTGTTGTTCAATGAAACGTATACACAGAGAGGTTTGTCTTCAATATTCCAGTGTCTTTGTAAAATTTGATATTAATAAATGACTTTTAGTATCAGATGTCTACAAGAAATACTAAATCCTTATTTACTTATACAGGGTGTTTGGTCTAACAATAAGTATGGTGAGTTTTAAGAAATTCCTATTAGTCGAGAAGCGATTCGAAAACTTGTTTGAGAATTTGTAGAAGAGTCCTTAGGGAACATTTTAGCAAAATTAGAAACTCGTAGAACGATCGATTTGGACAATGTCGCAATTTTAAAAAACGAACAAAACACACAGAACGACTAAAAATGACTCAGAGACCTTCCCAAAATTGATTTTTTTCGTTTTTCTCCATTGTATTCCAGAGAAAATACGACATATTTCCACCTGTAACAGAATAAAATAGAGAAAAACGAAAAAAAATCAATTTTGGGAGGATCCTAAAGTCATTCTAAGTCGTTTTGCGTGTTTAGTTCGTTTTTGAAAATCACTACATTGTCAGAAATGAGCGTCTTTTGTCCAACTTTCAAATGAGCTACGAGGCTCTAATTTTGCTGACATGTTCATTAAAGACCCTCCTACAAATCCTTGAAATATTTTTCGAATTGCTCGTCGACTAATAGGAGTTTCTTAGAACTCACCATACTTAGACCAAACACCCTGTAGAAAGGAAGAGAGTCTAAATAACTGATTGAATATATAATCAGAACTGTTAAATATTTCAAATTATTTCCTGGAAAGAAAAAAACGAATTTATAACGAAAATTTAAACAAGTATTTCAACGATGAAAACTCACTTAGAACTAGTTGAAGTGTTTTTAAACTGTTTGAAGAGCGAATTCGACAAAAATTCCTCAATAATGGCCTTATGTATTTGAAATCTTCCAATCGATTGAATGATTAATGAATTCCATATACTTATATCATTAATCTAACAACAACAACAACATAGTCGTCATGAATGATTATTTTCACGTAGTATCCCCATGTTCAATATCCGTTTCTCCTTTTACCGAGCATTATTCCAGGGAAAATCTCATTTTATTTCCATAAAGTCAACTAAATCAAGACTACAACAAGGTGGTTTCGGGTAGGATTGTAAATCTTTCTTGTTGAATGGTAATAAATTCATACAAACATGCAATAAATCTGTTGTCCATTTGAAATAGCTCTATTACACAATCTTTATTATCTAAATTTTAATTTTTATTTTGTATTTTATCTACTTAATTAATCTTTAATCAACTACTAGCAATCTTATCACAATCAGGAACAGATAAGTGGTTTTGCTGCAACTTCAAAACAGTATTACCTTTTTGCTGTGAAAACTTTATATGACAAGAGCAGATTTTGTGATAGAGTCACAACAAAAAAGTATTTAAAATAGCAGGGTGTTTGCTAATTAAAAATCATCTTTAAAATTAAATTAATGGCAAAATTTGAAACAATAATCTCATTGTCAGAACTGTTTTGTCGTTAGAATATTCCCATTTGTTTGTAAATTAATTGCACTCCAAGGGTTATTTTTTCAGTACAAGTTGTCCAATAAAGTTTACTGAAATAGAATTAAAGAGATGTCAATAAAGGCGACAACTTTGACATGTAAATTTGTTTACAAGATGAGTTTTATCCACGAATTACGTTATTTATATGGATCAGTTTGCTAACAAAGTTTCACAATTGTTGATGGAATTCACGAAATGTTGGTATTTATACGTTCTATATTAATTAATGGTCACCCTTTCATGTCAATTAAACTAGATCGAATAAATCATTAGATAATTTTGAATGATAGTCCTCGATAGTCTTTCAAGCATCATTATTTTTATTATTAGTGATAAATTATACGAGGTTATTATTGTTGGAAATTTATTTGGCTGTAAAAATATACTTTGATTCAACTACCCTAAAAATCTATATAAAACAGACAAAACTCTTCAATCTGATATCGCGTCAGCTGTAATAATTGTCGTTGGAATTCTCGTGGAATTTTATGAAAATTCAAGTGTTCATCAACTATATAAATATGAGATGCAACAAACAAAGACCACTTTGAGCTTTTCACACTTAAATTACAGTATAAAGTTACACTTTGTGCATCTACACAATGATAACTTTCAAGTTATTTGTTAGTGAATTTCAGGTTTTGTATAGTTGCGGTTCTAAAACAGAACTAGTTGCATTGTGTTTGAAAACCACATTGAACATACTTTTGATGATTTTGATAATTAACCATCTGCCTTTTCCTTCACTTTTTCTACCATGCTCCGGAAAACTGGACTGTGTCTAGTTTTTTTTTCGAGCGTCTACGGAAATCGTTGGGGTGGCCGAATACTTGAATCAAATAAAAAATCAATGAGGCCAAACCGCACAAAAAATCATTCATTGAACTGAAATTTAGCCAATTATTCGATTATTGTTTGTATATCCTTATCATAAACATCTAAATTTCTATCCTTTTAGAATTGAGTGCAGAGAAATGTTTTTGTGCCCGTCACTTTTTTGCCCTCAGACATGGACTATTCACGAAAGCTCGTAGACGGCTGGATGTTATTTTATTACAAGACTGTGTTTCTATTATTCGTCCGTGCTTGTTTCGAAATTAGTTCGTTGCCATGGAAGAAGAATTATTTTACGCAGACACAATGAACACCTCTACTTCAATAACGCAACTTTAACAATTTCTTTTCGTTGTAATTTTTAGCACACCACATACTCCGTTTCGTGTTCATTGAATTTCATCTTTGTTCAATGCTAGCGGTGTAATTATTTTATCTTTTATTGTCTCTTCTAGCTCATTTTTCGAGGAGCTTACAATTAAATTACATTTAATTACAACGCCATATTTTCGTGAGTTGCAAAAGTATAAATAGATCGATCGATCAAGACTACAGTTTCTCAATCTCATTGCTTAGATTGAGATTTTATAAAAAGATGATTTCATCTACAGATTGAAGATAAAAATCGAACAAATTGACACAATTGATGGCTAAATAAATTCAGTTTTTTCTCATATTTTAGTACATTTAGGAAAATTGTTGATTTGTGAACTTTTCAGTCAAAGATCACGTTTAATATTTGGTTAATGGAACCACGTCCGGTGGAAGATTGAAGACTTCAATCCAATGGACATCATTTCGAATAATTCTACCAGAGACTGTAAACAAGACATTCTTAGAATTTCAATGAACCAATCCATTACCATCTCGCATTAGGGAAAGTCATAATTTGTTTTCCCAATCAAAATTACCTGTTTAAGAAACTGGTCCTGTTTATTGAAAAATTGTGTCAGTACAGTCTTTCAAATGGAGGAAAATCAACAACTTTCTCTATGTGTAGAACTGGAACAACTTCAGATTTGATGTAAAGCAATGTGAATAGATGAAGCGATGTTAAAAGACTAGGAATTAAACTGCTCATAAACGTCAAGCACAACAAACTACAATACTGATAGATAACATTGAGCACAATTACCTTACTGTTAAATTAATACTAGACATTAGAACTTTTTCGTTTCACTAACATATAGAATCAACGATAACGGTCGGAATATTAATGTCCAACATTTGTGCCGTTGAGCTCTTTAATCTAGAGATAAAAGTCTCTTAACGAATACAATTTATCTTGAAATGTCGGGTATTATAAAATTGTTAGTACAAACAAATCGTTACAACAATTTACATTTACAACAACAATTTTATGTAATGGTAAATCTACGTTATCATACTTAACATAACGTATAATAATGAATTATGTATTTAACAAACTAGAATAGATGAAAGTATAGTACGTTTACTCTGCTTACGTTTTGACTTAAGTTGTAAAAATAATTTGTGGTTTTACACAATGGATGCAAAATTTACGATAGCCGGTTGGGGGTGTTATAAATCATAGACAGAATCGACAAATTCACCATCTGTTTATACCTATAGGTACATACACATTTGGATGTGTCTTGTAGCAGGTAGGTAAATAACAAGTATTTTCAAGGGTATTTCTCTAAATATTTCTATTTATAATTGTTTGAAAAATGAATTCTAAACAATTGAATTTCTAAACACAGAAACATTTATTTTATATATTTTTATTAAAATTATTGTAATTATTGTTGAATAATTATAATAAATCCTATGGATAAATTGTAATGAAAAGTATAAGAAGTAAAAATCAAGTTATACTTATTACATAAGTTCCGTTAAAGAACTGAAAAACTAAACAGACTACCGAACTCTACATTAGTCAATTTAATTTGCATTATTCTAAGTAGTTATCATTTACTTGAACTGCACATCTTTTTTATAGAATATGTGCAAATTAAACCGTCCAGCAAGAAAAATAGGCACCTCTTTCCTTTTATAAATAGCGTAAATTGTAGATTTTATTTCTTCTTTTATTGAAAAATCTAATTTATCTACAACTGATTCACGCTCTCTTTTTCCCCCCTAAGGATTCTTCCGACTTGGAAATTAGGCATACCGTGGATAGTGCTATACGGTTTTTTTAATAAATCGGCTGTTAGTTTAATCGGCGCTGGTTCACCACGCTCTACCAACGAAGAATGCAGTGTGCGAATTAGCTTCTTACCGTCTTCTGATAGATTATCCCTCGTATTTTTTTCTGCAATCGAAAGATTGACAGTAGCATAAAGTGAATAAATATTAAAAAATTGATATCTACTCATACCCTTTTCTACACCAGTTCTGCTGGTCGATGGACTCGATGGTCCTACGCCGTGTCTACAACGATTTCAACATCATCATCATCATGAATATTTACAATATCCATCTCTTCAACTTGATCATCATTAACAGGTTCCCAAGCTCGCCACATTTTTAGTATAACATGATTATCAAAACACAAATCCACACAAAAAAAAATGTAACAATGTTTCAATATTCGACTTGTACAATACAAGAAGACTTTGTAAACTGAACAGTTGTCTAAAGGGACAGGTATATTTTGCAAAGATCAAACCGTCATATACCCGTTCGCATACAAATTTTAGGGTTGAAATTTATATTTAGAAAAATTTAGAACGTTTTAATCCTTCCGTGGAAAGAAATTACATTACAAACTGCCTAACGGTTAATGATTCAAATGGAAAACATTCACTAGTCTTGTAAAAAATAGTTTTTATTACAATTTATCCATAGGATTTATTGTAATTATTCAACAATAATTACAATAATTTTAATAAAAATATATAAAACAAATGTTTCTGTGTTTAGAAATTCAATTGTTTAGAATTCATTTTTCAAACAATTATAAATAGAAATATTTAGAGAAATACCCTTGAAAATACTTGTTATTTACCTACCTGCTACAAGACACATCCAAATGTGTATGTACCTATAGGTATAAACAGATGGTGAATTTGTCGATTCTGTCTATGATTTATAACACCCCCAACCGGATATCGTAAATTTTGCATCCATTGTGTAAAACCACAAATTATTTTTACAACTTAAGTCAAAACGTAAGCAGAGTAAACGTACTATAAATTTGTGTTTGTAAGCTGCAACACACTTGGGTATTTGATGTGGAATTAATTAGTAAAGTTTCTCGATTTAGTGCAGCACGTAAGCCGTTTACTGTACAATATATAATAATTTTACGAGCCCATCGATGCATCTAGTAGCAAATATGCCACATAAATAAAACGGCTTAGTTTGTTGGTTGAGCTTTTCCTTTACTAATCGAAAATCGTATTAATAGCAGAAACTCAATTTGAACAATCCAATTGTTTCACACTAATCCAAACCGTACAAAATGAATTAATTATATATTTGCTAAAATCCACATAATATAGAGGATAAATACAATTCTGTTTGATAGTGCTAGAGGGGAATATAGTAGAGTATAAAGCACTGTTATTGTCATGTTTGAATAGTTGGTAACGTTTCAGTAAAGTTTTCCAGGCCCATTCCGTCGTATTACATACATCATTGCTTTTTCCTTTCTTTAAACACATTTGCCAACCAATAAAGGTCAGTATGTTAAATTGAAAAGTTCAACTCGATCCAAAAATTTCACAATTTACAATAATCGTATAGAATTTTATAATTGTACGAGCATAATTTACCGCAATTCGAACCGAAATCATTAGATATTTATTTGACTCTTTGGTTATTACCTATTCAGAAATCATTTTCATATAAATAGGCTAATAAAATCGCCGTTCTGCTTCACCACTTTAAAATTATTTCATCAATTCTATTTGAATATTAAACGAGATGATTACTTTTTCAAAACAGTTTGAATTGAACTACTATTCTCCATTAAACATCAAGATGGTTTGTATCTGAATAACGATAAATTGTAGTAGTTGCAAATAGTGGAAAATTCAGTAGGGAATCAACTGAAACATTGGAAATTTAGGCGAGTGTATTCAATAAACAAAACTCTGACGAAAAAGCGAATTCAAGCTTAAAAGCTTTAAGGAATCCAAGTGTTTTATTTCCGTAGTCGATTCGTACTAGTATCAGCTTTTCTCTTCTATATTTAAAACTATAGACTTGCGATTCCAAGTAAATCTCTATCTGCATGTTAATCCTAATTTAACTTGTTTAATTAAAACAAGGTCCGGTAATGAATAATGTCAACCCTTATCGAAAATCCTCGAGAATCTAATTAGAACTGTAACTTGATCAGGTCTCAAGTCGTAAACAGGTTTCGTTAAGCATCTATGAAATTTATGCACTCTACAATTGCAAATTCCATATTTAAAAGATGAAAAAATGGAAATGTCGAATATTATGACGTGGTCAGTTTAAATAAAACCAACTATCGTTGCCTTTAAGACTCATATGTGTCTGTTAAAAAAACATGCCTAGAGAGTAGTTTTGTGATAGTTCACCATTGTAAGATTGTGCCGATGCATAATAAAAAAGCCCTTCACTTGAATATAAGAGCACACTTGACATTGCATTTCATATTTTCTTCGTTATACAGTCTACTATTCATCATCAACATGATCGTTTGACCTATATATGTATATTACCCTTCTCAAAATCAAGACTACTGCAATTAACACAAAATAATTTATAATATATTTGATAAAGGTGTTGATATGATGAAAAGGGTTTATTAAATTAACTCTAACTGTTATCCACTTGAACTAAATTAATATGAAAAGGGTATTTTCGGAAGTTTCTTAGTAAATTATCGGTTAGATACTATTTAATCGTCACCTTAACATTTTATCAGCTTTGTCATCATGGTTGTCTTGTTTGAATCAATTAAATGTTGTGGTACTGTAATCGAATTTTGTCAAATAATACCGTCTAGACTTGATTGTTCAAGTATTTTTAAGTAAAATTAGAAAATACATTTTCTGGGAATGTTGTAATTATCGAAAAAGGTTTTTTATTTCAAATCATTTACAAGAGATTCATCTATCAAGTCTATTAAAACTTGAAAGATCATTTGTAATTTATAAATTTACAAAATAGATTAGATTTGTTGCAATTTAATAATTTAATGAATTTACCAGCATGTTAATATAATGTCGACAAGCAACTGTTTAGGTATTTAGACAAATATGTAAGCATCCTTTGTCTTGTAGAAGGCTCTAATTGAACCTGTATATCACCTCAAATGTTGTACATACATATTACATCTAACAATATCCGATTTCAGATCGTTCAATTTACTGTAATGTTAGCAATAAGAAATAAATACAACATACATTTCAGTAATTCAAATATTGATAATCTAGTCGAACTTAATTTACTAACACAATTAAAACATATTCATCACAATATCACAAGATAAATAAAGCAAAAAATTGCAGTATTTAAAGATAAACACCCGCATCCTTATTTGGGATTAAATCTGGCGAAATCGAGAGAAATAACAACAATTTATTAATCAATTATATTAATTGATAAGGTTCTAAATATCTTTCTTGTATTCTTTTAGAAAGCATTGATGTTCCTCTGATAAAGTACTTTGTTTGTAATTGTGGAATAAGTAAGAAACTACATGTGCAACTTGTTTACTGTTTTGTTTCATTAAAGGAAATTGTCGTTAAACTTAATTAAAACAGACTGTGTCCCACACTATTGTCGGTACAGACACTGTTAAGAGATTAACCAGACTAGATTGATGAAAGCAATGTCGCTATTTTAAAATAAATTCTTTTGGAGAATGAATGATGCACAAAAATCTCCAAATAATTCACAATATCAGAACATTGTTTAATAGTAGAATTTTAGCAAAATTAACATCCACGCTCTTATGTGATTCATCAACAATATAATATTTACATGAACCAACTGTATACGTTGTTAATAAAGTGATTTATAGAATCAATCGAAGCATATTTTGATTAAAGATCAAAGTGTGCAATTTTGGTGGATGCGCCGGTCGAGTTTAATCTCATAATGGACAAACTGTTACTTATCGACCAATCAAAGTTTATTCCATCTTCTTTGGTTTCTTTAACCAGTTTTTAATCAATCAAACTATCGCTATTTGAAAAAAAATTATTTAGCAAAATCACCACTTTCATCTAATTGTATCTTTTAAGGTAACAATAGCCGATTGTTTGATTAAATCATCGTACTCTATCTACCTATCAAAATCGAATTAAATTAATCAGTCACTGTCATAATGCTATTCACACCTTTAAACGACGATAGATCGACAAAACTGTCTATCAAATTCTTATGAAATTTTCAGATATTCTTAGATGCTGATAAAAAAAAAATTGACTGTAAAAGTGGGTAAGAAAATGTCATTTCCATCACACCCTTGGGCCGTTAGATCTCTATCAGAAAAGTGTTAATTTCCGTTACAGATGACAATAAAAGTATTTAGTTTTGTAATTAAGTTGTGGTAGATGGAAGCAAAATATATACACAACGATGCTTCAAAAGGGCCGCACTAGGCCTGGGAAGGCTGAATCGATCGCATTTAGCGTAGTAAGCTCATCCAGTCGCACGATCGCTGAATACCATGAACGAGCCACTCGACCGAGAATTACAGTCATCGGGGAGACTTTAAGTAAAGATTGTGATGGTATTCGAATAGTGATTGAAGAATATGCCGCCTCCTTTGTATGCGTCTAATGTTTTCGTTATATTCTTGTATAAATTCAACGTTTGAATTCCACTACTTAAACGACAGACGCTGGTTGAGAATAACGCAGTATTAGGCATGTCTATACATAGAGAGTGTTGGATTTTCAAAGAATTGTCGAGGAGGATTCAAATCTAGCAATGGTATTGTTTTATAATTTAATAAGAAAAAAATAAGAGTTTCATCGTGAAAGAAACTGATAAAGCAACAGTTTCAACGATTGACGACTGGTCTAAATTGTCAACTTATAAATATATTTGTAATTGCTGTCCTGGAAGTCGGCCAGGATGTAAACACAGAAACCCACTTGTACAACTCGTAAATATTACACATTATCGTTGAAATTTGTAATTTATAATCGACGATTTTATGATTATTTTAATTTTAATAAGAAACCACATGGATGCAATCATCAATTGATAAAGTTTTGAGAAAGTTCTGAACAATGTGAAGTAAAAATTAAGCGACGTATTGAAGATGAACAAATTTTCTTGTGAAAATCCAGCTGTGAAAACCGAGTTAATTTTCTTTTCTTAATCAATCCAACGACTTGAGCAGCATAAATCTACCCAGTTTACGAACGGCATCTAATGCACAAAGCAATTCCAATTTTTCAGTTGAGAGAATCTAGAATTTTTTTCTTCTTCATAGTGAACGAATCTATCTCTAACTATATAGTACAGTGATAAGAATCATTTTTATTAAAATCATTATAGAAATGTCAAAAGAAAATCAGTTATCACGAATATATCGAAGCGACAATTTCATCGAAAGTACGTTTGATGAATACAAGAGTGTAACGGAAATATTATTGATGCATGTAAACAGCGAACGGTATTGACATTTTGATTCTTTATATTATAATAAA
The DNA here is from genome assembly GCA_039776855.1 of Mylabris sibirica. Classification (NCBI taxonomy): domain Eukaryota; kingdom Metazoa; phylum Arthropoda; class Insecta; order Coleoptera; family Meloidae; genus Mylabris; species Mylabris sibirica. Next base: position 4,143,510 of record CM077843.1, read on the forward strand.
GCAGATATTTCAATCTTCGATTCCATCCTGTCGTATAAAAGACGCAAAGCTGCAGAAATACAGCCACAATCGACCACAATTCTAGTAATGCTTTATTTAATCTGAAATGAACTACCAAGTGCTCTCTAATATAGCTATTCTGTTTGTTCAAAAATCATTTCTCAATCGATTTATCATTTTTTCTTCTCTTGCATATCACAGCTGTTGTACAATTTTAATATTTCATTTCTTTCCTTCAACAACAATATAAGTTCTAACATATTGACAGTTTCTATTGGAACGATTATTTATTATTTACAAATACAGTTCCTTACATTTTTTTTTATGTTTTTGACAAATCAAGGACGATATTTTCTTTATTGTCAACTTATATAAGCGTACTATTCTTATCAATTTGTTATCGATTAGATTTTTAATATTTAACTTTATTTTGCTGTGATTGATACAAAATGTAATTAAATTTGAAATCTTTGATCGGTTTTATATTTGTAACATCCTTTTCAATCTAATCAACATGAAGCTATTTAAACTTTAAATTACTTTGATTTAAAGACTGATTTTGAGATGCAATTTAATTTATAATTAAAACTTGAATATGTTTAATTATAAAAAATGTTGAAAGGCAATTTTAAATATACCTATATTTCATTACAAATTGCCACCTTTAACATGAAAAAATCTGATATTGTATCGAAAATTACCATTCTATAGTAGAAAACATAAATGTATTCACCCTATTTCCCAACTTATAGCATCACAGTCTTGTAGGTGTGGTACTTATTTATTCATTGTAGCAATCCTTGTAAAGTTGTCCTAAAAGGAAACGACAGAAGACTTCATATAAAATACATAGTTCTGGTGGATGTTGTATCGTTAAATATTCAGAAACAGTTTGTTTGAAAACTGTAAATAAAAATAGGGATTTATTGTTGTTAAAAAAGGCGAATGTCTACCATCGTAGAGCAGTACTTTCGCCTTTAAGCCGCGGTTTTAAAATTGTTAATTATTTTATCAAATATTTCATAAAATTTCTATTTAATCGGTAAAAGCAGTAAATATATGAATTCTTTAGAATTCAAAATTTCTTCAACTAGAAGTTCGCTTGTGTTTATTGTTCTTTTATTGCAATTACAGCGATTCCAACTGAAATTCAACTATTGCATTTGGTACAGCTGTTGTACGCACAGATGTGCTTTTAATCTTTATACACTTTTTATTACGTTTACAAGGCGTGGTCTTAACAACTTCCTAAATTGATCGTTTAACTCAAATACACGGTTACATTTTTTAATATAATCCAACAAATTTTCGCATATTATTCGATGTACATCACTGAGATTAATAGGTGTGTTTGAAATTTTTGCATGTCAGCACCTCAACAGACGATAACTTGAATTATTCCATGAATTTCAAATTTGTAACGTGTAATTTTGAACAGGAATTAATCAAATTTCACTTATGCCTCTGTTAAACGTCTCCTCAACTATTTTCACTTCTTCTCCTGTTTAAAATCAATTTATTAAATTTATTGTGATCATGAAATTTTTCATATTTTTACTTTATAGTCGGAATTGGATCGGTAAATTCTTACGATTATTGTCAAAGAAGATTTTTTTACTATTGAATCGATAGAAGGTAGTTGTTTAAAGGAGAAAAATCCAGATCGAGGAAAGATTTAGAAGAAACGATTGAAAATTCAATTTGAAGATAACAAGGGAGTTTTGATCCATATATTCAATACAGAACAAATGATTGGTCTGGTTGGAACGTCTTTGTGAATTCTTTCAACTTTCTCACAGCTATATCAAACGAGATGTTTGATTTCAACTTTTTTCTATTCGTTCAAAATGAAATATTTGCAAGTGAAATCTCAATATGAATATCTACAACATTACAGATAGTTTCCGACACTTTAATTTCCTCTATTTATAGCAAGATATCGATGTATATGGAAATTTATATGTGCAATACGAATATGAAATTATTTCAGGAATTCTCTTTAATCAGATTTCGATATTTATCGATTTCCCTATGAAAATAATTAACTCAATTTGTACGAAATTCGTAACCGAGCTACGCATCAACCACTCCCGGCAACAATAATTTCCAAAGCGGACATGATTATATCAAATTTTCTGTAGAACATTTTACTCGTTACCAATAAAATTCGGTTTTTTTCCTCTCGTTCTTATCCTTCTTTTCAATATCTGTGACTTATGTTTGATATTCGTGTTTTTTTTTTCGTTATTTTTTCATCCTTTATCCACTCTATAATCGTGTGGTATAATATTGTCTTCGTTTTTTAAGCCCCCTATGTTACAGCTATACTACCACGACACGAACTTTAATCATCTCGAATTCCATTAGCGATAATTCATAACTTCAGAACACATTACACTAACGTGGTGGCTTCGATAATAACCGGCAACTGGCAATAAAATTTCGAAAAAAAACAGTAACAATCACGTTATAAACGGTTTGATTCAATATGACTCCAGGTTTTGTAATAGTGTGGACGATTTTAAGCACACAACAAAAATAATCAAGCTTTTACTGTAACTCAATTAGCGTCATTCACGATTGCAATGAATAATGAAGAATCTTGAAAAAATTCCATACACACACGAATTGGTGAATCTTGATTGAATTACACATTGTCAATGTCCATTGAAAACTAAGTAAAAAAGGATCTTTTTTAGTTCACAAGCAATTTAGTCAATATGGGATTGAAATAGAGCAATTTATGGCTGAACGGATCAACTAGCAAAGTCTTTCCATAAAAGATGGAAGGATAAAAAAACAATTTCTCTCAATTCTTTTGATTTTCCCCTTTCATGTAATATATATTTTATTTAATGGATTTAATTTTTTCCAAGAATACATAAAAAAAGATTTATATATTGTTATATTCTGGACTATATTTCTATTTTGTATAATGACGAGCTACTAGGCTCATGAATACAGTTTATTTCGATTTCTTATCTCTTAGATTTTATTACAGATATAAAATTGAACTGAAACAGAAAGCGTGACATAAACCACTACATATTCTATTTCTACTATAGGAATAATACAATACAAAAGAATAATGTTAACGTATTCAGAACATTTATTATTTGTATGATTATTCAACTTGTAGAAATAAAATAATTTGTCTGAAATAACGAACGAATCATGCATATCGACAAAACCGCCTGTAGTATAGGCAACCAGCAATAAAATCCTACACAACACTAATTAGAGCCAAGATTCCAGAATGTATAAGTGACGTCATGAATTCGATGACATCACAGCCGTACCCTCTTAGCACCATTGCCAAGATGAACAAAATTCCTTGACAAAAAGTACCTATCCAAATTATGGAACCGGTAGAAAATGAAGCAAATAATCAATTATATCTAGATTTTGTTAGAAAATGTATTGCAGCGAGATAATAAATTTTTGTAGATTCCCAATAATTATTAATCGGTTAAAGTATATTGGGCGTATTTTTTGAAATACAATGTGGGAAAATCTGGCAACAGCGATTGTTAGTCAACTGTCTTGGGGCGTGCCCCCTTTCTTATTCCTAGCATTTAATTTAAAAATAAGCAAAGATGGTCTTATCAATCACTATCTTATCAAAATTATGGTTAGTGGTTATATTATCATCTATATGTAGTGAGTATTTAATTTAAATGTATATTTTAAAAAATTATTATCAACATAACCTCAAATAATATCTAGGTTATGTTTATGTTTTTTTGTACTTTTTTATTTGAAAATAAAATCAATTTCAGTAATTTCTTGTAATGGAAATTGTACGATTCCGATGATTCTACGTGGTTTATGGTTTTCACGTGAAAATAACGTTAATACTTACATTGAAATCAACGATAAAACGATGACAAATCGTGGTGAATGTGTGGATATCAAAGATAGTTTTCATCAAAATTACACGCTACTTTTCAAAAATCAGCTATCAATGAAGAGGACACGAACGTACTGTTTCCATTGTGTAAAATTTATGGTGCGAACTATTAATGTTCTTGAAAAAATCGAAAGTAATCTTACATAATGATAATTATATGGTTTGATAATAAAAACGATTTTTTTACAGCAACTTGTATGGACGTACCCGAATCACAGGCGACAGTTGAACGTGTCTGTAGGAAATTAGATAATAGCCAACAGATAGTTACGTTATTTTCACAGAAATATGTGCCAGTCAATTGTCGTTCATCATTAGAAGGTGTATGGAATTTTGCTTATCAGAATCGTTTTAAATTCACTGGTGAATGTAATAATCCTGAAGCACAAATACGATCATGCCAAACAGCTGGTTCACAATTTCTAATTTCTAATCAGAAATTTAATATAACTTATAAGAAATGTCCAGAGATGACTGGTACTTTTGATGCAGGTGAATTTTAATGATTATAACAAATTTTAATCATATTTTTCAATAATTATTTAAAATTTATAATTGTAGTGGTTGAGTATAGTTGTCTTGGTGATTGGTTTGTTGGTAAAAATCATTATTTTGCTGTTGCTAATACGAAAGAGTCACGTGATGATGAGAAATATCGTTGTTTCTTAAAGAATCGTGATGATGATCTTTATATTGGTGTATCAATTACGGCTGAATGTAATATTTTGAATACTGTTGAAGAGAGTCCTGAGAGATTGCACATTACACCAAGTAAGTTTTCACTTATTTCAATCAAATTTTCAATTATGTATGTAAATTCTATCCATACACAGAGACTTAAGATATTTCAATTTTCAATTCTTGCATCTAATACGGATATTATTAAAGAATCTCTGTGTGGGGTCGTATAAATTTACGTTAAACTTACAAGTATGCCTTTTAATCTTACTTGAGTAGTTGCTATAGGCTTATAAATATGCAATTTACGCATTTAATTAACTTCAAAGATTCAGAATTTGCTTTCGCATTTAATAAATGACTAGAAAAATTGTTTTTGTTAAGTGAATAAAATATAAAAATTACAGATTTTAATGCGATTTAGGTAATTGTAGGCTATTTATTGGTATAATTAGGGTGAATATTTAGGAGAATGTGCGATTTCAAATCCATAATATTTAATATTCCTAATTCCGATTATATTAATTGAAATTTGCTTGCACAAATTGTGGGATTTAAGCATTAAATGTATTTTCACATACCCATCATCCATTCTATGTTGATCTTATTCGTCTGTTATGAATTCAAAAACATGTTTGTTAATCGTTACTGTATTTATTAAAGCATTATAATTAACTAAAAATAAACATTTAGTCCAAATAAGAATAAACTTTACCAACTTAAAATAATAAAAAAAGAAAAAATTCGCTAAAAACAAAGCCATAAATATATAAATGTAGATTTTACTTTACAAATCCATATAAGAATCGAGCTTAATTCGTTTAGTTTTTATAAATGTTTTTATTTCAATATATGTGAGTCAAAACACGTAACCTACAGAAATCTAAATTCCCAAGATATTTTCTTGGATAGGAAAAATGACACAGCGGTCAATTTGTATTGATTTATTGCTAATCGACTATTACAAATTCAACAATATTAGCTTTACAAATTTTTGTCAGTATTTCTTCTACACATCTAGCCTTTATAATTATAATCAGGGCATCTAAGAATTATTTTTTCGTTCCAATTACATTAATAAAAATTTTAACGGTTCGGTTCCGGTTTTCGTTCGTAAGAAAACAACGTTTCTTCGGTTTTCGGTTCAGTTCCAAGTGATTAATTTTCAAATTTTTGTATATAGACAATTTATTTTTGTCATAAATTAGGATTAGAATAATAATATCAATAACAATAATAAAAATTATAATTATTATTCTTATTAATAATGAGAATAATAATAAGATTTTATTATTTGTAGCGATAGATCTTATACATTGCGAACTAAATCACAATAACAATAACACAAACACAAAGAATTCCCAGACAGATTTTCAAAATATTTTCCATTATAATGATATGGTTATGATTAGATAAAATTTCCGATATTTTCATATCAATTAAGAGGCAAATTTATTAATTTTAAAACTCTAAATTATGGCTGAAAAAGGGTTTCAAATTTTCCTTGAAACTCACTTAATTTTCAAAATTGGATATTAAGCGAGCTTCATGTCTTTTCCTCTTACATCGGCTCTCTCAAAACGAGAGTATAATTCTCTTTCTTTAAAATTATGTCAGACATCAATGTTTGATTATTTTTAAATTTTCTTCAGTTCGGAAAACTAATAAACCTATCGAAAAATTGTTGAAGATTTGGAAAGCTCTTTTAATTTTCTATCTAAATTCGCATGATAATTCTTGAAAATCAATAATATTGGCTAAGTTTTAGCCATTTATGAAGGATAATGTACGAAAAAGAAAAGTCCAATGGTTTTCTTTGCTATTCAGAATTTTATCACAATTTTCCAAAATAGATAGCTTCAGAACATGTACCTTGAAATACTCCATCCAACGCATATTTCATTTTGAAAACAAGCGAATAATCGATTTTTTAAGATCAACAATTTCCACACTCCTAATCAAGTAATAAGTCTGGAATCCCCTTAAATACCCTAAAGTGGCCTAAAGTATTGCTGATTCAGTTCCTTGACAGAAAGAAAAGTGGAGATGAATGGAAAAAAGGGAAAAGATCGTGTTAAGTAGTGTGCTTGAAGCAGCAAAAAAACGGTTTTAGTTTTCGGTTCAGTTCCGGTTCGATGCCCTGATTAAAATCATACTAAAAAGATGCAGTAAATGTCTTTTTATGGATTCATTTTTCCCCCTTTTCTAATTCTCATTGCGTTGTTTAATTAAAGACGGATTTAAATGTTTGTAACAATATACAGGGTGATTCAAGAGGATGGGCCATTAAAAGTATAAGAAGTTCTAATTGATGGAAGTTAATGAAATTTGGTATATAGCCGTTAAGTCTTCTGATTTTTTTTAGAAATTATTTTCGTTGTTCTAGCTACCCCCCTTATATGGGGTAGTGCACCCTACTTTCTTATCTTAAATGGAATGGTATACTTTTATTACATTCTTTGATGAAATCGAAGGGGGCTTTGATAATACGACCCGTGGTCTAACGCTGAAAGTTTTTCAGATATTTCAGCTTTTAGTGCATTTTTAAAATTTGCAGTACATAATTGAAAAATTCATATTCTTAAAACTATAGTATTTGAAACGTTAGGACTTGAAATGTATGTAGTTAAAATGATGTACTTTTGGTCAGTTTAAACAGAATTCCATTATCTTTCAGCGTTTAGCTGAAATAAATTTTTTTACAGGAAATTTTCAAAGTACAATATCTTGCTTATTTTAAATGGAACACCATATTTTTCTTTATATAGTTAGATAGAGAAAAAATTCTTGTATCGAATTGTGTTAGCATTTCCTATATCTATCTTTGATAGTTTTTCAGTTATTCTAAATTTTCAGCTTCGTCTAATTTACTCCCCTGGATAAAATATAAAAAAGAAAAATTTATTTTAGATAAACGCTGAAAGATAATTAAATTCTGTTTGAATTGGCAAAAAGAACATCATTTTTACTATTTAAATTCCAAGTTTCAATACTTCAAATGGTATAGCTTCAAAAATATGAATTTTCAGCGCTAGACCATGGGTCATGTTATCAAAGTCCCCTTCGACTTCATTAAAGATTACAAAAATGTTACAAAAAATATACCATTCCATTTAAAATAAGAGAGTAGGGTGCACTACCCCATATAAGGGGGGTAGCTAGTACAAAATAATTTCTAGAGAAAATTCAGGGTATACACCAAATTTCATCAACTTCCAACAACTAGAACTTCTTATACTTTTAATGGCCTATCCTCTTGAATCACCCTGTATTTCATAATTCTTCCCTCTGTAGAAAAGTTTGTCTGCTTATTCTCTCATTAATCAAAATGTATCATAATATTTTGCTTAAATGTAAGCATGCCAAAAACAAATTTTACTAAAATTCTCAACATTCAACTGAAACTCGACGTCAAATTGTTAATTCTTGGAATTCTTATTTTTAAATAGCTTTACAATATTTAAAATACAGTAGATTCTGGTTAATTGGGTCACATCGGGAATACGAATTTGGGGCACATTATCCGGCTGGCCTGATTAAGCAGTAGTGAGGTTTAAAACTTTAAAATATTCAATTTTCAACAAAAAACAACGTAATTTATAAAACAAGATAAAAATATATTTCAACACGATCGAGACATTCCATAATACTAAAACTGTTAGACATTAAGGCCCAATTTTTCTTCTCCTATTCAAGCTTGCCTTAGCAAGACCTTGCTTAAAATCTATTTAAGCGTGGATTTACAGGCATATGATTTGGGAATTGGATATGGACGAACTCCAACCAAATTGGGTTAAACCTACGTTTAGCTTGATCTAAGGCAATATTTTTTTCTAAGACAAGCTTAAGTAGGGGAAGAAAAACCGGATCTAACAATAAGTCAACTTTTTACTTACGTACGCAAATAAATGACACCAGATTGAACTTTTTTTTATTTGTTTCAAAAGATATAATGACAACACAAATCAAGAGACGATAAGAAGATTACTGTTTGATAGTATAGACATGCTTTGGTGAAATTAGAAAGAGGGAGAATTCGGACTTTATTGTGTCCAAATTAAGCGACTAATTGACTCTAATAACCGGAATAAAATTATTCAAGATATTTGACTGCTTCTACAATCCGGATTCAATCGGGTTGGAGCTTCCTTCATTGCTAACTCTTCGTAGCTTTTGAGGCTCAACAAAAATCAGTTCAACAGAGAACAATTACAGATTATTTTAAGTAATTTTTCGCCTGATATATATATGTATATATAAAAAGATTTACAATCAGGAGCATACTCTCTATGTTATAATATGTTAACTCGATTTGAATACATTTGCATTTTTGTGAAAAGCTTTTTCAGTGCTCCAAATTTGTCTTAATGTACATATTGAAAAAATTTTCGATTCACTTCGTAAATACCTAACAAACGAAGGAAGATACCGTGGCGCCAGAACCCTATAGGTATATTTAATATGTGTTTCAAAACGTTCCAGTAATCCGGACGATTCAGTAATTCGGACTGCCCCCTGCATTAATTAGTCCGGATTAGCGAAGTTTTACTGTACATTCATTTGTTTACGTTCTTTACGTTTTAGTCCAATTAAACGTCTGCCCCAATTAACCGATGGCCCAATTATTTACTGTATAACGATTATATTCTAAAAAAATATTGATACCAGAATTGAAAAATGCGTTCGTGGAGTTTGTCTTGTATAATTTTTAAATTAATTTAAAGAACGATCAAACCATTTAATTGTATTCTCAATTATTAAAAATGGCACAAATGAAACAGTCCTGTGTAAAATTTGTAAAAGAATGAATTAAAAATAATAGAAGGCGTTAGTTTCTTCTTGGAATTATGTTGGAAAATTCTGACTTGAAATTTTTTTGTCCTTGCCTGTACCACTTATTCAAGTGGCACTTGTTTTTGAATCTGTAATACTTACGTTGATGAAAATCTGGTTAGCTGAAATTTATTTAAAAATCAATACTGAAAGTAAATTTTTTATTTATAATAGAATATTAATACTTTTTTTATACCTAAATCTAATTGATTCTATTTTAAAATTGAATGATTAAAAATTCTCAAAGTCTTAAAAAATGATTCTATTTTAATTTCTAAACCAATTTATTATTATTATTTTTATTTAATATTTCCTTGTTTGTTTGTTTTTTGTTTTCTAAATATAGAAGATGCTTACGTTTATTTTTAATTACAATTGGCACTTGACAAAATGGGAAACAGGTTAATTAAAACGTTGTAGTTGTTTCCAGGTAATTAAATCGAAAATATTTCATATAAATGTTGAAATACAAGAGAATAATAAAGCAAAATAAATGACTTTTTTGCGAAAACTTTTGATTAACAGTAGAAAATATTTTGTTTTATAGAGAAATTAATTATTGTCTGAAGCGTAAACAACTGGGTAATTTACAGGAATGATTATTGATCGACTTTGAAGCAAGGTGTTTGTTTTCGTATTCTCTCTTTAGCTTTAGCTTTAGCTAGGGCCAAACATCAATTTAGATTTATTGATCGACTATTTTGTTGCAATAATAATGTAAATTTTATTATTAATGTTGAGTTTTTTCTCTATTGGGAATTATAAACGTTATGGGGAAAACCATAGTAATTTCAATAATTTCATTGTTTTGCTATTGCCAAATACACACATAAGAATTATTGCTGTACAGAGTTATTCACGTCGGAAAATTCTTATGGTAACTCTTATTTGAAAAATATTTCAAAGATTTCTAGGGAGGTCCAAAGAGAACACTTTAGCAAAAATAGAACCTCGTAGTTCATTTGGAAATCGGTCAAAAAGCGCTCGTTTTGGACAAGGTAGCGGTTTTCAAAAACGAGCTGAATATGTAAAATGACTAACAATAAGAATGACTCGAAGACCCCCCCCCCAACAGTGACTTTTTTCGTTTTTCTTCATTGCATTCTAGAAAAAATGCATAACATTTCCACCTGAACAAAACAAACACAGAACAAAATGGAGAAAAATGGAAAAAATTAATGTCCTTGTAAGTCTTTTTGCGCATTTACTTTGTTTTTGAAAATTGCGAAATCCTCAGAAACAAGTTTTTTTGACCAACTTTCAAATAAGTTACAGGGTTCTAATTTTGCTAAAGACCTTCCTATAAATCCTTGAAATATTGGGAGCTGCCATAAGAATGTCTAACTACGTAAATAGGCTTATTTACGTAGTTAGACATTCTTATAGACGTAGTTAGATCGTACTTCATTTGAATATTTTTGTTGATTGTAGTAAAATCTGAAGTTGTTGAGCCTGGTTGTCGTCTACCTCAAAATTTCTCAGGAGAATGGATTAATACGGCAAATATTGATGCAGATATTGTTATAAATGAGACTCATATCATTGAAACTTATTATCCTGATGAATCACGTTATCGTCGTACAATTTATATTTGTAAAGAACAAAGAGATACAAGGATAATGATGGCTCGACTTGCTGTAGATGGATGGTATATATATATTTTTTTATTATATTTACTAATTCTGTTTTAATCTTTTTGGTTTTAGTCAAAAAGATTTTATTTGTTTCGATTTTGTACCACGCCATCACAATATAATACGATATAGAAAAGGTATTGCTGTAATTAAAGAAGATTTTAGTACTGTATGTTCTTGGGTGCAATTTAAAAATGATATAAATTGGCGTTATGATTTATTTTTGAAGAAGAATCCAGTACCTGTACGTTGTCCAGTTGCTGGTAAATTTAATTTTACACAAAAAGGCGAAGTACCTTTTGAAACACGGTATTTTTAATCTAATTAGTTTCGAATATTTGATTAATAATTTTTTGAATTTTAGTATTTTAGGTGGTGTTACATTAAGTCCACGTCCCAATACTTATTGTAAACAAAATATTTCTGATTTTTCTGTATGTGATACCGAACAAAAAGAAATTGATATTGATGAAAATTATTGTTTATCGGTAGATCATTTAGGACGACCTGTAGATATTTACAGTAATTTTAATAAATGATTAAAGACGATAATTTTATTAAAATTATACAAATTTCAGGTGATCCTGATTATAGGATGCAATGTATTGGTTATTGGAAAGAAAATTTGAAATCTTATCTGATTACATATGATGCTTTAGATCCCTCTTCAAAATATCGTTGTTGGGTATATCAAAGAGCTGATCTTAATAAAGTTTTAATGTCTCAAGCTGTCGGTGCATTCTGTATGGTCAATCAAGATGTTACATCTTGGAATCATACAGAAGGTGCTGCTGTTGCTATCGAGATGCAAGAATATGAAAGAGAACGTACGTATAAAATAATAACTTTTAATAATTAGGAATCAACTTTATGTTCGGTTTGTAATAGGCGATCAATGTCCAATGTTTTTCGATGATGGAAGTTATCCATGGCAGCCAAGTGAAAATGTTATTAAAGTGTTTACTTTCGGTTTTGATTATCTGCATGATAATGGCGCAAAATTTGTACCGTCTTTGTTTTTATTATTAACAATCTTAGTAGCTTTAAGATTATAACGTTTTATATTTTTGACATCTATTTAAATTGATTTTATTTTATAATTTTGACAATGCACTATTTGCTTGTTAATGTTGCAAATAATCCGTCCATTTTACAGCTGTTTTAAATTTTATATAAAAAGATTGTTAGATCTATTTTTTTTTTCTATTATAATTATTTAAATAGATCTTTTTTTAAGAAATTATATTGAGTTTACCTTGAACTTGCACTTCAATCCATGGCAAACAACGCGTTGTGTGTGTTGGTGGTATGGAATCCATTAGATTTTCTTTTAGGTTGATAATTCACCAATATGTTTATAAATTTTATCGTAAAAGGTTTTTTGTTTGTTTAAAAAACCTTGACTTTTTGAGGATTAGGTAAAATAATACAATCTTTTTAAAATGGAGAGAGAGCTTTACTTGTGTAACATAGCTGACATGACACATAGTACCTATACATACATGGGGCTGAGTATTACACCGATAGACATTATGAAATATATACAGATGCAAATCAATCATCGTCATCATCACTTTAAAATGGGAATAAAGGGTGTTTTCTTACAATAAGGCATGACGGGGGTTGTGGAAAGGCCAAAAATATAATTTCAATTCTTTTGTTTCTCCCAAGAAACCAATAATTAATAATTTTAGAAAGGAAATGAAGAAGGAGAAGAATAAGAAGAAATTAAAATAATGTACACTCCCAGGAACTTGCAGGGACAGGCTGCACTCCAGCCCGGAGAGATTCAGTCAAAAGCGATGCAAACATAACAAACGCCGCGCCAGCGCGGGATGGCAGAAAATAAAACAGGACGAACCAGCCGTCTACTGTTTAACACGCCACCACTGCTGCACCTTTTCGGACAGCTTCCGACAGAGGCCCAGTAGCCTCCGTCACATTGGAGCCTCCGCTTCAGCTTCACCTTCGCCTTCTTCTAATGTTACTTGGAAGCGTATACCTGGCCTTTGACCAGGTTCAGCTGGTACCTCCTCAGCTGGCGGGCTAGGCGGTATTGCGCTCTGATACCAGTCACGATTCTCTTCTAATGTATCAAGAATATCTTGGGCATCTGGGTGTACTAAATCAGCCCATGTTTCCCATAATGGATGAACAATATAATCAATAAAGCCGACCTGCGACTTTTCAATTGTTGCCGAATGTCGATCACACATCGGACTAATATCCATTTTGGCTTCGCGTTCTTTATCACCTTGTTGGAAGAATTCTTCCATTAATAAATCAACCCAACGCCGATATAATGCCAGCGGTTTTGTTGGATTACTTAAATCAGCACAATGTACTAAATTTTCTAATACTTGTATACGATCTGTATAGTTGTCCAGCAACAATACACCAGATCCGGCTACCTTCTTTGTTTCAACCATTGTCTTTAAATCGGCTAATAAACTCATATGTTTCGACATATCCGTACTAAGGACCATATCTATGACCATTTTGCGTAATGTTTGCCGTTGTTTCTTACTAAAATTACAGAAAATGTCGCATCCTTCATTTTGCAACAATTTGAAAGCAACAGCCAAATGATGATTTTCTAATACACTTTCATCATTATACATCAATGCTAATTCAGAACTAGAATTAATTAAAAATTGATTTGTTAATCCAGGATGATCTACATCATGTATACAGGCAGCGAATAGTGCTGCAGTCACTTCCAATGGTGTAAACACCGATTCTAATGCTGGTGTATTTAATAGAACATGCGTACTTTGTGTCACATCGGCTGCATGTAACGAATTATGAAAAGGATTATCTTTTACATAATGATCCTCTAATGTCATCATAAATGTAACAAAAGTCTTTGCTGGTATCATCATAGTCTTTAAAAGATCTCTTGATGAAAATGTTGTATAAGCAACACAAGTCAATGGTCTACCATTACTCATTTCACCAATACGAAAGATATCAATACCCCAACGATCAATTTCAGCTAAACATTTACCTAACTCATCTTCATATGGTGTTTCAACACCATGTAATGGTAAACGTTCACCAGTAAACGAATTCGTATGACATAATGGTTTACGATTAACACCCGATATTTGGGACATTGTTGAATAACCGCCACGTGGACGATCTTTACGTTGTGTCCCCGCCGCTTTTTGTGTTTGTTCAACATTCTCATCAACTCGAAGCGATGGTAGATCGAGCTCTTGTTGTTTATCTATAAAGAAAAAAAAATACATCATATATCAATGAGATAAGACAGGTCTCTGTTGTAAAGTAGTAGGTACGTGACGTTTAAATTTATATAAAAATGCAAATATCGTAAATTAAATTTCAAATTAATAATAAATGAACGATGAAATCAAAACAAAGTCAAGAATAATTAAACTTACCAAGGAAAGTTGAACAGATGTATTCGGAGATTTGATTGCCAGATTTACTCGATTCGGAGAAGTGTGACAGTTCTTTGTTCAACATTCGCTTGAACTGTAACAAAAATACAAATTTCATTAAAATCATTTTTAATGTCAGGAATCGAGAAGGAAATAACTAACAAAAGCTGGCAGAATTTTCAGGATTGCCATTGTTTGAATTGTGGAAGTTGAATATTAAAAGCAGATATAAACCACCCACGTAGGACTTTTAAATTGTATAACAATTCATTATAAATCATTTATTTTACAATGATAATCTTGTTTAATAGACGAAGAACAATACATGACATAAATACTACGAGTATTAAATGTTATCAAATTCACAAATAGATAATTATTACAGAATTTAAAAATATTAAACATGTCCTTTTATTAGACGGAAGATGTTGACGTAGGTTATCATCTAGTAGTTCAATATGTAACAATTAATAAAGATGGACTAATTCGAATCATGCAGATAGAACGTGTTTCAATGTATATTGCGAATCAAAAAGCCGACTATTTATAGAAGAAGAATTAAAAACACGCGCTTGCAATAAAAATCGCTAATTGAATGGACGCGAGAAAAATTCATAAAATATTGGTAGAGAAGTCAATCAACTGAAACTTTCAGCGATTAAAAAAAAAAAACAACAAAAACGCTAAACTATCATTGACTAGTGAAAAATAAATAAATCGTTCATTGGTTTGTACCTGAATTTCAGCAATAGCTGCAGTTATTGCAATATCAGCCATAATATTCAGCCAAGGTAGATTATCGAATAATTCTTCAGAATTTGGTGGTATACGATCAGCAACTAATAATAAATTATCTTGTGATAATGTTCTTGTTAATAACCCGTTACGGGTATTTGTTTCATCCGAGGATAGCATCATAGCAATCCACAATGGAAATTTAAAAATACATTAAAGATAAACTGCAAACTTTTCACAATTTTCTTTTATTGAATTTGATTTGTTATTATTATTATTATTTTTACACAGTACGATTCTCAAATGGAGTATAAACTCGGACTGGCTACTAAACTATAACGCGATTTCTTAAATACCCAACACAGCCGATACGTATACATGTACAATGTACACATATGATTAGAATCGTCATACAGTAAAGCACCGCCTACAATATTTTCCGACACAATAAAGCGTCTTGTACGTATTGTTGATTCATAAAATAACACGAAATGTGTCCGCTTTTCTAGTTTAGAACAACACAAATATTTTCCAGGTAAGTAGAGACGTTATCAATGACTCCTTATCGTGATTACGTCCATACACGAATAAAATTTATCAATAATCCTAGTATTACTAATTATATTATTGTTTTTTTCTGGTTATTGTTGCCGTATTGTCTGCTATTTATTGCAGCTTTTAGAAATAAAAATAAATTTTTTGGCGTCAAGAGGTACATGTAAAATTTATTACACCTGAGAAGGGTAGAATAAAGTGAAGGTGTGAAATGTTGAAACAAACAGTAGTAAATTTAGAAACAAGTTGAATGAACTGTGATTATTTTCGATAATTCTGTTATTTTTTTCCCCTCGACTCTAATTGAAATTGTTTGTCGACCCTGTTTACGAAAAAAAAGGGAGATTCAGACGTTATTTGTAAAAAGGACTAATAGACAAAAAAACAACAATTCGACGAGCTATAATTAATCTGGATATTCCCTGGAGATGCTTATAATAAGCTTAAAAATCGATAAAGTGTCTCCATATTGGGGATGTTTGATTCAAATCGGATTTGATTTGATACGACAGACTTAGGCACGGTTCTTCCTCGCCTAGTTAAGCTCGCCTTAAATCGATTTAATGGTAGGTGTACTGATGCCCACCCAAATGTCTGTAAAACCTCCCTTAAGTCCATTTAAAGCGAGCTTAAGTAGGGGAAGAAGAAGACCTTAGATGTGTAAGATTTCGATTTCTATACTGTGGATATTAAATCTATACCTTTACGGTCGAGTTCCCAAAGTCTTTTAAATGTTAACGAACAAATAAATCATAGCAACGATTGTTTTTGAATTAAAATTTAAAAAAATTATGATTTTATGTGTATGTCTTTCACTACTAGTACGTCAGTTGGAGTAGTATAAAAAACTAAAAAACATTGCCTTCAATGAAAATATACAGATTCTATATAACAAAAACAACCTGTCATTCGTTCCTGTACATATTTTTTCTTTGTTTTAATTAATTTTGAATAAAACGAAATAAACCACTTGGCGCCTGTCGATTTTCCGGGAATTTGCTGAAAATTCTAATTTTAAAAATTCCAAAAGCTCTACTAATTTATTGAATATATCAGTTGATTTTGATAAAAGTCCATTGACTACTTTAGAAGAAAAAACACCAACCGATTTATTTCTAAAACGATTAGTTTATTATATAATTGTTGACCATTTATAGACTGTTTATAAATATTTATTCAAATCAAACAATAACAATAAGATTGATCCATATTTTCTAAATATTGACGTCGCTATTGTCATAAACGTGGGTGTTTTCGACTTGAACATGTGTTAATATTGTTCTTTGTTTTATTAATAAAAATAAAAAAAATTACGATCACAATGCTTTTTAATATCGCAGATTTTTGATAGAGATGTAAGTACGTCATTATCAACGTCATAATATTCAAATAAAATCCTTCTACTATATCAAATAAAAGGAATTTCTCTTCGTCTATATTTTCTATAATTGAACTACCCATATTTCGAGACAATAATAGCGAATTTCGGCTAGCATTGACGTAAATACAATTAAAAATGGCAACTTTATAATAATAAAAAAAAATACTAATCACGAATTGAGAATTTTATCGAATATTGCCAGTGTTGAAATAGAAATTTATGAATATTTCATAGAATTCACATTCGAAATAATCGAGACATGTGAAGAGCGTTTCAAATGTGTCAATTTATAGAATTATAACACATGTTCGAATATGTTCCACGTGTAAATTGGTCGGTATTCAAGGGTAAATTAACAACAGGTAGATTTATTGAGATCTACAAAACAATTATAAAGTGAAATTCTATCAACAAGCCATAATTATAGAGAGAAAGTTGTCATTTTTTCATCGTAGAGAAATTCGTAAAATTCGCCTATTAGATTATACGTTTTTTAACAATCATTAAAGTATCTTTGTTGTAATTTTATTATTTACATTTAGAGAAAATTCGTCCAACCTTCATACAATTTCATGTGATTATATCTTATAATCTCATTATTTGGCCTAATTCTACTTGAAAACTTCTACAATATACATCAGTAAAATTAAACAATAGCTATTCGAAAATAACAGAAGCTATTTCTGATCAATACAAATCCTCTAATAAATGGACTTTCATTAAAATTATAACGAGTAATGAAAGCAAAACATTTCTATTGTTCATTCAATAAATTTCAGAATTGTTTTGATAAGCCACAAAATCGATTTTATAACAAAATCAACAGGTCCTGTTATTCCTCAAAGGACTGTATTGATCCTTCGAAATAAATTCGGCGTGTCCTTCTAAAAAAAATGTACGCAAACAACAATTCGTTTACGTTAAAAACGGCACGTACACGCTAATACTGTTTCATTAGATAATTTTTTACAAATTATTCAATTTACTTAAAGATATTTGTATCTACGTATAATGGTATGGATTTATCTAATTGTTAAATTATAATCAACATTAGTCAGACTGTTTGGCATCCGTGGAAGGGTCATAGGTTGAAATTCCTGATTTTATTTAAAAGTTAGTTGTGCAATTTAATAAAATTCAATCGGGGGAAAAGATTTGAGAATGTAATTCCTAGGAAATCGATTACAATATCATCCACATTTTTGAAATCTCTTTAATTTCCGTAACATTTTCATATGTGTATTAAAAATTCGGATGAAATCTAATTTTACAAGCTCTTTGAACTTTTCCTGCTACACTACATGTTACATTATCCTATAGGATTTTCACATTAAATGCATTTTCATTGAATTTATTGACGTTATAAAGAGAGTAAATTAGCAGTCTTGTTTGATGATTAAGATAATATTCAATTTCCCCTCTATTACTGGTAAATGTCGCTAATTTGATTGTAAATTTTGTTAGATAATTTACAATGAATTTTAACGTTGAAATTTAGGAATTCCCTGAATTTGATTCATAAAGATATTTCTTAGTGTACTTTAACATGACTGTTTTATATAGAAGATCTTAATTAAACAGTTATTCTTAACACAATTGTTATGTAAAAATATTGTAAATCTTATTGTTTAATAAATGACTAAATTTTAATTAATAAAAATACCTAAAGTTTCCCAATGATTCATTAATAAATAATTATTAGTAACGTTTAGAATAATTACCAATTATATTTGACATCTTACATTGATAATTGTGTAATTGATGAATGATAACTTTATGTGGCTTTGTCAAGTTAGTTTTCATTGATCCTTTTACCTTGGACATTTCACAATACACACGAAACATTATTAAAGAGGATTTTCCTTATTATTGTTCTTTTTTTTTGTCGTGTTTGTTTTTGTATTGTCGACGAACATTGTTGGTAGATTGAGGAAAAAAATCGTCTAACAACCAACCACAATAGACACACGTATTTGGAGGGTTGGCGTCACACACAATCGAAATTCTCCTCTTAAATTCAACCAATTATGGTTGTTGAATTATTGGAAGGACCTTGATTTCTATTAAATAACAAACGATTGATTCTCATCGAATCTTTTATACTTTCCTAGAAATAACAAGTCATTGTTTGTCTCTATTGTTCAAAAGTCCATTTCTATCGTTATTTATTTTTTGGAGATGTTCACTTTTGAAATCTCCAAATGAATTTTGATCCCATTTATACCATTTATAAAATAACTGATAAAGAGGAACTCGCTGGAATATCAATGTTATATAATAATAAAGTAAAAGAAAGATATTGTTATAATTATAATAAATAAATTGTTGATAATAAAAAATAAATAAAACGTATTAATTCAATGTCAATAAATCATGAACTTTATCATCAACAGAGGCGTAGCAAGGGGGTGACAAGTCGTACTTTAGTTCCGGACGCTTAACTCCCAGGGGCGCCTATTCAACATCTTCACAAGAATCTTGAAAATTATTGCTATGTGTGAAAAAATAGTTAGTGTTAATTGTTTCTTTGAGCAGAATTTTCGATCTTAAGTATTGATTTTTGTCATTAACCATAGGTTTAGTCAATATTAGAGATAAAGTCTTGACTTACAGTCAAGGTTTTAGGACATATTCTTCTTAGATTACAAATTTTTATCGGATTTTGATTGTATATCATGGACATTTTTAACAGCTTTTTTTTGGAAGATTTTTGAGTTTAAGGCTATATTTTCTTCAGACGTTCTTATTGTAAATTATTTGCATCAACAAAACTGTTTAGTCATTTTTAGCCTAGGCTTGTAGAAGTGTTTGTCTTAAACTATAAATTTTTCGGCAAATTTAGCTGATGACAAATATTGAGTCGATATTAGAGCCCAATCTGTAATGTTTCAACACATTCTGTTAGAAGATTTAGTCAATTTTCGAGGTGATTAATCAAATTTTTTGCTGATAATAATTCAAAATATAGTTTTGATTTAACAAATTTATGTTCTTTTCATTATTTAGTATATTATAATTTATGAAAAATATAAAACATTCACCCTAGGTGTGAAAGTGTCATGCTACGGCTCATCAACAATAAAGAGAAAATATTTTCAAGTATCGGCCGAAATAAATCGCTTGTTCATTAATTTCATTCGAAAATTTTCGAGAAAAAGATTTCTAAAATTTGCAAGATTTTCTGTCATCATAATATCAGCATACTATATGAAAAACATGACATCCTTGAATAAGCATTGGAAGCATTGATTTATTACTGATAAAGTAGACGTATGTTAAATATTTGACAAAATTATCCGAAAATATGGCGGACCTATATGTCAAAAATAAAATTGCAAATCTTCAGGATGGTTACTTCTGGAAGGAAAATAGCATGGTTAACGCATATGCGATCTCTTTAATAGCTTGTATGCAGCTAAAACTACATTAAAACTTGCAATGTTCTTTTTGACAATTTAATCCGCCGTGTGTCCCAATAGTTTTGTCAAAATTCTGCATACGCCTACTTAATCCAACAATAAATCAATGCTTGCAACACAGACCACTTACTTCTGATCTGTGGCTTGCAATGCTTATTCAAGAGTATTATGTTTTTCGTATGCCATGCTGATGTCAGAATATGGTGATGACAGAAAATCTTGCAATTTTTTTCTCAAAAATTTTCTTATGCAACCCCTTACTATTTTTACATGTTTAAACGCCGAAAAATATGCCCTACCCGAAAATGTAACAAAAAATAGGGGTTGCTATTAAAAAAAATGTTGGAGATGGCAGTTTTTCGCAATGATAATCCATAGAGCAGATTTGACTTAGTCATTAATAATTAAAAAATAAAAAGTTACCTGTCTCATAACTCATAAATAAAAAAGTTATGAATATAATGTGTTACTTTTGACTCAGTCTGTATATTCCAACAAGAGTACATTGTTAAATCGAGTATAATTTGAAAATTTGCCAAAAATGTTTAGAAAACGATCTTATATTTAAACAAATAATTATTGCGAATTTTATTTAAATAATATTTCAAGATCAATTGGATTTTCAGTTGGAAATAAACAAAACCTAAAAATATATACGAATCCAAGAAAATTATCTAACATAATCTTTGAAGAATAAATAAGTGAATCGTTTATAATTCTTTGAAGGAAAAAAAACTATAATTAGTTGTGGAAAAGTACAGTTTTGTTTGAATAATATTTCCTAAATATTGACAATTATGCTACAAATAAGAAAATTATGGTATGAAATGGAAAAATATAAACGTTGATAAATACATTTAAAAAAACTAAATTATATTATGTTGGATATCTTTTACCTAATAGAAAATCTCGCACGACTCCAGTATTTTCACAAAAAGATGCAATTTTATGAAAATCTATATAAATTTTAAATATTGCACTTTTCCTGTGAAAAAATACAAAAATCATCACTTGTATTGGAGTACTTTTTTTAAATTTTCTTTGTTCAACAATTGTGTCAAATAAACGCCCGGATGTAATTTTCACGGAACACAAGACAAAACAAACTGCTCTAATCCCTTGAGAAACAAACAAAAAAGAAAATGGCTGACATATTTTATCAGGAAAGTAACAAACTGTAAAAGCATCAGATAAAACTGAATTTTCATTAATCTCTTTAAAACTATATCAGAAACTCGGTTAATTTTAAGTCAAAATATAAGATGTTCAATTACAGGAATAACTGGGCTTTAAAAAATCCAGAATTTCGCCTCAGAACAAATACTTTACGTTTCTTCACCTTGTTTAAACTTACAGGAGAAGAGAGGGCAGAAAATGAAGCCGATTTTACTACTTACAATTAGTTATAAGTTTCTGTATTATTTAATGTTTATTTTCGATTCTCTGAATATTTCTGAAGCTTTATGAATAAAGACCGGATTCTAGGCACTTTTGCCTATCTTCAATTTTAAGAGCAACGAAATTATTTGAAATCTGGACGAATCTTATAAAAATAGGAAATGTTTGTCATTCTTAGTTACCTAATGTTTTTTTCTTTTCTATTAAAATTTTGCTTTCAAACTTATTTTTAAATATTTACCTATTTTTGCAGTAAATGCCCATTTTTCTACGAAATTATGTATTTAATACATAATTTCATAAATAGTAAGACATGCTATTATAATCCGATACATGTTAGTTAATCCTGTCTTAATTATTTTATCGTTGCAGAATTAAAAGAGATCAACGTGGATAAATAAGATGTTTATGCATTTCAGAAAACTGATGAAACAATTAAAAAATTCAGTAGTTGAAAAATCACTCATCTCTTATTTTACCACACTTAGGGATGGAATATTTTATTTAAATATAAATGGGACCATCTCAAGAGTATACCCTTTCAAACGAAAAAGGATATTTTTAAAATGATCCACAATTGGCGAATATATCGGCGAACATGAATAAAATACATACAGACGAACATAGAACTAGAACTTCCTTCTTTTTTGAAGTCGGGTATAAAGAAATACAACTGTAACATAAGAATTAGAAGAATATATCTCTTCTCCAAATTTAATAGCTTTTTCGAACTTTCTTGACATAAATTGTGTTTTTCCCCTAAAATAGTGTGCTTTTTAAAACACTTGTCTTTACTTAAAAGGTGCTTATTTATCCGGTCTTTAGTGATAACTCTTTCATCTGGAAGAGATGCGTCTTAATTACGTTATTATCTACATCAGGGGTTCTCAAACTTTTTAAATTTTGTACCACATAAATTAAAGATAGAAATTTTATGTACCATTACCAACAAAAGGATTTTCTGATTAGAATGTAATGTTAAGGGATTCGAGAGCTTGATTTTGAAATCCTACAATTACATGGAGATTCAATTAGCGAACTCTTGGGTTGTGTCATTTGTAAACGGGTAGAGATATGGACCTCCAAAATACCTTAATCGATCACAAATTTTATTCTTCATGGGGGGCAGCCGATTTTCCATGGAAAACAGATTAAATTTTCAAAATATCCGGAAATAGCATGATTTTTGTCCTAAAAGTAGTGTTAAGTTGGGTCACACAACTTCTTGTAAAGTGAAAATAATTTAATAAAATTTGCATGAATAAATAGACAAAAGTCAACTGCATTGGAGGACAGGCTTCAAATTTCAATTTTCTTTTTCATTTCTGAAAATATTGCATTTGAAGTGGCATATTGAAAAAATTCAATACAATGTATTAGGTATCTTTTAATTTTAAAGCTAAAAGATCGTACAGCAGCTTATTTGAAAGCTTATTCATGATCGAAGAGCATATGGAACCCCAAAATTCCAATTTTTGAAAATGCAAAAAGTTATTGAGAGAAAATGAAAAAGTTGGAATTTTTTTTAAATTTTTGTTAAATAACTTTTTTGATATTCAAAAATTTGGGGTTCTATATGTCCTTTGTACATGAATAAGCTTTCAAATAAGCTGTTGTACGATTTTTTATCTTTAACGTTGTATTGAATTTTTTGACATGCTCCGACATTTTCCTCTGCACTTTGAAATTTAGTGAAAATTTTCCAAAATGGAAAAGTCTGTCGGGTGCACGGTGAAATGCCCAATTCAACGCTGGTCACAGCGTTTGAATATCTCAAAAAATAACCGAGAAATCGATGATTAAAAATTGTCACTTTTTTAGACAATAAAACGAGGCCCGCTTCCAAATAGCCTTAATAATGGAAATATTCTTATAAAATTAGGCAAAAAAATTTTGGTTTGCTTTTTCTTTGCATCAAAAATTGTACCATCATAATCCATGAAATGTACCACCAGTGGTACATGTACCATAGTTTGAGAACCCCTGATCTACATAATAAGAGCCATTTCATTGCAATTAATATATAAAAATTAATGAGAAAAAACGTCTTTAATGACGAATAAATCGAACTGCGAACATTCTCGTTCTATTTTTATTAAAAGAATTTTCTGTATTTAAAGATGAACTTTTAGAAAGTCTCCGAAACAAAAGGGTCTCCATTATAGCAATTTTATGAGATAAAGCGAGGAATTTTGAAAGAATTAAGAAATAAAGATTTGTGTCGAAAATCAAGAAAGTTAAACTTTCAATCGTCTGGACGAAACCGAAACAAACGTCTAATTACTCTAATTGTAACCGGTACAAAAGTTAGAAGAAAAAACATAGAAGCAAAAGGGGAAAACCCAGAAAATGTAAAGTTTTGATTTCAAAGTCAAGTTCGATTGAATGAAAATATTGTAAATTTATAAAAGATTCTTTGATTGGCAAAATTTCTCAAATTCCATTTCTTATTAATCATTTTTTACTTCAACTAACAAGTTTTACGTGATACAACTCTAGTAACAATAAATTTCAGGCTTGATTATAAAATATAAATTTCTAGGGTAATATTGAGATGTGAACTTAATTATAATTAATGGAGAAAACTTTGACCTAATTACAAATTCATGAACTATTCTGAATAACAAATTCTTGTTGGTTATGTTAATAATTGTAATTTAATCAAGACAATAATTTTAATGATCCGTGCAAAAAAGCAGTTTTTTCTCTATATTTTAATTTCTAATATTAATAATATTAGTAGTAAAAATAATAAATAAAATGTGCATATAAGGACAATGAAACGGAAATAAATAGTATACACGTGCCTTGGAAAAAATTACATTTTCAGCAATAAAAAAAAAAATGAACGCTTATTATAACGTATTAGACCTGAACTGGAAACATAAGGGAATTTTCCTAGATAAGAATGAAAATAATATTACGCTATTTTCATTATGAAATTCTTGTTTGTTTCATAAAAATAAAAGAAAAACCTATATCTATAGAGGTCGTAAAGATTCTTCAATAAAATCGAATTCTTTGAACGCGTCTTAAATCAATTGATAATAATATTATACAGGGTGAGTTTAAAGTAACGCATAATGACAATAACTTTTTTATTTATGAGAAAAATATGCCCTATCCGAAAATGCAATAAAAAATAGGGGTTGCCATTTAAAAAAATTGTTGATGATGGCAGTTCTTCGCAATGGTAACTGGTAGAGCCGTTTTGGCTCCTTGGCGCATACTTAATTTAAAAATAAAAAGTTACCTGTCTCGGCGTTTTCCAAAATTCTCATAAATAAAAAAGTTATTGTCATTATGCGTTACTTTAAACTCACCCTGTATAAATTGAAAACAAGATAATTTTCATTAACAATTAACAACATACCTTTAATGATGCCATATCAGAAACGGACCGATGAGTCTGGATAGTTTCTAACTGATCCAAACACCAATCTAATTCTTCCATAGTTTCCATGGCCATTTTCATGTAAGCCTCATCTACAAAACAATAATAATAAATTTATTAATAAAATTTTATAGTACTACTCATATCTCTTAAATCATGATGTTAACATCGAATTTTGCTATTTTCAACATTAGCAATAATAACAACATCAACAATAATGGCCTTGATATATTTATTGTTTACAATTATTTAAAAATCATCAACACCCGTATAAAATTGTTCATTAAAGCTAATTGATTTTATTATTGTTCATGTTTACAGGAAATGTATTGAATTTCAATTAGGTAAACAAAAACAGATTTTTCTCCCTCGTAATGTAAAATCAAAATAATTTTGCAATTAGAAAACTCATTATAAAAGTTTCTCTCAATGTTTTTATTTATTACAATTTTCACTATTTGCATATTCGTATTATGTAGTTTGTTTATACACGAACAATTTTATTTAGTAACTGTTGAGCAAATAAGCGTAAACTTGTTCGAACATGAACGTCTTTTTTATATCAAAATTTTCTATTTCTAAAAGACACTCGAAAGAATTTTGTAGACGGTCGATCGAACTTAAGCTTAAAAGTTTTTCAATACAGGATAGTCGAAAAGTTTTCAATCATCTAATAAGTTTCGCGTTTCACTCTTGTATTTTGGTCCGTAATCGTAATCATTGCATAGAATCAACTCGAAATGTACGCTTTCGAAGCATAATTATTAATATTATAGAAAATTTCATCATTTTTCTAGCACTCTTTAAGAGCTGTTCAAATCTACAGAGCGTCCTATATTTCGCTTGATACCCCATAGTGTTTCTCGTTATAAATACAAATACAAGCAAGCAAAACATTGATGTCTTAAATAAACACCATTACCGGAATATAAAAGGTTAAATATTTTCGATAAACGATCGAAACATTTTTACCTGATGCCAGGAAATTCGATAGTTTTCTTGAGTGAATTTGATAGTTAATAAAGTGAAATTCCCATCCCACAACATCTTTTCGATCTTGTCCAATTTATTTAATGTGTCAGGTAACAACATTGGAAAAAAGCTCTTGTTTTTTGTTATTTTTCCAATAATCCACCGACTAATACTATATTTCTTATAGGATAGATAATGATTAAATTTTCAGATTGATTAATCTTGCCTTAATTGATTAATTACTCGATGTTTCTAGTTGATATTGCCAACTCAGTATATATGGCTGGAGGGTCTCAAATACGACCTTTATCATCTACTATCTACTATAATCTAATCCTATTATAGGATTTTTCTCTGTAATAGAATCTTATGAGTAGAATATCATGAAAATACGTCAGTTTCGTTGAATAGAACTCAGGAATCGAGGTGATCCGTAAAAATGATTTATGTTGTCCCCATTTACATTACACATCCAATTTTTGAATGTTATAAATGTGGCAGAACATAAACGCATAACTAGCTTTACTTCGCTGTCAGCGAGCACGTTGAATAATCGAAATTATTTGTAAATTTTAACCGTGGTCAAGTTACAATCAAATTTTCTTGTCAAATAACGGACTCAACAACTGAGCATGTTTGAATGTCTGTCAATTTGCAGATCTAAAGCGGTAATCTTTATCGGTAAATACATGAATCTTGTTTATAAATGAGATGTAACGATTGCTTATTGACTAGAAAATGATGATAGTTTCATAATTTGGATAAAATTAGGACCACACTTGATTTGTAGCATGATCAATGGGGCTTGTCTAATAAATTGATGGACGATTTTCAAGATCAATAGGGGCCTTAAGCAGAACAATAAATGGAGTATCTTAGATGGAAAATGTTTCTTGTTTACGTATTATACTTACAAATGTTATGATACCGTATTTTTCACTTAATATGGCCAATTAAGACAGATCCCATTATTTAGAGAACGACGCCAAAAATATTTTAAGGATTTATAGGGCAGTCCCTGGAGATCATTTTAGCGAAATTAGAGCCTTGTAGCTCATTTAGAAGTTGTTCAAAAACGCTCTTTTTGGATAAAGTCGCGGTTTTTAAAAACGACTTGAACACTCAACACGACTAATTGTAAGAATGATTTGGAGACCCACCCTCCCAATGTTGATTTACGAGCGTTCTTTGACCAATTTCCAAATGAGTTACAAGGTTCTAATTTTGCTGAAAAGATCTCAGCTACACTCCTATAAATCCTTAAAATATTTTTCGAATTGCTCGCCAAATAATGTGAGTTGTCGTAAGATCTGGCACACACGGTAGAGTTTTAAGAATAGATTGTATGACATTGCAAGATCGATTAATCGGTTAATAAACCAAAAAATTGGAAATAATCTATCTTATTTTAGCATACTGATTATTTTTTTAAATATGACATTTTTTCTTTAGTTTTTCTACGTTTTTCATAAAGAATAATGTCTAAAGTCAATTACTAGGTATAAACAATGGTACTGTCACTAGGATGAAACATTGAAGAGTGTTTGAAAATGATAACGAAATATTCATGGCAAAGCTCAGAAATCTTGATGGAAGAAATTGTAGCGAACAAACAAGAAAGATTCACATTATTCAGTCACGAAGGTGTTGAGAGTACCACTTGTGCCTTATATAAAATGAGCAATTTAGCAAGATTTAGCTCAAAATCCCCGAATCTACTAAAATATTAAGAAATTTTCTAAATGAATTCCAACGTATTGAAATAAGAACTAAGTATTTACTGTTAAAATTTTCATGTTTGTGTCTCCTGAAAATTTATATTTCATTATAACATGCACAATAATTGTAGAACGAAAATACCTATCCAAATGTTCGAGAAAAAGTCTAGACGATTTACTAAAAATTAGGAAATTAAGCAGTGTCTATTGAAATGATAACACCAAAATAAGCGAGAAGACATAACACTAGTTTTATTATTATGATTATTATTATTATTTTAATTATTTGAGAAAATTAAGATTAGTTTAAGGTCAACATTGGCCCTCTAATCAAAGTAATGACGTCAAGAGACACTTTTTTCCAGATAATATTTTTAATAAATATGCATAAACATTGTTATCAGTGGATGATAAATGATAATTAGATAAAACCGGAATTTAAAAGTTTATTTCATGCATATTATTAATTATTACATACTTTGTCAAACTTGAATGCGAAAAAATACATTAATCACTCTGATAAAAGTGAAGAACATGTCTTAATATCATGCAGACTGGAAATGATTTAAAATCGTAATATGAAAATATTATTACAAAAATAATGATAATAAAATAATAATAAATAAACAAAGACTACAATTTTTATTCAATTATACAATATTAAAAATAATCTTACCTCCTGGTACCAAGTTTCGGGGTTGAGGGGTGACACTAGAGGCGGCTCCTGAAGACCGCCGGGACCTATTACGTTAATTAATTCAAATAATTAATTCATCAGATGGTGGTGTGTTTAAAAATTTTTACTTACTTATTTGTGGGCACATTGGTAAGACATTGAAAATTGTTGCGTACACTGCGCAAACTGGCAAGAATTTGTGCGAATGGTGTAACAATAAGATCTTCTCCATGACTGAAATTATAGTATATAAAAAATAATTAAGAAAATTTAATATGAACCGACAAAAAGGGGGAGACGTCTACAATATTAGCATGACAAAAATCCTGAAAACTTTTAATTGAACATCACACAAAGAAACGAAAAATTTAAAAAAAAAACGGGATAAACTATGAGAACTCATAACAAATTTCCAATCAAGCTCTTATATTAACTAGAAATAAAGAAATTCACTAAAAAAAAATTGTATTTCAGTTATTTTAATTTTCTGATCTTTTATCCTCCATTTCAATTTAACGTTTCTGCTGTTCTAATCGGCATTTATTCAAATGATTACATATTTACTAACAAGATTACATTCGGACTAATACATTTATATCACATCTAAAGCTGTCTAATAAAATATTCATGACCATGTTGTAGTTGTGAAGTGGTCCTTCATATCGTCCTTGTTTTCTATGAAGAGTCTGCAGTCGTTTCTATAACGACCGACCATTCTAGCCCAGCGATAATTTAAAAGTAGCTCAACAACAATTCAGACAGTATGAAAAACACTCACTTACATAGAAAAACGAAGATGACCACAAAAAGTTTAAAATAGGAGTATAAAAGACCAGACTGGAGGCAGACAAATCGATTTTAATTAAAAAAATACTTCAGCAATGATTTATTTTGACAAAAATTTTGCAACATTCACAGATTATCAGGATCAGAAATTCAATAAGCTGATTGTTCACCATTTTAAATAAAAGTCTATTATAATTAATTGTATTGTTGGCGAAATCAAGAGGACTTACAATTAGTTGAGCTTTACAATTTGATCCATTAATTAATTAATGGTACTCAAAACAATAAAGCTCTATAAAATTTACTGATAATTATGAAAATGTAAATTCGAATATTTACTCAAATCCAACAGATACAGACCTTGAAAGTAATTTTTTTGCTTTAATCACCCATTATCGATTCAGTCTCTGATAGATTTCTAAAAAGTTGAACATAATCCAATTAGATGATAGCAAGGGGGAAATCATCAGAGAGAGAGAGAGAAAAAAACATGCTAAAAGCTCCTGATGTTTCCGCCACGTTTCAAGTAATTTCCTTAATAAATAATTTTAAATAAAACTGCCTGCTACAGGCATGGATTCCCCTCTCTAGAAATTCTTTAAGTAGAAAGGAAGGAGTTTTGGAAGAACTTCATGATAAGCCCCTGAAAAGTTCAATCTTTGTTTGTTTGATAACCTCTATAAGTAAGACATCTCTTTGGGGTTTTCTTCAACTGTAAGATTGCTTAATATCATGAACGTATAAATGAATGAGAAATACAAGTCAAGGCGTTAACATACAGAAGTTTTCCTGGCATTATTTCCTGTTGTTTTCGATTATTATTATAATTGTTATTATTAAAAATTCTTGGCTCAAAACGGTGTTTTCTTCTTCGCCTTTATAACAGATATTTCCGTTTTATTTAATAAAAATAAAGGAGGAAAACATTACACATAAAATTCCAAACGAATGAAAATATGAAAATTGTTATTATATACAACATCGACAGAACACCTACGTATAAAATTAACATATAATAATGTTCACATGTCGTCGATTGTAAATAAATTGATTTTGTGTGGAAATCTTTTTTAATATTTCTCCTCTAACAACAAGAGACAAAGTTTCTCTCATAAACCGCCAGATACATTATACAAAAATTATTTTTATTAAACATAACAATAGGCAAAGCAATATCTCCGTTTGAGCACGTTCTAGAATAACGAGATAGCACTAATGTTGAAACGCAAACAATCAAAAAAAAAGAATAAATCAAGGAAAATTTGTGGCAATAATTCAACGGAAAACAAAGTCGTGTTTGTCTCAAGTATGCTACAGTTCCGGCCAGTAGCATGATAAGCATGCTCGATCTTAATAGAGAACGAACATACTACACTGTAATGATACAGAAAGTAGTTGGAGTATTTCGCAAACTTTGCCAATTTCAAAATACTTCTTTGTTAACAAAACAATTTCTTTGTTAATATTTGTCCAATAATGGCGTGCAAGTTATGTGGATCACGTTCAATTCAGATGAAAACTAAAACGTTTGCCTTGACATCAACTTAAATGATAAGGGTGAAATAAATCGAAGGCTTAAGTGTTACTAATATTGGTAATACTCCTCAATTTCTACTTATTTCTATCAATTATACACGACATATACTGCTTTGGCAATATGAATTAGAAACAACAACATGTCGTGTTCGTATACGACGAAGTCGTGCTACACGGACCTATGTTGTAGGGGAAGAGATCTAATGTATTCCATACAAACAGAGCAGGCCTGGGAACAACGTAATCTAAATTAGGGAAAGATTTTACAGTATGGTAGAATAACAATTTTACCATCAGGACCGGCGCTGATATCTTCTGCGCCCCCTGCTACCTTATATCGTGCGATCCATTAAATTTGTTATCAGAGTTAGCGTTGAAACTGTCAAGGCATGTCTTGGATTGAACCATAAAGACAAACGTAACATTTAATGACAATTTAATACAGAAACATGATGGTTAAACCCTTAACGCACATTTTTTTTGAAAAAACTGGCAAACAAATATATATAGACAAAATTAATCAAAATTTTTATTATAAATATGAAATACAAAGCCGCTCGAATTAACTCGAGTGTGCACAGTTTGGCCGGTTTAGTGCGCTTGAATTAACTCGAGCGTGCAACTAATGCCCGTATTTATAAACTGATCTTGGGACCGTCTTCGATCTTGAGACCGTCTTGGAGCTTGAGCTTTTCCTTGTAACCAAGCCAAGATTGAGTTGTAGTTGTCTTGAGACGAGCTTGAGCTTTGCAGAAGGTGCGCGTGCGCACAAAAAGAAAAACGTGACCCTGTAAAATGTAACTAGAATTCGACAAGTTCTGAACCCTCCATATACTAAATCCTGACTTTCGCCGAGAATTCCCGAAGCAAGACTTCGAAACCAGAACTCGTGCTTAGAAGTTAGACTTGAGAACGAGTCTGAAATTGATTTATAAATACGGGCTTTAAGGGGTTAATCAAAGACAGTTGACAGTTTCAACGCTAACTCTGATAATAAATCTAATGGATCGCACGATACATAATTTTAAGATTAATTCATATTTTTCGATGTTTTCGGTCACCTTTTTAGCCCTCTTAGATTGCGGTGCACAATATCCACATATGGATGCGCCGGCCCTGATTTCTATCTTTGATTTCGCTTTTTGCTACTGTTCCACGAGTAATAATCATGAAACAGTCTAGACAACCAACAAATCTCTGTGGTATTGTTAATTATCTCGAATACGATGATATTTTTAAATTAAACCGTTTCATTCGAAAACTTGTGGTTGAAAATTTATTAAAATAACGTAGGAGTCAAGAAAAAAATGAAACTTTCGAACTCCATTACGAATATTCTTTTTTTTTTATTAACCCATCATTCAATTTAATCAAAATTCATTAATATTTCAATATTTATTAATGAATACATTTAGAAATTACGTTCAAAACATTCAGTTTTAATTAACATCTTCATTTATTTACTAACACATAAAATTCATTATTAATATGTACATATCAACTCGAATTTATTCATAAATTAAACTGAATTTAAAATGATTAATGGCAATAATTTAAAAATGACTTTATTCAATTTATTTTAAATTAAACTATAATTGAGCAAATTCATTGCGAGTATAGTACAATTTCAAATATGAATAATATGAGAAAGAAAAAAAATGGACCAACTTACTAATCTTTACGATTGTGTTCATGCCAGAATTTATCCCAAAATGATCGGCGTTGTTTAATACGTAAAACTGATGTTGATAATGTACGTGGCAATGTTGGTGGTGGATGTTCAGGTTCAGATTTCGGTGAAGCCATCAATAATGATGGACTCGAACAATTCCCCAAGGATGATCTGGATAAGGAGCCACGTTTTGGGGTTGTTTTGGACAAGGGTGAATCGGGGGTAGAAGGTGTTGAACAAACACTCTCCGTTGATGCCAGATTGAAGAACAAAAATTATTTCATTTACTCCATCAGACCATTTTTTTTTTATTTAATCACTGAATTAAAACAAGAACAAATTCATACACAATTATTGATGGATCTAAAAATCACAGACACACACACATGTCTTTTTTACGATTTATTTAACTAACCCATATTTATTGTCACTGTTAATAAGATTAATTGATATAAAACGGTAAAATTGTTGAAATACACTTAAATTTATGTTGATGAATTGTACGTTTCAAGTGATAACGTGTTAATGTTTTACTAGAATAATTAACAACAACATATGGGACTACCTGTTAGATAATATTCGGTCTTATCGGAATTTATCCATATTTTTTCAAATATGCGTGGATAAATAAATGCACTAAAAACGGTGTTGCATTATTGTTAATTAACAAAGTTGAATGTTTGTTATCATCATTTATTTGTTAATTTATTGAAACAATTGTGTTTCCTAGAAACTATCAATTCACAACTTCATAATATTGATTTACATGAAACAAAGTGCAATTTATTAAATTGTCTCTTCTCTAGGCGATCTATCAACGACAAGAAAGCCTATAAGTTGCACATATGTATTTAGAACTAGATCCAGACAGACATGAGATAATCTAGTTAATCCGTCTTTTGAGTCAAATTGCTTCTTTATCGAGAAAACTACTCAATTAGGTAGGAATTTACAATGCATTTACTGAAGTCACGTTTTAAAGCTTCCATGTCAATTCAAAGGAATTCAAGAAGGGTTGTTACACTTCTTCCGATACCGAATTCTAATGAAGTTGTTACACATTGAATAGGGATTTAAATTGTCACTTTTACAAATAAGAACACGCTCCATTACTTTCCTCAACCTAAATCTGACTGAAAACGCTATAATATGCAACCTTGAAAATGGAAATAGGTTCATTAATTTTTTAGTACAATAAAGATCATTGCGTGAGTCGAATTTCTGATTAGAATCACGTAGATTGCATATCAAAAGAAGATGAAGGAGAAAATTTCTTATTTTTAGTATACGGTTGTGAGTACAAATTAAGGTAATAATCGTTACTGATTTGTTTGTATCAATTACCCCAACAATTAAATTTTAATTGAATAGATCATTAAACACGACCGTCTTTTATTATTTGGTTAATTATACCTTAGTTGATGAGGTTGTTTCAATGATGTTATTGTTGATTTAACATTGAAATTAAGGGCAACTTGTAAAATATGATTATGTAATGATATTTTAGTTTATAGATATATCTCATCAAATAGTGGATTTAATCGAATTTCCATCCGTTTTCAATTATTAAAGCTAAACATCTGCGCATTTCACACAACTTTATATCGCCACCTATTTAAATGTTTGATTTAATCAAATAGATTTTTAAAATTAATCAAATATATCGAAAACTATTAATTTATTGTTCTATCTCCTCTTTTTTTCCTATCTGGATATGTGTGTGCCTTTGGATTGAATTAAATTTTCATCAAATATGTAAACAAATATAATACCAACAACGTCTATCGTTCAAAATCAATAAAGCTCCCTTGTATTTATTATGACGTTGATTGTTCGTGACGTGAAATATTCACAAATTCATATAAACAAATTCTTATACATTGAAGAAAGACTTGTCCGAAATTTTAAAAGAAAATCCCATCGAAGATGGATCGATTCAAATTACAATCAATTAGACGAAATTATCGAATTTACTCAAATCACCGACTTTTATCATTAAAACTATACCGTTGTGTCAAGATTGAATCTAACCGTATAACGAAATTAGTGAAGGAAGTTGTTCTATTGAATTTTTTCTCGTTCGATATTTACATAGAAGCATCGTTTGAATCGCCTACAAGAAAAACATTTACATAAACAACAGTGAAGGTTTTTTTTTTCTAAAAAAAGTCAACGGTATAAAGGAACTTTGTCGAATATAGCAATAATTATGTCACTATAAAAATTCACATGAGAATTGATTAAATGCCGCCAGATGTTGGATTTTTGTTGATTTTCTTGATTTTTAATTTTGGTATTAAAGAGGATTTCAACACCACTAAATCATAAAATTCACAATTTTGGTTTTTTTTTTGAAACTCAAAAACACGAATTTTTATTGTTGAAAATAAATTCCACTCCAAGCAATGTACTGAAAACTAATCAATACCTGTCACCACACCGTACAAATGAAAATTCGAGATTGTATTTTAATAAAACGCAAAAACAAATTACAATGTTATTATTTTATTTATTGTTAATATTATTATTATTGTTGACCATTTATAGAGGAAGAGAAATACGAATTGAACGCGCAATACGAACGAAGTCCAAATCTACACTGATGTCTCTATACTGGAGTTTCTCTTCAGTATAATCGTGAGGGTGGGGACATCCCTTAACTTTACACAGCAGCTCAACATTTCCACACACAGACACACAAACATACACAACATACTTCATTCAGTCAAATATCTGCACACAGATTCTGTTTGGTAGGAGTGAGGTAACAGAGGTGGTGATCCGTTCAAATAAATTCGTTTGATTCTTTGACGGGCTTCCATCTGATATCGTTCTATCATATATTGGGAATAATTTTGAATTATATCAAACACAGTGTGGAAAAGTTACTATGATCAATATACAATAATTAAAAGTTTTATGACACAGTTTTTTTTCCATACTAACACCACAAATATTAGTTTATAATTATGATATTTAAATCGAAATTTCAACATTTGAGCTACCTCACATAGCAAAAAAAAAATGCAATTAACGTTGAGAACTGATAATTATCTTAAACAATAAAATTAATTGCTGGCGCCACTTCTGAATTGAATAGAATATTTACAATAAACTTTTCTATAATGAAGCTAAATTAATCCTTATTGTTAGAATTTTTTGAAATTCCCCATCTATACAGTTGTATTAAAAAAAGTGTTTATACATAAAGTTTTGCTCCCCTAGAGCTACCGAATTTCGGGGTAGTTTTTAAGAACTGTATTGAAGCAAAAACGATGATTCAGCACACGTTCACCCACAGAATACAACTTTAGAATATTAGAAAAGAAAATCGACTTCTACCCAAATGTCTTACTCAGTGGCATGGTCATCGATAAGCTACACTAGACAATGTCTAAGGGCCTATTTGTTTCAGGGACCCATTACTATTTGATTCTTGAGCATTATAATTATATAAAATATACAAGATGTCCGTCCTGGGTGTTTCCACCAAAATAATAGCGCAACTCGAATAATATTTTAATGATTTATTGAGTAGTCACTGGAGAACGTTTTAGCAAAGTTAGAACCTCGTAGCTCACTTAGAAGTCGGTTTTTACAATGTAGTGATTTTCAAAAACGAGCAGCACTCATAGAACTATTAAGAATGATTCGAAGACCTTTTCTCTACTATATTCTAGAAAAAATTCAAAACATTTACACTCGTTTCAGAATACAATGGAGAAAAGCGAAAAAAATCAATGTTGGGAGAATTCTAGGGTCATGTCAAATCTACAACTAGTTTTTAAAATTACGACAATCTTGACCAATTTTAAAATGAGGTAAGAAGTTCTAATTTTACTAAGATTTTCTCCAGGGACTACCTTGCAAATCCTTAAAATAATTTGCACGATTGAACAGAAGCTTCCATGTTTCGCATGTGCAAGTGTAACCGTTGCTTGGAAATATTAATAACAAGAAGGCAGCTCGTTTCTGATTGGTCCTTGAGAATTGAGAGTATTGAAAAGTGCTTGTCCGCCTTAGTGCGGAAAAGTAACATTTCTTATAAGATTTTCGTATTTAAAAAGTAAGTTGCTGTTCAATCATAGAAAAAAATAGTATTCGATATTCGTGTGGAAAAGCGTCATTGCAAAGACGTACTTTCCACTCTTATATCGAATCACTCGCCAAATAACAAATATGAGTTTCCATAAGAACTATATAGAAAATTTCTAGCTACGCCACTGTCAAAATTTTTAATTTATACAAAGAAATCTAAATCGTTATCTTGCAGAACTCCTTATAAAAGCCTTATAATATCTGTTTTTTAAACACCAATTCTTATAACAATTCCTAAATATCTCTAGCAAAATGGAGCTTAGTTTTGGAAATTTGTTCAACTTCACATTGAATTAATTTTGATACCGACAACACTTATGACTTAAATATATTCAAATGAGCTTCTTTTATAAACGAAACAAGCCAATTAACGAGCAAAACTACACAACTGGGTATACAAAATTAAAATTTAAATTAAATTGAAACACCTATAAAGTGATTCTGTTAGTAATCACCACATAGAAATTTACAAAACAAATTAATTTGTTTACTAGAAAAGAGCGAAATTTTGTTTAAAACTGTACACCGATCTGAATTAAATTTTTATAAAGTGAAATAGAATGAAATCAATATAAAAATTGTGTTTTATGATTTTGCACGAAGTTTGCAAATTTAAAATAAGCTTCTTTTATAACGAAGAAATACGGTTCTAATATTCTTTACTGTATTAAAAATAATTCTAGTTCTCTATTTATGATTTTTCTACTAAATATACTATAAAAGCAAATAATTTTCCTATAAATGCCTTTAATCGGATTATCATTAAAAACTAAATCTATTTATGTTTAAAATTTCGAAATATATGAAAAATATCATCAAAACATGATGAAAATTGTACTTTATGATTATCAATAGGGTTATACAAAAGTGTTATAATAATTTTCAACCATAAATTTTGTTTGTTTATAGATAACAATATTTTGGTTAACGTTAAAAATGTAGGTATAGGCTTTAATTAATGAAATCTTAGAAAATAGTATTTATGTAATTGGATCTTGTTTCAAGTAAATACGAATCAAGAAATCAGATACTAAATAACAAATAAGGGTGTTTTCGTTAATCATCACCAAACAGCTTACAAATTTTATTGAATTACTAGTTAATTAATTGTGACATCATTAAACAGGATAATCTTCAATTACGATAGAATCATTCAATATCAATTTAAGTTGAAAAGAAATAAGATCTTTATGTTTTCAGGATTTTCTATGAAGAATTTCATCGTAGGTTTAATCTTAGGTAGATGGTAAAATAAGTTCAGTAAAATTGTATAAATCCTGTTACGTTTCTCTAGCGTTGTCCTAGTAACACGGCATCAGATTAATTAGTAAGCGAACAAATGAATAAATATTGAAAATGACGAAAAAAAAAGAACAACACGATTCATCCCTTATGTTAATTAGTTTGTTAGTACCGTCGTGGGTCGACGGTATTAAAGTTTTTAATTTATTTAAACTTTAATTAAAAACATTTGCTCTTTCAATATGTTAGAAACACAAAGAGGAATTTACAATTCGTTCGAAATTAATGTGTAATTAAAGGTAAAGGTGAGTTATTTGCGGAAATCGAACGGTTATTGGCAATTTTACTTCACCTCCAGATTCACACAATTCTACAATTTAAGCATGCAAAATGGACAAATGTTCAATAATTTGATTTTGTCTCAATAGTCCAGGTGTACTAATTGATTGTAATACTAATGGAGAACAAAAAGATGATAATTCTAAAAAGCATGCAAAAATAAAATAAAAATTTTTAGGGTAATACAACTAGGGAGCCTATAGAGAAAAAAAAAACAGTGCAAAATCTAACAAAAAAATAAAAATTGACTAAAGTACATACGATCTTTCCAAAATGCTTTCTGTCTCCTTGAATCTGTAAAAATAGATTGTCGTTTCATGAATTTTAACGTTCTATCTACCAATGAAACATATAAACAGATAAGAAAGAACGAGAGAAATGATTAATGATTTTACAACAAAAAACATGCCATTAGCAGCCGAATAATAATTATTTCGTGTACAAAACATTTCAATTTGAAACATTTAAAGTGGGATAAATATAGAAAGAGAGATAGAGATATAGCGAGAAGCAAAGTAGAAGAAGTAGATTGCGAAATAAAAATTGTGAAGAGCTCCCGATTTGGGAAATGCTGCAAGTTATTGATTTTCCCTCCCAATTTAAGGTAAATTCTATATTACCGGCGAACATTGTAGCTTATCATCGGCAGATGGCAGTATCTCAAAACAGTTCTCTATCTAATATTGGACGAATTCAAACTATAATAATGAAGTTTTTTGAAATTAAATCCAAAAAATTAAATAAAAATATAATATATCAACGGCTACTACTCTCTCAAATACGATACATACCGAATGAAAACATTGAGAAATTTAAACAAACTCATGACTTAATAATAAAATATTTCAATGAACTGGTAAAACTTACCTTTCACTGGCAATTGAAGAATTTCTGGACATTGATTTCGGCGACATTTCAAAATCACTATCCGATCTATAGAGGAAACTCTCCCGCCTTTGGGGGAGATTTTGTAATACCAAGCCGGCCGATGGTGATGCAGCCCCATCAAGGGGACTTCTGCCTGGACTAGCTCCATTTTCAACATCAAAACTGAAATTGCCCAAGCAAAAAAAAACACAATAAATTAATATCATATAAAACAAATGTTAGAAATAGAACCGTGTTAGAAATAAAAGATTCTCATTACGGCCCAATATAAAATCAGAATTACGCCGTCTAATTGGTAATTTTATTGGACCTCTATAAAGGATATTGACAGGCATTGTAATTGTGGGAAAATCACAACATTTATCACTCACACTACCACTAACATTACTTGATTCTATTAAGTATAAATAAATGTGTTATTAAGATAAGATAACAACACAAATAACCTATAGATATACATTATAGATGGTGTATAAACAAAACGTAAAAAATAATGCATCGCTGTGTTATCAAACTTATAACTTCAACATATATTATTAAAAAAAGTAGATCGTTAATTAAGTGGAATTGTAATTAAAAAGCTTCGAATTAGGTCAATGCATTATGTATTGCAATTGAAAGATAATTTAGTGTACCGTTGAAATTATTGAACATGGTTCAAATATTAATTCCATAAAGTGTTATTGATATTGAAACATAAATAATCGTCAAATTAACAAATTGTTCGGATTATGCCATAATCGCAAATTTCCTGCAACAACCCCTCTTCGTATATAATTCCTATAAATATTTCGATTACAAATTGTAGATGATTAAAATTTTATTGAGAGATAATTAGATATTATGTAACGCTCTCATAACTAAAGTAATTCTTATCTTACTAAAAATTGTTGCATTTTACGAGTAGTTATCAATATTTTTTGTGATAATGCGACATTTGTTAGGCGTCAATAATTTTTGTTTCGTTGTTTGTTGTTGTTGAAATTACAAACCTCCCTGTTGTTCTCCTACGGTCGTACGTTAACGGTACCCGTCTTGTGTACCGTCGTACTTGTGATGATCGTGCTGATGATCGTCTACGTCGATTACAACCCTCTGTTGAATATCGTCGTGATCCATCTGATGATAGAACACTACCAGCTGATGCAAACGATGCTCTCGATTCACTCGAATCAATCTCATGTTCTGGTATAGCCTCTGAATCACGTCTTGATATATCCGATGACAATAGACTTGTTACACTAGCACGTGAATCAATTGAACGTTGTCCAATAATTTCATAACGTCTTGATGATGTTGAATATGATGAGATACTTGTAACAGATGGACGACTCTCATTACCAATATCAATTGATGATTCTCTTGAAAATGGTGAATATCGTGAACGATAACTGTCTGATGATACTTTTGTTATTGATGATATTTCCATTTCACTATGGAATTCCGGTTCAGGTGATGGTGTTTGTGAACATATTTGTTGTAAATCGGGTGGTGTCTCTGGTGGTGCTTCTGGGGTAATTGGTGGTGGTGATGATGTGGGGGATTTTCTTAGACCGCGAATTAGGGACCATATTAGAAATAATAATGTCAGCATTATCAACTATATCATTGATAGATCCATTTTTCGTTTTATTCATACATACATAGATGATGATTTTCAATAAATAAAACTTGTAGATTCCACTATTACAACCATTATGCATATAACGAAGCAACAGTATATTGATCGAGTGTTGTTGGCCGGGATCGAGACGGTAATTTACAAGTGTCTCCCATATTTGACTCTACATGATTTCGTGCTCTTACAATAGCTCTTGGACATTTGTTTTCAAATGAAACACATTACCTTCGGGATATACCAAATATGGTCCTCTTTATTCAACTTTACTATAATTGAAATTATCTCACTCTAACGCCATTTTGGTTGCGTGCGGCACCCATTGCAGTATTATACATATATTTTAACATAATTAATAAATTCATAGTTGTCACGAGAAAAAAATAATGTTTAAATATGCATCGGTCAATTTCACATCACATACCACCGATGAGATTTCACAAATAAGACAAGAGAATTGTTGAGTCTAAAACAATATTCTATAATTATTATTATCACAGATTATCAATTAATATTTTCGATTTCTTAATTATAGAAGAATATCAACGACCTTATATATTAATTTCAAATTACAAACACTAAACACATGTGTAAAAAGAAGATTGGCCCATTAAAATCTTTAATTATATATAAGACTTTCATCAATTTCCTGTTCATTTCAACAGTTAATAACAATTCCAATATTTCACAGCCAATACATTCATGGAAAAGCTCCAATACAATTTGATTTCGTCTAATTGGACATAATGAAAATGTCAGTTCATAACATTTAAACAAAATATTACCAGTTCTTGCGTTCAATTTTGTCTACATTTTACAATACAGTCGACGCGCGCAATTCCCATCACTAACAAAAATTATGTGAATAAAGCCAAATTAACCAAACACCGATATAGTTTTTTGTAAAATCATTAGCATCATTTTATACTTCTTATTAAAGACTTATTAAATAATAATAATAATAAAAACACAACAAGCAATGTGCGAATAAAACTTGAAATCACTGCAGGAAATTGTTACTAGAAAATAGATAGAGAAGCGTGCAGTCGTATCGTGACCACCATCGCTGCCACCACCACCACCATCATCACCACCACCGCCACGACCAACGCCGCCATGACGATACTAGAATGCGCATGTGCTACCCTCTTTCTTATTCTCAACCTACCCTCTAGATCCTAACAGCAGGAACTGTCGCCAATCCTACTAAACTAT
Source organism: Mylabris sibirica (assembly GCA_039776855.1). Classification (NCBI taxonomy): domain Eukaryota; kingdom Metazoa; phylum Arthropoda; class Insecta; order Coleoptera; family Meloidae; genus Mylabris; species Mylabris sibirica. Next base: position 4,185,611 of record CM077843.1, read on the forward strand.
TACCGTTGAACTGATAGTATGCCATGTTATCAAATCCCAATACGATTATATATTGAAGCAGATGAGTCCCAAATTGATAACACCATAGAGACGCTTTATCAGCAATCGCTATCATACGTTTAGCCTTTTTATTACTATTCATCTAAGTTATAGACAAATTAGAACGATTTTCATTAATTTGAAGGGGGTGTTGAAAGGAAACAATGTTTTCTACGATCTTCTCGATGTTTTCTATCCTATAAGCTGACGTTAACAGACAGGAAAAGTCTTCAAGTCTAATTCAGACACTTACAAAGTACACGAAACTGATTGTTTCTATTTACTTTATAAATAAATAATGAATATTACAGCTTTACAACAGCACACAATAACCTAGTTGTTAGTATAAGGATTTGAATTCAACACGCGATATTTGTTTAATCAACAACATTAACAAAAATATAAATAATTAATTTTTCAAATATAAATTATATTTTTATAAAACAAAAGCGTCTAAATCTGATTTCTTTTATGACCTAAATAGAAAATCACTTGACATCGTTACTTCTAAACTATAACCAAGTGTAGACAGTTTATAAATTATCATTACATACAATTTTAATTACGAAACAAAAATAATTAATAAATAAACTGTGATAGAGATAAAGTGTAAATAATTTGCCCGGCGCATCCACCATTTTTCGCACCACTATCAAACTATCGATGGGCGTGAAATTTTAATTAAATGTGATAATAAAATAATAAATCAGTGAAAGATAAATCTATAAAATAATAATAATAATAGTAATTTAGTTACCGTGAGGGATGTACCCTTAATCCAGGTCCGCACGGACAACATGTTGTTCCTGTTCGTTTTCGTTTTTTTCTAACACACCAATCTTGTCCCATTATTATTTAAATTTTACAATAACTATATTATAAATAAATATTATCACAATAACTATCCCTTGACCTGCTTTATTATAACATATAATCAGATCTATGTTGGATTTATAGAACGCATGATGGGCAATTATCTAAAGATTATAAAGCTATATTTAATGTGATTACCATTAAATAGACGGTTGGATAAAATCGTATATAATGGAGATTTCAAAAGGGTGGAAATTTCTATAGAGATACAGTAATGACGATAATCTTTAGAGATCAGATATTTCAATATAAAATATCGAACGGGTGTTACGCTAACGATGACGTCAGACTTTGCAGCAAGAATCTTCTAATAAAGCTGATCATCATCACGTTTACTATTAATTACATGACTAAAACTGAAACGCAATAATACAAGAAATAAAAATGGAAAATGTGTGTTTAAAAATAAACTAATTTCAATTTCATGCGGTTTCCGTTAATAGTAGAACAAAATCAGGAAGTTGATGTTGTATAATTATTCTAGTTATTTATAGGACAAGTAAAATAATGAGACTTTGTTTCATTTCAACTACAACAACAAAAATGAATATATAAAAGAAAAACTAAGGATATAAACTATCGTGCAAACATTCTATATCAAAATCCACTTATGAATTTCAATATCACGCCTTCAAGAGATAAACAATTTGAATAAAACACATCAGCATCAGAACGCTCGCAATACTGATCCTTGATAGATTTGCATTATTATCTCGTGAAAATCGTCAAGTATTCTATCTATAGTTAGAAAAAGCTTCATAAAATTTTATACATGTACGTAGGTATGTATATATATACATAAAAAAAAAGAAGAAAAAAACAATAAACAACACTTGAAAGACAATAAAGCGTTAGTTGGCGAGACGAAAGCGCGTTTATAACTAGAGACACTATCGGGGGTAACCCGAACTCTAGAGGCGGCCATCTTTAGAATTCAACCAGCATCCAAAAGGGGGATGGATCACAATTTTCTCCCTCTCAAAAATCGACAACACCAAACATACAAGACAAAGATAATCGCCAATAGTGCACAATTGTTCTAGAAAATCAAATTTTTATTACAATTTCAATTAATTTCCCACATGTTAGAATTGAACATAATGGAACATTCCACTTTTACCATCAATTTTCAACAATAAAATGGAATTATACACGAGTAATAGTCGACAAATTGTTAATTACAAGGAATAAACTGAAAATTATATACTAACAAAACCGAATCTTGATAATTAACAGTATTGATTTTAATATCGCTATTTGAAAATAAAGCTTTCAGAGGTCTGAAATTGTAACGCCCTCTATAGACGAGTGTCTATATTTGGATGATATTTTAGCTGAAAATCTAGTTCAGTTTCAGTTAGTTTCAAATCGGGGGCGCCCTAATCGCCGCTGAAATTCCTTAAATGGATTTCTATAAAATGGTAAATATACCAACAGCTGCTGATGTGTCAGTTGCAATTTTAATTTCAGTAATTTCAGTTGTTTCCTATTTTTCATTAGAGTAATGATTGATATGCACAGAAATTAGAACTCGGACATGAAAGACGGAGAATTAGGCGGATTTACAAATATATTTTGGCAAATGAAAATTGCATAAAAATTATTTTGTCCTCAAACTCTATCAAATAAGAAAAATGTTCGGACGTATGAAAAATCATTAATATTTTATAATAAATGGAATTTGAAAGATTAGTTCGAGCAAAACCGATATGAACTAAAAAATTCATGCCACTTTTTCTTTTTTTTTTGTAGAAATATTGTACGGTAGACGATGGATGTTTCATGTAGTTAAACATTTTTCTGACACTTTACAAAAAAAAACAAAAAATAATGGATGCGTCATTAAATTGTGTAGCTAGTGACAGATTTTTCACTTGGTTGAGTAAAGACACAATAAGGTTTAAGGGGGCTGTTCGGTAGTTTGTCGAATCGGCGTGCGAACTTCAAACATCGATTACTCTCTTGCTTTTTGAGATATTGTAAAAAGTAAACGTGCGTTGGATAGAGAATTTCAAAGTGAATGTTCTAAAGCTGTTTATTTTAGAAAAATATGATAAAATTCTGTATGACAGAGAAAACTCTTAGGCCCTGTTTTTTTCGTACATTTTCCTCCACAATTGGATAAAAATTGGCCAATATTATTGATTTTCAATATTCATTAAGTAATCTAGATAGAAAATTGAAACAGCTTTTCAAGCCTTCATAAGAATTTTCCCGATATGTTTGTTACTTTTCCGATAACTGGAGTAAATTAAAAAATAATCGATAGAAAATCATAGTCTTGTTTTTAGAAAGATAATATAAGGAGAAAAGACATGTAAAATAAAATTTTGAAAATTAAGTTGTTTATAAGGAAATTTTGAACCCCTTATTCACCTGTTATTTACAGTTATTAAAATTATTCAATTTGACTGGTGATTGATATGAAAATGTCGAAAATTTTACCTACTTGCATGACCGTATCATTATAATGGAAAATAATTGAAAATCTGACTGTATTTTCGTTTTTTAGTCGACCATGTTTGTACCAGATCTATCGGTATACTGTGGACTCAATCACAACAACAATAACGATAACAACACATACATGGTCGATTTAAAAATAAAAATTTAGACAGATTTGCAAAAAATTTTCCATCATAATGATATGGTTAGGAAATGAGATAAGATTTTCGACATTTTCATATCAATCATCAGTTAAATTAATTAATTTCAATAGCTGTAAATAACAAGTGAAAAGGGGGTTCAAGATTTCCCTATAGCTCACTTAATTTTCAAAATTTCATTTTGAGCGAGCTGTATGTTTTTTTCTCTTTTATCAACTTTCTAGATTAAAATGATACACAGCAACACTGTTGGATTTTTTATTTTTAAATTTGCTTAAGTTATGGGAAAATCAACAAACATATCGGAAATTTTTTTTAAGATTTGGAAACCTCTTTTAATTTGCTATCTACTACCTGATAAATATTGAAAATCAATAGTAATAGGTAAGTTTTAGCCAGTTATAAAAAAAAATGTGCGGAAAAACAGGGTCCAAGAGTTTTCCCTGTCATACAGAATTTTATCACATTTTTTCCAAAATAGAAAGCTTCAGGACATGCACCTTGAAATGTTCTATTTAATGGAGGTTTATTTTTTACAATATCCTGAAAAACAGACAAGTCATCGATGTTTGAAAAATTACAATTTTCGTACGCCGAATCGACATATTTACCAGAGAAGGCCGTTAAGTTATAACTCAAATAATTATTGTAGACACTGTATGAGTTTCCATAAAATTTAGAAAGCGCAACTGGTAGTAACTGGAAGAAAAGCGACACTCGTTTCGTCAAATAATTTTTCCTTATTGATTCTGTTAGCAATTTGAACAAATAATTTGGTGAATTTATCAGGTAGTAACCGCAGCAATGTTATTAAATTGAGGGAAAATTACCTTTTGCAACAAAGACGCGCCCTTAAGCGACTGTCTAGATGTGGTGTATGATAAAATCAGAATTGTTTATTCAATATTGGTTATTATTAGATAATAGTCTGAGTTTTCGATAAACATCGGTATACAATATGAAATTAAATTTTCAAGTATGTACATGAAAATTTTCAATAAAAAAAAGGCGATTTGTGTATACACCATATGTTTATTAAACAGAGAAAATGTTGTGTTAAAGGAAAATGAATTTTTATAAAATTGATTTTCAAAACATGAAGACTCGTTTGTTATTGATTTGTGGAATAAAAACCGTGTCACATGAATAACAATCCTATTTTCTGTTCAATTTATTTGATAAAATAACATAAAAAGGAAATAATAGAATTAAACACAACTACTTTAACAAGTTAAGGGTACAATAAAATATAACTTCCGTTATACAATGTCTATAATGAAACGTTTAGCAAGATAATTATTTAACCTACTGACCTATGCTAAACAGTAGACATTTGTAACGATTTCGTTTATTTTTCACGTTGACTACCTTTCCCTACTGTTATCTGGTAGATAATAAAACTTTTGTTCAAGTCCAATGACATAGAGCATGCAAACTATGTTTGTTAAAAGGCTAGGAGAGTTCAAGGCAGAAAAGCCAGATAGATACAAAAACTTTAAGGTCTATTTCAATCGATTCTCTACGGTTTGTTTTTATTTAAAAATTAATTCAAAAATAAATTGTCGAAATTATACAAAGACTAAGCGAGTTATGATGAAAATTTAATGTATTTACAAACTCGAAAACAGGCGACTCTTTCATACATTGGAACTTTATATTTATTTTATGCGGTCTAAAATGCAAAAGAATTAAAAAATCGTTTATACTGTCAAGAAAACAAATAAGATTCATGTTGAAATAGAATTTTACCCTAACTGTCGGAAAATTGAGCTTAACATTGACATTTTCGATACAAGAAAAATATGTTTATGGAACCGTATCGATTAAATAATATAATCAAATATATTAAATAGTTAAACGAATAACAATACGAAACCCTTGTCAAATTCTAAATAATAGCCGTCGATTTCATCAATATTTATGAATCGCATATAAAATAACAAAACGAAATTTTGATTATTTCATATAGATCACACCAAATTCGCCGAATTTAATTCTGTTTCTATTAAAAATTGTCAACAAATATCAATATGTTCAAATTAACGTTTAATCTACAACACGGGAAATTCATCAAATTACAAATCTCTACATACAACCATAAGTAAACAAATCTCAGCTTTACATTAAATGAGCTTTAAATCAAAGCTTCATGCCGACTCTTTAATAATTCACTCAACATAGCAGAAAGATAAAAAAGTAGAGTAGAGAGTGAAGAGATCAATAAGAGGCTGTGTTCAGATATGATTTATTAGACAGACAGAAGCAAAAATTCTTTATAATAACGCTCTGAATTTGATTGTATTCGTACGTGCACGTAATTTAAGTTAATCTTTGTATTATGAATGTATATTTAATGGGAGAATCCCAAGGATTAATGTCCATCCGATTCCTCTAGATATATCGAAATAAATGTATCCTTTATAATGAGAAAATAATTAATACATGAAGAAGTTTGTGATTCAGTATTTACATTTTTTTTTAAATGTTTTATAAAATGTGTACTCTTTGAAAGTTGGAATATTTCCGCTAATTATGGCAAATTCGTTGAGCAGCGATGGAAATTTTGCTCTTTTATAACTTCTTTTTTAATTAAATTAGAAAAATATTTTTCAAATATTTAGTATTTAATAAAAATTGTGCTTTATATTTACACCACGTTCGGCATGTTTATCTCTCTTAAATATCCTTTGTTGAACATTAAACTGCTACATTTTTTTCTAATATTACATAAACTGAAATTTTATACGTTTCTACTTTTTGGTTGTTGTCTTCTTGTCTTATTAAAAGTTGATGGAAGTGGCTGTTTTTTGAAATTTAATATGAACTAATTCTACATCAACAAAGTTTTAATTAGCAATGAAATGTGCCGGAAAGTCCACAGTCAAATGTGGTTTGATTATTTTACTAGAGAGATCGTGCTAGTGCAATAGAGATAAAGCAGAAATATGGTTGTATTTAAAAATGATTCAAAATTAACCTTAAAAATTTCCTGAAAAATTTAGTATCGGTTGATGCAGCAACAGTCACATCCCTGTTGGCGACACAATACAATTAACAATTTAACTTCAATTGAATATAATTGAAAGATTCGATCAAACTTACTCGAGACTTTGTTGAGAGAAAACTTCACTTATATCTGAATCGCTTCGTGGTAATACCAATCTAGGTAGTACCATTGCTTTCTTTCGTCGTGTTTTCAATGTTGCTTGTGATAGATGCATTAAATCGGGCATACGATGCGGTGAATGTGGCGATAGTATTGTTAATTTTCGATCGCCAGGACTCAAATTCAAATAACCAGTTGGTGGTGGCAAACTTAAATGTGATGGTGCTCGTACCTTTCCTGACCATAGACCACGTCGTTTCTCTGCACTAATCGTATCATCACTACACATATTCGAACTAGATGATGTTAATGTTGAAGCATCACCACTGACAGCATACCGTTTCAATTTCAATTCTCTATCGATATTATCTAGTGATTTTGTTTCAACACTTTCTGAAAATACACGACGCATATCACGTTCACTAGTTGATAAAAATGAACGTGTTGATGTTGTTGTTCGTAAACATTCCATACTTCTTGCTGTTTCTGTACGGGTGGCAGTATCAGTTGATAGAAATTGACTTTTATTGTTTGTCTGTTTGATATCCAATTCATAATCCTCTTGAGATGAACTTGAATGTGGCGATTTCGATAATAGTGAATAACGGGGTGAGATTTTTTGTGACATTGATGATTCTTCACTTTCTATAGAATCACCACTGGCCTGTTGAGTGAAGATTTGACATTGTGGTACGATCTCTTTATTGTTATCAGTTATATGAGATGTTGAAGATGATGTATTGCGGGAATAAACGCTTTTTTGGGTTAGAGTTGATGATGATGACGATGTTTTTGATAAAGGTATACTACTTTCATCGTCTTCTTCCATAATGTTCTTATTTGAGTCTATTTTAAGCCAGTAATTTACATGGACATTATCATGAAATATAATCGGTTAAACTAAACATCATCACCGAAAACTATGAGACAGTTGTAATATAAATGGGATCATCAAAAGTAGTAATCAACCCTCGCCTAATTAACCGGATCACCAAAGTTATTTACAAATTCACATTCAACATATACAACAACAATACCAAAAAAAACAAACAACACGAACACAAACCCCTGTTTTTATTGTTAAATTCTGAATAAAAATATGTCGATTCAAGCTTAAATCAAGCCTGAAATTCCACTGAACGTAAAATAAAAAAAAACTGACCAATTTTATCAAATATTGATCTTCAATTCAATCTGTACAGAAAGATTACCGGAAATAAAATCAAGTTTTATCGAATGTGTAACAAAAGGAAAATCGAGCTATTCAATAACCACACGTAAAATAAATCCGTAATGTTGGTAACCATGACGACATTAATTATTACCTGTACGTTTCATGTGCACAATCCGACTAATAACTTCAAGATGTTAAAGTAGCGCCTGTTAGAGAGGACTTATCATTGAATTAATTATACCGGAAATTAAATTTTATTCCGCTAATTCATATTTTAACCAGGTCAACACGTCCAATAGTCAGTAATTAAATTGTTTGCTTCGTTTGAAGCTGAAATATTCATAATTTGTAATAGATTAAGTGATAAAAGGTCAACATTAGTTTTTACGGATATTTGAAATATTTGCCAGAAAATCTATGAGCACCGCTTTTTATTCTCTTTATCAATTTCTAGTGCTACTGTATACGAACTATATAAACTATTCTAGCACAGGAAATTCATTCGTCTGGAACAAACAAGTTCAGTGTTCTAGTGGGCAAATACGATCTCTCTATCTTTAACTTGTTTTTGAACTTTGAAATATTTAAACTTTCTTTGTTAATCGAAAAGAATTGTATTGAAATTTACATTCAAAATAAAAATTGTTTGATGTCAGAATTGTTGATTTAGAAATAGAATCTTTCGGGGGAATATGGAAATATCGAAATAATGCTATTATAATATTTCATATTTTAAACGAACGTAAAATATTCGTAGATTTTAAATCTCTAAAGTGAAATCTTAATGGGGAATGAAACAAATTGTATTAAGGATAACATAGAAGTTATTTGTATTATAAATTTACCAACAAGAAATAATGTTTCAGATTTGTTTACCTTTGCAGATTTGATGAAATTTTTTGTATATTTACAATAACATCAACAGATTTATTCAATGTAAAAATTTTGAAAGGATTTTAAAATAAGACGGCGATGGCAACTCTTAAAAAATATGAAGATTCGAGTGCCACCGAAAGCCTTTAAATTTTCAAGAAAAATTCAAAGATAATTCCTACTGATTTAAATTGTCACTTTTTTCACCTTTTTATACTCACAGTTTCAGTATAAATTTGCTGCCAAGAATCCAAAGATTGTACTGTAATGTGGTTCATTATACCACGACTAAACTGATTATTACAAGACTTAAGAAAACTTTTGTCTCGTCTTTTTATAGCTCTTATTATTGATGTATTTAATATAGGAGTAATTATTTGTACAGTGATGTCTATTATTACGGCATTAATTAACTAATAATTACAAAATATAGATTCTTCTTTTGAAGCTCCTCACAAATGCTTGTATATTGATAAAAGCGATCAAAAACAATAGTGTATGCTTTGAACATATAGTAAATTTGATTTTGCAATTAACTAGAATTTTGTAAATAGTCAATACTAGTTACATCAATGAAGTTTTAAATGAGTTTGATTAAAATAGAGTACGTTCATAATTAATCTGAATACAAGCTTTTGTCTATAATATAGCTATGTTTACAATTATCGATAACAAAGTCGCTATTGTTGAGCTTATTAAAAGCTTTGTAAAATTGTAAATTAGTTTTCAATTGAAGTGGATTTACTTATAAATTCCATCACAAGAGAATCGAATTTTAAAGGAAAATTTTATAATAGATAAATTATATTAATGATAACCATAATCATATAAATGGATTTGAATTGTGTTAAGGTCATTACTAACAACATTCAGGTCAATCAATACAGACAACTTTGGAGATTTACCTGAAAAAATAAATTAAATTCTATTTTTAAATAAATTCAAAAACTGATATCTTAAGCGATTCGCCTCCAACGCTTTTAATAATGAAATTTGTATTAGTTTAGATTTTAAACATTAATTTGCATATTTTATCAGTCTCATTTTTTGATGTGTGTGCTTTCCTTTTGTAAAGCTTCTTTCTAAAATTTATGTCTCCAACAAAGACAAAGTTATACATATTTGCCTGCCAAAACAATGTTTTTCCATCGTAATCACATCAAAGGAATTTTTAATGTTAATATATAAATTAAATGAAATACAGAAAACACCGTTTTTATTTTGTTCATTTAGTTAAGCAACTGATTAACAATTTAATTAAAAACGTTACTTTTAGATGATCGTATATGTAATTTGAAAAAGTTGTTCGATCCAATTTAAAAGAAGCGAAAATTTAATAAATCTCAGAAACAATCAGTCGATGAAATTACCGGAAAAATCGTAAACGAATTGTATTTATTGTCCTGATTTCAATTAAACTGACATTTATTCGATTGGAACTTTTAATTAATAAAATAAATGTATGATTTGCTTGAGAAAAATCTCGTGTAAGAGTTATAAAATTATAAGCGGAGCTTTCTGATTTGAGATTGTAAAGTGTTGAGAAACATCAAACATAGATATGGGTGATAAATTATCTGAAATTGTTGCCAATTCGCTCGAAAACAATAAAAATCAAGATCTATCTGAATTTCATTGGTGGCATTGAAATAAATCTCCAACCTCTATAGGAAAATATTTTAATGGAAGCTCGCTTCTATTTATAGAGGAATTATAATAATAACAACAACAGGTTGACTTAATTTTTAATGACATTTTACTACAATAAAGCAGAATCTTTATTCAAATATTTATTAAGACAAAATAAATACAGTGGATTTTATTTGAAATTCAAATAAATCTTGAAGCATGAAAGCTTAATAATGTCTGATGTTGTTTCAGTAAAATAGGGAAAGCTCATGTAGGAGGACAGAAAGAAAATCTTCCCAGGCAATAGGACGAAAATATTACACTAAAGATAGCACAAGTACGCTTATGGGTTAATTTGTGTCGAGAAAAAAATGGCATTACATTCATTCGTGAACAATATTTGTTTATTTCGTTGATCTACAATGGTTCAATCATTAAAATTTTAGTTAGTCTTGTATAGAATTTGCGAATTTTATTATAGAGATTCCTCTCGTCCGTGTAATTATTGATAATTTATGAAACTTTGTTGATAAGGCACAAAACGATTATTTTTTACTGTGATCGTGCAGTTAACCTGAAGGAACTTTAATTTGAATTTTGATATACGAAATAATCTGTTCGCTGCAGAGATAGTCCTGTAAAGCTATCAATTTAAGCTTGGATTCAATTTTTTTTCTAAATAGACTGGAAGAAATTGGATGTTTTCATGAGAAACAAATCCGTGAATCTAAATCTATCAAGGATATTTAGCGAATATTGATCAATTGTATTGACAAATAAACGTATTTACATTACTAATAGAAGAGTTTTCGAATTAGTATAACATTATGTGTATAATAAATGAACGTTAAACAAACTCGTTTGAAAACTCTATTTCCCTTTATAAATATTCGATATATTTAACCGACACATTTGGAATTTTTGATGAAAACAACGAGTATTAGCAGTCATTTCGTAGTACTCAATTATGGTTTCGAACTGGGAACGGAAAAAGCAATAATCTTAAATCGTTCTCTTAAAGTTTAAAACGAAAATATTGAAAACTAAACGAACAAATTTTGTATTTGGCGTTTTTTAATTTAACAGCGTTCCTCTCAAAGACATCGTTTTAGATTCTCGTTACCGTTAGAGCGTTTTATAAAAGACATTTAGATTATCGTTATCTCTTCCGTATTATTAGAAAAATTGTAATATTTGTGTACTTGTCGGAATTTATTTTGGACAATTCTGTACTTGGCTCGATTCCAACAATATCATCTAAAATATGCTTCTACACACATTATCGTTTTGGCATTTTAGCAAAAATTCTCACTAATTACAATAAATTATTTTTACTCGATTTGAAAAATGATTTGCACATAATTAGAAACTGTCGATACACGTTTTCTACTTGATACACTTTGAAGTGTCTTCAACATACGTCCATAAACTGTTTCTATTTGGATTACAAATAAATCATTAAAGTGTAATTTATTTACGTATATTAAATAAACAGGGAAAAAAATTAATTAAGAAGCAATTAATGAAATAAAACTTCATTGAATGGAAGGTCAAGTTAATCTATCTTTTCATGTCGATCAATGTTGAACTTTACAGTAATAAACATTTTCTACCCACAATAATAATAGACGTAGAATGACAATAGAAACATTTATGTATGAACACAAAATTGTCAGTGGAACTTCAATCGTGTTTCTAATTTTAACTTGAAGCAAATGATTACGGAAAATCGGTGAATTTCAATGAAGGATTACGGTTGAAATTGGTATAAACACAGTAATTTGTGTTCAATTTGTAGACGAAATTTACTTCGAGGCTGACTACTACTTCTAACTCTATAATTGAGATTTAATTTAATTGTCGTTAAGCTAGAGTTTTTTTTTTATTTAATAAAATAATATACGGACGGACAGACACAATACACGAATACACTACAAAATCCGGAGTTTTCTTTGAGCACGTTATTCAAGTTCACTTGTTTTGATACAAACACACACTAACAAATACGTATCCACACATACAAACACACACACACACACACAAACAAATACCACTATGTTTTTATAGTTACAAATATGGGGATCTAACGGGATTTCTATAAAATGTTAATCCATACACATGCCGGTAGAACGACGTTCTTGTTGGTCTTTCTGTTTTTTTTTTGTCAGTTTTCAAAGGTTGATGGATATCCCGCGTTCAACGTCGCGCTCTACGAGTGCACTGGGTTTTCGAATCCGGGAGCTCGTAGTACACCGGAACATTACGATTAACAGCGAATATGCGCGACATGTCTTTTAACAATAGCATTAAAAGACGTATGTTTAGAAAAAACAAAACAAAACAACAACAATAATAATGATAATAATAGTTTTGTTAAAATTGTTATAATTAGATGTGTAAATTTTCAATACAAACACACCCATTACCATGTAAATATTGTTATTTAAGGGCGTGCATCAGTGGATTTTAAGAATTTCAATCCACTATTTCTCGCTTGTTTTTTGAGATGTAGAAACGCCCGATAGCGTTATCGAAAGAGCGTTTCATGGTCTAGGGGATGGACGATCCTGTATTGGAAAATTTTGAAAAAATTCTGAATTACAGTCAATTGTCTCGGACCATGTTTTTTTAACAATTTCCTCCAGAGCTCGGCCTATGTTGATAACTTTTGTATTAAAATTTTATTATATATAACAAATTTAAAGGGCTTTTCAAATGTTCAAGAAATTTTCCGATCGGCATGTTAGTTTTCCGTAATTTTAATAAAAACGGGTAGGCTTATGCAGAACTTTTTTTGTACAGTTTCAAAGGTGGACCAGCGGACGATTGCTTATTGGAAAGCTTACCCATGTGAGGGAAACCTGACGTCCGTGGAAAATCCAATTTTTGAAAATTTTGGAAAATTTTTGGAAAGCTCATTTGTCTTTTTTATCTATTAAAAAATATATGTTCGTAATACAATTGTCTAAAGATAATATTTTTGTCGGAAAAACTTATTAATTTTCCCGTGAAAATTGAGATTATAAGGATTTTACATATTTCATATGTAAGTTGTGTTATCTACACTTATACGGGCCAAATCACATATGCTAAGCCTGGTTATCATGAGTCGACCACTCGCTGTTTGTGGTTTCATTGCAAGGTTGTCACGTTGTCACAATTGCATTCAGATTTACAATATGTATTTACGGTTGCCACCCGTACTAATTTTTGCAGGATTTTCAGAATTTTAGGCGTTTGTTCTGCGTCCGCTGTGAATTATGATCAGGGCGTTCTTTGGTTCGTCTGTTTATTTTTTATCTTTGTCGGGTTTCACTATAAAATATATGTTATTGTAATATAAGTACATATTTATTTTTATTTGATTTTTATTCTTCGACTCCCAAAATAGACACCTTCTCTTGCTGTTACAATTTGAATATTTGTGAATAATGATGTATAGATTTACGAATTTACATAAAAAACGGAAAAAGACAAAAAACGAATTTAAGAATGATGATAATTGGTATTTGTTGTGGAAAAAATTGAATGAGGAAATAATATGCAGATAAATATATATTTTAAAACATTTATTAATTTTAATTAACAATAATAATAATATATGTGGTTGTTGGTGACTTTTACGTGTCCACCAGCACCACGTCCACGTCCACGACGTCCACCTCCACCACGTCCACGTCCGCGTCCACCACCACCACGTCCACGTCCACCATCACCACGTCCTCCACCACCACCACCACGTCCTCCACCACCACCACCACGTCCACGTTCACCACCACCACCACCACCACCACCACCAGCAGCAGTTTTTTGTCTTTTTTCTTTTTTTATGTAAATTCGTAAATCATTATTCACAAATATTCAAATTGTAACAGCAAGAGAAGGTGTCTATTTTGAAACTTTCTTCACTAGAAGAATAAGACGTGGCCTCATTAGGAGCGCTGGCACCATTTTGGGAGTCAAAGAAAAAAAATCAAATAAAAACAAATACTTATATTACAATAACATATATTTTATAGTGAAACCCGACAAAAATAAAAAATAAACAGACGAACCAAAGAACGCCCTGATCATAATTTACAGCAAACGCAAAACAAACGCCTAAAATTCTGAAAATCCTGCAAAAATTAGTACGGGTGGCAACCGTAAATACATATTGTAAATCTGAATGCAATTGTCACAACGTGACAACCTTGCAATGAAACCACAAACAGCGAGTGGTCGACTCATGATAACCAGACTTAGCATATGTGATTTGGCCCGTATAAGTGTAGATAACACAACTTACACATGAAATATGTAAAATCCTTATAATCTCAATTTTCACGGCGAAATATATAAGTTTTTCCGACAAAAATATTATCTTTAGACAATTGTATTACGAACATATATTTTTTAATAGATAAAAAAGACAAATGAGCTTTCCAAAAATTTTCCAAAATTTTCAAAAATTGGATTTTCCACGGACGTCAGGTTTCCCTCACATGGGTAAGCTTTCCAATAAGCAATCGTCCGCTTGTTCACCTTTGAAACTGTACAAAAAAAGTTCTGCATAAGCCTACCCGTTTTTATTAAAATTACGGAAAACTAACATGCCGATCGGAAAATTTCTTGAACATTTGAAAAGCCCTTTAAATTTGTTGTATAACAATAAAATTTTCATACAAAAGTTATCAACATAGGCCGAGCTCTGGGGGAAAATGTTAAAAAAACATGGTCCGAGACAATTGACTGTAATTCAGAATTTTCTCAAAATTTTCCAATACAGGATCGTCCATCCCCTAGACCATGAAACGCTCTTTCGATAACGCTGTCGGGCGTTTCTACATCTTAAAAAACAAGCGAGAAATAGTGGATTGAAATTCCTAAAATCCACTGATGCACGCCCTTAGATAGATACACAATAAATTTATCCAATTATTCACATAGCTTTTAGGGTAGCAGGAATTTTTTTTTTAGTACATTGGTATACATTTTATTGTTGCTTTTCAATAAATAAATAAATAAATAAAAAATAACAACAATCAAAGTGTGCATACACAGTGCATTTACAAATAAATGGACACAACATAACTTGATATGACTTTCTTCACGCTCGAATCCCAATAAAACAATTGAGAGCTTTTCGACCAGATCCGCACTTTAAAAATTAAAATATGTGTACCCAACGGCAGATATGTTTCTTAGAAAAACGTGCAAAAAAACGTGTAAAAAAATATATGCAGCATATGGTAAATTTGGGAATATGTCCCACAACATTGAAAAATCGTGTAACATGAAACACTATCAAGTATTTTTCTCAAAAAAACCCTGCAAAAAAAGTAATAATAAAATCCATACGAAATAAAAACAATTCGTTTTTCATTACAAAAAATTAAATAAAATTAGTGTACAGTGAAATTTCAGTCTGTAAGTACATTTACAAACAACATATATTTAAATTGAAAGTAGGAATAAGAATTATTAAAAATTATTTATTGCATCCTACGAACTGCACATTTTAACGCAAAATATTGTACTAAATAACAAAATGTTGTGTTCAAAGTGACGTACACTGGCGGCCAAAAAAAAAGACCGACTCGTGAGAATATCACAATTTTCGTTTGTGTGAGTGAAGCTGTTTCTCTCGTGAGGTTACCAATGTGGGTAGGTATATAGGACGTGTTTGAGCGAGTTTCAGCCATAGTAAATTCGAACAAAATATCTTTCCATACAGGTAAATACCCAAAATGGCATCGGGAACCGAATCCCCTTTATCTGATTGAATATTTTGCTTGTCAAACTCTGACCTGTTAAGATTCTGTTATATTCTGACGATCAGCCTCATAAGTCTGTTTTGCACAAGAAGTGGTTTCTTTTTTGGCCACCACTGTACAATGAAATAAAGAAAAAAGTGATTCCCCTTAATTCCAAGAATGCAAATTAAACAAACCATGCCATAGATCAAATCACTAATACACATGTGGGCATAAATCTTGATTACTTCTGATTGCACTGGCAAAATTAGAATAGAAACAAAATGGGACTCGTGCTACAACAAGAAATTCGTGCAAAATCTTTTAAAAAGACTTATGGATAATAAAATTAGTTCACAACAGATTCTGTAACAAGTACAAGTTATTTGTGGAGATATTACCTGTTTTGTAGAAGACTGATTCTCTTGAATTTTTTTTTAAATAAAAAACTGATTGCGTAGAATTTATAAAATTTATTATAGTGGCAATTGGTAATATTTTAGTACACGTGTCAAGTTGATTGCTACTGAATCTACTGTGAACTAATTTTATTATTTAAGTCTTATTTCTTAAGTTACCGAACAGTGCCGGGCCAAAGGTGAGTCAAATGAGGCACTTGCCTTAGGTGAACAGTAGAAAGGGCGCCAAATCGATGAAATCAGAAATGAGTGCTATTATTATTGAGAATGAAATTTACAACGCCAGGTAATTATAAAATTATAGCACACATTATAGCGAGTTTTATACTATACTTTATCTACGACTTATTTCTAAGTATACAGGTACTGGTAGTGTACAAGAATATCTACTTTCTTCGTCATTTTCGATTCTAAAATTGTACAAAAAAACGGACACTTTAAGCCATAGTTGGGAATAATGTAAAACATTATAATGCAAAAATCACAAGTGTTATAGCCACTTATACATAAATCGTAGATAAATTAAATTGTTTAAAATTGTATAGTACCTATTTTAATTCACAATACAATGTATTTAATTTTATTTTGTTATTTTTTGTTAAGTGTGGCATAATTTTATTTTTAATATGTTCAGATCTATTTATCAATAAAAAAATATGTATATGGGCGCCAATTTCTCGTTCTGCTTCAGGTGAAAATACCTCTAGGCCCGGCGCTGTTACCGAATAGAGTATAGCTTAAGACATTTTCTATCCAATCCGAACCATGGGTCAAAAATTTTACAGTACGGTTCCCTAAGCTTGCTCAAATTACCTACCCTGTTATCAATCTTACTTTCCATCCCTTTGTGGTCGATGGTAGTAGATGGCCGCCTTAAATCTAGTAAAATATGTATCAAGCTACGACGCGTCGTCACTAAAGGCTAACTGGAAGGTAAAATATCGTTCTAGACCGTACATCAAATGCTTCTAATTAATCCACAAGGAATACATCAATAGCTTAATATTCCCGATTCATAACAATAATTAAATCTATTTTGTCTTTGTTTTGGGAAAGGAAGAAAATTTTCAATAATCAAATAATAATAATCAATAATCAAATCAGTCTCTTTTTGCTCCAATTGCGAAAATTGTTGAAAAAGCTGTTTGGAGTTAAATCTGTAGAAACTAGTGGTTGAAAATGAAAAAAAAAACACTAACTAAAAGTGAGGGTTTCAGCTGCAAAATTGTTTAAAAGTGCCTCAATCTTCTCCTTTTGACAATCCAATAGCTCAACAAGACCGCTAAAAATTAATCTTTTAGGTTGAAAATTAGTCTTTTATAAAGCGTTCGCTTAAAGGACATTGAAAAAAAAAACACAATTACTAATTGTAAACCGAATTTAAATTCAAATATTTATGACGATAAATTTTTATTTTTAAATCCGACCTATGTATTGAACTTTGGGACAGCAGTTTTCATAATTAGTTCAAAAATCGACTAAAACTGCTAAGAGTAAAATTCATTGAAAAATTAATGACTTTGAATGAACTCAAAAATCAAACGAAAGTGTTACGTCTCTTTTTCACGACTTAAGGGTGCGGCAGAGTACTTTTTAAGAATTTCGATCCACGATTTCTTGCTTCCTTTTTAAGATGTAGAAACGCGCGATAGCCAGGCCCGTAGTCAAGGGGGGGGGGGGGGCAAATGGGAGCATTGCCACCCCTACAGCTACATTTTGCCCCGCCTGAAAGAATCAAATAAGCTATTAATCAGTAATCACACTAGCTGTCATTGGTCACACAATTTGTAAAGGTGATTTTTTAAAACTTTTAACTGTGTTGCGAAAAAGAAATTGTACTCCCTTGTCCCTCCAAAATTTTCATTTGCCCCCAAAATTATCATTTGTCCCCCCTGGTACTTTATCCTGGCTACGGCGCAGGCGATAGCGTTATCGAAAGAGCGTTTCAAGGTCCAGGGGAAGGACGATTCTGTTTTGGAAAATTTTGAAAAAATTCTGAATTACAATCAATTGTCTCGGAGCATGTTTTTTTGACAATTTCCCCCACGGCTCGCCTTATGTTGATTATTTTTTAATGAAAAGTTTATTATTTATAACATATTTAAAGGGCTTTTCTACACAATTTTAAAGATGGACAAGCGGACGATTGTTTATTTGAAAGCTTATCCATGTGAGGAAAACGTGACGTCCTTGAAAAATCCAATTTTTGAAAATTTTGGAAAATTTTTGGAAAGCTCATTTGTCCTTTTTATCTATTAAAAAAATACGTTCGTAACACAATTGTCTAAAGATATTATTTTTGTCGAGAAAACTTATATATTTCCCTGTGAAAATTGGGATTATAAGGATTTTCCGTATTTCATATGAAAAAACGTGTTATCTACACTCATACGGGCTAAATCACATATGCTAATCTTGATTATAATTACTCGACCATTTGCTGTTTGTGGTGTCATTGCAAGGTTGTCACATTATCGTTCACCGTATACATTCTAAATCTGGCAACCTAAAGGGAAAAAAATTACTAAATTTTCCATTTTAATACAGTGTATCGAAATGAACCCATTTCGATACACTAGCAAGTTCAAAAATAGCGCTACTATTGACGCAAAATAGAAAAATACATATTTGTATATAGTGAAGTTGAATTTATTGACCGAATCCTAATACGAATAGCATTATGGATAACTACAAAGCCTTTGTGTGAACCATTTTAATTATGCATCGGTTATTCGACAAAACACTCAAAATAATTCATAAATTAATTAATTAATTATGACATATGTATGTATGTTTTTGATAAAACAATGGTACTTGAAATAAATTTTATATTTAGGTTTATTGTTAAATCAACATTAGAAATATTTATTGTGTCAAAAAATTAAATAAATTATTTTGATATAGATTGAACCGTTCGTCCACCATTCTTGATATTGGGGATGGACCGAAACTGCTTTGTTGCTTTACCTGTTTTAGCGAATAGTGGCTGTTGAAGTTGAACCATGAATAAGTAGAGGGTGGCAAATTCCCTGATCCGTTATAGGGGTGTGATGTTTTGCTTTATTCAGGTACATGAACAAATCGTCCCCTTCTCTCTCACGATATCCAATAGTATGTTTGTTCTCTTCAAACGAAAGTCTGGTTTACACTATACAATCCTAACCGTTAAAATTCTTCCGCACTTGGCTGTACTTGAATAAATAAAACACCACACCCCCATTGCAGATCCGATAATTTTCCATCCTCTATTTATTTATGGTTCAACTTCAACAGTTACCATTCGCCAAAACAGGTAAAGCAATAATGAAGTTTCGGTTCATCCCCAATACCAACAATAGTAGAAGAGTGCTTCAATCTATATAAAACAGGACAAATTTCTCCTCAAGAGTCGTTAAAATTTTGCGCACTTGACTGTACTAATTTTGGTACGAAATAGGTAGAATAAATCATAGATATACAGGGCTGGTAACGTTTACTAGAAACATTGGAATAATAAATGTACATCAGTTTATCGTCATTTTTCAGATAAAATAAATAGTGGGTGACAAATAATAGTAATAAAGTAAAATTAAATTACTGAGTAATTTATAAATGTACAAAAAAAGTTTTGAGTCACCTGACACGAGTCTAAACACGTATCAAAACGGATTAAGTTTTATAAATGTTTTCCTGTATAATTCTTATAATTGAATATCGGTCGGCCGGCTTTAAATTTTATTACACCATTATAATTACGGATAATCTGATAAAGCATAAGTATTTCATCTAATACCATTACTTACATTGGGAATTACTTGATTTATTCATTTATAATAGGTAATGATTAACTTTTATTGTCTATTTAGGACATTACTCTCTCTATTAAGAATGGACTATCGACTTGTGTGTTTTTTCTTGGTAAATGTTGAAAAACTAGTAGAATTATGTACCATAACTATCAATTTATTAGAAACACGTCAAAGACAACGTGTTTTCTTTTCCATTTGATTGATTTATATTTTTATAGCCTTAATTGCAGTTCAGACATGATAAATTTGCTGTTATATCTAATAAAAAGTGTATCTAACAAAAAAAAAACTGTATTTAACTTTAAGTGTTTCATTAAATATAAATAGAGAATATTCTCGAACTTTTATTGAATTAGTCATGAATATTTATAATGAAAAGTATCAATAATTAATGCGTATTAATAAAAAAAATTCTCCTACATTAGTGCTTCTCTCTCAAGTTGCCAAGACTGTACCCGAGTCGAAATGTAGCGCTTCAATAAAGTATTTAAGTCTTCATTTCCTTTGTTATGCAGTTTTTAGGTTATCAACAGCGTGTTAAAGCTTTCAATCATAGATAGAACGTACCAAAATTGACAACCTGTTTTAAAATTGGCCCTTCAATAGCACATCAAAGACATATTTGAAATAAAATAAAGCTTCAATAAGTCATTTAGGGTATCTGTTTTTTTTTTTCAAAACATCATAGCAACTCGATAAGTCTTCAAAATCTTCTATCTTTTGAATTGTAACGGTAGAAAATTGTTGTAACGTCTTTAAAGCACGTTTCTTTTCGATCAGCTGATCGAAACTAGTTTATGTATATTGTCCAAAGTAGGTAGACATGAGTTTGTGTTAAAATTAATCAGTTGGTTGAACAAATGGTCAAGAAATTGTTAAAAAGGAACCTTGTTCTTAATATGTGGGTCAATTAACAGAAATACTACCGTTATCAGGTATATTGCGAAAATCATGGAAAACCGATGATATAGTGAATTTAGTGCTGGAGAATAACATAAAAAGAAAAAACAACGCAAAAATCTGAAACAAAAGCCAAAAACTTGCAATTTAACTCTCACACTTCCTATAAACATCATTCGGACAATCAAAATCAAACAACTATAAATGTTCAAGAAATATCATTTTGTGAGGGACCGTTATATTATTCTAAGTACATTTATTGGTACATAAATATGTTAAAATATAATTTTGTAATTATAAAATATTTATGTGTAAAATGTATGTCTTTATAATACTCGTAAGTACAATAAAATAATTTGATATGTTATTATTATTATTTATTTTTCACGTCATTTATAATAACAAATATTTATTGTTATTATTATTCTCAAATTTCGACGTTCTTGAGATGTTATTGAAGCGCTAGTTGTTAGAATTAGGTCTTCAATAGCACTTCAAACCTGCGAAAATGGAAATAAGCGCATGTTTGATGTGTTATTGGTGACTTATTTCATAACTGACTGACTACCCCTGACGTCGTCAATAGCGCATCCAGAAATTCAGTTCTACTACGAAATTGAAGTACTAGATGTTCTAAAGATGCGCTAAATTTCGACTCGGGTATAGAGAGATATTTATCGAGAAAAACCAGTTGGGAAACGTTAAACAAATATATAATCAATAAAGGAGTTTTCTTAGTTTTTCAATACAAAGTTTGATCTAATAATATTGAATATTTATCTATGATTAATTTAATTTCATGAAACATGCAATAGGTGTATAAAGTTGTTATAACATAACTAACAGGCCTCTGAGGCATCTTTCCAGTGAAGGTAAGAGAACCCAACAATACGCCCCTAATTGCTAATTATTTATTCCATGTTTTCACCTCAGGTATATACTCATTTTTAGCTTCACTGCATTAATTTATCAATTTAAAATCCGACTACATCAGAAACAGTATCGTGGAGGATGTTGAGGCTTATTAAAAATCATTCAATTTTAATTAAATTTATGTAGTGTATAGTCTAATTTTATAGAAATATTATAGAATTCATTATTGTATTTTAATTTTAAAGGAATTAAATACACAATAAATATATTTTCACTTAATGAAGGATTGATATTTCAATAAAATAGGCTGAATACTTGACACAATTTCGAAAATAATTTATTTCATAATTTTATTCTTAAAATATCATTTGGCAAAATACTGAGACTTATTGTTTGTCGACAAACAACGCATTGTTCGAAACAACTAAAATTAGTTCTGTTAACGTACGTACAGACGATATTTCAATTTGTTAAATGTCCAAATATTTCGTCTAGATTTTTCTTCAATTTAAATAAAAATTAGGTCTCTTATCATTAAAATCTGAGTGGAGAATTTATAAACTTTGGTTTGAAAAGGAAGCAATGTTTATTTTAATGAATGCAAATTTATTCACGGAAGTTGGAAAGATTTAACAAGAAATTTCAAATTGCCTCCAGGCTCAGCAAATAATGTTTTTTTGGAAAAAATAATTTTTCCGCCTTCTTTTATTTATTATTATTATTTTTCATAAATAAATCCTACAGGTTTGTAAATATTTCCAATCGACAAAATCTTATGATTGCCCCTCATATAGCTTTCCTTTTGATCGACTTTACCAGGATTTCTTTTGTGAAAAAACACGATTTTTTCGTGAACAAATCGAGTAAATCGATGGCAGCAAAAGATTTTCTGCCAGCGAGTCTGGGCTTTATAAAGGTTTCTTTACCTTTCTTTAACAATTCAAACATAAAGAAATTGATTGACAAGTTCGAGTAGTACACGATAAGATTATTAATAAAATAGTTAATAATTTTATTCGATCTCAATTATTTATGTGCAATCAATAAGCGATACAACATTTAATAGTGGTTTATAAACCAATAAACACTCGTAAAATAACATTAATATTAATGAAATCAATACTAGAACATATTTAAAATTACAAATAAATTCTCCACTCATGAAACTTTCATAATAAATTTTCTAAACAAGTTCGAATTTTGTTGTAGCATTAATAACAAGAAGCTGTTGAATTATTAAAGTTCTTTTCAACCGAATAATCGACACCAGTACGTCTAATTTGTTAGTAAAATAAAAACCCACCATGTTACGGTCACTAATTCATTTGAATGAATGAAACTAACTGATGTGAGAAAATCCTAGAGAACGATAGTTTACATCTCGAACACGAAAAATCGAGCATATAAATTTACATTTATTGATACATAAAGAATTTATCAAAATATTTTATCTTACTAATGATGAATACACATGTTTTTATTCTATATGGATTATCCAACTGATACAAACTTAAAAATTGAAGTGATTTCAGATGATTTAAAATTGTCTGTCACTCATCAAATAATTAAGTGTGCTCTTATCAAATCTGATAGAATCGTATCTTGATCATATTGGATTAGGATTGTGATTAATGTACAAAATAATTTCGTTATTTATGCACCAATTCCTTAGATGATCGATACGAATTAACACAAACGACAAGGATCCTTATTAGGCATACTAAAGCATTTTGTAACCGCCTTGTTCAATTCAAACTAATTATTTAAGTAATTAAAAATGTCTTATAATTAGTGAAAACGAAAGATTTTCATTGTCTTTAAACGACGTTTTATAATAAAGGTTATCTTCAGGAGTAAACCAACTGAAAGGATTCCAACAAATTTGATTTACAAGCCGTTTTAATGATTAGACAGGTTTAGGTTGCTGTAATTGGTAAAGTTTATCTAATATAATCCTGATTATAAAAATCAAAAAAAAAGCAGGAAGAAGTCGTTTTACTTGAAACTATCTTTTATGGAAGTCACGAGTTTCAAAACAGATATCGTCGTTATGTTGAAGTTTATGAAGGACGATGTTAGTTGGGGCCCGAGAATTGGACTTGTGTTCTTATTGTTACCCAGGATTAAATAAAGGAGCGTCTTATTTAAACAGTAGAACTTAAATTAAATCCCCAGAAAGGATTCACAGATCAGGCTATCTATATTTTTTTTGTGAAATAGACTCGTCCCAAAATTATACGTACGGTTACATACGAGCCAGATATAGCATAATAAAATTATGGAATAAACTGTATCACCATATTCTAGTAATAATATGGGAACAAACTGTTTATTTCCACAACATTATATATGTAAATAATATTTAGAATTGATTTACTTGGTTAAAATAAATATTATGTTTCAACTGGTCTCGAATAAGCCTATAGGAAAATTACCGTGGAAAAGCTCCCTTAAAAACAGTTAATTGAAGGTTGAAATTAATTATATTTTACCGTCCATTATTGTTCGGGTTTGTTTAGTTTAATTAAACGCATGCTGTCTGAAAACCACTCTGTAAAAAAGCCACTCTTTAAAAAAACAGTTCTACAGAGTTTTCCTTCATATCAATATCGAAGATCTTGAAGTTTCTTTAAGATTAATTGAATTTTTAACGAAATATCACATAATAAATTCATTGGATTTCTATTAATTAAACTTTGATAAAAAAAATTCAATTAATCTGAATGTTTTCTAGTGTTGCTTTGAGTAACGTTTCAGTAAATATTGCGCGCAACTTACAAAAAAAAATTGTTAGATACAAACAATAATAAAAATGAGGAGATGACATATTTCCTAGGTTATCATCAGTCGTAAATGTCCTCGGGAAAACTACCGTTAATGAAAGTGTCTCTATGATGTACTATTTCACATTAAAGTACAAAACGTGAAGGCGAAAACGATGCTATTATAGAGGAACGTCTGGATGTGATAATTGAGCCTCCAGAGAATTCGTCATTATTTATTTCAAACACATGATAGAAATTGTTAAAGTAACAATAATGTTGACTTTAATAATGCAAATTTAGCTGAAAATCGATAATGAAAGATAATACAAATATTTGTACATATCGGGTAGATAATTTAAATTGGAAAACTTTGATTATATGTAATTATACCGTACATTTACCTAGTATGATTGTTACGGTTACTGATCGGGTGGATATTTGATGCTTGTAAATTGTTAACTACAATTAAACTCTAGACAGTATTGGCATTTTGCTTGATTTTAGTTGAATAAAAGTGTAACATTTACCGCAAAACAGTAATCATTTAGATTTAACAAACGTAACAGGTAGGTACGAGGGACACAACTATGATATGCATAGGTGATCTATCGAAAAATAAGCAGGACACAGCTAAAACGTTTACGTTGCGGTTATTGTGGAGTACGTTTCTAAAACCTCTAGAAAATGCAGGAGACAGCCGTTTAATTGAAAGCTTAAAAAAAGCAAAACAAACTTCCAGAGAATCCGTAAAGAAATACTTTCATTTTAAACGTATTCATTAAAACTGTTCTCTATAGATTATTGTTAATTTTATAAATTTCTCTATCGTTTATTTTTATTATTTTAGAAATTACTAAAAGCACTGTAAAATGTAAAAACCGAGTAGCAACAAAGAAAAATTCTCGGTTAGATGCTCGTGTCATCTGCATAAATCCAATTTGTATAAGTCAGTTTGCACAATTTTTACTAACGTCTAGATGTGATTTTACAGGATGCTGAAAGTATGCACACAGGCTTGTATTCCGTAAAACAAACAAATAGTATAAAACTATAAAGTAAAAGAGTCAGTGACTTACAGATAGATGACAGTTATTGTGGATAGGGTTTGTCTCTAAAAAGTTACAGAATACAAGCCACACACTGTAAATTTAATAGTTTAATAAATTGGGCAGTATCAAAATTAAAAAGATGCTTTAATTGAATCGTAACTCATAATTATGTGTTATACGATTAAATTAAGAAACTAACACAAGAGACAAAAATAGATGGATTCTCTGGAATTTTTTCTAACGTTCTTTAAACACAATAAGAAAAATAGAACTTTAAATTAAACTCGCTAACAATATTGATTTTACTAGAACACAAGTAGTGAATTCGTACGGGAGAAAAAGTAGAGCTTATCCAGTGATTAATGTGTTTCAACTTACACATAAAACATCCAAATAATCAGCAACCTTATAAATCGAATAAAAGAATAGACTGCCCTTATTTTATCCTCGAACTAACAAGGGACACACATCAATTGTCAATTTTGGAATTGACTTTGGTATTGGAAATGTGGTAATCAAGTAACAAGAGTGGATAAAGGTGTGTCTGCATTTAAAACGTGTATTAACATTAATTAGATACATCGGATCAAATCAATTTCCATCAATCGGCTATAGTTTAATAGAATGATCAATAGAGCATTAGTTCCACAATTTAACAGCTCAATGCTCATATTAATCTAAAGTATTCGAAATCTCTAATGGACAAAAAAAGGGAGAGAATTAAGTAGAGACAGTGGTAAATGTAAGATTAAACATGCTTGCTGTTGAATAATTTCAATAGAACTTGCTTTATTTACACTAAAACACTATCGCATTGTTTATAAATGTTTCTATGCAACAAGCACAACATAACATGTATGAATTTATGTTGAATTTGCATGTCCAACTGATATTGTAATGTTTCATTTAATCAAAAACAAAATTTTACACTCATCGCCTACGAATAAAAACAGAAATTTAAGCAGAAGTCATTTGGAATTCTTTGACGCTTCTGAGAAAACTCCAAAACTTCCCCAATACAAGAAAAACGATTAAAATTGTTAATTATGCTCATATTGATTCTTAATGTTTCTCACCCCCCCCCCCCCCAAACAAGATCACCACAGAGAAATTCGATAATTTGCACATCAGGTGGTTGAGTGGGCTAAATATTTGGATTCTTCTTTAAATTTAGTCTTTTTCTTTAAATGTAGTCTATACAGGGTGTTTGGTCTAAGTATGGTGCGTTCTAAGAAACTCCTATTATTCGACGAGCAATTCTAAAAATATTTTAAGGATTTGTAGGAGGGTCGTTAAAGAACATTTCAGCAAAATTAGAACCTCGTAGCTCATTTGGAAGTTGGTCAAAAACCGCTCGCTTCTGACGATGTAGTGATTTTCAAAAACGAACTAAACACGCAAAACGACTTAGAATGACTTTAGAATCCTCGCAAAAATGATTTTTTTCGTTTTTCTCCATTTTATTCTAGAACAGGTGGAAATACTTCATATTTTCTCTGGAATACAATGGAGAAAAACGAATAAAATCAATGTTGGGAAGGTCTCTGAGTCATTTTTAGTCATTCTGCGTGTTTTGTTCGCTTTTTAAAATTGCGACATTGTCCAAAACGATCGTTTTTTGACCAACTTTGAAATGAGATACGAGGTTCTAATTTTGCTAAAAGGCTCCCTAGAGACTCTTCTACAAATCCTCAAAATATTTTTCGGATCGTTCGTCGACTAACAGGAGTTTCTTAGAACTCACCATACTTAGACCAAACACCCTGTATGTATACAACTTCCACTGGTATTCGGTTTGTTTGTCTTACATGAAAATAAAACTGAAATTTGGTTTTTGTAATCTTGAAGTTAGTTTCCAGAATTAGCTCGTAATCTTCTTTTCTTTTAGATAAAATTAAGTCTTTAACTTACTATTGGCTCAATGTTTTGGTTATTCATTTGTACTTTATTTTCTTACTCCATCTAAACGTCATCAAATTTGTTTCATCAGCCTACAATACTTTGCACAATTTCCATTTCTTTTGGATATTTAATGATTTTTAGTTGAAAACACATCAATTATTTAGCAGTAAGTTTTTTCTGTGGTCTTCTTCAAACACTTGTATATTGGATAATGTGATACCAACGTAAATCAACCCTGGATGCTTGTGAAGTGGACGCAATATCAAGTACTTAACTTTACCAAACTCAAAGGTCGGTTAAAAATCAGATACTTACTTTAAACGAAAACTTGAAAATTCAAAAGTAAATTACATGATTTTCAAGTTAATGATCTTATCTGTTATAACGCAAGGATTAGTTTTGAGGATAAAATTTCCATAAAGGTAGATTTGAAGATACACAATATTGAGTTTAATTACGGTTCAATATAGTCACTTCAAAGGTAAAAAAGGACAAAAATTTTCGGCAAAATATATGAGAATATGCTTTTCTTCATAAAGAATGACATACAAAACTTCAAAGCAAACAAATTTTGGTCAGTAATTTCACTTCTTATAAAAGGAGGCCTCTCAATGAAAATGTACGCAAATTTTTTACATTTTAGTGATAATAGCACATGAATATTGCAAAGAAAAAACAACAGGCGTTTCTCGGTTGTCTAAGTTGAGAAATCCATTTAAACAAAGCTTTATTAAATACAAAATAAACAAAGAGATACTTCCTTTTAAGTCTTTTAAAAGATGAAATTAATCTTGATGAAATTAAAAAGAAAGAACGTGTTTTGGTGGAGATTCCAACGTGAATTTTAATATTTAAATTATTCTCTTTAGAGCGACATTCGTGCTTTTTTATTTGAAATTCAAAAATTTTCTCGAATCATGCTGTTGTAATTTTTCTCTAATTTCCATGAACGTTTTATAATTCAAATTTCCCCATGTTCTAATCGAGTTTAAATTAACAAAAAGATAAAATGAACTTAATCATGACAATATACTTCTATTTTTGATAAATTATGCACCTCCAAATATTCACCACAATTATCAAAATCCTGCTTTAGATATTCATAAAGGATTTCTGTATATAATACATAAAATATTCATCTTAAGGATATCGTAATGATGAGATAAATTCATTATTTTCATTAGAATTTCTCATATTAAAAGAAGAACTAATTTACAGGCACTCAATTTATAAAAATTGAATTTTAACAGTATAATCAATGTTTATGAGATTTCCATGTGCAGGAAATCGTGTACAACTAGGTGCCCTAGTGTGAAAATCATGAAACCCCTCAGTTACCGCTACTGAATTCGAGAGGGCGCTCAAATCTATTTCTTTCAGATTTCACAAGCATTTTTACAGTTGCAGGAAATTTATGGCGGTATATTCGAATAGATACTGGCATAGTATCAAAAGAACACCCACAATGTGGTTGTTTTAAAATTGAAATCGTCTTATTATTATTAATAATTTTTTGAGACTTACGCAATTAGTCAGTAGTGGTGGTTGGTAGAATCCAAAAACTTACCTGAAAATAAGACAAATTATTTAGAAATATTTTTTTTAACTTTATCATTAGAAAGAAAAAAAATTGCAAGGATTATAGGTGACTGACCCTTTATGCAATTCAGGTCCTATAACAACTGTCCAGCCGCGACGCCTTCTTAAAACTCTTTGTTCGAAAGCTGAAAAATCATCATTGTGCTTTCTTCTATGCAGTCCTGACATTGTTGTTGTTATTTAAGTAAAATTAGCGATTTTTTAATAATTAAGAAGTAAAATTAATTACAATGTTGAGAACTATTAGCACATTATTGTTCCACTATTTAGTAATTTGGCACAAGATTCTATTTACACGGTTTAAAATTACATTTTCCCATAGGATATACGACGTAGTTTTACTAACACAAAAGCCTCACGTTCGCAACAACTAAGATCGTATTAAAATCACGATGATATGAAAGAGAATACGATCCCACTATTCGAAATAGAAAAATAATTTCCATCATTAATTATGTATAGCGGCAAAAAATGGAACGTACAATTATAATTTGTATAAAATGAGAATCCGCACATCTTAAATTAGTAACTGAATATGAATAGTTGACAAAATGCCATGATTATTTGTTGGCAAACGAAAGAACATCCTTTCATGCAAACTTTAACCATAATAAATTCTACAAAGAGAAAAAATTGTGTTGTTGATTGGCAAATCAGGCTCTTCTCAAAGAAATTGAATTTCAAAAATAAATTATTTGAGAGAGGAGCATTGTGAAGCGATAGAAGAAAAAGCAACAAGATCAAAAAAAATCCCGTCATGTGAACGTTGCTTTATTTTCGGATTAACTAGTACGTGCATATTTTACAATATATAATTCAACTGACTCAACTAAAAGTGTCATGTGTATTTGCCTAACAAACATCGAGCAGCTCGGGGCGTTTTCATCCAGGAATTTCACCAGAATATGGGGGTACAGTTTGCAGCTGCAACTCTATATATGAAATCGATTCTGACCTGAAACGGTTTGTTAGCTAGCTGGCTGGTTGGTGGTGTTTGCGGCCATTAAAGACTGGTATTATCCAATTGTTACTTCTGTCTGCCACAGAGATTGATATCTTGTAACAATTTGTACACATATCCGGTTTGTGATAACATTGATAACAAAGAAAATGTGGCAGTCAATAATGGGTGAAATTTTACACAACATAAAAATTTCCAATTTTTTTTTTCGTATCAAAAGTTCATGGGGATTTCAGGGAAATTTCAGATGAGCATATTCCATCAAAATGCTGTTGAGTGGGGTTTAACAACAATATCCCATGAACATATAGTTAAGTTATATGAAAAATCTTCGTAAAGCTTGATAAATGAACAGTGTTCATTCAGTCCATTTTTCAGTACTGTCAAGTATAAATTTTATTTGGAACAACAGAAATACTGAAAAAGTGTATTATTTAATAAATAGAAAACATACCCAAAGAAAAATCATAAAAAAAAAAGAAAATTCGATGGTATTTAATCATATTTAACTTGATTTATTTAGTAAATCAACAAAAATAATGAGCACTGCTCATATATTTTACGTTTGTTTATTTAGTTGCATAAATATAAGTCTGTGTACACAAATGAAAATGTTTTCATATTTCATTTCATTTAAAAACAAATAGTCCCTTCAAGCTGAATATTATGAATTCTTTTCAATTTTCAGCACGTGAGAATTGAAATACTTACAATTAAATGATGAACGAGTGAACTGTTAATTAGCAAAAAATTTGTAACTAAGGATGCATATTTAAGATTCATGTAACGTGACTCCTTACGAGTACAATTTCAGCATTAGTTTAATTATTAAGTGCGAAACAATATAAGTGGAACTTAAACGGCAACAAGATCGTGTATCGGTGTTGGATAAAATCAAACTGTATTCAATTGAAAAACAATTAAAACAAGGCGAAATTGCTACTATGTAAAGTTTCCTTCAAGCTAACAATGTATATTAACAATAAAAAGAAACTAAAATTTAGTGAGTACACATAATTTTCCTAAATGCTTCTCGTGTTTAAAATATAAGGCAATCTTGTTCAAATTGGACTTAATTTTATATGAATTATTACCAAATAATAGCAGTTTTTCCAACAACCAAAAAGACTACCTTTTCATTATTTATTTTTTATTTTAAATATTTCCAAATTAATATCGATTTTTAATAAATCATCTAATGATAAATTTTTTCTGTTTAACTTGATACGTTTCGATAACCGAAAATATTACCCTCATTAGACGCTCCTA
Source organism: Mylabris sibirica (assembly GCA_039776855.1). Lineage (NCBI taxonomy): Eukaryota > Metazoa > Arthropoda > Insecta > Coleoptera > Meloidae > Mylabris > Mylabris sibirica. The sequence goes on from CM077843.1 coordinate 4,217,171, forward strand.
TAGATTCGCTGGGTGTTTGAGCTGACTCGGAATATTTACAATCTAAAGTAATTACTGAAATTGAACTTACCCTGTACCAACAAAGTTGATTTTTTTTGGAATTATCTCAACAATACATTTCTGTTATCTGTTAAATCGTACACATACTCAACTCAAATTTAATCAATTCAAGTCATTTATTGTTTTAATCTTATTGTTAGTTTGAGCGAATTATGTTTCATATCTGAAACATTTACTCTCGATTAGAAAACTGAAGAAAAAAAAATCAACAGGATTCTTATAAATCAAACATAATAAACGATCCGTATTTTTATTTTTATTAGTTTCGCCATTTCAACTGAAATAAAACCAATTGAAAAAGAATCGCAGAGTCGGTCAATTTGTCTTTCGATTTTTATCGCTTCTGTTTTATTTCTATCGAAAATTGTTGGTTTTATAGTGAATTTCAATTTGAACAAATATTAATTCTAGAATTTATGTAAATCATGAGGTTGTGTGGTTATGTTAAAATAAATGATTACATCGGCCTGTTGCCTGGAATAACAATAAACATGAATAATGAGCGTATTTAGTGAAACGTTTGTAATCTAAGAAAAACGTTACGAAATAAATGAGGAGATTTCAATAGGAAATAGTATAACATCAATAAAAAGATTCGGTAGGTAAACAGTAGAATAAAAATGGTGGTAAAAAAGATTAAAGAAATCTATTATTCGAATATTAACCGTTCAAGGAGAGTGGTAAATTTATAATTGTTATCTTCTTCTACTCACCCGCATATCCAACTGTGTCGGCGACGTGGAGCCACCGGAGATGGTGGTACCAATAATTGGCTACCACCCTCCGGCGGGCCCAGTCTTAATTCGGGAACACGCAGTTCACCACTCATCATGTAACAAGGGCACTATCTGCCGAGCACATTGTCCTCAAGTGCCCGGACTTATTCCACGTTTAAAATCCAATTATTCTATAAACATCCAACAAAATTTACAACAATATTTTCCGCAAATAAAAAACCAATACTTTGTCCAATAGTGGTGTGAAAATCATATAAAACAATAAGAACAACGAAAACAATTTGTAAACAATATTAAATATTGCCTGTTGTTCGAAGCGTGGATAGAAATGTTGATTTTTATCACTTTGCGTTCCGTTAAAATGAAAGCTCAAGAATGCTAAGCTTTTACTCGAAATTTGTTCAAATTAAAGTTACATTTAGACAACAACGCGAACAACTGTGTTTGTTGTAACAACACAATTCAATTAAGAAAATGAAATTAAGTTCCCCGGAGACTACTTCAAAATCGCAATCAACAATTATCAGTTTATTTTACAAATTGTTGATTTTTCATTAAGTAAATCACATTAAAATTGTATCGGTTACAATTTTCGCATAAATTTCAATTTTAAAAATAAATCATAAAACCAACAAGAAAAACAATTCTTTTGAAATACGAGAAAAATAATTAACAACTGTAAATAAACTGGAAACAATCAAGAAGAATCAAGGGATTTATCGAACAGACTCCGGTTAGTATTTCGTATAAAATTCTTACATTTAAAATATTTGAATTAGAAATTTCAAATTCCGCACTTATTTACGTTGATTTATATTTCGTGTAAAATTATTTTTATACGGAATTTTAATAAAAAAAATTCTTTGACGTATGTAGGATGACATTCAAGATTTCCGGCAGTATCATTAAAATTTCGCTCGAAATTGCCAAAAAAATATTGAAAGCCAACTTGTAATATTTCATGGCATGCATTTCTCCATGTCATACACATACAACAACGCTATAAATTTATGGATTTAAGAAATGATAAAATTTAAAAAAAAACTGCTAATTCCTCCAGATAGACCCGTGATGGAGAAGCACGAGACAATATCGTTTTAAATAATAAACACTCAATATAATAATCAATAAAAATTTAGAATGCTCGACAATTACCCACACTACGTGTTGCTTATTTTTATCGACGTAATACAATAGAACATTTATGTAAAAATTGATGAAATAGTGTAATAACAGGAGCATTTTTCTACAATCAGATAGAAGATTTGGCTTGTTTCCGACAGTATATCGGGGAAGTTTCTCCACAATAATAGCAGTTAATAGTCCTTTTCTGTCGTTTTATAAAGCGATCAATAAGCCAATTTATGGTTATTTCTCCAAACAAAATAAAAGCTATTATATTTATCTGAGATATCGAAATTATCTAAAATACTTATCAAATTTACTAAATGACTTTGTGTGGAGATCAATCATCAAGAATTTAAATGTTTTAGACCTGATCTGTGAACCATATTCGTAGTAAACTTAGAAATTTATTAATTTTATTCAATTCCGCTTTTAAAATTCTAAATCCTGCTCAAACTCCTTTACTGTCATAACGATAATAACCTTCCAAGCTGTTTGACAATTTGCTCGATCAGCTGTCCAATAATAACACGATTCAACATTTGTCGAACATAATTCTACAATAAGCCGTTCAATATAATGCGTCTGAACCGAACATTTCTAATTCTTATCACATCCCTCAAATCAGTGGCGTAAAGTGCACCAACGCAAACCACGCAGTGAGGGCTCCACAAAGCTTAAATCTCTTTTCTTAAAATATTTTAGACTTTGTCTTCAAGTTCCGGGTATTATTAAGTAATATACTAATAAAGAGAGAGGCTTACATTTTGTTCCGGGGGTTGAGATTTTCCGTCACGCCACTCCCCCAAATCAAATATCTTCGATATCTATCTGCATGTTTATGAATCTTCCCCGTGTTCTGTTACAATCATTATTATGATTTCCCTTAAAACTTTGACGAATTGTTGTATTTATATAGAAAACAAAATTTGTCTTCCACCTATCAACAACAGAATTTAATTTAATGATAAATGAGGATCGTTTTATAAAATTTGCCAAAAAACGTCACGCTTTGTTGATGCCTCTATTTAATTCCAATAGAAAATTTTCTGCTTGAAAAATGTGATATTTGATGAAAATTCGATAATTATTAATCATCAGTCAAGGGAAAAATCGAACGGTACTGGTAATAAGCCACCCCTTAAATCTATTTATCGACTTTTTTAACAAAATGTACAGCCGAGTGCATTGAAAATGTGACGTCTCTTGAGCGAGGCATACCCCTTTTTTTTAGTTTTGTAAATCAAGTTTTCTCCATCTTTAAAGGCAGAAGGTGTGGCGATGGGAATGGATAGGGGTGATTTGTTTTTTTGCACTTTTTCTCTGACGTTCTGTAGATATACAAGATAACACACTACAATTATTGGTTGGAATTTGTCCTGCTAAACATCTGCCGTATTGTAAGAACCTCCCTATTAGCCTGACTTACACAGCCTCACAATATCGTTACATTTTCAGTACACTCGGCTGTACATTAGGATTATTCAAATGCATTTAGTTCAATAAAAAATATTCTTTTTCTTATAAAATTGACGTCAAATAATTATTTTCACTTTAACTGTTCTAGTTGAAATGTACTGGATCTGAAAGGTTGTTGATTTCGGTTTAATTATTTCGAAATTAATAGATGTTTAAAAGTTTGGAGTATGTTACAATAGAGACATGTGGTGCTTGCACAGCAATTAATGGTGAGGTCTACGGTATGTTTGTTACAATTGAATTACATTGTAGTTGTTATCTACAAGGGATACATGTTTTGTATAATTTATTAGAATCTGTCTGGTAATTTTGTCCCAATTTACCACACGCTTTTATTACTGAAAATAAGATTAAGATTTGTCGGTTGGTACGATGCATTAACAAGACTTTTCTTACAGTATTACCAACCATTACAGTTCAGTACATGCATCTAAATTATCCTAGACTATCTTCAATATCAAAACACTTGATCAAATTTGATAGCACAATTCAGTCTATAAGATGATATTCAAGGGAGACATTATGGAGAAATTCGATTCAGCATTCAGCATAGTCAATAATTGGGACCAAATCGACAAATACAAAATGCAGCGAGATCATTTTTCCTACATTAATGTCGTAATGTTTCCCTCGTTTTTTGCGTCAATTAAGAAACGTTGATCGACAAGATGAATTTTTTTGATAATAAACAATAAACAACGCAAACTTTTGGATTAATCAAAAATTATTGCATCAAGAGCGGGTTGGTTTCTAGGACATATTGCTCGAATAAAACAAGAAGCTGTATCACACAAATGAACGTGGATTAATTGGCAAAACACCATTGTATCTTGTTCCCTGTTCAAATGATTCAATGAAAATTTAAATTTAGAAATCTTTATAGTTTAACATGAAAACCTACAATTTGTATAACTAAACAACTGATTGTTGAAAAATAACATCTTGATATCGAAATTGAATTAAATTATTTGATAGAATCGGTTAACAATGCGTTTTGATAACTTTCAAAATGATAAAATGACCATTGTCGTGGGTTGATTGTATGTTTTCATTTGAATTTGTCAACAAATAGGATGATTACTCGTAATAACTTTGAAAAGTGCAAAATCCAGTATCGTTGAGATGCTTACCATGAAAGAAAAATTCCCAATAACTCAGTAAGTATACGTTATATATCTGAATCTAACAATAACAATCAAAGACGGATTAGAAGACGATAGTATCAGAAAGGGGAGATATAAGAACTGTTTTCATACGATCTAGGAATTAAGGAGGGTTTATTAAAACCAAGTTTAACAAGTTAACTTTAGTAATTTCGTATTGAAACCAAATTCAATACAGTATAGACAGTATAAAGTACACAAAATGCATACAAAATATCAATAATCTGATATTTTTATTTATTTGATTCTATTTCAAAAATTCATCGATTTGTACTAATGATAGTAGGGGGTTGGTGGTATTAATGGGCAGGTATAATAAACACAAGGACGCAACCTTTATACTGATAATGTCAATGTCGAACGGCGTGTTCGATTAGATCCACGAAATAGCAAAATTTCTTCTCCTATCTAAAATTATTCCCATATAATTTATGGAATGTTTAAAACTAATGTGGTAAAGTCAGGGCACGTTTACAAAACACTAATTAAATTATAATCGATACGGTCTAAATTCATAAACTATTATTAGAGATTTATAATAGAATGTTATTGTTGATATATTGTAGTAAATGTAATAAAACTCGAAATTGCGAGAAAATGGTCAGTATCATTTAACAAGCCATAGAGTTTAACTAGGCTATTAATTAGATATAAATCGATGTATAAGCGGTTTATTCCAAATCGATTTAATGAAGAGCAAAACGGTTGAAATAGTCCTCTATACTGGACTTTATTGTAAATTCAGAAAAAAAAGTATCTCCAAAAAATGACTAAGCGCATTCATCTGTTGAATAAAAAATGGAAATAGAACGATTTTTATCAAAAAATATAGACTACAGATGACAATGTTATTTATATATTCATATATCTTGATTTATTCGAGAATTCGTTTAATAAATAAAATAAAAACAGAACTACAACCAAAAAAATCGAAATAAGTTACGCAATTTTCTCCATAGAATGAGACAAATTCAATTTGACTCATTCCCCATTAACAAGCATGTTGTAAAAAAATTAAGAACACAAGAAACGGAAGAAATTTTCTTTATGTCTAATAAACATAACATACTGTGATGAGTAAATTCGATTTATTCTATACAAGGATGAAAATCTAAGTGTATACGATTCGTGTGAAACTCCTATTAGTTGACAAGCGATTCAAAGAATATTTCAAGGATTTATAGGAGGGTGTCTAGAGATCATTTTAGCAAAATTATCTCATTAAGAAGTTAGTCAAAGCTTGCTCGTTTCTGACGCTGTTGCGATTTTCAAAAACGAGCTAAACACGCAAAACGACTAAGAATGACTCGAAACCCCTCCCAACATTATTTTTTAATAAAATACAGAAAAAAAATCAATGTTGGGAGGATCCCCGAGTCTATCATAGTCTTTTAACGTGCATGACTCGTTTTTGACCAACTTCTAAATGAGTTAATTTTGCGAAAGTGATCTCCAGGCACTCTCCTATGAATCCTTGAAATATTTTTTGAATCGATAACTAATAGGAGTTTCACACGAATTGTATACATTTAATTTTTCATCTCTGTTTACACTATACGAGTGTAATAAGAGAAGAACTCTTTTCTAACTTTTACAAACATCTATCAAATTGTAGTAGGGCAATTTATTTATATAACTCGTGTACAACAAAACAACAATTTCGATCAAGCAAAATTATCATTTTTCAAAATTTTTCTAACAATAACAATATTCTACACAAGAGATCTTTTCTTGATAACTCAAAAATAGAGCACAGAATCAATTATTTTGCATCTCATGAATGATTACTGTTGCCCAAGCGAATGCTTCAAATTGGTGGCAACAATGAATAATAGACGAAAAAAATTGATAGCTAAAAAAGCAATAATGGTGTAATGTGGAATAATTTAAGTGCAATTAATATTTTTACTTTTCTAACAAACGACAAATCGAAAAATGACCGACTAAGAAAATTTTATTGTTAAAATCTTGAACAAGTATATCCATCATGTCTCGAAGATAAAATACAAGAATGTCGGTTTTGTGATAAATTGAACGTTCATCAAATTGTCCTTAATTATGGCTCGTATTCTGTAACTTTCTTGAAACTGTCTCTACAAGATAGATGCGTATAGTAGCCTGCTGTTCTGTTTGTCTCTCCTTGTTTAACGAAATAAAAAAAATGATCTTTAACGACAATATAGAACTTTTATACTGTAATAATCCTCTATTATTAGCAATGATTTGTTATAATACAAATACAGATAACTTACAATTAATTAAGCAGAGCAAAAAAACGGTGATCTCAAAGATACGTGATATCTTATAAATATCCGTTTCTTATCGATTTTTAAATTTGTTGAAATATCTAGGACATTATAGGATATTCACAGAAACATGGATTAATGGTAATTGAGAATTTCCTGTTATACGTCGTTTCAATATTATTTATACTACATGCATCTAATAGTATTAAGTAGAATGAGACAAATTGACGTCTGTTTAATTATACCAGTCCAAACCGCTAATTAGACTTTATCTTCTATTTTATCCCAGACATTTCGATTTAGTATATAAATTGTAAAAATAAATTAAACAAGAGCAATTAAACTTTTCATTTACAAACCATCAATTCACACAATTGGAGAAAATAGAAACAAAACGAAACGGTAGAATCGTCGACTGTAAGTATAAAATGAACTTTGTCGAATAATCTCAAACTTAATTCTGTATTGTTCTACTATAATAATAGAAGAAAAATAGAGGTAAAACAAAATATTTATTATGGAAGACAATACGGTAAAAGCAGTATTATTGATTAAAATTAAAAGACAAAACATTCTTTTGAATATATCCACTTTCATTATTCAATAAATAATTCAAACGATTCTAATTGAAAAGTAAATTTGTAATATCAATAATTACAAAATTAATTATTTAAACTACATGTTAAAATATTGTTATTAAAATCGATATAGATATGATGACGTTCTTTCCTAAAGTAAGCAATCAATTTTTTAACTACTTCCTTGTTAGTTTTCACCTAATATAAACAGTTTCTTACAATAATCTACACGGAATAAATATGAAAGATCATCCCCTAATGATTCCCTGGATATATTCGAATATTTAACTATCTGTCTATAAAAAAAATATTTATATTGGATGTGTGTGGGCGGCAGCAACAATTCTTCTACTGTAAATATTTACCACAGGGAAATTACTGAAAGTTTAAGACACCTTTGGATTATTATTTATTGTGTCTTTAAATTAATTTAAACAATGTTGGAAAATGGATCCATGAAGGATCTCAAAAAGCAAAGAACGAGGCATTTTTTTGTGTACTATCCGACAATAAAGTCTTGATTTCACCCTACTTTCATACATAAACTACAATTTGAACCCACTTTTATAGCGAATACCACTTTACAGTTGCCATTTTTATGGAAGATCTATTATAATTAAAATAAAAAGAGAATTGATGAGACGAATTCTGTAACTTTATAAATAATTGACAAGTATCCAAAAAGACACTATCAAACACTATCAAAATTATCACTCACTATAGGACGATTTCACCAACTTCAGTTAAACCTAATGAACAGTTAAAAACAGTCGTTGCTATGATTATAAAAATCGTTTCTATGGCTTATTTAAAATTTAACAGACGTTGATGAAATCGACCCTACATGTACCTACTACCGTGTAAGTTACGGCGCCAGTATCTTATTTCAATCATCTTATAGATGACTGTTATCATCTCTAAAATGTTTTGTCAAACAACTTATTTAAATGCAAACAAATTGTGACGGATTAAAAATCTCTAATTAGTAAGAGTTTTATAATCTCAGTTGAAATTAATAAAGCATTTAGTGTTTTTTATGCAGGATTTTAAAGATATTGAATAAAATCTATTGGAAAGCGGCAGGAAAATCTTCAAATATAGTAGCCTTAAGATGGCGTTTTTAATAAAATGAGAAGATGGTAAGCGTACATATTATATTTGGTTTCATTTCATACCCATGTCTCCTATATAATATTTATCAACAATTATTAAAATATATGTTATAATAATAATTGCAACCAATTAGGAATAATTATTAATACCTATTCTACCTACTATCATGTTTACCATCAATTTACTGTAATTTTTTTCAAAAAAAAAAACACAACACATTCTACTTCAAGGTAAAATACTTACGGTGACGATAAGTACAAGATTATGTTAAATGCATTCTATAATTTATAAAATTTATTTACATAATAATTAAGACATAATGAAAATTGTGCAATTTAAAATAAAACTATTAATTTGTTTATTTAGCACTTTTCAAAAATGGTAGGTCAGTAGAAAAGCGATAAGAAATCGTATAAAATTTGGAAACTTTTTTATAAATCGAACGATCTACAAAAAAGATATTAACGATGATTTGTGGTGTATTGCTCTTTTGAGATCTACCATCATATTAATCAATCAAAAATTCTTACAGTACTTATAGAGAAAATTTCCAGTATTTTATCGACATTATGTTTGTTTACGAATTTTTTTGATGTTTTCATCTAGACGACCTTCACATATAAATTCAGATTCTAGTTTAATATCATTTAAATATCTATTAATTAATTAGAAGATTTTTTTATACATATATCTAACCGAAAGATTAATTAATCTTTGTCAAAACAAATGTAAATTGATCAGCTGAATAACTGTAAAAATTGAATAAAAATGATAGATTTTCTATTCTCTATTTGTTATCACAAATTGTTTGTATCGGATAAGGCGTATTTTATTATCGAAATACATAAAAAACTTTGATAGCCAATTGTAATTATTTGTAGGTAGGTCAGATGGCAAATTTTTAGAACAATAACAACAATAAAAAATTATTTCAATGAAAAACCAGCAAAGTTTTTATAGGTACCTATTTAGACTGATCAATCATTTTGAGGCCTTTAGGTATTATCATAACAGATTCAATTAAAGTCACTATTACAAAAACGATAAGCGGAGATTTAATATTATATAAGTTCGTACAGTTTATAATCTTTTATTATCTTAGCCTCTCATAAAAAAATTCGACTCGTTGAGCTATTGGACAAAGTATTTGTAATAATTAAAGTTTTGCAGTAATTACCTGACATATACGCATACATACATCCACACCCCCTTCCTGACACACAATAATTTAAATGAAAGTGACAATTAACGATGGAAGACAAGTAATTTAAAATTCCATCATTACTGTTAAGTTATACAAAAGAAAATGAGCGATTCTATAAAATCTAGATACACGTGTTTTTCAAATTTGTTGGCATACTATCCTATAAACACACCACTTGTATTAGAGTGAGAAAGAGAGAGAATGTTAAGACCGATCGCGCGCTATATACTGCTGAGAATCCGCTGAGAATCAACACAATGTGTCATTCCTCTCCAGCAGGAGGCGGCGGCGACGAACAGCGAACATTTCCGCCAAGCTCCGAGGAGAGGATGTGAACGGCGCCTAGACACCGCCGCCACCACCACCACCACCACCGCTATTGGAGCCACCACTGATAACAGAAAGAAATCGTTGCGCTACCAGGTATCCCAACTTTTCCACCATCTACTAAACTCTCCGAGATTAGCAAAACAGAGAACAAGAAGCGATTATTTCAGTAACTTTCGTTGAAATGACATCCGTTCTTTTTTCGTAAGATGTTTATTAAATTCTAAAGCGTCAGATACATGAACTGTAGAAGAATTTGCTTTGAATTCGATTAGAAGAGTTGACAGAGAAGTAAAAAAATCAACTTTCTTATTGTATTTATAAAAGGAATTCAAATACTTTAGTATCAAACGCTAAGTGCCACTAATCGAGCATTCGCCTCTATCTGTCTGCGTAATCATCAATAATATCTTAGATGGGACACTCTGTATACAACCGGATATATGCATAGATAGAACAACAATTTTCTCATAATTCAGAAAGGATAATCAATTATATTAACTACTTACTCTCGAAATTAATTCCAACTCGTCATTGTTTCGTTATTTTATAACGGCTATTTATTACTATTTAACCAATTTTACAATTAATTATAATGAAACACCTATTGTTTTAATATACAGTTATTAGTCTTAGATTGTTGCCTCAGATAATAGATAAAATAACATATAATTGTAAAAATAAATCATAATTACTAATTATATAAGCATAGTTATTTTAACTAAGAACTAATTTGATGCAAAATACTGTAATCTTTAATAAATTTGGACGATTTCATGTTAGAACAGTGGTAGGCTACAGTCGGATACGGCCCGTGAGCCGGCCCTATGTGTAAATACATAAATATAAAAAAATCGTACTTACAGGTGTATTTTTAAGTAGCCAATTCTTATGAATCTCTTATTAGTCCGTGAGAGATTTGGAAAATATTGCAAGGGTTTGTAAAGGGGACCCGGGAGATCATTGCAATTTTCAAAGACGGGCAAAGCACTCAAAACGACTAAGAATGACTCGTAGACCCTCACAACAGTGTTTTTTTCGCTTTTTCCATTGTATTCCAAAGAAAATGTGAATGATTACCACCTATTCCAGAATAAAATTAGTGTTTAGTTCGCTTTTGAAAATTGAGACAATGTCAGAAATGAGCGTTCTTTGATCAACTTCGAAATGAGCTACAAGATTCTAATTTTGCTAAAATGATCTCCAGGGCCCCGCCTACAAGTCCTTGAAACTAATGTGAGCTTCATAAGAATTAACCACTTAAAAAACACATCCTGTAAGTATATATTAAGGTTTGGACTAGATCTTTTGTCCAAAAATGTGAATGTTTGATAGCCGATTTTTAATGTACTCTTTAAAATGTAGGAACGCGCGATACAATATTGAAAAAAAAAGGTTCCAAGAAGCATGAGAGGATATTATCTATTTTGTAAAATTTCGATAAGGATCTGAATTTCAGAGGAAAATGTTGGAGTACATTTTTCTTATATTTTCTCCCATAACTCAGCCTATATATATATATTGATTAGTTTACCATGAATATTAGATATTCGATAGTAAATTGATTCCAAATCTTCAAAAAACTTTTGATCGACTTATTAGTTTTCCGAAGAAAAAAAACAACTTTGAACTTGAAGAGAATCGGACGATATTTTGTTTGGAGACCTATACAGAGGTAATCGAAAATTAAATGAATTTTCGGTAAATTCTCCACTTACTATTTTCACCTACTAAAAATAATTACTTTGCAACAAGATTCATAAAGTTTGTAGATGATTTTATGACTTTCCAATGGTAACATTGATAACTGAATCATTGAAAAAAGAATTGTTACAAGATCTTTGCTAAATAAGTGTTTATTTCGAATTGCAATTTTTATCTTTAACTATCTATAATTGACTGCTAATCAGGTTATTTCACATTTCATTGAAGCATTCCGGCTCGCATCATGATAAGAAAATTTTTATTCGGCCTGTTGGCACAAGAAATTGTCCACCCCTGTAGTTGTAACCAAACACAAGCAATAAGTGCGATAAGACATCTTAACTTATCCAGTTATTTAACTGTTATCATGTAATTCTGAAGAGTCAAGAAGAGCTTGTGAACCTTTTTAACTCTCGAACCGTCTGAGGAATTTTGTAAGCCTATACTTTTACCCGAGCTCTAATCGATCCTAGATAATTCCATATATTCAACTTCGGAATCACTTTTTATGTTTAGGTATTGATCTGAAAGTACAGGTGTTATAAATCCAGGACAGTGAGGCTTAAGTTATGATGATTTAGTCTGGTAAGACAGTGCAATACCGTAGTTGACATTAATCAAAACAACAAATGACACGAGTTTCCCGTTGATGAATTTGTGTTGTGTTTTTTTTAACACAGGGAAACATTTGTGCATTTAGTATTTCACAGTATTTGATACTGTTTGTCTAGCATATTAAACAAATATGCCTGTGGATGTATCTGATAACGAGCACACATTTGTCAGCCGTCTTATAGTTGTAGACTGGAAATAACGGAATTTTATAAATTAAATTATAATAGGTTAAGGTTTTGACTTACGTTGTAAATAACAATTATTGGCTTTCAAAATGGATGCTATATTTAAAGCAGCCGGTGTGAAAGTAATAAATCAAAATAAGAAACGAGAAATTCACCATCTGCTTAGAACATTTAGATCTTTCTTCCAGCAGGTATAGCTCGTTTCAGACTTTAAGAAGGCAATAAATTATCTGATTTAAGAAGTCAAGTAATCATTTGACAATTCTGACAATCAAAGATCTTTGTTATGTGGTATTTCTATTATGTTAGTTATGGCCGTGACAAGTGCTAAAGACAACAGATGCTGCTCTAATTTGATTTTTCTCCTAAAATCCACTATTTACGGTCAACAACTATACATGGCGAGTCGAAGTCAATATCTGGAATCGATGTAATTGTAGTTTGTAATTATTTATATGGAACTCTCTATTTCTTCGCTCTTAATATCCTGAATTAATTATTACTAGTTTAGTAATATCTTCAATAAAAAAAATCTATCGAGCTGGACGAAAATATTGAAATAATACGAAATATATCTATCCCATTTTCTTCCTCATACCTTGTCATATGTTAAAAGAAACGCGACGATGAGAATAAGACAGAAACATTCCTTAATGTTTATATCTTTTCGTTTAGTTTGGTAGATTTATTGTGAATTTCTACAGACTAGCGGTTGAAAAACAATGGTTTAGATGAAATAATTTTCTTTCAAACTACACAGAACCCAGTCATGAGTTACTGGAAATTTAATAAACGATTAGAGGGCCTGCTACATCGTTGACCAGCCCTATGAAAAGAATTCAACTAAAGCAAACCAATTTCGGTCTAATATGTCTCAAGTAATGTAAAAAAATACTTTATGGCAACAAAATGTGGAAAGAAAACTGCCGGTTCACTCAAAGAATTGATCCCACATTTACTGTGACATTAATGTGGCTTTAACTCTTTAATAATGGCAACAATGTCCGTGATTTAAGCGTACGCAATTTTTGCGTGTTGATAATCTAATTAAGAGAGCAAGGTTGTGGCCAAGGTTGATACAATATTTGAATGACCACCTCCTCGATATTATCCAAGATTCAATTTATTTTTTAGTCAATCCATATTCAAGGATCTCCGATTTGTATGATAGTTGGATTCTGTCATTCTTTAGATTTGATATAAAAAGGTTGTGTTTTTTGTTTTGATTTTCCACTCGATTCAACATTGATATTTCTTGTTTAAGAATACTGTTTTGTAAGTAGAGACGTCCAAAGGATACGAGCAGAACAGGCTTTTTCTATCATGATGTGTTTCTCATTTGGCCGTTGGCACTCTTTAATATTTTCCAACGAAAAGTAGCAATTTGCGTTTATGCCTTTGGGCGACACAACTTTTATTTTAACATGTCGTAGATGAAAACAACACAACATACATGATATAAAAAATCGTAAAATCTATAGTAAATGTTAAATGAGGCATTTGTTTGTTCATATTTAATAATGCATCGAAAGTATAAAATTTGGCAAACAAAACAGAATTGATACAGCAATCATATTGTGTTTTATATTCAAATAGAATGCAGATCGATTTTGTTTTACATAAATATGAGAAACAAATACGAACTTATGGAACATTCGCAATAATCGAGAAAAAACAGAGATTCGTATCTATTTGTGTCCCTAAATACTCGAAACAAAAGGCTTATAAATAGCTGTTATAGAACTATAAAAGCCCTAGTGGCCTTCATATATGGGTAACAAAATCGATTATCAATTCGCTCATGACCTAGCAGTTGAACGGTTTCGCTGTTTCGTGCAATTCTATTCAACGAATCTAAAACGAAATTCGGAATCAATATCGCAATTTTACCTAAAATTATTCAACACTAGAATCATTACAGGATTGGTCGAATGTGGAAAATCAACAAGCGGCGATTTAATAAATTCGTTGTTGTATTAGTTGTCTTGAAAATAAAGAATTTACGTTGGAAAAACACGTCATTTAGGTAAGTCGCCCATTTTAAGTTTCAAAACATAGAATTACCATTAATAGCTCGCAATTTAAAAAAATCCATCTAATTTGAATTGGAATAAATTGAAGAAAAAGTATACGAGAAACGTATAATAGAAACTGAATTGTGTTGGCCAATAAATCCATATTTTATTTTTCTGTTCAACTAATGCACAACAGTATCTCGGCTTTATTTGAAAAAAAAAGCGACCGTACTTAGCTTATGTAAATTTTGAAAACTTCATTTACATAAAGTTCCATTACATTAAAACTTTTGCCAATTTTGTAATGTTTTATGGAAATCCTGTATTCGTCTTGTCGATTTTTCGTTTTTATAAATTCTTTCATATGGCCAACATTAAAAACACATATTTCTTCAATTGTGTCTCCTTTCTATACCTTTATAGCAAATATTTCTTTCCTAAATACGTTTTTATTAGTGGCAACAACAACAAAATGGAGCCAGGGATGAACTGATTCTTATTCAATCGCAATTTGTATTGTAGATAAAAGGCCAAGCATATACTTGCATAGAATCCGAATTTTTTTTAGTGTGGTAAAAGCAGTAGATGCGGGTTTCGAACGAATTCTGAACAAGACTAAATTCATATTATCCCTGTTCCCAAGTAAGATCATGTGGATTCTAACGGGAGAACGATCGGAATGATAACAACCTAAGGGTTGAAAGAAGCTTTTTTTTCTATACATCAATTTATAAGTAGAATGCTCAACTTTGATCAACGGACATCAACAAATTAGTTAACGTGTAGAAAATACAGCAGATAGTAGAAAAAAATATAATTACAGATAAAGTTGACTTGAAATGAATTCTTTATGAGAATGAAACGAACAAAGGATCTTTTGATTTTTTTTTATCCTGTAGGTTTTACGAAACATCCTCTTTTTAATATAGGCTGGACAGTTTTTCGAGCGATTCGGAAGTCATCTTTATACTCGCTTCTAATGTCACGTACATACATCAGTAACATTCGGTGTATAGGGAATTGCTTTGAATATTGAACGACTTGTTTAACAAAATCGTTTCGATACAAACAGGCAAGTATTTGTATTTTTTTCTTATAAAAAATATGAGTAGGGTGGATATATATTTTGAAATTTATACGGTCGAGGTTTTATCTTCTCTTTATAACACAAAGATGGATTAACTACCCTTAAACAAATACATCAAACAGCAATAAGATTTAAAGAATCTTCAAGACTCTTCCATTTTACTAGTTTTAATGATAATCTTATTGTAAGTAGCTTAGTAAAGTGCAGCTCTACAATTATAGTAAACACAAATAAATTTCTGAGAGACATTTTTCAATTTTGTTAAAAGTAATTCAATTTATCACTAGAACAAAATAAACTACTACACAACGTGAAAATTGTTACTACTTTAACATTATTTGCAATAAAAATTTTATGCTTTTTTTCTACACTTAAAAGCGTTGTAAAACCTTGATATTATCAATACTTAGTATAATAAAATTTGTTGATTTATTAATTTTGTTTCAAGTTCATTTTTTTCTTTCTAAAATAAAACTTTACGTAATTCGACCAAAACAATCTCCTAAATTATTCTTACGGTAAGTCTACAAATTAAGCTGATAACATAGTGGACGTCATTAAAAAATCATCTAGATAAGCACAATACAGCACGCAATAATTGGTAATAACTAATTTAGTAGCTTTTTTCGACCACTTACATTGGAAAATACACAATTGCTATCGGTTACTCATGCGTTTCTTAGTTGAAAGAAGAAAAAACAGTGGCATGAGTCCCATAGAAGCGATTCAAATAATTTGTAGGATAGCTCCTGAAAAGTATTTTAGTAAAAGTATTTAGTAAAAGTTCATCGCGAAATAGGTAAAAAAAACGCGTTTAACAATATCCCGACCAATTTTTCCCCCACTATAAGGGGCAAAAAGCCGGTACATTTTGAAATAAGCTAGTCATTCGCCTCCTCAGTTATTTCTCTTATTTTTAACTTGATACTTTATGTAATTTATAAAATAATGTGAATTTACGTGTTGCTTGTAATAAAAATTTTTAAGATTGACATTTTAAAAGTTAATAATAAAAACATGTGAGAAACAATGTCCTAAACAGGGAGGCGAATGACTGCTTTTTCAATGTTTCACGCTCAATTACTTTCATCTTTTTCAAATTTCTTTCGAAGTGTAAATAATGTAAGTGAGCTACGGAATACTATTTTAGTTTCTAAATCGTTCTTTAGAAGCTTTTCAATTCATGAAATATTAGTCGAATCACTCGAAAACTTATGTGAAACATAGTAAAAGCTATCCAGTCTAACGTGGCGATTTTGGTATATAAAGAAAAATATTACACAATCCTGATAGTAAATAACTTTAAGGGATAAACCAAAATAAAGAAATATGGAAGAGCTACAATTCAGACGTAATAGAAACGGATAAACATGACATGAATACTTAAAATAGAAAAGTATCAGTAAGCTAAAATTGTTGGACGAAAATGCTTGAAAAACATAAAATATGAAGACTTGAGCGTTGGAAATCCAACGAGCAACTCAAAACAAATAGCAATAATGCTTATATTTTTTTAAACAATTGAAACAATATGTGTATCTATTTATTGTTCATTAAATATAGGGTGTTTGGTCTAAGTATGGTGAGTTCTAAGAAACTCCTATTAGTCGACAAGCGATTCGAAAAATATTTTGAGGATTTGTAGAAGAGTCCCTAGGGAACATTTTAGCAAAATTAGAACCTCGTAGCTCATTTCAAAGTTGGTCAAAAAACGATCGTTTTGGACAAAAGGACTAAGAATGACTCTTAGACCTTCCCAAAATTGATTTTTTTCGTTTTTCTCCATTGTATTCCAGAGAAAATACGACATATTTCCACCTGTAACAGAATAAAATAGAGAAAAACGAAAAAAATCAATTTTGGGAGGATCCTAAAGTCATTCTAAGTCGTTTTGCGTGTTTAGTTCGTTTTTGAAAATCACTACATCGTCAGAAATGAGCGTTTTTTCAAATGAGCTACGAGGCTCTAATTTTGTTGACATGTTCTTTAAGGACCGTCCTACAAATCCTTAAAATATTTTTCGAATTGCTCGTCGACTAATAGGAGTTTCTTAGAACTCACCATACTTAGACCAAACACCCCGTATACTAGTCTGAAAGTAGCTACTTTTTCCTGTTTATTGTGAAAGAGAAAACCGAAGCTACGTCGATTATGTTCCTATTAATATAACAAGAAAATCTATCTCAGAAGTGGTTCGATTTTCATTATTTTCATAAGTAAAAGTTAGTTAGAGCTTTGAATTTAAACAACTATTTTACGGAACAATAGAGCAAATAACAATTAAATAATCTAATTTGCCTTTTGTATTTTCTATCAATCAAAGTATTTTATTTCTTGTTTCAATAGCTAACTTTTCATACTCCGTTTGGGTTGTAATCCCGTATAGTTTTTTACTTGAACAAAAAGTAATAAGCTAAATTAGTGTATTGTTCCTTCGCTGTTAATTCTCGTCAAATGATGTCGCAATTATACATCGTATCCTATGCGTATTTATCACGAAACGACAAGATAATTAGTATCGTTAACATAACAAATCAATGGAAGTGGAGAAGATTCACTTTAAAATTTATGCCATCTATTTGATTTGTGCGTATGTGTTTGTGAATGTTCTTCAACTGATATAGACTAGAGTATGCAATAAATAGAAGCGACACAAATTGAAGAGATTGTCTCCACTAGACGACACTTTGAAATGCTTGAAGTTCAGCTGTACTGTATGGTAAATGAACGAACATCTCAGCCCTATTTCTAGCGTTAATATTTTCATTAAAATTATATCTAGCTGAATGGTTCCGTTATAACCAACATTACAAAGGTTTATTATCTTTTCCCCCTACCGCCTGTGTTTTTTGTTTTATTGTTTTGTTTTTTTTTTTGAAGAACCGCCTAATTTTGCTATTCATTTCCAAATGTGACCGTTTCAATTTCCTGTTGAATCTGAAGTTTTCTAACATTCGGTTGGTGTGAAAGCGTGTGCGTCATTGGGGTAGCGAAAAGGACTTTGGGTCGATACAACAAACCATCGTACCGGGATGATTACCAGCAAAAGGGGCGATGAAGCCTTGCAAATCCGCATACTCATAACATACACACTAACTAACACATCTAAACATAGTATACAAGCCAACGAACTAATCCACCATAAAGTAATAAATTTCATCATCGATTATTACCAGTTTTGAAAATTATACCTAGGAAGGATGTCGAAGCTATTTAGAATTGACGCCAAATATTTTGTTCAAATAACATTCAGATTCATATCAGCTTAACTGAAATTGAACCTTGACAATTCCTGTAAATCTATACCAATAGTCCGGGAGCTTATAAGCGCCATCTACCCCACAAAAGCTCCAACATACAGTTCCGGAATAAAGTGGCGGGAAAGGATGACGAAAATCTGTTATTTTATCTAAATTTTCAAATAAATGAAACAATTAATAAACGATTCAAACAATCATTAAATCATAACTATTCATAACGTTAATAAATGGTTGCATTCTTCGATTGACTGGAAGGAAATCTGTATTAGTCCTGAAATTTTCCGACTGAAAACTACGCCCTCTGTTGAAACGACTATAACTGAAACTTAAATAGAACCAGAGACATTACAGGAAGCTTCAACTAAATACTGAAAAGTTCCCCAATTCACAGGAATATAAATCGATTATGACCTCTGACCACAATAAACGGTCGTCTACGGTTGGAAGGTGAAATATTTCCTCAACAATGAACTTGAGCTAAATTTATATTTTACTGAATAACTTAGACGAAATTCTAATTTATTATTGATTTCTGTAAATAAATAGATAAAAAATTCAGTAATGTTTTTATAAAATTACATAGAAGTAAATTGTTTGGAGTTTAAAGCCAATCCTGATGCACATTAGGCTTTACATTATTCAACACGAGAAATGATGCTTCAAATTCAACCATACTGTATCGAATGAGTGAGAACAAATTGAGGCGTTAAATACAAAGTTGAAAGGATATTTTTTTCAATGTAAACAAAATTAAAAAGGGCGCAAACTTGATAAAAACAGCTTGAAATTTTTTTGTTACGTTAAAAAAATTGAATAAAAAGCAATCCAAGAATTTCGAGTAGATAAGCACTTTCTTTTAAATATTTAATTAATAGAAGTTTGTTTCAATGCTCGACAAGTTTAATAATAAAAAACGTGTTACTGAAATTGTTTTAATCATTAAGATAAAAATCAATAAGGGGATTCTTACACGAAAATCAATTGTAATTCATTATTCATCAGCAATTATTATTACCATTTTATATGAAGAGAAAACGATCGCTGGTAGCTATATAGAAAAACAAACAGTTAATTCTGATTTATTCTGCAAAGAAATTACTTGTTGCATTTTAAAAGCAAGCTTCTATTGCTATCTGATATTGATAGTAAATTTTACTTCATATGGCTTTCCGATAGTGCTTTGTAATACTTTAATCAATACTTTTTATTGTATGTACGCTATTTGTATTGTATACTAATGTACTGAAATAAAAAATAATACATTTCATTGTATTCTATTCGTCTCCATTATCATGAAATAATTACGATTATATGAAAGTAAAAGTCTTCATAAAGGAAAATTCAAAGGAATTTCATGTTTTCACTTTAGCACAACGTTTCTTTAATGAATTTACTTTTTTTGACAACAAACGAGTTTTAAGCCTTTGACTCGACAAATATAGAAAAAGTTTAATTATTATCTAAAAGTTAACATAAGTAGTTAAGTACTAATTTTAGTTATTTGTTCCCAATGATTATTACAGGAATATAAATTCATAATTTTTAGTCCTTACAATCGATATTACGAGAATTATTTATGAAAATTACAACTATTGATTTCACCGGGCGCATCCACCATTTTTTCGATATTCAACCTATATTTCCAATTTTTAATAATTGCAATAAATTTCAATTTGTGTTGAAAACAATCAAATTTTCCATTTTAACTTTCAACGTATGAATTCTTTGACGTCTGTTAATTCATCAATTAAAAGAATATATATTTCAATATACATAAAAGATTGGACTCTTTTTCATTATAGAACGAAAGGAACAAAGGTTGGTAAATGAAAATATCTAAACAAAGGATATTTAACGTGAATATAAGATAAGAATTCCAGAGGCAATATAATCAGGACTCGTCAAAATATGTTGAAAATATTGTTTTATTACAACAGAAATGGTATTTTCATTGTTAATGTGAAGCTGAGACAAAAAAGAATGTGGAAATACTGATTGCCGGACATAAATCAGAGGAAATAAGTGTGATAAGCATGTAGAAAAAAAAATAATGAGAATATTGCAGAGAAAAATTTGGGAAAAAAGATATCTCATACTGGTGTATTAAACAGCAACTAGAGAGATAAAACTAAAACTTGTATACAATAAGTTTGCAGTATACAAATATTTGTGAAGGTTCTGAAAGGAAAATAGGATAAGACTGTAAGGAGAGAAATAATAAAAAAAAATCATCAAAGGGAGCTCACGGGGAACGATTCAATAACAAATCAAATATTTATAAAGGACGCTTTCTTCAACGATCCCAACCAACTACGTGTATAAAAAAACCATTATCTATGTGGATCTGTAAAATATTTAAAACTATTGCCATTCTTCATATTCTATTAATTTATAAAACAAAGACATTTTAATAATTTTTAATAAACTTAAACTATCGAACGTAAACGAATAAACTACGTTATAAATAAAAAGATTTGAGAAAAAAGCTGTAGTGAAGCAGTTATAAACATCAAAACAGCATTAACAGAAGTGGCGAAGCAGTTATTACGAGAATAATAAATAGAATAACCGTTCTATTATTAAAATACGTATGTGTGGTGTATATGTGTGTACGTACGAGCAATAATTAGAGAATTCAATGGTTACGTCGAGCTGAAATTCCTTAAAAGTACCACAAAATCTCATCAAAGCAAAATCCATGTATCTTACTTTTCTCAAAACCAACAACGGTGAAAATGTAAGGAAAACTCTTAAGCAAACACGGCTACATATTTGATAACTGATTATGTTGCCATAGTGAAGAAAGTATTAGATTTACTTGAGTAAGTAAAATATTTATACGAAGATTTTAGGCGGCTCATCCACCATTTTCCATCACATTTTAAAACTTATAAATTAGCAAAAACGAATGAACTGTTGAATTTGTCGAGTACCTGAAATTTTGTGAAATTTAATCTTTTTACTTAATTAGCACCATCTCATTTCACTCTAGTTGGGCATTTCTTAATTAGAAATATTCTCAAAAGAAATTTCAATAAGATCCACCGCCCTCTCTAGATGGGTTTAAGCATTGAATTAACTGAAAGTTTTCTGTTGATTTGAACCTTATCATTAGCTTTCTGTTGATAACGATTGACAAAATTAATCTCAATAGATTTATAAAAGTTCAAAAAGTTCATGGACATGTTTTAAGTTCTAACAAATTCACCTACAATCTACATATAATATTAAATTCATAAAACATGTTTTAGTAAAATTAATATTGGAAATACCTGAAGATTAATGTAACAATCATTTTATTTACTATTGTAGTGAAACCACTCAAATTACTGATGGTGTTCTATATGTAGGCGAGAATATGGTTTTCAATTACTCCACATTTATCTTGAATACAATCGATTAATTAGAACACCACTTAAGTATGCTGATGAATAAATTCTGGATCTAATTGCGATCAATTGAGAAATTCCATTGAATCGTGCCACAACTCCAACAAGAGTTGCGTGTCTCACAAAAAAATGATCACAAGAAAAATTACAAAAGTAACTAAATCGATTAGAACCCAACAAAGAAAGTTTCATGTACACTGTAGAACTTCAAATTGCAATATGAACGTTGATCTTTGTATGTATATAAGCGATTATAACATCAAGAAAACTTTCTAGCACAACTTTTCTGTAAGTCTCATAATCAATACTGTAAATAAAGACTAGAGTTTACTCTACATGTCTACTTAATATAGACAAAGTCGCATATAACGCATCAAACTTTTTGAATCAATTATTTAAGTAATTTCAACTGTACAACAGGTTTTCCATTTCGTTAGGATCAAAGGAACATACTAAAATTTCATAAAATACAACTGTATAGACGTCGACAAGACTAATAAAAATACCAAAGTTAACGTCTTGAATTTGAGAGAATTTCTATTTAGTGGATTGTTTGATAAACGGGAAAATAAAACGCCATTAAGTAAACTAACAATAAGATAGGAATGATATAAGATGTAAAATTTTATCTACTTGCTGGTTATGAAGTTGCTTATTTAATAAATGAACTACGTTCATAAGTTGAACACTGTTAAATCAGAGCTTTATTTGAGTGTAGGTGTGCTTTCACGATGTTGAAAATAGCTCTTAAAACCTGATACGTTAAATGTGTCAAGTCGTTATATATAAAAAAAAAAATAATTATGTTAGATCGAGACTGATGAGCAAGTTTCAAATTTCCCCTTACCTACACATTAACGTGTTAACGAAGTTGAGCTTTGAAAGAGATTAGCTATTGATTCAGTTAATAAGCCATCTATACGTATAGATTGACAACAGAATATTACATATTGTTCAAGCTAATAATATGCTTTTTAGCCGGTTAACGAAACAAACTGAAACAACAAGCTCATTATTTTAGAAAATCACTTTATCTATAATAACGTTATTAAATTTCAGTTAATATGATTTATTGAAGTTGAGAAGAATTATTTTGAAATTGATATATCACTATACTTTTATATTTGTTTGTGCGTTGTGAAGTTATAATAAAGTTCGCAAAACTCTGATTTGATCTAAAATATATTTGATATGTTCAACTATGTAACTAGATATTTATATAATTTGACTTTCTAAATAAACTCGACCTTTATAAACATGATTGCCTAGTTAAAATATACTTCTAACATTATCTCAATAATCTACAGTAATATGAACTTTATTAATCAAAAAGTCAGTGTTGGAAGGATCCTAAGTCGTTTTGCATGTTTATTTCGTTTTTGACCAACTTCCAAATGAGCTACGAGGTTCTAATTTTGCTAAGATAATCTTCAGCTGCTCTCCAATAAATTTTGACACATTTTTCGAATCGCTCGCCAAATAATGGAAGTTACCATATGAACTTATCGTTTTAGATGAATCATCCGGTACATTCGAAAATTTGCCCCCCATTATTTTTACATTTTTAACGCGACGTATGGCTGTTTTAATTTCCATTAAAAAACAACCCGTTGATTAATAACAAAAAGGAGAAATAATAACGAAAGCTTGTTTAAAATGTATGTGTTTTTTATAAAAGCTTTAATTTCCTTCTTGATCCGATTATAGTTGTTGACTCTTTGGGAGTGGAAAATTATACTTTATCAGTTAATTCTCAATCGATGAGATGATTGTTTGAATTTAGAACCGCAAAATGTACTCTCAATAACATTCAAAATATCTCCTTCGTAATTTTAAATTTTTGATTTGTATGAAAACAAGAACAAGCAAAATTTCTCTAATCTCCCATTTTGATTGAACTTTTACAAAATCTTTTCACCAAACAAATTCGACTACTAGGACACTAATTTAAATGTACGGAATTAAGGGAGCTAAACATAAACCGCATAATTTGCAAACGCTCAGTGAACTGCTCATTTGTTCAATATTTGTTCTGTTAACTACTCGTATAAGGCGCATTGATTTAGATATCTTCTGTGTCTGCCTTTAATTCTTCTCCAATATTGTTACTGTTAATCTCTGTAATCTTCTCTAACGTCTCTATAATGAAAGTATTGCCACAAGTCTGATATAACAAATTCAAACGCTAAACTTCAACCCCTATCTTCTAATTGAAATTTAAATATAAATACGTACGAGATAAACATTATTAAAATGATGAATGTTAAACGAGAGTAGTTTACATTTTAATCTTGTGTATGATTAACGTAAATAGGTAAACATAACAAAAATTAGAAAACATAACAGCACACGACATTTTTAATGTCTATTAGACGCGTAAGGTTGTGTTAATTACATCAAAAAAAGTAAATCGATGAGATTTTAATGAAATTGATGTTAATTAATTTATGTTCTAAGTGGTAGCTTTACAAATTCGATTATAGTCGATTAAAAATTGAAAAAAAAACACGCGATTAGTTCTTTTACTTATAATCTTAACAACATCGTGATTAAGTATACGTTGCAATACTAATACTTGTTATAGTTTTTATTATAATAACTTTCATAATATTAATTATAGGAGAAATATACTGGATTATATACAAATGAACTACTTATAAACAAGTTTTGCAATAATTAATTTTACGTTTACCTTTCCTATTTTACGTTGAAGATTGAATTTTATACAGGGTGATTCAAGAGGATGGGCCATTAAAAGTATAAGAAGTTCTAGTTATTGGAAGTTGATGAAATTTCGTATATAGCCGTTAAGTCCCCTGAATTTTCTCTAGAAATTATTTTCGTTGTTCTAGCTGCCCTCCTTATATGGGGTAGTGCACCCTACTCTCTTATTTTAAATGGAATGGAATGAATTTTTGAATTCTTCAGTTAAAACGAAGGGGACTTTATAACATGACCTATGGTCTAGCGCTGAAAGTTTTTCAGATATTTCAGCTTTTAGTTCAGTTTTAAAATTTGCAGTGTTTAATTGAAAAATTCATATTTTTGAAGCTATAGCATTTGAAATGTTGAAACTTGGAACCTAAGTAGTAAAAATAATGTTCTTTTTGCCAATTTAAACAGAATTCAATTACCTTTGAGCGTTTAGCTGAAATAAGTTTTCCTTTCAGGCGATTTTCAAACTATAATATCTTGCTTATTTCAAATGGAACACCATGTTTTTTATTATATGGTTGGATAGGGAAAAAAATTCTATATCAACCTGTATTAACATTCCCTATACCTATCTTTGATAATTTTTCAGTTATTCAAAATTTTCAGTTTCGTCCAATCACCTCCCTTGAAACGAATTCAACTATAACGAAACGCATAGAAGGCTTAGAAAAAAGTTAGAACATCACAAATGACGTTAATATTGAATATTTTACATGTTTTTTATAACTTTTAAGATATTCCACAAGCATAAAACACAAATCCAATTAATATTGATTTAATTAATTATGAATTTCTTCCATTTTCCTTCCTTGAGATATTTTAAAATTAATCAATTAAGTTCATCTTAATTGTGACAATTGAATTGAAAGTTGTTTTGCTAAGCCTTCTATGTTTTATATTTTTTTTCAAGAGAGAAAATTAGATGAAATTGAAAATGTTGAATAACTGAAAAACTATCAAAGATAGATATAGGAAATGCTAATACAGTTCGATGCAAAATAATTTTCTCTATCTAACCATAAAAAGAAAAATATGGTATTCTATTTAAAATAAGCAAGATATTGTATTTTGAAAATGGCCTGAAAAAAAATTTATTTCAGCTAAACGCTGAAAGATAATCGAATTCTGTTTTAGTTGGGTGAAAGTACATCAGGTTAACAACAAAATTTCCAAGTTTAAACATTTCAAATTCTATAGCTTCAAAAATAGGAATTTTTCAATTAAACACTGCAAATTTTAAAACTGAACTAAAAGCTGAAATATCTGAAAAACTTTTAGTCCTAGACAATAGGTTATATTATTAAAGTCCCATTCGATTTTATCAAAGAATTCAAAAATGTGATAAGAAATATGCCATTCCACTTAAAATAAGAGAGTAGGGTGCCCTACCCCATATAAGGAGGGTAGCTAGAACAACGAAAATAATTTCTAGAGAAAATTCAGGGGACTTAACGGCTATATACCAAATTTCATCAACTTCCAATAACTAGAACTTCTTATACTTTTAATGGCCCATCCTCTTGAATCACCCTGTATAATCCGCAACAAACATTCTAATTATCGGAAAATATGAAAATATCGGACGGTTATAAAACTCCATTCCCTAAATAAATCTTCGAAAATAATGGGGAATTCAATTTAAAAAAATCATGATAAAGAATATTCTTGATATAGAGTTACATACGAAATTTGCCCGGCGCATCCACCATTTTTCCTCTACCTTTTCCGTCTATCATTCTAATTAATTATTGTTTTTTTTTTAACAATAAAAATATACAACATTTTGTGTTTATTTCGGATTTATATAGAACAGCACTTTATTTAGTTTATGATTATAACAAAGTGGGATGAAAGCACCATTATATCACACAGTTATATTGACATTTTTACGGTTTTGCTCAATTCCATCATGATGGAAGATTAAAGTGAAAAATATATTTTCGTTATTTTATTGGAAATAAAAGAAAACGATACAATATAAAAGATAATAGTTCGAGTTCAAATTATTTAATAATAATATTCAACACGTCCGAACATTAAAGATCTAGAATAAGGAAGATAACAATAGTTGTGTTTTTGTGCACAACTTTAATGAGAACATAACACTTGATCAGTTTAGGATGTGACTTAAATTAGAACAGATGAAATGTGCAGTTTTACAGGATTAGAAAATGTTCAATTATACCTATTTTAAGCCCCAGTTAAGCTATCCATTAAATTTATTAAAACAAATCACAATAAAACGATTCAAAATCAAAATACTTAAAAGCATGATACAAAATGACTCTGTAATCCAAAAGGGCTTTATTATACATCAATTACCATTGTATTCTGCATTCAAATTAATTAAATAGAAGACAGAAACGCTAATCTGTGCCTATTATTCCCAAAGAAATGTAATAGAAGAGGTTTATGAAGATTCTCGTTTATTATTTACGCTAACTTTCCAAGTTTACAATAATAACAAAAATTGTAATTGTAAGCTCTTTACAAAATCAAAATTATATATAATAATAATAGTCTTGTTTAACTAACAATTACAGTTAAGTACTTTTGTCTATTATGAATTGTTTTTGATTCATTTTTAAATAAAAGGCAAAAAATTAAACGTTTGTTTTGTTGTTGTACAAAGGCAACAATTTCAATCATAATTCATTCAAAATGAATTAGTCGTCTGCCTTAATATTGAAGCACGATGCATAATTGCTAGATTGGCTTTGAAGTACTTATTCTTGTACTTTTAATTAATTTATTTCACTCTAACAAACACTATTTCAATTTAGAAATGAAAAATGAATTGCAAAGAGCTGATTATTAATGTAAAAATTCTATTAGAGAAGATAGTTGTTTTCGTGTCGACAATCATAATTAAACCGGATGACTTTTCGAGAAATGACAGAAATTTCATTTAATATAATGAGAAAATCTAATCAAATCACGCATTGTTCTGTATTGATCAATGAAACATATTTGTTTCAATGTTCAACATAACGATATAAATGAACAACGACAATATTTAATTTTTCGTAGACCATTATGAAAGAAATAAAATTTGTGTAACAGACCAAAAGTATGTACTGATTGACTGTATTGTAAATAAAAGTTTGATTGAAAATCGTAACCTGTGGGCTTCAATATCCCAGTACTAGACGAATAAACAACTCCTCTCACTAATCCCAATAAATGATAAAAAACAAAAAAAGGACACACACTAATAAGGAAATTACAGTTGTTCCTAGTTCAATCTGGTAACAATTAATCTCGAATCTCGCTTCTGTTAATTAACAAATCAGACACTAAATACGGTTTGAAATTTAAAAGAACACTTGAATGGAAAGCTTACCTTATAAACTGTCAATAAAGTAAATTGATTAGGAAAAGGGACTCACCTGCAACAAACAGAAAACAATTTAGGTGAAAATCAGTTAAATCTCCCGCAAAATCAATTAACGCGTTTCGTAGAAGTGTTAAAATTCGAAAAAAAAAAACAGTAAAAAGCTTCAAAGTTTGAAACGAAAAGCCATTAATTAAAGATAAATAATATAGCTTAGTTTTAATTCTATTCATTATTTACGAGTATTTAATTGCGTTTCAAAAATTTGGTTTTGTTATAAATCACTTAATTCTAGAATTAGTTTAGTTGAAAACTTTTGTTGTTCTAAATTACTGTACGCCTAGAAATTTTGTACAAGTCTCAAGAGACCGTTAAGCCAAGTCTGGTATGCCCACTACCGTGCATATTATGGATAATTGTCGTTTATAGGGAAAATAAATTGCTGTAGAGAATGAAAAATAATCTACCGCTTTTACAGGGGAATTGTCTCATAAATATTATGGAACGTCATCAATTCTATTATTCCTCAATTTTCTCCACGTATTATTTATTTAATTATAATCCAACATAATAAAATTAAAATTTTCTGTTTGAACTCCAGAATTTCAACACAAATATTTAATAGGCTTCCAAAAGAAGTACCTCGATATTCAAATCAAAGGTGGATGATACAAAATCGGCTATTGTTCCTGTTATTATTTAATTTTCTATAGAACAAAGCAAAGATACTTCTTTCGAGAATTTTCCAACGACTTTGGATGTAGGTAGGGTAGATACCCTAAAGCTCTAGCGACACAATTATCGATTGCAGAAGTTCAAAAATACTGTGATGAAATTCACACGAAAATTCGTAACGGATACAACGACACAGACTGAAATCGGCAATGAACGAAAATTTGTGTTGGAAATTGTGTTAAAACTTTCCGGATCGTAACATGCTTTTTCAGCCGGTTTTCACTTGAACGCTCATTTTCAGCAATGACTGGAAATTAAAAACTCCAAAAATGTCTGTTGTTGACTGAACAAAAAAACTACCAAAAAAACACTGTCAAATCAAAAAATTTGTAAATGTAATTATCGGGAAAAACTGGGATTCATTTTAATCCCTACTTCTTTAGTTGTGGCTTTGTAATTTTTATCTCGATTCTCACAGATTTTACAACAATTCCAACAGTGTGGATTATTATTGTTATTTTTGAAATCTCCGAATCGTAAAACACCATGACAACTAAAGCTGTGAAGAATTCTATATAGACGTATAGCAGATTTAACGTTTCATACACTCACGCCTAGCTGAATTTTAGCATTTTTGAATCTTCTACAGAATAGAATGAAACAAAGATACGTCAAAATCATTGAGGAACGAGAGTCTATTTTAAAACATCGTCAGATAGACAGTAATATGGTCGAGAAAAAATTATTCGAGTAATTTTCAATAACGAAAATGGAACAATTATAACATTTTCCGTCTAATACGTTTTTCTGAGCGAATTTTTATTTAATTCAGCACCCCCACAAAAAAAAGATGACAAGAAAGCTGATAACAATAAAAAAGAGCACAGATGAGCGAAAAGAAATTGGAACTTATAAGACATCGTAAAACGAATTAATTAATTTCAGATAACGAACGGTTCAAGTGTTCATTATAAATTTAAATAAAGTTAATTATATCGATAAATCCGGATACATTTTTTTAAATTTATATACAATTAAAAAATGATAATAAAGGAGACTCTACAGATCGAGTATTTCATTGAAAAATATTACACATTCATTTAAGTTAATCTTCTAAATATTTACCGTGCAAACATTCACAATGTTCTATTTATTCTACGTAGGTGTTTGTTCGGTAAATAAACGAATTATAACATAATACGTAATAATCAACGTTAAATTTCATAGTCTATTTAATAATTAGACAAATGAGTCGTTCGAAAGATGGAAAAACATTATAAAACTCTGTGTAGTACAGTTAAATTACAATCCTCCAATAATTGACAAAGTAACGTCGCAACAATTTCGTTTTCATATTTCATTTTAATAAAACTGTTCCGCCTTTAGCTCCATCCTTAAAAAAAAATAAAAGGAATATAAATTCACTGAACGATTCTGTTACAATTCAAATTCTGCTCGTTGCTTATTTCTCCTTAATGATTATTCTTGAAATACAGGTAATCGTATGGAATACTTCTAGAAACTCCATCAATGTATTCAAAGTTTAATAATTCAAAGATGACGAAACTTTCTAAACATGTATGGATCTGTTAGTAAAGTTTCTCTATGTGACTTCACCAATCTACACATGTAACCCCAAAAAATCTCTCCCTTAGTAGTTAATGATAGTCATCATGTTATCACTTATATTTACATCAGTGTAACAGTGTAATGTGTGTTGTAGCGAATATTCGGGTGCAAGGAAACAGAATTATCACCCTCTAATAAAATTAAGAAAAAATGAGACCACAGAGATATTATATACGAGAATACTTGGATTACTGTAACGGAAGATAAAGGATGATTGCAGCATTTAAGGAGGTCCAAATAGAGATAATTCTATTTAATTAACACACAAGGCTTATATACGATGTTCATAGTGAGTACAAAATCGCTTATTATCATGAAATTTGGCTATGGCTTCAGATCATATCCAGAAATTTAATTTACTTCCGTCTCAGCGATGCAGCATTTATGCCACCAACAAAAAGAAGCTTTTATTCCAACCAATCAATGTGTACAATACTAAAGAGAGAGAATATTTGAGAATGAATTTTGAATTTCAATTAATAGCTTATGGTTAGGAATAAATCGAACTTTGCCACTTACAAAAACCATAGTGTCATTATTGAAAAACAATAATTTTCTTTCGTATACAAATTAAGCTGGAGAAAATTTAATTTGAAGTATGAAGAAAGTATGGCAGCTGTTTATATTCACGTATGCAAAGAAGTAGTCTGGCGGTTTGGTAGATTAAAAATTTACATACTACCGTGTTTTTTTCCCTTTTGCAATGGCTTTACACATTTCGTTCCTTTATAAATTTACCAACACAAGGTTGTAAGCATTAAAAATGTAAACGAACACATTTAGGGGATTGACGTGTTCAACGAAATGTCGAAAAAATTGAACTACTGTTACCTCTCTATTAAAAATGTATCAAATAGTAATAATAAAAATTATGCTTCAATACCTGGACTTCTATTTCGGTCTAAATACTTTAATATTAATAATTGATGGCCTTCCTTCCTTTGCTGATTTAAACACGCATATAATGTAGACTAGTTTATTGATAATTAAAACGTCTCGGCATCAAAGTCATAAGCTTGTAATTCTCGAAATTGGTTCGTAATAGGAGCAGACAAGAAATTAATTTTAGAGACAAAGATACGTTAGACTTATTATTGTTGAAAACAAATACATTTCTAGAACAACAAAGTTGAAATTTTATAAAAAATACATGTGTAGCCTTGGTTAAATAAGAAGATTTTTTAACATTTAATTACTGTAAAATTACGAGGTTGACATTATATAATAACGCAACTTATTTCTAAGGCAATATTTTTAGAATTTCATGAACCATGGAAATTCCACGCCTTGATTCCGGTTCCAAAAGAAATACGTTCGCTATCAAGGACCGGATTTACGTTTACTATAAAAATTAACACTAGTCAATTAATTAATTTCCATAACTTCAAACTGTACTATTGACAAAAGAGATTTTTTACCAAGTAGAAATTTCTTGTACACTAAAATAGCGGAAGCTTTTACGTCGAACACTATCAGTATTGAACATATCTTCACTTATAGATAATAGAGTTAACATATTGTAGAAACTTTAGTGCTATTCCTCCATGTATAGTCGGTATTTTCTAGTTGGTTGGTTGATCTTTTATAAATCACTTAATAGGATTATTTTCGAATTTTAGTAAACACTATAATTACAATCCCACTTATCCAGATTGTGGGGAAAACATCACCTAAGAGACTAAAGTGAACCCAATCGAAAAAACTACATGATATAAGACTCTAAAGCAGATAGAAATTGTGTTTGTCTAGTTATCTTTGTTAGCTTTTCAGATAAAATTCTACATAGATTCGAACATAAAAGCTACGATTTCCACTTTTATATCCACTTATATTATGATTGATCTTAAATAAAATGCACGCCTTTGATTAAATCAACTATATTCTACACGTACATTAATCAATTTATTAAATCCGAGACGTCTCCTTAATTATCACTGTTTCTATTTGAACATTGAACGAATGTGACGAAGTTGGCACGCAAATGAACGTTATTCTGTTGTGAATCGTACTGCAATTTGATCAATTTCTTGTGAAATACACTGGGGTGCACATAAAGGGGACCACTTTAAGTGTGGTTGTGTAAAACCGGCTTTTGGGAACGGTCGTAACAAATACATATAACAGAACTTTCACAGGTTGGGATTTGGGAAAAAGCTATTCAATCAAATGTAAGGATTAGGGTTATTGGGGCCATTTTTGGTATTTACTGAATAAAGGAATACTTTCTACAAATTTGGCATGGTGGAAACTCGTTCTAAAACGAACAGAAAAACGTGATATTTCTCGTTCAAGAGTCAGTTTCTTTTGTGTGCTCCCTATTGTACATGCACCTGTGACGTCGTATTAACAATATATTTTTAAAATTACTTATTTTCTATTATTGTGAAGGATAAGTACAGCAAGTCGTTAAAGTTTCTTTAATTGCTCACAACAATTGAGTTTTATTTGAAACTTTCAAAGAGAAATAATGATGGAACATTTGAAATTTTAACGGAAGTTGATGCTTTTAAACGACACGAACATTGACAGCTCCATACAGTCCGTTTTTATTGATTTCTGCAAATAATTAAGGTTATTAAACAAAAATTTACAATTTTCTTTAATGGATGGTTTCAATTATTGAACTCTATAAATACCATATCATGCAATATCGTTGATTTGATGTCCGAGCAAGACAACGTTATGCATTGAAAATTATTTAGAATGTTTAATAACGTAGGATTTTTTTTTAAAAAAAAGTAGTTTCATTCCATATTTCTGTATAGTTCTAGGGAAAATTTCTTCTAGACGTTGTTACATTGTATTGATTTCTTCGTTCTACATTCAAATTGTACACAATCAAATTCAAACATATTTGAATGAATGAAGCGAGAGAAAATTAAACATTTTCTTATAAAGAACAATCTGTCTGTCATTGAATAATTGTGTTTTATATTAAGCGAAGAGGCCCCAACTTGGGTGTATTCTATTAACAACACTGGTTTCTTATCATTAAATTAGACAACTTGAATAATATAATCAAAATTCATATTTAGATTTCAATTTTACCAACAATTCTCGCTATTTATTTTGACGCATTTTACTTTTCTACTTTTAAGAAAATCCAACTGTATTTCGTGTTTTAATTAAAATTAATTACAGACTATTTTCAACATCCAGGTAGAGAATATTACTGACGTTGCTAATGCAAAAAGTGTATATACCATCTGCCTTTCTGTGATATTTTCAACTTGTGTTACTCTACAAAATGAATTTCGTCATTTGATCAAAAAACAGTACAAACAGCACGGAATTGTAATAATTATCGACTATTGTCAGAATCTCTTCAAGGGGTGAAAATAAAATACTTTGATGGTTGATTTTCAACTGTCAGTGTAGCAACCAATCAATTCAGCTTCTATTTTTAGCGATAATCTTGCATGTTGCTACAATGGCCGATATTTGAGATGGAAAAACTTGCTCGATTGAGAAGTAAATCCATTATAGTGCAAAATTACTACTTTTTACTCGAGAAATATGTAAAAACTACGGCAGTGGAAATTTAATGAAAATATTGTTCGTAAATTAAATATGAAGAGTATTACATTGCAAACAGGGAGTGGAATTATGTAAACATCCAACTTTATTTATTTATACTAACATAAGGTGAATTCAGTTAAACTTCATGCAGGTACACGAAAAACTTGGAAATTATAACAAATATCCATATCATATAGTTTTAATAAAAATTTGTATATAAATCTATAACTTTAGTTTATAAAGCAATATCTTTTACGTTAATCTAGACTGGTTTTGTTATTTACATAAGAAAGATCAAACAATAGAAACGACAGAAGCTCGGTCAAGTTACTCAAATTGCTAACAAACTCACGTATAAAATTAAGTTGTTTAATATTAAATGGGTTAATGGGTCGCCGAAAATTGATATCGACATAGTGACTAATTAGCTTGTTCCTTTGACCATAAAATATGAATGTTTTAAACTCATACACCTACAACTTTTCTATTTGAGCAATACCAGAGAATATATACAGATCCGTATCAATCTGTAACGATTGTTTGATAAATTTCAAATTCTTATTGAGCAACAAAGGCAAACCTAAAGTGATATTTGTAGACACAAAAGGCTATAATTCTTTCTTCTGACGTGGGTGTACGTATAGGCGTCGTCAAACAATCGTTGAAGTAAGAATTATTATCATTTCATGTTGATTTGACGGGGGTTATTTTATAAGAACAGATGAAATACCGAATGTCTACTGGTAACAAAACCAACATCTGGGAGAAAGGTTGAAGATAAACTGCTGACAGGTAGTTAGCAAATGGATTTGTTAAATATTTTCTTAGTAGAAATAAATTTTTGTTTGTTTAGAGTATTGACAATAAAACATGATTACAAAGATACCTACGTAGTATTGTGAAAAATTATAACTCTAACATTTTTAGCTTTTCTTCAGATATAAATAGATACTAAAGATGAATCGCTGATTTCTACTCAACTAAAGTGTACACTGATAACTCAGGTATAGTTCTGCAAAAGTTTAATCATTTTTGACATGAACAGGGGAAGTAAATTTCAATTTAAACTTTACTATAGAGTGTGTTAAGTTATTAAATGTACAAGCTTGTAGTGGATATTTTTTATTTTATTTTTTTAAAAACAACCATTTTCAGTCATAATAAATTGAACTTTGGGACACTCTAACCAG
This sequence comes from Mylabris sibirica, assembly GCA_039776855.1. NCBI lineage: Eukaryota > Metazoa > Arthropoda > Insecta > Coleoptera > Meloidae > Mylabris > Mylabris sibirica. The sequence goes on from CM077843.1 coordinate 4,252,520, forward strand.
ACATGGGAAAAACAAAAAAGTATGCAATAGAAATTATAAATTTTCAAATACATTAACAGTTATTTCTAAAGAAACCATCCGAAATGCTTCGATGTTTTCATTTAATTTGTAATATGAATCATGCCCGGAGATCGTTACTTATAAAACTGGATATAAATATTGTATGCAAAAATCTATAGGGAGAAGTTAAGCTTCTGCAGATTCGTGCAGAAATCAGCATTACCTACCCGCATTGTCTGCCTTAAACTTAAATAGTATGAATCACAAAACGAACAATCCTTGGGATAATATAGGCTACTTAATACGTAAAAATAGCCGAAATCGGGACTACTTAGTAGAGGTGGTTTAATTGTGAGGACGAACCAAATTCCTCAAGAATTTATGCTATTTTTGACCACGTTATTTTGTATAATTAATTCTTATGCAAATGTATTCTTCGGATAAGAATGTGAAACAGAAGTATACCATGAAATTGTTTTCAATTAATGAATATTTGATGATGCCTTACACTCGGAATGCTTACCAAATAAAGTATTCAACAGTAGAGGACAAAATAAATATAATAAGTATAAAATGGATGGAAGAAAAAACATTTATTCAAGTTGTTGGATCTGTCTCTTCACTGTAGTGGAATCCAAAAATAGAAAGATTTCAATTTTGTAGTACCTAACATTAATGAAATGTAAGTTCTCGTGGTGGCTTCTCTACTAATATTTCAAGTGAACATTGTATAAATAGAATTTTATTCAAGTAAATATTTAGATTTTCATTAAACGTTAATAATAGATGAAATTTAGAACACTATTCCATTGACGTTTTACTTGTATATCACTAGAGATTCTACACAATAAATAAAAACGGTTGGTAATAAATTAGTAATAATTTTACCTAAAATTTAAACGTAACAATAGATCAATTTTCGTTACCTCTTGACTTGAATATAAAATTGCAAACTTTTGCTGAGTTCATTTACGCAAACTTTAAACGAAGGACACAGAGATTTTATAATTTTATCTTTAAACACAAAAAAATCATGCAACACTGTAGATCAGCGTTTCCCAACCTTTTTACTCCAATAAAACCCTTGTGACAATGTCCAAGTTCTAGGAAACCCCAGCGCCCAACAACAATATTTTGGGAACAAAACAAAAAATTAATATTATATCAGTCGTTTTGTGTATTGGCCTAATTCTTGTCGGGTCTTCTACAATGTTTCGCGGAACCCTAGTTGGGAAACGCTGCTATAGATGATCATTAATTTATTGCAAGTAGAGAACAACAAAAATATGTGACATGCAACATGAGTGTGACAGTAATTGGTTGTTTACTATGGAGTTTAAATCATAAAAATGAGGCTTTTTTCGTTCCATAATATAAAAGAATCAATAATTCAACAACATTTCAGCAATGCTATTGTTAATTATTTTATTAATATCAATCATTAAAAACGATTTATTTAAAACAGTTGGATTAAAATAGATTAGTACAATAAAGCTGTCAATTTTCAATAAATATTTATAGTAATCTGGGAAAAAAATTACAGCAAATAATTGGCAATATTTGAGTTAGTGTAGCGTAATTATTAATCCTTTGAAATTATTCACATTTATATCGTAAATTATTATTTTGAATTTGTTTGATCTTTGCTAACAACAACGCAATATGATCGAAGTACAGAATTATCAACTAAAATTTTGTAATAGTCATACGGTTTTGCGTGTAGGTGATGACAAATATTGGAATATAGCCAGTTTTTCCAAAAACATCCACAAATAGGTTTTAATTAATTTCCAGATTTATAAATATTATTTTAGAATTAGTAAATTATCATTGAAGAACTAGACTTTTAAATAAACACATACATAAACAAATACAATACAAGTTGGTCAATACAAAACACGATTCCCACCAGAAAAAAAAATTCATCCCAAGAACATTATTTTAAATTGCACAATAAAACCGCAAAAGTCTAACGAAGAGAATTTCCAACGCTGTCATATAAACTGTCACTTGAATTCGTTCATTTGGGCGATTTTAACGCAAAAGTACGGTCAAAATACCTAATGACGACAATAAAATATTAAATAATCTGACTATAATTGTTGAACTTGATGTTGAAATTCGTAGACTTGTCGCTAAATGCCTAAAAGTTTGTGCTAGTGATAAAACCCGTTTACGCACTCAAACCATTTGCACAAATTGGCATGCACAAGCCAGGTTGTGCGAAATGAACTGAATAAAATTTTGCCGTTCAGGAATTGTGAAAATTATAGTTTCATATATTAAAAAAGGAAAGATTATGGCCAAAAAAATTATTCTTGTAAGGGCTGCGATGAAATTGAAGGGTAAAAAGCATTGCGGTCACTATGTATTGTCTACTTTTTATTTTCCATAAGCATGAAAACGATTTGTATGTTTGAATAAATTCAGACAGAAATTCTTTCGCGTTCGACATTTTGATCCACACAATAACAAGAATTGAATAACAACCTGTAAATAAAAGAACTGATAAGACGTTAAAGCCAATACAAAAACCTCAAGACGATTTTCTTTCAGGACAGATTTTAGACAAGCGAATTTTTTTGGCTTGCGCAAACTTCAAGACAGCGTTCACACGTACCAATTTATTTGTGCAAACTGGCTTGCGCAAGCCAGTTTGTGAAAATGTCTTGAAAGTGTAAGCGGGCTTTAAGTTATCTTTCGCTATAGATCTATTTTCAGTTCGTTTCAGTTAACATAACTTGTTTCGCATTTAATCAACCTTAAAAATCCCTCCGAATACTGAATTTGGTTGAGATTATAATACTCCTTCCCGAAAAGAGTAAAAGAATAATTTCACCTGTTGCAAAATTCGAAGCTTGACAATTATGTAAAGAATTTTTAATATTAGAGAACAGTCAAAGTTTCTTTAAATTTTTGAAATGCTGGAATAAGGATTTGCCGCGTACGAGATACCTTTCTTTATTGCACAATCTTCACCATTGAAGTTCCCTGCTGTACTGATTACGGCAATAGGAACAGAGGCATATTATAGTTTATTGTTACGAACAATTTGAAGTTTCCTTTGTGAAACTTGCTTGGAAAAAGAGCCTTCCTTTGAACTGGCAAAATTCAAATTTAATAGTTTGAAATGTCTATTTCATGTAGAATCAACTATAACCTGGGATTTTTTAAAAGCTAGAAATTAAAAATTAACGAATAGGTACTTGAAATAATAAGAGAAGAATGTTTTCTTTGACAGTGTAGATATCTTATAAGGCTTTTGATATAATTGTTTCGCTATCCATTTAAAGTATGAAAATCATATAACAATTTTAGATGAAAATTCTTAATTATTTGGCTATTACGAGGGTAAATTTGTCGCCAAATTCCTAAAAAAGTCAACAATTCAATTAAGTTAAAATACAAAGTAAACGTAATTGAAGAAGATTCTGCCGAATTAGGAGTTAGATGTTTATCAGCAAAAACTACATACAACATGTCATACTTTTTTTTAAACAGTTATAAATTTTAATTAAACATTCTTAAAAAACGAGTGAAACCAAATTGTGTTGTTTGTATAAGTATTAAGGGTATTGGTGAATACGATCTTGATGTCATACAATTACTTAGATATTCCATAAGCGAAATCTTAAGTCACTTTATTTGTAAACGGTAAGAGGTATTAAGCTGGAAAAAACCTCAATCGATCATAAATTTTATTCTTCTTTAGGAGACGTTCGACTTTGATGGAAGTTATGATATTTTCCAAATATCTGAAAATATCATAACTTTTCTCTTAACAAAGTAGTTTTAAGTGAGGCCACACAGCTTCTTGTATAGTGAAAATAAGTTAATCATATTTGCATGAATAAATAGAGAAAAGTCAACTGCATTGAGGGAAGTGCTTCAAATTTCAATTTTCTTTTTCATTTCTGAGAATATTAAATTTAAAGTAGTCTATTTTTTCGAAATTTTAGTTAGTTATTATTCTAATTGGTCTACTTCATGGGTGGAACAGCTGATGAAGACTGATTTTGTTTGTAATGAATTGATAATACCCTTAACGTCAGATCGTGGATATTTTGACTTACAATGAATGAGAGAATGATGCGAAAATCAAAAAAAAAATTTCAAAACTTATACACGTTTCCGGCAATTATTTTATTATTTTTATACAATCATTAACATAAAACGAAAACATCAAAAAAGCGTCAAACAAGAATTCGTGACTTTGCAAACGTAAAAATTTCTAACTACTTTTTTAATATCTACTTTCCTTACAACATCTAATTAAATTTTTATAAACATTCTTTATAAGTACAGACAAAGAAGTTTAAAAGAAACATCTCTATTGATATTGGATTTAAATTTTTAATTTGGTAAATTCCGGAAAATCTCGACAACTGATTGTCTCAAATACAAAGAAAATTTAATACAACTAGATAGAGTAAGAAGTGGAAAAATCGCAAAAATGTAGACAATTTCTTTAATGTAAGTGTAAAAGATTTTTACACAAAAGTTCGATAAATTACTCTCTGTAAACGTATAATGTTGAAAGAATCCAATTTTCAGATGGAATAAAGAGAAACACATATTTTATTCGGTATCTCTGCCGTGAAACATTATTTAATCGCAAATTTTACCTTTGTGTATTATTGTTTCTGTTGATAGAAAAATTTACAATTTAATGCCGATTATCACTAAAACAACCAATAACAAACAAATTCTCTGATTGACTGTAAATAATTCAAAATACAATTTGTAAAAAATAAAGTACAGTGAAGCAATAATAATATCTTCGTATATTCAACAGAATAGAATTGAATAGAATAGAAAAAGTGCCAGATAGAAAGCCCCGATAGGGAACTTCAATAAAGGGTATAGAAAATTCTATTGAAACCATAATAACGTACACTATCAGTGAAATGACAGAGGAGCCATTTTTTTTGTCAAAATTGTTGATTAAAATTGTAAATATAAACTTGTCACAATAGAAACTGTATAACGTTATATCCAATTCTATACGAAATGACAACATATATGAAAGCAATAAAAGCTCGCCCGCTGATCTTCACCCATAACTACCCACCATGAAAGATAATCGGTATCTAACCTATGTTATTTAAAAATGGAAAGCTCTTATAACAAACGATTCTATTGAAGGAATTGAAATGCCCTAATCCATAACCTCCTTGGCGGTGAACTTGGAAAGAGATAGAATATAATCTAAAGGAATAACTCAATCGTTTTAACGCAAACAGTATGGGAGTTGATAATAAACAGATATTGAAACGGTCATTTACATGGAGAGGCGAACGATTGTGACTTTTCAATGTTTGACGCCCAATTTATTTGGATTTTTCCGAGGTTACAAGATGAAATGAACAAATGCAAAAGGGTTTTTAATTTTGCTTAAATGTTCTACAAATAGATACACAAAATATCATCGGTATCACTTGTTAACTAATATGAAACAGCCGCTAATAACGAAACACCCTGTATATAACGTTCAAATATTCACCCCTAAATCGTTTACGTCAATGAAATATTAAAAATTACACAAGGTTGTAGTATTGAATCATATTGATGCGATCCATATTCACTGTGCCGAAAAGTTTAAGTTCTAATAATAAATGAAGCATTCAAGTATTGATTTAGATATTAATGTGTAAATTTTATCGTAAAGTTGGAATCTTTTTGTTTTAATTTTTGAAAATTCCAATCGACCGATCAACAACAATTAAAATTCATTACCTTCCAACTTTATTGATCTTTATCTCACTCGATTAATGAGGTATTTAATTTTGAGATTAATTTAAAAATATAAAATTAAATTGTTATTATAGAGATATTACTGACAAAAAAATGTTAGTAGCAGGTGGATAAAATCATAGATATCAAATCTCAAGCCCCTACAGCAATTTGTTTTGTTGTTTCGCCAGTTGACATATTTGAGAAATTTATTCCGGTAGAACATCTTTCTTCCGTCGATGAATACGGAATATTCTACACTAGTCAACGGCTTAAAATCCATTTGGCTATATCAAAATAAAATGCGTCCGCTTTCATTTGATGCCTAAGGTTGAATGCTCAGATTTCTGTAAATGATTGCGTTATACGTTATTTTACCTTATTGTATCATAATAATTGCGTGCACCCACCTACAAGCTTCTCAAAAGGTCAAAATTGTATAACCATACAAATCTTATTGAATTTTCTAAGTTGATGGAAAAAACGGTAAATTCATGAGACGTTTTCACGCACATCAAAAAGCCATGAGAGAGTGAAAATAATTTCTACAACCTTAAATTAATTTCAGGGAAAAATTGTATAAATATTTATTTAACATTGGCCGTTTTTCCTGTATAAAATTAACAAAATTCTGTTGTATAGGTGGAATTAATTAGTTTTTTGTCCCAACGGTCGAAATAGGTGACTAATGAAAAGTAAATAATAAATTTTTACTAATATCATCATTGGGATTTCTTTGATATTCATACCCGTTTGGGGCTCTATGTAAGCGCCATTAGCTTAATTAATATTCGCTCTAATAAAATTGCATTCAAATTACCAGTCTATTTCAATTTAATTTCACATTATCAAACCAATTTAGGTATGATATTATTTCTATCATGTAAAAAATCGTGTTTTTTTTATTTTAAATGACGTCCACCTCAACATGCCAAATTGTTGTAATAAGTTAAAATAAAAATAGTATCAAAATTGAAATTTTTATATGATTCTGGCACAAAAAAATCCAGTAAATTATTTTAATATACCATAACTTTTAATCATTCACGTGTGTATATAGTTTTTTGGATATTTATTTTTAACGAAAAGCAACAATTGACGTAGCTATTGGAGAAATTTTCAAGTACTCCCACAGATAAATCTATCTACATTTAATACAATTCCCCTCGTGCATTCTTTTCAGATATTCAAAACGTACCTTACGTCACATCTAAAAAACACTGTAAGAAAATCTAAACATTCGATTGAAACTATTTTTGAATCTGTGTGTCAATTGTAAGATCTTCACACATGTATTTATGCGACTGAACAATTTCAAATTTTGATAACTCTGCAGATATTGAACGTTGTTTTTATAAATTCAGAACATCTACTGTATCGAATTGAATTTTACATACGTACTTTGTAACACAAACCCAAAACCAAATTTTAAACAAATTTTGATTCCTGCCACGACTATTATACAACTGATGTGGTAGGCCGAAATATAATAGAATCTAAGCAAATTCTTCGGTGTATTCACGATAAAAGGGGTGGAAATAATTACAATAACAATGAAAACAATATAAATTAAAATTCATTCGAGTTTATGAAACCATTCGGAAATATTTGGAGCGTTGGAATTATTAAAATGAGACACTAATAGAGAATAATATTTGACGCTATCTTATTTTATCAATGTGCATCTTTGCTAATTGATTTGTATTGTGGAGCATGTGCGAAATATATTGGTGTCAAACTATAATCGCCTTATTTTACCGTTTATATACTGTGCTAACATAAATTAACGATTAAATTTCACATTTGAAACCAAACATTGAACGGCTTGTTTATTATAACAAACGGATTGTGATCAATTTTAATTAATATGAATATGATAACGCAACAAAATTTAACGCGTTCAAAGCTAGCGAATAGTGTTATGTTTCATTTGGGTAAAAACTTGTCGATTTCAAACAGATATTCTGCCTTTTTGTATGGAAGAAATGCTTACCGAACATTAGCTAGTGTATGTCGACGATTCCGTAAATACCGATTATGGTACTTCTGCAGCTCTCCAATTGATCCTTGTTCGGCTTGCATTTTGGTAATACTTTGTGCTCCTGATGATGCTTCACTTGAAGTAGTACTTGTTACCGATCGGGTGCGTTGTCCTTTTCTAGATGTTTTTATTGATAATGTTGGTGATGGTGATTGAACGTTTCTACGTTTCTTATAACTAAACCTTGTTATATTTATTGGTTTCAAATCACTTGGCTCCTCGTCTGGCCAATTACCATCAATTGGTAAATCTTCTTCTTCGGCAATATCTTGTAAATGCGGTGATGGTTGTTTTGATAGTATTGGACTATCTAATTGTTGTACTGGCGGGGTAGGGGGAGCCGCCTTGCCTTCGGCTGGGCCGCACCAAGGCAAGCAGCACTTCCAAACCCCGACCAGCGTGACGACGGATTGCTCACCCCTTCAGCCAAATAACATTTCACATCACCTGTTGCCAGTGTTGACGGGATCCAAAGAATGGGTGCGATTAAAAAAATGTATATACCCAGATAATATCCCTACTAGTAAATAGGGAATTGAGTGACGAAAGCTATCCTAAGATTTATATTCAAGAAGACAGTACTGTGGCCACTACTATATTGATTATCATTTATTGATTGTCGAATGTGTGCATACTAACGCTTGTTGTTTTTATGACGCTTTGATAAGTTGATAGCAGCATAACTCTTCTGTGAGGGGGTCATGCCTGGGGAACTAACACAATACTAACACCACCACCACCACTGCCACTGGATTCAACCACGTGTACCATCAAAATTCTTAACGCGTACTAAAATAAAACAATATTTTTCTCTGTGGAACTTGAATAATTTATTGTGTTTTTTTTTGCCTTCCCAACAGTAATTGTATTGTTACATCGATTTGATTGACGAACACAATAGACAAGGTCGTACTAGTCAAATAGCTCAATCACCGTTATTTATACTTATAAAGCGTATTTCCGCACGTCTCTTTCATTAAAAACATCACTCTTAATTACAACAATCTATTCTAGAACCGATCAACTTCATCTTATTTTATAATACATCTATTTTGAAATAACGTTACCGGAAAATTCACCGGATTTTTTCTAGGTTAGGTATCAAACATATTTCCCTCCAGTAGCACTATATACATTAACAAAGATATCGACGGGAAATAAATAAAAAAGAACAAATAAAAACAACAATTTATCAAATATTAATTGAATATATCAAGCGATCACATTATTTTATATTAAATAAATCACGGTATCGAATCGAAATCAATCTAAATTTAGCGGCGAACTTAATGTGGAGTATGTGAACAGTGTTTTGAGGGTATATGCCGCACGTCGTGTCGTACAGCTGGACTAGTACAAAACGACGCCACCAGTAGCGCTATACCTCCATCGTCTATGGCGTCGGTTCGTGTCGTCGTAAAAGGGATGTTTACCAGCTTTGGGTTATATTCAGGTAATCTCAAAGCACGACATCAGTGATCACAATCGCCCAAAAACTAAAGTCAATACACTCCAAATGCGATAATAAAGATAATGTATGTAATTTTATTAGATTGCAATTAATTAATTAAATTATACAAAGAAATAACAATGCATTACATAGATATATTAAGATCAATAATGAACAATGCCTGTTGAGTGATTATTATCGTTTCTATAGTTTATAATAAAAATCGATATCATCCCCTGCTTGACATAACGTTCGGCTTTCAGCTTGTCGATCAAACCATGAGAACATTGCAATGATTTATGCTGCTTTCAATGTTTACTAATTCGAGTCTCTTTTGCATCGAAATACATCTGCAGATAGTCTCTTATAAAATGTAAATTTAGATCAAACACAAAACTCTGGTCTAGTATTCACCAAGGGAAATCATTTCACAAATGCTGTCTGGAATTTTAATAAGCTTTCATTTGAGTAAAAGACGGATATAATGTTTGATTAGTTTTGTCCAAGTCAAATATTACAATTAAATATATTTACAAGAAGAAGACGAGAGACAAAGACAAAGATCATTCTTTCTAACTTCAATACTTTAAACAGAAGACAATAGCCAAATTAGAGTTCTAAAGATGGATATAATTCCTTAATCAATGTAAAATATTCATATAACTGCAAAAACCCAACAAATCATCGATTATCTTCGCTGGATTAGAAGGAAAATAAAAAGAAATCACCTCCTATTTGGATTAAAGTGTCAAGTTTGTACAAAAGTCAAAGAAAAAGTAAATTATTTATTGATCCTAATAAATCAGCGTAATTTCGAGAAAATTTTTACACAGTAGCAAAAATATAAAGCCCAAAGAAAAGAAAATATTACAAAATACTCGATATATGTATATCTGAATCAAATAAATGATCAAACTGAAGTAAAAAGAAACTTTTACTTTTAGACTAACGTCACATAAAGTTAAGAGTCATTTAAAGTCTCAGTAAAGCATTATAATAATTTTATAATCTGCCACATGATGGTCTCAAAAGTATACCAAATGCCTCAAGCGCTATACGATACGTAATAAAATTTGTAGCAGGTATAGTGCATCAAATTCCCTAGCGTACTGATCGAGGCAGCAAATCTTTAGCTTTATCGCAAAACATGAAAAACGCCCAGTCCTTCGCCTCCCTATGTAGGCCATTGTTTTCCACATGTGTTTCATATCAACTCTTGCACAGTTTATGTAACAAATCTTCAATGTTTACTTAATTTAAGAAATGCGTGACTTGGCAAAAGGATATTGATGAAAATTGCACCTTTAAGAAATCTGTGGTAAATATTAAGGATTTCTAAACAAACACAATTTTCTAGTTTTCTTTTTACTATGTCTATGAGAAAATTAGTAAATGTCACGTAGAAACTATTTGTTTCAAGTATCGGGTGTTATTTTTATCAAATTAAAAATTGAGAAATTATTGTGGAGGTGAATGACTAGTTTTTTCCAGTTTTTACAATACCGATCACTAAAATATTATTTAAAAGGTAGTACCCCAACTAATATAAAACACCATAAGAACTATCCAGAGTAACGTGACGGAGGCGACAATTATTATAAAGTCTGATAATGAGAACCTTTCATCCTGATGAATATAAATGGATGCAGAAGACGTATAATCTCATTCAAAAGTTGCATGTCTCGAAGTCCACCGAAGTTCATAGCAAAGTTTTCGTTTCTTATTGTAATATTTGGTATTCTAGGACTTGAACTCGAATAACTCCAACTTTATAATCGTTTACAAATTGCATTCAATTATAAATATTTCTACAGTAAACACAATTTCGTCTTCTGGTAGTGAGAATAGGAAAATTAGACCTGTAGGCGGTTTGAGAAAGATTCACCCTATTCTTTATGCCGTGCATGCTAAGCTTATGTTTGCTTTTCTTGTCATAATTGTGTTGCTGTAATCTTTCAGTAAGATCAGATGTTAAGCTCTACTTTGTAATTTTATACTTTTATAAAATAATAATTTGAATTGTAACTGAATTCAAGTTATACAGAGTTTATTATAATAATTATACGTTAAATTTGAAAAACGTATACGTTCTTGATGAGAAATCAGCATAAAAATTATTCATTTTTCACGTATGGTTCTATGTGTTCTTCTTTCGAGAAGATAAATTTATGGAAATTGTTAATATTGATAGTGTTTCCAAGTTATAAACGACATTACAGATGTATCTGTCTGAAAACTTGTGCAATTTATTTCGATTATGTTCAATTTACGTCAAATTGCCAACGTTGCCATAAAGAAAAAAAACATTAATCTTGATCTATCATCAATAATATATTTCTTAGCTATAACATATAACGTGTATGTTTATGAAAATGTATGTTGTATGTGTGTTTATATACATGTCAATTGGAGCTTTATAAGTAAATTAGAGAAGCGTGATGGAGAATTTAAACAAGCTCCTTGAACTAGATTCAAAAGGTAGACAAGAGCTTTCTGGATGATGTTATTATTATTATACTGGAAACTTATTTAGTAGACTAATGGAAAATATTCAATAATGAATTGGATAAAAGCTCTACTACGTTTCAATAATACTAGCAATACAACAGTAAACACATCATAGACTAGATGCAAAATCGAGTTGATTCGTGATTTTATTAGATATTTACTGTTTTATCTAAACAATTCTACTACACAATAAACCTAAAATTACATGGTTACAATTAGAGTACAACAACAATAATAATTGCTTTCTATTCTTTATTTCTGCATCAACAATTACTCTAGAAATTCTAAAAATTTCGTCAAAGTGTAAACATTGAACCAATAGAAACCTTGTTGGTTTTTGCAGCAGAATTCAATTTGTTCTGCAAATATATTCACAATTGATTTCAACATGATGATATCATCATTACAAACGTTCGTTCTTGTTAAAATAATGTATCCAATCGAATTGACTTGCTCAAATTCGCAAAATAGATAGAAGAGTTTCGTGTAAAATCGATTTGTGACAAACAGATCTTAAACTTATGTTATCTTCTACTCAACCACTTTTCCTAATGAATCCTCACACACTACTGACATCCATAAAAGAAAAAAAAAACAGAGGCATATAAGACATAAGATATTTATATGACTTCAATATCTTTATTGTACGGCAGTCTAATTCATCATTGTCGTTAAGTGAAATTTATAAAAGAAGATTTGTCAGAAATGCACATTTATTATTAATGTCCTTATTGTAATTATAGTTTCCATTACTGTTGGAATAAACTCGTATCTCTACTCTACAACACTGCATTTCAATTTATTTCTAAAGAATGATTCTATGAAATTGTATTAAAAAGTAATAAGCTTTCTTAGTGCGCCACTAAAACTCTTCAATGATTTCTAAAGTAGAACTTGAATTAATTCAAAACAAAAATATATGCAAGTTTAAAAAATAAAGAAAAAAAACACTGCAAACTGTTTTTAAAAGTAAATTTGTTACAAATGAACGACTGTCTATAAAGTGAATTCAGAATAAAGCAAACATTCATAATTTAAACAAAACGATGGGGAAATAAAGTACGATCAATTAAAAATGAATCTAAACCAATTATTTACTATGAAATTAAGATAAATTATACAAAATTATCAAAGTTGAAGAATGGGTAGGAAGCAACATGTGAAATTAAAATCAACAGAATGTAATTAATGAGTCCCCAGTTCTAATTAATAGAAACAGGAGAGAAAATGAATCATTTGTACAAACGCTTCTACTTTTCCATTGATCATAGAATAGAATAGAAACCTGCCCCACTTCTAACGGATCATCATTTTCACAAACAACTGGAATTCTTTACAATTTGAAAAATAGGCTTTCTTATTGTTACTGGAAACTTTAAGGCAATCACTCTTTCACCATACTATCGACAGCCTGGTTTCTCTTGTAATTCGACCTTATAAAACGAACAAGTTAAATGTCCCCTTGTTCTAACCCTTAATGATTATCGATTTTGCACTATCGACTATAAAACATGGATGATTTGAGGGAATAAACGAGTAAGTTCAAAGCAAACGATTTATATTACATTTAGTAAACAAATAAAAAAGCAGCTTATTACTGAAATTCATAAAAAATACAAGAAAATCAACCTTGTTTGTTTAGATGTTAATATTAACGCTCTCTTTGCTCAATTGTAACAGTAGGTGCATCTACAATTCTGTTTATATCTTGATATGTAAGATTATGTTATTACAAGAAGAAAATTAAGACTCAGGGATGCATAATAATTATTTATAGATACAAGTCTGCAAAGGTATTCCTACAGAATTGAAGAAACAGCACGAATCTGGACGAGATTGTATTTCGCAACGAGAGCGAGTACGTTAGTTAGAAGAACGAGCGAGGCTAGTTCCAAAATTAGATACGAAGTCTCGTTGCGAAACAATCATATCGAACAAGATTTTTTGCGAAAGTCCCTCTTTGATGTTTATCGTTTGTAAAGTATATGAATCCCACACCTTTGTTCCCACACTAGTATCGAAAAGTGATATCTGTCTCAACTTTTACGCATAGTTAGTTTAATATTTACACTTACTAGTAGGTAGATCGACAATTCTAGGTTTTATTTTTGCGGCGAAGTCGATTCTTATTGCAAGCAAATTCAATGTTTAGTCTATTGCTATTTATCTAGGGACAAGTTAGAATGAAACAAATATTAATTCAAATGCCACCAAATATGTATAATTGAATAGGTTAAGGGTGTTTCGAAGAACATTTTTAACAGGTAATAAATAATTTTGAAATGATTGTTCCTCAAATCAGTTGGTTCAAATACTTTACAAGCGATAAACATCACTGGAAAAACGAACTTCAGCAGTTGGTGTTAGAAAAAATGATTAGCTGCTGCACAAGTCAACTCTAGGCTGGTTGTTTGTTGAAATGACTTTAGGTACAACTTCTAATCTACAATGAAATATAGAAAAAAGTGTCCGTTTTATTCTTTTATTTTTTCTCAAAAAGTGATTCTAAACACGAATTTGATGTACTTTTTCTACTCTGTAAATTAGCAAAAAACTGCATTGTTTTTAAACAGAACTGAAAAATGACGAGAAAGTGAAATTAACATTTTTTTTTCTACATTTTACTATTCATTTCATTATTGTATGTTTTCGAATTTTTGATAGTTCTAATCATCAACCTGTCATACAAAAAGAAAAGTTAAAAAATTAAAAGAGCTAAAAAATCAAATTTGTAAGTCCTTATTAACTTGTTAAAACATCAGTTGTTAGAACATCAGGAATTAAGGACTTCATTTGAGATATGGTATTAAAGATTTCTCAAAAACGAAATAAGATGACAAGGCTTCCTAATCTCTCTTTAAGAAAATTGCCAAACGTTGAAGAAACAAGATGTGCAAAGCTTATAAATAAAATATAAAACAATAAGGGAAATTGGAGTAATTTTAAAAAAACATCCTGGATTTAGTTAGACTTACTGATCAATTCACGTCTGTTTACAATGTAAATGAAACAGGATGCTTTTTATTGGTATTGTTAGCTAACAAATCATTTTGTGTTAATGTGCAGCCCTTGTTTATTTGTTCTTTCGGAATATACGAGTCGTTGATAACTATAACACCGTATTCGCCCAACAACTGAATTAGGTCAATTTTGTGGTATGATTTTTCATTTCAGTTTCAATTTCCACATGTTTTTTGCAAACATTAGCATAAATGACAAAACGATTATTTTCTAATTCGTTATCCGTAATTTGTGGTAGTTTTTTTACTTGGATTTATTGATTCACAATTTGGCGGACAACAAAAAATATTCGCTTACTTATGAACTTTGAATCATATCAATAGAACGAAAATCGACTATTTGAAACCGTTATAGCCAAAATTCTTACACTATCTAGCAGTCAAAGAAGCCACAAGTTATAATTCCAATCCTAGTTTCATTAGACCAAAATTCAAAATAAAGCTTAATTATCTCCAATAGTTATTAAGGTAAATATAAAACTACTAATTATATCCAATAATATACCCTTCAAAGAATCTAAAGCCATCTACCTTTTTTTATGGTGATAAATATAATAAAAATCAACAAATAAAGACAATCAAGCGAAGACACTTGAAACACAAGTTTTCTTGAAAATTTGCATTTTGTAAAAAAACATGAGACGAACACAATCTCATACACACCTACCATCAACTGTAGTAAGTACCCCAATATTTCCATCATAAAATAAATATTTTGTTACAATATTTAATTTATAGAGACGAAAAAAGATTATTTACCCTTCACAGGAGCCTTCAATTTTAAAATAGAATCAATTATCTTTATATGTATATTAGAAAGAATCGTATTACTCAGAGGGATAAAATCTTGTATACAAAATTATGTTATACTGAAGTTTTCAGAAGAATTTGTTTTATTAGTCTTTGAGTCTACAAATTTAATTATATCTGATTAACCCCAAAGGATTGAATCGCGTAATTAAAATCTTATTTTACAGCATACATTGGATAAACAAGAAAGTGTGTCATATTATTGTTTTTTTAGCATTTTATCTTCTCTAGCGTATGATTTGAATAATTAGTGGTTGGAGTTAGGTATTGTTCAGTAGAATAATGGAAAAAGACTCTTTTTGGTTAACTAAAAAAAAAACATAAAAGATTATTTGAAGCTTAATAAGTAACATGCCTTCCTTAATGCAAGATTCAAACTTTTTAACTACAATTTTACATATTTTTGATTCGATAAATAAAATTTAGTAAGACTAAGATGAAAGTTCAACAAACTTGACAACCTCCGCTTATTAATTATAACAAAGCTTACAGAGATGTTGTTTCTGTTTTAACTATAAAGTCTGCTACCTTTTGTTTAGTTTTCAAGTAAGTCCTTCATTTATTACATTGCAGAAGAGTCTTTTTATCATTGATACGATCTACAAATGATTTGATTTGTGTATTCATTGGTTTGTTGAAATACTGATAACAATGATAATAGTACAATGCTCCCGTTACCACCTGATTAAGCTGCTTTTTGAGAAAGTGATGAGATGTTATGTGGTCGTGAATGATTTCAAAAAGCTTTATCGTTAAATGAATTGATCGATATAAAGGAATGGAGAAACGAAGCGCATGTTTCCACCATCTCACTCAACAATTTCCCATCCTATCTTTTCCAGCATATTTTATACACAGTTTGACTGTTCTCTAAACTATATGCACTCAACTATTAAAATCTCACTAATATTTGTAGTTAATTTCGCAAATGTTGATAATACAATTTTATAAATTTCGAATTTTTCACCATGAGGATAATTTAAAAATTAATTGAATATTGAAGAAGTTTTAGTCAACTAATAAGTAGTGAATTCGCTTCATCTTTCAGGAAAGTCGATAAAAGAAGACATTGTCCTTGAATGATGTGATAAATCCGTGGCGTATTCTATCATTCAATGTTCATATTCTGTGAAAAGAAAATCATTCTGATACAAGATAAAGACGCACTCGATGATTTTATTATAGAAGCTAATATTAGATCAAATATTATAGAAGAAACACGTTCCTTGTAACGATTTGATACGTTAAAATCGCGATTATCAACTGAATTTTTTAAAATTCTGTCTTTTTTCAAATAACCTATCAATTCTTCATTTCAGTCTAATCAATCTCAAGATAATTTAAATATATGTAGGTACAGCTTACGAAACATCAACTAACTAGAATATGTTTTGATTTTGTTAATTCTGTTGTTGCCTGTTTTCACATTTAATTGTTGATTTTTCCTTTTTTTTATTTCAAAAACAAACAATTAATACAAACAGTTTTATTCAAATATTCGTGATTGGCTTTTTAAATTATCTTGACATCTTGACAACAATTTAACGATATTTCAATTCAATCTATTCTTATTTGTCAACTAAATAAATGACTTTCAAACAAAATACTTCTTCTTTGGCACATACATGATGGATTAGGTTTTAAGCGAAAATATTACTTTGAGTACGTAGCCTATTTTTATAATAACGCGATCTGATTTTGATCATCATTTAATAAACTTTCGTTTACTAAATTTTAAGAAGCCATTCATGTTGCCAATGATCATAAATCTTGAAACAGATAGAAAACTTAACTTTGTTGCCGTATTGTTAAAGGATTGCGTTTGCAATTTTTTATTCAGCAATATTTAAACGAAATCTTCATCATTCTATTAATCAAATATTAGAAAATTTAACAAATTAATTAAGATGCATTCGAACTATAAGATACATTTGTGATATTTCACCAATCTTCCCGACAATATTTTGCACGTTAAACAGTAAGTTTGATTTGACGAATTGGCAAATAACACGATTGTCAGCGGGAAGTCAGCCCAATTAACTAACTTTACCAAGTACATGAATACATTGGCGACATTGAAGATGTTTCAAATCATTAAATCCATCTTCTAATAAGAAGGTGTCTAGTGGATTTCGTCAAGGTTTATTAAAGACTACCAACAATCACCTCAAAATCTCATTATCAGTTATGTGGTGAGCCGAAAATGCAACCCTTTTTATCCTTTCCAAACTATTTACATTATTTGTCTCTGTTATTATTATTATCAAACCCTAACATTTTCAAATTTAACATTCCATAAAAAATTAATATTTTTTGTAAATTTCTCGATATTGTAACTTTACAAAATTTGAAAAAACTCAGTCAGACAAAGATAGTAAAAGATGTGATTATACCACAATGTGAAAGCTGGCATTTTAGATATAGGATGTAGGGTAGGCAGATAGCAGTAGTTTTATTGATCCTGTCGCCTGTTGCTCTCACCCTTCTCCAGTGTCTAAAGTGAACTAGTGCTTGACCTTCTATGCGTTCCGATATTATGTACATCTCCCAAAAAGTTTTCCCGTAAAAAGGAAACACAAAGCAAAAAGAGAAACAAACAAACAAATAAATCAAATCAAAATATTAGAAAACAAAATTACTTTTAGTTTAAATTAAACTGTAATCAATCGATCAGTAATCTTAAACTTCTATTTATTAGAAGCCTTGTTAGAATAAATTAGGTACCTACCACAAAATACATTAGCAAATTTCATTAACTCGTTTAAATATATGTATATACAACGTATTAATTGCAAAAATTTAATAGCAAAATAATTGAAACTAAATTAATGAAGTGAAATTAATCTATAATTTATTCAATAATTTACGACAAATAAGGGAAAATTAAAGAAAGCTCTAAAACAATATTTGTAACAAAAAAATTACACAATTTACAACGACCTCTCTTAATATAATGCAGAATTACACAATTTGTAAGCTATCAAAGCTTTCACACGTAGGTACATGAAGTTATCTACATAGAAACAGAGATACTACGAATGCTAGTGGTTTGTATCAGTATCAGACATAAAAGCTCATCTCTATCTACGTTATTTACTAACAGATGGCGCCATTATTAAAAAACCTCCAATCAATTTAATTAAAATTGTACTGATTCTGTTTTACAACTTCTTGCACAATACACTACAGATTTTAATGATAATCGCAAAAACCTAAAGTTTAATATTGAAAGTTTAATAGCTTTTTAAAACTCAATTTGTTAAATCTCTACAAATAAAACCGTACAGAGTAATCGAAAGACTGTAACTCATCATTTTTGTATAGGTATTCATCATTGAAAATAATTTCAAATTCGTTTACAACTGATAAATTTAATGTTATATTGAATTGGAGCTTTACAGAGATTCATTCAACGGCAGATGAAATATTGCGATAGAAAAAGGATAAGTTGAAAGATTTTTATGAATATTGGGTGAAAGAAACAATTTATAAATTTTTTATAGCAAAAAACGATGGACACATATAAAGAATTGTTTAGGCTTATGATGGAAATACTGGACAGTAAATATTCCTGGGAAACTAGATTAAAACAGGTCAATAGAAATGTTTAGAACTTTCATTCTCAGTTGAGGCTTTCACGTCACAATCTGTATTCTACTAAAGAATACTTATAAGAGTGTAAATATTTCAAAGATAAATAAAAGAAAACAAAAGCAGAACAGGTCAACAATTAAAAAAGATAAAAGGAGTTTGCGCCATTGTCTACGAGAAATTATTTAGACGAGAATAATAGACAAGAAAAAAGACGTATTTACAGCGAATAAAATGAAGAAAAATTCATTCAGACCTTCAGAAAATACCATTTCTATCTACAAGGTTTTGTATTTACTGTAAATGGGCTTATGAAAGAAGCGAAAAAATAAGAGAATCCACCCTTATCTACCTCAATATCTAGAAAGTGTATTCAACAAGTTTTGCAACACATTTCAATTATTGAATGTCGACTACTTTCACGATCCTTGTTCATCTTGTTAGAATCTTACCGATTTTGCCGTGTATCTGCTGATCATCCAACCAATTTCTTAGGATTAAAACAACTCATTACCATCAGAGGATAATTTTAATCAAGATGACGGATAAGTACAAGATAAGCAAACTTGGAGACTTACACAGGAAAAAAAAAACGAAGAAACCACAAGAATCAGATTCGTTATGGAGTGGCGAAAGGAAACAGGAATATAACGAGAATCATTAAACAACAATATCAGTGTTTAGACACCTTTTGAAGTAGTTGATAGTATGATTGGCGAAACGTCAAGTTCAGGCACAGCTACATGACAAAACTCGGAAGATGCTCACAAGACATTTCAATCTTGTTTATAAACGAACAGCATGTGATAGAGAAGCAATTAAGATCTCAAATGATACAGGTGGTTCTTATTAGCGAAATTCTCTCGTTTATATAACTTAAAGCCTTTGTAGCTTGACTAGAATCAATAAAAAATAAATCAACCAATATAATCATTAGTTTCTTAGCATGAGATTTAATAAGGTAGGAAATTAAATACGTAATCTAACACAGTTTGGCTTCTATAACGTAATTAATTATAATAAAATTTATGTGTATACAGGATGAGTCAAAAATAACGCATATTGTTCACAACTTTCTTATTTATGAGAATTTCTAAAAATGAGTCATATCACTTTCTTTTTGAACAATCTAATTGTGACTAAGGCGAAAAGGATCTAACGTTGTTCATGGTGGCGAAGTGACAACATCCCTCATTTTTTTAAATGGCATCCCCTACTTTTTATTAAATTTTCAGGTAGAATATTTGTTCTAAATTGAGATATGTAAGTATGTTAGGGAGTTACATAGGAAAATTTTTAAGAAACAAAATTCTTAAGTAAGATTTCCTATCATCACAATATGCATGTTGTATTAGCATGCCACAAGGAAAACGCAACACCTTTGACTAAGCATGACAAGTATCGATTTATTACCTACTAGATTAAGGAAGCGTACGGTAATTTGTTCACATAAATATTGACAAATATATCGGATTTAATTATCAAAAATTAAATTAGAAATTTTAATATTACTGAGGCTTTATCTGCATTACCATATATCTCAAACATGGTTCCTATTTTCCCTCTAAAACTAACAATCATTAAAGTTTTCAATTTTATTTTTAACAATTGTATATTTGACAATAATTGTGTTAAATATTTAACATACGCCTACTCAGTTCAATTATAAATCAATGCTTGAAATGCTTAGTCAAAGGTTTTGTTTTTCGTCTGCTATACTGGTCCATGGATATTATGATGTCAGAAAATCTTGCAATTTTTAAAATTTTTTATGTAACCTCATATTTTCACATGTTTGAACGAAGAAAAACATACCCTACTCGAAAATACAATAAAAAATAAAGGGTGCAGTTTGAAAAAAATGTTGATAACGGCATTTCATCGCAATGGTAACTAATAGAGCCATTTTGGCTTAATAAGAATTAAACAATTAAAAAATAAAAAGTTTCCTGTCTCGCCGATTTTCAAAAAAAAAGTTATGAAAATTAAGCGTTACTTTACTCACCCTGTATATCATTAAATATTAAATTAAACTTGTTTAGTGAAGCAAAATGTAAATTATCGAAAATTTAATTTATGACGGATAACGTCAAGTGGATAAAGTGAATTTCAATGAAATGGTTTGAATGTAAAATATTGATTATTGTAAAATGGTAATTATTTACATGAACCGTACTTCGGATGAGCAATATTGGAAAGTTTCAAAACATTTTTTTGACATCACACATCCCTAAAGCTAAGTGCACACACAGCTGCTTTAGCTGTGCAGTTTTATAGTTGCGGCTGCAAAAATTACGTATTCTGTTCACACATATCCCTAAAGTAGCGTGCAGCACGCAGGCTTTTATACTGTAAGAGTAATAAAAGGATGCGATGTATCCAGATGCAGTATTTGCAGCAACAAAAACCGATTTTTTTAGTTCAAGCATACCACTTAACACAATCTATCTCTTTTTTTTTCTTTTTATCTCCTCTTTCCTCCCAGCCACGGAACTACGCTAGAAATAGGTACTTTAGGGCACTTAACACGACCTTGCAAGTAAACCATCCGGGATCGAAACTCCCGAATTTCATGTTTTTTTTTTTTGGTTCATATATAGGTAGCTAATTCTATTCTAAGCGATGCGTATTTTGTCGTTCATGCATACTCAAGTTTAAGGGAGAAATCTTAAATTAAGGTTACTCCTGCAAAATCAGTTTCTTTTCAATTTCTCTGTAAAGGTTCAATATTTTTTTATGGATTAAAAACTAGTTGAGATAGTTTCGCTGGGGTTTTTAAAAGGTGTAAGCCGCGTTTTCATTTCTTGTTGGGGATTGAATAAAAAATCACAAAATAAAATACCAGTTCAAGAATTTTTCTGTATTTAAACTAGTTACCCTGTAAATACCTCTTAGAGATTGTACCTTTTAGGGTGAAATTTAAGAATTTGGAAATTAATCATTTGGAACTAACAATAAGCCGAAAACCGAAAAAAAAGTAATTTTGCAATAACGAAAACCGGAACCGAACCAATAATATTTTTTTTTAAATGAACCGGAACAAAAAGAATGGTTCGAAGCCCTGTTTATTATTATTCATATCATTTATTTAAATAACAAGATAGATAGCTATTAATAGTCTAATCTTCTCTCTCATCTTTTACTAATTTTAAACGAAAAACTGTACACGCAACCGCAGCAAAAGTTTCAACCGAAATTTTTTACTGCCACTGCAACACGTAAGAAATACCGTTCACACTAGGCTAATTTTAAAATTGTGCGAAACTCAAAAATATTGCAAGGACACGTGTAGCAAGCGTTACTTTAGAGGTTACAGACCAATTCATACGAAGCTTCATTATAGTTGCGCAGTTTTTTAGCAGCGCTGTGTGTGCACTTAACTTAATTTAGACAATTGAGAAAGTTACAAATCGATTTACAATCAATTCTAGATAACACCCGATTCTATTCTATTCTCAGCCTTATGAAACTAAAATCGAACAACTCATCAAAGAAGACAATTAAATAAACTAACATGAAGCGTCTAACTTTAATTATAATTACATATTTCAATAACTTGGAATGAATTAATGTCCATAAAATAAACCCTACAATTAGAGGAATGTTTCATTTTTACCTTAAATTACTTATATTATCGTCACAATTATTATTCTTTTGTTATAGTACATAGTACCAAAAATGGGAACAATTGGACGCCTGTGGAGTTCAAATAACCGACAGTCTCAGGAGATTCCGACTCTATTCATCTCTCATTTGATCCTAATTCTTTTCAGGATGTACAGTATCAATAAAGGGTAACTGATAAAAAAATAAAATTTACGGGAATTTAAGTTTAATTAATTAAATTAAAACTTTCATACGCTTACTTAATATCGTAAACAATATATTACTAAATTAATTGAAACACTCCAAATTTTTAATGATTGCACTACATTGATTGATTCATTTGGGAAATTTTGTTTGAAATTATCAACAATAGAAGAGTAGGGTGACAGAGACAATGAAGTGTAACAGATTATGATTCTATTTTCGTCACAATTCCAATTCATGTGGAAAATAAAGTGATTGTTTTAACAATGATTTAATTATTACATTCGTATATAGAGGTGATGATTTTATAAAAATCATTCGTAATAAAGGATACTACATCAATCATTTGAAAAACATTTGTCCCCTATTTTCGTTTTTTACAAAGCGAATGTGACGAATTGTCCAGATAGAAAGAGCTTTCAATTCAATCTATTCAAATTGAGAATGAACTGTCTGGTATAGAGAGAAACTCGATTATGCTTCAGGTCGATTTTTTTTTCTTTTTGATCAGACAAGTGAAATGGTGTCTAAAAAATTGGGGAACATATGAAAATCACACATATTTACCAATGGCATATAGGGTCAAACAGTGGTGTATTCTATTTATAAACTGTCGACATCCTACTAAACCAGACATTACTGAAAGCTAACAGTTGAGGGGTTTATAGATGTTATCGATTGTGTTCGGTGGAGGTTCAAGGATCTCAGAATTTTCCTTTCTTTATTGGTGACGAAATATAACACAGCCACAAATCTGATTTAAGTACGCAATAACAACGGAAATACTACATTAAATATAGGTATAGATAAATTAATTTTCATCGATTTTGATAGTTTTAACCATCATAGGAAGTATTAAAAATAAATCTGAACAATGTATTCATTTTAATTCTCCTATTGAATCCTTGTTATCCCATCTATCTCTAATAAAATTAGTATATTATTGTCTGCTCGATTACAATTGCATGTTAATTAATTATTAAAGAAAAATGGTAAAAATTCACAGTCACGTAAAGCTTGAACTTGATAACACCTACAATATTAATACACGTTTAGATTTGCAAAGCACGTTTTCTACTAAATTTACAAATCATTTCAAATGCCGTCTTTCATTGCTAACAAGATATTCATTTTATTGTTACAATGGATCCTTGGAAGGGTCAAATTACAATAAGAAAACTCAATCAACCTTTACAGTAAAGAAAAAATACTATATATCAACAAAAACTGACTCTTTTTAGAAGAAAACGAAGCACCTTAGTCATATGTAGAGTTCTTTAGGATTCTATCTTCTATTTTAATATTGACGTATTAGGTGTTATAAAAGATCGATGATTAGAAAAGCTTGCATTGTTTAGAAATAAAAGCTGTTTGATACCAACACTAAAGCTTGCTGAATTATTTAAACGAAGACCTATTAGGTGACATTTTGATTATAAAGTTAGTGAAGCGTGAAGATGAAGATCTTTTAAGCCTCGTGTGTCAGGAAACCACAAAACAACAGGGCTCATAGTCAATAACTGATATACAGGATGTCCGTTGTAAATTTTATCGATTCTGATGAAACTCCTGTTAGTTGACAGGCGATTCGAATACTTCAAGGATTTATAGGGAGGTCATTAGTGATCATTTCAGCAAAATTAGGACCTCGTAGCTCATTTGGAAGCTTGTCAAAAAATGCTCGTTTCTGACGGTGTCGAGATTTTCAAAAACTTGTTGCACGCATAAAATGATTCACAATTATGTACTCGAAAATCTTCTCAAAATAATTTGCCTTTTTTTTTAGAACGTAAAGGAGGAAAAAATATCAATGTTGGGAAGGTCTTCGAGTCATTCTAAATCGTTTTAAATGTCTAACAAGGTATTTGAAAATTACTGAATTGTCCAAAACGAGCGTATTTTGACCAAATTCTAAAAGAGCTTTGAGATTCTAATTTTGCTAGAATGTTCCACAGGGACCCCCATTAATCCTTGAAATATTATTCGTATCCGTCCGTCAACTTATAGACATCCGGTATAGTTTAGTTTGAGTGATGGCACAATGTCAATGTTTGTGAAGTAACTCAATGTATTGTGAAATGAACAAAAAGTAAATAAAATACCTGATTTAGAGAAAAAAATCAATCTTTCTTCCTGGAGTGTCTATAATTTTAAAGAGTCTTATGTTTTTCCTGTTGTCTTTTTATGCAGGAATCGATTCCCACTTATCTCTTCTTTATGTCATTTTTTTATTCCGATTTCAACCTCTCTATTTTGAAAACATACAAAGTTTCAACAAAAACCATCATAAACGTAACACCTATAATTTGCTCATTAAAAACTTATCAATTATATTTCAAGCACTCAACAATTTTTATAAGAGCATGTATACTTTATCCCTTTTTAATCTTTACTTTAGCATATACATATTTCTCGTATTACAGGTAAAATTTACTTGCTCGGTTAGTTGTATATGTATATGTCCTTTTAAAACTTGAGTACCTACTAATTAAAGTTGTTATGAAAATATTCACGAAAGTTAAAGCTAAGGTTTCATAATGTAAGCAGATATCCAAAGCTGGTTTAAAAATCAATATAAAACATAATGTTTTTAGTATGAAGTTACTCCATTGTATTATTTATCAAAACAAAATTTCTATGTTGAGGACCTGTAAAATTGGATTAATGCGTTAAATTAAAGCTCTTGAAACTATTTTCTCATATTTCTATATTTGTTTGTTCTCTTATTTCTTCGAAAATTCGTTTCTAAGGCAACGGGCTTCTAATTTGTTCTTCAACCAATGTAATCTAGGACACAATTTAGCAAACATTCGTCCATTTATCGACCGTTAAAAATATATTTTTTGCTTCGAAAGTTAGGTAAATATAGACATTGGCTGTAAATAATTAAAAGAAGATTTAACGAAAGATTTATGATGGTCTTGACAAGAATTTCCGACACCATTTAATATATTCATAATGCCAGTACATTTTAATATTGGACTTAAAAGAACATCTCTCTTTTGGCAAAAGATTCGATTATAGACGACTCTCCAATCTAGAGTTCAGGTTAATAAAACACGACGTCATGCAATATGAGGGGAATGTTAAAATCATAATAAAAGCTCTCTGGTAAAGCTTTTAAAACTAATTTCAATTTCAATCATGCCATTGATCAGTTCTTATTTTTCCCCACTTTTTTCCTGTAAAGAATACAATTCAAGTTAGATCTACTACACATTTAAAATCACGTTTTTAAATTAAATGGATTTTTTCTTATCTATCTATGTTGATTAACTTTTAAATTAGATAAATATAGAAAATTGAAATTTTCCAAGTAAATCAGATTTTATATTATATCTAAATTAACAATTAAGAACTTCCCGTTCACGATAGATACTTTTATAATTATAATTTTATTTTTGGTCATTTTCAATTAGACTTTCAATTCATTTATAGTAAATTGAAAATGATTACTCCATCTATTCAAATTCCAATTTGTGGTTATTCTAAACATATGGGTAATGTAGAAATTTGCACTTTATCTAATTTCCTCTATGTCTATATTAAGTTTATGAGGGCTTATGTCAAAGATAAACAAATGTCCAAAGCCGAATTAAAGCTTACAAAAGGTGGTAAATTTGCATTTAACCTTTGATACCCACTTTGAGTTTGTATCGTAACTAATTTTCTGGAGAATCATCTTTTATCGTTCTTCTTGCGTATATTAACTCAACTTGGAGAAGTTTGAGAAACAATTTGTAGTAATATAAATCTATCATATATTTGTTGTTGAAACTACTGTTCATGACAATAAATGTAAAACACATTTTTAGTTAAAGTTCGACTAGCAGATGTACATGGGAGCTATTAGAGATGATGAATTTTGTGTACTTTCAAAATTATTCTACGTAAATATAAGTTGTATAAGAAATAATGTAGAATGTTCTAAACCATAGGAGTCTCAACAAATCATAGAAATAATCTTCTAGATTCTAGGTCTATTTTAGTCGCACTCTAATATAAACTTTGATGTTCCTCTTAAAATTATCATCTTTATAGTATTCTATTTGATCTAAACGAAAAATAAACAATTAGGAGACAAATTCTTCGATTCTTAGACGCTTCTAGTCTTAATTCTAGCTACCATTCAATAGATTCTTAATAGTTTTCGTGTTAGAGATAAAAACTACAATTTGGAATAGACACTTGTAAAAATTCTTTTTTTCAATGATTCGGTAACAAGTTTTTCTCTGCCAACAATGTTACCATTGCAAAAGCATAAAATCATCCAGATAGTTTATGAAGCTTGTAAAATATTTTTAAAAGGTAAAAAGAGCAAGTGAAAGATTTTCTGAAAAATTGTTTAATGTTCGAAAATTGGATATTTTGCGACAGCGGATCAAAAACCCCTTGTATAGACGTTCAAACAAAATATCGCCCGGTCTTTTAATTTCAAAACTGTAATCAATTTCGTGAAAACTTATTTTTATGCTTTTATTGATTTTTCGGAAAACTAACAAGCCGATTGAAAAATTTCCTAAAGATTTGGATAATCCTTTCAATTTTCAATTCACTATCGACTGTCTAATATTCATTTTAAGTTAATTTAAATATAAGAAAAACATGCTCCAACATTTTCCCCTGTAATTCAGATTTTAATCAAAATTTTCCATGCGCACAAAAAGTATTTTTCCAATACTGTCTCACGCGTTACTACATCTCAAAAAACGTTAGAAATTGTGTCTATCGAACACTAGCATTTTTGAAGAAAAGATGTAATAAATCGAGCCTCTTCATGTACGAATTTTCTATATTTATGCATTCACACATCGGGCCGGACTGGCCATCATTGCAGGACAGATGTGGCCCGCGGGCCTGTTATTGTTCACTCCTGATTTAGCTGCAATCAGAATCCAATTCAGTGAAAAATTAGTAGATAAGCGTGAAAACGAACATAAAATATACAATCCAAAAATTTTGTAAACAGTTTCAATAGTCACCTGTAAATTTTTAGAGATAATTTCTATCTGCAATGATAGTCATCTAATTGTAAGTATTATGTATTATTAATTTATTATCACTAATATTTCAAATTTTTATAGACGTATAGAAAGGTTCTGCAGTGAATACTGTCTCAGTTTCTCAAATCAACTTCATTAATTTAATTATCATTATAATATTATTTGACAAGTAACGTTCAATTATTATAATTCAAAATTTAATTGGCAGATAAAATAAAGTTAATTTTATTATTAAAAAAATTTTGCATGTACGCACAAATCTTAATAGTGTTAAACTTTTCGAAAGAAATAAATAATGAGACAAAAACATTAAACGAATGGATGAATTAAAACAATATGAAATTTTGAAAGAAAAGCTTTTGGCAATTTATACAATTCAACAAGAACAATTGAATTTTGCGTAGAATTAACTCTTTTTTAAATACACAATATAATTATTTAATAACTATACTATCTCTTTATATTTTACTAGAATTTTAATTGAAATACTATTAACTGACTGCGAGTACCAAACTTTATTTATTACTAATGAAGCACATATGTAGATGAATTAAAAATTTAATACTATACGTACAACACTAAGCATTTAATTTACAACCACACAATATAAATTATAGAATTATACAATTATTATTGCAAAGGATTTTGAAATTAAGTCACATTCAAGTGAAATTGGAGCTTTTAATGTTAACTTGTAATTTTACATAAAGATTAAAGCCAGAGCACGTCAATTAATTTTAATTAAAGTTTCACTATGGATCATCTACATGTAAAATATCAACAAATGTGATATATTCATCCTTGTATTAAGAAAAAAATCAACACAAAAGGAATAATAAAAAATTATTAAGGGTTGACAACAAGAATGAAAAGTGAACACCGCTTACTAATATCTCTTTTGCAAACAAAGAAAATTATCCTTTGCTTAATTAATTTTTTTTTTTCAATGCTAACATTTTGATTGAAACACACACTAAAAATGCCCAATTCAATTCATTTTAGAAACTGACATATCAATAGAAATTCTTCTGACATCCAAATACTTTTCATTGTAAATTCCATAAAAGATGTTTGTTAACTGAATAAGACAGGTAAAATTTGATAAATAAAACTTTTTGATATGTATTTGAATAAATTGTTTCCTGTATACGATCATATTTCGATTGATGTTCTTTTATTGTTACCGTCTCTACATATATCTGATCTTTTATTAGAGTATAAAAACAATTTTTGTGTACCACATAAATTTCTTTGGATTTTTGTTTTAATGAGCTCACCTTGTTGCTGTTATCGGTGCAACAGGCCATGATCGTCGTGAACGTAAAATTAATGCTGTACGTATACCACTATGTTGTGTACCCATCTGTGGTGCTGATGTACGTTTCCTTGGTTTCCTCATACCACCCCATAGATGACAACCAGGATGTGGTCCTTGTTCTGATACTGAACGCTGATTTCTTGTATGCAACATATCTCGTTTAGTATTGTCTTGTTCGTTAAGTCGTGCAGCAAGTTCCCGTTGAACTTCAAGCGTTGTAGATAGCATGACAATTGTTTTAAACACACATATGGATATAGATAAGAATGTTATATTGAAATTCCTTCCCGTCAATTTTATATTCTTCAGTTTTTATTAAGCACAATTGTTTTGATAAAAAATTCACTAGACATTAGTAAAAAAATCCTCGATACAGAAATAAACATGAAGCCAATTATTTATTTATACAAAAAATCGAATTTAAATGAAGCAAAATTGAAACAAAGTAGGGGAAAATTGATAACAAATAAACTTTAATTGTTATAATTTAGGTGGCATATACAATTAGAAAACCCTGTAATTACAACAGAAAACCGAACAGATGTGTAATTAATGGGTAAAAATTATAAGCTTCCATGAACAGTAATTATGTAGAAAAATAGAAATCGTTATCACGTTATCGTTAATAAATTGAAACACTAGTTGAATATTCGAATAAATTGGAAGAAAATAATAAAAAAAAGTAATTTCTAATTTCTATCAGAATCGAGATGTGGACAGAAAAAAAGAAGCCTCTTCATTAATTTACATAATAATTGAAAAAAGTTGAAATTTTCAATACAGTTGCCGTTTTTTTCCTTTATTTTTTTTTATGGAAATTTCCTTCGATAAGCCATGTTATAGGAAAAATGATTGATATATCTCAACAAGAGATAATTAATTATTTACACATAATTATCATAATATGAAAATATGTACATTGATAATAAAATGGATTAAATATCACCTTAAATTGGGTCAGACATTTATATAGTACACAAATAACTTATGCAATACAATGTACCCATCAGCAAAGTGCCCTTACATTTCTATTAGCGAATATAAATGGTAACTTTTAATACATCTATACAAACTGTTCCATTTCATTTGGTACCCTTTTAACGTTAATCAGTTATCATTAAACGCAACCAAGTAAATGATATTCGAATAGGATTTGAATGGTGGAAAATGGATTGCAACAGGGATCAATACGTTGGGATTACGCGTAATTTTCACTTTACATTTATTGAATGATTAATGTTTTTTTTTTTTATCAAATCGACAACTGGCGACAACAAGCTTATCGGCCGTTGTTCTATTTATCAACTTGAACATTAGAACAGCCTGCTGTTGAACTATATTTTGATAAAGTCGTAAAGAAGTAGTAAATGAAGTTGTATTTTTTTTTTTGAAAATTATTCCATCGAAATCTATAAATAAGAAGATGGGTTGAAAATTGTTATACAATCATCTCTCGACAACCATCAAGATGAAACTTTTACGACCGTACTGCTTTTTTATAAAAAGGTATTGTTCAAAACATGAATGAAGAAGCAATGTCTTTTTTTTTAATTTGTATCAATTACCGTCTCATAAATGAACTTAACTTTAAATAGATAAAAGACAGTAGAGGGTTTATTTTTATTTCTATTTGAGTCACAATCAAGTATTATTTTTCAGAAGCCTCAGTTTGAAGTCTGAATGTAACTTCAAAGTTATAAAGGCTTGTCTAATTTTGTACTGAACTGAAATATTGAAAAGCACATTTCTGAAGGGACATAGTGTACATATAGATTCAAAATAAAGTCGTTTTAAATCAAACTGTGAAAAAAGCCCAAAACTTCATTTTCACTATGGAGTCATTCTTAAAATATAATGTGGTGGCAAAAATTGTGTGGTATTAGTGGATATAAGTTTACCTGTCGTATAAGAAATATTCTATCGATATGGTTTTACAATAAATTTTATTTTGGAAAACCAAAGATCCATACTCAAACATGGGATGATTAATTAAAATTAGAATTAATATTTAAGGAATTATCAGTCTCTTCCACAAAAATATTTGTAAAAAAATGAGATTATAGACGTTTCGGTACTTTAGTCCGATGTTCAGATCGAATATTTAAAAAATGATTATTAAAAGAATAACAAAATAATTTATTTTCAGAATATTAAAATTGATTTTTAATTTCATTTTTAGCGAATTTTTTTAAAAAAAATTAGCTTATGACGAGATCCTCACTTTTGAATTTCCGAAAAATTTTTGCACAGAAGTTCGTTTTGGGACCTCAGGAACCCATATCCACCGTTCGTTAAAATTTTTTTATATATATATATATATATATATATAGTGAAACTTCCCATGAGCGGACACCCTTCGTTCCGCAGAAAATGTCCGCTCAAAGGAAGTGCCCGCTCATTAGAGAACATCCATAGAAACAAATGATACCTGCTAAAAAAAAATTTTAACTTCCCGCTAAGAAAATTGAAAATTTTCAAAATTTCGGGAAGTTATTGGTTTCACCCCGATTTTCGAAAATTGAATTTTCAGCAGATCTCGACGTTTTGGGACCCTAGGAAGCTATTTTGACTATTTTTGCGAGGGTGCCTGTATGGCTGTGTGTGTGTGTGTGTGTGTGTGTGTGTGTGTGTGTGCGTGTGTGTGTGCGTGTGTGTGTGTGTGTGTGTGCGAAGACTATGTAAGCAGCTCATAACTTTTGAACGGATTGACTTATTGAAACGCTCTTTACGGCATTCGAAAGGGTTCCATCCAACTTAGATTTCGTGTAAGTTTGAACCGATTCGGCCCGATAGATTTTGAGAAATTCCAAAAAAACCGAAAAATTTCTTTTGTTAAAATCATGTTTTTTTCAAAATAACTATTAAGCTGCTGTACCGATCAATTCCATAATTTAATCAGCTCTTAACCTTAACTAATGACGTCGAAATGCCGTTTGAACGATCAAAATCGGTTGATTCGTTCACGAGTTATCGTTGTCGAAAAATATCGGAAAAAGTGTTTTTTCAATATAACCTCAAAATTACTTAACAAATCAAATTTGTACCTCTCACAATAATAATCGACACATTATCTACGCTCAAGTATTTAATGGATCAAAGATAAGTACTTTCCTGTCCGTATAAGAGAGACAGTCAAGCCTAAATAATAATCGAATGACTGTCCGTGTCCGTTCAAGAGAGTGTCCGTTTAAGAGAGACCGATTTATTAATAAATCCCTATAGACAATTTCGGGACCGATAAATGTGTCCGCATAAAGGAAGTGCCCGCTCAAAAGAGGTGTCCGTTAGTAGAAGTTTCATATATATATATATATATATATATATATATATATTTATATATGTATACCCACGATAACTGCCGTAAAAATACACCAATCTTAATGAAACTTGGTACAAAAATCGGTCTTCGTGATAGCTTGGATGAGTTCGTTGGCCAGACTGGTAGGGCCAACACTTTTGGAATAAGAGCTGAAGAAATGTTAAAAAAAATCATTTTCAATATTACATTTGCTTAGATTTTGATGAAAATTAAAATAACAGTAGAGCCGACCATTCTCTATGACCCAGAAAAAAAATCATCAAAATCGGTTCGTTGGTTCGCAAGAAAAATGCAAAAATCTCTTTTTTGGGTATAAGCAGTAAAATCGAATATCTCAGGTGGCTATGTGTTCTGACAATTGATATTAGAAAAAAAATTGAATATCGCACAGGGCAACTAATTTTGACAGTTAATATTAGACAAACATAGGTAGATCTAGTATGTTAATATTAACATATTAGATCTATGTAGACAAACAATGTTTCTTATTGTTTGTGAATTAATAATATTTCAACATGTAGATACATAAAAAAATTCGCTATATAAGGTACTTGCTGCCTTTAGAGATTTTTTTAAATATTCTCAGAATTATATCTCGTACTTGTATTTTATTTTATTTTATTATTCTTTTAATAATCATTTTTTAAATATTTGATCTGAAGATGGGACTAAAAGTCCTGAAACTTTTTTTTCTCAACAATCGCTCTTTTCATGAATAAAATTGACTTTGTTGGAAATTAGATGTGTTTAAGAAGGTTCATTCAGTATTTGTAAAAAAATATAGAACAATGCAAGTATCGAAAATGATTATACAACACACGTACCTACAGAATGTGTCGTTACAAAACTCGTATGAACGTTACATTACGAGCTAAGACAGTGTTGCAACGTGTTCATACTCGTTTTGCAACAACTAATTTTCTGTGCTTATTTTGCTTACAGGACCTGCTTCAGTCATTGTAATTCTCTCTACCAAATATGTTTCAAAACAATAAAAAAAGTAGGATTTTGTTAGGGGACATTGGCTCTATTAACATCTACAATAGAAGGAAAACATTGATTAATAGGGAAATAACATGAAACATAATCATAACAAAGAAGAAAAATAAGGGTAAATATACTGGAAAGTTTGTTAAATAAATAATTGGCCCAGTTTCTTATTAACCTACAAACATTAACAATTCTGTAAAACACAAATGAACGAAGAACAGTAATTTATTAATACTTTCACTTTTAATTTATCAAAAAAAAAACAACACATACATTAATTAAACACGATAGATTCAATTTTGTATTTACAAGTTAATAAAATACTATGAAATTTAATTAAGACTTCCATTTCAATTTTGAAATTAATTGTAAATAGAAAGGTGCCATTTTCACATGAAAATTTGTAAATGTACCGCAGTGTGTTTTATTGGAAACGCACGATTAGACTGTCAGGTAGGATGGTTATATCACCACGTGTTTTCACGTGAGCGCAAGCGTTATGGAAAAATCATCGAGGGAAAATCGTCTTTAATACGATATATAAGCTGGAATAAATATGAGAAGCTTTGTGATAATTTTATTAATTTTATAGCATTGCACGTTCTTTAATTTGACATTTGATGAAAATCTCATCATATAAATAATATCTGTGGATTATTATTAACCATAAAATGAATTATCGTAACATTAAAATAATTAAATTTCATTGTCGTCTAGAGAATAAATATGTAAATTTTCTATTTAATAGTTGATTTTACTTCTAAAAATCAATGTTCGCTGCCAGTTAAAAAGATTATCACAATTTTATTTCTTTATAAAATTAGATAAATATTTAGTTACTTACTTTTATATGCAAGAATAAAACCGTGTTTGTTTAATTATAATTTGTTCTGTTTATTTTACAATAAAAAAAAACTGCGAATATCAAGACAGAACTTTTAATTAGAATCTAAATCAGTAAAATTCTCCTATCTTCACCAAATCAATATAATTTT
The DNA here is from genome assembly GCA_039776855.1 of Mylabris sibirica. Classification (NCBI taxonomy): domain Eukaryota; kingdom Metazoa; phylum Arthropoda; class Insecta; order Coleoptera; family Meloidae; genus Mylabris; species Mylabris sibirica. Next base: position 4,287,108 of record CM077843.1, read on the forward strand.
CAGTAGAAAAAAAGAACACCGATAGACATGTTTTTTATACAAATTACTTATTTAAACATCAAGATTATTGAAGGGAATTTAACAAAATTGTAAAAAAATTTCCAATTAAACCAAAAATATTAGACTCTAATCGATTATAATCAATATACGCATAAGCTTTAGCTGTTTTTTTATTATTTTGCTTATAAAAATCCAGTAAACCTTTCAGATTACACTATTTTGTTTTATTTGATTTAATCATCGTAAAAGTTTACTCATTTGTTTAGTCAAACCTATCAGACTATGGTTTTAATTTACAGAATGTACCGTATGTATATAACTATCGTTGAGTATTTTTAAATAAATGAAAACAGATAGTAATCTTATGTTCTTTAAAACTAAAGCCCCGTTCAGATCTAACGAACGAACACTGACGAATATGAATGAACAACGAAAATCAGCAAACCTCACCAACATTCACGAACACAAACAGACATGCGCAAATAGAAACAAATACGATGACCGTGTTCCACTAAATGTAATAGAGAATTCCCGTCCACACTATACGGACACGAACAAAGGCGAACGTGTAGTTGATGTTAAAATTTTCGTGTATTGGTTAGATATGGACAGTAAACGGGACTTGTATTTTGAAAAGCCTTTAAATCGTGGTGCTAATATTTGGAAACTACAAAACAACTAAATAAGGAAACACTATAGTTTTCAAATGAATTAATTTAGCAAACAATCAAGAATGAGTTTAAAAAATGATCTATGTACATTGTATTTCTTAATTAACTATGCTGTTGTTATAGGCGTTTAATTACTGTAATATATCGCGGTAATTTCTAGATTGTCCATATGACGCACTGATAAACAATCGAGATTAGGATTAGGAGCAATCTCCGATATACGAGTATTAACCCAGATATTGTTACACAATTATGACAATTAAACATTTTTGCCAAATTTTGGTTCAAACACACTGTACAAACACTGGCGATTGTAACTTTCATTTAAAAAATAGACTACTATCCTTGTAGATCGAGATTATCTTATAGACTTACAGAATACGATCCTGAATTGAGAATAAAATACATTCAAACATCGAAAAGACGAAAGAAAATACCATAAGCATTAAAAAAATTAACTCTCCGCTCTCGCATGTAAATTTCTAACTTTAAAAAGAGAATGCTACCGCATATAAGAGCCACAATTCAAGAGAGTGGTTTAGTTTAAATAAGGACGTTCGAATATAAAAAAATCCATTTGATAAACTTTGAGTACAGTTCTAAGATCATTAAATCTTATGCAAAACTTCAAAACTTATCGATTACCACCTCTTGTGATTTGAATAACATACGAAAATATCGCATCTCAATTATAATTAAAAAAAAACATTAATAAATGACAAGTGAAATGGAACTACCTGTATTTTATCTTTTTTATTAGAAAAAACTAAAATAAAAGTTGCACTACAGTCATCAACTAATGTTTATGTGAATTATAATAAGTCACGTAAAATTTTAAGTTTTTGAACAATTGTTTTACATTGTTTGAATGTAAAATAGACTCTATGTTTTTAATTAGTTATTTTAGAAACAGATATTCCCTGCTGTGAGAACATCCCTCTTTCCCTCCCTGGAAAGATTGACAAAAAATCCATTTACAAAAAGAAAAATTCAATAAAGATAATAGTCCATAATTTAGCCTACAGTAATTTTATGAATCTTCCTTTTTAATAAATAAAACAAAAATTTCACATGTAGAAACAGTAAGTGTGTCAATTAGAATCAATATTATTCTATATATTTTCTTAATAATTTTCTTTATTATTAATAAACTGAACACAATAATAATCCCTTGAAATACTCAAATAATTTCGTTAAGGCTGACTGTCATAGAAGCGGCGCCTCCACCAAAAGACAACCCACTTCTCCCACCTTTCTATGCGAGTTCATATCTGTCCGTGTTATTTCATTCATAATTGCGGAAAAATAGATTACTTTGCATGCTGATTAAAAAAAAAAAGCAAAGAAAATAGAAAATCGACTCGTTCAATTCTGTAGAGTGAACTTTGCTCGAATTTTTTATAACCGTGATACTTAAAATTATCAACTTTTAGACACCGGAATGTTGGTTTAACCAAACCACTCGTTTCAGCATGAAAAGTTACTTTTTCCTTATACTTACTTCAGCATGAAAAGTTACTTTTTCCTGTCAAATTTTCCAAAATCCACTCGTTCAGCCCTGTAGATAATTGTCTTTGGAATCGAAATCAACTATTTCCAGATCGCTACCTGTTACCGTTTAAGACAAATGTGTGAATTACTGTCTTATGGAAATTACATGTAATTGGGTAGCATTCAGTTGTGATGAAACTCACCCTTAACAATGATGAAATTTAAAATTCTTTACATTTTTTTATTTACAAACATTCAGAATTAATTACGGAAAAATGTTAAAGCAGAAAATCTATTAAACACCCCTTTGCTTTAATTTCAATAAGAGCAAATTAAACTTAACGAATATTTTTGTAAGAGTCTTTAATTGTTGAACTGAATTTAATAGCCTATGAATGTTTCTAAGGATTTCAAATTTTTAATAAATGAAACAAAACTAACAATTTTATCCAAATTTAATTAAATTAGATTGGACAGGGACGGCTGCATTAAAAGTTTACATTGCAAAAGGGAAAAAACTGGCTCACATTTCTTTGAGCGCATAAAAATCATTGTAATGGTAAAAATGTGCTAGATTTAATTCTTCATGAATTTGAGTGTTTTTTGAGAAATAACAACCAAGATATTGTTATCAAAAACAAATTCAGAATACTTTTTGATTTTTCTCATTTTATTGTTGTTAATCATTTCGCTTCCTTGAATTTGAAATTACTTTGATAATTTTACTATCAACATGTATTAGTGACGCAGCGAGAAACATAACAGTAAAATTAATCAAAACTGATTGAAAATCGAGGATATTGCAAAATAATATGATTATGGTGTCTTTTTTAATGAAAACAAGTATAACAAAAACAGAAAATGCTTGAACATGGATGTTGTAGATGAACAATAAAGACCCTAAGGCCGATCCTGTTAATAGATATATAAAAGACTAGATATAAACATAAACCATGAATTTCAGATAAGATAGGCAAGTTTGATTTCTATCCTGAATACATAGAGATGAGAAAACGGATGTGCAATAGGAAAAGCATAGTGAAAAACAAGTAACAATTTATCATATTTTTTCATAACAAATTATGTAAATTGTAGACAAAATTTTAAGCGTATTGAAATAATATTCTCTAACCGTAAAAAAGATTTTAATTTTAGTTACTTTTTTCTTTCTTACAGATTTACATTTTTATTCTGCAGGATTTTTATTGGCTTTCTGCAAATTACGTTAATAGACACATTAAGCTAAATTTACGGTAAACTTACAGTTGGTTATAACCATTATTAAATTTACGAGGAAATTTTAATATACCTACCTACGCAACTTCACACTTTAGCATTAACTTTTATATATTCAAATTGACACACATATGGAATTTTCTCTAACTTTAAAGATGAGATTATAATGTATTAGAATATTAGACTTTCCAGTTTTTCAGTACAAAATATAAGATTATTAATAGTAAAGTTGTTATAAAAATCACATGAAAACGTAAATAAATGGAAATCAATGCGACATATTAGTGTTTGAGTGTAAATTTTGGAAAATATTACGACTGAAACGCTCAAGTAACAAACGTTCATTTCATTAATTATAGTGTACAATTAATTAGTTGATAAAATGTTTGACCACCAAACATAATTTTACCCGCTTTTGTTTCTATATACAGTAAACTTCATAACAATACGAACATAGGAGAAACTTTGGCCACGCCTATTTAAACTACCTACTTACATATTAGTTAGAATGAGACAGAGATCTATGGGTGTTTTAGATGAAAAAATATGGTGGTATAATTTCCGCCCTCCCTTAGTGCTTTGACCAAACATAACAATTTCTTTCGTACGAAAGAGCCTTGAAAACTTTTAATTTTAACAGATAAGAATAAACAGATGGTCAAAGGAATTTGACATCTCATTCTATTATTCATGGAACATCTGTTTAAACAAAGAAGGGACTATCCTCAGGACATTATTCTTTCACACAACAAATTCCACATTTATAAATTGCCAATTTCCAATTATATTACCCTTTAAATGCCTCATATTACTCTTACCTATTGAATATTTTGTTGAAAGTGTTGTAAAACTACCCTATTGTTCAAAATGTAGTTTGTTCTCATCCTGTCTCCAGGTAAATAACAAGTGCTGTTTCTGTTGTACCCTTGTTATCTACCGTTATTATTTAATTAAAATGGAAGTATTTGTTAAAGACAATATTGGCTATGATTAAAAACAATTCTTTCATAATTTATTTATTTATTTAACTTATAATTTTATTATTGTTTGTAAATATTAGATGAACATTTGTATATCATTATTACTTTTTGTCATTTTTTTCCTTTTTTCAATTAATTAATTTACCTATTGTATTTGTAAAATTAATAAATAATTCTTCTATCGATAAATTTAGCTGATTTATTGTACCTTTATGAGAACGCATTGTTAACAGAGAAAAAAGATTTGAAAATAAAAATGCTTGAAAAATTATCTAATCCATTCTAATGAAAATCATGTTACTCATTACTCTTATTAATTAGTAACAATTTGTCAACATTAAATATTCCTTTATTTGTCTAACTTAATAATTCAATTAGAATCTTTTTTTTTAATACATCAATTTAGTTCAACTTATTTCATGTTTGTTTTAGTTGATTGACTTACTCGAATTAATGCTATAATTACCAATTAATCGAATAAAGATTGTTGTGTGAAAGAATAATGTCCTGAGGATAGTCCCTTCTTTGTTTAAACAGATGTTCCATGAATAATAGAATGAGATGTCAAATTCCTTTGACCATCTGTTTATTCTTATCTGTTAGAATTGAAAGCTTTCAAGGCTCTTTCGTACGAAAGAAATTGTTTTGTTTGGTCAAAGCACTAAGGGAGGGCGGAAATTATACCACCATATTTTTTCATCTAAAACACCCATAGATCTCTGTCTCATTCTAACTAATATGTAAGTAGTTTAAATAGGCGTGGCCAAAGTTTCTCCTATGTTCGTATTGTCATGAAGTATACTGTATATATAGATTGGTAGATGTTATGTCCATGTGAAAATTATGTCTCAAATTACACCTAACAAGCATACTAAAAAATCATTTTTATAATTCTCTCTTTTCTAGAAAACATTGTTTATAGAAAACCTGGTCGTTTGCGAAATAGAGTATGCAAAAATCTCATTTAGTTTGTAATTTTCGAAAAAAAGCTTCAATGAAACTAACTAAGAAATTAAAATACAGAAATAAAATTTTCGTAAATATTCAACAGATTCTATTAGTCTTTATTCCACAAATACAGATGTTAAATTGATAATTTAAATTTGTCATCTTTGAAAAAATAATTTTTATGGTCTAAAAATGAAGCTTTATGTTTCGAAACACATGTAAGAATCTAAATTTGTGAAATAAAGACTAATAGAATCTGTTGAATATTTACTAATTGTAAAATTAAATACTATTTTCACATTAAAGAAAACATAAAGCAATTTTTTGAACACTAAAAAAGTTGGTGTGCCTAGGATAATTTTAAGGCGATGAAAAAAATTTGTGGATATTTAAACTACTCTCGATTTAATTGGATTGAAAGCTTTAGGTATAGCAATTTGATTATATTTGAAACATTTTAAAGTAATGTCCCAAAGAAAAACAGTGACTACTCTCATAAATAAGATCAAAATAAACTTCTTCATTTGCCATCATTTTAATACTTTCCACCTTTATATCTACTTCTCATTAATTACCAATAACAAAAAATATAGCTGTCTTTGAGGAAAAAACGTTTAAAGAAAATAAAAAGAAAATACGATCGAATCATCTTTTAGAGAAATTCATGCGAGATTAAAGTTTCACATCTTCTATAACAAACATTTATTAAAATCGCTTATAAAATGAAATAACTCACGTGAACTAATATTTCATAGAAAAGTAATATTACTGAAAATTTAATCACTTTCAAGTTTTATTTTCATGGTGACTGTCAATAACAACTGTTAAAATATTCATATTTTATAGATAAATAAAACTTGGTAGGAATATAGATTCTGGATATTGTTTTGGATTAAAGGATTCACTTAGTTGTAAATCTCTTTGGTTTACATTGAGAAACTTCGTTCCCCCCATTGTGTGCTTTTTAAGAAAACTCATGGTATAAAATTATTTGCGAGAAGTCTATATCAGAGAAGATGTAAGTTAAAATTGTTAATACACAGCACCGGCTTTGATGTGGCATGTGCCCTTGTGCTAAGAATTATTTTGCTCTTCCTTAGATTTGAGCCCTTATGAGGTGCACACTATGCACATATGGATGTGACGGTCTCAATATCTAACAACAATTGAATATAACACAGTTGATATAGTTGTAAATACTGATATAACATAAAATCGCTTCATCTTTTATAAATAAATACAAACAACATGCTTTGGATAAGACATCAAAAGAGAAACTATAAAGCATTCGTCCTGTACCGAAATCATTATTTCATTATTTAATAATTCCAATTCCAAAACAATATGAAAATGAAATGTAAAGCTGAAATTTGGGAATTCTCATTACCCAGTCCACCCTCATCCAAGAAACAGGCCTATTTCTCACTAATGTAATTTTCATCATAATTATAGAATTTCAACGCAGGAAGCAGCAAGTGGATGCTTTTAACAAACAAATATACTTTTACACCGTGCCCCCTAAAGTGTACCTACGTTTATCTAATCAAAACATCTAAACAATTCAATTCGCATATTTCTCTTTATATTCTGATAAATATCAAAAAACCGATCGAAACCAAATTTCTATTAGAAGGGTTAATATTTTTAATTGCTTTTTCCGCACAATAAAGCTCACCTACCTGTTAAGCGGCCAATCCGATTCAGTTGTAGATGTAGGTGCAGATGTACTCCTTGCAGGCAAACTTGAACTTAAACGTGGCATTATGCGTAAAGTTAACGGACGACGCCTTCTAGTGGAATACTCTGAAATTATAACAAAGTTGGAATCAGATCGAATCCAGAAAACTGTATCCGTTAAAGATTTTTCTTTTGTGAAAATATAAATACCAACCTCCAACAAAACTTGGGGATGTTAATGAATTTCTAGGCATCAATAAATGTGGTGTCAATAATTCACAGACTGTAGCGGAAGTTGTGGGCACTGATACCGGATGTGTTCCCTCTGTTGTCACTTTAAATTTTATAAACGGCTCCATTATGTACTGGAAAATACAAAAAACATATTAAGTTACATACAAATAATGTCCATCTGTAGTTCTGTGTTATTTGTAAATATAATCAGAAATTAAACCTCTTGATAATGTGCACGAAACTACAATTCACGTTTGAATAAATAGAAAGCATCCCCCATTGACTAAATCTCGTCCTATTGATTATGCTCACAGTAAAATTGTCAGATAAGTATAAGCATTAAAAAATTATCCGATACAATAAGTCTTCGATTTATACCAAGAAGGGTGGAAATTTCAACGAAAAGAGAACGTATTTAATATGATATAGAAAGTATTAATATTATCGTGAAAATATCAACATAATAGTTATTTATACAAATAAGACGTGAAATAAAACGTTTACCCACGAGGCGTTAGCCAAGTGGAGTAATTTTCTCTAGCGTCTTAATTGGCCCTTAAGGGTGTGGACCAGTACTTTTTGCGAAAAGGGGGAACGTTTGATATACTGATCTCTGTTGTAATAACCAACCATTCATTATTTGTGGTTTCATTTCAAGGTTACCACATTTTCTGATTTAAGGCTGACTGTCATAGAAGCGGCGCCTCCACCAAAAGACAACCCAGTCTTTCACCACTTCTCCCACCTTTCTATACGAGTTAATGTCTGTCCGTGTTACTTCAATTCAATTTCGGAAAAAATAGATTACTTTGGATGCAGATTCTGAAAAACCGGTAAAGAAAATTGAAAATCGAAGCGTTCATTTTTATAACAGTGATTATTAAAATTATCAACTTTTACACAGACAATTGTGTGTTTAACCAAACCACTCGTTTCAGCACGAAAAGTTACCTTTTCCTTATACAGAGAAAATCCTGTCAAATTTTCAAAAATCCACTCATGTATTTTTGTATATAACTGTCTTTGGAATCGAAATCAACTATTTCCAAGTCGGTATCTGTTACCGTTTAAGACAAAAGTGTGTTTAACTGTCTTATGGAAATTACATGTAATTGGTAGCATTCAGTTCTGATGAAAGTCAGCCTTAAAAGGCTTACAGTTGTCACCCGTACCATTTTTTCGGGATTTTCCCAATTCTAGACGTTTGTTCTGCGTCCCACTTGAATTACTAGTGTGTTATAAGGTGCTGTATTGATTTAAGGTCGGTTTATTTACGGTGTTGGATAAATAATTTAATTTCGAAATGTAAAAATCTTTAGAAAAAATTGATGCAACCACTGATTAGACATTTCCTGTACCTAGATAAGTCAATTCAAAGATGAAGACATCCGTTAGAATTTTAAATGAAATGAATTTGATTTCAAATTCTTGCCCTCTTATTCTTGATAATAAAATAATGAAGAAAAAGAAAAAACGTATATAGAAGACGGAATTCCTTTGATTTATACTTCAATTTTCAGTTATGCTGAATTCAAATATGTCTCTAACGACAAAATATATCAATATACACAACCAGATACATCTCAGAGATGTGCAATTTCCTCTTCTAGTAGAATCTGGAATTCTAAATAGATCTTATTACAAAGCCAATAGATGCTTCCTTATTTCACACAAAAATATATTCCATAAAAGACGTCTATACATATTATAAATCGGTGAAAATTTCTTCAAGTTAAATCTATATTTATTTGCCACTTTTAGCAAGCAATTGAATCTGTTCCTACCTGTCTCTATCAAAGCAATACAAACAAAGTGATAGATTTATTGTTCGAGTCGTAAAATTGTGTTTGTTCTACCGCATGTAACATATATTATCTTCTCTCAAATTGAAAGTAAATCAACAATATATTATTGTGTAAAATTGTGTTAAATTGTGTTAAATTGTGTTTGTTCTACCGCATGTAACATATATTATCTTCTCTCAAATTGAAAGTAAATCAACAATATATTATCATATTCTTCTAATTATTAATTCAGAAATTGTTTTTTTTTACAGCTCTTCAAATGCTACAACAGCAAACGTAACTAAATAACCATCGAATTTCACACACATATACCGCAGTTGTCGCTCTGATTTTTGCACAATCTTGTGTTAGAGACAATCGCCCCAGAATATTTAGAGGGCATGGTGTTTCTCTTGACTTTTGATCTGTTTCTGAGTGCGTTCCTTGATTATATTCTGCCCACACTGAAAGTCTGGGAAATAAACATATTAAGGGCCCTGAAGCGACAAACACATTGGAAATAGAAATAACATTAAAACAATCAGTTTCGTATTGAATTATAGATTAAATAAAACTCGTATTTATTTGAGATTTTGTACTATAGAACAGTATTAAACGACTTTAATTAGCGTTAATAAAAATCTAGTGAAGGATTTACATTATCACCGTCTCCGAAAACAAGGTAAGTTTGTTTTATTGTAGTCAAGATTAGAGACCGCTGTTTTATTAAACACAATAAAATTAAATTTTTAATCGCTCATACCTGTAATGATATAATTTTAAATGTTTTTTTTAATAGGTATAATAAACGCACACACTGAACAAATTCACAAAGTTTAAAATTTATAAAAATAAACACTAGAAAAGTGGAAATTATTAAATTCAATATTTCTAGGAATTCTATTGCGTTAGAAATTTAAATTGTAAATCGAATAATACAATGCGATATTTGAAATATAACACGATTTTAACAATTTCCCACTAAACCACATGCTTCTCTGATTCGTTTTATATTGTTTGATCGTGTATTTTAGGAAACAGCGCTTGCGTTACCTTATAAAGAAAATTCAACAAGTTGAACAATAATTGTTTAACAAATTTATTAAAAAAATTGCGTGAACCTATAAATTCTATTTTCTTGTATAGAAAATATTTTATTATAACAAGTTAAATTTGTTATTGATGTAAAATCAATAGTGTTCTTGAACGGATTTTAATTTCCTTCAATTATAGAAATATTGGAATTGTAGCACTGTAAATTCTCATAAATTCGCTAATTCTAAGTGTGAGAAAATTTTGCAATTATAGATTCTACGTTAAATGTCACTAATTTATTTGAAAAAGTCTTCAAATTTAACCAATGACAATACAGAGATGAAAATCTAAATGTAATCAATTCGTATGAAACTCCTATTAGTTGGCGAGCGATTCAAAAAATATTTCAAAAATTTATAGGACGATGTCAGGGGGTCATTTTAGTAAAATTAGAACCTCGTAGCTTATTTGGAAGTTGGTCAAAAATTGCTCTGACGATGTGGCGACTAAAAATGACTCAAAGAGCCTATGAGCATGTTTTTGTCGGTTTTTTTTTCATTGCATCCTAGAAAAAATGGAAGACATTTACTCCCTCTCCAGAATAAAATAGAGAAAAACAAAAAAAATCAAAATTGGGACGATCCCCGAGTCATTCTAACAATAAGCATTTAACGTGCATTACCCGTTTTTTAGAATTGCGACATCAGAAACAACTTCTTAATGAGCTACGAGGTTCTAAATTACCACAATGATCTTCAGGAATCCTTTTTGTAAGTCCTTGAAATATCTTGCGAACCGTTCGCCAACTAATAGGGAGATTCATAAAATCATATAGGTACATTTAGATTTACATCTCTTTATTTCATGCATACCTGTGTAGTTATTATTTGTTAAAGCTGTCCTTTTTGTAAATCTTTCCTGGGATTATTTTACTCTTATTTTCTCCACATTTTAACAGATAATTAGAAAATTACAAATCCACGATTGCAATTAAAATTATCGCTTGATAATTAGCTCTAGTTTATTTAACTTTGCTTAAAAATAACTCTAAAGATTGTAGGATTCTTAAAATTGTTCTATTATACTTGTTTAAACAGCACTATATGAATAATATTGGAAAATTACGGAAATTTCAGTGCAAATCAACCTTATAATTTTCCAAAGAATGCACAAAGACCTTGAATGCGCAACATTGACAAATCTCATGATCTACGTTTACTCATTAAGCAAGTTAAGCAACAATTCTTTCTACGTTTAAGTTCTTATGTTTGGATAAAAATTTGGTCGCCCGACACGTGACAATTTCAGTTCATGAAAAAGTAAAATATAAGTTAATCAACAACTTTCATACTTTGGTGAATAAACTTTTATTCACTGGTCCCAAATCGACGAGAATATTTTCAAAATAGCCGTTATAAAAAATGTAATCAACATAATGAAGCAGACTGCTCCCATTCTTCATTGAACATTTATTTATGCGATTTGAACGAAAAATAATAGAGAATCAATTACATTGTCTGACAATTTTCTGTCAAAATTTTTGCAATCTAAAATTGAATACAGGACGTGTATATAACTGGAATATTATGATAAGGCAAGGATCGTGGCAGAAATTATAATTTGAACAGATTAAGATGGATTCATCTAGGTGAAATAAATAAGTTCACCCTGTTTTTCATAATCTATTCTTCAGCATGTTCGATATAAAAACAGCTGTATGTCACGCTTTTATAGATAATAGAATACTGTAAAAGATTGAATCTATATCGAATCTAAGATTCGAATAATGAAAAGCTATATATATTATTTACACAATTTAAATTAAATACTTTTAAAATCAAAAAAAAAATGTGTATACCTTTAAATTTTAAACATTCTATTTCGGTAATTTTAAATTACTAATAACAGCATAGGTGAATTCTTGTGTACTGGATTGTCCACCAATATCCTTTGTACGAACTTTACCGTCAAGTAAAACTTGATCAACAGCATTACGTATCATTGTACCATACAATGGTAAATTAACATGCCTTAATAGTTTTGCTGAACATAATAACATTGCTGTCGGATTTGCAACGTTCTTACCAACGGCTTCTGAATAAGTGTGACGTGCTCCCTAAATCGATTAAATCAATACATTTATATCTAATTTTATTAATTATAATAATTACAGGTTCGAAGACTACACAGTTAGCAGAATAGGAAGCTCCAGCAACAACACCAGCACCACCCACTAATCCTGATGCTAAATTATCGATAATATTACCGTACAAGTTTGGTGTTACCATTACATCGAATTGTTGCGGTTTTGATACCATTTGCATCGTTGTATTGTCGACGATCATCTTTTCAAATTCAATTTTCGAATACAATTTAGACATCTACAAAATATTTTAATAATTTTAGAACAATTCAAACTAGTTTTAAATAATTGTAAATAAACCTCTTCGCAACATTTTAAGAATAAACCATCACCCAATTTCATAATATTAGCTTTATGTACACAGGTAACCTTTTTCCTATTATTCTTAGTAGCATAATCAAAGGCAAATTTTGCAATACGCTTCGACTTTTTCTCAGTGACAATCTTCAAACATTCAACAACACCTTTAACACTTTCATGTTCTAACGCAGAGTATTCACCCTCTGTTTGTTCTCTAATTATAACACAATCGATATTATCATGACGTCGTTTAACGCCAGGTAATGATTTAACATGTACAACATTCGCATATAAATCTAATTCATTTCGTAATTTCATATTTAATGTTTGTAATTCACCAGTATGACTGTAATCTGGTGTTGCTAATATGCCTTTTAAGCAGACACGATTCTTTTCTATTGATTTAGCAACGGTTTCTAATGGGGCACTCAATGTTGGATTCACTTCAGAGAAGAAATACGATTCAAAATCAACTGGAACACCGGCCGCTTTAAATACCTCTTGTACTGAATGGACTAATTCAGGACCAACACCATCGCCAGGGATTAGTGTACACGTTATACGTGAATCTGGACGTTCGGAAATTCCATTCTATCAAAATTATAAATTCTCGATCATTTTTTTTTTTTGTATGTTAAAAGTTTGTATACTTACGCAAGTTGCTAGTAGTTGAGATGTATTGTGAATTGTTCGAATTGCCACATTCTGAGTAGTCTGTAAAGAAATCTTAATTTAAATTTTATGTACAACTTATAGGACACCTGTACATATGACCCAAAGATTATATCATCAGTTAATTTTTTTAAGCACCAATAAAAGTAATTTTACTTACTTGTCCTAAGATTTTTGGAATATTTCGTATTATTATTGACATCTTTCAAATAATTTAATTTAGCTTTATTTGATAAATTGATAACGAATCGATAAAAAAATGAGTGAAAATGACAGAAAAGATTTGTTGGTTATAAAAGGCAGCAACGTCCAGCGCATGCGTGGATTGGAAAATGGTTTTATTAGAGCGCGAAATTCAAACACATACAATAACTGTAGAAGTATTCTATCGATTTTTGACTACCTAAATAAGAATTTATTTTTCTCTTTTCTTCTAAATGTAATTAGTTTTCTCGCAAAGTTTTCCTTTTTAGTCAACGGTATTTTAATCACCTCTGTAATTTTAACGGTTTCTTTTAATTTAGAAACAGACTGAAGGTCAGGTCGAGGTCGAGGCAATAGACAGGATACAGAAATGTTTCTATAATTTCTTATACTGTCTGTGTTTTGTATGGTTGTCGGCTGGAAATAGTGGATGAAAAGTCAAATTAGTTTATGGTTGAGGCACACAAAATAAATTTTTCACGATAAAATCTGTGAATAGCGTAGGGGTAAGGCTACCCGTTTTTAAACAAATGTCCTCACAGGGCCGTGTCTAGGGATTTGGTCGCCCGTGTGCAACGTTGTTTTGCCGCCCTATCCAGGATGTGGGATATAAATGTGGTCGATTTTTATGAAACTCTTATCAGTTGACGAGCGATTTGAAAAATATTTCAAATATTTCTAGGAGGTGGTCCCTGGAGAATTAGCAAAATTAGAACCTGGTAGATCATTTTTGTGCACAACAATTAATTTTTTTTACGATTGAATAGAAACTGTCAATTTTCTGCCTTGTTTTGGAAGTGGAAAGCGCTTAGCTGCTAGAGAGTGTGATCGTTTCCTAGCTAAAAACGGCAAGAGTTTTTGATTGCTCCACCAGCGTGCGGAAAATTGGTCTTTTCCTCGCTAGAGTGAAAATTACTATTTTTCCACACGCTGACTAGAACATAATATGCAGTTATTATTTTTTATTTGCAACTTAACAAACAAAATGATGTCATATAACGAATAATGAGTTAATGTTCAATCGTAGAAAAGATAGTGTATCTAACTCGAGTAGAAATGGCCTTTGTGAAACTCCTTGTGATTGAAGCATACTTGCTAACGCTTGTACTTCAACGTACACACTCGTTTCACAAGGGCCTAGTTTCCACTCTAGTTAGATAAATTACTATTGTGTGCTCCAACTATAAAGTAATTTGACTTTTTTTTAATGAGATCCCACTATTTCCAGTCGACAACTATAAGCTTAGAAACCTTTATCGTGTGTTTTTATGTAAATAATATCCTGGTTTTTATTACTCAATTTGTTTTTTGTAAGTTTCAATTTCATTAAACAGATTGCAAACATCTCAATGTCAGTTTAAAGGTGGACTTCCTGGGATCAGATAAATGTAGCAATAACTGAAATCTTACCTAAATCTTTTGAAATTTTAAAGGGAGAGAACTAATTTCATATGATGCTCCAAAAAATCTGCCAACAACTTACACTTTTTTTCATACTTTATTTGAGGAGGTGATAAGTGATAACTGTCTACGTGTTGCTCGTTTACTATTTTTTAATTTTCAGCAAAAAAACGAGTTAATGTAACAAGTATCACAATAAATTTTCGATTAATTAGATATAGTCTTCCCTCATATGTCTATAATTATTTCATTATCTTATGCATGATATTTTGCGAGCTAATAAAAGTTAAAATAACATCAATTTTTGAGTAAACTTCATTAAAAACTGATGATTTAGGATAAAAATGTACCAAAATATGGACTTACTGTTAGACAAATAAGTTAAATCTGGTGGTGGTTAATAAATAATAAGAACAAAAATGTTCCAAGACCTAGGTCCAAAGACATAAGGGTTTAACAATAAATCGACTAAGGGTCGATTTCACCAACGTCTGTTAAATTTTATCGAACAAATCAGTCATAGAAACAATTGTTATCAATGATGATTGACAACTTATCATCATATACCAACGATTGTTTTTAATTGTTCATTAGACTTATACTGAAGTTGGTAAAACTGATTTTGTTAAAATTAAATTTGCTAAAAAATAATTTCTTATACTAAAACTTCTCAATCACCTTTAAAATTCAAAATTCAACTCGCATCGTAACCAAAAGTACCTAAATAATCTCCTTTTTACGATTTAAGAGTAAAATTTGATAAAAACCAATGATTAGAAAATAGAAAAACGTTAATCTAAAAACAAAAATTAAGAACTACTTCTTCAAAACAAAAAACAAGAAGTAGGTATCTAAATAGTCTCTCCTATCGGGGCCGCATAGAAACCAAAAAGATGGGCTCGTCCATACGTCAAGCCTTCCCTAATAATAAAACTAAAAAACAACGGTACTTTAAGACAAGTTTCACTGTAATTCGGATACATTGAAAAATCAGTATTTCTTGGATATTTCTCATTAATATCTAAATATCGCCCCTCTCGAAGTGTGCTACCGAGATATTTGCATAATCATTTTACTTGGATAAAAAACTATACAAAAGTTATAGAAATACTTCTATACTTGTAGGTAGAATATTATTGTTCTTTCTTAAACTTCCAATTTTTATCAATTTAAATTTTTGCCATACGGCTATTTGCAGCTCTTTCAACAGGTGTAACCTTAATAACATCCATTTTGTAATGTTGTTTGGTTTGTAAGCATTTAAAATTCAATTCTGTCATAATATTTGGTAATTTTCCACATCAATGTGTCTTTCAGTTGTAATTTTGTTCCTTTAATTGAATATTATAGATTAAAAATTGAAATTTATGGGAATTTCTTTAGAAATTTATACAAATTTTTAATTCAAATAGTTTAGAAATTGTAATTAATTGTATTCGATGTTCAATAGATAGCGCTGTTGTGTGCTTTTGTGACGTCACAATCAACCGATCAGTCAGTTAGTGAGAACAAATATGTCGGCGTGTTGGAAGTTTTAGTTATTTTGTGTGTATTTGAAAACTTCTCTATTCTATCAAATTGATTTATTTGATCAAATTTATTTAAAAAATAGAATCGATCGAAATAAATCTATAAAATAAATAGAGAGAAAATCGCAATCAGTTTTTTGTTTTGTTTAAAATTTCTAGAAACGTATTTAAAGACAATTTGAAAATATGGCATCACATTGTATAAGTAAATCGGAATTTATAGTTGGTGGCAAGTATCGCTTAATGCGTAAAATCGGAAGTGGATCCTTTGGTGATATTTATTTGGGCATCAATATTACAAATGGAGAAGTAAGTTGATCGTTATTTCAATTTTTAATACAAATATTATCCATACGAAAAAAATTAAAAAAGAGAATCCCATCTAAAACGCTGTATACATATAAAAGGCAGTTATATAAAATATGAGTTTGTGACAATGAGAGATTCAACAATGGCAGCCATATCAGACCTTTCAAGTTATTTTAATTTAAAACAAACTAATTAATTTTCTTTATTATTTATATAATCAATTGATAATTTGAATAGTACAAGAATATAGGGAGACTGCACAAATACAAGTTACTTTTGTTTTGTAACTGTATTAAAAGTAGGTTACCACCGACCAGGATATTGAGAGTTTCTTACAAAACGTTTCACAATTATTTTATTCATTTCTTTATAATGTGTAATAATTAATAATAAATTATAAAAATTTAAAAAGAATCAATGATTCTGTAAATTCCATCTGTATAAACAAGGGATAAAATAATTAGTCATCAAATGTTTCAATCATTACCAACTAACTGTAGAATTATAACAATTATTTATAATTTCCATTTATTTTTGCCCAAAAAAAAACGAGATAAAAAAACAAACTATAATTGAAACGAAATCAAAGTTCCAATGACAAATCATTTCCTCTACCTGCATTTTATAATTTTACTTTTATTTATTTTACAGGAAGTAGCAGTAAAACTTGAATCAGTCAGAGCAAGACATCCCCAATTATTATATGAAAGTAAACTTTATAAAATACTTCATGGTGGTATAGGAATTCCACATGTCAGGTAATTAATTGGTGAAAAATAAAAGTATAACAGGAATTATTGCGAAATAACTGTATGTGTGTGTGTATTGATCAGAAAATATGACAATTTACACGTGAATTTTTTCCCTCGCATGTTTATATTTCACCTTTTCTATACTCTTATTCAATTTGTATAAAATTATTTTCAAGTCTATGTAAATCAAGTTGTAGACCTTCATATTTTGAGGAACTTTCATATCAACAAATTTGGTAAAATTATTGAATCCTACACAATTTTTATTCTATCGTTTATTTTTATGTGATTTGAGGCAATTTAGTTTCCTATATCGATAAAGTAAAATTACGTCTTAATTATAAATAATTTTTTAAGCATTTTACTGATAAGTTCTTCTTACATATAATTTCAAGAAAATCACAATTTTTATGTGATTTTCTAATCGTTTACTTATAGTGATAGTGGAAGTCATCTGTATTTAATTATTGCAATTTTCTAAAAAGTTATATTTTTAGAATACAAAATAAAATGCTATAAGCATCCAAGCACAAGTAGGTTTCTAAAACAAATCATTACTTTCACAATACCATTTTTTTTTTAATTGCAGTAAGTCTGTATTGATTTTTTAATGTGTCAAAAATTAAGTGGGTTAGATTTTTCTTTTTACAATAACAACAATAAATAAACTGTATAGTATGCAAATGAAAAGATTTGGCAAATTTCGTGTTGGTGAAAACATGTTTGTAAAATTATCAATGACAGGTAATTTTGTTGAAATTCTCATAGATTTTGGCGTAAATCCTAAAATTTTTCTCCTTCCAAAATATATTTGTATGTATGTATATGAATGATTGGAATAACTGTAAATATTTCTATGAAATGGAAATTTCTTTGTTTATTGTGTTGAAAGTGTTTGTTTTTTTATTAATTTATTTTTATTTTGTAACTTTGAAACAGTACAGATACAAACATTTGTTTGTCACACCTGCTGGTTTATTTTTATGTTGGTACACGTGAAGTGTTTTGAACAGAAAACGTGATTCTCGACATATTCAATTAAAATTTCCAGTAAACAAATTATAATCATCATGATTTTTATGAGTCTCTTTCAAATAAATTGAATCAATTCAAACATAGATTATGTAATGTAATTTATGATGGTTTATGTTGTTTTGTAAATTTTTTGCTACTGTAACATGAAACCATAATAGATTTTTTTTTGTGTTGTTGTTGCTTGATGATGATTTTGTTGATTATAAACCCTTTGGTTGTTGTTCATGTTGAACGACGTCTGATCCGTACAACTGACAACGGACGTCGCTTAGTTGGAGGTCATTAACTTTACTGTTATACACCATATGTATGGATACCTTCTCTTGTTGTGGTTGTTGTTGTTGTTGATCTTGATCATCGAACTTAACAAAAAAACTTGTGCTTGAACTGCATAACAACGAAACAAATTTTTTCCACCAAAGAAACTTTCAAAAAAGAATTCGATACGTTTTCTAACATAAACCATATACATTTATCGTAATAGATTTGTTTATGACCAATATGATTCTTAGAAATTACAATAGCATAATTCGCTGATAATAATAAATATTGTTTTAAAGCGGGATTTATAGATACAATAAATAATGGAGAATAGTTTTGTTTACGTTAGCTTCATTATTATATTGTTTGTTTATTAAATGTAATTTGATAATTTTATAGTTTATATCGCTAATTAATTTCTTTGATTAATACATACACATGTACTTAATTCTATAATTTTATTGGAAAAATTCGTTTAAATTGTCTGTTTACAAATAGCTTCCTGGCTAAATTCTAACTGTTTTTTTTTCTGTTTCATAATAGTTTACTTATCTGTATTAATTTTGTGTTGAATTTTGTTTTAGATATTTTGGCGAAGAACGCGAACACAATGTATTGGTTATGGATTTATTGGGTCCATCATTAGAAGATCTATTTAATTTTTGTTCACGCCGTTTTACAATAAAAACGGTATTAATGTTAGCCGATCAAATGATTGGTCGCATTGAATACGTCCATTGCAAATCATTTATACATCGCGATATAAAACCTGATAATTTCTTGATGGGTATTGGTCGTCATTGTAATAAATTGTTCCTTATTGATTTTGGTTTAGCAAAAAAATATAGAGATACACGTACACGTATACATATTGGTTATCGTGAAGATAAGAATTTAACAGGAACAGCCCGATATGCATCCATTAATGCTCATTTGGGCATTGAACAATCTAGACGTGACGATATGGAATCATTGGGTTATGTTCTTATGTATTTTAATAGGGGCTGTTTACCTTGGCAAGGTTTAAAAGCTGCTACGAAAAAACAAAAATATGAAAAAATCAGTGAAAAGAAAATGTCTACGCCTGTTGAAGTTTTATGCAAGGTATGATTACTGAAATTGTTATTTGGTTGAAAGATTTTAATCAATTTAAAAATGACAAAAGATATAATGGCTTGTTAGAAACGTAATAAAAAGAGATCAAAAATTTTTACGTTTTAGTAGAAAGTTGAGCAACATGTATTTAAACAATGACCGATTATCCTTGAATATTCTTATATTACTGTTATTGAAGCAAAAGTTATAATTTTATTAGAAAACTCATGCAATCATCAACTAGGATTATTATTATTTTTTTGTTTATTTCTCATTATCTTTCATCAATCTAAATCATTCATTCATGGATCAGCTAAATCAATATATTAATATTGTGGAATTTCTTCAGGGTTTTCCAGCTGAATTTTCAATGTATCTCAACTATTGTCGAGGATTACGCTTTGAAGAGGCTCCAGATTATATGTATTTGAGACAATTATTCCGTATTTTGTTCCGTACACTTAATCATCAATATGATTATACATTCGATTGGACCATGTTGAAACAAAAAGCAGCAGCAACAGGGGGAACAGTTGCTGAAACATCCACACAGCCACAAACTTCAAGAGTTGTTGTATCTCAACAAGCAGGTAAATATCATTTGAATTGGTGATTTCTTTTATTTGTATCAAACAAATTGAGAAAACGAATATAGAAATTATATAAAAATTATAACGTCGTCATTTCTATATTTACTTTTTTTTAACAAAAAATCGACGTTATAATTTAATTTAATTTTTGGACATATTTGTTGTTTACTATCTTATATTACCCCTCTTTTCAGCGAACCGTGACAAAAAAGACGATGAAAAGAACAAGCAGAATTCTGCTAAAGGTAGAGCACACTAAAACAACCCATCCTATTTCAAATGCAAATATTACCAAATTTTATAACGACCATTAAGAGTGTCTCTTTTTTTTAGTTGCTATTATTTATGATTTCAAAGAAAATCTATTGTGTCTTTTTATGTTTGTTTTATTTCGTTATTTGGATTTCATAGCTCGTATTTTTAATTTACTTGGGATAGCTAACTTTTAGTTTATCATCGTCACATTATCATGTTATAGTACAAAAAAATATATAGAACAAATAGGTATGGTATTGATAATCATCATTTATCACAATCATTTAGAATGATTATTTTAACTGTAAATAATATTTACGCAATTTTTTAGCAACACGAGCTTTAATTTCATACTAACGTTATTTGTTTGTTTTTTCTCAATACGTTTATTTATTTGTTTAGTTTCTTTTATGTTATGAAACATTTTCATTTCAGGGCAACCAGTTGTTACGAAGGTTCTATAAGGAATCAACATGCAGTAATTGATAATTGTTAGTTTTCATCCTTTATATAATTTATTTATTTTTTTACATGCTTAAAGTTTTGATTAAAAGTAAAATTGTTAACATTTTCTTTTTAATTAATATTGGTGTTCTTCAATGTATAATAAAAAAAATTGAATGAATTAGCTTGGTGTATATGTTTATGAAATTATAGAAAAATAACAATCAAACTAACCGATCAGAGCAGCAGGATGAAAGCTAACACATTCATTGCATGTTGTCTACCTAACATTCGATTTTTTTTTTGTTTTCTTTTTGCTATATCATTGTTTTATTATATAATTCAAGAAAAAATAACATGAATATTTTTTCTTCTAGGCAACCGTTAAATACGCTTCCCAATTATACACCACTACCGACTGGGTTGAGAACCGACTACGCATATAGTTGGTTATAAACAATAATAATTAAAAAAAAGCAACAAAATTATATATAAAATAATAATAAGTTCTATATTGTAAGGGAGACATCTGACACTTTTATATAAAATTGAAATTTTGTTATTAATTACACGAATTACTCTTTACTTTATAATCTACCCCTACGTTTAAGGGACAATTGTATAAAAATAATAATAATATAAAATACATTTTTTCGAAGAAACTAAAAATTCGGCCACACAAATTCGGTCGATTGTTTCTTTTTCGATATATGATGATTGATTGTATTGTGTGTAGTGAGTGATTGTTTTCCAAAAAAAAATTCACGTGAATGGATATGTTTGTGTGTTTTTTGTTTGTTTGTGTGAATGAGTCTGATTGTATTAACTTAAATATCTTGAGCGTAGATTATAAAATTAAATTGAAAGTTTATCAATGAATAAGAAATGTGCGTTGTTCTGTCAAATTTTTCAATGTGATGGAGAATTTACATAAATCGGACTTAATTTCAAAATTAATCATTGCCTACGACATATAAAGGTGCTGCATAGTAAGATGTTGAATGTGTTGATTATTGAAACTTAATTATTATTACTTTTTTTTATATGTTTACCATCAATTTACTGTGCAGCTTTGTAAAATTTTATATAAATACTGTGTTTTGATTTTATCAGATGCCTCTAATAAGAACTGATTGTTTAGATGCGGCGAATTTATTAAATATTTACATAAAAAAAAACGAGTTAATAGAACGAAAATCAGCCGCATATGTTCAATTCATTTACAAAGTAAATGTTTTTTTGATAAAGTTGTTTTCTATCTAGTCGTTGGATAAAAACTTCCTTTATCACTTTACGGATTACATGAAATTACAAGTAAATCTAACATAGGATGTATGTGTGTATTACTATGTCAGGTTTATATTCAATTGAATTGTGTAATTAATTTCTCGGTTGAAATGAGGTTTCTGTGATTTATGGGTATAACGATAAAAACAAGAAATGGTAAAAGTCGAGTGAATTGATAATATTGTAGTTATACAATAATACAATTCTATTACGTTCTTTTTTTTAAATTATTTTTTTCTAGTTAAATATGTAAGATAGTGAAATAATTTCAGCTGTTTTTTTCGTAATTTTTTACAATAATTACATTCGTTTAAGTTTCGCTGCATCTTCAAATAACTGCCATGGACTTGATTTAAATTTACAAGAAAAAACACGATGGAATTAAATCCTTATCAACTTTTTAATGTAAAATATAAAAGAAATCAATGTGTGCAAATATTAAATATAAATATTCAAAGAAAAAAGCAGATAGTGTTTGAGGAGATATTTTTCAGTTGTTTGTAATAAGTTTTTTTCTCTCATTTATACTTATTATTACCACTATAGTTTTTACAATAGTTTCTCTGTTTAAGGCGATTCAAGCCTATTTACTCTTAAGTTAAATAACAATGTGCGACAGTATGTAAAATAACTCTCAAAAATGAGGTAATTCAACAATAAAGATTTGAAAATTGTGAAAACGGAATTTTAATCAACCCCTTCTACACAGGATACGAAGAATAGAAACCCAAGAATTTGAGATAAAACAATTTAATAGCAATTTAAAAATAATACATGAAAAAGGGATTAGATTTACGTATGTGTATTAAAAATATTGCATTAATTCGTTGATACTGGCGAATTTTTTTGATAAATGCTCAATTAAGTACCTAAACCATAACCAGTGCCAGTATTTCGAGTATTGACTTGGGTACTTTGTACGTTGTATAAAGGTGAAATCGGGAAAAATACCTGTTTTCTTAATAAGTTAGAAATACTTTTTAAGGCAAGATTATGGGTGGTAAATTCCTCATTATTATTTTTTAATTAACTGGTTAATTACATAGATAGATGCTTCTAATCTAGTTAGGCGATTTAGTTTTAGAAATTTTTGTATAAAAAGATCTTTTTCGAAAGTTTGCTGCCAAAGAATTAAATTATCTAATATAAACAAATAACTCATAAATAATATAAAAAATCTTCAATATTGACAACTCTATAAAATCACAAAATTATAATGGAATGAACTAACATTTCACAGTCAACATATTAGGCACCAATTAAAAATTGAATACATTAATTAAAAGCATAAAACTAACAAATGCAACAAATTAGGTACAAATAGATTTTCGTTTAGATTTCTGGTGGATTTCCAATACCACCGGCAAATTCGTATACTTTCTTCGCCACTTCAACAGCCAATTGATCAGCTTCCTCTCTAGTAGCCGCCTCGGCATAAACACGTACAATATCTTCAGTACCGGAAGCACGTACAAATGAACGTCCTTTTTTATATTGCTTCACCAACGAATCGATTGCCTCTTGTAAACCGTTTGGTGTAACACAAATACGTTCGGCGTCAGTTGTTGTAATAACTCGACGATCTTCAACGGTAACTTTCATTAAACGATTTGGTAGATCTGTATATGCATTCTCCCATTGTTGTATATCCCATCCTTTTGCATGTAGAATCGTTTCAACTACCAACATATCAGAGATTGCATCGCCGACAGTTTCATTAATTAAATCAATTAAATTTAATAGTGTTTCAGCAGCAATAAGTCTATCTTCATTGATACTAAACAAATGTGTCATTAATTTTAATTAAAAATTAAAAATAGATTTATTACCTATTATTTTTAACTAAATCGTGGAGAGAATCTTTTGTTGTTGTACTGAAAACAACAGTACCATGACCGTTAGCTTCAAAATAAACACCAATATCATAATCTAAAGCTTTTTGGTGTAAATGTTTTACACCTGTTGAAGTACAAGCGACAGGAACACGCTACAATTAATATGTTTGAAAATTTAACGAAAAAACAATTAGAGATTTTTACTAATTTTCCAGTGATATATTCAGTGGAGGCTCCATTAGCGTAGGCAGTTTGTATTAAACCCAATTTGAGATCAAGACCAGTTTTCTCTAATAATTCTTTAAGATATTCAGCAAATAATGTGGCGAGTCGATCCCCATCCATTAAATGGAAGCCGTTATTCTCATCCATATAATAATAAATCAAACGATCAGCATCACCGTCAACCGAACAACAACGTACATTTGGCTCTTCAGGTACTCCGGTTGGGAATTTTTGTTGTGATTTCACATAATCAGCTCCACACTAAAGTTTAGATGTTTTATATAATAATAAAATGACTGTAATTTAATTACCATATAGTTGAGTTTGCCTGATCCGATAGCTGCATCGTTAAACATTTCAATTTTCAATGAATTCCCTAATACTTCTTGGAAATATTTGATTTTCTTCGCACCAACACCATTGGCACCATCATAAAATAAACGATTTGTATAATGATTGTTTGTAAATGTTTCACCACGAATTTTTTTAAAGGCTGTTGATAATTTTTTATAATAACCAACCTCGGTTGGTTCACCATATTGTCTTTTTGTATTTTTACAAACAACAAAATAATGTAATTGTGGTGTTGTAACTATACCATAATCCACTGGTTTACCAGACAATGCCAATATACCATCCATTAATGATTTAGCTAAACTAGGACTACTTGGACGTGTATCTTTTCCTACAACAATCTCAACACGATCAGTCATCGGTATGTCATATTCTTTTATTATTTCGTTTATAGTTTGTTCAAGTTGATCATCACTGAAATTATAAAGGGTGGATAGAAACTATGTTTAAAGAACAAGAAAAAGTATCAAAAGGTGAAAGATTATAGTCGTATTTTATAGAGAATCATGTATGAGATACATACGGAACATTGGCGAATTTCGTTGCCCATTTCTCCCAACTTTGCTCCAACATTTCACCGTGAGGATCCACCAATTTCACACCATTATCAGGTTCGGGATTATGCGAGGCAGTTATCATCACACCGATAGTAGCTAGAATGAACCAATTATTTAACTCACAATTTAAAACAGTGTACGACTTGTAGAAACTTCAAAAAGCCCTATTCTTACCGACACGATCGGAGATTTGTGATCAAGACTTTAATGATTTGTAATGTAAATTTCATCATAGTATTGTAGATTCCTATTGCAAATTATACCGGGTGATTCACCTCAAACGAAAAGTTCTTATGACAACTCTCATTCAAAAGAAAACTGAAGGATCTTTACAGGGTTACTTGGAGATCATTTTCGCAAAATTAGAACCTCATAGCTCATTTGGAAGTTGGTCAAAAACGCTCGTTTTGAACAGGGTCGCAATTTTCAAAAACGAACTACATAGTATGCAAAACGAATTAGAATGACTCGGAGAACTTCCCAACATTGATTTTTTTTGTTTTTCTCCATTGCATTTTAGAAAAAATACAAAACATTTCCACGTATTCCAGAATAAAATTAAGAAAATAGAAAAAGTCAATGTTTTTTTACCGACTTTAAAATGACCTACGAGGTTCTAATTTTGCTAAAATTATATTCAAGTACCTTCCTACAAATTCTTGAAATATTTTTCGAATCGCTCGCCAAATAATGGGAGTTGTCAAAAAAAATTTTCGTCTGAATAACCAAATTTGCCATCAATTAGAACTTATTTTAATAGACCATCCTCTTGAATCATCCTGTATAATATTCGCATCAACTCAAGTATGTACTAATTTTAAAGCCAGTGACGGCTTTAGGGGGGTCTGATTAGGCGACCGCCCAGGACGCTAGAGACATAATTGGCGCCATAAGAACTACGTGAATTTATTTTTAATAATTGATCTAAGGTTATTGTCTTCCTGTAGGGGGGCCGAAAAACCCTCGCCCAGGGCCGGCTCTGTTTAGAGTATCTAATCGTAAGCCAAAGATAAGATAATGTTTATTTCTGCCTGCATCTAATAAATATGGCTTATTATTATGAAAACAGCTAGGAATAATTTATTATCATACTGGTAGACTTTGACTTTCTAATTGCTATGTTAGTTACCCATATAGATTAACAAACATTTAATTGTGGTAAATTTGAATAATCGTAGATTTCCTGGATGAACTCACCTCTCTTATAGCGTGCCCTTAATACAGCCAACAGTCCCATTCTATACATAACATATCCTAAATTGCTAGCCCTAAAATAGATTAATTTTCATTCAGAATTATTGATAAAACAGGAAAATCTTTGGAATTATGATGAGTAATATAACCTTAAAATTTAAATAAAACTCACTTTGTACGAAATCCAGCCGTACCATATTGGATATCAGTTTTTACAGTTTTCGGGTGCATTTCTCTAGCAAACGCATACGCTGTACGATAACTATTATTTGCCATTCTATCGATAAAAACCACTTGATTTGAGCAGTTTAACACCTTTCTACTGGCCTCGTTGTGGATACGATCAAGGGGGAGAGATGAATGCGACTGAGCTAACTGACGACAAAGATAGACAATGTGTATGACTAATAAAATGTACCGCATAAATGCCATTAATGAATTCTAATTGAGAATGGGAAACTTTCACTTGGACAGTATAGGAGCATGTTATTTCAAGGGGAAGACGAAATAACATTTTAAAAAAAATTCCAATATATTTCTCAATATATAAAAAAAATTTGGACGGAATCTACAAATATTATCGGACGGCCTTTAAAACCTTATGACCTTTTAACAAAGAGCTATATAAATTTGTACATTTTTAAGCCAGTGGAATGTTTGCATTCTTAAAAGTGCTTAAAAAAAATAATAATGACAAAATCAACATGTAAAAATCTTGCAAAAAAATTAAAATTTAAATACAAATAGTAAAAAACTCGATAGAATTATTAATAAAAGCGATGCAGAAATATTGGTATTTCCTGCATGGCAGTCAACAATACGTCTAGCTCTCATAAAATCACTACCTAAATAGGCAGAATAATAACGTTTGTCCGGTTCAATAACCTTCAATTGTGTTGTGGCATCTTGGAATATCAAATCCGTATATGGAGCCGGCGATGAGAACATACTAAAACTACAATTAAAACGATGTAGATTAAGATAAAGCATAGATTAATTCAATGTTACCTAAATTCATCCGATGATTTCCTCCCATAAAAGGTTTGTGCATAAAGAAACAAATTAATGTAAGCATTAATATGTGTATGATTATAACCATAACCACCTCGTGTAACAATAGCGTTAGCTTTTACTTTACCCATATTACATTTCCGATA
Source organism: Mylabris sibirica (assembly GCA_039776855.1). Lineage (NCBI taxonomy): Eukaryota > Metazoa > Arthropoda > Insecta > Coleoptera > Meloidae > Mylabris > Mylabris sibirica. The sequence goes on from CM077843.1 coordinate 4,314,763, forward strand.
CTGATTGATATTAGCTCGTGTACCATCAGGACATAATAATTCGAAATCTTCATATAAATTATCTCTAGCCCACCATTCTTCACGTTTACCATTGGTATTTTCAAATACTGTAGTATGTTTAACAAATGCTACATGTCCACCACCTTCAACTAAACAACGAAATGCTCCAGTATGTCCATAATAAACTTCAGAAGCATCACGACGACAATAACGATAACTAGCACCATGACATAAATCACACATATTATCATATGGTACACCAGTATTATATTCTGTACTTAATGCACCTGGTGTACAACTTTTTGAGAAATATTCAGCAGCAGCACGTATACTATTACAACCATATGGACGTATCCAACCATTACTTATTAAAAATGCTAATGGATAGACCCAACCAGCTGCTGTATTTATACCACCATGGCATGTATTTTTATTTTTCAAATATGTTAATTCTGTTGATGGATCAGATTGTTTTGCAACAGCAACAACATAATATTCTGGTGTTTCTAAATTATACATTTCACTTATAAATGGTACAAGATCATATTGTAGACCAGCTGTATAAACATCACTAGCATCCAATACAGCAACATCGGCTGTACCAGAACGGATAGCTTGCATACAATGTATCTGTGAGTGGCCTTTATAACAATCCATTTCCGGTTTTAATAATTGCGCCTTAAGAGCCGTCTATAATTAATAGAAACGGGATTAATAAACGATTGAAATAATACAATAAACCCCTTTAAACATGACCAATAAAAATGAGCATTTTTTTAATAGTTGTAAAGGGGGTTTAATGCCTAATTACCCTCATTTTAACGCATTTATCCTTCTCAACATCAGATGTAACACACATCGTCATCCGATTAATTTGACAATCTCTCAAACCCATTATAACATTGAGTGATTCACCTAAATAATTCGGATAAGTCTGTTGACTTTCACTTAATGAAGCAAAACTCCTTGCCGAATCCTATAGAAACATTAATTTAAAATAATTATAATTAATAATAAAGTAAAAAATTACTTGAAATATTAAATTGCCATGTATTCCATATCTTGGTGATGATTCAAATAAACTAAATATTTCATAGAATGTTGTATTTGTCTGATTTAAGTGTCTATCGAATTGATAAATCGTCTGATTCTGTGTTGTATCGATTGGATTACCTGATTTATCTCGTTCAATATACGGATCGATATTCTCACCATACCGATTACGATTTATCGCAGATGGATCAATAGAGTATGGATTTTGTTGACGATTTCTATCATCAATCGGTGCTTCGCCACCATATGGATTTGTACGTCCATATGGATTTTGTGATTGGTCGTTATTCGTTGGATTATAACGATTATAATCATTTACATTCTGATTATATTCCGGTTGATTTTGTTGATTATTATTATTATTATAATCACCGAAATTTTGTCGTTTAAAACGATAAATACGATTCCCTAAACTGTCATATTCCGGTTGGTTATTATTATCACCATAATAACGATTTTGATCATCATTTCTTGTATAATTAGTACTATTCGTTTTTGGGTATAATTTGGCTGCTTTCTCTAAAAACAATTGGTACTTTTTGCGTAAGTCATATGAGGATGCAGATGATGCAACAATAGCATTAGATGGTACTTTGCCCCAATTACAAGCCAAATAATCATCAACAGATCGTCTACTACCATCTTTGCACAATAATTCAAACGAATCCTTGGAGATTGTAACTAAAATTGATAATTTTTTTAATCAATAATGCAATTCAAATTAAATAATCATCGAGTATTACGAAATTCATTTCCAGATATTAATTCGGGTATTGTTGTGTGTCGTAAAAATGCCACATCGCCTGCTTCCAACAAACAACGAAAGGCACCAGTAAAACCAGCATACGGATCGGAATCTGAACACCTACCACCTGGATAACGACCAATACACAATTCACATAATTTATCCGAATTATCACCAATTGGATTGTATCGATCTGTTAAACAATTAACAGCACACGATGGACCGAAGAATCTCGTTGCAGTCTTAACATGATTATTACAATCGACTATTTCCATACCACCTTCTTTCATTATCTTTAACAAAGAAAACGGATTATTATAAAATAAAGAGTTTAAAAAAGAAATCAATACGGTATAAATAGGAAGGACCCATCCAGCAAATGATTCAACACCAGCAAAACATGCCTTCTTGCCTCTCAAATCATATAAAGATAAAACGTCCGGCAGTGTATTTTTCTTAACAACAGCAACAGCATAGTAATGCCTGAAACCACCGTCTAGAACTTCCTGTGAGATTGGTACTAGACTGTGATAACGGCCACCGATAAATACTTCAGCTGCATCTAATGTTGTTAATGTGGCTTTTTCTGCATCCAATAATTTCATACATTCATCTTTTGTAAACGCCTTCAATATTTAAAAATGTATTAATTAATCAGTTAATTACATTAATTAATTAAATTATGCTTCACCTGATAGCATTCTAATTTGAACAAATCATAGCCAACTTGAATACGATCCCGTTCATTAGCCATAGCGAAATTCTCACATTTATGTTGTTCCTCAAGACTTGTTGTACACCAGACCATCCTAATTCGTTTATCATCCGGTCTTTCATCTTGTACTTGTGTGATTTTCCAAAAATTTTGACCTAAAAATACACGAAATAAAATACTCTAACTCTAACCTCACTTGGAAAAAAATCAAAACAAAAACAAACACTAATCACAGCTTACTATACAAAATAAAGTATACCCAAAATAAATTTAATAATCGTTTGAATTAACGGTTATTTAATTAACATTTGAAAAATTGAAATATTAATCGTTTAAAGCAGAAATAAGAGAAACAGCCAAAAAAACAGTAACGCTTTTAATACAATCATATAGAGACATTATTAATTTTCGAAATTTACCTGAAGTGATAACGATAATACTGAACCATATTATCAGTGATAAGCACAAGTGAGTCCTATCTTTAAAGCACATATTTATGTTTATATAAAATCAAAAATAAACACAAACAATTAACAAAAATTCATTGATAATTGATAACAACTGACTGTTGACATCATGGTCCAAAACCAGACACACCCACCAAAAGGTGAATCATACGTTAATTGATTGAAATAAGATAGACATAGAGCATTGGTATATAATAGAAGGAAATGGAAAAAGATCGTTGGTCAGGTTGAATAATTCGTTAACAGGTATTTTATATTTCTTCACTAAAAAAAAATATAAATAATATTCATTTGAATTTTTTGGAAATTTATAAAAGTTTCAACTTTATTTTGAATTAAATTGGCAAATTATTTAATTTTAATTATTCAAATTGATTTATTTATTGTAGTACCATCTATGAAAATGAAAAGTAACTATTTTTGATTGGTCTAATGCAACAATGCCAAATCTAGCGTTTTTCATATTTCCACTTAATTAAAAGACAGAAACTTGTCGTTCTTTAAAGAGTAATCGTAAGCAACAGTATTCTGTATCCAATGTGCTTTGTATTCTTTTTATTAGCATTTATTAAAATTTGTAATTTTTTAATAATTTTAGGACAATACATTTGCCAACAGGATATCTTAGTGACAGTTTGTCTATGATGACAGCTGCCATTGTGACACATAGACTTGGATATATAGACTGCTAACATCTGCTAATGTGAGTAGAAATCTGTAGCCACCAAGCGCACTAATATTTTTTGAAACTCATCTGTTGTTTCTTTCCAACCAGTGCAACTTTATTTTCTGTCTTTGTCAACTTATCCGCCACAGTGTTTTACGCTGGCGGATAGTCAGTCAAATTGAAGGACAGATAGTGATAAGTAGTTAGCTAAAAAGAGTAAGACTAACTTACGAGGTCATTCAAAGTTAGTTACATTATAATCCAATACAAAACATAGGACATTAGCAATCTATCCCTTCTAATATCTTTGTTGTGACATAACATGTAACCTAAAAATGTAATATCAAAATATCTCAAATATAAATATTTAAGAAAATATTAATTGATACTATAATTAATTTCTATCTTAATTAGAGGAAATTAAGATAGATTAAAAAAAGCCAAATTAATCTTTAGTAGATGTTCGCAACAACAATGTCAGAAGAGTTAATTTTCACGTTATTCTATCTAATTTTGAGTTTTTGCTTAATTTATCCACCAGTTGAGTTTGTTTCAGCTGGTTTTACTATACCGTCAATATTTAGTCGAGTTTTAGGTTCAGAAGAAGAGAATTTCATATTGTATCATATAAAACGATCAATTGTTACGTTATTGGTATACTCCTTCCTACCATTGGGATATATTTTGATATTATTCTTAACAGGACATAATGATGAAGTAGATTATAATAATTTTCAATAATTTATTGTTTAATTTTTATTAATTTCCTAGGTGACGTATTTGTATTATTATGGTACAATATTTTGGAAGATTTTCTTTACAATCAGTGTTCTTTTGCCAATAATTGCAATTGTACAGGCTTACGGTTGGTGTAGCGATCATTACAAATACCATCCGATCGCAATAAATTTGGCAAAGTTTTGTAATAACAATAATCGAGATTGGAGCAGTGTTGCTGCCGATATCAACTTTGAATTTCGACGGTATTGATTTAATTTCATAAAAATACAAGTATTGATTTAAAATATTTTTAGTATTGATAAGATATGTATTCAAACGAATCCTATTATTAAGATTGTGGCAACAGAGAATTGGATATTGAAAGTGACACCATTTACAATTTTTATATGTCATCAGAGTGATGCAAATTTGATTGTAAAAGAAGCCGATACACATCGTATCTCATTAACCAATTCCAATGAGATTCAATATTTGAATATTGAAGTGAAATCTCGTCGACAGAATGTTGATACTTTTACAATGCGTATATGTTCATCGGATTTTCATGATTTAGAAGATCGTATAGCGCGTACAATAACAATATTACCAAATGTTAAATTCCATAAAACAGTCTTGGATCAATTCGTTGATGTATTTAAAGAGACGATTAAGAATAATACGCGTTATCAAACTAATGATGTAATTTTTGTAATTAAAATTTACGAATTATTATTTTCGAAATATTTTAGGAGTTGGATCAATGTATTGGTTGTATGCAGAATAGATCGAATGTAAAGTTGCAAAAATTATGCGCTGATAGTGGTGATAATAATTGTACAACATGTTATTGTAAACCGATGTGGTGTGTTGATTGTATGGCGAAATGGTTCGCTTCTAGACAAGAAAGTGACCAGCAGCACTCTTGGTTGTCGTCGAAATGCACCTGTCCTATGTGCAGATCAAAGTTTTGTATTTTAGACGTTTGTCTTGTTAACAACGAGGATCCTTAATCTTTACTGCGTGATAATATTTTTTTATGAAAATAAATTTAAAAGCGTTGTATATTGAAGAACAGTAGATAAGTAAAATTTCAAGTGTTTAATTAACTATCATAATTTTTATAATAAAAGTTATCACATTATCACATGGTATATTGTTTTGTTTTAATGACAACTAGATGTTGATTACAAATTCTCTAAAGTACTAAGTTCCTGTAATTCACGTATCAATTCTTCCTCACTTGTAAATACGTCATGTTGATCAACGCTACCATCACTTTTCTTATCATTTTCTTTTGTTGTTGTTGTTGTTGTATTGGTTGGAAAACAATCCGATACCGATTTCATCTTCCTTTTCTTCTCCTTCAAACGGCCACTTTTTGTTATCGACATTTTCCGTGTAAACGATCCATTTTCTACATCATTATTTGGATCGTTTTTATTATTTTTATGTTTATCATTCTCGTCAGAATTTGGTGATTTTAACGATGATTTCGTTCTGGATGTACGTTGAGTATTAAATAGATTCAAAAAGAAATTAGACATGATTGTCGAAAAATATTAATTGAATTTGGAAAATTTTGAAACACTTGAATGCGTTACAACTAATTAAAATATACTGTTTAAACATAATATCAAAATATAATGTAATAAGAGGTAGATTGATAGAAAGATAGATAAATTATCTTTTTATGATAAGCAACAGTAATCATATTGTTTAAATAAATTCGATGCAGTTTACGAATTTTATCCATTTTATATCAGATAGCGACAAAAAAATTTTACTTTTTTCTGTAAGGCGTCGGTTAAAATGAAAAGAAATCCGATAGTTGTGGTTGTTTTGTCTCATACACTTTTATATTCCCATTGTGAATTTGGTTTTAAGCTAATATTTATATACAGAATGTAAGTGTGTCAGTTTAATATTAGAAAAAAGGCAATTTAGGTGCTTTTAGTTGTAATAGAAGCATTTACTCTTGGTTCAGAACGAATTTTCCTTAAAAGAGGAGACAATTTATACGTTTTTTGTCATTTTCTGGGCTAAAAACTGACCTATTTATCCCGTTTTTGAGATAATTTTGTTCCAAATTAAAAGTTTTTAGAGGCTTTGCAAAACTAATAATTTAGTAGAAAAAAATTATGTTATTTTTTATGAAAACTCTATAGAAAGCGAAATATTTCAGTTTCTGTAAATTGAATTTTAGACAGCTTTTCGATCATTTCTTACTGAAATAAAAGTTTCAATAAAATTCGATTGATTTACAAGTTTAGTCAACTAACTAGGGAATTGGGTGAAGTATAAATGTATAACTAGTTGCATATATTAAGGCAAAATTGTTTTTAAATCTTATTGTTAAGGTGGAACCTGCCTTAAGATAGATCTGCGGTTATTACGCGCCTCAAATGTTAGATGACGCCTGCTCTAAACATCTTTTATATACCCAGTGAGTTACATAATAAAAACACCATTTTGACGAGTGTACTTTAAAAAACTGATATGTCAATTTAAAAAACTCATCTGTTATTTTTAACACCAGTGCCATAAAATGAAACTTTTAACTCGAATATGCTGTATTAAAAACATCATTATTTTTAATAGTGGTTGTAGAAAAAAAGCTTAAACGAAATCTGGTATAAGGTTTTCGAGATAAAAAATGAAATAGTGCAAAAAACATGTTTTTTTCACTTCTTTTTCGTAAACTTTCTACAGTCTATAAAGTGATGACTTAAGAGATCCAACTTAGGTCTTAAAATTAGTTTACAATAGATTCAGTAACAAGTAACAAAGAACTTGACATGGGTACTGAAATATTGCCACTTTCCTCTACAATAAATTTTATATTTGTTGTTTGTTACTGAATCTATTGTAAGCTAATTTTATTACTTTAGTCATGCTCTTAAGTCACTTTACAGACTGTACCCGATTGTTTTTAAATTTGGTATAAGTGAAGCTTAGTCGAATACTAAGTTTTGGTAATTTTTTGAATATCTACTGTTTTCAACCCAGTAGAGTTCAACCTTAATATTTTTTTTGCAGAATCAGGTTTACACGTTATTATTTATTCAAAAAATATTCCATTATCTTCACGAAATCGTTATTAGCGAATATTCAAAATTTGCGTCAATACCTCCAGAAATCACGCAATAAATTATAGATGTAGACTTGATAAGAATCTACCCAGATAATTAATCATTAATTAATTAATTTGAATACAACAGTGTTTTTTTTTCAGTGATATCTTTTAATTAATTACAATTGTATTATTTTTCCTGATAGATGATTTTCTAATTACGTTATTTTATCAAATTGTGTATATTTGATATACAAATATCGTCTTCACTTATGAAATTATTTTGCAATTCATTAACAATTGTACTTCAATGCTTTTCCATTGTCCTACTTTTCACAAAATAAATAAATATTTTTGCCATTTATTTATTTATACAGGCTTTTTTTTAGGAATCAGACGTATTTCCTTATCGATGATAAATTTATCTTAATTAACAACAAATTCACGTAAATATAGCTTTTTTTTTTGTTTCAATACACGTTAATTGGTCCACGAGTAGAATATTTGTCCGTGATTTAATTAAGGTAAGCACGTACGAAAATGTTCGGAAATAACAAACTTGTTTGTTAAAACTTAGAAATTCCATCGACATATTTTCGTATCGAAATAATAACAAGAAAAAAGAGATTGAATTTGAAAATAGAAAGATTTCATTGTGTAATCTTTTAAACAATAATCCAATTTTCTATTGTCTTTGAGAACGTTTTAAGCTCCTTTTTTTCTCACTTTCTTCACACCTAAATCAAAAACTCCTTCATATGGATCTAATTTATTTATTTTATATACATACAGGGTGATCTACTAGCTCCTTTACAAATTTTGAGGATGCAAAGTAGATGAAGTTTTATAAAGAAAGTTTTGTATAGGTACTCCTTCATTAAGAAAATCCAAGATGTTTCAGGGAGTTAACAGGTAAAAAGTTGCCTTATTGATCAGGGGGCCCTGAAAATACCTACAAAATTCTTATCAATAGAATTGACATCTAATTATGCAGCACCTATTTCTGACATCAGATAATTTTGTGGATATGTCCAGAGCCCCCTTGATCAAGAAAGCAAGTTTTGCCACTTGTTAACTCCATAAAATATCTTGGACTTTGTTAATGAACAAGTCAAATTTGGACCTATGTTTATATCAAACTTTCTTTATAAAATTTCATGTAATCCTCAAAGTTTGTAAAGGAGCTAGTGGATCATTCTTTATAAATAGAATTATGAGAACCGAAAGTGATAAATTAAATTATTTCATTACGTTAAAGTGTTGTTTTTTTCTTTGTTTTGACACCCATTATTAGTAATGTGGGTAACTGTTTAACGTCATTGGTAGTTTTAAAAAAAAAATGGAAAAACTTCCTAGACTTAAAACAACAATATATAAACAATTTTTTTTGAAATTAATTGTGAACTTGTAGAACTACTGATAAATTTCCATTGATTTTTTTATTATTTGCACGTTTTATCTCAAATTACCAAACAGAAAAATTATAGAATTTATTATAAATTTATTGAACAGTTTTATCGTTATTGATTGATAAAACGTACAGTATACGCTAGTAGAAAAACTCCCCCTGTAGATTTGACAGTCTCACATAGATTTGTTAGTTTGTTAGTTTCTTGAATGTCTAAAATACCCTCTAGATAACTTTTTTTTCTAATAATTTATAACGATTTAAATTCATCGAAATGGCACGTTTTAAATACATTTGTTATCCACGTTTAATATCGAATAATTGTTTGTTAAAAATATTGAAATTCAATGTTACGGTGAGAATTATAATTAACTTTGAACCGACCCAGTAACTAAAAAAAAAATACTAATTAAATGTAATAATCAATGCTTTATTGAAGAAAATAATGTATTACCAAGAAAATATGTAGGAACATTTCTGAATTGTAAATTAAAAAAATAAAGGAAAAGTCAAATGAAGGAAGTTCGAAATCCAATATTAATTCAAAATTCATATTCAATAAAAATTGTAAATTATAAAACGAATATTGATTTTATACAACACCGGCCATTTCAACTAGAAACACATTCATCATTTACCAATAAAGAAGTACTGAATTCTGGTTTCTCTGAACAGTAGAAATGAAAATGATGAAGAAAGTAAATATTCTTGTACAGCCGAGTGAGTAAGATTTTTAACGACTCTAGGTTAGAATTCTGGCTTCTTTTACATAGATTGAACCGTTCTTCCACCATTTTTGGTACTGGGGATGAACTGAACCTGCTTTTTGTTGCTTTACCTATTTTGGCGAATAGTAGCTGTTGAAATTGTGGTGTTTTCTTTATTCAGGTGCATCAATAAAATGTCCCCTTCTTTTTCTCGATAGTATGATTAGTATGTTTGTTCCCTTCAAACGAAAGTTTGGTTTACACCATACAATCCTCACCGTTAAATTTTTCTCGCACTTGATTGTATGTACTATATCACTAGTACCTGTACACTTAGGAATAAATCGTAGATAAAGTAAAGTATACAACTCGCTTATAATGAATGCTTATTATGCTCAAATGATTAAAACACTATGGGTGGGTTGCACCATTCATGCATTGTCAAATATTTGATACTGTGTCAACTATTTGCCTTAGCAACGCATGTAATTTAAATACGTTGCTAAGGCTTTGACACTGTGTCAAATATTTGACAATGAATGGTGCAACCCACCCTATATATAGGTAAATTACATTTCAATAGAGACATGGGAGAAACATTGGTCCCGCCCATATCCCATCTTTGTCAAAATTACATGTTTCATGAATAACAGACAGAAATACCAAATCCACAAACCAGATCTGGTTATTGTTATCTTTTAAAAGAGAACGTTTTCAAGGTTCTTTCGTACAAAAGAAATTGCTGTGTTTTGTCAAAGGACTAAGGATGGGTGGTAAAATCCGCCATCATTTTTAATTTCTAGACCAACTACGCTCTCTCTGTCTCATTCTAACTAATATGTAAGTAGTTTAAATAGGCGTGGCCAAAAATTCTCCAATGTTCCTAGCGCTAGGTGCCCATACTGTATGTACAGAGCTCACCAAAACTAAGAGATCACTGTTTGTGCGACAGTGTAAAACAGGTTTTTTTGGGCGGTCAGAAAAATGTAACAGAATCTTAACAGGTAAGAATTTGAGAAGAACGATATTCAATCAGAATGTGGGAATGGTTTTATTGGTGCCATTTTTGCATTTTTACCTGAATAGAAAAATACTTTCTACAAACTTACTATGGCTGAAATTGGCTCCGGTACTCCCTTACCACTCCGCCCTCTCACCCTGACGGGAGAAACAGCCTGACTCACGCGAACGAAAAAACGTGATATTCTCGTTCAAAACTCGGTCTCTTAGTTTTGGCAGTAACTTTATACTTTGTATTTCCAATGGACCAAGAAAAGGATTTTAGTAGTAGATAATAGTTTGTGTTAGATGTAAAAAAACATGGTAACGATCAAAAATAAATAAAACGACACTTTTAACTAACAACAGTTCTAAAGTGTCCGTTTTTTGTGCAATATTACAATCAAAAATGATGTAGAAGGTAAATATTCTTGTACACCACCAATACCTGTACATTTGGAAATCAGGCGTAAATAAACTAAACTCGCTACAATGTGTGCTATTATTACCTCGAATGATTACAAATGTAACCTTAATTCTCGCTAATAATAGCACTCTTTATAGTCTTTTTGTATAATATACTATTTTCTACAAACACTACTAAAAGTGATACTTTTAACACTGCCTAAAACCAACTTGAGTTAAAAATTGTATTTTATGGAACTAGTGTTAAAAGTGAAAGTTCTTTGTTAAAAGTAAACAGAAACATTTGTCAAAATGACATTTATAAAATATACTTATAATTTATTATTTTGGCATACCGTAGTGGTATTCTCAATAGATACATGGGAGAAACATTGATCCCGCCCATCTATACTACTTACATATTAGTTAGAAAGAGACAGAGAGAGCGTAGGTGGTCTAGAAATTAAAAATGATGGCGAATATTGCTATAGTATGGCAGAAGATATACCGCGTTTATGACATCTTTCGGTATTTAACTTTCACAAATTTTTATGAGGGTGTAACCGCAGACCGTCATTTCTCTCCCCCAATAAATAACACAAACAGGTCTTTTCGATATCCAAAAACCGTTCTCTCTAAGCAGGGCCGTATTGTAGAAATTAGTTATATTTGACACGTTTAAATAAACGTATGCACATTTTTTTTAAATTTCTTATGGATATATCTATTTGAGGCTCTGAGAAATACCTAATAACATGCTTAGTTATCTATCTGACTAGCATCCAAGAAAAGCAACTAATTTCAACGTCAGCCCTAAATATAAAACTGAATGCGGACCTGGAGCGGCATTGAGAGCACGTGTTTGGGTGAGTTTATCAAAGGCTGGAAATGCATCGTTTGTGGTTAGACCCTCATAAAAATTTGTAAAAGTTGAATACCGGAAGAATGTCATAAACACGGTATATCTTTTGGTAAACTCTACCATGGTGGTAATATCCGCCATGCATACCACCCACCCTTAGTCCTTTGACCAAACAAAGCAATTTCTTTTGTACGATAGAATCTTTAAAACTTTCTATTTTAAAAGGTAACAATAACCAGTTGTGTTTTGTGGATTTGGTATCTCTGTCTGTTATTCATGGAACATGTGATTTGACAAAGAAAGGACATGGGCGGGACTAATGTTTCTACCATGTATCTATTGAGAATACCACTACGGTATGTTGAGTGTTCAATTTTTGGTGGTAAAAATTTATCTTTGTTTCCCATCTTTTTCGAAATTTATATGAAAATTAATGTCACACTTTGATTGTGATAATACGCAAAAAATCTAAATACAAAGGTACTTTTCCGTTCCTATTTAATTAATTGTAATTGTTGTTAATTAATTGTAATTGTAATTTAATTAATTTGTAATTAATTGTAATTTACCTTAGAACTTTGGATATACATATTTGTGTTTTTTTTTAAGACTTGGAGGTGCTTTTAAAAGGACACCCTACATGGTGGTTGTAGAAAAAAAATTGTATGATGCACGTGTTAAAAGTGATTTTATTTTGTTCTTAGGGCTGCAGAACTTGACTATCGCCTTGTTCCGCAAACGTCCCTACTCGCAAAATAAAATCTGACTTTCATCACTTGTATCATAATATCATAAATAACAATTTTTGATAATTTGACACAGGGCCGTAGTCAGACTACTATTCCAAATGGGGCGCGTTTTTTAAAATGAAGGACAACTCACAGTGACAATGGTTTAAGCGAAGAAAGTTCTTATGACACGGGGGCGGGAGACGGCAAGGAATCGCGCTAAGTGGAATTCAGCCCCATTTGTCACCCCATAGCTACGCCTTTGATACTATGTCACTTTTTTGATATAAAACCAAAACATTTACCTCTACTGTATTATTATATCGTATTTATTATATGATAAAACCATTAAAATAAATTTACTGATAATTGAATACAAATTTACCTGTATTTTTTCTGTTATAAAAATTACCCTCTATAAATGTACAAATGGATTATAATCACGTGATTCAATCAAATTCATCCATCCTTCTCCCTCTAATATTAAACACCGATAGTATATCCTCTATACACACACACACACACACACGACTCCTCTAGTATATTACCCTACTTTACAGTAAATACGGGAGAATAAACGTGATGGTTCGCAACTAACGAACGTCAGTGTTGTTTGTAGATTCGACATTTGCGGTGTGTGCGTTACGTGATAAAGTCTCGAGGTGTGTGTCTGCTAATTTAGTTTTCGTTTGGACGTCGTCGTCGTCGCCGTCATTATTGTTTCCTTTTTGTTTTGTTTACCATTATATTTTTTTTTTCTGTTAATACAATAATTTTCTCAAAAATTGTTGATTTACCATTATTATAATCGGTTTTGATTATAAATAATTTGTGGTTGTAAATTAGAGTGATCTTGTTATTGTTGTTATTATTGTTATTTTTATTCTTGTTGTTATTGTTGAATTATAATCTATTTTCTGTGATTTAACCGATTTTTCTGCCTCTTTTCGGGTATTTTTTCCCATCATCGTTATCACCTTTATTACTGTTATTATTATTAGTAAGTAAAAATTTATTGTTTATTTTTTTATTGTAACAAAAATCATTTAATTTATTGTTGAAATTTTGAAGTAATCTTGTCAAGAGTCGCATGGAAATCTAACCTCAAAAAACACGCCTACTTGCTTGCTAATTAACCGGTTAAGCGGACCATACACTGTTTATTTTCAATCACTCGAATTTTTATCACAATCGCTTAAAAAAAATCTTAAATTATCAAAAAAATCCTAAAATTAGTTTTAACAATATTGTAAAAAAAAAACAATATTTATCGAATATTTTCAATATTTTTAACAGAAATAAAGAAATAATAGTGCAAAAGTAGAATCCCTCTTTTAACACGAAGTTTCTATCAAGCTATCTCACAATTAGCTTGTGTAAGTTTTGGATTAATTTTTGAAATCCTCGCTTGATGTTATTTTAGACGTATTCACAAGAAACCGTACAGTTAACATATCGTGTAAATTGAGGATTAATGTTATTATATTTCTATTGAACATTTAACGAAATTCTATAATTCTTTTGAGACTTTACCCAGTGTTGTGTTTTTAAAATTATCTTATAAAAATCTGTCCATCTCTTAATTTACACGGTAGAAACGTTCTGCGAAAAATCGCCCAAAACCGCATAAAATCAAATACAGTTTAAAATTATTTGACTTTAAATTTGTCAAAATCCTTGATTTACACGGTAGATGGTTTTTTTAAAAATAGTGCAAAATGAAACCGTGTAAAACGAGGTATAGATAAAAAACAGTCTTTTTTATTTGTTACTAACATGAGATTCACTTACAGTAGAATTATAAACATGAAACTTGTAATTTTAACTTCAACGTGAAGCTTGCGGTGTGGTTTTCATTTGGAAACCGTGTAAATTAAGTACGGTACACATAGAGGGATGGGCGTACAGAAAGTTAGTTCCAGTGGAACCAAAAAGAAACTAATCGTTAAGAATTTACACCTAACTTTAAGTGTTAGACTTAATAATAAAATACGAATATAAAAGCAATGACTTATAAATTACCGATTATTACGCGGATCCTAGTATAAAGGTCAAATACACTAAAAGACATAAATGATCTATCTATAAAAAATAATCTCTTGTTGATATCTTTTTTTTTTGTAAAAAAGTCTTGTTTTTCATTGAAAAATACATCAACAAATGTCAAATCTAGTGAAGAATGAACCAAGCTACGACCCTAGACAAGGCCAACTGTGAGGTGAAATGGTGTTGTACACCCTGTAGTATTTTTCCACATATTTTTATTTAAATTTAGTCCAAAACAAAATTTGTTTTATTTTACTTAATTTTTTTCTAAATTTTCGAAATACATTTGATATAAAAGCAAAACATTGTAACTATTCAAGTAACATACTTAAAATAATATCTTTTTTTTTTGTAAAAAAAGTTTTAATTTAATTATATTAACATTGACGATCACGCAAAATTGTTATTGTAGACGCCCCCTTAACATATGATGTAACAGATAATTAAGATTAAATTAAATAAGTTAAATCCTTGACGGTATAAAAACTGTGTCAATTCTTCTTTTTTTTTCTCTCTGTTAGTCTTCAATATGATACAACTTATATATTTTATTGATAAATTATTAAAAAATCGTAACAAAAACAGACAGATGTAATCCACTTTCATTCAAAAATTAATAATTGACCTTTATTTTACGAATTACATAATTTGATATGAGAGATTGCGTGGTTATAAGTTCTAACATTAGGGTTGAATTGTTTAAGGGTGGTGGGTTGTACAGATATCCAGATCATTAACGTACACTGTACACGATTATGGTGGATATTAAACCGTAAAATTTGTAAAACTAAAGATTCCAAAAAACATGATTATTTTATTTAATTATGTAATTTTATCGATACACACCCATTTTGCAAATTGGATTAAGATCAGGGCTTCTTAAAAAACTATATTAACACGTTTAAACAATAATTTCTATGTGAAGTGTAACTTTATTGTATTTAAGTAGATAGTTATCACCTATGTCAAAGGTTTCTTTATAATTGTACAACATTATTCAAATAATAGAATCCTTAGATATGCAATAATAAAATTCAATGATGATTAGGTGTTCTAAAGATTGCGTGTATTTCAATGACTTATTTACTAGCTTACCTTCATCATTAAACATGATGAATTTGTAAATATTGACGGAAATTTCCTTTGTACTTTGTTTTGAAATTATCGCACAATCCTAGATCGAACTACAGGACGTCTCTATAATCGGTTAAGATGTTTGAGACCCTTATCATCTGAAACTGTCACACTTATTTCCAACAAGAATTTGTAAATAGTTGAAAAGACACAATAAATGTTGCACAGGTTACTACGCAAGTATCTAATAGCAGTCATTTAATAGATTGTCTCTAAGAAATTCCGAAATACGAGCCTTTAGTTATAGTTGTTTACCAAAAATATTTCCAAATACTGATCCATATTTTTCTTAAAAATAATTATGTTGAAACAGTAGATTAGCACGCTTTTGAACCATATTCTGTTACTTTAAGTACCATTAATGTTTTCTAAATCATCACTTTCGCCCTTGACTTTCAGATATTTACTTAAAAGTTTTCATGTCTACATATTGATAGTTTTTCCTCAATAATGATTACTTTCTAAGATAAATATTTCATTTATCCATTCTTATTGTTAGTAATTTTCTTGTTAATTTCGAATGTATTGCATGTTAGCATAAATTTACAGAAGCATCCTCTACTATTTACATTTCTAATCGATTTTTATAAAAAAAAAATCAAGTATCCTCGTAAATTAAGACTTCTTATGTAATAGTGTAAAAAGTACAAGTTATATTTAAACTTTGATGCTAATTATCGGATTATAAAACGATTATACTTAATTATAACCCATTAATACGATCATATCAAAATGATGTAGAATCGTGAGTTTTTTTCATCAATTCAAAATATCCTTGCATGCAATGTAGGTTTTTTTTTAATTGTTTATTCATAAACAAAGTCCTATTCTTCAAAAAGGAATATTCCACACTAGACGTCTTAATTAGACAAGTTTTACTTGATGAATATTTCAACTAAATTCCTACTATTGTTACAATTGAATAATAATTTTTTCACTAATTTCTACTTCTTTCTTTTTTTTTGTTTATTTCGTAACGTTTAGATCTAGTGAAAATGGGCACAAGTGCGATAGGTTAAATTTGAATTATTTACCAAAAATTAGATCACTTATAATTAATATTTTAATCGTTTCCTATTTTTTGTTTTCGTTCGATAGCTTCTACAACAATCTGTAGTTGTGTAACGAGTAGGAAAAGTGCTACACTCTTAGGTAATCTCAGTGCGGAAATTTTCATTTATTAGTTTACAATTATTTAGATAGCAGAAGGACGGTCCTTATTTTAAAAATCAATATTTTTAAGATCAATGAAATGAGTAGATCAAGGATTATTGTTAATTGAAAGAAACTTGATTAATTTTCGCAAAAATTCCATTGATACGATGTTTATTGTTTATCTTTGACATTTTATACAGAACAAGTTCGTGGGTTTTTCGATTGACGTAAACTTTGATGATTTTACGTTATTGTAATAATTAATGAAAGGAAGGAAAAAAAAAGATGAACTAGTACAACTTTTTATTTTCGGCATAATTACGATGAACACGTCTTTGATGCTATCAATTATTAATAACATTAACAAAAAAATTATTTTTTTTATACCAACTTTCATCATTATTTTTTCGATTTATCTTGTAAATTAAACTGAAGTTAAATGCATATCTGAAGGTACCTGAAGTTTTTCAATTTACTTAACTAACGTACACAGTTGCTGAAATTGAGTCTTTCTATTGTTCTATAGTAAATACATAATTTACCATAAAAGTTTTTAATAGTACATAATAGGAATGCATCATAGCTATTGCTGTACCTGTTAAAATACTTATGATTGAATCATTAACATGTCGCATTTGATGAGTAAGATTTGTTTACATACATAGTGTACAATGCTATCTCATCTTACAGTTGACCATGTCTTTGTTTACGTAGGACCGTAGCTTGGTTCGACTGCTTGTTTTGAAACAAATAGTAAAAATACATCAACAAAAATGTCAAATCTAGTGAAGAATGAACCAAGCTACGACCCTAGGCATGGTCAACTGCGAGGTGAAATAGTGTTGTACACCCTGTAGTATTTTTCCATATATTTTTATTTAAATTAGGCTAAAACAAAATCTTTTATTTTGCTTAATTTTTTTCTAAATTTAATATAAAAGCAAACCATTGTACATAACTATTCAAGTACATTTAGTAAGTAAAGACACCTTTATGGAATACCAGAAATGTTCAATTGATGAATAATAATTGCCAATATCTATTGTTATATAACATTCTTTTGTTTGAATTTAATTTAATTAATCATTATCTCTATCTTTTTTCTGCTTCTGTTGATAGTAAATTAGAATTTAAAATTAAATAAATTGGTATACCTAGTGTTTCTATAATGTTTATTAAACGGATTGCTTATTTATTTTAATTATTTATGTTTGAACAATATGTAATTATGGACAGCAATGCAAATATCATGTGTCCACTAATCAGCCGTTAACATATTTTACTATTTCCAAAAAAAAATGTAAAATATTCCTTCTAACACCCAAACAAGGTGTGTTTAAATAAACTCCAATTCAAACTTAATCAATTGGGCTTCATGGTTTTGTTAAAGTGAACTTTTGAAACTTTTAAGGCCTATACTTGAACCAGTTTATCATGGACTATTCAGTGTTTCAAATTGTTAGAAGATTGTCGAAAGGTTAGAAGTATTGAGGTTGCAAAATTTTTTTTTCAGTTTTTGCAAATCCACCATAATACAGTAAACAATTTTTCAACAGTCAAAACAAATTAAAAAATAAACAGCAAAAGCACTCTTGAGGTCAAAATTCACGCAACTTTTATTTACAAGTGTCTTTTTCTCTGCCTGTACGAAAATCCGTCAAATTTCACTAAGAGGTACACGTTAGGGTACTTTTTCAAGTAGACAATAGATTACAAAAAATTCTACCAATATGATTTTTTATATTTTAAATCGATTTGTAATTATAAAATGTACAAATTATTATAAAGTTACACATGTTGTATTATTATACCATCGCTTATACATATTTTTTTATAAAATTGACGTCAATTTTATGGAAAATTATTAAATTCTTACAGCTCTATAAACATAATTAGTTTTT
The DNA here is from genome assembly GCA_039776855.1 of Mylabris sibirica. Lineage (NCBI taxonomy): Eukaryota > Metazoa > Arthropoda > Insecta > Coleoptera > Meloidae > Mylabris > Mylabris sibirica. Next base: position 4,333,545 of record CM077843.1, read on the forward strand.
TGCTTGATTGTAAGGAATAGAACAAACCTGATACTGGTTCTAATATAAGATTTCCTGATTGAATCGAATTTTAATTAATTACTTATAAATTTGGCTTTTTATCTTAATATATTTTTTATACAAATTGATAAAATAAATTTCCGTGTACAATCACGTTTTAAGACTAACCATTCAATTTATAACAAATTACTATTTCCATTGATATATTGAATGGTGTTTATTACAATTTGAGTTTATGATTGAAATCGACCAAATTTACATTCTTTAAACTTATCAAATGATAAAGATAATAAATATCAAAATATTATAAGTAGGTTAATTATACTATTATTATGAACGGACAAGTTCATAAATGTATCCAATATTGTTATTATTATTACTATAGTTGTTGCAAAATATTCTAACATCATATATACATACAGCTTTTTGTTTATTAATAATTTATTTGTAGGTTTCAAGGATGCAAATCTCTATAGAATTATTAACAAACATTAAAATGATTCATGTATGTAGTTTGTATTTTTTTTTTCAGTAAAAGTGTAAATCTTTATGTAATAGAGTAGCATAAATACATATGCATATACAGTCATCTAATGATTACGAGACGTAAAAATTTCGAAAACTTTCACCGAAATAATTCTTGTTCATTCAAGACGAATTATTTAATCAGAAAAATGTCAGATCAATTTTCTTACCATTTGGCTTCCGTTATTTTTTTTTTTTTTATAATTCTCCTTGTTTTGATTTTTTTATGTCGACAATTAAAAGATTTGTCAAAATTGTTTGAATAATTTAAAATTCAAATATTGACACGTTTTTGAAGGTTAATATTATTTTAAGTAATGTTGAAATATTTGAAAGCAACAAAAATTAATTTGTGTTGATAATCATCAGGAAATTCCTAAGAAAAGGAATTGTCGCACATCATTTTGATTTAAATACGATAAAAAATGTTTGATATTATTTATAAAATTGTGCTGTTTGTCGATGTTAGTGTTAAAAAATCATCTCTTATGTTTGTATACACAATAGAAAAACTGTTTATTCATGTTGTGATCTGTTTATTAAACTATAACGTGAAAATTGATTACATAATGAATACTTAATGAATACTAATCGGCTATAATAATACAGCTTTTACTTTTTTCCAAACTGCGTGAAAGTAACACAATTGATTCAACACATGACTCTATTTTTTAATTGAATTGTTTTTCCACTTAAGAACTATACTATAAGTAATAGATTCGTATTGATTTTTGATAATAGAAAAGTTTTGATTTCTTGTCGCCGCCACTATCATTAAAGACACAAAAGTTTATGATTTATTAATTCACTAATACAAAAACTTTACTGTATTGATTCTTGGAACTTCAACTACATAAACTTAGAATTGCGAAAAATTACGAAATATATCAGGAATTCCTTATTCTGAAAGTATCGAGTCGATCTGATTAGATTAAGATTAGTTACAGATCACTAGAAAATCAGTCAGTCAGGCCAGGTCAAGTTATAGACCTACGTACAACTTTGGTCACGCTAGCTAAAATAACAGTAGAAGTGAGCGTCTTTTTTTGTTGAAATTAACTTTCCTCTGAACGCATTATGGTTGGTTTGGTTAATGGGTGGTAATTTATTGTGAATGTGCCTTAAGCAGCGGTTGCAAATCATTATTATTGGGAAATCATCGAGACGTAAAAAGAAAACCGATGTTCGTGTTGATAGTCTAGTCGGAATTTATTTTGCTAATGTTTATATAACAATTGTTTTGTTATGGATGGATTGATAAATTATTGAAATGTTGTCTGAATTGAATGGAAGATTTTCCAAATTTTTGATCAATAAAATAATGATTTTCTCGTATATAATAATTAATTTTTAATGTTCTAATTATCAGCTAATTAAAATTCTATCATTACCTTGAACTTATATTGAACGTTTCTCAATTGAATTATTTCAATTATTTAATTGATCTTATCATTTCTCATTTACAAATGTTAAAAGCAAACATAACCCTGAATCTTTGTACTGTAATTAATTCATTAATTAATAAAACGAAAGGGGGAAATTAAATTAGTTTCTTCTACCGTATTTGATGTTTTATTGTTCTGTTTTTAAAGGGAGAGAAAAAATTAGGTTATTACTACTATAACGCAATACTATTATTGAAAATGTGCACAAATATTATGTCATTGTTTACTAAATTTGTTTGAAAAAAATCGCTGCGTAATGAACATATTTAAAACAAAAATGTACCAAATTACTAATTATAAAAAATCTTCAATTACTCTTCTTCTATCTCTTGTGTACATCTTAATAAAAGCCGGCTACATCTTCCTTTACTATCCAAGTCGATTCATTTTATAATTTTTGGCAAAATTTCTCGTTAAATAATCGGTATGGATGTGATGCTGTAGAGTTATCAGAACTATGAACTGATGACGTTTTTGTACACGACGTTTGCCAAATATCTATTCCAAAAAAGACTACGAAAATCATTGGATTTTCATTTCTTTCATTAGTACTGTTGTAAGAATGAAATTATTAATGATAAAGACAGTAGTAATGATGATGATGATGATAATGAAAAGTTGATAATAGTGAGTGTAGAAAAAGTTCCAATTGAAAGCCTTTCACTTGAAAAAAACGACACTTACATAATCGTTTGTTGTATTTTTTACTATAATTTTACAAAATACACACTCAGAAAAACATTATTGTAATCAGATCTTAAGAGATTCCATTGTTTTTGTTTAGATACACACTAAACTACCGCATTTTCAAAATCTTTCTAGTTCCTTAATGTTTTTATTATAAACCGGAAATATATTTTCAAACTTTCTACAAATTTCCGTAAATTATCAATCACTTTTATATTACATTTATCTATCTATAGAATGTTCCATTTTAAAAAAGATTACCCAATTCGATTAGTTGTAAACATGTGGAAATTGCACATTTCAAATAGAATCTGATGTACACACACACACACACACAAACAAAATGTATACAAATCAATTTAATTCAACCTTTATAAAAGATCTAGAACATCCTGAAATTTGATTTTTATCATTATTGTTAGGTTAGGGATAATTTGTGTTAATTTTAGTTAACAAATACCCACAAACACAATGAAATTTACTTTCTCATCAGATTGTGTAATAATCCCACTACTAAAATTTTAGAAAAAAATTAAGTCATCGATTCGTAATCGTTTTTAATATTCTTTCATCGATGTAGGTTTGTAGTGTGTATAATGTTAAGAATATTAAAATTTGAAGATTTCCGTATATCAAACGCTAACATTAAGCATTTTCTTTATTATGGTCTTTCTGTTAATGTCTAGAATACGAACTGTATCAACTGATAATTTAGCTTCGGACCAGACGGTAGCATTGACGTCACTATCTAGATGTGAGCGATTTACAGAATTATCCGTTTATACCTTTAACTTTTAACAGGCGCCGCATATGGGTTCAAGTTGCTGATAGATTATATGAATAAAAGAGAGAAACATACGAAAATTGGCTATAATTGAGGCTATAGTAAGACGTACGCCTATGGCGTGCGCTGACGATAATCGCGCGACAACCTAAAGCAAGCCTATAGTTCGAAGCTTACTGATAATAATTCGAGTATTGTTCAATTTTGCAGTGATACTTGGTCGATTTTACAAATTTTATCAAAAAGACCTTGACTAATAAGTATATGTATGATAATCAAAAAGCGGAAATGACAAGGATGTTAATTCAATATTTATATCCTTTTCCTGTAATTTTCTCGTATAGACTTAGGTATTTGAATAATTCTCACCTTGGGGAAGAAGGCGTTTAATTATTCGATTTTATAGTTCAATATACTTGACATTGATATGATAAAATGAAATAATTACATTTTTATTACATTATATTTTGTCTGGTAATTTTTTTTTTAATTTTAATTGTTGTTTCAGATTTATTAAGATGAGTATATTGCTGTATCCATTTCGGAGTGTAAATGCATTTTTAAATAAATACCAAGGTAAGTGACAATTTTTTTTTTTTTAATTATTGTTCTACTTATTTAATTTTGATTGTCTTGCTGATGTATTATTATTATTCAACCTGTTCATTGTTAATTCCATGAAATTTATAAAAGGTTTTTGCTTTCTTTTGTTTATATTTATTTAAATAATACAAAGGTCAAAAAATAGCAGGTCCTCGTGTGTATTTCAAAATTATTCTATTCTTCAATGATGTCGAATATCCTTTTATTTTGAGACTTTCAAGAATTATAAAATAATGTACATGTTCTTTGTTTGTATTCTTCACAAGTCTTTATATAAAAAGATTAATTCCTATCTTCATTTCTATTATTCACTCGTTTCCGGCCTTCTAACTTTTCCACATTTTTGATTTTTAATAATAATCGCTGCAAAATATTCAAAACTTAAGGTTCCTTGTACCAAATTAAGCACCCAAGACTGTTTTCTAATACTAAGAGTGCAATGCTTCATTTTTCTAAATTTAAGTTGCCTAATATTAGATTGAAAACAAGAGTGGGCTATTGTTACATTATAATCAAGATTGAGATATGATCGGTTTTAAGATCTATGAAAATTTGCATCATAGAGTGTACATACAGGGTTATTTACGTTGGATGAAAAGTACCTATGGCAACTCTCATTATTTGTCGAGAGATTCGAAAAATATTTTAAAGGGTAGTCATTAGAGGTCATTTTAGTAAAACTAGAACCTCGTAGCTCATTTGGAAGTGGATGAAAAACGCTCGTTTTGGACAAGATCGCAGGCCCGTATTCACAAAGTCCTTTAAGATCATGTTTAAGAATGATGATACACTAAGCATCATCATTATCATCATTATCACTTGTCCCATTCGATTTGTCAGGGGAACGAGATCTCGTTCATGATCATGATAACAAGTTTTACACATGAAAATGATCATGATAACTTTAACTTGCACATGAGTGAAATACAGGGTGTTTGTTCTAAATAGGGTTAGTTCTAAACAACTCTTATTAGTCGAGGAGCGATTCGAAAAATATTTTGAGGATTTGTAGAAGAGTCCCTAGAGAACATTTTAGCAAAATTAGAACCTCGTAGCTCATTTCAAAGTTGGTCAAAAACGAACAAAATACGCAGAACGACTAAAAATGACTTGGAGACCTTCCCAACATTGATTTTTTTTTCGTTATTTTTCTCTATTGTATTCCAGAGAAAATACGAAATATTTCCACCTGTTTCAGAACAAAATGGAGAAAAACGAATAAAATCAATTTCAGGAGGATCCTAAAATCATTCTAAGTGGTTTTGCGTGTTTAGTTCGTTTTTGAAAATCACTAAATCGTCAGAAATGAGCGTTTTTTGACCAACTTTCAATTGAGCTACAAGGCTCTAATTTTGCTGACGTGTTCTTTAAGGGCCCTCCTACAAATTCTTAAAATATTTTTCGAATCGCTCGTCGACTAATAGAAGTCTCATAGGATTAACCATATTTAGACCAAACACTCTATAGATAGTCGTGCGGTACGTTCTGCGATAGTTGTTGTATTCTTCTCTTTTTTTGATGATCTTCAATTTCTAAGGAATCTGTGGATACAGCCGACAGACTCTCCCACCATTGATTTTCTTGTTTTTCTGCCTTGAAAAATAGAAAAAAACGCGAAAAACGAAAAAAAACAATGATAGGAACATTCTCAAGTCATTCTGATTGTAAGTCATTTTGCGTGCTTTTTTTAAACGAGCGTTTTTAATCAACTTTCAAATGAGCTACGAGGCTCTAATTTTGCTAAAATGATCTCCGATGAGCCTGCTATAAATCCTCGAGATATTTTTCGAATTGCTTGCCAAATAATAAGTTGCCATAAGAATTTTTCGTTCGACGTGAATAACTCTGTAGAGATGCAGATTAAGATTGTCACTTTTAAAGAATCTGATTAAAGGTTTTGATGAGTTTCCGTTTTTTTCATTTGGGAATACAAACAGGTACACACAATTCACATCGTTTTAATTTATTTGATGGATTTGTAAGTACTTACATGAACTTGATGATACTTCATTTATAGTCTATGAAATGATAAGAATGACTCATTTTTTTTATGATTGGAGATCTCAATTGTTTATACAACAATTCAAATTAGATAAAATCATGTTGTAGTTAATCATATAATTTTAATAAACAATTGAGATTCCTATGGGGTTTCCATGTATACATTTTTGTTTGTTGTTGTATTTATTAAATTATTCATTTACTTTATTCTAACGGAATGTGGTAATTCCCTATAGATTGTTTTTTTACCTTGTTCCTTTATTTTTGTTAAATCGTATAAAGTTATGATTTTCAGAAGTGATAAAAATACCATTAATATTGACATCTAGTTGTTTTATATTATCATATTATCAAGAAAACTTTCATTACAATCGAAAATTGGAGTAGGAATTATTAATAAAGTGTTGGTGCTTTTTTTGGCAGTTAATAGAGGAAAAAATAGACAATAAAAAAATTGATACAAATCGTTTTATTGATCAGCTTATATAATTTAAATTGAGTCCATTTGCCGGATTATTGGCGAACATAAATTCTGTAGAAAATTGAAAATTTTCAAACTTTAATCTATTAATATATTGATATTGATAATTACTTTTTTCTCTCTATTCTAGATGCACGAACAGCAGATTGGTTTTTAATGTCAAGTCCATTCTACACATTAGGAATATGTCTATGTTATGTGTTTATTGTAAAGGTAATTGTCCGATTAAACTTAATACGATTGAATTGAATTAATTTTTAATACTTTTCTTGTAATTGAATTTATAGAAATTGGGGCCAAAATTGATGGAAAATCGTAAACCTTTCCAATTAAAAAATACTTTAGTTGTTTATAATTTTTTACAAGTCATATTTAGCATTTGGTTATTTTATGAGGTAATTTTATTATAAATTCTCATGTTTTAAAATAATAATTTTACTAAATTTAGATTGGAATGAGTGGTTGGTTTACGGGCGAGTATAGTTTTAGATGTCAACCGGTTGATTATTCTAACAAAGCCAGCACAATTAGGGTAAGTTTTCACCTAAATTGAGAATTATGGTATTGTAATTTTTTTCTATTTTAAATTTTCTAGATGGTACACGCGTCTTGGTGGTACTATTTTTCGAAATTTACCGAATTTTTCGATACTGTAAGTGTTTAATTTGTATAATTAGAAATGATTCTATAATAGTATGTTGTAGTTTTTCTTCGTTTTAAGAAAAAAATATGATCAAATCAGTACATTACATGTGATCCATCATGGTGTTATGCCAATGTCTGTATGGTTCGGTGTTAAATTCACACCAGGTATATTTGTGAAATTTTGTTAATTCTTTTGTTTAATCGACTTAATTAATATTTATTGATTTTTGTTTGTTTGTACAGGTGGTCATAGTACATTTTTTGGTCTTTTAAATACATTCGTTCATATCATTATGTATTTCTATTATATGTTAAGTGCCCTTGGACCAGAGATGCAGAAATATCTATGGTGGAAAAAATATTTAACTACATTACAAATGGTACAATTTGTCGCCATAATGGCGCACGCCTTCCAATTGTTATTTATTGACTGTAACTATCCACGTGCCTTCGTTTGGTGGATTGGCATGCATGCTGTTATGTTCTTCTTCTTATTTAAAGAATTCTATACTAAAACATACAATAAGGGATTATCGAAACGGACAGTAACATCAACGAATGGTGCTATTACAACAAATGGTGTAGCCACACAAAATGGTATTAAAAAACAAAACGATTCCTCATCGTTCTCAACAACAACAACAACAACAGTACAGAATGGTATAAAAGCGAATAATATTAGCGAATATTACGTTAATGGTACGACTACGGACTTGCATCAAAGGGTCAAGTCGTTACAGTGATGTAATTTTAGAATTATAGTTGTTAGTTATTAATATTATTTATAGTATTTAGTTTTCAAGTCATAAAAACTGTTTACTTAATTTAAATTTGTATAGGGTAAATAATAATTGGTAATTAGATAATTTGCTCAATTTTTCAAGAAAAAAAAAAACAACAACAACCACCTTTCCTTATTTTGGAGTGTATTACAACCGCCAGTTTTGTATTATTTTCTAAAATTCTCAAGTACTTGTATGGACAATAACAGATTTACTAGCGACATTATTGGGTTGTTTAATAAATTCGTTTCATGTAAATCTGAATTAAATTGCAAGTAAACTTGATGGAATTTTGATAAATCTCAATGGTTACTACACTCTGGTGAATTTCAGTGAATTGTTGTACAGAAAGAGAAACGGAAATCTCTGTTTTATATAAATATTGTATAGAGAATTATAGATTTTCATCGTTACAATTATACTGCTATATGTGCCTCAAAAATTTCCTATGAAAATAGAATTAAAACTGTTGCAATAATAGTCTAAAATTATATGCCGTTCTATTTTATATCCAAAGCTATTTGAATATGTTATTTTTTTTTTAATTTAGATGCTTTATTTTTTATTTGTTTTTACTTCTGTTAAAATTTCTAAAATAAACCAATATTAAAACACATTAAAATTTATAGGCACAGTAACAATATTAATAAGAAAGACAATGAAAATTGAAAAAAATTATTAAATGGGAAAATATTTTAATGGATTGTTGTTATCATTCAGTTATGTATATTTTAAATTATAGTTTTGGATTATTTGTTGTATGTATTTTTTATACTTACTATTGAAAAATAAAATTAATAAAATATTGAAATTCTTTTATAAGTTGGTACTTTTTATATTGTGCAATTTCGTCATCTTGTTAACAATATCTTTAAAGTCTATAGTGTCTACTTTTTTTATAATAGAAACACTTGTTTGTTATTTCTTCGATAAATTATAGACATACGTTTCACCACGGGGTACAAGGTCGCAACAAACACATAAAAACGGTCTATAAACATCTATAACTTTAAGTCCTAACAAGGGATGAAAATTCGACTTACACCTTTCGATAGCCCTAGCCAATCTCTATCATTTAGTTTTTGAACCACTGAATTTTTTTGAGTCGTTTTAGAGATATTTGAAAAAAAACCACCACTGATTTTGTAAGGGTTACTTCAACCCCTAATATATCCCTGTAATTTGAGTATACGCATCCTTTAAAATAAAATTAACTATCTATATACCAAAAGTCATCAAAATCGGGAGTTTCAACCTCGGGTAGATTGTAATAAGTAATAAGTAATAAGTGTCCTGAATTACTGCTGACACAGTACTGGGACAGCGACAGAAGAGGAGATGAAAAGAAAAAAAACGTGTTGAGTGGTATGCTTGAACTGAGACAAATCGGTTTTTGTTTCCGGTTCAGTTCCGGATTTCGTTATGGAAAAAATTTCGTTTTTTTTCCGGTTTTTGGTTCAGTTCCGGTTTGAAGCTTTGGTTGTAAATAAGACATTATGATGGATTTAAAAGTGACGACAGTATGAAATTAATGCTAGTATTTGCTTATTAGTGTTATTATTTAATTTTTTGCACTTTGAGGTCTAAAACAGCATTTTAGTCCCTCAAAACAGAGACTAAAGTAACACTTTTAATCCCTAGGGACTAAAGTAAAAATACACAATATGTTTCTATAGCAACATTAGGTAATTGTCAAATTAATAGAACCCTTGTCAGGTTAATAAAACTATAATTTTTTAATTTTCTCGTTAAATATACACAAAAGTGCAAGAAATAGCGTATATAACAAGGGACTAAAGTGCTTTCTTTCGTCCCTCGAGTGGTTTATTGTCCCTCGGGCAATAAGCTTCCACTCTCAGGGCGAAATGTCGCACTTTAGTCCCTTGTTATACATATAATACATACATACATACTATATTTTGTAAACGCCACTTTAGAGAACATATATCTAAATTTGCATTCGAAAACTTTATTGTCAGATTGCTCAATTCGAACTGATACTATATTGATAAATTGACCAATTTAATAAATAATTCATCATTTATGCTTACAAGTTCATAACGCGTTGTTTGAGTATTATATGAGTTACAAATGGTGGATGCGCCGGGTACCTGTACAGATAACCGTCCTATAATACAATAGGTAGATTGTTAAAAAATGCCATGCTGTATGGAAGCGTGTTATTAGAGGGTAAGTAACAATTAGAGTTAATACACAATAGAAATATATGTATTGTAAAAATAAAACGACTTGTATTAGGGGTTGTTTCATTTATTTTCGTCATCTTATTTTGATTAAGAATTTCCTCATCTTCTATAAATATTGTGACATTTTCTTGATTTAAACTCTCCATAAAATCACAACGTTCGTCATAATCGTTAGTGTTCAATCTATTTAAAAACTTAACCAATTCACTCTTATTATCAATTTTCATAGTGATCTATCCCAATAATTGCTGATAGAATGTTTCCAATTCAGATTTCGAGACGGAATTATTACAATTTTCAAAAATACAAATATGGCCAGTAAACCACGTATTTTCAGTAAAAATCAACGATTCTTAAGCTATCTACAAAATGAAATTCTTGATCAGTATATCTATGTATATTTATTATTTTTTATGTAAATCAAAAATTACAAAAAAAAAATATTTAATAACAATATTTGAAGTTTTACATTATTTTAATGATCAAAGTCCTCACATTATCCTCAATTGAAAAGAATACATCTCATTTTGTCATCAGGATATATTAAAATACACTGATGTTAAGTCTCATGTTATCCTCATTGAGTAATAAGTATTAAAATTGAAAGGAAGTCTCATTTTATCTTGATTAGGAAAAACTACGGACTTATTGAGACTTTCTTATTGTTAGTCTAGTAAAAGTATATGGTAAGAATTAAATATGAGTTGAAATTGAGAACAAATTTTTGAGTTTTAGAGGACAATTTTCCGACTCGGGACGTACAGAATTATTTTTATCTATCTACATACATACATAAATTGTGTATGGTTGTAAGCTCGGATGGGAATTTTTCAAAATTTCCAACGAAATAGCGCTTTTATTTAATTCACAATGAAAAAAATACTATGTACAACGTTATTGTTTCTTTCTAGAACAACGAAAATATTTTCTACACGTAGTTCAGATGACATAAGGCCTATATAGAGAATTTCATAAACTTTCATCAATTAGAACTCTTTATACTTTTAATGAATCACCCTGTATACATATATTGATTATGAGACATATTACGAATTTATTGAAACAAATATTCTAATTTTATTGTACAATAAATTAAATATATTGAAAATATTTGTAAATTATCTCTATTTTCGTCTAGAAACGATAAGATTAAAGGTTTATATCTGTGTTTGTGTGTTTCTTCAGGTTTTGATAAGAGAAGAACAAAGGAAATATTATATAATGTTCTTTTCTAGACTTATCAATGCTCGTCATTTATTCATTTCAGTTTAGAATTTTGAAGTCTTAACGCGAGTGTATCAAATTTAAAAATAATTAAATTTATAATAATAAGTTAATAACTATAAATTAATTAATTAATTAATAATATTTTAGTGCTAATAAAGTGCAGTGTTGTGTTATAGTGCTTTGATGGAAGTGTGTTCCCACGTTGATGTGTGGTAAAAAATTCATCGAAAGGGTAATTGGAGATATTTAAATTAATAATTCCAAAATTACTAACTTTTTTTCTTCTTCTTTCTAATTACAGTAGGTTCGAACAGCGTGGGACAGGAGCTGAGATGCAGTTAAGTAGTAAGTACTTTTTTGATTTATATCGCAATTTCGTACTGTTATGCAACATTTTTATTATCAACAGATATTTAAAAAATCTAAAATACAAACTAAATTTTCGATATATAAAACATAATAATTAATATAATCATCTATTAAATAACGCGCTATAATTAATAGTAGGCGGTCACCTAGAATGCTTTAGGTACTTTGTAGATACTTTTATAGGGTCACTTATTCTTGTTCATTAAATTATCAATCTTTTTTTAGGAACCTTATAATATTACTAAACTCAACGAAAAAAAGAAGTAATCTTCTTATTAATTCATATCGATAATCTAGTCAACACCTTTGATAGGTACTTCAAAAACCTGTTAGGTACTTTGTAGGTACTTTTTGAACTTGGTTAATTCTTTAAATACACACCAGCAACGAATACTCTTTGTATATTTACAAAATTACCATTCATACAAGACTTTTTACAACTCTCTTTGATCGAATTATTGGGTTGACAAGCTTTTGCTTGGATCTTTGATAATTTTTTTGAAAAATACTGAATTTGTACGATAAAGTACAAGATTACAACTTGGAAAATGTGTCAAGATTAAAGCTTTAAAGCTTTGAATTCGATTTCTACCATTTTTTGCCATCAAAATGCCAATTTATGACTACAAATACTAATATTGTTCAATTAAGTACACGTTGAAGACTTGTAAAAAGAGTAAAGCTTTGATGCTTTGAACTGGATCATTATTATGAAAATATTAAAAATGTACAAGCTTCGGACTTGTAAAAGGTGTGACGAGTAGAGCTTTGATGCTTTGAGCATTTTCATTATTATTTGGTAGTAAAGTTTGTCTTACTTATTCAGGCACTTATTTTTCAGGTAACTTATTCCGACGCCTAACTTTTACCCTATTATTAATAAAAGTGTTATTTTAAATAAAAACAATTGTTGCTTACCAAATTTAACAGATTTTGACAGCATTCCTAAATGTTTTCAGATTTATCAGCAAGTAATAATTGTTCAAATTATTCAAATTTTTATTTATCAAGTGCGTTTATAACTTGAAATATAATAATTTACAGTAGTTAGTTAGTTAGTTAGTTAGTTTATCAGGGTCGTTCGGCTTTTCAGCCCTACAGAATTGCGACCATTTTGATCTATTGTTTATAACCCTCTGCCTATTAATATCCCAGAAAAGATATCTTCTTTGCGAAGTTAATTATCTTTCTGGGAGACCTGCCCCACACTTCGGTGGATGAGATATTCACTTCTCCAAGGTAGGCAAGTCTAATGTGCACCAGCGCCTCACATTCACATAGTACGTGTTTGGAGGTTTCAATCTCCAATTCACATAATCTACACCTCTCGCTGTCAACTATGACTAGTTTATTGAGGTGATATCTGACTGGACAATATCCTATCAGAAGCCCCTTTAGGAGTCTTAGTTCGTTCCTCGTGAGGTCGAGAACCTTTTTAGCATTCATAGGCGAGTAACTGATAAATAATTTTGCCTGTCTCATTCCTGGAGTTTGTTTCCAGTGGAGCATTTTTCTACTCATAATTTTTAGTAAGGATTACTGATATTTACGGTGTTGCTCATTTTTTATTTTTCATTCCCTACTATACAAAAACTATTATAGAAAAATTAAAATATCTCATGCCGGTGCCCTATGTTCCCAAAAATAATTTCTACATCCTGAAAATGGACCTCAAATGTCAATTAATGTCGATTACAAAATAATACCAAATATATAAATGTACTAACCAGTGGTAGAACTTTCATTGATAAAGGGTAGATCAGTCAAAGTTTATGTTTAATATTCAATTTTCGAAAAATCAACAATATCTTCAAAAGAAGAATCAAGAGTATGTTCGAAAGAATTGAAGTGCTGGATTTACATGGATTGAAACAAGTTGAAATCCGAAGACGTAAATATGACAGATGGTGTTGAATTCTCCTACTGAAGAGCAAAATAAATCCTCCCCTTTTATACTTGTGGAAGAAACTGAATTACAGTTTGTTTTGTTCTGATTAAGATAATTACATGACAGTTAACCAAAATATCTCAATGAGATACATACCGATATTATGGTATTTCAGAATGGTTTTAATAATGTTATGTTCCCCATTCTATTTTTTATTGAATAACGGAAAATGTGAGCCTGTTACAAAATGTTGAATAAATATTGGTACGACACAATATTAAATCCAAGTCTGATTCTTCGTTCCGAATCCACTGGAACTGAAATCGCTCGTGATGTGACTATTGTTGATATGTATTTTAACCATCGGAAGTACCAACTGGCGAGAAAGTTTTTGACCGGGCTCGTCACGCACAAACAGGGTTGTAAATTCAACTATTAACATGATAATTATTTTAAACGCTGGAAAACTCCTAAATAGGAAAAAATTCATTTTATTGTTTCTCATACATATAGAAAGTTTCGTATCGATAAGTCTGCTATGAGGTGGAAAATGACTAAAAACAAGACAAAAAACTGTTAAACCACAGTTTATAATTTCATCCACTTACAATTAGTGGGGTGAGAAATAAATTTAAGAAATAATGAAATGCCAAAAATGGTGGATGCGCCGGGAGAGTCAATGCAAGAAATCGTCCACTCATAACTTTTATTTTTATTTTTGAAAACTATGGCGTAACATTAACACAATGTTAACTCAACAATTAACAATTGTATTACGTAGAATTTCACAAATGATCATTTTTAATTGCTAATTAAGGAGCAAGATCTTTGATCTTTATCGTCTAGCAGTTTAGTATTACGTTTAACTGCTAATATTAAGATTCTAATTCTCTTTAATTGAAGCTATATTTGGAGAATAATTTAAAGAGAGAAAAAAATAAAGCAACAACCACATCAGGGGATAAAAAATATAAAATATTGAGCAAATATACATACAATATACGTACAAACATTTAAATTCTTTACAAATTACACCAAAATATACTAATGCCCAGTTGCTAGAACATACCCTTGCCGGACCGTTATCGGGTCGGAACCCAACTAACCGATAACGGCTCTGGAACCGTTAAATATTTCGGGTTGCAGAGACGCCTGTATTGAATCCGTTTTCTGTCGGCTCGGTAACGGCGATAGACGTCACTATTCCTGTTGTGATTTTTGAAATGAAAATTCGAAAACGGGATATTTAAATTTTGTGTATGTGTTGTTAGTGGTTATTATTAAAGCTTGAAACGGAACATGTAATTTCAACTAATTTTCTATTGGTTTATATTACTTATTTCTTATTATTATAGTAAATTATGCATTTTTATCAACAATAATAAATTGTACTAATATTTTATATAAAATTTTTCGGAATCACAATTCTATAGATAATAAAAAGATATTAGTAAAATTTTGTAAAATTGATTTTACAAAAAAACTTATTAGAAATAAGTTGTAGATAATTTAATTATTAATAACATTGCTCTCTTCAACAATTTTGATAAACAGGTATAAACAATAAACAATGATATTTTTCAAAATATCAATAAGAATATTATTAACTATTGTATAAAGAATTCAAAGAGAAATATTTTTTATATTTTATTCTTCTTTTTTATATATTTTTCATCGTTCAAAAGTCTATAACGAATCGATAACTACAGCCCTTCGATCCGCTACATTTGTCGATTCGGTAACGATCCGTTTGAAGTTTCGGAAATTCATGCAACTCAGATTACACTAATCGTCACGATATCGAACCGATATATTTTTCGGCCCGATAACAAACGTTCTAGCAACTGGGCATAAGAGTCCGTTTCACCAATTTCAATTAAGCTCAATAAACAGTTAGAAACAAGCGTTGATTTATTTGTTTATTAAAATTTAACAGATGTTGGTGAAATCGACCCTAAAAAATAATAATAATAATTATAAAATTGTTCTTCTGTTAGAAGAACGATCTCATCGTTTGTATTCATTGAATACAACACTGGCAAAATATTTGACTTTCTTATTTTTATTTCTTTCTTTGAATAATATTTTAACTACCGAAATATAGACTTTATATGACTAGGTTAAAAATTAATTACAATTACAATAATAATATTAACACTACTAATTACAATACATAATATTGACAATATTCTCTATCATGTGAAATGAGGTAATAACAAAGAAAATGTCCTACAGATATGACACGTTTTACCAAATTCCAGCTAATCATGTAAAAAAACAACAACAACAAAAAATCAATTAAACTATTCAGTTTTAATTGTCTTTGGTTTCTTCTTATAGGCTTGATAGTAAAAGTGCGAAAATAATACAAAGAATATCGTTGAATGTAATAAAAGTAGTGCACCGATAAATCTAGGATAACCACAGTCGGTGAAAAGTAATTGTGCTGAATGGATAAAAACTAAAGTGAATTGCAACTGTAACAGAGATATTAGCATTAATAATAATAATAGAAATCAGATAACGCTAAATATATTTTTACCAATTGTATTGTTGTTAAATGCTTCTTCCACCATAGATATTTTTGGTATTGTGGACCCATAGCGGCTACCATATAATAGAAATACATGATAACATGGACTATATTGTTGATTAGATTGGAAAAGGTACCGTGGCCACCTGTAAAACAATTTTTTTGAACGATAAACCTTAAGAAGAGAATCGTTTGAAAGTGAAAGTTGGATTGATTTGGTCCGTTATAACGGAGTCTTTGCGTATTGATGTTAAGCTTCACTAACAATTTTATTTGGATTTTATTAATAATAATAATACGTTTTAGAAATCGATATGGTGCTGCTATGCACTAATTGTGTTAGTATGGCAAAAAGTGAGTGGCACCATCTAACTTTGGATGAAATCATCGAATCTTATATAAGCGTTTGTAATTTGTAAACAACTTGTTTTAGAAAATAAAATTGAATTCTTGTCAATCGGTCGATCGAAAATTTCCTTGAAGAAAACCTTCGAAAATCCACCATTTTTCTTGATTTATAAACAAATAATTAAAAATACAAATAGTTTTCTGTCTTTAAAGCCACATTACACTTTCTAACCAGTTCTCATATTTTTTTCCTTTTGAAAATCATAAATGGCAACATGTTGTTAATACTGGTCAATTGGTTTGACAATATTTGTTAATAATAGTGGGATAATCATTGGAATTTCTTGAAGAAATCCTCTGATCATCGTTTAACTTCTGACTTTAATTACATAACATTATGTTAAAAAGTAGCAACAATAGTGGGAAGAAAAATTAGCACCATTACAAGTGTCAATAATTACGATTCTGTTGTCTGTTGTCTTTAATATGAGGACGATTTTGTAATAAAATAAAATGTATTGGATTTCCGTTCAGGGAAATTCCTCAATATAGATGACAGTAAATGTCTGTTATATAAGAAGTTGGTATTTTTCACAATTATATATCATTAATGGAAATTTAGACTGGAAAATACCCCAGTGAAGGTATCGTTTACGATGTCACGAAGATGCACGCAAACAATTTATGATATTATTCGTAAAATAAACAACGTTAATCATAAAAATGGTTAGATGCGAACTTTAAACTTTCATAGTTTTCGAGTTTTAAAACTTTAATTTTTAAAAAATCAACATGGACTGTATATGAGATAACGTTTATGAATTCTCGATTACCTTGATTGAAATCAATATTTTCGAATGAGTGAATAGTTGAAATCTTTATTTTGATAATTGTGTCAATGTCATTAAACTTACACAATATATTAAGATTTTTTTTGTGGTTTTTCTTGAAAAATTTTCTAATTCATCACTTCCTTTTTATGTTTTTTGTTTTAATTAATAATTTTGTCAGCCTTGACTTGAAATTATAATTAAATTAATTAGTAATAAAATCATAGTGTATGTTAATTCGACAACAATAAGAGCAATGGAAAAAACTGCGTATACAACAATCATGATTTTTAAATGTTGTTAGTTTACTTACCTGCAAGGAATTTCACAAGAATCCAAGTTTCTAATGGCGTTAAACTGTGATGGTACAGATGTAGAAAGGTTATTTGACTATCTTTTTTGCGCAACACAAAGAAGATGGTATCTATGAATTCTGTTAGTTTTGAAATGTAATACCACCAACATAAATTCGCCATCTGTAAGCAAAATACAACGATTTCATTATCGAATTTAAATCAAGACTATAAGGTGAAAAGTTCAATAATTTGCAGAGAAAAAAGTCAAATCGTCAAGGCTATAAAAGGTTAAATATTTTGATTGATCCGGTTCAGAATTAATCGTCTGACGTGCGGGAAATTCCCAGAAAAATACGAATTTTTCAACACCCAAAACTCTACAAAGCTACATTTTCAAAGTCCTCAAATTTCACGTGTCATTAGTAGAAAATAACACAAATTACATAATTATTGACCAAGCAACAGATGGTTGGACTTATTTTAGCCTTCTTTTAGCTCAAATTAAATCAAGCTTTGTTGATATAATTCAGGTCATTCGTAATGAACATCAAGGAGAAAACCGGCGATTTTTAGATTTCTTTCTTAACATATAGTCGTAAATGCCAACAATTATGTTAAGGTTTCCTTCAGTATTCGTTTACAGTGGTTCAAAGTGTTCTCTATGTAAGAAAGAGAAAATTATCCGTTCTTCAATTAAATTGTAATCTACAGACAAGGATAATCACGTCAACAATTGCGACAATAACGTAGTCAATTTTAACTGTAGAAACCCTGAAAGTTATTTATTAAACAAATAAAACAAAAACACACAGTTCAGGTGTTATTACTTTCACTCTCAATAAATCATTAAATATTTTGACTGCTCTTTGAATTATCCGTGATTTAACAAAAATCATCTAATTGAAGTGCTAACAAATACGAAAACAAATCATTAGATTTATCCTTCGAAAATATTAATTTAATTTAAATAAATTAAATAAATAATTTTCAAATTTAAGCTTTACTTAATGATGCATATTCCAAGGATGATTTGTAGTTTTGAAAAAGTGCGTATTTTAATTAATTATAAAACATAAACAATAAGACAACCTTGTTCTCTGCAATTATATGATGTGCAATAAAACAGACCATTACAGGAAATTAGGAAATTTCAAGTGATTGTCAACATACCCTCATTGCTTTCTCATTGTTTGAATAGTCGACCGGTTGACATTTAAAACTGTAATCCCAAAACCAGCCGCTCATCAAATGCTACAAACACAAAACAATAACTATATTAAATAACAATTTATTGAGATAATTATGAGAAATATAAACTAGACAATTCTCTTAGATTGGACAATTAAATGTCAGCAATAGCAATGAACGCCCTTGTGGAGAAAGTTTCCGAGAGAAATTTCATTAGTTACAAATTCTACACTAACTGATATTGACCTTAACAATATTCTATTATTAGATACAGTTAAGGTTCAAGGTAATGTTTTATATTGATTCATCAACACTAGGTGCAATTAGACGAATTGCTTTCATTACGCATGGAAGTGTTCATTTCTCACCTCATATAACATGAATAAACTGTACAGAACTTGGGCTCCATTGTACACAATCATCGCCTCTCGAAGCTTAAACGGTTTCCTATTCATCATCAATTTCGGTCCTAATATTAATATAACGTACAAATAGGTAATCACCATCATTATTGTCGGTATTGGACTTTGCATTAATGGCCAATCTGTGGTTCTAGGATCTTTAAAGAACGAAAAATTCGCAAATTTTATCCTTGAATATCGAACATTAAACAGAATAATAAGCTATACATACCACTAATTCGATCTAAAATTATATGATATTGGTCGTAAGCTAAACGAACCAGCTCTGCCATTTCCTGTGAAAATAAATCAAAATCATTTACATCATTATCATTATTATTATATTAATTTTAATGGCAATAACTTCGAATTGGTTTTGGAGACTTTAATGTTCGATAAGGCGAGGTACGACAACAGAATTGTTGGAAATTTACAATCGTATTTGAATAATGTTATTATTTATTAATAAACAGACCGCAAAATTCTAGAACAAGTTTTGTTAAAAGTAATTCTTGTTGTGTTAAAACAGAAGATAAACATACAAAAAAAAAACAAGACAATATTAACATTGCATGAAAAGCAATGACGACACGTTTGCATTTAGGAAGCTTTAACTGATTTGATATTTGCCTTTCAATTTAAATAATGTACTGATACATTGAAAATTTCAATACAAATTAATTTTCTTTTAATTTTATGTAAATTATTAATGATGGTACAGTTTTTTTTGTTGTTTATTCGACATTTATTTAGACGTTGATCCTCGACACGTGTAGTCTCCTTGTAGATGGGTGTTTCAGGGTTACTTAAGTAAAATTCTCAGGAAGCATCGATTATAATGAGTGCCTCAATGACGATTGTTGTTCCTGAATATTTCCGGTTTAGACAAGTCTGAATTTAGAGAGTCTGTGGTTTGCTAATCTTGAACTTTTCCGAGTTTCTCGCCAAAATAATTGGCAGACTCTTATCTGCGTCCTTAGATGTAATGATTTTACAACAATTTCAAAAGTTACTTGTTAGATTTTTTGCTTAATTAAAATTCTGGTAGATTGCCACCGCACCCATAAACTGTACTTATTGGTCGTTCATTTATCCAATGACAAAATCTTTGTTTTACTATTGGTTGGATTACTATCGTTATCTGTTGAATACAAATTTTAATTTTACTTTCAATTATAATTTTAATGATTTGTTTTTTTCTTCTATTTTAATTTCTTTTATTTACTGCGTTTTATTTTAATGGAATTCGTCAAAGATTACTTGCCCGACTTTAAAACTAGGACGCTTATATAACATGCCGTAACGCTTTCAATATTGCTTTATTTTTGTAATAATATCACCGTAACCGATTCGTATATGTAGGTACATAATTTTAGAGAGGCAATTTTGGTTATTATTATTATTATAATCATATCGGCATTATTTACAATCACTTATAAATAGAACAAGCTAGATTAAAAATCAATATTATCGATTTCTTAATTACAATGATTGAAAGTGCACAACTTTTACTTCACCATTACCTACTGTTGTTATTATTGTAAAAAACAGCATCTTTTTTAGAATTAGATGAAAAGAAGCCACTTACAGCATTGGTCATGTTTGCTGGATCGGGTATTGTGATATTTAAGCATTGCAAGAAATCCTCCATTTTTTCGTTGAAACTTTATCAAAATTAGGAAAATTATTTACAGAAAAAAAAATCAGAGAAATTCACAACTATCACCGACACTGGAGCGTGTTGTTAAACATTGGAAAGCACTAAAATTGTTAATACACTGATTTTTAAATAATTTTCGAAAAATTGTATTTGTAGACTATCACAAAGCACCAACAATTTTATTCTAAACTTTTCTAAAAATTCTTGTAAAGTATTTGAGAAATGGTGTAGAATTATCTCCCTTCTTTTCAACTGTCTTCAACTAGGAGGTAGATGTAAAACGAAAAATTTATATATGTATCTGTCTGACTTATAGTCCACAGATAGTGGGGATGTTGTTATTATTATTAATTTCTTTAATTATATTTTTTCACTAATTCTTCTATTAAGAGAGTAGTGGTCAATTTAATATAAGGTTTAGAAATATATTGCTAATGGTGGGGATTTCTTAGACACGTTGAGAAATTGTACTTTGAACAAAAATTTTGTGACCATTAATGAGGCCTTTTCATATACATCAGGATCTCATCAAGTCTAGTTTAATTATTGTTTATCGAATTTGACGTAAAACGTGTTTCTTTTTTTATTCGTTGATTTTTTACAAAGTAACTCGCAATTAAAACATTGAACTCTAAGTAATTTTTAAAAAATTAATAGAAACAGTGCGATAACACACAAAGAACTTCGTTTTTGTCTATTCCACGGCCCCCAAATTGTTTTATTTGGAATACTTTCGATAGTTTTTTGCTTGATTGATGATTGACTTGTTTTTCATCCAGTATAGTTATAAAGCTTCGTTGTATTCACGTTTTTACTGATCTCATACCTGTTAAAAGACTGCCGAAAATACCAAAATTAGGGAATCCCCAACAGTCTCCTTTAATTTAATAATTAGCTCAAATGAATAACAAACAATAATTTATACATGTTTGTAGTAAAAAGTGGGGTAAATTGACATGTTTCTATAGTGTTTACTACTTAAAATTTCGGTGCTAAAAAATTGTAATTACGACTAAATTAATTTAATTTTTGTTATTTATATTTTTTTCTTAGGTATTTTATTATTTGCACATTCTAGAAACATAGTTGTAAGCATGCCATTTGTTGTTTTAAATATAAATTTCTCGGTTAAAAAGGACTAGAACGTCCTTAGTTATTTGACGATGACACAATAACATGTATTCCAAGGATCCATATAGAGTCACTTGGATAATTATAAAAATATCTAAAATCACATTTCTAGCATATTTGCAATTTTTAAACGATTGTGAAGGTTACCCTGTTACGATACTCACAATCAAAAGATATTATTTGGGTATAATTTTGGCAACAAAGAGGGATTTTACGGGTGAAATTAGTTGGACCGGGAAATATTTAATTGTATAAAACTATGATTAGATATAATTTTGTGCTATTTTATTATATATTTTATGTTAATACATGTCGAGATATTTTGACATGTTATAATTAAACTCATCGTTCTCGTCATCAAAAAAACCCAGAATTTTCTAATTGTCATCAACCTCTAAACAGATTCATTAATTTTGAAATATAAATAAATATTATTTGCTACTTTGAAGCTTTAAACAATTCTTTAGATGCTTCGCCAATCAAAAATTATTTTGCTGTTTTTCCTCTATCATCTACAAAATTTAACCTGAGCTTTTCCAATTCAATTGAACTGATAAACCCAAATCTCATGTTGTAGAAAGCACTTAATTGATTGTGTAAGCAGTCTGTGCAAATTTGGCTGAAAATTAAGTTATTCTACGAGTTTATAATTGATTTTTGTCAAATTTTGCATCTCCAAATACTTGTTTATGTTGTCTCTATTCTGTCAAGATGGAAGTTGCAAATATTAAGTCCTTGAAAAGCAGACCTGACTTGACCTGTTTAGACGTGAAAATAATCGTTTCTTGTAGAGAGAGGATCACTTCGATTCTTCTTATGGACTCATCAACATCTGTTAGAATCCTTGTATTTTGCTCGTGTTTTTTGTCTTATTATTAAAGTTTTTATAGTTTGTTTACCGTAGTACTATAGCGAATATATGTTTCATTCAATTGCCATTGCCGTACATTTGTATTTATTTTGTCGGTAATCGATAGATTAAATTTCTACACAAAAGTTGAGAAATCTGAAAGCAAGAGAGTCCACATGAGTGGAACATTTCGTCACATTGCAACAAAGAAAATATTATGAAATCTTATTAAAAACAATTCATAAACTAACGAATTTTATAAAACTAATACGATTATAATAGTTTCAATTATATATAATTATTAATTAATAAAAAATATTTATTTATTGCTAACAAATTCTTTGTATGTTCAGTCAGACTTTATCGTGATTTTTGAATAAAACGTCCTTGTTTATGGTTAGATTCGTCCTTTTCAACGATCTTGTCTGGTATTATTTTAAATGAACAAAAAGTAGGTTTCTTATATAATAAGAAAAACACCTGAAGTATGTTATGCCATATTGCTAACACAAAATTTAAGCCAAGGTCGTTGAAAAGTTCTTTCACTTCTGACAGTGAATTTCACTTATGTAAGTCTTGTATTTATTTACTTACATATTTATTATTAAAAATTATAAACAATTTGGGGGGTTAGTCGCAATGGATATGCAATACTTTATGGATTATTCCACTAATTATTATAGTTCTATAGTAAGTACATGTGTCAAATTTTTGGTTAGTTTTATGTAATTCCTTTTACAATTTCTAATTGCTCAAGATGAGGAACGAATCAACTGTATTTAACAATAATTTTTAACAAATAACAGAGATAGTGGAATGAATTGACCTCGTTTAAAATCTAAACAATAACAAGAACCACTCCTGCTGCGAATTTTTCAATTTTCAACTTGCACTATCCTCAATTTCGTTACACAATTGTTCAAAATTAAATTCATTTAGAACACTATAGAAATTTAATAGAGAAATGTTTACAAAAATTACGAAATTATACTGAAAAATGAAGAAAAACGATGGATTATTGGGTAACAAATACAGAGACCTCTATGGTAGATCAAGGTGCAAACTTGATATTGCTTTAAGATCACTTGACTTTCGAGGAGATCACTGAAAGCTCACTACAGCGTTTAAAATCAATATTAAAATTTTTTTATTTATACGATGAAGAACAATCTAAAAGAACTCTGGATATCTTCTAAATTGTGTTTTTATTTCCGAAAAAATACATCAATTCGTGCATTTCCTCATTTGCAAGAAGCTTCATAAATTTAAAGAAACACCAATGTTTCGAAATAGATTAAAATGTAGATAAAATGGTGAAAGATTATGCCAAGGGTCAAAACACCAACAGGTCAATAAAACTTGAAGAATCAGAAGGCTTGAAATCTGTTCTTTATATACTAACAAATTATCCTTTTTGTTTTATTGAAAAAATAAATGAATTGAACCAAACAGGCCTTAAATTATTAGAAGCTTCGTTTCTTTACAGCTAAAGCTCAAATAATCGTAAAATTTCGTAGTAATTCTTCCAGAAAATCGTAGAGAGCTTGTCTAGAATTGATTTAAAATACAGGGACAGTTTTAATTGAATTCCTAATGGATCAATAAAACGATAGCTAATTAATACTTGAAATATTAAAAGTGGCGTTGACTTATGTTTGTTCGTAACTAAATTGAGTCCAAACAAATTAAAGTATCGCCCTTGAATGACTAGTGAAATATTTTAGAGACTTTAATAGTAGATCAAGACACCGGCAAACCCATTGCTAAATCTCTACACTATTACTATCATTATTAAGAAACTAACGAAATTTAAATAAACTTAAAGTAATCCAACACTGATTGTGAGTATAATAAAATAATTAACTGTTTTGTAATAAAAGTGATTAATATGGAATTTCGACAATTATCGCTTAGATTCGTTACGATATCAATATTTTTTTTTTTTTACAATACATGTAAAATAAATTGGTAATTGTTGGAATTCTTGGTACATCGAAGATTTGTTAGAAGTATTGTTCATAAAAGAAAATCATTTATCATTGAATTGTACGCACAAAAAAAATTGTGAAATGGAGTAATTAGTGCGAAGAAACATTAATTAAATTTATTACCAATTCAAACATTAATAATTCAATATTGTTTTGTTGTACTTAATTATCATATTATAAACAACTGTAAATACAAATTATAAGAAGCAACGAGCAATATCAAAGATCAATAAAATTACTAATTGCGCTATTAATAAAAAGTGAATTAAAGGTAGAATAGTTTATAAGAATTGCAACAAATGCCAATTTAGTTGAATTTCACTTTTATTCTTCATCTAAAAGGTAAAAATACCGGCACATTATATAATCGTTTATATGGTTTAGATTCGCAATTATTTATTAGAAATAATTTCATTTTAATTGATTAAATTAATTACCTAAAGAGACTACTTTGAAGAAGATGAAATTCATCATTTATTTATTGTTT
The DNA here is from genome assembly GCA_039776855.1 of Mylabris sibirica. NCBI lineage: Eukaryota > Metazoa > Arthropoda > Insecta > Coleoptera > Meloidae > Mylabris > Mylabris sibirica. Next base: position 4,358,901 of record CM077843.1, read on the forward strand.
TATACAATAATTTTTCTTTTCTATTTATAATGAATGCCGCATTTACAAACAATATAATTAATTGCAAATTTCCTGTAAACATTATAAATGAAGACGCTTATTTTGCTTTTGATAGAATTCAATAAATACAAGGTGAATTTTATTAAATATTTTTATTAGACAGCATTTATGACGTTTTCAGTTTAATTATTATTGATCATTATTGAAATAATATCACAAAAAAAATAAGACAATATAAAACTTGTGGCCTTATATATTCCACTTTTTTCTCGTTAAATAATTATTGATTATTCCTTGTAATATTACATCAATATCTATTAATTGTCAACATTAATTGGACCTTTTTTTTGTCATTCATCTCATTAAGAAGTTTTCGCAGAACTGCAAGAAATTAAGTTTGATAAACAAAAATTGTTTTTTTCTTTTATTAAAACAACGTTTGCTTTTTCTTAAAACAATAAATTGGATTTTGATTTCTTTTACGAAAAGATGTGGTTTTAAGGTGTTTTTGATGATTCTTTCCTGTCGTGTGAAATTGTGATTTACGTAACGTGTATTTAAGGTGCACCGATTTAATTTCACAATGTAAATAAGTAGAGCATAATCAATACAATTATTGTGTGTGCTAGACGATGATTTTTTGTGTGATAATAACAAAAAACCGATACCTTTATTATTAAAGGAATGTTAAAAAATTAAAATTACTTTATTTATATTATTATTTTCCTAGATTTTTCCGAATCTTACAATTAACTTTAATTGGGTAATAACCGAGGATTGACTGCGGTTTCTCACAGGATTTTTTACCAACACATCAAGTTTAATTATTTACGTCCCTAGTTAAAGAGTGGCTTAAGTCCGCCTAAGCGTGAATTTAAAGACATTTGCACGGAAACCTACACGTACTATCGATTGTACAAAAAAGTGACCAGTATTTGTGCGACTGTGTAAAATAGGCTTTTCAGGGCGGTGGAAAAAATGTAACAGAATCTTAACAGGTGACAATTTGAGAAGAAAGATATTCAATCAAAAGATAGGATGAGCTTAGTGGTGCCATTTCGGGTATTTAACTGAATAGAAAAATACTTTCTACAAATTTGCTATAACTGAAATTTCCAGCAACACTCCCTACCTTCCTACCTTCTTAACCCTGACGGGAGAAACAGCTTGATTTACACGAACCAAATATTTCCACTTAAGAGTCGGTCACTTTTTTTTTGAAAGCCATAATACATGGACGGAATCACTAACCAAATGAGTGTAAGCTTACCGTTAGATAGATTAAAGTTAAGGTGTTGCCAAGTATGGGAAAAATCCGCACCTTAGTGTTGGGACGTTAGTGGGTTTCTGTTCTTTTGTGCCCTTTAGATTAACGTCTATGGTATCAGCATTTTAAACTATAAAAGGATTAACTTTGGGTTATCGTTTCACCCGTAGATTGCCTCAGAAAGCCCTCACCTCTTAGATTTTAATGTGGAATAATATAACCTAGGCAGATGCAATCGAAGGAGATCATTTGTGAGGCTATCCTTGTTAATAAAATAAAAATACGATTATAGTCTAGGTGAGTTTTTCAAAATAGAAAGGTCAACGAGAAAGTGATGGAAAGGTTACATGGATCATTAAAATTTCAACTTATCATCTTTGTTGTGTTTCCCTGAAACGTGCATTTTTTTAATTATATTTTAAAGAAATTAATCCAATTCTACTCGACAAAGTACACTCTGTAAACGTTGACGTTGTTCAATGGCTAATGCACACGATTATAGAATGGGTAAGGCCATGAGGCATTAAAAATATGGCATTATGTACACAACAATTACGATTTAAATAATGTGCTAAACGAATTGTAATTGTAACCTGTTGTATAAAAAAAAACATGTAATGCTGCAAATCATTTTTAATAACGACATTTACACTATATTTCTTGTGGTTATATTACACAACATTCACAAAGGAGGTATTCTGTTGCTGTTTAAAAAATATATGACATTTCACGTTTTATGTAGCATCAAATACTGAGTATATTTCAAAACAAAACCATAATAGTTGCCCAATTTTAGCGTATTTATATTTTTATGATCAAGAACTGTGGCGTACCTAGCATTTCCGTGAAGAATGGAGATAAAATTCAGTTTACAAAGTTAAAAAAAGCTAGAAAATGCAATAAGCGTCTTTATAAGCTAATTGATAGAAACTTTTTCAGCTAGTCTGAGTACATATTTAGGGCGTTTTCACACACAACGGTTTCTGCCGGACCGGGACCGGCTACAACTCCGGCAGCGGTTTTGTAGCCTTTCACACACACCGGTTTTATCGGAGCCGTCGTTCTGTTCAATTTTACAAACAACTATCCTGTTATCGGGCCTACCCCAGGATAGTCTAGGTCAATATTTCTGCCATCACCAATTTATCTATCTATATATCTTTGGTGGGTTGACACTTTCTCGAGCAAAAAAAGCTGCCGGAGATCAAACCGGCTATATAACCGGGCCGGAGTGTGTGTGAAAGCATACATTTAATAACATTGAAGTCGGCACCGGGGCGGGGGCCGGCTACGGTTTTACCGGTGTGTGTGAAAGATCTTCGGCTACCAAAAATCGGGCCGGTAGTATTACCGGGCCGGACTGTGTGTGAAAGCATACATTTAAAAACATTGAACTCGGCACCGGGTCCGGCTCCGGCACCGGTTTTACCGTTGTGTGTGAAAACGCCCTTAGTGTTCGTGAATAGCAGCGCTCCAGCGAGCTCATCACGTGACTGATCTGAACTAAATTTAATATAACCGCTGTCTAGTCCCGCTCGATCTCCATCGACTTCTCAGTGCAGTTATCCATTTATTTGTTGCAATTGTAGCACTACAATGATTCAATGTAGTTGATAAAGTGAGTGAGCGACGTCACAAACAATAAACAGGCGGTCTACTGTAGCTGATCTTTGTCTTTCTTTTTATAGATTTTTAAGAGCGCAACGAGTAGATGGATTCAAGTATTTGGTGAAATACAAATATACAAATTACGATTATAGTAAGAATCGAGAATCACGTATGTCTATGGAGTACGCTGACGATAGTCGCGCGACAATCTCATATAAATTCCCACCACCGTTGTCAAGTTATCACACAGAAGCGCAGTATTTGAAAGGGAGGACTGTTCTCCTTTGGTCCCACGTGTCTACGCCACTGCTCAAGCATTGTAAAGTTTATTCTTGTGTATATTTGCTTGCCTATCCAGTATTAATCTCAAAGGTATTCTGCATGTTATGTTTCACGTGTATGCTTCGTGCCAGAATTGTTTCAACGCATTATAGACAACCAGTAAGACATTTGAACGATTACTTTTTGATTATCGTCTTATCATGCATAAATTTGAAGGAAATACCGGGAGTCGTTTTTAAGTGTGGTCGATTCTTATAAAACCCTTATTAGTTGGTGAGCGATTTCAATAATATTTCAAAGATTTGTAGGGTACTCTTTGGAGAGCATTTTAACAAAATTAGAGCCTCGTAGCTCAGTTGAAAGGTGGTCAAAAAACAATCGTTTAGGACAAAGTCGTGTTTTTCAAAAACGAGCTAAATACGAAAAACGGACAAGAATGCCTCTAGGACGCTTAAAACAGAGATGTCCTGTATAAAAATTATTAGAAGGGAAATGTTTACGTAATGTACCTATTAAAGATCAAAATATGTACAGTTTTAGAATTTTTGAGAATAAGAGATACAAATTACACAAAATTTTTAATCGATTTAACAGAAAGAATAAATTCCTTTCCAAAAATAATTCTGACTTTGCAAAGAAACCAAAAATTATTAAACGGATGCTTAAACTACACAAGGGGCAGTATGGAAAATCTGATAAGAAAAAGTTTTAGAGTAAAGGTTCTAAATTGTAATTTTATTGTTAAAATAAAAGAGCTATATTTGTCGAATTAATTTTTGAAGTTTTGTTTCAAGTTTAATTTAAATTTTCAATAATCACTCTATTGGCAGAAAGGCAATTTTTGAAAAGTAAAATATTTTTCTGTCCAATCGATTAAAACTACGCCATATGTAATTTAAACAAGTGAGCCTATTTTAATAATTTTAGATTTCTTTGCAAAGAGAGAATAATTTTTAGAAATTAAAATTATTTCCCTCATTCAAAATTTTCAAAATATGTAATTTTTCTCTCAAATACTGAGCAATTTTCGAAAATTTCCATTTTCTACAATTTTAGAACATCTTCACCCGCAATAGATTTTTCAAGTTTTCCCCCTTCAAATTCGCCTAACAATTATTTGACTCTACATAAATCAGTGATTATGCTCCATAAATAGTCTAGACGCTAGCGATTTATTATCGATAACTTAATCATAAATTTATTTCATCCAATTTATTAATAATAATAAACTTGTTTTTCATAACAATAACTTATAAATAAGCGTCTAAATCTTTTACAACATTGCCATTTAAATTTCAGTTTATTGCGATATATTGGCAATTGTATTTGTAAACAATTATTGCTTCTTTGTACATAGATGATTTATCAGTTATGTATTATTTTTGTCATTTTATTGCTATCGCGTTTACACTCTTTTTCCATTTATAATATCAATAAAATGTACACAAATATGATAAGGATTAGTCTAAGGTCATTTCATAATTATTATAACCTCCAGGTAAATATGCGTATTCATAAAAATTATCGTATCGAAAAGACTTTAATTATGTTTTAAATTAATTTTTATTAGCTTGGATTTGTAATTTTGCCATAGACCACCTAAAAATCTTCAGATCCAACTGATATAATATAGCAATTAAAGCTGTAAAATTTATATCTAGAAAAAAATCCAATAGAATTGAAGAAAGTCTGGGCCCTAGGATGGCCCATCTAGTTTATTAAGTTAGTTACATGCCTGATTTTTACTATTTATATGTAAATTTATTTTGAATAGTCAAATAGAACCCAAGCCAAGAAAATCGACTATTCGAACATGTTAAAAATATTTCTTAGAAAACAGAAACAAGATTGCCCAAAGTGGATTATAATTTCATGGAAAATACAAAATAAATTTCATTGATTTCTTTATTAAATCAACTCTTATAAATAAATTAATTTATAACAATAAACCTTTTATTTAAAAACACCTCAAAATTGATTGCACCCATTTCAATTGCAAACAAATCGTATTGTCTAGAAGGTAATTTCGAAACATAAACTATATACAATATTTGTTCATTATTGACTTTTAATTTCTTTGACTGTCGTCAAATTATTATTTGTTAGACTTTTAGGTTTTTGGTAAGCTTTTCTATAGAAATCACTGAATAAATAGATGAAAATTACAACATTGGCAACGAAGAAGAACGTCAATCCTTTCGGTAATTTACAATCCATTACAATAATAAAAATCAAATATGTTAACATTATACAGAATTGCGTCTGAAAAAGATTAAAAATTTTAATTTAATTTATAATTATTTTTTAAATTAAATTACCAATTGAATCCATGTCATGTATTTTTTCCACCATAGATATTTTTGGTATTTTGGCCCTAGTGCTGCTATTAAATAATACGTATACATAACAATATGAACGAAGGAATTCAAGAAACCGATAACCAATCCTTGAGGTCCTGCAAATTTCCAAATTAATCGTTAATTACTGGAATTTTATTAGAAATCTATCTATCTACCTGGTAAATATTTTAAATAACCCCATGAGAAGAACATGGTAGCTGAATGATGATAGACGTGCAAAAATGTAACTTGGGATTGTTTCTTTCTCAAAACGAAGAAGACGGTGTCGAGTAATTCGACGATTTTTGAAATAAAGTACCACCAAGCACTTCGCACCACCTACAATTCACCAGAAAAATATTCGAATCACTTTAATTTATAACAATAAAACGATGATTATACTTACAGTCATTTGAAAATCTTTATTAATCGACGTTGATTTACACGTTTGATATAGCGCTTCTAAACCATTTCTTGTATAGAAGACATGCGCGCATAACCATGTACTAAATATAACTTGATAAAAATTATAAGCTATCAATACCCATTTTAATGTGAAGGGCTGTTTATTCTCCATCAACTTTGGTCCTAATTTTAATACGAAATAGAGATAGGCGACTAGAATTGCTACTACCGGAATTGGGGATTGCATAAATGGCCATGAATCTACTATTGGATCTAGAGAAAAAAATAAACAATTATTGTTATTATTATTATTATTAAATAAAAAAACGATAAATAATAGAAAAACATGCAAATTCTTTATAATTTCGCCATAAATTGGAATAATGGTAACTAAGCATTTTTCACAAATTACAAAAACTATTCGACCTATATTAATTTTAATAGTGTTTAGCTAGAACTCGGACATAATTGCAATTAGTAATTAATTATTAATTAGCAGTTACAGATTTGGAGGGGATTTCTGTATATCTATTATAAAGATTTAATTAAATAATTTACAAAACAATAAAAATTGAGAAACTACAACTCTGAAATTCTCGAAAAAATTCCAAATGTAGCACTTTTAGTCTAATTTTAAAGCTTTAACATTGATTTAAAGGCCTTTGAAGAATTTCTCAAAATCAACTGTGTCACAAAACTGTACTTACCTCCTTTTGTTAACTCGTCGTAACCATCTGCAATTGAATGTGTTAAAGATGCCATATTTGTGTAAAATTCAACAATTGCACTAAAAAAATTTTAGAAATCCTCTTCAAAATTGGATAACTCGATCGTTTCTAAACAGTCTTGAACTTGTACTCCATTGAATGTGTATACCATAAATTCTGAAAAATTTATTGTCGGTAAATGTAAATTTGTAATTTATTATTTTAAATCATGATAATGGTGTAAGGCTAGAGAAATAAAAATAAAAAAATAGTGCTTACATTGATTTATAGAAATTGAAATTGTCGTCTTCACTGCGTGTATGTACTGACCGGTGTAAACACTAATCGATGACTGACAAGAAGCTTCTCTTACAACTTTTGATATGAAAGCTATCGAAATTAAATGTGAAAATAGCAAGTGAATTTGCACCTTTCATTTTATATCTATTTAGTTCCTATAAATAGAGACATCTATATCGAAATTTATGAATAACAATTATCACTTTAACGACACTGTCGCTGAATTATATCAATATAACAAGCGCAATTTCATCGTTTATTTTACGAAATTAATTATCGATAATATAGGTCGAACTAATAATGATTATTAGTAAACTGATTAATATAGAATTTTGATGAAATAAAATTGTATATTTTCGGTCTCTATTGTTGCTTTTACTTTGAATAATTGGGTGAGATATGAGGATAACATCAAAAGAAAGTGTCTGTAACTTCTTTGTTTATTTAATAAATATCAGATCTGTGTCAAATATATGGTTCAGTATGACATGAATGATCTCAAAAGAAAGCAAAAAGGCATAATCGTGCCTTGTTTGTTTGGCAAAAGAGAAATTCCGTTAACTATCAAAATCAACTACTTACAGTTAATTAATGCAAGTTTTAAAACAGGTCAATCTGTTATAGATGTTGACCGAATTATAGAATTGGATAGACTTTGAGATTTTTGTTGAATAAATCACAAATCGATTAATTTGCTCATTTTTCATCACCCGTATGATAATAAAAATAATGAAAAATTGAATTCTATTAATAATTTCATTGTTCATCAATTTTTATTACAATTGTAGGTTGTTTTTTTTTATTTAATTTCACATCATCTATCCATATTATTAATTCAATATCAACGAAATCAGAACCGTATTCAACTACATTAAAGCCCGAATGTGATTTTCAACTCTTTTTCTTATGGTGTACTGTACATTTTTATAATAAATATAAAAATATATAAAATTTCCCTATCCTATTAAGTATTTAATAAGATTCCTTTGAGCCATCAACTATCCCAATTATAGCACTGTATGTCCAAGTACGGATCTGAAGAAGATGATGAAATAAACAAATCAAAGATAGTTTTTCCTGTGTAACAATAATCTTATATAGGGCTGTAGGTGTAAAAATATTGAATATCGAATTGTTTTCAATTTCTATAGAATTAATTGGAGGAATTCTTCTATTTTATTTATCTATAAATGGTTTTTATTTTTTTCTAATATTTTAGTTTATGGTTCTATGATTTTTTTTTAAATATGTTTTATCCAAAATTTTAAACTTATAAGAGGAAAATTAACAAATGTGGTCGATCGACCTTCTTTAGTGAATTCTAGAAGAAATAACAAAATAAACATTGTTTATGTTCTTATTTGTTAGAATTCTAAGAAGTAATTTATAACAACAAAATGAATTATCAAATTGAAAATCTATGTAAAACATAAAAGTAGCGGTTTTGGAAAGACCGTAAAGAATCTGTATCTACTATTAACTAACTAATAACATAATTAAACTAGTAATTGAAGTAAGTAATGATTAAACGACTCGTTATTTAATAGAATGCCCAGTAGCATAAATATAGATCTCTATTCTAAAATAAGTCATCAAACAACTTTCGATTGATATATAAAAAATAAAGAAAAAAGCATCATTGCATATTGAAAATCTCTTTATACAGCTCTGGTACATTTGCCGAGTTTTTAGGATAAAAAAAATGATGATTACCCACATAAATAGATCATGGAACTGGAAAACAAATTGAGGGATTATAATCGACAAACTTTTAGGCCTATAGTGGCGTTGAAAGCTTCAAGCTTTGGCCACCTGTTTTACACAGCCGTACAAAAAGTGCTCTCTTTTTTATGGCTGCCAGTGTACACTAATTTTAACAATTCGTTTTTGTATGTAGCAAGAGGAAGGGATGGACAAACTTTCTTTTCATCAGCTTTTTATGTCTTTTTAAAATAGTAAAAATCTCGCTATTTTTGTAGTTTACAACAACAATGGAATCGTTTTTATTTTACGCCTTCATTAGCCAACCAACTACTACTGTCAATTCAGCTTGCTTAAATAATGATTTATGATTTATGAATAGCTTTTAAAATCAGCAATATAAACAGTTAATGTCTATGGCGGATTAGAATTTATAAAATAAGCTTTATTCACATCAAAGATACAACAAAAGTAAATTATTGTTAACATGCCATGAAATCGTTTACAACAAACACCTAAGACTTATTGCCGCTTATTAATTTTTCTCTATTGCAATTAGAAAACAGATAATTGTAGGCGTATTGATGAGAAATATTTAAAAATCACACCATTATACCACAAAAATTCGTTATTGCATCATTTAATGTTTGTAGGTTGATCAATTTCAGATAATTCTCAATTCTCCTATTATTGAATTAAATAACGGCATCCGATGATTATAAAAAAAATTATGAAGTAGGTTTTTAGTACATACTGTCTCCTATTTAAATCATCAACAGTACTCACTTTGGGTAATTATAAAAACAAAAATTGCCATTGAAGAGAAAGCTTGAATAATTGTTGTATGTTATTCAAATTCACTTATAAAAATAAAACATTTTAACAACATTTTTTTTTATTACTTAAGTGATGTGTGAATTTTTGTGACCCGTCATTGGGTGGAACTTTAAATTGAATAATTACAACCTCGTGTATATCGAATTGGATAAACTTTGATCCGAGAAATCATAGAAACTTTGTGATTGACAAGAAAATAATTATCAAGACAATTGGTTGAAAATACCTATATCAATCGTTTTGTTTTGCTAGCTAATTGATTTGTATTGTAAATTTTTTTCTTTGTAGATAATGTTGCCTCATTTGAATGTCGGACTTTCTTCCTCTTTATTATTTATTATTTAGTATTGTAAATGTAAGTGATAAATCATCTTGATTAGATTTTATTAATTACTACTATTCTAAAACTTAGAATCAGGACTTCAAGCCGGAATTTTAACCGGAACGAAATCTGGAGTTGAACCGAAAACAAAAACCGTTCTATTTCGGTTCAAGTATACCACTTAACACGCTCTTTTTCTTCTTTTTTTTTCTTTTTATCTCTTTCTTTTCTGCTCTAGGAATGCGTCAAATAGAGGTACTTCAGGGCACTTAAAACACGAAGTTGCAAGTAAGCCACTCGAGGTCAAAACTCCAGATTTCGATGTTTTTTTTTGGTATATAGGTGGTTCATTCTATTCGTAGGAATGCTTAATTTGTCATTCATGCTCATGCTTAAGTTTGAGTGATTAAAGTTACCTTTGTAAAATCAGATTTCTTTCCAATATTTCTGTAAAGGTTCAATCTTTTTAGAGGCCTACAAACTAGTTGACATAGATTCACTAGGGCTATTAATAGCTGTAAGCCACGTTATCATCCCTTGTTAAGGTTTGAAGTTGTAGATAATTATATGCCTTTATATGTCTTTATTCTTCTACTAATAGAAAATTATAAAATAAAAGTTGCCTGTTTGAGAGTTCTTCTGTATTATCTAAAATAATTACCCTGTAAATAACTTTTAGGGGTTGTACTTTTTAAGGTAAAGTCTAAAATTCTTTTTTTAGAACTGAACTGAAAACCGAAATGTGTTATTTTTTCAGGAACAAAAATCGAAACTTAACCGATCAATTTTTTTTTTTTTAATTGAGCCGAAACAAAAAAGCCCTGTAAATATATTTCTAGGCTATGAAACTTGTCGCAAGACATATGGGATATTGGCAATGTTAGGCTAATAATTTTTTTTTTTTTAAATGTTGAGGTTAGAGAAAGTACACCCTGAGGACTGTAACTTAATGAATAGAGGATAAATACCCGAGCAAAAAACTATGATTATGGTTTAGATCATTCAATACAATATTTTCGTCAAATCCAATTGTTTGTACCGTTAATAAAACTTTCTAAACCTTGTTAAAATTTATACTCGTCGATTAAAGGTCGATTTTATCGGCCAATTTCAATTGCCAAAAGACGCAAATTTCGGGTTTTTAAGTAATATATAATCAAGTTGATTTACAACCCTTATTTTATTTTCATCCCCACACAAATATTTATTAAATTGTTATCAGTGCTTTAACGACGAGTTTTGTTGCTCGAAAATTGATCCTAAGGAATTGTTGAAAGCTCATTGGCTTTTAAGTACATCAGTTATGATAATAGTTTGCAATTTGTATTGATTAAAATAAAAATAGAAGTTTACATAAACAAGGAATAGAATTTATGACTTTGTATTAAGAAAAAGAATGTGTACATAAATTTAAATAAATGTAACAAAATTAACAGTAGAACAATGTAAATAAATAATAACAATAGTCAAATAGTGAAACAATGTTTATATTGAATTGTTGGAATTTCCTGTTTCCTCTGTTTATAAGAAAATCAAAATCAAATTCTAAAAATTAAAAGTTATTCACTTCTATTTTTTTGATAACTGTAAAGCATGTGAAAGTAAAACTAAAAATATTTTTGAGTTTTTTTTTGTCGTTATTGTTGTAAATATAGGGGAATGTTAATGTACAAAATGATTTAAATTATCAAAAAAGAAACAGAATTATTCACTTTTAACTTCCTTACGTCTCCTACGAACATAAGCATTAATGTAGAATTCACCAAATAAAAGTAGCATTAAAAAATTTTGTGGTACAAAGAAATAGGACGCAATTTTCGGATATTGACAATCCGGCTTAAACAATAATTGTCCGTAGATTATAATAAAGAAAACAAATTGTACCTGTAAAAGACCAAAATAATGAAAAATTAATGATTATTTTAATCGAAAAATAAAAAAAAATACCAATTGTAATTGCGTTATATGTTTCTTCCACCAGATATTCTTTCGATATTCCGGCCATAAGCTAGTTAACAAATAATAAAAGTACATACAAGCATGTACTAGACAATTAACTGTACCCATAAAAATACTGTGTCCACCACCCAAGAATTTCACCCCAACCCAACTGGTTAATGTCATACCGAAATGATGGTAAACATGTAGAAAAGATAACTGATTACCCTTTTTTCGTAATATAAAAAATACTGTATCGAGTAGATCGGTGATTTTCGTTAGAAAATAAAGGTGTATTGTTTTTATTATAAATAATCCATGTGGATCTGTTGTGTATTGAACCGGTGCACAGGCCCAGTTCATTCTCATCAATTCTCTTGCTCCCTAAATATTGACAGATTTAGTTTAAAAATAATTTAGTATTTTAACAACTTACAACAGAGAAAATATATGAATTAATTGCCACTTGAAATACGTTATAGACTATCATTAATTTATCTAAATTGAAAGGCTTCCTGTTTTGCATATATTTTGGACCCCAATCTAAGACGAAATACAAATAAAATAACGACCATCCGATTATTGGGAACGGTGATGACATTAGAAACATATCGTTAACTCTAGGATCTACGATTCGTTTTATTTCATTCATAATTAAGATTTTAATAAATAGAAAAGAAACTCACCTGCAACTTCATTGAATAACCAAAAGTAGCCACGATAGAGTTCTTTTAGTATTAATGCCATTTTCTATTCGGCAATGATGTGTTACAACAACAAACACTTTAGTAAGAATGAAAACAACAAAGTTTTTTTTAATATTGATATTGTTGGTAATTATTCAGAAAACGTTATTGTTGAAAGTCATAAAGTCATCCATTCAAAAGTGGAAATTATAAATTTTAATTAGAAAAAGTTCAATAAGCTGGACGCAAGCAATCGTCAAATAAATTCGGCAAGCAATAAGATTAATTGATATTTTTAGCTGAATAATTTCAATTAAAATTAATAATTTAATAGTAATAATAAAACATTTTTAATTACTTGTTACCTAGCAAATTGCAATGAAATCAAAATTGATTTCTGTATTTAATCGACACGGTTTACTGACACACATTATAGTGACTCATTGGAGTTAAAAAATTGCTAAAAATTACCGGATTTTAATTAAAATCTACCCATTGCAAAGCTTGGCAGGAAAAGATCCAAATTTTAATAAGAACAACATTTCTACTTCTATTATTTCACTAATAAGAAGCAAATCAAATTGAATTCCCTGAGATTACTTTAATGTCTTAAGGAGTTGTAAATTTTTCAATAAAATTCTTGGAAAATTCACTCAATTCGAGTTGAATTCGGTCTTACAGACGCCCTGGAAATGGCTCCAAATTCGGTATTTTGTAACATTAAAAGTCCTTCAAGACTCCTCCATAATTACTACTTAAACGTTTTCTGCAATGTAAATTACATCTAAATTCGAATGGTTTCCACCAAAGGCTCAGTGCTTTCGAGTTATTAAAGTATTCCAAGAATTTCCGACTCGGTTATCAATTGAAGCAAATCTTTTGGAGAGATTCAACCTCGATAATTTGAAGATTATTTTGCAGTTTTTGGACGTATGAAGACGGAAATGGAGATTTCTGTAATAATGTCTGCTGAAAATGACAATTTTTGGTGTAAAAATGTCACATTAGCACTTATTGTTAGTTACATTTTTGCTTGAAGTAAGTAGTGTTGGTGACCAATGAATTATCAAATTGAAAATCTATGTAAGACATAAAAGCGGTTTTGAAAAGGCTGTGAAAAATGTGTACCTAAAATTAAACTAGTAATTGAAGTAAGTAGTGATTAAACGACTCATTATTTAATAGATAGTGATTATTTGTCTTATTCAATAGTAATTAAAAAAAAGATAAAAAAAGAGCATCATCGGATGTTGAAATTTTTTTTACCCTTGATTACGCACTTGCATAGGTCATGAATCAGTAAATAAAATGAACGACAAACTTTGAATCCTATAGTCGGCCTGAAAGGTTCAAGCTTTGGCCATTATTAGGAATGAACTTTGTAGATTTGACCTGCCAGATGATGTTAGGTTAAAATTTTAAATTAGCTAAAAATAACGCTAATGAATCTACGAAAAAGTTCAAAAACAACCATTCCAAATTGAAATTGTAGCTTTTATTCGACCAAACAAATCAATCTATTGGGTGTCCTGATTAGTTTGTTTTTTTCAGAATCAAAGTATCAAAAAGGAAGATAAGAAGCAGCAAATTTTTCAATAAAATGCTTGGTACGGAAAATTTACACATTTAGAGTTGAATTTGATTTTACAGACGACCTTAGAAGTTGCTCCAAATTTGGTATCTTGTGACGTTCAAAGTCTTACATAATTACCACTTAAAAATATTTTTTAAAATGCAAATAACATCCAAATTTGATTGACTTCCTCTAGAAACCCAGTGCTATTGGAAAAGTAATCCAAGAACCTCCGATTCGGTTATCAATCCAAACAAATCTTTTGGAGAAATTCAGCCTCGACAAATTGAAGATTATTTTGCAATATTTGGACTGATTAAGACAGAAAATGGAGATCTCTTAAATACTGTCTGCTACAAGAGACAATTTTTGGTATAAAAATATCACATTAGCACGTCATTAAATTTTTTGCTTAAAGTAAGTAGTTTTGGTGCTCGATTTCTGTCAAGAAAAAGAAGTTGTGGTCTTGTTAACCCATTATTGCTATATCTTCAATACAGCTTTATTTTCAACATTTGTGGCACAGTCATAAAATATGTTTATTGTTATTGTAATTGATCACGTGTAAATAAGTAATAAGAGAAAGTCAACCAAAGGTCAAAATTTTTATCCAATATTTTATTGTTATACCCATATATCTACCGTTTATAATAAGACTAAATTTAAATTTTCTTATAATAATGTACAATAATGGTAGCAATTGAGGCTAAAAGATCCAGATTAATGGGAAGAGATGGAACAAATTGTGTTCACTTTCAGCGTTGAGTGAATAATAATACTGAGATTTCAGGCTTATGCTTTATTGTACTAATCGAGAAAGTATGTACACCTGAAACCAATCAGCGAGCGTCACTGTCAAAAGTACTCCTAGTTTGTGAGTATTCCGTCCACCAGATGACGACACTATCAAAGTACTACTGGCTGTGGGTGTACAATTTCAGACAAGAACCATCATTAAGTACATCTACTGACTAAGAGAGGGCAATATTTTCTCTCTCTCAAAAAACTAAATAAATCATAAGCGTTAATTCACTCAACGTGATAATTGTATTATATTACAGCCCAATATTGAAGAAAATTACGAACAAAATGGTACTATTTGGAGGCTACTATACTAAAATACATAATTTATAGCCGAGTCTAAATTAGAGAAATAATTCGTTTTTCTTAAAAACATACACGGATTTTAAATTATGACTCTTAGTAAATAGATGGCAGCATCTCCCGTTAAATTTTCTTGATTAAAGCAGAAATCTCTTTGATTATTCACTTAACGCTTCCAATACTCATGTGTTTAATGCCCGTATTAATAAACCAACCTCAGACTCAGTCTCAAGTTTAAATATTAAGCAAAAGCTCTGCTTTATGTCTTACTTCGAGAATTCTCGAAGTTAGGATTGAATATATGTAATGTTGAGAACTTTGTGAATTCGAGTTACTTTTGACAGTGAAATTCGAGTTCGTCTCAAGTCAGCTACAACCCAATTTTGAGTACAAATAACGTTGTTTTTGGTTTGGTTACACAATTTGGACTCGAACTCAAGCTCAATTGAGCTTGAGTTCGAGACCGTCTCAAGTTCGGTTTATAAATACGGGCATAAGCTTTTGATTGTGGGTAGCACAGGGACGTAATCAGAAAACTATACCAGCTAGAGAGCGTTTTTTTGGATGGCAGTTCAACTTTTAAAGTAACCATGATTTGAGGAAAAAAGTTCTTATAACAGAAAGAGCGGCAAGGAATTGAGAGCTAGGTGGTCCTTCCCATGGCTACGGCCCTGCCGGAATAGCAAAAATTACAGCAATTATATACATTTATATATATTTTACTTATTTAAATTTATAATATATGCAACTTGTCATTATAATAATAAATAATAAGGGTTTATGATCAATTTGTCTTAATTCTACCATTATTCTCGTTTTGTACCGATTTATTTCTTAAATAATTACGACGATAGAATGTACCGAATAAGTACAAGAAATATAACGATTGGAAGGCTAATAGAAAAACAAGCACTTTTGGATAATCACATGTCCTAAATAGCATTTGGAAATTATGGATGAAAATTATACAAAATTGTATCTGAAATAGAAAAATTTAATAGATTTGTTAATTAAATTAATTATTTTGTTCATTTACCATTTGCATTTCAGTCAAATGTTTCTTCCACCACAAGTATTTTTGATATTGTGGTCCCAATGATGACAACAAATAGTACGTGTACATAATTATATGTATGAATGAATTAATTACACCCAACAAAGTTCCATGACCCCCTGTACAAAAAATCGATTAAATTTCTTAACAATAAACACGTGTATTTTACTTTTAATTAGTTAATAATGGAAAATAATGATTACCTGGCAAAAATTTAGCGCCAATCCATGCACAAATCGGCATCATTGTATGATGATATAAATGTAAAAATGATACTTGATTTGTTTTCTTTCTCAAAACAAAGAATACCGTATCGAGCAATTCAATCAATTTACACATATAATACAGCCAAACGGCCTTAGCCATCTGAAATTATAAATTTTATTGAGCAAATTACACCGATTTTTCATCCTTGCTATGATAATTACCCTCATTGCAGTAGGATTATCTGATGTGTCCACTGGTTGGCAAGTATAACTATACCCATTTATCCATCCCCCATTCAAGCCCTAAAACATATTCGAATTCTCATCGAATTTTCTTAAATTAATTAACCAATATTTACCTCATAAACTAGATAAATACTAAGAACAACTTGTATGAAATTGTAAATGAAAAGAACATACTTTAAATCGTATGGTTTTCTATCTTTCATATATCGTGGACCAGCTGAATTACAAAAATATAAATATGTGGCTAGAATTGTAATTAGTGGTCCTGGTGAGCCTACGAACAACCATTCTTGTGTCCGAGGATCTAAAATATAAAATTTCAAAATTATTTAAAAAAAAATTCAATATAAAAAGTAAGAGGCCTAAAATAATTGTATACAGTTTACCTTCAATTAATCAATAAATAAGCGTTTTCATATCCAGTTATTAATGTTAATTATTTTTAAGGTTATCATTTTTTTTTTGTTACATTTCAAGAGCAATAATAATTAATAATTCATTAAATTGGATTAATCTAAATTGTTAAAATTAAAACTTAGGTAATCATTAAAATATTTCGTTAATACTTCAAATACAACCGGGAAACGATTGTAATTATTAAATGTATGATGGTATTCTGGAAAAAGGTATCATGAGCAACTTATTTACTAGAATAAAATACAGTGTGTCCACGAATCGAGTTGACGATAGGTATGGTGATTGATCCCCCATTTAGAAGTAAGTCGTGGATAAACTATAGTATACAACTCGCTATAATGTGTGCTATTTTTACCTCGGTAATAATATCACTCATTATAGACTCGTATAATATACTATGGTACTATTGTTAGATCTATTATGTAGGTCAATTATTCTAAAAATTTGTATAGTTTGATAGCGTATCCTTATAATCAACTTACATTAGTAACACAATGTTGTAATGTAAATGAAAAAAAAAATTTGCATGGAAAAACGTTAGCAAAAATTGGGTTTTATTAAAGTACACCGATCATTCTGAAAAATGGAATAACTCCATAATTTTTCATTCTACACAACTTTTTTCAGTAACATTATTCCATATTATGAACCGAAAAGATACTTTATCAGTTGATGTAAGAGTTTTTGCTCAATAGTAAAGAGCTCCTTAATTTTGAAAAATCGAAAATACAAAATTAATCAAAATTTTTATGATATACAGGGTGTTTGGTCTAAGTATGGTGAGTTCTAAGAAACTCCTATTAGTCGACAAGCGATTCAAAAAATATTTTGAGGATTTGTCAGAGCGTCCCTAGGGAACATTTTAGCAAAATTAGAACCTCGTAGCTCATTTCAAAGTTCGTCAAAAAACCATCATTTTGGACAATGTCGCAATTTTAAAAAACCAACAAAACACGCAGAACGACTAAAAATGACTCAGAGACCTTCCCAACATTGATTTTTTTCGTTTTTCTCCATTGTATTCCAGAGAAAATACGAAGTATTTCCACCTGTTCCAGAATAAGATGGAGAAAAACGAAAAAATCAATTTTGGGAGGAGCCTAAAGTCATTCTAAGTCGTTTTGCATGTTTAGTTGGTTTTTGAAACGAGCGGTTTTTGACCAACTTCCAAGTGAGCTACGAGGTTCTAATTTTGCTGAAATGTTCTTTAAGGACCCTCCTACAAATCCTTAAAATGTTTTTCGAATCGCTCATCGACTAAGAGGAGTTTCTTAGAGCTCACCATACTTAGACCTAACACCCTGGTATATTGAAAATAAATCTCAGGCCAAGCAGGAGTCATTCCCCAAATATGAAATTCCTACTAAAATTTTTTCGATCAATCACACCTATAGTCAACTCGATCCTAGGACACATTGTTCACGGATATGGAGAATTATTTCAGTAATATTGTGGTGGCAGTACTTTCACCTATAAATAGTCACTATGGATGATAACTTTTTCTAAAAAGTTGCAGAATACGAGCCAATATTTAGCATGTGTTGTTAAACTTTGCAGATTATATTAGTTGCTTGTCTACTCACAGTACTGAATACTAAGTTTTCATTCTTAAATAGAAAGCCTCTTGTGATGTTTAAGAATGCACTTTATTAATTTTGAATAATGTGAGTTGAGATTTGTTTTTATTTGTAAAATCATGCATAATTATTGTTTATTTCTATTTTCTAACAGGTTCTGCTAAAGCTATTTGGACGTCTTAGTTGCAATATGTCAAAGTTCTTATTGACGGAACTTAAATCTAATCTATTTTATGTCACAATAATCGAATTATTTTTTTTTTGGACTAAATGTCAGTTTGTGAAGATCAAAAAATTCTTTGACCATGATGGTACTTTTTGTAAAAAAAAATGAAAACAGGTAAACGTCCAGTTTACCTTGATGGATTTATTAGTTCTTTTAATGTCAATTTGACTTAAAGTTATCGAATTTTCCATACAGAATTGTGAAATTTTCCAAAATTACAGGTCCTGTTTTTATCTCATATTTATTCAAATTTCTGTTAAATTCGTATTGTCTTAATAAAAACAAGGATCGATTTCCTTATTTTTAGTAAGCCTTCATGGTTTTTTCTCTCATTTATTTCGTTTTAACTGGTATTTAATTTATTATAAAAGATTTTCCTTATTGTTGTTTATTTCACATAATATTATACATACATTTTTTTTTCGTAAGGATAGATCAATTTGTTTTTTAATTAATTAATTCTATTGTATAAACATATAAAAATAATATCTAGAGGCGAAGAATATAAAAGAAAATCTGTTTAGATATAAATCATACATTAAAATGACGTAATTTTCTTTAATTATAAAATCAGTAAACATCTAAGCGGAACAGTGTTAGTGACCAACAAGGACGCTAGGGTGGAAATTCTATTCTATTTTAAAAATTTCTAAGTCGAATGTAGAACAAAAAATTATTTCATTGGGGATGATTTTGTAATATTTCGGTAGGCTTCAGAGCAAATTAAGACGTTTGTACAGTTATCCCTAAGGACAGAATCCAACTAATCTTGGAAGAAAAACGCATATGTAAATCGTTTGTAAGGCTACAACTGTACAAAAATTTAGCCCTAGGGTTAGCCTAAATAATTAGCAAAATTTTTAGAATTTTTCGCAGATGGAAAAGAAGCTACATTTCCATCTTCCATTGTTTTTCACGTTATACTATGGGAATTTAAAATTATAAGGCCACTTTTAGTATAATCAGATGTCATAAGTTTTCTCATTACCGGGTCATTAGATTAAATAGTTCTCATTTTAGCGAGAGATTTGAAACATATTTCAAAGATTTATAAGGGGATTCCTGTTGATTATTTTAGCAAAATTAGAACATTGTAGCTAATTTAGAAGTTGGTTTAATACGAGCAAAACGACTAAAAATGACTCAAAGATCCACCCAGCTTTGATTTTTTTCCGCTTTTCTCCAGTCCATTCTATTTCAACCCCTTAACGCACAATTTTTCTAAGAATACGGTCAAAAACCGACCAATTTTTAAAATGAAAATTTGAACTATTTTTGTTTGAAAACGAGAAAAATTTGTCTTTCTAAAAAAAGTCCATCTTATAAGTGCATAAAATGAAATGTTACTTGAATTAACTCGAGCAAGTGCATTTTTGAGCGTTTAACTAGCTCGAAATAACGCAAGAATGTGCGTTAAGGGGTTCAGTATGTAGCCCGTTGTCGAAAATTGCGACCTCTTCAAAAACTAGCGGTTTTTTACACATTTCCAAATTAGCTACACTGTTCTAATTTCGTTAAAATTCTTTCTAGGGACTACCCTACAAATCCTTGAAATATTTTTCGAATCACTCGTTAAATCATGGGAATCACCATACGAGCTATGTGTATAGTCCAAAGTGTATAGGTATCCATGATCGGAGTTTATGTTCGAAACAGAAAATCGTTCTGTTCGCTGACGAGCGATTATTGAAATGACTGTAATTGAATCAAATTGAAAATAATTATCAAAGTGCGGAAATATCATTGTATGAAATAGTAGCAATTTACAATAAGATTTATATTGTTACGGAAACAGTAATTTGAAAATCTTCTACCGTATACAAATAATACGTTTCTTGTTAATTTGTAAATTATTATTTGAAAGAAATAACATCAATATATCACAATTGAGGGCTACTTAAGCCGAGCTTATAATTTTCAATAAAAGTTGAATGGGGGTGAACAAAACAAAAATACAAGATAAAGTACAAGATAAGAATAGAATAAATTTGAATAGAATTTGCATATTGATTAATGATTGCACTTGAACTACTTATGACTAATTACAATCGTTTCCTTTTGTCCTACCATGTTATTTATTATTAAATTCCACTTTCTCTTTCACTACGCTATTTCCAGCATGCATTAAAATCTAACTTGAAATATTTCTATTTCATTTTCGATAATGATTAAAGCTAATTGCAAATGATTAATCTAAACAGCTGTGAGCATTTCACATTTTATTGTTTATCTTATTGTTCCATAGAATAATAATAATAAAGTGAATAAATTAAATTAATTATAAGAAGAGAAAATACACTCACCACTCTTTGATTCGAGAAATTGAATGGAACTGTTGATATAATCCATATTGAAAATACTAGTTGTATTCACCAACTGTCATCTAATATCTTATATCTGGAAGTGTTAAATACAAATTAGTAAGTCTAGACCAATCAAATTAAAATTGAATTTTTTCGGAGGGAGATTAATCCACAAGAAGTCCAAAGGTATATGAAAAACACGTAAACAGATTTCATTGTATTTTTTCTTGTTTTAATTTTTTTCTTCTTCATTAAATGGAAATACAATATTGTGGTTTTGTTAAACAAAAACAACGACAATTTAAAAAAAAAAAACACCCGAGAAAGTATCTAGATCTATACATGTATAACATTATACTTATGTAATAATGGTAATTTGTGCCTTATAGTAGCTAAAATGTTCTTTTTTTGAAAAGTAAATGCATGAGTGCACTTTTGTTGCAAAATAGTTTACAATAACTCTTCATCAATTAGTACTTACTTGTTTTCGTGTCTTTTAAATATTATAAAAATATCACAAGATCATTACAGTACTTCAATTTAGCACTTTTGAAAGCACAACAGACAACTTTGAACGTTTTGGTTTAACTGACATAGAACTTGATTGTGGAAAAGGAATTGTAATGGACAATAATCAAGGTGGGTAGCTTTAATTTTTTTTTATCATTGTCCACTTTATTTGAATAAATCGTGAAGATAATCACATTGAACGCATAAAAATTCATCAAATTTCGATTAGTCTCAGATTAAATATCAATGAAACGTTCTTAAATCTTGAACAGTACAAACAAAACGCGTTTACATCAAGGATTTTCGTTCTTTTAATGAGAGAAGTCAATGTGATTTATTAATTACCTCGAAGAAAAGCCACGCATATTTATAATGTTAAAATGTTGTATAAATATTATGTTAATGATTTCCAAATATATGCATTTCAAAATGATTTTTTCAAAGTAAATCCACTAAATTTAGAGAAACTTTTTTATGTTCAAATCAGATGTGTACATGCATTTTCTATTATCATTTGTAAATTGATTTGTACGCTTGTTTCGTTATTATGAAATTTAATGGAATTAAATTAATTGCTATTTGTTCATGTTGCAATTCGTAGATTACATGGAGGAGTACAGATTTATATCGAATTGATTTTCAAAAGCGTTACATCTATTATTTGTGAATTTTACAATAAAATAGTAAAAATTAAAAATACTTACGCGAAAATTGATTTAATAAATGTTGAAGATCATTCCACTACTGTAACTAAATTCAATAAGAAAGTAGAGAATCTATCGCACAACTATCTGATTCGTATTGCTGCTGAAGAAGCTCGAAGCAATCTGAAATATGGATCATTTCTTTTCATTACAGTCAATAAATAGCAATTGACGTCACACGTTTATATTTTGTTGTAAATTGTATACTACGAACTTGTTTAAAAAAGACGAAAATGAATGGAAAAAACCGATTTTTTTTTTCGATATAAATTTGAATTTTTTAATATTAATGCCAAACTTGAAAAATGTTATAGGAACCAAATTTTTGGTCATTTCCATTTTCAAAACTTACACACTTGTATATTTTTTTACATTCTTGTGTGTTTTTAATAAAATTATAATGTCAATAACTATCTATTAAAGTGCAGATTTTGCTTACTAGTGATATTTCCACATAGCTACCTTTACTTGCATAAGACCATTTGTTACGTTCACTAGAAAATACGAAATTGACCCCATCAAATTTGCCTGTATTTTGATTTTCTTTCCCTTTTATTTTCCAAAATAAACATCCAGTTCTTACAGGGGTTTATTTTAAAATATTTTTATTTTACCTCATCTAACGTCCACAGAAACTGGAGAATGTTGTGCCAAAAACAATCTTTCGGGGTTCCAACTTATTTGCAAACCAACAATTTCAAAATAACACATGAAAAATTACAATAAAAACAACTATAAAAGGCTGACTTTTGTAGAATTTTGTGGATCACATTCTTAAAACTACAGCAATAAATTTACAAACAAAACTTGTCAAATTTTGAATTGTTCCAAGAAGGTTAATTTTGCATTTACTACCAACAATAAGTGTATAAACTACTGAATCAAAACTGAGGTTGTGTAAACTATTAATGTTTTTCCTTGATGGCGAACTAGTTGCGATTATGCATACGTATGGAATGTGAAGAGCTTATAGCAAATTATACAAAGTGTTCCATTTAGTTTGACGCCTATAACGCGTCAAAATATGCTTAACCATCGAGTCAAGCAAAAATTATTTTGAAAAGTGTTTATAATAAAATTACTCTACATACGATCGGTTTCACAAAAAAGTGACCGAATCTTGAACGAGAAACATCATGTTTTTCTGTTCGTGTAAAACAGTTTGTATCTATAATGAGGGTAAGAAGGCGGGTAGGTAGAAGGAATTAAAACGAGTTTCCATCAAAACAAATTCGTAAAACTTTCTAATTTTGAAAAATTCACCCCAATTGTGTTGTTGTTCAATCCCTGATACCACCAACAACTTCTTCGCAAATCCAGAACTGTGAAAATTCTGTTACATTATCACGACCGCCCTCTAAAGCCTGATTTACACAGCCCCACATAAAGTGATCACTTTCTTGTGGAATCGATGGTACAAAATTTTTTCGAAACATTTTGGATAGAGATAAAATATATTTGCAAAAGTGATGTATTACACTGAAATCAATTAAGATATTTACATTTTTTCAGCCACATAAGTCACAATCTTCAAACACAAGTAGTGAAAGGTTAATGGAAGTGTATTATTAAAAAAAGCTTTATTTGTAGAAATTATATTAATCAAATATTTATATTAAAAGTGGACTTTTGAATAGAGTTTCTCATCTATAAATTCTCATTAGTTAAAGTATTGTGTTGTGTGCTAATCTTATAGAACTATTGGAAGAACTTTGCAATTATAGATGAAAGGCTGTTGTTATAATTATAATCATCGAAGACATTATGTACTTCTTACTTAACTTTCATTTTAAATATAAGTTTGGTTTTTTTAATTGAAGAAAAAGCAAGCTACAATAAATCATTATTAAGTTTCGCAAAAGAAATTCAAATCTTTGCAAAACTTTTAAAAAAAATCAAAATACTCAAAAATGTTCAGTCAACTGTTAAATTAATTTAGAGTGAAATTTAGACAATAATAAAATATGTTTTTCCCCCCAACTGTATTATGGTTAATGTTTTTTTCTTCTAAAGATTAAGAACGTATAAGATCAACCAGTTGCTTCAGGCAAGCAATGACAGATTTAAGAATGTACAGTGAAGTGCGTAAAAATTTTACTTTCTCTTGCTAGAAATTTTGTCTCTCTTGTAAAAATTGAACCGTTCTTCTACCATTGTTGGTATTGGGAATGAACCGAACCTGCTTTATTGCTTTAGATTTTTTGGGTAAATATTAGCTGTTATAGTTGAACTATAAATAAATAGAGGGTGGCAAATTACCTAATAATCTATCTCGGAGGTGTGGTGTTTTCTTTATTCAGGTACAGTGGCGATTAAAAAAAAGGGACCGAGTCTTGAGCGAAAATTTCACATATTTTCGGTATTGTGGGTAGGTAGGTTGGAGATTTAGAGCAAGTTTCAGCCGTAGCATATTTGTAGAAAGTGTCTTTCTATTCAGGTAAATATCCAAAATGGCATCAGTAAGTCCACCCCCTTCTTCTGATTGAA
Organism: Mylabris sibirica; assembly: GCA_039776855.1. Lineage (NCBI taxonomy): Eukaryota > Metazoa > Arthropoda > Insecta > Coleoptera > Meloidae > Mylabris > Mylabris sibirica. The sequence continues at coordinate 4,383,700 of CM077843.1, forward strand.
TATCTATCTACCCAAATTCTTATCTGTTAAGATTTTGTAATATTGTGATGACCGCCCTCAAAAGCCTGCTTTACACAGCCGCATAAGAGGTGGTCTCCTCTTTTTAATCAACATATATCAATAAATCGTCTCCTTCTTTCTCTCGATACCCTTTATGCGAAAGTCTCGTTTACACCATACAATTCTTATCGTTAAATCTTTTCGGCACTCGACTGTACTCTTGTTAGTTTTTAGGATAGATTCAAGGTTCCCTAAGGCTTACAAAATAAAAATAAATACTTTTTCACCACTTTCCCTTATAAGATTGTAGCAAATCCGGTCTTTAGCAGACAGGAAAAGAGAATAATTTTTTTGTTGATGTTTACAAGTTCCGTACTTGATAAAAATTTAAAAAAATCCTGAAAGTAAACCCTACAATGCCAGGCTACTCCGGTTATCGGCTCTACAATGTGTACAAATATTAACACAATGATATTAAATCGCTCAATTCTCAAGGAAAACCTCATTCTTGGAAAATTTCTAATTGTCGCACAAAAAAAAATTCCACAACTTTAGTTTGAGGAAGGTCATTATGACAATTAATAATAAAAAAAACGTGTTATTGTTGGAATCTTTTTTTATTGATATTTTCCTACAAGTAATATTTTTAATAATTGTTCTATTGAAACATATTGAGCAAATATATGAGGACCATTTATAAAATTATAGACGATAGAACTTTGTAAAATCTGGTACTCTTATCCTTAATTACAATTTGAATGTTTAGCTGCAATTAAATACAATAATTAATAGAATCTTGATTATAAAGACCAGAAATTGAACGTATTGTCTCTTAATTGATGATGAAATACCTGTGTTTTATTTTTTTTCTAGCACGGAAATAAATGTAGAACAGGAGATTTGATGTAAATTTTTAAGTGATTCAACTATAGTATGGCAGAAGATATACCGCGTTTATGACATCTTTCGGTATTTAACTTTCACAATTTTTTATGAGGGTGTAACCGCAGACCGTCATTTCTCTCCCCCAATAAATAACACAAACAGGTCTTTTCGATATCCAAAAACCGTTCTCTCTAAGCAGGGCCGTATTGTAGAAATTAGTTATATTTGACACGTTTAAATAACAAACGTATGCACATTTTTTTAAATTTCTTATGGATATATCTATTTGAGGCTCTGAGAAATACCTAATAACATGCTTAGTTATCTATCTGACTAGCATCCAAGAAAAGCAACTAATTTCAACGTCTGCCCTAAATATAAAACTGAATGCGGACCTGGAGCGGCATTGAGAGCACGTGTTTGGGTGAGTTTATCAAAGGCTGGAAATGCATCGTTTGTGGTTAGACCCTCATAAAAATTTGTAAAAGTTGAATACCGGAAGAATGTCATAAACACGGTATATCTTTTGGTAAACTCTACCTCGTTTTGGCTCGTTCAATGTTTGATTTGAATTGAGAATGAGTAGTTCGAACTCTTTGAAAATTTACATGATTTTAGTTGTGATAGAATACGAAGTAGTCGAATCAAAATATTAATTATCGTCGCAGTTTTTCTCAACACTTGGATCTATGGTATTTATACATTCAAAGATAAAAATTTGGAAAGCGCCACGTGAGATTTGGTAATCGCCAATTTTTACTTGAATTTTCATAATAAGAAAAAAAATTTAGTAATTTTATTTTGTAATAAATTCTTGTTGAATTTATAGGTGATTGTATAGAACGGGAAAAACTGTGCTATTACGTACCTTATTTTTTTGAACTTTGATTGGTACACATTAGACGAAATTCGGAATCTTTCACTTTACCTGTCAATAGACAATCAAAATATGCATATTTCTATATACACATTGCTTTTTTACTGATTTTTACATTAATATCACATAATATTAACGAATTTGTTAAACGATTTATTGTTGTAAACTTTTCGTAGGATATTTTTAGAAAGTAGGAGTTGATCGAAATAATACCTTAACATTGACGAGATTTACAGGTGAGATACAAAATAATAGTAAAAAATAACCAAATCTAATCAATTAAATAATTTTTTTTTTGTCTTTATACGTTTCTATTTGATTTACCATGTGTCAAGTGTGCACCTTGAACTTCATTTTCGCTCTAATAAATAAAATAGCGGTTATCGTTGATAGAAATTTGCTTTTTTATATGTCGTGGAAGAAACTAATTAAAAGATACTGTGAAAAATCCAATTACAAACTAATAGGTAAGAGAGAGAATTAATTAAAACAATTAAGTTGGACTGATTGAAATCTAAAATTTTCTCGGTTACAGACGTCTTTCTTACATTTTTTTTTTAAAAAATTCTTTATTTTTCTTTCATTACAATTCAAATTTGTATCTTTGAATTAAGATAAAGGAATCTACGCATTTGTTTAAATAAACTCAACGTAAAGATTTGCATAAATCATTATTTTTAGTTCATTATATATAACTATTTAATAAATCAGAATTTTTCCACAAAAATTAATTAGATTCCATTTTTTTCCAATTCATTGAAACATAATCGACATAGTAACATATTTTGACCAAATCTCATCCGATTCAAAAGTTATTCTATTTCTGTAAATTATAGAAATTCGATGCATCTAATTGGCTTATTATTGTATTATAAAATTGTATAATACTGAAAGCTTTCGTTCCGGTGAATCTGATAATATTTTTGCTTTCGAAATGTCGCTATTTCACTCGAAAATAATTAATGTAAGTTTGCTTATACATGGCCACTCTTGCTTGAAAAATAGGATGACCCAGGTTAGTAACGGAAAAACGTAAGTGACATTGAACTGAATTGTGAATGTTGTTGTTTTAATTAACGTTGAAAGTGAACGTTTTTTTTTCTTTCATTCTTTTAAATTTGTAAAGATACTAACAAAAATACGAAAAATATAAGCAACGAGTTACTAAAATTTCTTGGAACTTGACCACCACAGCACGGTGAGTTGACAAAATTGATAAGCCTTATCAGCTCTAGATTGCATATTTAATTATTAAAGAAAAAAAACGATTTATGCAACGTTTGGGGAATCACCAAGAACCAAGAATATATATGGGTATAGAAAGTTGCATCCAGATATTGAAATCTTGGAGCCAATTCATAACAATTTATAAACAATGAAAATCTACATCTATTGATAAACAGCGAAATAAAGGTTCAATATTAGGCGAAAATATATTTCTGTAATTTGTAATTTTAGTTGTATAGAAACTGAGATTCAACTACTTTTCCAAAGATGCCACTGCATAATGGAATATACAGAGACCATTAAGTTATCATAATGATTCCACAAATAATGCAACGTCTATTTGTATTGAGTAGAAAGCCCTTTCGAAGAGCAACAGAGAAGAGAAATCAACTACAACAGTGTCGGACTGGCTCTTTTAGAGTAGCCCGAGCAATAGGTCTCAAGAGCCCTTTTTTAGGATGTGGGGCAACCAAAAATATTCTTTGGGAGGGGATTTTCACAACGATATATTATACTACTAATATTTTTACATAATTATACATACGGGGTGTTTCAATAGGAACTAATTAAAGTTATGTATGTCGAGACATTCTAACAAGAACCTTCATTTAACAAAACTTCTAGTAAAAAATCTACCCAAATATTAAAAACGTAGGAAAATATACGATGTTGCTGGAGTCTACGAGGGCAAAAAGGTGGCCGTAAGCATCGACAAATATGAATTGATAATAAAATTATAAGCTAGCAATAGAGCCAGAATAATTCTCAGCACTAGGGCGCATAACATATTAGCGCCGGTACTGCATATAATTATTCATGGATCATATTGTTTCCTGACTTAATCCTAACTATTTTTAACTTACAAGGAAATATTCCCAATAAATGTCCCTATCAAATTCCGATGATACTGAAACATGTTATGTTGTTCTTTATTGAAATCTAAGAGACACATGTGTTTTTTATCGACGGAACAATATTTTTAGATAGTGAAATGACTCCTCAAATTTCAAGCTCTAAAGGGGTGTGTTTTGTAATTAGTATACATACTTGCAGTTGAAATAATCGAATAATGGGGTCAACGGCATTATCTTCAGGGTGAAAAATGATGAAAAGTGCCTTTAGTCTTATACTAAAATATTAAATACAACAGGAGTTATAGGGGTAGAAATTCACAAAAACTGTTATAAAAAACACACTATCTATTGGAAGTTAACGAAACCAATGGGGAATAAAAAGGTTGATGCATATCTACAATTACCACCAAAGGAAACATCAATATTTCTATTAGCTTTCATTTTATTATTATTATTTTTAATGCAAGGCTTTTCGCCCGGAAGTGCCCAATTCTAGTAAAATTAGAGCGCCGTAGCTTATTTTAAGGTAGATTGAGAATGAACTTTTCTGACAATGTCGCGATTTTGACAGCTGCAATGACTTATTGAACTTTTTCGCTTATCCCCGTTATATTTTGGAACAGGTGGAGATGTTTTGCATTTTTTCTAGAATAGAATGGAATAGGAAACAAGATTACGACAGTCTTCTTATTAATTATAATAATCATCGTATAAAAAAAACCTAAAAAACGAAGCAGCAAGTCGACCTTCACCTTCGAGGCCCACCGGGCCATCGTGATTACTCCATCACAACCGTACAGTTGCAAAAATTAGTTGAAAATCTAGCAAGATTGATTCGAATCGTTAATTTGGTCTTTTAATCAAATCAAATGCATACGCATTTTGGATAATGTTGCCTAATAATTACTTTATGAGGCTCCAGTGATAAAACGAACGAATCGTGAAAGGAATCTTCAAATCTGTTTTATTCCTTTATAGATTTGATCTACATCAAAATTGCATAATATTCGTTTTAAATTTAAATTATCCAATAGAAATGTGGAAATTTCTCAAAATAAACTATCTAGTAGTGGATTCTTTATTGTAGAATTTGCGCTAATTGTGGATTTAATTTGAATAAATAAAAAAAACGTAAATTTTTATGAATTTAATATAAAACCATCTGGGAATTAATTAATCCCTTTTGTCTGAAATATAGAGAAAACATTACATCTCTAGACACGTTTGAGTATTATTTAATATTCAAACGTACACCGTTTAAAATTAAAGGTGTTGATTTTAATTTGATTAAATGGTAATTTAAACGTTTAAACAATGTATGCGAATGTAAAAAGACGAAAATAGACAGGTAGTATGAGGGGTGAGGGATTGGACGCAGGAAAAAAAAACTTGATATAATCACATTATAAAATATACGTTTACATATTTGTTTATGTATATGTGTGGTGAATGTCTAAAGGGAATAGACATAGCATATTAATAGGGAAGTATCTGGTTACCTGCCAACATGACGAGGGTAAAATCCTTATCTGATGATTGCTGGGGGTGTTTCTGAATGAACCAACGGAAATTCACTTTAGAATCAAAAATGCAAGTAAAAATAGAATAAACCACATCCATAAATTACAATAAAAAAAAATTACACACCTACTACTACCATTGTAAAAATTTCTCTCCTCTTTGTTCGGAATTTGTTCCAATCGTCTTATCATACCAATAAAATAACTACCCATACTAGTCACGTTTAATAAATTTAACATTGATAATAATAAAGTTTATAGTAGAATATAAGAGACGAAAAAGTGCGTGCTAGAAATGTTTAATAATATCCCAACAGATGCAAGATAATGTAAAAGCTTAAAAGAATTGTCTTGTTCCCTTCAATTTATTGTTGGTGAAACAGAATAAACAATTGTTGATTTATTGTTAAGAATTCCAGCCATTTTTCATTTTAAATGTGTTTATTTTGAGTAGATTACAGTTGTTTTCCATTTTTTTTTCTGCACTAACGAAGGTCGTGTCAAGATTTAAGCTTTCCACACGCAAAAAACCTATGTTTGAATAATCTTAAGAGGAACTTACATTTTTTATTTAGAATTTTGCTGAAACGAACAATTCAAGATATTATAAAAGGCTTCCATATTTGCAATTGATTATTCAGTTCGCTAATTAACTATTAGTTATTGAATAGCTGCACTATTGAGTAGACGAGCTTTTTGTCAATTATTCTATACAACTACTAAGTTGAGAGTTTATTGATATTGGGATTGATTATTTTCGTTATTGTCGCTTCATTAGAATGTTTATTAAACATTCTCTATATGTGTATTTAGTAAGAAAAATATCAAATCATGATGGAGTATCTTTGGAAATTTCTAGGTGTGTATGATCTAGCCATTATTCTACGATAAAGTGATATAAATGATCCATAAAATGCAACGTCATGCTATTTTATTCCGTTAATAATACCCCAAACGATTATCATTTCATTGTTGTATTTTCAGGTGCGTCTCTAACTCTAACAAACATACATGATTTATTGTAGGATCCTTTAAATATTTAAAAGATGGTTATTTTATTTACATAGAAATCTCTAAAGTTAAAGAAACTACTGGAGGAATTGTCATTATCTAAAATTATGACAAAGAAACGGGTATTCAAGGGAGATTCAACGCAGCTGTTGCAAGTCAAAACCTAATCTTGATGTACACCAATCAAAACCCATCTAGAGGACTTGAAATATTAACATCAACATAAAATTAAATTGAATTTAAATTATTTTTCAATATTATTGTATTTATGTAATACAACAAAGGGTGAAAGATGGAGTTTAATTGGCAAATTATCTATTTATAAAATATACGCTCAAATTAATTAAGAAACTTTAAAGTTTTGTTCATTATTAGAGAACGACCGAAAATTTCGTGCCTTTTTCAGTCTCTTTTAAAAGAAGTTTTTTAATAATTGTAAACTAGAAGACGATGAAAAAAAAATCGAATTTTAATTAAACATGTCGCTAATGAGTGAGTTGCTACAACAGCGACTATAAACAATAAACACTCAAAGAACCGTGTACAAGACACGATACCTTTAATACAGTGCATATGAAATACTTGGAGCTCAATTTTAATCCATTAACATGTACTTGGGTATAATAGTGTTTTAGTATTCGTTTCTCAACAAGAACGTACAACTTTACAAATATGTACGTAATTGAATTGTTGACAACGGAATCTTGAGCTAATGAAAAATTAAATCCAATCTCAGGAATGCAATATGTATACGTTTAAAACATATAATTTGCAATCAACAATTAATTTTATTCAATATTTTAGGAAAAATACTTAAATACGAGCAGATACTTGAATTGATTTGTCTTCTCTTTGGTTCAGTCCAAGCAGACTGTATTGTGTGGACTTGTTCACGCAAAAAGGTGTAATTTCATCCCATTTATTCGTTTATGGGCACCTTTGTAAGTTTGGAAACTTGTATAATTTTGCATCTTGAAATAATTGCAAAATAAATTCTTTTAAGCTAAGATTTCTTGATCTTGTAGACATTTCAAATAGGCGCATGTCAAAAGAAATAGCTCATCGATATTGTGTCATACTGCTTTTCTACCAACAATGAGAGAGCCTTCAAGTCGACGTTTATATACTTGTTTTCAGTACTCATACTCTACTTTGTATTGTTTTCCATCAACTTTAATTATTTGTTAAGGTTTTGATTGCTTTTGTTGACTTTTATGTTGCCATTTCAGTGCATACAATCCGAATGAGCATTCCGAAATTTTACAATTTATCCTCTTGGAAAATTGTGAAGTTATCGAAACCTTTGTAAAACAACTAGGGAAATTCTAAACGGTCTTATCAACAAAAATTCATTCGTTGATTTAAAATAGTTAAGTTCATCAACTACAATAGAATTGCTGATTTTTTGTTAATTTAAATAGAGGGACTAATATATCGATTCGGTGTGCGAAAATTCTCAATTTTAAACATCTATATCTCGCTTATTTTTTTAAATATAAAAAAAGGTAAACGTGAGATGGATAGAGCATTTCAATGTGCATGTTATACAGCGTTTTACTTTGAAAAAATTAAGATAAAATGCTGAATGGCAGTGTAAACTCTTAGACCTTGTTTTTTCGCACTTTTTTATTAAAAACTGGCTAAGACTTAGCAAACATTATTGATTTTCAATATTTATTAAGTGATTCAAATGGAAAATTGAATGAGCTTTCCAAATATTTAATAATTGAAGAAAATTAAAAAATTAGAGGAATAATTATGAAGCTCACTTAAAATCCAGTTTTGAAAATTAAATGAGTTTCACGGAAAATTTGAAGCTTTTTTTCACCTATTATTTAAAACTACAAAAATTTATGATATGCTTCCAAAACTGATATGAAAATATAGGAAATCTCATCTACTTCACAACCATATCATTATAAATGGAAAATATTTCGAAAATCTGTCGAGATGGTAAAAATTAATTAATTTTAATAATTCTGAATGATAGGTGAAGAAGAGGGTTAAAATTTTCTGTGAAACTCAATTTTCAAGTGAGCTTCATGATCATTCCTCTAACATCAGCTTCCTAGAAACGAGAGTTTATAATTATGGACAGCATCACTGTTCGACTTTTTTTTAAATTTGCTCCAGTTATCGGAAAACTAATAAACATATTGGAAAAATTCTTGATGATCTGGAAATCTCTTTCAATTTTCTGTTTAAATCAATTAATAAATATTGAAAATCAATATAATAGGCTAACAATAAGTTTTAGCCCGTTATGAAGGAAATTGTATGAAAAAAAATAGGGTTTAAGAGTTTTCTCTGCCACTCAGAATTTTATCTTAATTTTTCAAAATAAAACGCTTTAAAACATGCACATTGAAATACTCTATCTAACTCACGTTTACTTTTTTTAATATTTCAAAAAATAAGCGAGATATCAATGTTTGAAATGAATCGACATATTAATCCTGCAGGCTCTTAAAGTAGCCTTTTTCGTATATAGTTGACGCCGTTTCCCTTCGTATTCCTTATAATTTTATGCAGTAGTAGCATAGAACGGTATTTTACGATTTAATTTGATCGTTTCAAGGCGGAATTTATTAGCGATACACAATAATAATAAAAATCGACTTATTACTGTTGTATCTACTGCAATCATTGAAGAAAAGAGAAATTTACGATCTATTTGATAGATTTTCTTATATACCGTACATTCTATTTTATTTAATTACCATAGCACTAAAAGGCTCCACAATAAACTATTGGCTATAATCGTTAAATGTTGGCTATATTTTTTTTTTGTTTCTTTATTATTGGTTCTATCGTTATACCAAAATATGTATAATTTAAATGTTACAAAAGCATGCAATGTACCGTTATATTGATGGGATTTATTGAATTGTCAGAAAATCAATTATGGGATAAAAATTACATGAAATGTAAAAGGTTCAAATTACTGTTGTTCGATTTTCTACACACTATTTAATTGTTGCCATTAATTTTATTGAAAGGAATGTATATGTAGAGTATGAATTTTGCATCTTTAAAGTAATTTAAATTTTAAAATTTCCCCAATTCTATCCGATTAAATTACAATATCTAGCAAGATTATTGATAAATTATAATAAAAATTCTCATGTGCTATCCTAAGATTATTTTCAGTTTGAGAAATGGGCGAGAGAACGACACACAAAAACCTGCTTCCATTAGAGATCTGGCTGTTGTTGTGGTTGCTTTGTTGATTTCGATTGTAATAAATTGTAGTCATTTATATGTTGTATGTCGGTAACCCTCTTTGAATTCTAAGCAATCTATAAATTATCGAATATCAAGTTTTTAATTTAAGTAATTGATATCAATTCTATTACACAAAAGATAAGGGTATATTAAAATCGATACATTTAATTATACATTGTACTTATAAATATTTATTACACAAGACCGTATAAATCAGTAGTAAATATATAAAAATAGGGGATGGTAAATAATTAAAACTGTCATCATCATCATCAAAATAGTGCAACTAAATGAGATTGTTGTTAAATTAAACCACATTTGACATTTTTCTAGCTCATCCATGCAACCATTAAAGGGCTGAATTTTAGCGGTTGAATTTGTATACCTACGTAAAAACGTACCAAAAATAAATAAAAGCAAATAGCCAGTTGGGTTTGAAAGAGGGATAATTTATACAAACTTGTACCCCTAACGAATTGTGTATATGTGCCGAAAAAAATAAATATTTTCTAATTTTATTTTGTTAAAACCAACCAGTAGCAATATTGGTAAACTCAACGGTCTTTGTTTACACGGTTTAATCGTTAAATAAATCTGATTTTGTTGAGGATTTTTTGAAGCATATTAACCTTGTGTTGTGTTAAAAAAAATCATCGAAAGCTCTACTATATAGTTCGTCTATTTACAATAAGATGGCGCATCATTTCATCTCTCGGTGAGCTTTTGTTAAAATCTTACCAACATTGTTAATAACGTAAATATGGTGGTGTTGTGTTTATTTAAGTGAGCTAATTCCGACACGGCATCTGAAACAGTGAAACAGCTTTCAGCTGAATGACTGAAAAAACAAAAGCTTGCTAGGAAATAAATCCGGGTGCGCTTGCGTATTATATAAAACTACTTATAGTATGTATTTCTGTTGTAGATGTATATGTGTATAGACATAGAAATTGCACATTCTATAATATATAGACAAGTGGTGGAAGGTTTGAATTTGCCTGTTTTTCGTCCAGTATTGTATTGGACAGAGTAAAGTTTATCGACTGTGTAACAAAGAGGGACATACGACAAACAAAAACAGAAGATAATTCGTCCAAAATCACTCTTGGTACCTAGGATTCTGGCCAACAGACTTGCGCTATAGATGCACCGGACAAATTAAATTAGTTTTTTTTTGTCTTTTTATTTTAGTTGTTTTTCCTTTTTTCTTGTTGTTTCTTCCCATTTACTTCCTTTCCACCATCCACATCGCACTGGTCTCGCTTAATTGGCGAGCTTTTTACAATACGCCTTTCAAACTAACAAATTAAAAGACTTGGTCATTTATTGAAAAACCGTTCAATGTTTGTAAACAATTCTATACGCTAAACTTTATAAATTATTACAAAGAATCTAGCAGTACGAATAAACAATTCGTATTGCTTTTTCAGCCGTCTGTCATTGAGGGCTTTAGAAGTTGCTGTGAAAATTGTAGGGTAGCCGAAATAAGCCAAACTTGTTCACCCTCTTTCCGTACAAAAACTGTCCCTAAACCGTCACGTCAAATTGAATAAAACATACCGTCTATCAGTGGAATACTAAATGGCCAAATGGCTTAATATCAGCGAATGCGTACGGGTATTAAAACGATTTCAGGTGTTGAAAATAATGGAAGAAGGCGCGCTGCTATATGCCAGCTTTCCGGTGGATTCAGGTGCGATTCGAATAGCTTTAGATACGGCGGCATCTTTCCATTTAAGCACCCTGGGGGTATTTTTGTGGATATACTATATACTTCAGTCCGTTCCTGTATTGGGGTGGTTATAATACTAGGACAAGAAAGGGATGCAATATATGCGCCGCCGCATCTGCGACCTATACGTTCGAAAGCCCCTTCGTGCTTTGACGGCAACCGTACGAAGAATAGAAAAGGGAGAGAGAACGAGAATTGCGCCTCTCTCTATGAATTGTGTGTACCCTAGAAGTTATTTCGTTCCCGGGGCTTTAAGCGTCAGCATTTGCGCTGAAATATTTTACGTAATTTTCTTAAAACAGTTTATTATAATCGGTGCTTTATCTGTAATTATTTTAGACGATTGTGTATAGATTATGTGCAATTTAAAGTGGTGGATTTCTGTGAATAAACATTAAAATAAGATGACTTACTTATAGACGGGCGTCGCGACGTTTGCTTATTTTATAAATAAGCGGATTTTTAACTGTCTCGTTAAACATATAAATTGAAAAGCAAGGATATTAACGTAGAGATTGTTTTTAATTAGAATTAGTCTTATCCTGGAAATGACTTAAATGCGAGCTTTATGGAAATAAAAAGATACCAGGTGAGCTTCACTGTTATTACTATAATATCCTTTAAAATTTTTTATATTATTGATCTCATCGATATAGTCTTATTAATGGTAAATCTGAAACAGCACGTGTTCTTTGTAATGTTCTCGTATATAAATTGCTCAACATCCACTCAACTTTTATTTTGCATTCCGATAAATTTCAAGCTTTTTTCTACGTATGCAAACAACAGTCGCGTATGTCCAGAATATGTAATCAGGGTAAATAAAATTAAATCAACTGATTTTAATACTAAACAGACAGTTGAACGACCATAGCATAAAAGTCAAAATATCGCCTTTTTTCGCCGAGCTTTATTATCATAAAAAATTACATATATTTTAGCTGAAATTCAATTTACAATAAAGACTGCTTTCTTCATCATTACGATGACAAGAGACAATAGAATGAAGGATGATTCGATTATTCTAATAAAGCATTTTAAAATAAACAAGACAATGATAAATCAATTATTGATAATGAAATATTCATGCCAATATCAAGACTGTTCAATATAATTTGATCTGGGCTCCATTGGAAAGAAGCAAAAAAAAAAGATCGGAAGAGACGCAACAAAATTCGAATGACACTCGTTAATCCCCAAAATTTATAGCACTAGTTGATGTTATTCATTAAGGAAACATGTAACTCGAATGAAATTTGTGTAGAAAAAATTACACCCCAAAAAAAAAAACAAACAAATAACATGGTTAGTATCTTGTCGAGTTAGAAATAGTGTAACATATGGCGTGTGCTATAATTTGAAACTGTTGATAAAATTAAAACAGCCATCATGTCATATGTGTATAGCATGAAAAATAATATTATTGTAGTAGTAAAGGATAATTACCAAAAGTTGCATATATGGCAGTAATTAGCTACAATATTTGTTAATTAAGACGATTGAGATTTACAATCAAATCTGCAGAACAAGCAGCTTTTCGATGACAAAGCCGAATTTGCTTTACAAATGTTTCCTTTCAACAATATCGTGTAGGAATTCGTCGATTAAATAGCAAATATTCCGATTGTTATAGCTGAATTTACACATCACACAAGATAAAAATAGACATTAAAAAAAACATCATGAGATTCATGTTTTTTTCTTTGTTCAGGGGGTTATTTTAGTTTTTGCACAACAGCCAAAATTCTAATGAAAGTTGATTTTTCCCCCCAAATTCCTTTTTGTGTCATCGTATTGTTGTTGAGAGTACACTTACAACAACTGTGACACATTGTAAATTAGTCTCTTACGGTGGAATAAATTCTTAATTTTCAAGATAAACAACTCTGTTTACTTATGTCACAACTGTTTTTTCTTTTCACCTCTGCAAAATTACACGAATTAATTTAAAAATTGCAACAACATATTTTTGATGATTATTCTCCTCTGTTCTGTTTGATAACACAGGTTAGTTGTTGGAATTTTAATTAAAAATTCATATTTTGTAAAATTGATTTCGTTACGTGCAAATCAATCGTCTATTGTGCTGCTGGTTTTGCATCTATAGAACTAGATGGGGTATCTCATTTATTTTTCTATTGTTGTTGTGTGAACGAGTTTGGTGTTTGTGTAATATTTTAGTTGAATTTTCGGACACAAACGGTTATTGTACATTTTTTCCTCTCTTCTATATACAATGATAACATGCCATGATCAGAAATTCAATAGAAACTTTCATTTATTGTTTAATAAATTTTTGTTAATTTGACATGTTGCTTACACCAGTAGCGTAGCTATATTTTTTGGGCCTTCAATTTCTCACACAGAGCTGGCTAAAACTAAGAGACCACTTTTCGAGCGGCTGTGTAAAACAGGCTTATTATGAGGGCGGTCATAACAAAGTAACAGAATTTTAACAGGTAAGAGAGACGAAAGATATTCAGTCAGAAGAAGGAGGTGGGTATAGTGAAGAATAGAGGGCAATAAATACCGGGTGCACCACGGTATTTCCTCTCGCAGTTGGCTGTGCCTCTGGTAACATAGGTCACAAGAAAAAAATTGACTAAAATTGACCAAAATTGCAACTATTGTTTGATGGTCGCTGGTTAAAAACTAACCTACCATAATGTTGTCCAAAGTTGGTAAGAAAGCAGGTGGGTGTCAGTATAACACATCTAGGATTTTCATTGAACTATCCACGCCAATCTTACTAACTTACTTGAACATAGTTAAAAACTGTAAGAATAAAGCGGTATAAAAACACTACAAAAATTGTTTATAATGCCTTCCTCCCCTGTTCCACACAAAGCTGCACCATTGATACGACAGAATGCTGCATATTGGGCAGCTCCCAAATCGCGCCTGTAGCTTCTCAAATTCGGGTCGACAGCTGTTCGACATTTTCGACCGACATCGAATATATTGATTGTTTCGTTTGTCTTTTTCTATCCATAATATGTAAGAATAAATGCAGATAGAGAACAAGCTTACACCCCAACTTTTATTAAAGATGCTTATTAATATTTTAGTTCAAGTGAATTCCTAATCACTTCACAAATTCGCAAGTTTATTATAAATTATCTAATTGATGGACTGATGGACAATTAATTAATTAGTCACTAGTGGCCAGGTTATTGAGTGGTCTTCTTAGGAATTCCTAAGGGTGTAATATACCTTAGTCCTTAATTCGATTTCCACAACATGTACAAAATAGACTAATCTATCTAAATATTTTTAAATTGTAATTGTGATTTATATTGCAATTTTGTAGAGCAACAGTGAATAATGTACAGTGTGAAGTTGAATTTGTGAGTATCATATGCATGTCGACAATGTCGCTGTGTCGTTCTATTTAATTAAATTTGATAATGTCAGATAAAATTATAGTTCCGGTAGAGATATCCAATGATACATTCTTAGCAACAGTTATCTTTAACAATGATAATAACAACAACAACAACAACAATGAAGAATACTAATGGCCAACATTGTCAGATTTGATTATTATAAATGGGCTATATTTGAACAATCAATGTTCATCTAGACACTCAACGAAGGAAAATTGTTGAATATAACTGGAATTTTTGTTATAATAAAAATGAAATCTATGCCAATTTAAGTATTGAAAAAGGGCGATTCTAGGATGGAACTATGGACATATATCTTAGTAGAGTAATGTTCTAATTCAGTTAAGTGAATGCAAATATCTTGTGGTCTTGTCGAAACGATTTAAACGAGCACATTTTTGGCAGCTGTTAGCATTTTGTTATTTTACCGTTCATCATCATTTACGTCCGCTTTTATTTTTCTATTTCATCTATTTTAACTTCTGTTACACATCGTCGTTCGTCTTCTACGATTCTCAAGTCTTATCTCATTCATTTTTTATCGTCCGTAATACGAAAATAAGAGTAGTAGATGTTGCTATATATACTTTTCTTTTGCATTATTTATGTGATAATATCTTTAAGTATCTTGCGAATCAATCGGATGCCAGTCGGTTTCGCTCCTTTCTTTTTCCCATATAGATTCTTGTCTTATTTTACTCGTTTTTTGTCGTCTCGCTCGCTCATACATATAAACGTATATAGAAAGTGGGAAAATATCAGGAAATAGTAGAGTGAAACTGGGAATTACTGACGGTACCATGATAGATTGCTCAAACTTTTTAACTGGAATTTTCGATTTACGGATTTAACACCAAATGAGACAGAAACAGGTTGGGCAAATAGTGACAAAGAAAAAGATAGAAATAATCTTCGAAAGTATTAAAGTTTGCAATTCGACAGCAAACACAAATCGAACGAATTAAAGAACTGTTTGCCGGTAATAGGCACAAGATTTTATTTCAAAAATTTTAAATTCTCTCAAATCGATTGAAATCAAATTCAAATTTGTTGGTTTTAAATAAATTTTGTTCAAAATTTCGATTAGTATTCGATAAGTAGGTCCTTAAGGTTATTATTGATTTAAATGCCATATAAAGAGCTTATTGATGATGTAACCCTTGTTTATATCTGGTGAAGCACTGTAGTTTCATATCTGTCTACATTTCAACATTAATCCTCCACCTATTAATATTTACAATTTGTAGGCTTTTCTTGAAACTTGTCAATAAAAGAGCATTTATTATCATTAGTGCAAACGTTGTCCCTTTAAAATTCGTCTCGAGTGTGCTCGTTTACTGCCTTTTACCAACAAATAATCCTGTTTACCGGGATTTTGCTGGTTTGTTATTAAAAATCTACGTTCTTGAATTCGATTCGGGCTTTTGAATGATGACTGATTTTAAGCACAAAATCGATGAGTTTCAAACTCACAATTGTTACCCATCTACTTTGGTTGGATTGTTGGAATGATTAGGTCAACTGTTCACCTCTTGGGAATGATAGAATCTTGAATTTACAGGTGCAGTTCTATTGTTACTTGAAATTGAACTGTTCCGACTAGATACCTGTCGATTGTCAACAAGAGGATTAAAGAGAACATCACTGCAATTGTTGTAAAGCGTATTAATTTGTAGAATTTGTAGAATTATTCAATTCTATATCGTTTGCATCAATAAATATGATACTGAGATACTATTAATAATATAAATTTACATCGATATATGTAATTATCTAATAAACATTATGAGAGAACGTGTAAATAAACTAAATTAATGTTGTAGTAATGTATCAATTTAAATAACCACAAAATTCATATTTGTAGTGACTAATAAACATCAATTTTGGTTTATTAATAGACAATTTTGTGATTAATAATTTGTTAATATTTCAATAATGATTGACGACTATTACCAAATTATAGAAAACCGCATCTGTAATTTACTTTTTCTCCCCTATTTTCCATGATTGCTCTATACAACTACCACCTAAGGAGAAAAAAAGGGACTTAAAAGAAGTACCCACCTATTCCTGTTGAGTTTGCGGTGTCTTGTCGGATAGAGAAAGTGGGTAATAATTTCCTATCAGAAAGCGCTCTTATAAACAGTAATGTTAAATATAAAATCTAGAGTTTGTACTATGGAAACAATGGGGAATAATAGTATGATGAAACTCGTCCACAATACGATCGACACAAAGACATTGATGTTATTTATTGACATTGGTCGGATATCCTGGCCGTTTATATACAGTCAATCCGTTGCTGCATTCTAAACAGGATACAGATAGAACTAGTCCAGTTTTGTATGTTTTTCCCATCAGATTGCACATCGTTTCAAGTATAACACTAGAACTTGTCGGGCTCATCTAAAATTTCGATATCATCCCCCCCCCCATACAGTGGTTGAGCTTTTATTTTTTTTATTTTTTTTAAAGTTCCAGTAGTCTGATGCCAACTTTCCGTAAACATATCTTTTAACAGTGACAGATGACTAACGACACTTTGTCTATGTATTTGTATTCTCGTATATGGTCGTGTATTTTTTTGTGGTTGTTTTCTTTTCAGTAAAACTGATGAAAGAATGCTTTGTCCGTTTGTTTTTACTGAAAAGATACTCGCCCCTAACTTGTAATTGAAATTAGCTTTATTAGGAATATTCGTGGAGAATTTGTGTTGTAGTTATATATTTTTGCACGGTATTAATGAAGTTATCGTCTAATGGTGGCCCTCAAAGGCCTTCATTTATTGCCCAAAGACCAACAACAAAGTGGGTGTTGTCGCGTGCAACCATCACTTTACGTTCTTGTCGCTAACTACAATTACCGCTCGATTATCGCATTTTTTAAATGCTTTTTTACTACATTTTAATATGTTTCATATTGATCGAATATACTATATTGAATGTGTGTTGAGAAATTCGATTTAGATTGGCCTTATTTATATCGAAATAGTTTAATAGCAGTGCCTTGTGTTCTAATTATGGGCGTATACATACAATATGCGGTAGATTTATGCTTTGATGCCCGTCCATTTCATCCAATTGCATTATTACGTGACGAAATCGCTTTTCCTTATGGACTTGTAATATGAATGAACCCCCATCGGCGACAACGTCCGGTTATTATTATAATTTTTTTTAGAAAAGTTTTCTCACACTAATTGTTGGTTTTGGCGATAAAAGAATTGTGGGGAGAGTTGGAATTAGTTTATTGGATGTATTGCGTAGAATGCAAGTGCAGCAATAAATTTTCCACCTTATAATTTGGGGATAGTTGTGTGCGAGAGTGTGGTGTAATAGTTGAAGATTTACAAGCACTGTTAATTACAACATGTATTAACCAACAATTACCTAATTAGAAAGTTGTAAAAACTACTTTTATTTGTTTATTTGCTATTAAAATGGCAATTTGATGGTAGGCCATTAAACTGTTTTATTGTTGTGACAATTTTCTTAAGAGTTGTAAAATAAGTATAAGAAATAACGTGTAAAAGATCTGATTTTCAAACTTTGCTTTCATTCTACGGGTATTCCAATTGAATCAAACTATTCAGATTGATCGATCGTCGGCCATCCATTCAAAATACTTTGACCCGGATGACATTCCTTAACTTCTTTGGGAACACAACTCGTTTGGTGGATTTGATCGTCGTGTACACGTTTCCCTTGATTGAAGTTTCCTATCAATTGTTCCATACTGAATTTAAACTTGCAAAGAATTTTCGATTCTCTCCTTTTTTTCTTTTTCTTCTTCCTGCCTGTCTCCCTCCATCTATCGTTTTTAAACATCTTTCCACAACATTTAAAAATTAGCAAGTCACCGAAAATGATCAGAAAATCTAGGTCTAAATCGTTTTTATGGTTGAACAATATGGAGATGCTGCCAGAAATTGTTGATTTTTTATAGACCCAAGGAGAAGAAATCTACTAAAGAAAACAATACAATTTTTGTTCACCTACTTTAACTATTTATTGTGCAATTTTTATCGTAAAGCTTCAATTTAACGATTATAAGGATGTCAAACGTTACCGGTATATAAGCTAGCAGCTTTTGATCGCACGACCAATTTGTGTTGTAGTATACGAGTAATGTAACGATAGAAAATTAGTTTTAACGTTCCAGCAATAGTTCTAAAAGCCAATTTATTGTGTACTTAAAGTCACCGATCGGATATAACGACATATTTGAGAAATCCATTGATGATATTGCGTCATTTCGAAGAGTTTCTTTGTCATTGCCGAAAGTCTACTTTAAAACTTTCTAGAAATCCATTTTTCAACATTGATTTGTCGAAGTATGTACAATTCATTACAATAAAGAATAGAATAACACGAAGAAATTTAGAATTTTATAAGTAATTTATTGTTAGCATAGCAATTCTGATGGAGAGTGTAGAAGGCGGAAAGACAATGCGGCGTCTCTATATTTAAATAATTCATAAAGTCCACAAATATTGAATAATTCTCAACTTTAGCCAGCGCCAATTCCTTTGACATGGCTATAAACTAAGAGTATCGAAAAAAAATGGAGAAAAAAATATGTTTTATAGACATTTCACGGACTTTAACTCTGTTGAATTTATTTTTGTAAAGGCGCAAAAATGTTTAGGACTTCTATGTGGAGAAACAAAGGCGGAAATTCAGCAACAAACTCATATAGAGAAGGAAAAAAAAGACAAGGGGTGAAAAAGACGGGAAAGGCTGTGTGGTCTCGTAGGACTTTAGCTTATCTCCCGAACAGCTCTGCGTCGTGTATCCTTCTAACTTTATTAGGAATATGAGCGCGTTGACTCGTCCATCGTAGTAAAAACCACCACCACCACCACCCACTTCGCTCAATTCATGTCCTGCTGTGTGGCATGCAATACTAGTCTCCCGTTTATTTCGTTTGTTCTCTCAGAGGTGCTTCACCGGTTCGGCATCATTAAAATGCGAATGCTGTTCATTTTTTATTTTTTACGAGATTTAAAAAGTTGCACAAGCACACACATATATTCGTTCATTGTGTATACAAAACTGGAGATGTTTTATTTTAATATTTTGCACATATTTTGGTGATGGTGATGGTGGCGACATCGACCTAGAGAGAAGGCTAATGTTTTATTACAATATGCGTTTTGAAATTTATACGGGGCATGAGCAGTCTTGGTGCCAGTTTTAAAACCGTATTTATGGACATTGTATTTTACTAAATGTTGTTCTTATTCGTCTGTCCGGATGATGAATGTGGTTTTACACCCAAATATCACACATTTATTCATAGTTGAAAAATAAATACTGACTCTAAAGTTTAAAACATGAACATTGCCGAAAAATCGACGCCAATACAATTCCCCAATTCATTTTCAACAACTAAAATAAAATAAATGTGTTGCTTTCTGTTGTGGCCATTTGCGCGTTAATTTTGTCTAATAGCAATTTTAACAGAAAAAGTTTCAACAGAATCCTCTAATCCGATTAGAGACAGGTTCTTATTAATTAATAAAAGATTTACAAAATACAAGTAGTAGTAGTAGTGGTAGTAGGGTTATTCTGGACCGTTAACAGTATCCCTTTACAATGTTGGATTGTGGCTTTATCATGCAATACTTGTATAAATTAGCTATAACTAGGTAATTCGACACGATTTGACCACTGAACCGAAACTAACACGGATTTCTATCGAACCAGCAGAGAGAGCATTTAGACGAATGAAAATTTCAATGTTGTTTAATTTAATTAGGGACAAATAGTAGTACTACTGCTTTAAATGGATAAACGAAGGGTGGGACCTTTAAAACAGCACCACTACCACCACCACCACCCCTGGGGAAATATACTCAAATTTCCAAGTTGCACATGATTGGAATTTCCAATGAAATTGGAATCGTTTCAAATCAACAAGGGGTAACTTTTGGAACACGCATTTCTATAAATTCAACATATATACATACATTTGATTTATTCACGTAAAATTTATGTAATTAAACGGAAAATTAAAATTATTGGAAAAGCACAAATACTAATTGTAGTGTTTTATTTTCAACATCTGCTTCTCTATAATTTCTTGTTGCCAACGGTTTGCCATTTTTCGATATTTATTACCTGATAAATTACTGTGTGAAGTAGTGAACGGGAGAAATCCACTCGACATTACAAAGACGGTAGCATGTTTCAACCCACTTCGAACAGCATCCGGTCATATTGATTTTTAATAATCATGCATCAAATCTTGCGGTCAATCGTATAGAGTTGTTGTTCTTAATTCCGTTCATGGTATTCAATCAAAATCTGTCAAATTGTGTCATTGCATGACTGTACAATTTTATTGTAAAAGCACGATTCTAGTTGAAAAGTCAATGCAGAATTTCGATATTGTTTTTCTTTTCTGTTTCTATCTGGTTGGATAGGATGAATGTGTAAATATTGAGAGATGTTTGAGAGGCAATCACACACATACACATACGCACACACCACAACTAGGATGAAATGTAATAAAAATAAATTCAACAGAATCCTCAGTGAAGCTTAAAATAATCATCAAGATTAGAGTCGGCTGAAAAGAAAATCCAACAGCGGCTTCCTATCTGCTTGTCTGTTTTGTTGTCGAAACACCAATAAAACAACAATAGTCGTCGTTCTATAACCAGAATAATCCTTTAGTATTATCTCAATCTTAATTTAGGCGATTGTCGTAAAGATGAAGTTTTTTTTTTTTTTAATAAAATTTTGACAGCGTTTCGCATTTAGAATGACATGATTAGTATCGATTCATTGTACAAAATCCAATCTCGGATCGTTTCATTTTATTTTTATTTTGGACGCCAGCAATGATATCCCGCTGACAATAGAGAGACGAATTTTTTCCCATTTCACTGGTCGTTTGAGGAAATAGCTAGAGGTATTAAAAGAGGGTGAGAATAGTATTTCCTTTATAACACCAGATAATTTTACCACGATAACAAAACTATTCCCTTAGAACCACCACCTCAATAAAACATCGATATAGGTGTTTGTGATGTGGCTCTAATGGGGATAGACAGATGACAAACTAACTTTGAAAGCATAGGTGGATTTCTTGTGATAAGGTGAATTGTTCCCATGGTGAAGATTCCTTTTTTTTGGGTGTAGAATAAAAAGTATTCGGTAAAGAAAAAGCTATCGGAATATTTAAACGAAAATATAAATTTAAATGATTAAAGTGGTGGCTGTTTCCAACTCTAATTTCAACCCTATTCTGTTTTGCCGGTAATGGGCGATATTTAGCCAGAAAAATGACTCGCTCTAAAGCACTTAAGCTGTTTTTAATAAATTCAACGTTTTTTTTACAACTTCATATTAGAATTTAATGGGTAATTAGATACAATCGAGCTTTCCCCGTAATAAAAACGGAAAATAAAGAGTGGTTGAATGTATTTAGAAAAAAGTGCAGATTTAAATAGTCTTGTGTGTATAGTGAGAGTAGGGCTTAAGACATGTCACCCGTCGACGTCCTCGCCAGGATTTTGAGATTAATTACCACCACCAATAATGATTTGACCTGGTCGTTGCCACCTTGGTTCAACATTCCAATCCCTAAATTGTGGTGGCGGTAGTGGGAGTAACAGCAGTTTGAAAACTATCGTTATAGCCAACCCCCAGTTCGATTTAAGACGTAAAAGATGATGTTGTCAATGGCAGGTGCCGCTGTTGGCGACATGAAATGCGATAGAGATGTGATCTGACAGTTAAAGACTTTTTTTCTTCTAATTTTATTGTTTTCCTTCCGGATATGAATTGTGTATGTTTGTATGTTTTTGTTTTTTCTTCCCACACCCATTTCATTCTTTTTCGTTCTAGATATTTGAAAAGTTGAGCCGATATCGGTTCGTAACATGTCTGCTTATCTTTGAGTTTCCTATGAAACAACGATATTTCCATCCGTGATCGCGTAAACAATAAACAAAACTCTCATCCCATTTATACTTCGGCTAGTGATAATATCGAAAAGTAATTTCGTGATGTACAAACCTTGGCGACCGAAAAAGTAATTGGCAAAGTCGTAAAAAATCGCTGCAATTCACATACAAAGAAAAAAATCGACTCATCTGATGGATTTGCGATTTCATATCGCCAAATAGTTAGATCAAACAAAAAAAAAAAATGCGAAAACTATTTTTATGTTTTCGTAAGCAAAACTTTAATATCAAACTCTGTGGCGTTTCAATCAAGATAGGATTAACGTCAATTTTATATAATTTTCCCTCACCCCCGTTAAAAGAGAGCACTTTTTTGCTGATACTAAAGTAGGACGTGAACAAGCAGAAAAAAAAACGACGCCGTCACCTACCCCATTCTCTATGGTTCCAGAAAACTAATCTCCGGTTAATAAAGAATCGTGAAAGGAAATCAATCTCGGATTAGCCCAGTTGAACGTGTATCTATATCAAAAAAAAAAAAAAAAACAGAGAAAAAAATGGAAAAGAGACAAGGAATTGGCAAAAGAAAATCACATATAAATACACATATAGCGACCTACTTTAGAATACGAAGGGAAAAAACATTGATTTTCAACAATTATTCGATATACTACTGTGTTTCAAGCACTTTAAATGTAGGTAAATTTATTGCAACGACATTTTACTAAAGTCCCTTTATCCTCTTTTTATCAAACTCGCCCTGTTATAATTCACCGCAGGTCCATTTGGGATTTGTCTAGCGATTTACTTGCATCCTAGATGTAGATTACTTTTACCACAAATTTTTACAAATAATAATAATAATAATATAAACTAGGGTTGTTTGGATTTAGATAATTATTTAATTGTACCCTGTTTTTTTTTTACGTTCTCGTCTACTAAAACAATTTATTTTATAATCAGATTCGTTTAAAAGGAGCGCCAACTCATTTTCTAATTGATTTTCTAATTAAATGACGTCAAGAAGTCAACTGAAATTATAAGTTTAATTGCCAGATCTTCTTATTTCTATAAAGTTATTTTGTAATATCGTTTCAAGTACCTAGTACGTACATGTTCGAATAAACACAAAACTTTACAATTTGATCATTATTGCAATTTCTATAATTAATTTCTTGTTAGAAGAGGTCTTGTAAAGGTCAACTAACAGACTAACCATTATTTCACATCTTCATATTGAATTGTTTAAATATGTGTCGATACAAATAAATTTTGTACAACTAGAAACTGTCGTCTACTTTAAAGACGCCTACCTTACTTGTCTAATTACTTTTTCATGTAAACACACCCCACATTCGGTCTATTTTGATTCGACTGAAACAACACCCACTACCTGAAATATTAAACATAGACAAGAGTTATCTGGGCTTTTTTCTTCTCTCTAGAAAGTCAAGTCAAATAATTTGCAATCAACCAAGTATACATATATGTTCAGATAAATTCAATCAAGAAAACCACCCCTAATTAGGATATATAAATATTTATAATGCAACAACGTTCATGATTAGAATTTATTCGTTTCAATATCCGGAAAAATATCAGTTCTTGTTTTTGAAATGTTGTCGTACACTCTTTCCGGATCAGTTCCAGAAGTCAAGTGCATCATCCTTATCTATAACTGTGACAACGACAATATTCGTTAATTGGAAACGTGCCTATTTTCAAATACAATTTTCGTTAATAATTTCCTAGACAATTCGATTAGCATAATAATTGTTGTTTGTTGATTTGATTAATAACAGTTTATCAGGTAAATAATACATTTATATTAATAAATTCAACAGTGTATTTTGAACGAGAAAATGGAATATTGATTTTCAATAGAAGAAAAACATGTCTGTAACAAGTATTATGTGTTTAAATTCCTTTTCCATGGACGTTATTATTATTGACCTATTTACATGAGAGAACACATGCAATTCATTTGTACACTTGCAGGAATATTGTTTGTGGAATATACCCAAGGGGTGATTTATTCATCGTTCAATCCGCCGTAAATGGATCTTTAATTTGTTGTTGCTGTCGATTACTATATAGTATAGCAATAGGGTGAAATGCTGAGCGAAATTACTAAAAATAAAATATCAGTTGTTCCATCTGGAATGATTTTCTCTTTCATTTAAATAACAACGAGTAACAGATGATCGTTACGTTATGAATTATGTTCCATTAAAATTTCTAGATACTTAAAGTTCAACACGAATAATTAATCGAAGGTTAAACAGATGTTTCACTTAAATCTTGAAAATACCTCAATTAATCGTAATCTTTCACGATAAACCCCTATCTATTCAATCGAAGATTTACTCTCGTCAACTTGGAACTTGATCTCTTGGTAAATAAAATCAAAAACTTTCAAACTATCGATGATAGTGGTGAGAGAGAAGAAACATTTTCATGAATTTATATAGATTGAAATAGTGCTTTATACACAATAATCTACTAGTCTTTATATGTATTATAAATAATATTGTAATAAAATTGGCAAATTGCCCGTTATCAAATTATCACGTGTTGTATGGTAACATTGCTAACAATTTACTTTCGTTACATGTTTGAGAGTGGAAGAGAGGAAATTTTATTGTAACGTTAAAATTCATATTCCACACGAAAACTTGACCAGGAAAAGTTTTTCTTATCACTTTCCACAATTATCCCAGGCGTGCTTAAAATTGATAATGCTTGTCCGGAATTTAGGCGGTTGTTCTTGTTGTTGATTTGATACAGGACGACATCGGTCAAGCGTATTCTTGATGGGGGTTAATCTATTCTTATGAATAGTAAAATATACACTAGTTCTATTAACTAGTAGTTTTTCCAATTAATTGAGTTTAATTGAGAAAATTAATTTGTTATTCAATATAAATAATAATCAGTTAATTATAGTGAAACTTTAAGCTTCAATCCAGTTCTAAATCTAATGATATTAGAAGATATTCAAAGTCAACAGGCCAATATTAATAATTTTAATGAGCCAATAAACCGACCTTTTGAGGAGCCCTAGTCGAAACCCAGCATTATCGACCCAGTTCTCCCCCTGGCTCTGTGTTTGGAGGGTAGTTCTCCTCTACACCGTGTAGCTTTATATGTATGTGTATACAGCTAGAAGTGGTGGTGGTAGTGGTGGTGGTGGTGGTGGTGGTGGTGGTACTGCTGCCATTCGACCGAAAGTCTGACACCTAGAAGGAGTCACGCAGCGTCGAAACAAAACACTCCCTACAAGGATTAGAGATTGTCACTTGTTTTCAGATGAGTGGATCTTGTGAACAATAAAGTGCTCCTCGACAACTCGACAGCGAGAGAATTTACAAACTTTGCCATTTCAGATGAGTTTGATGTGCTTTGAGGGGTGGCAGCAGGGTCAATGTGAACAAATGAGAAGAAGACACAAAATCGGGGCGAGAGATGGTTAAAATAATTCACAAACAAGTCTATCCCTCCTTCAAGATAACTTTACACATACAATAGATTTATTGGGCCAATTAGTTGGCTGTCGATAATATTTTGTTGCAACACCAATTAATCCGATCGATGCTTACAAAAAGGAAAACATAGACGAAAAAAAAAGAAGGAAAACAGCAACAAAGTCTTGGTAGGATTTTGAAGAGAACTGACACAAATCCTACTTAAAAAGTATGTTCTTTCGAGTTTCACAAGAAAACACTATCGTCGTGTAGCTACAATTAAAGTTTATAGTTTAGAACTAGTTTTGTTCAAGTTCCAGCCACAAATGGACTTTGCGAGCAGTCTTTTCTTGGTTGGAAAAATAAAACTAAAATATTGATTTCCCCTTTATTATCTTTCGTTTTTGATTTTTCATAAAATATGGTAATATCGAAGCTGTCGAATCCGCCTTAAATTGAATATAGACGACGATGAAGACGACGACATAGACGATGAACTTGATAAAATTAAATTTGGTGAAAATGAAGTCTACCCCATACTGTTACCTCTAATAAACGTCTGTTTCCATATTAGAAAGAATCCGATAAATAAATAATAATAAAATGACTAGGTATATGACGGCAAGTTTAATTGGAAATTTACGATTGTTCCCATTGTATAGATTTTATTTCTAATGGGTAATATATCAATTTATTGCGAATGTAGATTAATCTTCTATATGGGACAATTTGGTATTTTACACGTATATATACCAGTCGACAATTTCCAAATATCTGGTGAAAATTGATTGGCGGCATATGTCTGACAGGAGCACATTCAAATCCTTTATGATCCTTTTATAAATACATCTATAATAAATGTATTCAAATATACTGACAGGGAAATATTTTAATGCGAATCGAAAATTTCAAATCAAATTGTAATAAGGGTGTTGGTATACGGCTGTTAAACTGTATCGGGAGGGTTGAGGCATTTACCTATTTGTCGTCGTTTAATAGATGTGTAATGAAATTTATATTATTCATATACAGCCTGTCATATTTCGCCATAGAAAGGCGGGGGTGTGAATGAAGCATTCCAACTAAAAATACATTTACCCTCTTAAAAGTACGTAATTTTATTCTGAATATATCCGTGCATCAAATTTGAAAACTTATTGTTGGTGATTTTCATATTTTCTCTCATATTTCTCTGATCCTACCACGAATATGAATTCTAGCAATATGAAAATTACAAGTTTTTATGTGTGTATGGTGCCGTCTATTTGATAGACTTAATCTATCAATGTTTTCAGGCAATTTTCAAAATTATTCTACCTACTACAAGTTTCATTTAAAAAGTGCAATTGTTTCTTATTGTTGTATCTAAGGAAAAACACATAAAAAAAACTGACACAGCTTATTGTAATTTTTATGTTACAATGAAAATTTCCCTTGACGTTTTCATTCAGGATTTTCATTTCTAATGTTGTACGATGAGTCTTATGGTAGACAAAGTAAATTTACTTTGAAGTAATAATGAAATTCCCTCAGATGACATTGTTTCGTTTCAAGGGAAGAAAAATGGAAATCTGGTTGTTTAATAATCAAAATCTCTATATTTTGCAATATTCTTGATGAATTTTTTTTTGGAAAAATCGTATCAAACATGTTTACAGAAAGAAAATCCACCTGACCCCTTAATTTTACCGATAATTCAGAGATTATTGAACTTTTGTGATTTTAGAGATTTACAAAGTGTTTTTCTTGATTTAAGCTTTTAATTGATTTTAATCGTATTCAAATCGTCATTATTGTTACTTTGTTTGTCAAAAGTGGCCAATAATCCTCTAGGATTGGTATTCACGTATCTACACAAAGACACTTTTATTGTTTCACGTCCAAAACAAATTGCCAATAGAGTTTTACAGTTTTATTTAAATTTTTGCAATATGTACTCGAATAAAGCGTATACTGTATGAAATCCAATCCGTTTTCAACTTTTGATGTAACACTCGTGACCAACTATCAACTGTAAAAACAAAAAAATAGGAGAAAAAAAGATAGCACCATATTGATTTGCTATTAAACGACAGAAAGCTGTTTGCCAACTTTTCTATTGTTTGTAGACTAATTGGAGCTTACTAGTGAGCTACATTGATAATAAGTAATCAACATTCTATCCAACTCTACCGATAACAATCCAAATGATACTCAAAACTCCTCTACTATTGTTTAGACTGAAAACGAAATTTCATGTATTTTTATTAGCTTATGATATCAATAAAATATCTCGTTTTGATTTGTAATTTTCATCTTCTACACCATATACGAATATAAATTCAGAGTTATGAACTGAGACACATTTTTATTATTAAGATCAAAGTCGTTTTATGAATTCTTAAAGACGCAAAGGTATACTACTAGAAAACTAATTATTATCATTATTATTGCTACTAGCATCTTTTAAAGTTTTATAAAATATGAAAACGATGTATAAAGAGTATAAGCAGAAAGTTAATGAAGAAGAACGAATAGAAATATAAATTAAGATGAGTTGGTGTACGACAAATGTATTAATAAAAAAAAATAATAATCAAACACAGATATCGAAAACATTAAAGTACAATTTTCTGGCTAATTTATTATCTAAATGGTACATCTCCCCTTTTATTCAGCAATACACACACACACACACAATATACAACAACCAAAAACGAAATATGGCCGAAATCGGCTATACATCATCAATATCAGAAACATTGCAGATAAAACGACGGTTTCTATACTATACACACGTACAAATAAATATAAACAAATAATATTTTAACAAGAAATAAAATCCACCCTGTAGGTATATAATGGCAAATTGGGAAGAAATCGACCCTTCTTTAAAGATACATCCATCCATCATTGATTAAATTTCTTTCAAGTAAATTCCCCAACGGACCAAATTATGGTAAATAGTTGTAAAGCTTTACTTTCTACATTAAATTTTTTTTTCATCTCGATTCGTCGATAGAAATATGAACCAATCAGCAAATATCAGAAAGTCTACCCTTATTTCTTTTAGTATGCTAGAGTACGTCTATAAACTCTCAGATTTTATATAGGAATGTATATAAAAGGGTGAGCTTTTGCAAAATGATATATTGGTCCGTTCTTAATTCGACGTCTCTTTGACAATTCTTGTGGAATTATTAAACTATTGCCCCTTCGGTTTCTCACATGAGAAAAAATGATATTTCAATTTCTGGTATTGTGTGTATTCTACAGCGTCCCTTCTGTTAGTTTAAGGATTTATTTCGGGCTTGTATCGTCAACAGTGTCTTTATTTATATTAAAATACGCAATGATAAATGTTGTTTAATATATGGAATGGTGAATAATGAGAGGGAGAGTTCGGCGCCAGTTTTAAAATAATCATTTTTAGGGAACAAAGAAAGAGACAATAATGGTCGTGATGTATTTCTTAAGATGAATTGTAACGCAGCTGTAGAATAATAATAAGGGACGTGGATATATAGAAGATGACTGAATTAAAATCAAATTATTTCGTGTCTTTTTCTTTGTTGTTCATAAAAAACAGATTTATTTACAGAAATATCTAATCATTTTTGTGGTGGTATAAATAATGAAAGAAAGAAAAATAAAAACACAACGCCGCGCCACTGCCACCCTGTTATATTTTCATGACACTTGTAATTTATAAGGTATTCTTATTATTGTTCCCTCATTCTTTTCCAACGTTAATGGCATTTCTTTGTTTGTAAATTGTTGGGCAATTTCTAGATAACCAATGCCTTTTTTCAATTTAAAATGTAAAACACACCTCTCCTATTCCGCATATTATTTTCCCTTGATTCCATATTTGTTCCTTCGTTTTCTCATCCTCCTCCTCTTACCGTCTTGATAGTGTTTTTATTTTTATTATTACCGGATGTGCCAATGTTTCCCATTTTCAGTAAATATTCAATTATTCTTCGTCTTCTTCGTGTTCCTTTTTCACATCACCGGTCTCAGTAGGCGACCGCCGCCGTGGCTGAGTTTCTTTTTAATAGAGTACCATGAAGCAAGTGTTGCGGAAAGTTTGTTAATAAATTGTTTTAATTAGAGTCGGTGTGATTGCTTTATTTGTTTTTGTCAACTTGCTCTAAAGTATGTCATAATTAAAGGTTTTCGCCAATTTTACCAAGTAGAATTTATTATAAATCGTGATAAAAACGATATATTCATAAAAATTATGATGATTCGATTCGACCTTATTTAGTTAGATGTGAGTTTAATTAAGAGTAGTTGTAGAGAGTCGAGTATAACAAATTAATTGTGTTAAATGTCGCCTTTAAATTGGAAAAGAGTGGAGCACTACTACTACTACAACAACAAAGCTTGTGGTGGATTTTACACGGCGCAGTTTCCAATTACATGATGGCAAGAGATAAGCCGAATTACCTGCCAAAATTACACTTTTATATAAATGTAAATTTACATCTAATTTATTGGTAAGTATTTATCCGGTAGAGCTGTTTGTCGGAAATGAAAGTAACGTCTTGAAGGCATTCGTACGACGACATTAAGCAAACATTCACGTGAAAGATCGAAGACGTCGAGTAGATTACAGGTAGAAGTCCTAAAGTCAATACAAACTCATCTTTATTACATTTGAAAAGTAAACAAGTGAGTTAATGTGATAGATTAAGGTAACGGAAAAAAAATCATTGTGGCGGTAATTTTTTTAACCCGAGTATTAGTGGTGGCGGCAATGACTTTTAGTTTGTAAAGTCCGCAAGTTCTCTGCCATATTGATTTTCAATTTAGTTGCATTAATATTTCGCTTGGAGAGTTAAGTGAAGTGTGTATTTAGAGGGAACTTCCAGTCATTATTATTGATGGGGTTGGCACCCTTGTAGTTCTGTGCCATTGCCACCGCCCTTGCAAAAGTCATTTCTTATTTATCGGGATGAACGAGATACGCCAGCCGAGAGAAATTGCTAAACAACCTAAAAAAAAAGAGTACAACATAAAGGAGGTAAGATAGAACATCAAAAAGGCAAGAAAGAAAGAATAGTAGAGGAAATAAATAAATAGATTGGTTTGGTAGAGACCTGGATCGTTTTAGGTGAGAAACAGGAATTTAGAGGAATGTGGTGTTTTCGTATCTCACAAACTGCTATTTATTTTGTGCTCCATCTTTCCCACTCACCCTATCGTTGGTAAATACCTGGATTGGTAGATTGACGATAGACGGGCATGTAAAGCCGACAAGACTTTTGGGACATGACCATAATCCGACAACAACAACGTATCGAAACAAATACATCGGCCATATTTCATGCAATGGCAAATCAAATAAAACCGAATTGTTCAAACACTAATTAACAAAATTATGAAAATTTCGTATTGGAATAAAACCGAATATTAAAATTGAATAACAACAGTATGCAGTTAAAGGCGCTGACCTGTCTTTGGTTGCGGCATCTCATAAATCTCTTGGGGCTAACAACAGCATTGGCGTAACGCCGATCTCTTTTGAAAGAATGAAATATTGCAATACAGTGAATTTTTATACGACGAATATAATGTATAAAATTCTACACTTGTACAACACTGCCGACAAACAAGATTAGAATTGAAACGAAAATTTATAAATATGCTATAATTGTTGTAATTTTATATTTGAGACCATTCAATTACGTTACGGATCGGATCAAATAAATCACAAAAATCCTAAAACAAACACGAAACGCCAATCCAATTAAGGCCATTATTCCAATCTAAATATAATCAATATTAATCTATAACTACCATAAATATCTATAGAATATAACGCAAAATAAACTTGCAATTTTAGAATTGTAATTGTTATACTATACAGGGTGTTTGGTCTAAGTATGGTGAGTTCTAAGAAACTCCTATTAAACGACGAGCGATTCGAAAAATATTTCAAGGATTTGTAGGAGGGTCCTTAAAGAACATGTCAGCAAAATTAGAGCCTCGTAGCTCATTTGGAAGTTGGTTAAAACCCGCTCATTTCTGACGATGTAGTGATTTTCAAAAACGAACTAAACACGCAAAACGACTTAGAATGACTTTAGGATCCTCACAAAATTGATTTTTTCGTTTTTCTCCATTTTGTTCTGGAACAGGTGGAAATATTTCGTATTTTCTCTGGAATACAATAGAGAAAAATAACGAAAAAAATCAATGTTGGGAAGGCCTCTAAGTCATTTTTAGCCGTTCTGCGTGTTTTGTTCGTTTTTTAAAATTGCGATATTGTCCAAAACGATCGTTTTTTGACGAACTTTGAAATGAGCTACGAGGTTCTAGTTTTGCTAACTCAACATACTTCTATTTACAACATACTTAGACCAAACACCCCGTATATGTATGTTTTCTTTTTATTATTGATCGATAACCGGCTGGAAATTAGTTGCTTAGTTTCCACTATGTTGTTTCATGTGAAAATCAGATAAATTTCCCGATATGATGATTAAATGATTTATGTGTTACATTTTCAGATACACGCAGCATTTGGTTAGTGAAATGAAATTTCCAAAATTTTGGAATTGGTAAGTAATTTATTAATTAATCAATATATAATTTTAGATTGAAAATTGTTTCTTGTCACGATATTGCCAAAGTATTCTATTTTTTTTTAAAACGATGATCTAGAAAATCACCCCTTAGAGATTATAAACGTGGTTTATTGCTATAAATCGACAGTTGTTGTACAAGTCGTTAGTGCTGTTATTATCATGAGAAAATTGAAGTAAATAAACATACAAGAAATTTTTATTATTTATGCGACTAAGACAGAAACACGTAAATATTGTATTTACTTTTAGACATTAACGAATCAATTAGTTTGTTCTAGTTGTTAGGTTGTTTTTTGTATATTTATAGTAATTGTTGTAATTTTTATCGTTTGTAATTTTATTAGTTGAGTTCTAGACGAGCAACGTACACGTCATTAGATCTTCTTCAAATACAGTGGCGGACTGGGAAACTTTCCCGGCCCGGGCAACTACTACGAAAATCGATCTTTAGTAAAACAATAATAGTCATTTTTAATATTAACTGTTGTTAGAATCAGTCACGATCATTGCACTCCCGTTTTTTTTTTTCAATAATCTTGCATAATAAGAGGTCTTCCAATTGAATTGAACCCTTTTTAACTAACATATTGGCAAGCCTTTTATCATTAATTAAGGATCAATAAGACAGATCTCCTCTCTTTCATATGAAAGATATTTAGAAAAATTTTGATTTGCTTTCATTGAATTATTTGTTAGTTTCAAGAGTCTGCAATAGAGAAAGTTCCTTTACTGCTCAAAAATTAATGATCCACGACAACTGCGTCCTAATATCTAGATCAAAGTGGAGAGATTCCAGGTGTAAAACCTTATAAAGGTGCCTCAATCTTATTTTCTGAATGATTCTTTAGAAAAAAATCGGCGAAAACCGGTAATTGATTATTAAAATATCTTAAAATCTAAATGTGGTTCAAAAATTAACCAAAAATTGTCTAAATTTTATTCTCACCGTTATTTAGAAGAGAGAAGTTCACTAAAAGTGGATGATTCAAGCACAACTGTCCTAAAATCTATAGATTAAAAGACTAGAATTTAGATTGAATATTAACTTAAAGGGACCTCTTCTTATAATTTAATAGAAAATTCGTCGAAACGTGGCGATTTTAGTGCAAAAACTTGTCAAAAGTGACAAAATTTTGCATTTTTAGACCCCAAGAACAAAATTCAATTAAAATTCAAGAGTTCAGTTCAAATAAAATAAAATAAACTCAACTAATTCTACTTTTAACAATTGGCTAACAAAATGTGTTAAAAATTATAATTTACGAGAAAAATAGCCATAAATCTTAATTGAATGTCGATTAAAATCGAAAAATGGATTAAAGGTAAACCGATATGTTCACAATCCGTTAAAAATCATTGCCTTCTTAAAACCCAGACTCAAACTCAATAACTTAGCTCTATGATAGATTAAAAGTTTCTAATTTGTGTCCTTTACAGCTTAATTATTGATTTATAACAAAGCTCTCTTATTTTCTGAACACAGAGGGTGTTTGGTCTAAGTATGGTGAGTTCTATAAAACTCCTATTAGTCGATGAGAGATTCAAAAAATATTTTGATGATTTGTAGAAGAGTCCCTAGGAAACATTTTAGTAAAATTAGAACCTCGTAGCTCATTTCAAAGTTCGTCAAAAAACGATCGTTTTGGACAATGTCGCAATTTTAAAAAACGAACAAAACACGCAAAACGACTAAAAATGACTCAGAGACCTTCTCAACATTGATTGTTTTCGTTTTGCTCCATTGTATTCCAGAGAAAATACGATATATTTCCACCTGTTCCAGAATAAAATGGAGAAAAACGAAAAAGATCAATTTTGGGAGGATCCTAAAGTCATTCTAAATCGTTTTGCGTGTTTAGTTCGTTTTGGAAAATCACAACATCTTCAGAAATGAGCGTTTTTTGACCAACTATCAAATAAGCTACGAGGCTCTAATTTTGCTGACATGTTCTTCAAGGACCCTCCTACAAATCCTCAAAATATTTTTCAAATCACTCGTCGACTAATAGGAGTTTCATAGGATCAACCAAATTTAGCCCAAACACCCTGTATATTAAATGACATCGAGTCGTAATTTGGGCCGCCTTCAGGTAGTGTCAGAATTGCCTGAGTGCTAGCGACGGCCCTGATTCTAAGGACACTTTTTATATGAAGACACATATTACAACATAAATAAGTAGTCAAAAGTACTCATTTTTAGATTTTCTAGCACGTGAGCGTTAGGGAATTTGCCCGATTGCTCGATGGCCCAGTTCGCCACTGCTCAAAAGCTCTTCTTTTCTGATAAATTAATTATTATACAATATTGTGTAATTTTTATCCATGCTTGTAGGCTTCAATACAGCTGGATTTTCATTTTCTCTAATCATATTAAAAGCCAATTTTTATTCGCTACCGATTTGGTAGTATAGCGTATAAGTTTAGAAATTTGTAGTTTGATCGAAATATGCGCCACTTTTTTGATGTCATATCACAACCAAATTCATGCTCTATATTTCATTCGTTCTAGTC
The DNA here is from genome assembly GCA_039776855.1 of Mylabris sibirica. Classification (NCBI taxonomy): domain Eukaryota; kingdom Metazoa; phylum Arthropoda; class Insecta; order Coleoptera; family Meloidae; genus Mylabris; species Mylabris sibirica. The sequence goes on from CM077843.1 coordinate 4,418,882, forward strand.
AAAAAGTAATGACTATGCGTGATCGACATACCAATTGGATATTTTCGTTGATTTTCTATAATAAGAAAGCAATAAACTCGAGATACTGTCAAAGTACTTACTAAATTTAGGTATATAAAGTTGTGATTATTAAACGTTGAAAATTACTGTAAAATAAATGGCCCATCTTCACTACCGAATCGTACAAATATACTTAAATTAATTACTTTAGTCTACGTTGACGTTGATTCACAAATACTATATTCATTCTAAAGTCACCTCTCTTTAGATATTTCAAGACGTTCTCATGAATTATTAGCTCTAATAGCTCAGCAGAATCGTTGTTAGATAGTTTGAAATTTCTCTCATTGCGATAGAAAAGTGGCTTGTGACGGTTTGTTGGCCTACGATCCGTACTCGTTGAAATAAACCTCGTTTAAATAAACCTATTCTTTTACCTTGTCATCCCCGTATGTACATACAGGCTGTTTCTTTTAAAGTGCTCAATTATTATGGAACTTCTACTATTTCAAGGATTTGTAGGGGGTCCTGGAGGCCATTTTAGCAAAATTAGAATCTAATAGCTCATTTTTAAGTTGGTCAAAAAATGATCGTTTCGGACAATTTCGCAATTTTGAAAAACTACCACGCAAAACGACTAAGAGTGACTCGTTCACCCCCACAATATTGATTTTATTCGTTTTTCTCCATTGAATTCTAGAGAAAATTCGAAACCTGTTCCAGATTAAATGGAATAAAACGAAAAAAATCAGGTTTTACAAGTCCTTTTTAGTCGTTTTGTGTGATTTTCTCGTTTTTGAAGATTGAGACATTGCAAAAACGAGTGTTTTTTAACCAACTTCGAAATGAGCTACCAGGTCCAAATTTTGCTGAGTTTCATAAGAACTGCCCACTTTAGAAAAACATCCTGTATACTCGTATTAACGGATAGATTCTAATAAAAGTGTCAGAATTCATTGGGAAATCATCGAGAATTTTCTGATTTTTATCGTTCAACGTTGAAATTAATTTACTCTCCGATTCGATATAAATATGTCTATTCTAGACAACTATGGCTTTCAATATTTCATCTGTCAAATCGGCATGTATCTTTCTCTATTCTCTACATCTATCCGATTCAATCGAATTAGATTTCGTATAACGTTATCGATTCCTATCCTAAGGGGATATTTTTAATATTTAATTGTCTCAAATATCTGACTGATTACAGTTAAAATAGTGGAATTGTTTAGAAATTTTCCCTTATTTTTTCTTCTTCTCTCAGCAAAGATTTATAAACGTTCACAATAGCAATGCTACAGATATTTATCGGTGTATAGAAAAATTGTTTAACGATGTGGAAAATTTTTAAAACAGATTTTTTTTTAGGTTGCTCTCTATTTTCTTCGTATTTATCACACACACACACACACAATTCTTAAATGATGGAACTGACATTTCAAGGGCTTATAGATTTATAACTGCACAGGAAGGGTTTCATCGGAATTTATTAAAATGATTAGAATTTCGTCTTTTTATAAAACTCATCCAGTTGGAATTCTATACAAAACTATATACATGCATAAAATGCCAATACAAACAACAACAACAAAAATAGATTCTTTTCAATCCATATTGTGTATGTGTGTAAGTAAATATAAAACCACTTTTAAAAGTAAAGTGTGAGACAGATAAAATTCTGAAAAAGATTGAAAAGGGGGTTGTGAATGTTAATTAAAATCCCAAAGGCAACTGTTGATGTTATTGTGGCAATTTGTTCTTTAATGATTTTAATTAAATTAATGATTTGTACCACTCTTTGTTAAATTATAATTAACATAGAAATGTGTACTTATTTTGTAAAAGATTATAATCTCATTAGTGCTCGAGATTTTTTGTTATTCCTCGAAATTTATACAAAATATATATTTGGAAATGACTTTTGTTCCTATCAGTTGTAATATTCAACATTTGTATGTATCCCTTTTTTCTCTAGTTATATGTAGGAACTAATGTTGTGTACGTTCATATAGGAAAGAAATATCCACATGCTGTGGAACAATGATTTATTAAACAAAATTCTACCATTTGAATGCTTTAGGGAGGAAGTTTTTTTTCTTTTTGAGTTAGAGAAAGGTTAGTGTGGTATTCCGAAATATAGGATCCGAATGGAAATGATGATAAAGTAAACCCTCTTCAATGTGTTATTTTCTTCAGGAATAAAAACAGAAACGTATCTAATAATTTCAATTTTTAATTTATACAACTCAGTTATTAGTCTAGAAAGAATTTATCGTATTTTTATCGAAAAATTCTTGCGAAAGGCGATGGTAAAAGAGCAATTTCATATCCTTATAAATTTAATAGTAGAATAACGTCAAAGTGACGTAATTCCATCGAGTTGCATCCAAATATCGCATCAAATTTATCCGCATCCAGTTATGCAGTTGCCTTTTATCATGACCCAACTTTCTTTTTTTTTCAATTTTAACGGTATTTTGATGCCTTTTTACAAAGGATTGGAGGCATGCAAAGGAATTCTTTCTATGTCTATAAATAAATGGTTGTACGTTCCACATTTAAAGACTATAATTGTTGAAATTTCCTACCTACTTTCTATTATATAACAAAATTCTTGTAACTACCCGTTTGTTCACCATAGTCATTAAAGCCCGGTTTTAATTCCATAATAAATCTGCAATTCGTAATAGTGCACTATCAATTTATGTACAAATAGGAATTGAGGTGTATGATTTTGGCTTTCACGAACTTGTATACAAATGTGGTTTCGAATGAAATTGTAAATTGTAATTGTTCGCGTGACCTAAGTTTTACCTCGTATTGAATAATAATCTAGCAGCATCATTATTATTAACATAATATTCATCTTTTATTTGATCATTACAAATAAATGAAAAATGATGATCTGGTAGAGACTTAATTACAAAACTGAATAGAAATGTTGACGTTTTAATAAATTGAATATTGTTTGTTGATGATGAAAAATTAACATTTGTAAATTAACGTTTAGTGGAAATTTCTTATTTGTAATCTTTGTATCGGCATAAGAAACGAGGGTGAATCGACATGAATAGATGGGCGCATAGGGTGTAGATGTCGAGATTTTCGTTTTTCTCGGACAAGTTATTTGACAACAACAACAACAACAACAACAAAGCGAAATTATTGAGTTTTGAGAAATTCATGATTACAAATATATAAGAAATAATTTATGATCTTATGACAGTTGAATCTTATTTCAACATCTAAATCGTAATAATTCACAACTTTTCGTCGTACAACTATTACAAGTTATTATAAATTCACGAGCATCTGTTATAGTTTAATTTCAGTTTGAAGACTAACGTTTTCTATTCATTTATAATTTCAAGATTTTCAAGTCTGTTAGATACTGAATTGATGTGGTTGAGAATTTGTTTAAGCTGTAATGTAATTAACCAGTTTTACCTAATGTAAGTCAGATATTTGAGAATTTAAATAAATAGAGAGGAGCTAGTTTACATTTTGTTACTTCTCGCGATACAATAACAACAACAACTGTTTACAAAGTTCGAAAATATATCACATGCACATGTTCACTACTACCACTACCTCTAAGGTAATTATCTTAGAAGGTACGACTCAAGTGTAACAACCCAATATTAGTGTCCTATATTGTCATCATTCTGTAAAATTGCAATCAAAGCATGTTTAATAATAAATTTAAAGCAGATTTTTCAGTCTAATATACTCGGCTCAAATCTCTCGAGTGTTGAAATGTTTCAGCAGATATTTGTGTTGTACTAAAAGTTGTACTTTTCACTCAAATAATACTACCTTATAATATTTGTCCAAGTTTTCATACGCTACTCAACTTTATGCTGCAATTATATTGTACGTCAATAAAGTGCAAAGTTTCAGACACTGTTGTAATCTTTATGGTGCTGTCTGTTAGTTTCTTCCAAAAATAAAAATATCAAAATTTAATATTCCACAAAGAAACAACAGTATGCAAATATAATTCGTAAGAAAATCGATTTGCAATTCAATTGATTTTCATGTGTTTGTATTAGTCTCTGTATTAAGTGTGTGAAAATGAAAAGAAAAAGTCATTTCAACGAATATGGGGGGTGATAATTAAGAGAAAGATGTCGGTTGAATTTATGTCCTATAATGAATGTAATTATTTGTCTGTAGGGCAGGATTCCAATTAATATTTTCCACACAATTTCGAAACGATAAAAATCCAATATTATCGCATTATCAAAGATTTGATTGCCATTTAATTGAATTTCGGTTATTGAGGGTAAAATGTTTAAGATATAATTCTCTTAGTTTATGATTTATTGGCTGTAATAATGTTTTGTGGTCACTGATTGATAGCTAATATAAACCATGTTCAATTGAACTGGATAACCAATTGGACATTAATCACAATACAAACTATTAATTCTTTAATTTATACAATTTTTTATAGAGATTGTTATGTTTTTAAAAATAAAGTTATTCCAATTCTGGCCTCACAAAATAGACACCTGTCGTAATTTCCATAGCCGAACTAAAATATAAATATGTAATTATGCAGGTGCTTTATAAAACTTTACTTTTAACTGTAAAAAAAAAGGATATAACGATAAAATATGCATGCATCTGAACAGGTTCCCAATGTAAATTTATTACCAGCCACTTTTCAAGTTTGTCTAAAACTTTACGATATTCTAGAGAATAAAAAGTAATTATATTTATATAGCTGCCATTAAAATATATTTATTTAAAAGCAAAACCAGTAAAATTTAATGAACTAATTATAGAGGGGTGAATTTATTTTTGTCCGTTGATTTCCATTATGTATAATTTAAAGAATGTCATTATCACAGTAGCCACAATTTTGAATATTCATTAAAATTGAACAAAGAAAATCTTCGTCTTTTGTGTCATTGTTGGAATTCACAAGGATTTCAAACTAGTACGTAGTTTGATTGCTAACGTTTAATTAGCTTGAAAAATGCATCAAAGAAACCCATTATTACAATTATCATCATCGTCATCATTATTATCGAAATTTTTTTTCTACCAGTGGAAATTTCAAAAACGCCCATTTAATCTACTGTGAATTTAACGTTCTTTATAATTTTCAAGTTGGATTTCGATGTTATTTAGAAATCAAATTCTGAGCTTTCGTAATGAAATTATTTTCCATTAACTAGAGCAACATCAACAACATTTCTAAAGTAACTGTTTACAACAAACAATAAAACAAACACAGATTCCGTTTATTACAGATATTAACGATAGAAGTAGTCGTTCGTTGACGTTCGTCTGACCTTTGATAGGAAATATGATTATTTCGTTCTTTGCTCTTGTATTTTTTCCTTGAAAGAGAAAATATCTTTTGAAGATTTACCACAAGCTGTCGACCATTTGAAATACACCTCTTATTGCATTACAGTAAAGCTTATTTACTCGAAAGCTCAAAAAAAATTAAGCTTGTACAGATCTCGACTGTTTAACCTTTGCAATGCATTTATAAACTTTCTATAAACTACAGAAATAATCAAGAACTGTTCAATTAATTAACGGATTTAATAATTTATAGACCAATCAATGTTGGGTGATTTTTTTCTCCCAATAGAACTTCATCCCTTTTTCCTCGCATTTTCAACGTTGGTGCTGCTTGTTGTGGGTTCACTAACTGATTTATCTCGGGCACTTTTTAAGTGTCTATTCATGTAGAACGCATAGTTTGTTGCTAGATTTGGTCTGGCTAACAAAACAAAGTGATTAATTAAATGGTAAAGTTTGTTCCGCAAAGCTACAAGTCTATTGAAATGTATAGCTCTAATGAGAATTCCATACAAAGATTAAATTATTATTTCTTTTTTGTTTTTTTTGGAAAGTTCATGTTAATTATAAGGGTGATAACGTTTAAATTTTTTAAATATGCACATATTTTATAAAGTGGAATATCATAGATGCATATAAATCAAGCTTACACATTTACATCGAATTAAAGTAACAAAAGCCTGTTTAAAATGCTGGTAGATTTAAATAACAATGAGCAACGATAAAGCTAGTTTGCCTTTGAAGATGACACCATAAGCAGTGACAAATATCGTTTAAAAACTCTCGGATAATCGATATAAAGTGATATTTAATCGAAAAATATTGAAATATAAAATAGTGCAATTTTGGTGGATGCGCCGGGTTATTTATAATTCAATCAATAATGAAATTATCTCTGATATTAAAGGAAAACGTTTCAAACACAAAGTTGATTTCTAAAATTTTGGCAAATAAGTACCACGAAACTCGACAACATCGTTATAATCGAGCCAATTAAATTCATGATTAAATATTGTGTCAGCATCAAGGGTATGCATGGTTTCTAGATAAGCTCACCAAACTTAATGTCGTTGTATAACGCAATATTCTTTTGCATAAAGTCAATAATAATGTTGTTATCTAGATTCTGTTGGTTGGTTGTTTTGTATGGCGTTTAATAATAACAACAAGAAGAATAACAATACCGACACAATAGAATTTTTTATGATTATTCAATCTAGATTAAAATGTAACTAATATTGTTTTAATGGTAGAAACGAAAAACTATATATCTAAAACAAACAAAAGAATAGACAATAAAAAAAATTAAGTTAACGAAGTAAAAAAAATTGACGAAAATAAAACAAAATGCAATCACAAGTTTGTAACAAAAACACCAAGTTAATGGACTTGTCGTATCGAAATTTCACCAAAGGAATTCGTTTGAGCGTATAAAAGTCAGAACTGGTTGAGAAAGACATGGGTGGAACAAAAACAGCAGGTAGAGTTTGAGGAGACTTTAATATTCTTGTAACGAATTTCTCCTGTGTTTTATTTTCTTTATCGCCAAACTAATAAGTAGAAGTTTAAAATGCAAAGCTGTTCATACATGTTGATGGTGATGGTTTATTCGGTCGATTAACTTTGACAACTTACAGTCTCTGCATTTGCGTCTCATCGGATACAAGACAAAAAAATCACCTTTATCTATAATGAAACATTTCTAGTGTACCTTCCTAACAAAACATTACCAACAGACCAATAAATGCTCCCTAGGAAATTTATCCCACTATAGAGCTTATTGTTGAGGTATATATGTATAGTTGTAGTACGAGCATTAGATCTTGTAGTTGAATAACTGGCCAATTTATTATTCATCTGTCGAATGTTCTCCTAAAACCCATTAATGGAGAAATTTGTATCAACGTCTCAACCATTTTCATCTTTATTCACCCTCTCTTTGAATTTCACACGAAAGTCTCCTTCATAATCTATTCAACGATTTTCACCAGTTAGTTTCAATTTTTATCCGTATATGAAAGGGTGCATTGTGAATACGTAAAATTGTCTGTATGTGACACATGATGCTCCCTATATATTCCAAGTTATTTCCCCTTCTACCCTAGTCAATCGTTTCCAACTAGCACACACATACTATTACTACCCCTTGGCGAACATGAAACTTCACTCCGGTATCTTCCGGATTTGACCCAAACGTCTGGATATACCCTTATGATGTTATGCCTGCCGCCAGGCTTGTTCTATCGTATCCATCCATTATTATTTGTATGTGTATTATAATATTGTGGAGGCGGATTGTCGTTTAGATGTTTCAGTTGAAAAGTCGAACGGAAAGTGGCCGAGTATATGTTGGATAATTGAAAAATTTGCATATTGCCAACACATTGTAGAGGAGTGAAATATACGAAAAGATATTATATGAGATAGTGGAGGAAATTAAAATTGATTGATTAATGATAGTGACCGACTTTTCAAGAAATCCAACACACTAAAACGATGATAATAATTATACAATCTCATATTGGAAAAGTTTATTTATTTTCATTTATATCTTTTATACTATTGTTAAAATTAAAATTTATTTTCAATGTTGGATAGTTGCAACTATGCACTTTACTTAAAAGTTTCCCCACAAATTCGTCATTTATTTTCATGCCGAAAAAATTAAATTTGCATACAACTAACTGATGTGTACCAATTTAACTGTTTATGATTTGTGTTTATTTTAATTGTTGAAATGGCATTGATTTTAGAATTTGTATAGTTATTCATCAATATTTGGGTTCTCGTATTGTATTAATCGCAGCATGTTTTCCATTAGTTTTTCAGTACACAATAGGATTAAAAACAACAACAAAGACCGCATGTTAGCCGTAAGCAATTATTTCTTTTAATATTTGCATCCGTCACGTATCGGGAGGTGATAACTACATAATAATAACCCAATATTTACAATTGTTACAAAAATAGTCAATTTTCCAGGAATGATAACAGCAATTTCTGAAAGAGAAAGTTTACACACTCATTTTGTACTTTATTAAAAGTTAGTTAAAGATAATCTGTTTAGATTTTGTTCAAATTTGTTAATTGCATTTCGACTAAATTTTAATCCATTATCGCTCTTGTATTCTTAAAGGAGACTTATCTTAAAGAGTGTAGAGTCAACATTTAAACAAAACACTTAAGAATCGTGTAATCTTCTGAATTGCCAAAAAATACAGCTCAAAGTTTAGATAAAACAAAGTACATTGGAATTAATTTTGGCTAAATTAATATTTGTTGATAGCAAAATGACAGGCAAAGAGCAAACATTTTAAAAATCTAAGAACTACCAGAAAATGTTTTGTAGGAAAATTTTCAACACATCAAGAGCCTGGCACAACATGAAATTGCTCTCAAAACTGTTTGCAATCAGTTGAAATTGCAAACAAAAAAATTGATAATGGAAACATCTTGAAAAATGCACTCATCAAGTTCTTTCGGCATTATTATCCTTAATTAAAAAGTTTCTTTGTATAATAGAGAATCTGGAACTAAACATGATGTCCTACTTGATATGTAGCCATATAATACAATGCATAGAAGTGAAATCAATGATAAAATCAGTAAAGATCCTGTAACGATTAAGCGTTTTTTTTTTCCTTTCAATACTTGAAAAGATCTCGACAAGACCTGAAATTTGTTAGCTTAGCTCAAGCTAATACTGTACTTTATAAATACTATAGTCCGTATTTTATTGTAAAACTCCTTTTATTATTTTCCATTGTTGTTGAGATATATTGTTTCTTGTTTATAGTTTAACTGAGCGAGGCGCCTTCTTTATGTATCGATTTATTCTTATACAGTTTTACATTAGAACACTTTACAATATACAAATTCTTAATTTACTTTTACAATCGTCATTTTATTCTTTTACAACAAATAAACAAATATACAAACAGAAAAAGATAAACACAACGGAAAATTGAAAAGTTTCGAAAGAAACATTTCCGAAATATCCACTTGAAACATTGATAAACTTTCAGAAATGATTCGAGTTTATTTGTGGTGGTGATGGTGGTAGAAAAAATGGCGAGAGAGAGAAATTTTAAAGCACAACAGTTTATTAGAAAACCATCTTTCAAAAAGTTCACTTTAATTACAACGAATTCAATATTCTGGAATATTATAAAAGTTCGATTATGGTAATTGAAATTGTAATAATCTTGCAGCACCTGATTGCAGTAAATCCGGTCGAGCTTTTTGTACCAGTGCTTTTAAAGTTGTATGCGCTAGTGTTGTTTCTTTTATCGCACTATTATAGAACTATACACATATAGTTTATATGCAGTCTTATCTCATTTTGTACATTTATAGAGCATTTCAGATGGGATCCCACTTGAATCAAGCTTAATTTTGTAATAGAAATTCAGACTAGCATGTAATGTGTTTATTTTAAAATGAAATATTTAACAAAATTTTGGATATCGTCTTATCATAAATTGAATCAAATTTTATTATTAGTTAGTTTAATGTTATGAATTTTAATATAAATAAATATTTATTTCAGGTACAAAGTGCTGCAATGTAAACTACAACAATAAAAAGAGAAATACATCACAGCTATGGATGTTCGATGGTCCATCTTCTTCGTTTACAACACTATTATTCTGGCCTGTTTTTTCCGCATCACTGCCACTTTTAAACAACAAGGTAACATCCCCTTAGATAAATCGAAAACTATTCGTGCAAAACATTGAATTCTATTTGTGAAAAGCTGGCACTCTTGTGGTTGTTCGATTGTACCGTTGACTTTTCATCAAGGGAACACGAAACAAATCGAACTGCTTGTAGATTTAAATGAACAATAATAATAGACTGTAGAGCAAATCATATTGATATTGAATAGATTTAAAACAAAAATAATCATTGATTTCTTGCTTTAAAGATTATTTGATTTGGAAAGTTGTAAAATATCCAATTAAGATACACAAAGTTTCTTACTTTTGGTGTAAATCAACAGTTTGTCATTGATTTTATACACTTTTTGTTTGTTGATTGTAATCAATTTGAATTTTCCGTTGTTTATTTATATGAAAATGATCCAAATAATAATAGAAATAGAGAAAGCGAATGATTTCAGCCATTACAACTGCGGCAAATAAATGGTAAAATGCATAATGGTGCTATATTGAAGCAAAGAATTGCATATTGTGCTTGGAATTTATGTGATTGAATTGTACATTGAGTAGAATATACTTGTTCTCTTATTCTCTTTTAACTGAACAACAAAAGCACTCATCTGGTCTACCATTGTTCGTACGTTAATAACAAATGAATGACGATGATAAGAAAAGATTGATCTTGTTATCAACAATATTAATGAATTAATGAATCTTAAATTAACAAAAATTAAGCCTTCTCACCGCTTAACAACTAAGAAAAGTTTGCAAACCTGGATGGAATGCGAACCCGCGACCTTTGATTTAACACACTACTGACGTTGACTGAATAATAACAATAACATAGAGATACCAGCTCCATGCTTTTGGTGTAAGTATTCCAGGTGGACGAGTATTCCGGCCACCAGACGACGACACTATCGAATCACACCGAATACAATTTTAAACAGGAACCATTACTAAGAACATCTATTGCCTAAGAAAGGGCAATACTTTATCTCCCTAAAAGAAATAAATCATAAGCGTTAATTCACTCAACATATATTTTTCGATAGAGATACCTATGACCCATTAAAGGTACATACATAAAACAATGTAAACTGGCAATAGTTTGTAATAATCGTGAGTTGTTTTATCTCGTTGTACAGTACACAATGGTATCTTGTTGTTGTTTCTTGAATTTGTCTAATCTACCCGTCACGTACTCTATATTTTCTCATTTCCTATATAAAACTTGTTGTTTTTTGTTGTTGAATACAAGTTGCACATATGTTGGTTGGTCTAGGTTTTACTATATACAGTACTGGGCAAAGGAATAGGTACATTTGGGAATTATCAGGCCCGCCCCTCTGTTCCACTTGCTTATAAGTTAGAAGGAGATAGAGAGAAAATAGGTAGTCTAAAAATTAGACATGTCACTTTCTTTTATGCCAAAAAGTTTACCTGTTTCAAATTTTAGAATTTTACAATGAACAAACAAATGTTTAGGATAGTTCTTCTCTATCTAATGCATTTATAAGGAGATGTTTCACGAGCGATTCTTATACTGTTTGACAAAGATACCAAATCTTTAACAGCCGGTTGTTTATGTCTTATTGTTAAAGAAAAAATTGTAAAATTTGTTAAATTGTTAAATCTTTGGTTTAAAATAAAGTGATTTATTTAGGTCTAGGAAATAAGTGTGGGTGGTAATAGCCTCATCATTTTTTAATTTATCTTTTTCTAAATCATATACAAATGGTACAGAAGTACAGTCAAGTGCGGAAAAATTTTAACGGTGAGGATTGTATGGTGTAAGCCAGACTTTCGTTGAAGGGCTATCGAGAGAAAGAAGGGGACGATCTATTGATGTAACTGAATAAAGGAAACACCACACCTCCTATAGTAGATCAGGTAATTTTCCACCCTCTATTTATTTATGTCTCAACTTCAACAACTACTATTCGCCAAAATAGGTAAAGCAACAAAACAGGTTCCGTTCATCCCCAGTACCAAAAATGGTGGAAGCACGGAAGAGGCCAGAATTCTCTCACCAAGAGTCGTTAAAATTTTTTTATTTAGGTTTATTAGGTTCGTGTAAGTCAGGCTGTATCTCTTGTGGGGTGTTAGAATAGAAAGCATTTTTCTGTTCAGGTAAATACCTAAAATGGTACCCCTATGTTTCTTCCCAAATCCTGACTTTTGAAAATTCTGTTATATTATCAAGTCAACCCTCAAAAGCCTGTTTTACACAGCCGCACAGAAATTGTATACTTTTATCTGAAACTGATAGTACTTATTGTTAGAAAAATTGCCCGATCTGTATGTCTAGAATACGTTAATATTTATCCTCGGGTATATAAAAGAACATCTAAAATTTGATAAATTTTAACATTCTTGGAAATTTATTGTAGAAACAGGATACAAGAAACGTGTCCGAATTATTCACTACCTCTCCACTGTACAGACCATTAAGGCATATACATTTTAACCCTTTTCTCTTCTATCGATCCACTCTGAAATGAAATTTACTGTTTTAATGTAAATTACTAACGGATGATGTTGATAATACACAATAGTACAGACTAGAAACTTGTGTATTGGTAATGTTTTCCTGATTTTCTCTATATACATTCTATATTATTTTGTGTATTTAGGAAAATAACCATTTTCAGAAGTCCATTCCAAACTAAACCCTTTTCGTAAACCGTTAAGCTTACAGATTTAGATATTGTGCTTATAATATGAGATTTTTTTCTGTTTCGTATTGTATGTTTACAATTCAGTTAATTTAGGATAAAAATTAAAGTGTAATTAGTTTAGACTGAAATCAATAGTTTTGAAATTATCCTAAATAAATGGACAGAACTAATTGAACGTAATTGTGATAAATTATCAAATCCTGTCATTTCCATTGTGATTCTAATAAAACTCAATCAAGGTGTCGTTTTAACAAAATACACCGACAACTAATTTATATACATTTTTGAATCGCAATTAACCACGATTATTATTTATATCTATAATTAATGGAAATAATGAGGAGTTGTTTTCGAATACACAATTTACGTCACTGAAATTCCATTGTTGTTGAACTTATTGGAAGATTTATCATTATGGAGAGACAACAAAATTAGGGTGGATGTCTTTTCGACCACCTGTGCAAACAATTAACAGGTATTCATCGTTAAGGATCCGGTTCTACATCCGGCTGTTCTTTTATTTCAATTCTCATATTATTGTTTTATGTTGCACTCACACTGATGTGTTAACCGAGCAATCACCGCTTTCCAATTGTTTCATCTCAACGCTTTTATAATTTCGCAATTATTATCAACATAGATGAATATGTTGTTCGACAGCATAACGAATTGAATTCGACATTCCTATATGACACAGCAGGCGATTGAAGTTTATATTATAAATGTGTATACAACAATCTAAATTCTCCCAAAAATCGTTTACAATCAACAAAACTAGTGTACGACTATCGCACTTTTATTACTGCTCATCACTTTTGTCTGTAGTTTTCTGTATTTTGCTGAAGGCGACAATGATGATTTGTATCTTGGGTGTGTCGATTGATAAATCTTTTGTTTCGATTCTTGCCGTTCTTTGCCTATCGAAATTGTTGACTTGGTTGAATATTTGTTATTTCTTGTATTTCGTGGTACACTTTTTTCGCCTCTCATCGATATATAACTACAGTTATAACGAAAATAGTGACAACAAGATACTGTTCTTTTTTCAACTTACTGTGTAGTGGAGTGAATACAAATTTATTTGAGGAAAAACTTTGATACAAGTTTTTCTCTTCATTGAAATACTCGGTTTGGTTTGTTGTAGTGGAAGATGGAATCGATAAATTGGTTTTTAAATTGAGTTCAATTTGGTGAATGTTCACTCCAGTTGGCTGCAAAATTAGACCAATCTCTCATTTTCTATATATATATATATATATATATATATATAAATCTCATTTATAACGGCACCACCAAAAACACACACAATTTTCAAAAAGTTCATTAATTAAGAAATATCGCAATGTTATACTAGTTGTCACATCTCTTAACAATTCGAGGGTGGAAAAAACGACTCCAATAATGACTATTGATATATTAGGTTTGGGAAATTCCTTTGCTTATTGTGCGCAATGTTCTAATGGTATTAAAAATGATTGATGATCTTTACAAAATAAAAATTCTGACATATCTAATATTGTTTTATTATTATTTATACCTGTCGAAATAACTCACCATAAATTTAGAAATCTATACCTCTCGAATAATTCAATTTTGATTAATTTGTAGTGCAAAAAAAAAGACATTCCAATATCCCTAATCTTGACTGAAACTCTCACCCAACACACTCCCATCGGTCATATATCTGTATTATCTCTATTAGCATGTTGTTTCTGTATTTTCCAGGGGTTTGCTATTTCCCAGAGCGCTGGGAAGGGACATGGTTCCAGTCGGGTTTTCGCCAGCCGATCATCATAGAAGGATCACTACTTAGCACTAAAGGACGCTGTCTTGCCTCCGAAGGCGACAAGTTTCTTGTTGTCGATGAGTAAGTACATTAGTTAGCTTTTATCTAACTTATGTAAATGTGAACTCTTCACCCTGTTTCTTTACATTTCAATTTAAACAAACGAGATTTATAAAAATTTACAATCCTTGTAGATAATCTGAAGATAGTAACAATAAACGTAATTCCATAAAAATGTCAGACGGCATATAAAAAAATCGAATCTTTTATGACAGACTCGATTTTACATATATCCAACTACATCTACAGTCATGAATAAATTTTTTCTACTGAAATCAGCTTTCTTAAATCTCTTTGAAGTTAGTTGAATTCGATACAATACGAAGAAGATATGGAGAGTATGAGATTTCTTGGATTCATACGAGGAACGTTATAATTTCGTGAAAAATTCATAGTGGCAGTCTGAGATTAATTTATTTCCTTCTATTCAAAACTACCACTCCGACAGATTATTAAAATGGTTATCTTTTGAAAATGACAGGATTTCTATTCGTTAGAATTTAAAAGCCAACGAATGAGAAAGAGAGACACTCTTTACAATCCTGTCAATAGCCGGTAACAAGATTAGACAAGATAAAATAGTTAGTTGACAACACATCTCTATATAATCTCGAGTTGAACTAACTGAAACTTTTCAGTAGAATATGAATGGTGACGATACAGACGATGAAAATACTGATTTACATTTTTGTTGGATGCGAAACAAGTATAGGAGAGAAGGGAAAAAAAATTGGAATAAATACGAAAAAAAAATAATCAAGATACAACTTGAGAGATTCATGAAATATTAATGTTTATCGTTAAAACAAATGTTTCCCACCAGATCTATTAAATATCAAAACTACAAGTGAATCTCGTTGGAAATCACAACGAATTAAATGTGTATTGTGTTTAATTTGAAACTAACACGCTCAACCGATAAGTTTACAAATAAATAGCTAATGTTCATTTCTAAATTGCTGTTTAAAACTTGGCAAACAACAATTATTTTATTTGGGAAGAGAATAACAATGGAAGTTTATTTATAGAAAATTGTTAAACGATACATACACAATTTTGAATTCACTACAATTTCTCTTAATTTATTGTTAAATATATGAAATAATTACAAGCAGCAATTAAATGTTGAAGTATAATTAAACAAATTTTGGGAGATGATACAACTAAAATCAATCAGTTTGTTGATGTGCATCTATATCATCATTATCAACTAGAATTTGATAAAGCAATAGATGGATTGTTTCCAACTGTAATCATTATAATCATACAACGGCTGACAATGAGTCGAACAAAATAAACTTGATTAAAATTTATCTAAAATTATCTGATGAAAGACACAAATAATATGAGAAAAATTTGAAATTTTAGTCTTGTTAAACACTCGTCTAATGTATCAAAATCATTTTTCCAAATTGATAAATATTACTTCCGAGTTGCTATGTGAATATTTTGAAAAGAAACAAAAACGTTATCTAAATACAGCTAGTGAATAAATAAGGAAATATAAACTTTTTAAATAAATCCAAATAGAACGAATCTGTGAAGGGAAATGGCATGACTACTGCATACACTGCAAAGTTCTGGTTAAAAATTAATTAAACATTGCTGATTGACCTTTCACAAATTTTATTTCTATAGTTTCAATGATGATTTAACAAGTTTTTTGACTTACCTCAATTTTTGGATAGATGTGTGTTTTAAATAACAGTCTGACCTGCTGCTTGAAGATGATTTAAAAGGCTGAGAAAAGTTAAGTTTGCTTTAGCTACAGAGTCGTTTCGAAATTTCCTGCCAGTACAACTAAATTTCATAGTGTAGCAAATTCAAGTGCAGGAGTGAAAAACTAAATGTAGACGATTCTTATGATTAGTTGACGAGCAATTAGAACCTCGTAGCTCATTTCGAAGTTACTCAAAAATGTTCGTTTCTGACGATGTCACAATTTTCAAACAGTAGATCCACACGCATAATGACTAAGAATGACTCTAAAGCCCTTGCAACCTTAATTTTTTTTGTGTTTCTCCATGTAATAAAGAAATACAAAAAAATCACTATTTTCAGGTTATTCTTAATCGTTTTACGTGTGCAGCTAGCAGGGCTTCGAACCGTTATTTTATTTTGTTCCAGTTCAATTAAAACAAATATTATCAATTCAGTTCCGATTTTCGTTCCTGCAAAAATTACGTTTTTTTTTTCAGTTCAGTTCAAAATGATTAATTTTCAAATTTTACTCTAAAAGGTACAACCCCTAAGAGCTATTTTAATATTTTAAATAATTTTTTATTAGCAGAACAATTTCATGGCGAGATATTTTATCAAGGGATAGAAAATCGCAAAACAACATTAAAATGGTATATGTTGTATCTATAACGATAACTTTAACCCTCAACAAGGGATGAAAACTGGGTTTATACCTATTGATAGTCTTATCAAATCAATATCAACTAGTTTTTAAAACACTAAAAAATATTGAGCCGTTTTAGGGATATTTGAAGAAACGAATTCTGAATATGTAACTTCAACCCCCAATATCTCCCTTAGGCTTGAGTATGGACACGAACGATAAAATACTGAAATAAAATGGACTATCGATATACCAAAAATCATCGAAATTGAGAGTTTCTACGCAGTTCTCGACTAAAAATAGTGAATCTTATAAAAAAAATAGAATTATTTGATGGTTGGACAAAGGAAATTGTCCACTGTAAATTTTGTGAATAGATGCAGATAATTTACAACTTATACTAGAGACAGATAACCTTTCTTCGAAATCAGGTAGTTTTATACAGGACGATTTCCTTTGTGTGCCCCAATCAGAAGACAACTGTTGTTCTTACAGTTGTCGACCAATCAGTCGACAACTGTAAGAAAGAAGAGATGAAAGGGAAAAAATAATGTTAAGTGGTATGTATACTTGAACCGCAAACGGTTTTTAATTTCGGTTCAGCTCCGGATTTAGTTCCGGCCAAAATTCCGGTTTTCGGTTCAGTTCCGGTTCAAAACCCTGGCAGCTAGTTTTAGAAAATCGTGACCTAGTCCAAAACAAGCGTTTTTTTACCGAATTCGCAATGAGCTACAAGGACTACTCTACAAATCCATAGAGAAGTTTACTTTCACTTTTAGATACACAATAATAATGTTTTATAAAAATTTGACTATTTCGAGTTATTGTGCAACTTATACACTGCTTATGCCAAAAATTGTTAATGTTTGGGGAAGATTTCTATTATTTCTTTGTAGAATGTAAGTTTCTCAAACATTTTCTTGTTAATAATTGACTTGTAACACGAAGGGGCCATAATTTGTGAAATAATAGAAATTGCTGTTCTACACTGTACCAAGTTTCTCTATTATGGATCAGATCCAAATCTACCTTTTTTTTTCCTAGCTGTGTAACAATTGGTATAGTTGCTATGTATAACGAAACCTCTTTATTGTAATAAAGAGACCTAATGTTTTTCCACTATCTATAATAAATACAGTTTAAAATTAGGGTAAAGGCAATGAAATTAAAATTTATATGGTATGTTAAAGGAAACTATATCAAAATTGGAGATAAACAAGAAGTGCCATTGTTGAGCTCTACTAAATAAGCTCATTTAAAATTCAATGGAAGTATAGTCACTAAAGTAATGTAGCTTGTATGGTTATAATAAATAAAATCGATCTGTCCAAACATGTTGAATTTTTAAAATTGCTTATTTACGATTAATTATCGTTTCAATAATAAAACAGTCCAGACTCTTTTGATCTCTCATCAACATAAACACTCTTCTTTCTATATACCCACACTTTGAAAGTAGGTAAGCACTTGGAGCATTTTTCTTTCAAAAGGAGAGATTGTACCGCTTAAAATGTGCTGGTAATCAGGCCAACCGTTCTCCCTTCTTATATTAAACTACCGTTGTTGTTGTTGTTGCCATTGTTGTTTGTTGTATGTGTCTGTCCACACTATTTTTTATTGTCCAATTAAGGCTGGCACACCGTAAAAATAATTACGGCCTTACGGTCGAAAAAACAGGCGTGTATGTTCATAGTGTGTTGTTTCATAGCCATTATCCCACCACAATAAAGATATTACCCAGGTGATTTTTTCGTAGATAAACGAGAGATAAAAGAAAGTGGCCAGGACTAATATTATGACATTAATAAAAATCTATGTACCAACCTTGTATATCTATATAAAAATTTTTTTTATATTTTTTATAAATTATACGTGTTGGTTTTTTTGCAGTAAAAGGGCGTGCTACCGTTGCGTTGTGATTCATGAGAAGCACGCAAACGTCCTACAATATAAAGAAAGTGAGTATAGTCCGTTTATTTCCTTTTAGCTTATTTACAATTATTGCAATTTTGACAAATACTGGAAAAGAACAGAATCACACACAGTTCTGTTTCATGTTACAACTATATTGCTTTAATTTTATTGCCAACAGGGGATTTTGTCTTTTAAACACAAAACAAAATAGCGTGTAAAGTGTTGGAGGATTTTGGTAAAATAACTAAAATCAACCAATGGAGAATTCGAATAAAATTAATGAAACAATTAACAAATTTTGGAAACTTGTTCAAATTAGTACTGTTTTTAACAAAGTTGTTAACTGGAAATGGATCGTTTTAAAAAATCCATGCAAACACCAGTTAAACTGATCTTTATTTCAATTATTCAAATCTATTTTGTTTTATCTAGATGAATGCTTCCTTTATAGACCATTAAATATTTCATCTCCCATTATAATTCATTATGCAACAATATTTAATTTTAATCAAATTGCACTTTCTTTCCTTACAATAAGAATAAACGACAGCACGTTTAAGCTTTATGACCACCATTAAAACGAAATCAGATTTATTCAACAAGGATAAGTGTAATTGTAGCCATTTATATTATGGTCAAGTTGGAACAGTTGCACTTTCTTTAAACCATTTAAAATTATTGATTTTACCATATTGTAATGTCATCGAGGTTTTTATTGGTTTTTTCCCCGTCCAACACCACAATGGATATCCATTTTAAAAACCATTCCAGATTGCTATCTTAAAATTTACTTTTATGTTCCGAGTTGTGTACATACATTTTGTTTCCCCTTGTTCACTTAAAGTTTATCAATTATTAAAAGTGTTCGTAATAATTAGTCGTTATTTAGTAAGTCAAGTAAGTGGTAATTTTTTAAATGATTGCGCACCGATAATGTCTTGACATGTTCTCATTTCTCTTGCCCCTATCGATTCTGGCGAACTTGTAGAAACCAGAAATCGTTCGACTAATAGTCGAGAAATTGTAGAATTTGATAAATGTTTGTGTATTAGAAAAGTGCAATGATTGCAAAATTGCAATACTTTTATATGGAATTGTCGTTTCGTATTTGAAACAAACATTTTCTATTTCCACTCGGATTTGAACCACTAATGCGTTTTGTGCCCCTTACTCCACTATTTCTTTTATATTGTTGTACTATCTGTTATTTATGATCATTAAAAATAAAGCTTCAACTTTCGTGTATATGTCAGTTATATGTCGTTTGAATAGTTTTATAAAATAGAAATATACAACTTTGTCGTCATATATCATTCCTAATGATATGTTGTGAGAGAATGAGGGGGTGGTAGATTAAGAAAACCAGTACTGTACTCTACTACTGCCACTACTACAACAACAATTCTCTTAGGATTGGCTTATTTTAAAGTTGAACGATAAATCAAAAAGTTTTGAGTAGAACCAGAAACAACCATTTCACTATGGTTGGTCTTTGACGGTGCAACTATCGATATGTAAAAATGGTGGAGGCGTCGCTGAGAGAAACGCACCGTTCATTCAACATTAACAATTAAATTTCCCATTGTTTTTTTTTTATCCACGAGTTTAGAACAAGTTTTACAGTATCCTAAGGGGATAATGATGATAAAGATGTGTATTTTCATCGGGGAGTACTCGTGTATATTTTCATTATCGTTGACGTTTTGTTCATGGAAAACTATTTTGAAACGCTATCAAATTCATCATTTCTATTTCCGTATAATTTCTATACAACATATATATATGGATATAATATGTTTAGTGTAATGTATTCAAGCGAACTTCTCATTAAAATTAATTCCGTTTTCAGCTTTCTGTCATGGTCGGGATACATTGCCAACATTATGTAGCCTGATAACTGGCGATGCATTGCTGTTTTCAATGTTTCGTGAGAATGCAGCACCGGTACCATGTCCATTCCATGGTCCATTCACATTCACATACAATCGTGGCCATGGTGAATGTCGAACGCCCGTTTCCAGTATAGATAGCTGTACGGAAGATAGCAAATTGTTGTTGAGTTACCAAGCATGTCCGGATGTGTACGGTTCAGAAAGTACAGGTAATGAGTTTGATTTTTTTTCTCAGTTATATTACCAAAATATAACAATATATAGTGGTATAGTCGAATTACAAGACAGCACATGAATAAGTTTTAGTTTAATATACAATTTGTATGCACACTAACATTAGTTTCTATTCTGCATTTAGTTGGGGAATTTCTACTAATCCTGATACTATTATCATCTAGTTTCAGTTTTACATTAAAATCTAATTATAACAAATATCAAGACAGATGACTTTGTCCTCCAACTTTAAACTTGTATTAATTAATCCAATTTTGTTATTGCCTTTTATAATGAATACTTGAGATTCTTGTCGTATAATTTAAAACAAAAATTCCAAAACGCTCACATTAGAAGGTAAACAAAAAAAATTGAGGAGCGAGGAATTTTATAAGAATTTCTCTCCATTTATTTAAAATCAAATTCAACATTTATTTGTACATATATTAATAACAGAACTGTATTCTATGACTTGCCACAACCGGATCTCTCGCTCTATTCGTCCGGCATTATTGAATGCTGTAATTACATTTCATCCTTCGCATAAAACGTATGATGTCCATTGAATTGCTTCTGATCCTTAATAAGGCACGTTTATAATGAAAACTCGGCTGTAGTTTGGTTGACCAACAAGCAACGTGTCCATTGAATAAAACTTTTATGAAAACTACCGCTTTTAAAATAAACCGTTGTTGTAAAAAGAGCTCAACACAATTCGACTGGAAATCGTAATACTAGTGATGTTTTACTATAAAAGACCTTTGTCGATATATGAAATATTCAAATACTGTGTGGATCTTTGATCAATTTAATAAATACTTGACGGAATCCGGTCAAATTCGAATTTCATATGGGACTTTATCCGGTCGTTCAGTTAGATAGTTGAAGTTATACTTTTATTGAAGGCTATTCAATGAGATATTTTTTTTTAGGCGATGTTTTACAATCGTTATACAATGTCGAGTTTTAAATTTGCGTCTATTCATTACGTTTAACAATTTTATTCATAATTGAAATTTATATATTCGTTTATCTTCATCCGCGATGAGATAGTCAACTTGAACCGCCCCTTTTTTAATTGGAAATCTCCAGTAATTCAACATTAATGGAAAATTCTGATTAGAATTCATAGCTTGTTGGTTGGTACTTTTATCGACATATTTCATTTTTAATATCATTTTTTTCCTGTTCTTTCTCTCTATTGTTTGAATATTTCAGTGCCCAATCGAATATAGTTTCCGTTATTTGAGTTGTAAATGTTCACTTTTCCTGATCCTCGATTGATAAACCCTGATTTTTTTTTTGTTTAATAACATTCGCAAAATAGTTGAAGAGCTTCAATGTTTGGCCATATGGAAGGAAGGCAGTTCAAGATATTTAGTAGGCAAAGTACATCACAGCCATGCCACGTCCAATGAGGACCGTTTCAGATGCTTTGTGTACGAGAAAGCATCACCAACAACGGAAGCTTTAGGCGGCGGCGGTGGTGGTGGTGGTGCTGGCAGTAATGTTGATTATAGAGTTGCACAAAGCGGCGACGCAACCTGTAATGGACTCTTCAGCGCTACTGAGGGTAGCAGGACTATGATACTCAAGAAAGGTGAGTCTAGTTGAATACGAATTGCCTAACTATTGATAGTAAAAGTTTAAAGTGGTTTCCAAAGCTTCAGCTCACAGATGAATTCAGATAGTCTGTTTTGAGACGATGTCTTCCGCATAAAGCTTTACGATAATAAAATAAGGGAGAGAAAACACAAACAGCCAATTAGTGATAGGATAACATTTAGAAATTATTGGTTGTATTAACTGTTAACCATTAAAGAAAACGAGCTGTATTAGAAAGAAAACAAGTCATTAGCAAATTGGCACTGTAATTATCACTTAATTACTTCCACCATAATGTAGTAAAAATCGCTATTAATTAAACAATAATAACAGTAATGAAAAATAATAAATCGTTCTTCTTTTGTTATAGTTATTTACAAACATATTTATAAAATCAATTCAATTTATTTCCGATGTTTTAATTGATATGGTTGTTAATTGTGTTGTACAATAAATTACAAGATTCATATTGTAATTTGAATTATTACAATCCACTTCTGCATTTATTTATTTGAAAATTTTAATTCCACCAATCGAATTCATCTACCACTCTAAAAACTATATGTATAAAAAAAAAATAACAATGATAAAGACAGACTCCCAATACAGTGCATCAATCTATCAAATTTGAATTGTGTGCGGTCCATCACGCAACTGTCCGTTATGAAAAATAATAAAAATTTACTCCATTACTTGATTAAATTCCCCATCTATCAGACAGAGTGGGAAGGCTTTGAAAGACAACAAAAAAAGAAAAAGACGTCCTCGTTATTATCATCATCATATCTTTGATCCCTAAGGATAAACCCGAAAGCCAGTTGGTTGTCGCATGAAACTCTCCAAAATCTGTTTGTATTCCAGTCCCTAGTTATTTCACAGCTAATTTCTCTCTAGTGTAATATCAATGATTTGAATATATTATATGCTATATGTATACATATAATTTTTTTTGCAGCTCCCTCGTTGAATAAATGCCGTTTCCCATCGTGGATAGCAAATTATAACCACTGGCATACTTTAGATTATTCAGCAACTTACAGTTTTCATCATAGAAACTCCACCCTAAGGATAACCAATTCGTCCGGTGTTGAAATGAAAGTTGTCTGTTCACAATTGAAACCAAAAGACGATACTACTGTTGTGCTTCTGACACATTTCACAATGGGATGGTAAGTATCTAGAACATCATATGACAATGGAAACTATTTGTACAACCCCAATATTATTTCCACATATCTTAATGTCGTTGATATTAAAATACACAATCAATAAAATTGAAGAAATTGTCTCTGGTCTGGCTTGCCTGTCTGTCTGTCGTCCAATTTTGACTGCTTCAATGTCGAGGATACGATTTAGAGTTGAGACAAGTACGAAAATATTGGCCGTAAATCTATTTGTGAATGCCAATACGAATGTAAATTTATCGTTCTGATCTGCTAACAATGACAACATGAATTTTATTTATTGTATTTCTATTAGGAAAAATCGATAGTTGTCCTTATATTTTCTTATTCTTTTACAAAGTTAAAAACTTCCATATAACCATCACTAACGACTTTCTTAAAGTTACATTGCAACTGGCTGCATGTAACCTTTCATGATTTCAAACTCGTGATCCGAATGAAGAGAACACGATTAAAATATCCGATTTACTCTTTCATTTGAAACGAAAATACGAATGAAGTTCACTAAGTAGAATCGTATTCATTATAGAGGAATAATACGGAAAAGCTACTACAGTTATAGCGTTTAAAACACCGGAATGCAACCACAAATTAAATAGTGCAACCCTCCTCGGTTCTCCACCAACTCCTAAGACTCATCAGAATAGTGCCGGATTAAACAGTACAGTCAAGGGATCAATCATCGATATCTCGCTTGTTTTCAGAGTTATTGAAATGCGTGAAGCGGCGTTAAAACGAACATTTCTTGGTGCGCTCGAGGCCGTTTCCCCTTTTGGAAAATTTTGAATAAATTCTGAAATACAGAAGAAAATCTTGGAGCATGTTTTTTTTTTGGATATTTTGCCTCTTAATTGGCCATAACTTGGATAATATTTTTTATTTGACAATGATTACCAGTAAATAGCAAATTAGAACATTTTCTGATGGATTTGTTAATTTTCCAAAAAAATATTTAAAATGTCAAAAATATCATTTCAAGATTGTTTGTACAATTTTAAAGATAAAGAATTCTAAAATACCTTGTTTGAAAGCTTATCCATGGGGGAATTCGATGGCTTACTTTTGTTTGAAGAATCGGGAAAATTTTCCAACATTGCAGTGCTATTTTCATATATTAAAAGTAATTATTTTGGAACCAAATTTTATTCAGTTTGCTGAGAATTTTATTTACTATCCGATACTAACATTGGAATAGACATTTTTTGAAAATTCTCGAAAAATCCACCCTGAATTTTTCCTAGTTTGTTGCCGAATTTCCTCACGTTTGTGTCTTCTTCATACAAGTAGATAAAGGGCCCGAAAAAGGATACGGCTTACCATCAAAAGACACGTAAATCCGACGCTGTATCAGAATCCTACGCTTACACCATTCCAAAAATTGCATCACACGTGCCCCAATACAATACAATTGCTTCTAATGACTTTATTTTATGTTCGGATATAGCCAAAGTGGATTTGCCTGTATGTCGTTCTATCGGCGCGACGTACACGTGATGGAAGTCCAAATTGGTACACACACAAAACGTCAAGAGGATGCATGTAGTTCTGCTTATTTCAACAGAACCAATCTACCATACATTACATTAGTTAGTGAGTAGACAAAAGGAATAATAATAATGCAATTTGTATAGAATTTATACCAATCAGTATGGAATATTTGGTTAATTACGATAGACACAAATCCGGTTGATGACGTGGCTAGTTGACTGATTCGATTACATTTTAACAAAATGCAAATTCATCACCACCGTCAACGTCATCCATCTACTATCTGGTTGTGTTTGTAATAAAACAGGGGAGATTGGGTGAATTGCGATTGATGGAAATCGCGTATACAAATTAAACCATTTTTCAAAAGCGTAATCAAAATTAATTTTTCTAGCAGTATTAAAAAATTAATTAACTTGTATTCTTTGCTTACAATTCTAATAATCTTGAATCAACATTTCTAATATTTGGCTTATATATTTACATTACCACATTAAAATTATACTATTCGTACTAGTAGTTATAATGTGATTTTCCGGCGTCTGGCTCCTGAACGGCATTATAATCTCTTTACTTCAAGAAAAGATTTATATCAACTCCATAGTATCTAATAACATAAAGCGAATATCAGTTAAAAGGGGATTTTAAATTAATTATTTGATTTGATATTTGATAGTTTGTTAGTTTTTCAATTATAACTTCAATAATTAATGAGATATTTAATGACTTGTTGCTATTGTTAGAATTGATTATTTATTCATCAGAAATAATAGCAAAAATAGACTTATAATAATAGCATCTATTGTCGTAAAATGTATGTTCACGTTTTCCCGAACTCTTGAAAACTTGTCACTTTAATAGACTCACATAACATTCTTCTTCACAAATTAAATTTAAACGTCGTACGAATAATTTACGACAACGTGCTCGGAAAGGCATTGAAAAATCAAGTTTTTTAAAACTGAACATTCCATCAAACAACTCGTCAAGATTTGCATTCGTTATGTTTAATCCTGTTTTCTTCTTCTTTATTTCCGTCTAAATTAACACCGTCAACTATCATTATTTATATTCAAAATAGAAACAAATAGAATTTTGGAGAAGTTTAAGAGACTTTAGACCACCAAGAAACAGAGTCATTAGGCATTATTAATGGCATTTCGTGTGACACATGTTAACAATTACCAGTAATATAACATGTCGACTAGTAGTTTTCTTTAACGGAAATAGATCAAACAAATCCGTGATGGTGAGGAAGTTGTATTTTTGAATATAAGTTGACAACAGTGATGGTGATGAGTCAGGTCGTATTGAGAATTTAAAAAGAGAGAAAAGCCTTTATTTATATCTATGACAATCCACTTTTTCGATTATTAATGGACACGGAAATATATTAAGAGGTGTGGTGGATTTCTTGTCGGTGAAATATAAGTGATGATCTTGATTTTAAAAGCAAGAAATCCGGCGTGTTCAGCAATTTTTTAAAAATCACAAATGAAGATTGGGTATTTTATAATAAAGCACTTCTTCAATCAAACATAATGGACGCTTCTTAATGACTTTATGTCTTGGAATATTCAAATTACACGGCACAATTATTTATCATAAATATCATAATCATTGAATAGTGTCGATAATATCACGATTTATAATCGATTTTTGGAAATGTAGACGACGATCAAAAGATTAGTGTTTTATAGTTTTATCGTTCAATTTGACGCTCAATTTGCAATATCGAGACTAAGTAAATTGCAACGATTTTCAACAGAGACTAGAAAAATGATATTTCTATACAAGAAATATTTGATAGGATCGATTAAAAGAATTCACTTGATTTGTGTCATTCGTTATAGTTTCTAATATTTATTTCATTCCATGCTGTTTTAGCGAATTTTTTTTTTCTAATTTGTTTTCATGTCTTTTACATTTTGTAATTTATAGCGACTACTCCAGAAACAAGAGCGTGTCCATATACTGGAAAGTTTCAAGTTAGTAATTTGATAAGAAGCAATGATAGAAAAACGAATAATAATAATAATAATAATAACAATCATCATCAATCATCCATTGATAATCGTTATTATGAATTAACATCGATTTATAATACTGAAATTGAACATATGAAACGTATAAAAAGAGTGGACCAAGAAATTGATTGTGATAATGATGGATTTTCTAGTCTTGTGATTGGTTGTAGTTCTAATGATATTATGGAATTTCAAGCACAATGTACATCACCTAATATCATTACCGGTAAGCTTGTATACATAAATAATAAACTTTAGTTATTATTATTACTAGTAATAGTTTATATATCGATTCTTTAACAATTGATAATAATAGTAATCATGTATTTCTATAAAAACACATTTTGAATACATTTGTTGAATTAATCAAAAACTATAAATGTATTAGAAAATTGAAGAGTTTTTCCACTCTGCCTCAGCAAAGAATATGTTTTATGCTATCATAACTCAAAAATATACATTCTATTCTTTATTTTGTCATCAAGTAGATATCCTTGAATAATTTTCTCATAAACAATAAACTATCTTTTTACGATCGTTCCACTGAAACAATCGTTTTAAAGAAGCGTCCGACTTATGATTATTGTTTTTTCTTCTTTGGGGAGAAGTTTTTTAAGAGCGAGTCGTTCCCATATTATTCCCGAAATCCTCATGGTCAAATCAACCGCAATCCAGGTTCATGTACAGTAGAATTTGATTCTATACTTCTTTCTCAACATCAAATTAAAAAGTGACAATTTGAAATGGAGAAGAATCAATTTCAAAATCGAACTAAACAACTCCAAATTCAGAAAAAATAATTTCAAATTGAGAGTAAACGATTTGATGGTTAAATTATATCAAATTGACAAAAATATAGCATCACAAGCTACATACATTTAAAAAAAGACTTTATGAAGTGCGAAGTTTTAATCCCGAAATGAAGAAATAATACAATTGAACAAAAATAAGAAAAACTGAATTGAAATTACTCAAAATGCAAATATTTTAAATTTTATGTAAGAGCTTCTAGAAAGTTGATCATATTTAGCGCATTGAAAAGGTACAAAAGTCATTTAACGTCAAACTATACCTATTTAATGAATATTCTGTTTTAAGGTTTTCAAGATTCAAGGAGTTGTCTCCTAAATGCAAAATGAGCAATTCTATAAATCATCATTAATAACAAATACAGGTCTGAAAATTTAAATGTGGCGAATCTTATGAAACTCCTATTATTATTATCCAGACCCTTTCATCCGAGCCGTGGTTCGCGCCCCACTGTACCCCGGCCTTTAGAGCCTTTTGTACGCTCGTCAATTCACCTAATTTGGGTTAAATGTCTTCCCCCAGTAGTCCCGTTCTTTTAATAAAGTCCAGGATACTGTTCAGGGGAGTACTTTTTATTTCATCCGGAGAGATATATTCCCCTCCCAAGTACCACGCTCTGAGATCCTTTAAGGCCTCACAGTAGCATAGAATATGAAGGGAAGTTTCATCCTCCTCTTCACAGGCCCTACATGTTGGGTCTTTTGCAATCCCAATGTTATTGAGATGCTTCCTCAGTCCACAGTGTCCAGTGAGCAGTCCTGTGGTCTGTCTTAATTGCCTCCTATTAAGTTTTAGGAGTTCTTTGAATCTTCTACGGTTTGAAAAATCCAGAAATGTCTTTGACAAGACCATCCCTGCTGATTCCTCCCAGTAGAGTTGGTGTTTTCGTTCTAATTCTTCCCATATGGCCCTTTTAACGTCCGCATAAGCGATCCCGCATGAAGATCCAGGTCCAATTAGAGCTGTTTTGGCGGCATTCTTTGCTAAGCAGTTCGCCTTCTCATTTCCTTCAAACCCTTGATGAGCCGGCACCCATGTCAAATTAACCTTGTTATGTTCTGCCAGCTCCTCAAGTGCTTCGAAGCATTCCAGCACCAGTCTGGATTTTATTTCTACAGCCCTCAGTGACGTAAGCACGGCTTGGCTGTCTGTTTTGATGTGGATACTTCTATTTCTATAGTTTCTCCATAACATGACCTGCACACGGCTATTATTTCCGTTTGGAATATGGAGCAATGGTTTCCCAGCGCAAGAGAAATTGCTTCCTCGTGTCTGGGCCCCACTACCCCTATTTCTGTATTCACGGTCGTCTTGAAGCCGTCTGTGTACCAAACGATTCCTCCTCAATCCGTGTTTTTTGTCTCGTTGATCGTTCCTTCCCCTTCCAGTATTTCTACATTAAAGTTCTTGTTGAATCGATAAACTGCATTGATTCTGTCAGACAGCATTCCTAAAACGAGAATGCTGTCTCTTTTTCGATGGATCTCGGTATGGGATCCTTTGATAAGGGACTGCCTCCCTAACCCATTTGTTTTCAGTCGGTAAGAAGCAGCCGTTGCTTCTGAAACTCCTATTAACGAGCGATTCGAAAAATATTTCAAGGAATGATACGACAGTTCCTATAGGATATTGTAGCAATGTTTGAACTTCGTTGCTCATTTGAAAGTTGGTCAAAAAACGCTCGTTTTGGATAACCAGTGATATATGCAAACACGCAAAACAACTAAGAATGACTCGAAGACCCGCCCAACATTGAATTTTTCGTCTTCTACCATTGCATTATAGAAAAAAATCACTTGTTTCCGAATAAAGTGGAGAAAACGAAAAGAAATCAATGATGGGAGGATTTTTGAGTCATTTTACGTATTTCACTCGTTTATGAAAATTGCAACATTGTCAGAAATCAGCGCTTTTTGACCAACTTCAAAATGAGCTACGAGGTTCAAATTTTAGTAAATTGTTCTGTAAGAACCCTCTTATCAATCCTTGAAATATTATTCAAATTGCTCGCCAACTGATAAGCGTTTCATTAGATTCGCCACATTTACATTTTTGACTCTTAGAAAGGGTCTTATAATTGAATTTGCAAATAAACTTCTAAAAAAACTTGAAAATCGTATATTTCAAGAATTGCGACACAAGTTCAGTTGTTGAATATAATCGAACTGTGTAATAATTATAAGACTTTCGCCTACTTAATTATTCCATGCCTAAGAGAAAATGAAACTAGGTAATACTGATTGAATCTATACAAAATTACTAAGGTGAACAGATGGATAAAACACTACAGATTGATGAAAGTAGGCAAAATATTGCCGTTTTCCTTTTCAGTGAATATTTTCTAAAATTCTGTTATAATATAAACATAAATTAACGCTATCTCGGCCATTTTATGGCTCGACATAACCGTTTATGTTAGAATTGGCTAGAAAAAAATTGAGAGAAGAAGCAGAAACACTAGACTTTTTAGGTTTCAGTATAGTTTCTCTGGTTATTTATTATTTCTTTAAATAGCAAAATTTCGTACAGTATAACGTAGAGGCATTTTTAAAGCAAGCAACTATAATTCTGCTGATACAACTAATTAAAATCTCATTAACCGTGTGTTCTCATATTTTTTACATCTTGAATCATGAGGATGAGCATAGTTGTTTTATTATTCTTTCTCCAACTAATTCATAGAGAATTGTATGTTTTTTTTTCAGCTTATTCTTGTCACGGCCGATGGGAAGAGAACGGCACAAATTATCTAATAACAACACAACTAATACGCCCATCACATATTGCCCGTCGTTTTTGTTTCATTTATAAAGAATCAGGACCTGATTTGGTACTATTTTCAACAGCAGCCGACAGTTGTAATCGTATAGTACGACCTGGTATTACAGGAGAATTAGTTTTCAATGTTACCAATACTGGTGAGATTTTCACACATAAAAAAAGCAAGCAATTTTTTTTTAATTATTCTTTCTAGGGAAATGCTTTGAAGCCAGTAACTCAACAAGAACAAATTTAACTGGTGATTTGATGAAATTCATCATTTTTATTCATATTCTAAATCACATCATCACTATTATTACGACATTTACTAAAAGATGATTGAGATCTTTAGAAGTTTAGGTAATTAATACAAATAATGAGACTGTATTTTAAAACAATTAACTAAAACTAAGCAAAGGGTTGAAATTCTGTTGTGAATATAAATGATTAAGAAAATAATAGTAACAGAACGAAAAGTAATGGAAATATTTCGGTTGTGTTTAATTGTTATAACAAATAGTAATAATAATTAAGAAGAGATCTTTATATGTAAAAGTGCTTGGAAAATGAAACGAAGATAATTATTTTTTAAAAACAAAAAACACAAAAAAATAATCGTCCTCTAAACAACAACCTGATTAAGTGTTGTTTCTTTTTCATTACCTTATAAACATGGATAAAATCCAATATTTTACAAACTTCCCCTTTTAACTTTCGAAAACATAATATTATAGTTATAATTCAACAAAAACAAAAATTGAAAAAAAAAATTGTATATTATATAACGTATATATACTTTAATCTGTGATTACTGCAATTTTAGAACCCATTTAGAGAAACTAAACTTACACTTTTAATCACTTTTTAAATGATCGACTCGTAAAATTTTAGTGTTCTTAAACTAATTTAAAGAAAAATGTTCCTCTATAAGATTAATTTCTTCAAATTGGCTTCAATTTGTCTCATTCACCTTAGATCTTTCTTTTATTGAGACAAATATAGTAACAATTCAAGTCTTTTGGTAGAATATTAAAAATTCATACGGATTAGTTAGATTGATAGTGGGACATTTATTTACATCCATTTGATGGTTAAAATTAACAACTTGAAGCAATTTTATTTTAAAATTCCCAGTTATCTACACAACCAACTATTCATCAATGCTTTACTGTGGATTAAATCCACAAATTTAAACGTAAATGTTCCATTATTGATGGCTAACAAAGATATCGCTCAAGCTTCGATTCGACATATCAATTGTGATTTTGTTAAAGACTTCAATTCCTATATTTGTCTCATATATAAATCACCACTAAATCTTCCCCAACGTGTATAATAACAAAAATCAACAAATAAACAATAACTGTGATTAATTTTAATTTCAAACAAATAAATAAACGGATCATTACATGAGCAAAACAACAGCATTTTGATTCATGCAAAGAAATGCTTGCAATAAAATATTTTTGCACGATGAAAACATGCTTATTTCCATTTATTAGAAGCCATTATTGCCCAGAAAAATAATAAATATTATTATTATTATTATTAATTAGAGGACAAGAGTTTTAACAAATGATAAAAATTATTACAAAAGTAAAACAAAAGAAACAACAGATGGTGATATTTTTGGTAACCGGAAGCAATATCGCGATTTATTTTTGTTAAAATTATTAAATATAATAATTAAATTGATTTGTCGATAATTATTAAGTTTCATTCATCTATTTCTCCTATTTCTTTCGTAAGCAATAATATAAAATATAGTTTAATAGAAATTTATAATAAATATACATCGTTATTTATTATTTTATATATTGCAAAACAAACAAATATAAAAATTATATAAAAAAAAAATGGTTGTATTATCTAATTCCAGAGAACAATTGAGGGTTTTCAATAGATTCCATTAAAAATAATTGTTTTTTTTTAAATTGAAATTTATGTGAATTTCTACATGTTTATTCCGATTCGATCAACTTGACTCTAAAATAATGAACGTTAAAGTCAAGCCGATGATGTATAAGCAGATGGATTTTATAGTTAGTAAAAGCACATTTTGTGTATTGTTATCGTTTCTTTTTGTTGTGAAAAATCATAGAAAACCTTCAAACAATATTTGATACAAAAATTGTGCGATTTGCAATCATTGTAAAATATTGTATGTATAATTTATTAACGAATTTAGTGGACTAGTGTAGTTGATTACAATATAAAAAACTTGTAAAAATGATAGATTAAAAAAGATGGAACATTTCTAATTATAGAATATTTGTAGAGAGTAGAATGTTTTATAAAGGCAGAATATGTCAAGTACAGAATGTTTCATTTGCAAAATACAAAAAAATTATCAGAGAAAATAAAATACAAAATTCATACAACGATTCCATTGCAAATTCATTTTAATAAAAATTCGAATTAATTTTAACAAATGGTAATTAACAAAGTTAGCAAAAGGGTCATTCTGTACTCTAGAAGAACGGTGCCTTGGATGTTTTGTTTGATTAAAAAGAAAATTAACAAAAAAGTAATAATAAATAAGAAGTCAGTAAGAGAAAAAAAACAAAAAACAACAAAAACTAATGTTGAATTATATTTGAACAAAAATAACAATTGTTGTAATAAATCTCTGTACATTACCTAAATAAAATATGGAAGAGATGCTAATATCGTGCATGTATTTATTATATATTTTAAACTACAACAAATCCTCTAATTATGGAGATGGAGATTGAGATTTCTAGAGAATACCGCGATAAAATACATGTAAACATAAGGGTATTCCAATAAACAAAAGAAATAAATATTCAACTTGCATTATGCAACTTTTCAATATTTACAAATAATTTACAAGTGTCTTATCATTTATTCATTTGCTATTGTTATTGTTACAGACATGACCTTTTTAACGCCAACTTCCACATTGATAAAATAATCTCTATTTTAATAATTGTTTGTTCTGATGTCTTGTTATCAAAACGAGTTATGGTCAAGTGTTTCCGGCGAAACAACCCCTCATTTTTATCGCTTTAAATTGAAGAACTATATTATAAAATAATCGATTATTAAATCTGGAAAATATGGATTTGTTTATAGAAACAGTTGTATAGTTTATTGTTAAATCACTATTTCACTACAATCGATAATAAATATTTACTATTTTGCTTATTTTACGACCGAAAACGATTCATTTTCACTGTTTTAATTTAGTATTATACTTGCTGGACAATAGATGTTTCAACGGAATGTTTATAAATTTATTGCACCTTTGATATTGTTGCATTGAAAACAAGTGATTTAATAGATTTTTATCACACAACACCTAATTTATTATTGTTTTTTTTTTAATTTATTTTTTTATACACTCGACAAGTTGCAAGGTTTCTAAATTGCATAACCTTGTAATAATTATTATTAATAATTCAAAAATCATCTTTCGTTATTTTGAAAATAATTTAGGCTAAATTCATCGTTTTTGATCATAATCTTTACAGAAATCTAGTAGTTGAATATTTACTGCAATTCATGTTCAATTTATTGGTACAATATAGACGGTTTTTTTTTTGATTGTATAAAAGCATCATTCAAATTCTGAACAAGTCTTGAGCTTGATCTTGATTTCCTGTTTTGCAGAATGTTCTTGTCCGTTATCTATAAATTCTTACGAAATTATCGAATGATGACGTGAATGAACAAGTGGATTCTTGAAGTAGTATTAATTGAAATTAGATTCAGGTCAATTGTTTTTGAAAATTTGTATAGATCACTTTTAATAGACGTGAAAATGTTCTTTATCTTAAGGCAACAAAGTTTAAAGGAAACGTTTTTAGATAAGGGATAAGGATGCTTTGAAAATGACTAGACTTCTCTGAATCATTTAATAAAGTACCTATTTAAGAAACAAAGACAAATACTGTAGTCGGCTAGTGTCATTAATTTCGGAAACTGCTGATAAGAGGTAACCGATTTACTCTGATAAGAGTGACACGGCATCAAAGTATTAAAGGTAACAAAATAGCCCACGACTTTGCAAAAACCAGCAGTAGCAGTTCCCCTTGCAAGTGCTAAACTAATATATGTATAGTCTAACTGACAAGGGATCTACAGAAGGTAGGAGCGTTAACATGTTCTATTGTAGGCAAAGTCTAGGAAAGCGGCATGGAAAATTGTTTATTGATTATTCTCCTAAAAATGCTTA
This sequence comes from Mylabris sibirica, assembly GCA_039776855.1. Classification (NCBI taxonomy): domain Eukaryota; kingdom Metazoa; phylum Arthropoda; class Insecta; order Coleoptera; family Meloidae; genus Mylabris; species Mylabris sibirica. The sequence continues at coordinate 4,453,827 of CM077843.1, forward strand.
AAAGCTTTTCGTTTTAACTAGGACCGAACTAAAAATTCCCACACTTAAATAAAATTGGCTGTGAAAGATGATATTTCCGAGCACATCTTAGGCAAATAAGATGCACAGATTCGCATTAGACTCGCTTTGCAAGGGAGATATTTTTCTGAGACAATAGTAGATGTCCCCAGGCCCGGCCCTAGAGAGTTGGCCATCCTTTAGTACCTAATGATAATGAGGAGGGATCAATGATTAAAAATACATTCATATATCCAGGGTGTTTTTTTTTGTTTTTAAATCAATGATTAGTTACATTTACTGCAACTTCTTGTACTATTTTTTAGATAACTACTCAAGTTTCTGGAGTTTAGGAAACTTAACAGTGGTTAAAATCGGTAACAAAACTTTTATAAATTTACTGTTTAAAGTGTTTTTACTACTCTATTAAACATGCAGAATTGAAAAAAATTTTCACAATGGTATAGAGCTAATTGTAAGATAAACTGCTGAAATCCTACCTATTGCTTTATACTTTTTATTCTTCATAGAAGATGTTATTTTATTCAATTATCAAACAACATTCGAAAATGTCTTTTAAATAGACTTTCTTGACCCTTGTTTACTCATTAGCAGTAAAATGATAATTATTTGAAGAAGAAAAATGCAAAAAAACGCAGGGACAAACTCGCAGGGGACGACCATAAAGAAGCGAATACTTAGACACCTTTAATAGATTTTAATTCTCTGTCTAGATTTTTCAGCATCCTAATCCTTAACTATCAGTTTTTAGTAAATCTTGCTAATAATTTGTTAAAAGGAGAAAATTACTATGGGTTTCAAAACATTCCTATTTTTAGGGATCTTAACAATCAACTGTAAAAAACAGGTAATTTGGACACACGATTAATCTGCTAGCAAAACTCTCAACATTTGGCAATTTACACACTTTTAGTAGTTAATTACCACTCGTTGGTAAATCCACCTTTTACGGTACTTTTCGAGTAATAAAAGGATTTTAGGGGCTTTTCAAATGGGAGAACAAAAAATATCTACAGGTATACTATGTTAAAAGTCAATTTATTCTTATAAGAAGGCATGTAGTAAATAAGAAGCACCGCAATTCTGGAAAAGGAACCACTATTAATCACACTTACCGACTATGGTGTTTTTCGTTCACAGTTCATACAAGACAAAATATTCCATTTCTGAACATTCTACTCCACTTTTTGGCCTTTTTTAGAATGATTTGGAATGGTCGCAAGACAAAGAGATCGCTTTGATGATTATGTGAGAGGGCCCCATAAATCGCAAACACCGGGGCTTCATCCAGTTCTTGATGCGTCCCTGTATTTATAGTAAACGAAATCATCCAGATTTGATATTATCTGACAATAAGTATTGATCTGAAAATGATTTAATTACAAAATTTATTAAACAAAAGAATAATAATTAAGAAATATTCCTGCTGAAGATCTGTCCTGTGAAACGCTAATTTTAATAAGTTGACTGGAAATAAAATCCTACTTATTAGTTAGAAATTACCATCATTTTAATAATATAAACTTAATCTAGCGATACTTAATTTCAATTTAAATCCGATATAATCACTGATAACAATGAAATCTACAGAAAGCAAAATTTAAAATATTCATTTGAAAATGAAACAAAATAAAGTATATACAGTTATAAAACTTATATTGCACAGTTTAGGATGAAATTAGTTGATCAACTAAAATAAGGATCGGGTCAAATTCCCGTTGAGTCAACTAAATTGTCGATCAACCAAATTTACAAAGTCTGTTAATTATAAATTAATTAATGATAAATGGACTTAATATAGGAAGAACCTATTAAATCAATTTATCGATTATAATAATTGTGTCAAAAATGTATTTCAAAGGTTTTTTTCACGGAAAATCAACTGTATACGAGTGCTTTGATAATAAATTGATAATTAATAATTAATTAAATAGACGAAATAGAAAAATAAACATTATGTTTTATGTATTTTTTCGAAGTTTTTTGTTGTTAAGTCAATTAAACAATGATTCGACAATCATTGATATTAATTCAACTTATTATGACTGAATTAATCGAACATATCGGAACAATAGAGAAACAAATTAATTAGGCCAAATAATTCCTTTGATAAATGTTCAGACCGAATTGTATTTTTATACAATCTCTCCAATGAAATGTTTTTTTTTTGTGTATGTGTGCCTAAGTATATAGAAAAGGAGAACACAGCCGAGTTATCTTCAATCAATATTGAATAAAATTTATAACAATTATTCGTATGGTTTGCTTATTTTTAGGTGGGAGAACATAAAGAACCATGTGTTTAGTATAATTATTATTATAGAACCGATTCACCGTGAAAAGTATGAGCTCAATACAATATTATGATAGAAATCGTGCGCAGTTGTAAACGTTAACTACGTACGTAAAGTACGTAACTAAAACCTATAGATTTAGTTAGATGTAGCACTAATTCTAAATAGTATAAATAAATAATTTAATAATAAATTATTGAATAAACATCTAATGTAACATTAGATTTTCCCAATATAGTCAAGGTAAGTTTTTATTTGTTCTGTTTTTTTTTTTTAATGACAATCACGAGGAGCAATTCAATAGGTATCCACCTTCACCTGCTTTGGTACGTCCGAAATTGTTAACAATTCAAAAATAGCGCAACTATTGTACACAATTTGAAGATTTTTATGAATGAAACCACACACTTCTTATATTAATGATAGAATTGATCAATTTACAGATACATATCCAGATTATTGAATAAAATGCGTTCGATAATAAACTTGGAGACGTTCTTATTCATTTATGGTAAGTGTATATCAATTTTATAACAAAAAAAATCCCCATTTCCACGAGGACACAGATGTCATCAACCGGAACATTATCGTTTATAATTATTTAAAATTAAACTACAAATCGGTGTAATTAAATTTTGAAAGAGTCAACTTTAATTTCGATCACAACAATTATAGAAAAAAGTGTTGCATTACATCAGAAATTTTGTTGTAAATTATGACCCTTAACAATCTCATTATTACTACGGTATTATTGCCATTATAATTATTATTATTTCCTTATTTACTTATATTGTATGATACGGGATGATAGTTGTAATCTTAAACGCGAATTTTGACTCATCTTACAATTATTTTCAGCTATTTTTAACGTTTATCACAAGACTATTTTAGTTTTTATTTAATCTTTGCTATTATTTAATTTTACTTAAATGTTTATCAACGAGAAGCATGTTTGTTGCATAAGAATTTTATAGAGAAATCGGTTTTTTTCTTCAAAATATTAATTATGTCGCAACTAATTATGCAGTTTTCTTTCTAAGAAATTGTCTTGGAATAAAGAAATATTGAAATATTTTTCAATAGATAGATAAATAAACTTTTAGTGGCATCTAACTGTATAATAATAAAGAATAGAAAGTTTAATTTTATACAAATTCGCGACCTTCTTTTTTCAAAATTTATATGCATTGAGATAACAATTTGCGTACTTTTAGATAATTTCGATTCTATGCAGAGATTAGATAAATCAATACTAATCGCCATTTATGAATTATTAACAATTTTTTATCAAAAATTACCACAAATTACTACTATTTGTGGTAATATGTAGGTTTTTTACATAGAATTGAAAAAAAAAATGTTTGATTAAAATACATCCTGATAAAACATTTTTAAATGGAAAAAAATGTTTAAAACTTACAATAACCTTAGCTAATTACTTTAAACGGTCAAAGTCAAGTTCTAATAAGAATTCATTGTTTGTTTCATATCACAGATATTTTGTTTACCGATAAACGATTAAAATTTAGAGAATGTCCAACTATTAAAGACTAATTTGTTTAGTCTTGTCTTTTAAGCTTTTAATTAGAGCTCTAAAATATTAGAACTAGAAACATTATAGTAGTATATCGTAAGGGTGTGCTGGTGCCAGGCTTCGTTTCGTTGCGGAAGGCATATACAGACCCAATAATCCAATTTTGAAAAATCGAAAAAAATTAAAGATTTTCTAGCTTTTTAAATTTTCCAAAATTGAATTTTTCGGGCTCCATCTTTCAAACAAGCTGCTGTACAATTTTTATCTTTGAAATTGTAGAAATGGTGTCAGTTATAAATTTTCAATATGCTCCGACATTTGCTCTGCACTTTAGAATTTAATGGAAATTTTACACGGTGGAAAACTCTGTCGGATGCACTGTGAAACGCCCAATTCAACGCTGCTTACAGTGTTTGTATATCTCAGAAAATAGCCGAGAAATCGATGATTAAAAATTGTCACTTTTTCATACACCGAAACGAGGCCTGGCTCCAGCATACCCTTAAATAAATAAAATCAGTATATTCTTCAATGTTTCCTCTTATACTTGCCAGTTTGGTACATGTATCCTTGCCTTCACAACCATCAAAAACTCGGCCTTATCGGTATTACAACCAAATTATCGCTCCACCAACCTGTTACGACTTGTTTCAACAAAATTTATAGGATTTATGGTTTCAGACAAAGCACTACAAAATTTGATCGATTGTACAATCACTTTTCCATTAATGGTATTATTACTCGTTCACCAAAAAAAAAAACCTTCTCATATTCGTGCTATGCAATACTTATTTAAGCAATACATGTATTGGATACTTTTCCATCAAGATATTCAATATGGTCTATATTATCAAAAGGTTAAATAATTATATCTTATTTCTTTTATCTTTTTTACTCTTGTTCAATAATCATTATTATAGTTGTTTGTAACAACTGATGCCGATCTTGATAATTGACCCTCAAAACAAGTGTACGTAATAATTTAGTTTGATCACTTAAATTACACGTAATGATAGAGTAAAAAATTATGATCCCTCTCAACATGCTTCATAAAATTTAACTTTAATTTATATTCTTAATTAATCGAATATTGGCATTATAAATAAAACCATAGGAATTCCCCCAACTTGGCAAAAAAACAGAATGTGAATTCTATAAATAGTTTGTCTAGATCGAAATTGTGACAACAAAGTTGACCTTTCTCAAATATTACCATAGGCTATGGAAAATCATAATTTTAAACCTGACCTATTTTCCAATTCATTCCACTTTCTTTTCAATATCCCACTAATATTTTTTATAGTTTTTCAGTATATTTCTTGTGATATCAGTTTATCAACTAATGATCTAACTATTTCGTTAAACGAAAAAGAATATTTCCAAATATTGATCAAGTAAGAGTATAATTTTCCTGGAAGAAGAATAAATAAACATATTTTTTTATAAATATTCTAGGAATTACACAGAAGATAAAACTGCTGAATTGAAATTAATTGCTCAACATGCCGATATAATTCGTATCAATCCATCTACAATCATATTAAACCAAACAACTGCCAATGTTAATATAAGTGTTAAGGGTACTGGTGCTGGTCATTCTCAAATTATTATCAATAGTACCGATAAAAATATAAAGTAATCTATTGTCTTTTTAATTAACATTTTATGATTATTTAAAATTACTTAATTTCAGTACTGATGATTTATATGTTAGAGTAAGAGTTCGTAGAATAGCAGCCCTTGATACATTCTCATTAATAATTGGTTGGATTTATTTTGTAGCATGGAGTATCTCATTTTATCCACAAATTTATATCAATTATAAACGAAAGAGGTAACGATTGCTTTTAATTTATATAAATATGTTAATATTAATGAATATTACAGTGTTGTTGGATTAAATTTCGATTTTATCGCCTTAAATCTGTTGGGATTCACGTTGTATAGTATTTTTAATTGTGGATTATATTTTATACCAGAGATTGAGGTATTATCACTTTAATTATTCTAATTATTTATTTAAATATTTAATTTTAGCACGAGTATTACCATCGTTTTCCTAGAGGCTTAAATCCAGTCCAAGTGAACGATATTTTTTTTGCAATACATGCAACATTAGCAACATTGCTCACAATAATACAATGTTTCATGTACGAAAGTAGTGATCAAAGAGTTTCAACAACAGCTAGAATTATTTTCGGTATTTTTGCTTTATTTTTAATGATCAGTATTATATTAGCATCAACTGAGATTATCCATTGGCTTGATTTCCTCTATTATTGTTCATACGTTAAATTAACAATTACTTTAATTAAATATGTACCACAAGTGAGTCATAATTTACAATTGAATTTTTATAAGTTGTATTCGTAATAAAAATCGTTTGCAGGCGTATATGAATTATAAGAGAAAAAGTACAGTCGGTTGGAGTATTGGTAACATCTTTTTAGACTTTACTGGTGGTATGTTGAGTATGTTACAAATGATTGTGAATTCTTACAATTACGGTACTTACTTTCTTATTATTGTTTGAGTATTTGTTTTAATTATTTTTTTGATTATAGATGATTGGGTGTCAATATTTGGAGATCCCACAAAGTTCGGACTTGGTCTATTTTCTGTAGTATTCGATATTTTCTTTATTATGCAACATTATGTTTTCTATAGACATACAGGTTATGAAGAAAACTGAAAATTTATCAACATTTTCTTATCAGAAAAAAACTACTTATTTTTCTACAATTTTATAATTGTAAATTATCGATAAGCTATTATTTATTGTGATTGTAATAAATTAATTACCTTTTAATTGTTTTCCTTTTACGCAATAATACACAAATTTAAAAATTAAATAAACAATTTCATTTCAACATTAAGGTTACGTCTAGTTTCAGGACGTGATCAAAATGTCCTTAGATGTCACCAATTTGAACTGCGTCCACAAATAACACCATTAGTCTACGTACACAAGTGGCCAAATAGCTTTGTACACTTGTGCATAAAATTGGAATAACGCGTGCTCAATCGAGAATTATCCAATATACAGTAAAACATTATTCATCAATTATATTTTACGATTTTCTTATTGTTAGTTAAACAAGAATAATAATAATTTTTTGATTTGTGAACGCAATTTAAAATACAGATATATCCATAGGACGTGATCTGAAAACTCCCCAGGAAAGTTACTAATAAACTACTGCGACTGCGCGTCTGTTTACAACAACGATATTTTTAGGTTGCCGTATATAAACATTTGAAAATATTTTTTTTTATTACTAGAAGAAAAGCGTTACGGTGTTACATTCCGAATTTTTGCAATGGGTGGTGATATGGAATTTTCGACTAAAGCCAACACTTCTACTCAATTATTGCAATGTTTGAAAGATTCTACTGAAATGTATCGTGAGAAAAGTATGTATTGTTTACCATTATTATTATTATTTGGATAGATGGTAGATGGCTTTCAGGTTTTGAATATAAAAAACTTATAAGAGATGTAAATCCAAAAAGTCAACCCTTGAGATCATCTCAAAGATTAGGGTGTCCCCATTAAGGGGCTGTAGAACAATAAAATGTTATAAAGATGGCTGTTAATGTTATTTTGCAATACCGACAATAATTATTGATAATTAACGATTTTTTGGATTTCCGTTTCTAATCTAATATTCTCTTGTACTACTTGAAGAATACTGCACTTAATTTATAATTAACTGAATGCAGACAAGAAGATGGAGGCGATTATCAAGTCATGCAACCTAATTGAGATGAAAAACGATATTAACAATATTTTGGAGCAATTGTATCAACTACAATCTCAATTTGATACTAAAGAACTGAATACTGAAGCTGTAACTTTATCATTCACGCAAAAAGTTCGTCGATATGATACGTATACGGCAAAATTGAAACTCTGCATTAAACTGTATTTGCAATTGAATGAGAAACTTGCGAAAGATATCAAAACAATGCATTCGTAAAAACAATTAAAATCCACCTACACAAATTTTTGATTTATTTCTAATTTTTATGTTTGTAGAACTTTGGAACAATCAGAAACCGAACTTGATGGTAGTGTTGATATGTCAAAGGAACAAATTAAAATAATCCAAAGTAAAATTCAACGTTATGAAAACGATTTAATCAAAATGGAAACGAAATATCCGTGGCTTAAAGATAATGAATTGGATATTGTTAATATTTCTAAAGAGATGGAGACTTTGAAATCTCTACGTGAGGAGAAGGAGAAATTAATCAAAGAATTGGATGTTTATGGTGGTCTAAAGCCGGATATCGCTGAAGCTACACGCCAGATTGAACAAATCAAATTGGAATACGATGAATTAAATCGCAAGGTTATGGAAAATGTGTAATTTATTAATTGAAATTAATTATCCATTGTTGTAAATGCAATAAAGTTTTATTTACTTTGAATTTGCCGCCTTTCAGTAGTACCAACCTACCAACACAAATGTTGCGTATTGCCAACCTAACAAACCAAACTATTGACAAACTTGAAATTGCCATCACAATTTTTGCTTTTTACTGATTATATTACGATTGATTTTGTAATTTTTTATTATATTGTGTGATTTTTTCGTAAAATGGCTGGAATTTTCGGTAAAATCATCAAACAGGTTCGATTTTCTTTACTGTAGAGTTTTGAGGTTAGAAATTTTTGATGATATTTTTTTAGGCCCCACAAATATTAAAAACAGCCACTCCTGTAATCCGTAATCAAGCTATTAGGAATTTATCGATTGGTAATCTTGTGCGTAATTGTTAATTTTTAGAAATATTAAAAAAAAAATTGTAGGCTCACAATTGTGCCGGCCAAGAGTTCAAGAGCCGGCGCCTGATTTCAAAGGAACAGCTGTAATCGGTGATAACTTTAAAGAAATCCAATTATCCGACTATAAAGGCAAATATGTTGTGCTATTCTTCTATCCATTAGATTTGTACGTTTCTAGAAAATTCGAAAATTTGTGTTTTATCAATTTATAAATTTTTAGCACTTTTGTGTGTCCAACTGAATTGATAGCATTAGATGAACGTTATGATAATTTCAAGAAACTTAATGCTGAAGTTATCGGTTGTTCAATTGATTCCCATTTCTCACATTTAGCCTGGATGAATACTAAACGAAATGCAAGTCATTCAATTCGTTTATCATGTATAATATTTGAATTTATAATTATTTTAGGCTGGCGGCTTGGGCAAATTACGTTATCCATTATTATCAGATATTAATAAGACAATAGCACGAGATTATGATGTTTTATTAGAGAAAGAAGGTATAGCTGTACGGGGTATGTTTATAATCGATCCGAATGGTATTTTACGGCAAATGACGGTAAATGATTTACCAATTGGTCGGTCTGTTGATGAGGCATTACGTTTAGTTGAAGCGATACAATTCTTTGAGCAACACGGAGAAGGTGATTGAATCGATTTATTTGATCAGAATTTTATTGAATTTATTCTAGTGTGTCCGGCTAATTGGAAGAAAGGATCAAAAACGATAAAACCAGATCCTAAAGGTTCTCAAGAATATTTCCAAACTGTTAATAAATAAATTGTAAATCTAATTAATGATCTGTTTTGGGCTATTGTGTGATTATGGGGAAGAAATAATGGTAGAATTTGTATAAATAAAGCGTTTAACTAATTATTTTCTGTATTGGTCTTTGTCTTCATCAGCTTTACTCACTTTATCCTCACTTCATCCATTGAAGATCCTTCAATTGTTGATCCATTCGTTCATTTGTAATAGAAGATTGAAGTCTGTAAAATCGACAAATATTCGAAGAAAGTATCTGCTAAGTGAAATCAGATTTATTTTCCTTATAATTATAGAAAATCTTTGCCAACATAAATAACACAATTAGTTGGAGTAAGCTTAGGAGCAAAAGCTTAAAATAAGCCAAACCATATTTCTTAGTAATTAGCTCAAATTTTATATGTTCAAGGAAGAATACTTAAATTTTATTGATGCTTACAGTTAGCGTCTTTTTGTTTACGTTTATTCTTTTTTTTTTCAAAATGAATTACACGACCTTGGTTACGTTTACATTCTGCGACCTTGTAAAGGAGTCTATCCATAGTATAGTAATATCATTAAAAACAGGGCCGTAGTCAGACACCTGTTTCAGTTGGGGCGCCTTTTTGGAAGAACTACCTTTAAATCAATGATTCGAGAGAAAAAAATTTTCATGACAAGCCGGCCTAGGTATTTTCCTATTTCTATCTTACTTTAGAAAGGTATCTATTTATTTTATTTCTATGTGCCGTTGTCTCATTAAATAGACGTTGCAATGGTTTTAATACTTTTGTACATATTTGTTTTAGTAGCTCTCCTATCTAGTGCCGCCATATTTGTATATACAGTATATCCAAATTTTCGAAAAAACATATGTAAGTTACTATTTAACCCTCTAGTAATAAGTAATACAGCAAGAGTGCTAATTGTAAGTTCGTATTCAAGGTCTATTTTTTCGATAATGTTAGCTTTCAATGGCTACAAACTTAAACTATAATTAAAAATAGTGTATTCCAGATACAGTAGTCTTGATTTGTAAGATTAGTTTAGTTCTAGAGGCTAAAGTTTTCATTAATATGAAATATTATTGTAATCAAAGAGGGTCCAATGAACTTTAACTGTTACAAAACTTGGGTCTTCTATTCGGAAATCTTAAGAATTAACTTCGTTTATATCCGTACAAAGTTGTACTAAATCGCAAAACTAGCAGACTAGTAAGAAGGTGCTAGAAACTTACTTACAAAATACTCTTTTTCGTAGTAAAAACAGCATCATTGATGAAAAAATTGATGGCTGATTATTTTTAAACTATGTCACAATTAAAGTTAACAATTTAGTACTCTAATTGAAAGAGTGTTAGAGCTTTATTCTGTAAAGAAATATTGCTTTTTCGGTGAAAACTATTAAGAATCGCAAAGACAAAAAATTTTTAGTATCGTTAATTAATTTGCTGAATTAGTCCAAAGTAAAGATGGGGCTTACAAGGGAACCTTCCCAGGTGTCCCTCTCCGAATTTAATGAAATTTGGATATGTTGTTCTCTGTTGAAATCTAAGAGATGCATGTTTTTTTTTTATTGGCTGAAAAGCTCATCTAAGGGGTGAAATCACCGCTCAAAGTTTGGGGTCTAAGGGGGTTCTTTTCAAGTTTCACATACTTGCAGTTGGAATAATCGAATGGGACAAACGGCATCATTTTCAGGATGAAAAATGATGGAGAGCAGTCTTTGTCGCACAGTAAAATATTATTTGGGGTGGGAGTTATAGGGGCTGAAAGTGACAAAATTGCTATAAAACGAAAACCATAAAGTGGATTTTGACGAAACTAATGTCAGATGAAAAAGAATAAGAAAGTAGGAGATACCTTTTTTTGGATTTTTCTGAAAAATAATGTTTGAGGGGTGAACATCCCCAATCAAATATACACCGATCAGGCTGAAAATTTCGACAAATTCTTTCTCTTTTTTGTTGTAATTTATAAAGGGTGGGTTTTTTGAAGTCTTAGCTGCCCTATATAGCATATTATTAATTTTATTTGATACACAGCTACCCCCCATGTTGAACGTTTTCATTCGTATTGGAATATCCAATATAAAAATTTTAATGCGCTTTAATTGTCAGATGTATCTTTTTAGGATTGTGTAAAGGGTTACTTATTATCTCCTATTAAAGTAAATAATATTTTCAAAATGCATGTTGTAATCAGATTGCCTTCAAATTAGAATATAATGTATATGATTCAATTAGCAGATAGCGCGTACGGTAAAAATCACACAGATATTACTCGTTTTTTATTATGTAGTATAATTTAAAAAAAAAATCGAAATATGCCCTTTTATTACTGCAAATAATTAAATAATACATAAGTCATAGGGTTTGAAAATCACAAAACTTACATAGATTAAAGAAAAATAAATTAGAAAATATATTATTTATGACATTATTTGTAGAATATAATGCTTGAAGGAGTGAATATTTTAATCAGTAATAATTTCAAAATAACAGTCAAAATAAAATTAAAAAAAAATTATAGGAGATAATCCGTAATGATATACATTATATGCGAAATTGAAGGCGATCTGATTACATCATGTATATTGAAAATTTAATTTACATTAATAGGAGATAATAAGTAATAAGTCACCTTTTAAACAATCCTAGAAAAAATATGCGACAATTAAAACGCAATAAAAAAATTTATATTGAATACAATACAAATGAAAACGTTCAACATGAGAAGTATGAGGGTAGCTGTTTACCAGATAAAATGATTACTATGCTGTGTATCAGCGGTTGAAAATTCAGAAAAATCCACCCCTTATGAATTAAAATAAAAAAGACAAAGAATTTGTCGAAATTTTCATCTTGTTCGTTGTAAATTAGCTTGGGGATGTTCACCCCCTTAACATAATTTTTCAGAAAAATCCAAAAAAAGGTATCTCCTACTTTCTTATTCTCTTTCATCTGACATTAGTTTCGTCAAAATCCAATGTATAGTTTTCGTTTTATAGCAATTTTGTCACTTTCAACCCCTATAACTCCCGCCCCAATTAATATTTTCCTGTGCGACAAAGACTGCTCTTCATCATTTCTCATCCTGAAAATAATGCCGTTTGTCTCATTCGATTATTTCAACGGCAAGTATGTGAAACTTGAAAAGTACCCCCTTAGACCCCAAACTTTGAGCGGTGATTTCACCCCCTAGATGTGCTTGTCGGCCGATAAAAAAAAACATGCATCTCTTAGATTTCAACAGAGAATAACATATCCAAATTTCATTAAAATCGAAGAGGGACACCTGGGAAGGTTCCCTTGTTAGTTCCATATGGCCCCTCATAGCTACGTCCCTGACTGAAGATTGACTCTCGTTTCATAGTAAACGTTGATAATTTTCTATTTTTGTTGTTTGTACAGTGGCAATCAAAAAAGAGAGACCACCTCTTGTGCGGCTGTGTAAAACAGGCTTATGAGCGCAGTCATTACAATATAACAGAATCATAACAGATCAGAATTGGGGAAGAAAGAAGGGGGTGGGGTTACTGGTGCCATTAGAGTATTTACCTGAATAGAAAGATATTTTCTACAAATTTTCTATGGCTGAAACTGGCTCCAAAACCTTCTTTCTACCAACCTTCTTACCTTCACGAGAGAAACAACCTGATTCACACTAACGAAAATATGTGACATTCTCGCTCAAGACTCTGTCTCTTTTTTTTTGATTCTTCAGTGGCTTGAAACAACACTGACCAACTGTGTCAGTGTCAAAAGTTTGAATTTTTGAGTTGTGTAAAATTGCCTGTAAAACAACCAATAGGAAGCTAGCATTTAGGCGCCCACAATTTAAATTACTCCTAGCTTAAAAACAGAGTATATAGTGTAGTTATTCTATTAGAGTTGAAACTGGACTTCATCTAATTAATAAAATAATTGTCCACATCCGCAAATCGTTTATTACTCAATCAATTCTCTCTGGTTTAACATCTTTTAGTATGATTGAATGTTTTTTCAATTGTCATAAAGGCCAAATTTAAAACTCCATCCACTTCTGCTTAACACATGTCCCTTGAAATTCCGCCCTATTCAATTTTTGTTTCATCTATGAATGATAGCAGCATGTAGGTCCCTTGATCATTTACAGTATGGGCTGGTAAATCTTTGTCATACACCATCGAGAGAAGAAAAAAAAAGAAAGCTTAAATGTGAGGGTGGATTGGTAGTATTGTGTGAAATAATAGAGAACACATGTGGGTTTTCTTTATTAAAAGAATAGAAACGAATGATCGGATTCTCGTTATTAATCAAGAGGAGTCTGTTGATAATTGAAAATTTAAATTAAAAAAAAAAAATTAAATCGTCAATTAACTTTCTATAATATTATTTGTGTATGTTGAATATAAATATTCAAATTTCGTAACTAATGATTAGTTAACTGATTTGTTGATTACACATGTTAAATAAATTAGAAAATAAAAATAACTCAACCACCCAGCCAATCTCTAACTAATGGTCTAGAAGACCACTCGATAATATTTACCAATTGTAATTGTTGTAAAGTAATAGATGTAGAGATTTTGGGGATTAGAGACATTACCCACATCCCTAGTGGATACCGGGAGTCATTTATAATAGACATGATGCACTCTATTACTGAAAGAAAGATCACCGAAAAGGTCCCCATACCCAGATTAATCTGTGCTTCTCTCTATTAAAAGCCTCAATAGGCACATAGGCACCCTACTAAACACAGAGAATTAACTAAACCACTCCCCTCTCTCTATCTTTCAACATCAATATTCCCTTTTTCCGATAGGTTTTTATTATAGATTGAGTAAGTTATAAGGGCACCAATTTATGAAAATTGAAGATTCCAACAATGGATCATCCATCAATCAATATCCATTTAAATATAAAATGTTGCAAATTTTATGATGTTTGTATTCTTATCCAATACAACAAATCCATTTTGGATTGATAAAATAAGATCTCAATCAATTTTAAAATCAGCTTAAAACAAAAACGAAAAATAGTAGAATAATAGCAGAGAAATATAACAGCTCGAAAAATAAACACCAATGGTGATTATTTATGTGGACGTTTGTACAGGTGGCAGTGATCCCCTTTTATGTCCCTTCTGGTAGATGGATCAATTCGCGCAACTCTAGGGCGCTAATACCACAACCACCACCTTTATCATCACCACTACTATAACATTGTATACCGAAAATTTATTTGTCGCCCTTTTATCTTTTGCTAGATATTCCACAATCCTGGTGCGAAGTTGTAAATTCACATACGTATATAATAATGGGCTACATACATTTTTACTCTCGGCATATTAAGTCTGGATCATCGTGGATTCTGGGATAAACCCAACCACCATCATCGCTACCCCATTCCCAATGTTCTCCATCATAATAAAAAGCACTGAAGTATATTGTTGTATGTGTACGGGTGGAGGCATATATTTTTATTAATTTTTTGTTTCATTTTTAATGACAATGGTTGAAATAAATGACCGATGACAATAAATGGATATTATATAATATCCATTTACATAGCTGGCAATTAGAAAACCCTAATGCGATACGCCAAGACAAATCACAAATTCAATTCAAAATTAATCTGTGGAGTGGAGTACCTAATGGGAAAATAATAGGGCCGTATGAGCTACCACAAACATTAACGGGAGAACTATACCTAGAATTTCTACAACACCAACTGCCGACGCTTTTAGAAGATGTACCGCTTGCAACAAAGCAAAACATGTGGTTGCAAAACGATGGTTGTCCGGCACACTACGCCCGAGGGGTCCGAAACCATTTAAATGAAAAGTACCCGGGAAGATGGATCGGGCGCCAAGGTCCCATTCAATGGCCTCCAAGATCGCCAGATTTGAATCCATTGGACTTTTTTTATTGGGGCTGCCTAAAAGATCTAGTATACGCAACAGAAATAAGATCAGTTGAAGATCTCCGTGAGAAAATTCAGTCATCGACTGAACAAATTTCTCGAGAAGGATATGCCGGCAGAATACAACGCTCATGCATTAAAAGATTTAGGGCTTGCGTCAGAGCCAACGGAGGGCACTTCGAACATTTATTATAATTATTCAATAAAAAATCATTTCAAATTAAGTTTTGTTCTATTTGCAGCTATTTTTAGGACAATCTCGTGTCACGTATTATCCCTTGGTAGTAATTCATTGTAAGCTTGTTCCAAAAACAAGAAAAACGACGTACTTAGTAGATTAATTTTGTCATTACTTTATTTTAACTAAATCTGAATTATCGACACTTCTGATTTAACTTAAAAATAAAAAATAATTTTGAAAAATAAAGTTAAGCAATTGTACCATTATTGAAACGGCAATAACTCAGCAATTTTTTCAAGTGATTGGCACGTTTCACTCAATACATTTTTTTGTACTGTGGGCTGTTAAAGTTAGCCATATCAATAATTTTTTGTAAAACATTTTACTTTAATAATTTTTAATAATTTATTTTTAATTTTAGGACAAAAATTAAGCTTTGATTTAGATTACACAAACGTTCCTGATTATTAAAAAAAAATACGGTCTGCAAAAGTCATCATTTGTAGAAACGGCATGATTTTATTCTAAATAAGGTCAATGATTTTTCAAAAAACCTAAAAGTGACGATATCTCAAAATTGGTGAAACTTTTACTGAAAAGAAATTTTGGTATGTAGTAGGACTTGACATGACCTATCCGCAGCTCAAGGATTATCCTTGACTTCTTGGACACCCTGTATAATATTTAAGAGGGATTCAGTGGGAGCTGTAAGCGTTATTAAATCGCAATCCATTTTAATCTTGAAAGCGCAAATTGTCTACATTCAATTTGGCAAAAAATTGTGCAGTTCTAATTTCACTTCATCATTTTCAAAAACAGCAATTCACTGAAAAAAATGTGCCTTCTTTGTTCTATTTCTCCTATTATATCCAACAACCAACTCCCCGATGGTATACTATTTATATTTATAGACATGTATATGACAGTGAACAGTTTACCAGGAGCTTTGTAAACGAAAATGGTAGGCCTTCTGATACAGTTTCCACTCAACAATATCGAAAATTGTCGCCATTTTCTCGTCATTTTCAACTTTCTTGTCGTTGTTGTTGTCGTTGTGAAACGATAGACATAATAAAAAATGCTATATAAGGAAAATGCATTACGATTTCGCGTCCGGAATGGTCCCCATGAGAATCAGAATAAACTTCCCAAGCCATATTATTTCGCGGTTCAGTTTGCACCGACGTTTTAACGTTAATAACTTTCTCCTAAGATGAATACTTTGACTCTACTGTCGTTTAGTAAATACTCTGAAATTATCTTTTCAGTTCTCACTATCTATTGAAATAAATGATGAAGCTATTAGATAACGTACGCACAGAGACTATAAAATAAACTTACGACTCTACGATTTGGTAATAGCCTTTCCTCTCATTGTCATCAACTTAGAGAGAACATTAATTAACATACATGATAAAGTATTTGTTATTTATCTATAGATATTTCTTCCCTATTTGTTCACTTCTAATATTCTTGTTGATGTAAATCGTGCTCTTTTTGCCTGTAATGTAAGCCAATATTGTATAGGAGTCTAGTGTTATTGTATCGATTTTCTATCTGACGGCACGATAATATAACTGGCTTGTTAGATGTAGTAAAGGGCATCTGGTTTAGTGGTCTTGTCAATGTTTTAGAGAGCTGTAGTCGTGTGGCTGACAACCAGGATAATCCATCACGATTTACGGCACATAGCTGTACGATTTACAGCTCACTATCGACATATAGACCATGTTCAAAATCATAAACTACATTTTATTATCACTAAAATAATCGAGGAAATAGTTTCTCCATTTATAAAATTACCGAAAACTGTAATTAGGTATATGATTCGAAATTAACGTGTTGTAAAAATGGTGGATGCGCCAGGCAAATAAGTGCAAAATATTTACGTTAAATTTATTTCAAAAAAAAAGTTTATATATTTTTCTTTATATATGCAGAAGAATATCTGTGTTGTTGTTTCTAGTATCCTGTGGGGTATTTCTGTAAAATATCGAGGGTAGTTTAGCACACAGTCGTCGATTCGTTGAAAGTACGTACATAACGGACGCTCCAGTAACATCCCTGGCAGACTTGATTAATTTATTGGGCACAGGGGACGAAGTTGCCGCCGCCGCCAGCACCACCACCACCACTACCACCACCGCCTCTACCACCACCACTTTGTTCTATAATGGTGGGGCTGTCGCGGTGCCAACTACCCCCACTATTCAACAGCCACCTTCACCACCTGATCAAATCGCCAATCCTCATCAACTTGCCAATAGTAGAATCGTGTTACATAAAACAACAATTATCAAGTCCCTAAAGATCTAGTATGGGGTAGAAAAAATTATTATAGAAAAATATAAAAAAAAGATATTATATGGAAGATGCCTTTGACGAAAGAATTACTCAACGAGTTGTGGGTGTTAGTTGGAATCATTGCCTATTTGAAATAAAGCTATTCGAATTTACAATTCCATTTTAAAAGCAAGTTTCAAGTAAGAAAAGTAGAAACCATCTCCATTCATTCACGTTTCTATTACCGATACATTGAACTGTGTATCCATGTGTGAATATCTATGTATGTATGTGTACGGTTTGCTGTTGTAAAGAGCTTCAGTAGTCTTTTATTTGACATTTAGAGGCACTTTGCTGCACCAGGTTCCATTGCGGCCACTGACACAACGAATGGTATCGTTTCTGAGACATTTTCTTGTCTCTTTTTGATCACATTAATATTGTTTTTATGATATTCTCCTAACAAAAATAAATAAATAAACAAATTTAAACACACCGAACAAAAAGTTGTAAAAAATATTGTGTAAAATCGTTAATCCCTCCAATTTAATATCCAACATTCCCATTTAAAATATCCACCAAATAACTTTCGCATATACTCATTTAATTTAAATATTATTCCATTTGCCAATAAAATTTATTCAACCAACAACGTTGAATTTTTTTTATAAAATACTATCTCAGTAGGATTTTTTTTTCAAATTTCCATGATAATTTAATTAAAAGCCCAAAGCTATTCATTGTCAGCAACAATAATTGAGTGGAGCTTTTATATTAAAAGTATGAATTATTATTGAATTTCCATATCAAATAGCAATTTTGAAAAGTTTGATTTTGATCATCTGCCGTTATCGTTCTGGGCTAATTTGTGATGATTCTATTTATTGTTTAATTAGGTGTTTCGTGTTAGAAATTGAACATTTCAAGAAAATCAATTAACTCGATCTATCAGCTGGCTGTTTTGGATCTTTTTTTGGGGTGATGGTGGGGACGTTTTATTTTTTGAGCCTATGCTAGCTCCTATAATAAAATGTTGCCTTGTAGATGGTCCTGATAATACTGACGGGATCAGATAATTATAAATGAGTGTTAAATGTGGCCACGTGCTTACATTTGTTTGGTCGGAAGTGGAAGTGGTTAAACTACGAAAGGGCATTAGTCATTTAACTATCCTATTCTAGCTCATTATTTTATTTATATTAGACTATCTTTTTTCGATATATCAAACAGCATATGCTGTTGAAATTAGTTGTCTCTCATTTTGTTCCGATCAACCGTCGTTTATTTTTACAATTATTATTTTTTATCTTTTTTTTGGTGTTTTTATTATTATGGTCCTCATCAATCTTAACAAGTTTTTGAATAACCTTATTAAAAAAAAAAGATGAAATGTCTTAGAAAAGGTTTTCAAGCACCTGCAGTTAAGTTGGATTAAAAAAGTGAAATTTTCTTAATTTTCCACTTTTCCTTTTTTTACTCATCCCGTATCTCGTTTTTACTTTAAAAGAAGTATTTCGCTTTTCAAATAAATACGACAAGATCAAACATACTTGATGGAAATACCCTACCCTCTATCTACGACGAATCAGTCGTCTTTCATCGTTTCCAATTCACTTCCTTTTTAATCGAATATTCGTCACTACTTCGTCACATTTTTCCAATCAAAAATGTGTTCGATCTATTGTGCTATTGTTGATGATCCATTTTCAAAATGGCGCACCAATTGGTGGCACCGCCGCCGCCAACGCCACTACTACCATCGAATTACCAGGAATCAATTTGTCACCTTTTTTGCTGAAATTTGTGTAACACATTGTCAGAAGGAAGGTTGGAATGAAAGGAGAAAAAAAAGATTACGACGACGAGGAATTTCGTATTAAATCTTTTCTTATTATTACAATGATCTAAGGACGCGGTGTACTGATAGAATCTGAAATAACGGGATCGAATGTAAAATTGAACAGCTCTCAAATATGCTGAGCAATTTAAAATAATCTACACATCATTTTTTTGAACGTTAAAACATCATAAAACATTATTAATTTTTTGCTTTGCGAATTGAATTCTCAGACAATAGAATCATTGATTTGAACCATTGGATTTGTGGCTTTTATTTATGATTCGCGAGCTGTCCTTTGATTTTCAGTAGACTTGCTCATTATCTAAATTAACCACCAAAATCACCTGAATGGGTGTTAATTTTTTTTCAATTTTGCTCCACTTTTTTCGCACAATTTTTCAATATTAACTGTGACATCTCCCCATTGGCATACCTTTAATTAAGCATCCCTTAATTATATTGACATGACCGACATTGCCCGTTGGCAGATTTTTCACTTATTATTAATATATGAAATATGAGGTCGTCTAATTATGCAAAACATTGTTCACCTGTATGGACAGAAACATCAATGACGATATGGTATTAACGATAGTGGCGGCAATGGCGATATAGCGGTTCTCTGGATACACCCGAACTAATGAGTGTGTTAAAATCACATCAATCAATGGTCACATAGCAACCGAGTACTTTGATCCTCAACAATCCCCCACATACCCTCTATTTCAACGAACAAAAACCTCTCAGCTTATTCGTTTCTCTTCACTAACTGTATATACAGCCAATTAATCTAGAACATACGTATTGAGTAATAGAACGTTTCAACAATTTAATAGACAAAGAAAGAGTTATTCATTAGAATAAAAATTTATTTTATTTTTTTTTTTAATTTTTCGGTTAGTTTGTAGGTACGTAAATTAACCGTTATCAGGATCAATTAATTATGGAAACAGACCTTGAATTGGCGTTGGTATTATACCGTATCGTTTGAGTATTAATTATATTCCACCTAAAATTTTAGACCCTTTCCTACTCTAATTTATAACAGTCGTAAAATTCTTTCAAATTATCTCTATGAAAAAAAAACAGGGATTCCTGCGGTGATGACCAACTACCGTGGTCGGAGACACAGGAAGTAAATCATCTCGACATTTGCGTACATATTCGTTAATTAATCCACCATTTATTCAGTTAAATGAGCACAAATAGGAGTAAAGGGAAAATGTAACAAAAAAAAAAATAGGTCCACATTTTTCCAATAAAAATTCTGAGACATCAGTGAACTTTATCATTTACAAACGTTGATAATGATACAATACCGTTTCAAATAAATAATGAACTTTGACTAATTGTAAGTAATGTATAATCATTAGATAGGATACACGCCGGCAGGAATTACACAAATTACTTTACAAACGAGGGAATACAGTTTTATGGCCGGCACTTCCAGCTTCCTATATACACAATAATTGCTGGTGCTCTTTGAAATAAAATAAATCCTAGTTGAGTCTTTAGAGACAAACAAATTGGTAGAATAGAGTGGAATTTCAAATGTTGAATTGTAAACTATTCAGTGTAAACTACTTTGTTTCAAATAGTAATTTGTGGTTGTTTATAGTAAGTGTGTATGTGTGTATATTTACACATATGTAAAGTTGTCTAAATTGAAAATTGAAATTTAATGAGAATTCTTCGAAAAATTGTCGATAATTTAAAATTAACAGACCGTAAATAAAAGTAATCAATCAAAGATTCGGCTAAATTGTGTCAGTAATTGAATACTATGATCGTATCGTAGTTGTACATAAATTATGGAAAACAGACCACACAAAAGGGCGGTTGGTGTTAATCAGTAAGCCGTCAAATTTTCTAATACACATTTAAACAAATCATTTATTGTATATTTCACTCATCCAGCCCATAGAGATTATTAAAAATACCATCAAGTAATCACTTATATGACCGTTGTCATTATCACTACATCTGTAGCAATAGTAAAAGCTTTTATAATATAGAAGAAAAAAAAGCAATCATTTATGACCTGTATCTCAAAATCCTCTGTATACTTTAGGGCTATAATAGCTGGATGGTATAGCTCAGATTAAATGTGTCAAAGAAAGTTTAATTTTCAGCAAAATTTTAGCGGATTTTTTTATTATAGTAGGGTTTCATCTCTATACTTTGTATGTTATACTATTCTGTTCACTGTACATTCACAACACAGATTAGTGATTATATGGAGATAAGAGGTAGAGACAAGGATAGATAGTGGGAGAAATATATAACAGAATAGACTGGCAGATAGTGTAGTGAAATGGGTTTTGTTAAGGATATCTGTGTGATGTCGTCTTTTCATGATTTTGTTTTGCTACTGTTCTCGCCTAAATGACTGTAAGCTCTCTAGAATTATGATTAAAATTGTAATACAACGTGTATATGTTAGTTTTACAGCCTTTTGAAATCGGTAAGTTTAATTAGAAATGTTAGTTTACAATTTTTCTATTTGATTCTTGTTATAGAAGACCAAATACTCTTAAATATTATTATTAATCCAAAGACGCTTATATGATGGATATAATTTAATTAAAATTCTCTCATATAAATAGGATAATAATAATAATTTAATCGCATTTATAGTGGCTATAAATGTTGCACCTCTAAAGTAATAAAATGCTTAAAAAGTCGCCAGGTGAACATATGGTCTCTAATAGATTAAATATATATATAGGTATATATTTTTTTTTACAGAACATTTGGTGCTATCTGATACAGATAATTGGGGACTTGGACTTAACATTAATTACCACACCCTGTTCTAGGACATTCTATATTGTATTTTTTCACCTAAAATGATACGAATTACATAAATTAATAAGACTGATCAGCCTGTCACGGAATTTTAATGATTCTAAATTAATTGATTATAATTTTAAACATGATAGCATCTAGATGAAAACAGTTCAGCCATTTCTATCCTTCGATAATTTTCGATAGTTGTAGATATCTATTGGCTGTCCACAGGGCTGGCCCTAGCGAGTCTAGCACCTTGGGCGAAAGCTTTTCGGGGCACCTCCAGGAAGAAAACGACGTCAGATTAATTGTTAAAAATAAATTCACATAGTTCTTACGGCCTGGGCGGTCGCCCAAGCATACCCCCTAAAGCCGCCACTGGCTATCCATTTTACCATACACTTGTAATAGACTGAAGATTATTTATCTAAAATTTTATTTTAAAACACAGTACAACGAGGAATAAGGAGATCCAATCAGTCCCAATACAAATTAAACATATATTCGTAACAAAATTGATTTAATTATTATCGAGTGGATCACTCGTTGGTTTTATAGCTTTTCAATTTTGAAACCTGCAAGTGTTGAAGCCCAATCTAATTACGGTGGTTTAGTGAAAAATTATCGGTATTCATAAAAAAATTAGCCCTTTATTACCTTATAACAAAAGACAGCTGCCAGTTTAAAAAACCACATACATTCCATAGAAATAAATCATAGAAGAAGCTGTCTAGAAATAATTTATGTACACCCTCCAGGTCTATTTAAATATACGGTTACGTTTCATTCTTTACTTTAGTAAACTCTTTTATTAGGTTGTTTAATATTTGAGTGGTAGTCGAAGTGTATTTATAATAAAATCCACCTAATAATTATTCACAGTATTAAATAAATTGTTATGGTAGAATTTATCGATAGAACTTCTGTTTGTTGTTAAAATCTATTGATTGATTCAGATTTGTCATTTAATGCTCTAAATTTGTTTTTTATTGGACAGACTTAAATACTAAAAAAAAAACAACAACTGAAATTCGAGTAGTTTTTAGGGTGGCAGGACTCCAATAACATTACAAAAGAGGGCTCGTTTTAAGGGCTGCTCTCTACTGTGTATAAGTGTAATATTACGACAAGGTACAGCAATAACGTTGAGGTCTTTTATTATTAAATTACATGTAGTCTTGGAGAAATGTTAAAGGACACAAGCAACAAAAAAAAAAACACGAATCTAATAGGGAGATAGAAAGAGAAATTATGGACGACTTTCAATCGTAAAAGAATTTGTTTTTATATAATCTTGTCATCGATTGTGTTATTAATAGAAAAATCGTTTTATATTCTTTAGTATGTTGGTTTCAAATTCTATTGTAATATGTGTTTGATGACGATGATGATGGGTTGGTGACATTTGAGGGTGGTTGGGGGTATAGAAAAACCGGTAACAACAAATAGATATTGTGTAAAGGTTTTTTTTCGATTGAATTCGATCCTCATCCGTTTATTTCTATGTTTTTTTCCAAACAAGGGTGTCAAATTTTATACTCACAGTAGTCATACTTTCAGTAGATATACCTGGGTGTAAAATGATTTCTTTCGGTTATAATTCTAAAATTTCCTAATGATTATTTCATTAATTAAATAAATTTTTCACATTGGTCAATTGGTTTGTGAATTGCCAGCAATATTCGTGACAATTGTTGTTCATTTAGCTTTGTTTCCAACTGAACAATGCAGAGTTAGAAGTACTGTTTGTTATATATATTTATGTGTTTTATATATTACCTCTTTTGTCTTTAGTAAAAAATTTTAATTGCTCTTTTTCTTCTCCCCATTGTATTTTTAACTATACTACTCTTAATGGTCGTTACGTTTTAATTTCAACCGTTGATTATCATTACTGACTATCAAATTTTGTCGATATTAAAAACATATTCAACTAGTCTTTCTCTACAATTATTTAAAATAACTATAACATAAATAAAACAGTAAAATAACAGTTATTATTATTGAATTGTGTAGGTATTTATTTGTGCAACTTGCAATATCATAAACCCTATAATTCGACAAGGGTTGATAATATCCATTTCCAATGAAAGAATAACTATGGGCATTATAGTTTCAAAAAATTTTGGCCACACGCGACACCCTACCAATTTGAAAAATAAACTATCAAGCTTCCGGTACGTCTAGCGTATTTTCTAATTAAATAGATGATTTTTGTTTGCTTAGATAATCATTTAATAGACCCTCCATATTAGCTAACATGGTTAGTTGCCCTCCCTGTTTTTCAAATGATAACATCTAGATTGTATCGGGACATTGCACGCGCCAACAAACCTCCTCTATACATGTATGTATATATGCCCTATGTTCTTCACCAAACGCATTCTATCACTATTGTTCAATTACATATCAATTCGACTTTCACCCCCACAATTAACAAATCTTCAACAATAATAATTAGTAGAAGAAATTAATTGAAAATTTACAGCAGCAAAAAACTGATCGGATTAAATAGCAATAAATTTAAACAAATTAGTTAAATCGGCATAAATATGCAAATTAGATAAAAAGTAACGTGAAGAAGAAAGGTGAAAATTAACTCCAATAAAAAATGATTAGGACTAATTAAACTAAATACTTTTACATCTACAGCTGTCTAGATTGAACATAAATCAAGTTGAACTAGTATAAAAAATTGGAATGTTGACAAACTTCTTTCAAAAATTAGCTAATTTCCATAATATAATAATTTACAGTTTTTTTAGTTTGATGTAGGGCTTATGTTCAAATTTGTTAAGTTGGTAAACTATTTGTTCAATTTTTGGTTTAAAATATGTAGAAAATTGTGTCAAATATTTTGTATTTGTATTTTTACTTGTTTCTCGAAATTTATTATTAGATTTATCATTAATTCATTAGTTGCCATTTATAATGGTCGATATACATTTGATTAAGTAGATTATTCAGCCTTCATTACGGCCAAAAAACAATGTTGTAGTAGTAACAGTATAAACAATGTTGTTAATAATTAATGAAATAGTTAAAGTAAAAAATTGATCAACGTAGTTTTACCTGTAGGATGTACACTCACGAGCACATAAAAGAGACCACTTAGTAAATTATAGCTTTCTCTAATGAGGGTGCTTCTACAAATTTGCTATGGCGGAAACTGGCTACAACACTCCCGACCTCTTCACCTTCTTCCGCTGACGAGAGAAAGAGCCTAACTTACACGAACCGAAAAATATGATATTCCTCGCTCAAGAGTCTGGTCTCTTTTATGTGCTCGTGAGTGTATAGTGACGAGCATATAAAGGAGATTACCTTTTGTGGCGCTGTACAGTGTCGGACTGGGCCGGCGGGCAACCGAGCAAATGCCCGGTGGGCCAACAGATTCGTCTGTTAAAGGCCAACAGACAATAAGTTGAGTAAGCGGGCGTTTAGGGCCCATCAACTTTCAAATGAAATATCTTTTTCCAAAATTTAGTTTAAGATTTGAACTATTTTCTTCTTTTTTTGATTGGGTGTCTGAAAAATTACAATCTTTAATCATTGATATTCTGAGTCATTTTCCGTTTAGGAAAATTTTGGCGAAATTTTGAAATGCAGAGGAAAATCTTAGAACATGTTTTTTATTTATCTTTTCCTACAACTGGCCACAACTTGACCAATATTGAAATTTTCCGATACGGTTGTTGAAAACGTCAAAAACTTCATTTCAAGATTTTTTTTGTACATCAATGTGCATGGAAAAAGTAACGATTCTTGAGCGAGAAAAAGCCGTTCTTTTAGTTAAAGGAAAGAGAGTGGGCCCCTTTAAGACTCTATAAATAAACAACATAACACCCTTATTCTCGCCTACTATTTTTGGTTGAATATCTTTCTTTTACAATTCTGACCTGATAGATCTTGTGAGGACCTCTCCTTCATTAGCCTGATTTACACAGCTTCACAAAAATCGTCACCTTTTTTATGCATCTAGTTGTACAATTTTAAAGATGGAGAATTGTGGGTACCTTGTTTATTTTCACTTATTAAATGTAATTATCATCAGAAGAGACGTAAATCATGAATAATAAAAAAAATTTAAACAAAACGTATAGGCTGAAACTTGAAACTCTTCAATGTGTACCTTACCTACTTCTGTTAGAGATGGGGCCAAAATATATGTTGCCCGGTGGGCCAAATGGATGC
Source organism: Mylabris sibirica (assembly GCA_039776855.1). NCBI lineage: Eukaryota > Metazoa > Arthropoda > Insecta > Coleoptera > Meloidae > Mylabris > Mylabris sibirica. Next base: position 4,480,408 of record CM077843.1, read on the forward strand.
CAGTCTGACACTGGCGCTGTGTAAAACAGGCTTTTGAGGGTGGTTGGACAATGTAACAGAATTTTCACAGATCAAACTTTGGGAAAAGGCTATTCAATCAGAAAAAACACCACCCCCACTGGTGCCATTTTGGGTAATTATCTAAGAAAGATATTCAATCAGAAGTTGGGGGTGGTGTTACTAGTGCCATTTTGGATATATGTATTTGAACAGGATATATATGTCTACACATTTAGTATACTAACAGTTCGTGCCAACACTTACTACCTACCCACTTTCTTACTTTAGATAAGACAAACAGTCTGACTCACACGAACCGAAAAACAGTCAGTTTTTTAGGCTCGTTACTATACAATCAACGCCAAAACTAAGTGACCGAGTCTTGAACGAGAATATCACGTTTTTTCGTTCGTGTGAGTCAGGCTATTTCTTTCTTCAGGGTAAGAACGTGATGTGGTAGGGAGTGTTGAAGCCAGTTTCAGCCAAAGCAAATTTGTGTAAAGCATCTTTCTTATTCAGGTAAATACCCAAAATGGCATCAGTAACCCCACCACCATCTTCTGATTGAATATCTTTCTCCTCAAATTCTTACTTGTTAAGATTCTGTAACTTTGTTACACAAAAGTGGTCCTTTTTTATGGTCGTTACTGTACATACATGAGCTTAAAGCTACTTTTTTTTTGTAAAAAGATCGAACGACAAAGAGTTTCCCTATAGACTCTCGTAAAACCATTAACAAATTTTCATTAAAAAAAATACTTTTAAACAGGTCGATTTGTTCAATTAATGAGATTAATCTTGCTACTTTCCATGAATGATTAGAATCTCTTTGGTAACAAAAAAGAACAGGGCCCCATTTAATTCCAACCGCTAGTTTTTCTACATCCCTAGTTTCTCTACTGACTCGAATTAACTTCTATTAGGTACTATTTACAGTACATTTGATTCGTATTTGTGTGTACGTGTGTGTGTGTGTGTGTGTTAGAGAAAGTAGCTAGTTTTCTTGATCTGAAAGAAATCCTGATCGACAACGAAAAGATCCAATTGAATTAGTTTCAACGCGCCATTGTTAAACTTTGATGAGTTTTTTTTTTCTTCTTTTCGTTCGCACAAACTCTATCGAAACTCACACACATAACACACGACATGTAGTCCTTTTACCGGTAATTGCATTGTGTGTTCTATTATTTGATGGCGTGAAAACCATTTCTCCGCCCTCCTTTCCTAAATAGGAAACAAAACTATAAAACTATATAATAATTGTCGATTTGTCCAACTGTTTTTCTTGTATAATATTATTCTAACTATAGAAAGCCCCCTACAATTTTCAACAAAATACAGACTTACAATTAACACACATTGAACTATCGCAAATTATTGTCCCCATAGCAATTGTCAACATTATTCTGGAATAGGTGGTGTTATTGGGGGTTGTTTTTCTGTTATTTAGAGGCGGAACATACGTTCAATATTATAACAAACCGACTATTGTGAGTGAATAATATTTAAATCCTGTAAGTACCACCTTCTTGTCCCTTTCACATTGATTCATATCATTATCATCATTTTTTTTTTATTGTTATAACTCTTTTATAAGTAAAGAAACGAAACAAAATTTAATAGTTGTCATAATTTAAAACAATTAATTGTTTCAACTAGTTACTATTTTAGCCAATTAATTTCATTTCCATTAAAGAGGTGTGTTCTTTTCTGTACTACATCAAGGTAATTTGCGTCAGTTTGAAGAATATCTAATAATACGATCTTTATGTTGGTGTTTTTGATAACATCATGCGTTATTGCGATTTTAATATGCGTAAAGCTGTTGGCTAAAATGTTCCCGAAAAGAATGTTAATTACTATTTTGAACAGGGACCAACTGCTTAATATTAGAAATCTAACTACTCTATATAGGCACATCGTTCTCTCTTTTACATTTTTTTAATTATCCAAACCATTTAATTAAACGAGTTATCAAAGGTATTATCCAAATAGAATGGAATTCATGACGTGACTGTTGAAAAAAAAATTCGACTATGTTAATTTAGATTGTGGACTAGATAATCATTTTGAATAAGTAATTTTTGCTTAATGTGAAAAAAAAAAAACTGAAAAATTATTCTCCATTAGCCGTATCTTTGACGATCCCACATTGAAATTTTTTTAAAGTTACAATTAAAATTTGACAAAATCAATTTTTACAAGGGTTGAAATATCGTTGATTGGACTTATCTGTCACTATCAAATCTTTTAAGAGATTAACATTTTGCTTTTTAATTCACGTTTAACTTTAATCATGTTGTATGTGAAACATCTGGTCGTCTCTATACTCCATCACCATCAATATCGTCATCGTCATGATTATATAGAGACACACACACAATACAATGATAGGATGATGATGGTCGTTTTGAATTCAGTTCAGATTTTAATAGGGATAGAATTTGACTCAGATTACATATACATGTACATATAGAAAGAGGCATATTAGTCGATCCCTTTTCCATTCAGATTAATCACAAGTGGAGCTTGTATATTTTTGTACGTTCTCTATTTACATATTTTTATTGTGCGAGTTGAATTTTTATCCAATTCGATTCCAATTTGATTTAGTTGTTGCCAATAAAGAAAATTACATGTAAATAATATCGATGTTTGTAAAAGGAAAACTCAAATTTCAAGTTTTTATTCCATTTATTGACTGTAACAACAATTCTCTCTTTCTCATATTTTTTTTTGTTTGTTTTGTTTAATTTTTACTACACAATTATACACGGGAATATCAACTATTCTTTGTTGTATTTGGCATATAGGTAACTGTGGTAGCTTTTGTTTTATAAAGTCGAGTATGTACATTAAGCTACATAATTTAAATAAATAAGTATGATATAAATACAGTCATATATTTACAGAAAAGCTTCCCTACACTTAGACTATTTTGCACTGGATTTAATGGCGGAAAATTCCCATCCATTGTAGTTTTAGTTAGCTCTGTTCTCTTACAAAACAACACATAAGGAGCGCGACTAGATTTCCCCCCAATAAAAGATCGATATAATACTGATACTTCATTCATATTCTATAAAATTCACACTAATCCGGACATTGGTGGTCGATTAACCGGACTTGATGGTAAATTATGTACAGCCGCCGCCACAGCAGCTTGATGATGATAATATAACGATGTTGGATAGGCTGTTGGTGATGTAACAACCGTAGTACTTCCTGTCGTCGTACTACCATCCCTGCTAACTTCCAATGGATGATGTAAACTTAAACTATGATTCTGTTCGAATGGATGTCGAATAGTTGAATTGGCCGATTCATGATACAGTATCGGTACACGTACAAGTCTCTGTGCAGCATGGGCCATATTAGCTGCTTCTAATTCAGCTGCCAATTGTCGTTTCCATTTATTACGTCGATTTTGAAACCAGATTTTCACTTGTGTTTCAGTTAAATGTAAACTAGCAGCTAAACCGGCACGTTCTGATGAACTCAAATATCGTTTCATATCAAATGTTGATTCTAATTGAAAAACTTGCGAACGTGAGAATACTGTTCGTGTTTTCTTTTTACGTTTATTCGACAATGAATTACCAGGACTCATATTTGAATTTTGTATTTTCTTATCTTTATCATTATCATAATCGCTTTCATCTTCATCGACTTCTTCATCAATCACCATATTATCGTTTTCGCGATAAGGACTTTTCGATCGTGCATTTATATAGTTTTGATCTAAAAATGCCGGATGTGATGATGTGATAATGTTTGGATGTGGACTAGCTGTGGGTGAATGTTGATGGTCTGACGGTGATGAAGGCCGAGATGAATGGATCGTTTCTGTATTATTATTTGTGGTCGGTGGTTGATGGTCACGCGGTGAAATTGGTGGTGATGTATCATCATTCGTTGAACCGCCTGGAAAAATTGAAAATTTCGTCATCATAAGTTGACAATTGATCCGACACTGTCATCATATTATTATCACCCGAAATTCCTTTATAACCGAATAAACAATATGTATACAAAACTTGGGAATAGCTTTATATTAAACACAGCACGGAAATGGTTTCGGAAACCTTACGCTAAGTTTGAGTCTAATCGACGGTAAGCCATACAAATGCGGATTGAACAACGTTGACAGCTACAAGGAACAAAATCACCCTCGAACAATAAAAATGTTCTAGTCTTAATCCCAGCTTTGCTTAGATTTAACTTCATTACGCAATTTCTTTTTAAAAGCTTCCAACTTTGAAACCTTAAATAGACAACGACGACCAAGTCGATTTGCAGCAGTTATCGGAACCATCATCGATCGGTTTCTGTTATTATTCTTTATTTTTTTTATTTCCAATATTAATACATTGAAGGCCACACGTTCTACGAGCTACACGTTGGACGTTTCAAATTCAATTAGACAAGTGTTCTTCGAATATAAGACAGGTGCTTATAGGTATTTTTAAATTTGATGAGATTTATTGCAAGCTCTATATTAGACTTATCAGCTTCAAGGATCATTGTGTAAATATACACGTGGATAGAGTAGAAAACACCTGCTGTATAATATTAAATGGAATTTGGCACGAAACATGATTTGCTTCCCATTCTTGATACGAACAAATTTAGCAATCTAGATTGTATCATGTGAATAAAAAAAAAACACGTACTATCTAAATTACCTGTTAAATTTTGGATTTTAAAATGAAAATTTACGCAAGTTCATATTTATGATTACAATTTAATTGGATGTGCTCTTCAACACTACCAATCTACAATCAACAATTCTTTACATAAAAACTTGTTGCTTTTTTAATACGATTCCAATAAAACTATATACGATAATGTGTTGAAAAAATTAGCCGCTTTAAAGAGGCACTACATAATACGTCTTGTCCAAGGCTGGAATATTTTAAAATTGAATTAATGAAAAACCGTTATAAGGCTTCCTCACACCTAGCCTAGACAAGCTTAGAATGGAATGTCTTATAATTTTTTAATCCATTTTTAATAGATTCACCTATATTTTTAAATCTTTACCTATTAGTTTGGGCAACAAATCAAATTTGGTCAATAACATAAAGATGTTTTAAGGCAGGAGCCAACTGGGCCAGGACCCAGGGCGTGTATTTTCTACAAGATCATAAAAATGAGGGCTTAAAATGTCCCTGAGAAATAATCAATTGAACACTCCATAATGTCACTTTCTTTTTAAATTCCACAGTTTCCTTATAAAAATTGATATTGTTGGTATATTTAGCGAAAATTTCCACCCCCACCCCGTTATAGTTTCTATGTTTTATAAGCCTTACCGTTGGGGCTGGATTTCTCTTGAGGCAGTTGTGCTGGTATCCTCCCCCAGTACCAGGGTAACGTCCGGGGATCGGTGGGTGCTCCACATAAAGCAGCATATCTACTGCTGGCTGCTGCTAGTGCACCAAAATGCGACATAAGTCCCAACCTATAAAATAAAATTTCCACCATAATTCTCCATTTTGTTAACAATTTCTATTGTTAAAATTTCTGTATCTATAAACTGTTATAAGTTATAATATAACATTATGTTAAAGCTATAAGTATTTGCAATAAATAAAAAAAGCTTCTTGTTGTTGCTGTTGTGTGTGAATCGATATTTTCATCAGATCCCTTGTGGCAATCTGTAAACTAAGTCTATATCTGCCATTAAATTTGCATCAAGTTAAGTGTTTCTTCTACAAAGGCGAAGTAGTCGGTGAGCGGAAGAAGACTTCCTCAGAATTCCCTAAGAAGCTTACTGTCAGTTTAAGTGGTCCGATATTGCGACACGATCGATAAACAAGGTCTACATGTTAGGTAAACGGAGCTCTTTCATACTATAGCAAATAAAGTGTGATGGTGTTTCTTTTAAAAATACTAAATTCTCTAAATATTTCCATTGATATAATAAAAGAATTTGTCAAATATTGATCGTTGCCAAATAAATTGCTTATAAATAATTACAAATTATATCTAAATTAATATTAGTGTGTTAGTTTTAACATTAATGATAACTGATTTATTTACAACTGGCTAGTTTTAGTATTGAAATTAATCGTTGATTCAACGTCATTAATTAATTAAAACTTTACTGAATTTATGTAGTATCCCATTATAAATATTTATGATATTGTGTTTTTGTTGGTCGAATATTCACCAAGCATTGATTTCATTAATTAAAATTCAAACATTTATTTGTTTGTATTTCGAATAAATTTATAAACAAAATTTTAAAATCATTGTGCTTAACACGATTGTTTCATCATGATTTGTTGTCGGAACAAAAATTGTTGTAGGTATCGAATTTGATGGAAATCAAAATTTTTAAAAGAAATTATTCTTGATTGACAATACCTCGACAACATTGTACTGTCTGAACCGTTGGCGGTAATCGCGGCCGTCGTTTCTAAAAGATTTTGTCCACTTGGTGTTGTTGTTATTGCTGCTGTAGATGTTGTAACTGTATTTAAAAAATTGTTTTTCTTTGCCGTCGGTTCGGTACGCGATAAAATACTAGAAATTGAGAAATTTGTCGAACCACCGGAACTTTTCTGTGTATTAATAACTTTATCTTTATTATTATGATGATCAGATTTATCATCATCACTATTCGTTTTAATTACAGGAAAACACGTAATATTTGATGTGGCAATATGATGGTTCATTAAACGAAAATTATCAGGTTCTGGTGTCGGATTCCTACTGGATGATTCCGGACTTGAAACAACATTAACTTCAACATCTCGCACTGGAGAACTCATCGTTTAAAATCACAATAAACACCCCTATTATAGTCACAAGTTTATACTGAATGTTCGGACAATATTTGTTTAAAGTGAGGCTTATCTAATTTTTTTTTGTTTGGTGATTAAATTTGCAACAAATTGGCGCACTTTCTGTAAATATCAGCAAACAACGAGATTGTCTATGACCAAATACTGATTGTAAGTGTTTTGAGTATGGGTTTGTGTATATGAACAAGAGGGCGGTGAATTTCAGGACACTCCCTCTTTCGACAGAAACACCCCTAATATTACCTGTTATCGTTTCTTTCACTTCAACTTTCAATTCGTTTATATTGCCATTTCTGTTCGACCCTTAAACCGTTATAACTTTAAAGAGCACCCTTAACACACTATACTTTACACACAATTTTGTGTTACTCTCTATCTTATTGTGTGCTTAATTCTTACATCTTTATCTATATGTGTGTATGTTATGATGATGAGACACAAAAGGGGGATGAAAAGAGGAAAGGTAAAATTGTTGGCAACCCCTTTTCATCTTTAACTGTATTCGTTCAACATACACATATACAGGAGAGATCCTCATTCCTTAGTATCTGTTTCGTTTACCGGAGGGTAGCGGAAGCAACTTTCAAGTCAATGATGAATAATCTTATATGTTTACAAATAACTCTCTTAAGCTTATCATGTTAAAAGGGTTAAATCATCCTGTTTTACGCCAAATCGGCGCGTTTATTAGATAACGTGCTATTTTTATCAAATGAATCACATTTAAGTAATTTGCACAGAATAAGGGTGTAATTTTGTTATTGCTCACTTTAGACCTTTAAAATTTTTATTTATTAGCTGCTTGAAGTTGAGCTTTTCTTGTATTATTTTGCTCATATTATTTTTTCAAATTCAATAATTTGAGACATGAAAACATCTGGATAGACACTTTTCCCCCTTGTTTGATTTTCCTATTCATGTGTGTGTGTATGTGTTAGTACGTTCTCTCCCACTTTCGTTTCGGTGCTGTGCGCATCGACCAATTGGAATGGTTCGTAAACTACCCCGTCGCGGTCTTCCAATCACATCTGAGGTTTTCCAGTCAATATTTGTTAGTTTATGGGCACGAATTTGACGGTCTTTTGTGAAGTGTAATGATCAGTAATAGTGGTTAACGATAAATGGCTTTTACTTTATTCTATCTGAACAATAACAAAACAACAATAACAAGAACCGTAATGGCGACAAATTCAACGCAGAGGGATTTTCATATTTAAAAATGACATCGATATTTATGAAAAATAGAAAAAAAACATGGATATTCTAGCAGAAATTTTAAAATGGGCATAATTTTTTCGATATTTTCTAAAAAATTGGAAATTTTCCGAGAAAACCAACTCAATCGTCACATTCTAATGTATATTGTCTTGTATTTCACACATGACAGATAATCTGTTGTAAATGTTGACAAAATAGCTTGTCTTTTATATTTGTAAAGAAGATTGTTGATTTGATCTTTAATAAGTCGTACCATAAGGACGAAGTTCACTTAAATAGTTGAATTGAGAGGCACTTAAGGTGCTATAAGAGCTTACCGAACAGATTAGAGGTATTACAGTTAAGTACCTTCTAAAGTGCAAACGCAAATTCAAAAGTGGCGAGCCTCTCTCTGAAGTGGAGTGCTGCTTAGTTTAGCCGATTTGAACGATTTACATTTCAGAACGTTTTAGAGATAAATAACTTCCACCTATTTTATTTGCACTGTAATACCTCACCTTTTGCCTTTGTATATACGACACAAATCTCTACATTTTTATATGTGGAAAATCTTTTGAAATTACACATTTGTGTACATTTTTTAACCTCGCCTATAACCGAATTGATTCTCTTAACAAACCTCATTAACTAAATATGTACAATTTAATGGAAACATTGTAATGTGTTTTGAATGTAATAATGATGATGGTGATAAATTTAAAATTGATTAACGTGTTCCATGTAATAATCACTAATTGCTCGAAATGCTATAGGCGTCGAACAACACACATTTTTCAGTATTGAAGTTGAGAAAAACCAATTATGCTCATTAAATTAGTAATTTCGGTCAAAATAATTTTTTTAGCAATGGAATAAAAGACTGATATTATCAGTAAGGGTTTGAAATTTTCTATTCATGTGGAAATATTTCACACATTTTTCAACAGTCGCCCTTCAATTTTCCAACTAGACTTATCTAAATCCCATCGAATTGAAAGAGCAATAATAATGGCGGTATTGCATAATAGCAACAATAATGTATATGTACAAAATACCGACACACATACACATACAAATATAGTGTTCGATTGTCGAAATACACTTTCCGATAATCGTTTAAGCTGCTTTACACAATGGCCGGTTGTTAACAAGCCAAGCGTACATAAGAGATCGTTAGTTAGCAAAACACAACCATTGTCACCTTTTGTGTCAACAATAAGGTCTTAAGTATGTATTGAAGGGCTTTTACCGACACTGTACTCTGAAATATAAGAATGTGAGACTTTTTTCTATTTAGTTACAGTTTGTTTATTTTCTCTCATTATTTCTATGCCAATTAAGATTTCTATTTAAATTTGAAATCTAGTCGTCCTTCAAAGATATTAAAAGCACGACAAAGATTAAAGAGTTTGATTTGTAGAGAGATAGGTATAATATTTTCGAGTCCAGTATTAACTTTCTAAAGCTAACGGTAGACATCAAAAGTAAAATTAACAGAATCGTCGTTCATTTGTGTCTTTGATCATGTTTGAATAGCTTAAGAGATTTTCCATCTTTCTCAGCAATATAGGATGAAATCAAGATCGTTCTATTGCATCTTTCCATCCCTCAACCTCTCTTGTAACATAAACATCGAGACGATGTCGACGTCGACGATGATGACGACGACGACTCACCGACTTCTGACAAATTACCAAGATTGAGAAGCTCATGTTTAAATTAAAATGATTAGCTACTATACCTCCGACAGTTATTCAAAGGCCTTCTTCCTTTTCTCTTGCTCCCTATATCCATTCAACGGTTATACGATTTTATCTTTTTATCGTAAAAGTTAGTTAGTAAAAAGAGTTTCAGACAACATGCTGCTTAAATTTTAAATAGATACCTGTAACTCTTTATAAGTCTGATCAATTTTAATAGTAACAAGAACAACAATTTTCGACTTATCTTTCTGAAAAGACAGATGTTTGTCCAATTGGAATTTGAAAGGATTAACAACTATAGAAACGGGTCATTGTCCACGTTTCCGTTTCAATTTTTTTCCTTTAAATATTTTTAGCGACAAATCTACTACTATATATCTTAACAGCTGTTTATATTTCCCCAACGAGGAAAAAAAAACTATATTTCCATTATTACTATAATTTTCTGGTTAGATGGCACGTCAGTACAGTTCAAGATGAACCGATCGGATCGTTACAATAACAATAACAACAAGAATAGGAAAACTGAGAAAACAAAAAAAAACATGTAGGTAACGTCCTAAAAATAATGCCCAATCAAGCGAATCTAATTCACTTGTTCTTTATTGGCGGTAAATTCTGATCTGTAAACGTTTATTTCACTACAATGAACAGAAATTATGAAATTTCTGGTTAGAAAAACTTCAACGTAAATAAATGTCAGATTAGATGGTTTTCTAGCAAAATTTCATCAATTTTCTGGTAGTTTTAACTCATTAATGGCGCCACAATTTTGTACAAAACGTCTACAAACCAAATGGAAAATGTTTCAATCAGTAATTTCATTTGATATTGAATCGTTCTAATCGTGTTCTTTGCTATATTATTTGATTGAGGTGTTTATTTGTAACTGAAACGGTATCTATTAGATTAGGATATAATAGTTGAAGGAGCTTGCTATTTAGGTATAAGTGGTTTGGTGGTAATGATTCGCTTCTAATCGATAAAATGGATAGTTTGCTGCTTTCCTCCGTGGTTTTAATCAATTACCACTGATTGGACCCAATTGCTGGTAGCTCAACAGTTAACAAACAACTTCAATCAACACTGTACTGATGAATTGAGGCCTTTAATCTAAATTAGCTACATATTCTAAGGCTTTTTGATGATAAAAAATTTCCATTTAGATAATAATTTAAGTTCTTTTTCCACTTTTCGTAACACTTAAATTTTTGGAAACATTGTAATTATAATCCATTTAGACATAATTCGGATTTTATATGTGCAACTTGTTCTAAAATCATCCCTTTTAAGTAATCCAAGTATTTTAATTAATTAGAGTTGAATAATTAAGATACTGAATACAATTTGAGACAAATTTAATTGGAATGAACAAAGAAGATGGGTGAAACAACAGAACGGAATAGCTGAGCTAATTTCCATTTTAATTTACACATACAACCCAAAATCTATTCAATCTGTCTCTTTCTATCTCATGTCCTCTATATTGCATTACACTTCACTTCAACGTTAAAGTACACATACTAGGCAATAATAGTTTGAGTTTGGCTTAGGGGTAACATTGAGTGGTCACATGAACTACTATACGACATGATTTCGCAATTAGCAACGCGACACTCTCTATCTTTCTTTGTTTAGATAAAGACGAATGTTGCTTTATTCTAATTATCAACCATTAACTAAAAGACGAGCCGTTTCCTTGTGACATTTAGTTATAGTGTCATTTTATCGAATTGTATCGATTAATTGGAAAATTTTCAACATAATCGACAAGATTGGGATGATTACTTTGTTCTCAGGTTCGGTATAAAATCTACCGTATTACCGACCAATTATTGATAACTGGAGGCCTTTCTGGTGTAAAAATAAAAGAATTTAGCCGAAACAAAAGGTGATCTCTAACCAAACAATCAACCATATCGAATCGTCTACAATTTTCTAAATGAAGGAAATTATAAATGATTGAAGTGGTCCAATGTTGCTTTTTTTTTGTTATTGTATTGCCACCAAATTGAAACAACACTAACAAAATGAAAATCTTGCTACAGGAGAAGGAGTGGAATGAATAAGGCAAAACAAAACAGAGGGAAAAAAGATAAATAAAAGAGTGGTTGGATATCGATTGAAAAAAGACAACAATGAGAAATAAATTGGGGAACGATTGTTGGTTGTGATTGTCGTTTACTCTAAACCAGGCAGACTGAGGAGTGAGGTGCTTTGATGTCGCTTTTTAATCAGTAGTCCTTCGAATACTATCTATCTATATATTGGGAGCATTTCTTTGACATTTGACCGAATAATCCGTCTTTTATATGCACTAGATCCTGGAACTGTATACAACCCATCTAGATTGGATTTTATTGGAATCTTTTATACGAATAATTGTCTATAGTGTAAATACAATTTTTAATTAGAATTGTAATTAAATATAAAATTCTTTCTTTTTGTTGAACATATTTACATACAATTTTCGAAATAGGGATATTATCGTCAATTTAACCATTTGCACCCTTAGGACATAATATTCTCCAATTTCACCAACCTGTACCCTATTAGAGAAAATAATACAGTATGGGAGAACAGGAAATGTTGATAATGAGGGTCAGAAATGAACATGCTCTACTCACAATACGTGTACTTATAACACATACGATCGAAATGGAGAACACTCCACACATGAGTATAGAATTTTTATCACACGTTTTATATTTCAACAAATAATTCGTCTTGTATACAACAACAAAAATACAGCTTTATGGATCTAATAAACAGTTTGATAATTTCGAGAATTTGGATTGGTGGAAACAGGCTCGTTTCAAAAAGGCAGACTCATACCGAGAAATTATCGTATTATCGTTTGTACAATAATCAACCCTACAAAAACAACCCCTTCAAAGCGATACGTTATTTGATAATAGGCATATGCTTGTTATAATTTTGTATACACACGCTTTAACTCGAGTATCCACTTCCAATAATTATTAGATAACTTTCTCTTTGTAAACTTTACTTCTATACGGTGCTTACCTATCAGAATTATTAAATGCAATAAATAATTAAACCGTCCCTTTAGTTTCTCGATATTTGTTAAAAAATTTCAAAATGCCGACTTGGTGATTATAAATGTCACATTTGTAAAATAAGAATTCATTTATTCTTTATTAAAATTCAAATTGATTTTCTTTACTGTTGCGAAAATCGGGGATGTTTCAATACATACGATGACAGTTTAATAATGAAAACTTTTAATTTCCCCAAAGAAATCACACCCTGTCGTATGGATATTTCACGTTTCATATTAAACGTGTTTTGAATTTGTCTTGTTATAAAGTTGTGCAAAATACAAAACGAGCTTTTAATGTTCATTTTACTATCATAATATAGCCATTTGAGGCAGTCAGACGGTTTTTAAATTTATGAAGAATGTTTAATTTCAATAAAAGCTGCTGCATTTACCGGTAAACGATCAATATAGTTGTAGTTTTTCAGAGACTCCAATATTTTAAATAATTCAAACTGTAATTATTAAACATTTATAGAATCTTTGTGTGTGTATTCAAAAGCTTTTTCTTTCGTAATCAAATCATTATTTGTACCATTGGATGATATTTCTAACATAAATCTAACCATATAAGAGACAGATACAAAATAAACGCAAGTATGAAGATACAAAGGGAATAAGCACATTTCAATGTAAAAACCTTTAGCGAGAACGGCCATGACAGCGCAAAGCTCCTAAGCTGGGGTTTAGGGAAGAAAGACTGCTAATAGAGCTTTCCAGAGCTTTTACCGGCGCGCTGAAACCCAATTCATGATCCAATAACAAAAGACAACGATATTACCGACCGCTCGGACAAAGACTTTAGTGTGCTTGAAACGCAGTTTGGACTTGAGATTGGATCACAGTATTGTATCTAAGGGTTGGTGGTGGTATTGGTTGTTGGGGTGGTGGTGGTGTTGCCGGCGACCATTAAAAAGCAAAACGAAATAGAATCTGTTCGTTTGTAAGAATCTAACAGGAAAATTGAATTGAGCAAGTCTAATTCAAAAGTGGGGTGAATGAGAGAAAGATATTTCCACCCTTTTCGCTACATCTAAATATTGCTAATTACCATAATAATGTTGATATCAAAGCGAAGACTTGTAAATCATACACATGAGTGATTCGATCTTTCAAAACGAATTTCTATCAACATCGGTATGTTTTGTATAAATTATTAAATTATCATGAAATGTGTCATAATAATAAACAGATGAAATCTAAAAGAGGGTTGATATGTATAAAATTTAACTGTATATTATATACATAGAGAGCACCCTCAACATCCCTATTATAAAGACATTCAAGATGGCAGTGTGACGTGTTTAAACGGCAAACATTATAGGGTATGGTCGACTGTTTATATGCCACATAACTGTATTATGACATTAGATTCGCGTTCTACCATTGCCCGGGTTAATAAACCAGTTAATAGCCACCCTCCCTGTATATTTCCACTCTCTCACTTTCTCTTTCCTTCTGTCTCACGGCACCTATAAAAACACGACGCTATATTAGATCTAATTTACTAAAATTTCCGCAAAAAAATCCTAAACAATCTTCTCAACTATCCACTCGATAATAGAAGAGAAGAAGGGAAAATCGAAATGTAAGCAAAAGCCACAGAGCTGTCTATCGGTAAAAGCTCTATTATAGTTGTGAGATTCAACAAAAGATAAGCTCGTTAAATATAAAAGCATAGGGCATAATATAATTCGGATACATATAAATGGACGTTGGTGGAAATCACGTTAAATAAGACACGTGTTATATACATATATATATATAGAGTATGGACCAATTAGGATTGATGATGAGTAGCGAATAGCGGGGGTCCTTAGCACGTGTAAAGGTAAAGGGCGTAAAGCTCTACCGGTAAGTGGTATTATGATATGCTACTGATATATACCGACTCCTTTTGTATTGTTATTATTCTATCAACAAAATATACCTATTAAAAGCTCTCTCTATTAATTTAATTGTTATTGTTGTTAGTAAACATTATATGGGAACTGATTTTGAACAGCTCTAATATCCAGAAAAATTACGCTTTTGTTATAATGTGGTCTTGAATATTTCCATACGAATAGTTTCCTTAAAACCTCACCCAGCCCCCGGCGAAAACTTTACAAATCATCCACATACATACATACATACATACAAAACAAATGAATAATAATTACCCTGCCACATCTTCTAATTAGTATCTTCTCATCTTTCCCAGCTTATATGTCGTTCTAAATGAAATATCCGGCCTTAATTCCTTCTTTACACACTTAACTTCTCCTTAGGCTCAATTTAAATAACCCTAATTTATTCGCTTTCTCACTCTGGCATAACATCACGGTATTTGTGTATTAAATCCAATGGTGGTGTTTACTGCTGCTGATGATGATGATGATGATGATGATGGTGGTGGTAGCATAAGTTACACAGGGAAGAATAGGAACGGGGAAGATAATCTAGTGGCGGCAACTCTCGTAATTATCGCGACATAAACAGTGTTTAAGAGACGAGCTACATTAATTCATTAATTAAAATGCTGTGAGCCAAGTCTGTGAAACCCGACTACATGTAACGAAACAAAGTAATATTACATTTACAGTTAAAGCTTGTTCTGGGAATACTCCAATCTATTCAAAGTTTATTCAGGTTTTAATCTTTTACTCTCCTCGTCGTTTTTTGTGTTTTCTTTTTGCAATTTATTTTATTCATTTTGTTCATATTAATCTGTAACATCTCTGTAATGACAATATGTTAATTGAACGGTAATGTGTGTAGTGGCAAAGGACTAGGAGGAAGAATCAAAGTTAATCCACTGGTTGGTTTAGCCCGATGGGGATATGTAGAGATTGTGCCCTATGAAAATCCAACCCCAGATGCATCATTATCACAGTTCCATTATTGCAATCAAAGTGGGGCACTTTGCCAGATGGAAATCTCTAAAGAGAGAGCTTTTGCAATTTTTCCAACTATTACTCTTCAAATGTTCACTACTCAATAGTGAATACAGCAAACAGGTGTCTATATCACTCCGTTTTAATTACTTGCGGTCACGTAATTTAACCGATCCGAAATTAAAAATGATGATGTTAAAGTTTAATTAAATTTTTATTTGAAATAAAATATTAAATAATAACAATACTAAATTTTTTATTTTCTCAATTTTCAAAAGCATTCCACCATATCTAACAGATACTGTCAACATCAAAACTCTATTAAAACTTTTACAACACCTATAAAAACATTTAATTTTGGGAAATAGTGGGGAATAAGGCTATTAAAGCTTGTGGGTTGTCCACCTAATCCTAGTAGGACTATCAATCTCTCTAATAATAGCTTTTTACAAGATTTCAAGGAAATATTATAAAAAATTGAATTTCATACCGACGGTGGAATAATTTGTGCCAATAATTTATTCAAACTTAAGTTTACTTTTATTTGCGTTGTTTTTTTTTTTTGTAGTAGCTTCCGAATAAAGTATTCTACTTTATTTGAATGTAGGTACATTTACCGAAGCTATACGGAAGAGAGAAGAAAAGTAACTTCTCGAATGTATCCACGTTAGAATGAAAATGTAGTAGTTATATAGTAAGGGGGAGAAGAGGAAACTCTAGGGTGTAGTCTTACTTTTAACAGGGTGAATTAGTATAAGATTAGGGACGTACCCTCTTTATTCAAGTTGTGATATCAAAGATGGCTGATTTTTGTAATAGAGGGGCCTTAGTATAACTTAGAAGACGGTGGTATATCCATTTTTCTATGAATCAAATGTTGAAACTTTAAGTAACTGTTCCCTTGTCTAATAGGGTAGGATAAGAATTTTTAATTTTGTGCAATTAGAGTGAATTTTTTCGAATTTCTGGTTGACTGAATGTGAAAAGAACGACTATACCTGATGGGACCTGGCAGCCGTTCCATCGATACCTCTCATCTGGTCGAGAAACATCAATGTATCTCTTTATTTTTTATTGTAAGCGGCCCATCCTATTGTCACTATTGTTGACTGTACAAACAACGACACCCTGGCGTGAAATAATCTCCGATAAGTATCCTGCTACTTAATCAGCTTTTCAGATTTTTTAATTTACCCTCAATAAATATAACAAATAATGAAAAACAACCGTTTTACTTTACCCTAAAAAAAAACAAAAATCATGGTGAAAACGAATCGAAATGTTTGTTGAACAATATAGACAACAACATATCTTTAACATTGAACAAGGGTGATTTTTCCAATTCTTGGGCCGATATCAAATGTCAGTCTTGTCGGCAAACTCAACCGGAAAAGGAATTCAGCAGGCGTAAGTAATCCACTAGTAAATGGAACAAAAGGCAGCGCCCAATCAACGTTGAGTAGAAACAAAGTAGCGTCTGGCGTCGAGCTTTGTTGCTGAACAATAAAGCAACGGGTAAAGGATGCTTGCTCGTTTAATGCTTATATACTAAACATTATATTTAAGTATATATGTATATGTATACAAGGATGTATAGACGTTGTTGTTATTATATTGGTCACTAATGGCATTGCCGCCAGCTTAAAATGCCCAATTAAAAACTTTATTTCCATGTTTCCATTGCAGATGAGCTCCTATATTTGTATTTGTAACGATTAATGGTTGTGTTTGTTTAAAAGAAGAAAAAAAAACGACACCAGATCGATACTCGTACACCATAAGAAGACTCATAGAAACAATACCAATCTGCTTTCGGCCTGTTTCTCCATCATAATATAACGGTATCAATAATAGGTAAAGTTAGCAAATATTAGAACAATAACGGAAATGTTTAAAACAACGTAGATCAGGACGTTAGGTTGATTGAGTCGAGCGCGATTCCCGATCTCAAACATAAACTTTTTAAAAAGCTTTTTCGTTAATGGGAAATAGGCGGGATTATCCAAGCAGCTAATGTAATTTGCTCATCTGAACATGTTTAGTACGTTTTCGCGTGACTGGTATTTTTTCTTTCAAAAGGCCGCCCTGCTTTATTATTCTTCTGCTTTTATCTTTCGTTAATTATTTTTATGAATCCGTACACACTCAGGTTTCGGTTTATTTTATTTATTGTTGTTATTTTCAAGTTAGATAATTGATGAAAAATCCTACAATTTTTCTGTGTGTTAGTATTTAATGGTTGCAAATTAGATTGTAAATCGACTGGTATCAGAGAAACGGTTCAAATAGAGGGTTAATTCATTGTTATAGGTACACTGAATTGACCACAGTTGAAATGTTAATTCAAAGTATAAAAGCTCATCAATAATCTAGACAGATTGTATTAAATTTCACTGATCTCAATGTCTAAATTTCTCCCTTTACGTAAATCTGTATTAAGTAAGGACCGACCAATGATTCGGTTTCGGTTTCGGCCAGAAAATCTAGTTTCGGCCAAAAATTAGCCGAAACTGCGGCCGTACCGAAACTCACTGTTCGTGAATCGTCGTGCTCAGTTCGGGTGAGCTCCTGCCTCGTGATCGCCAGCCAACGCGATTGTGTCGACTTTTTTCTTACATACTTGTTGTTCTATTTCATTAAACTCGTATTAAATACATATCAGGCTGCCCTCTCATACAAATAAGGTCCGGATCAGGATCCTTCAATCAGGACTTGATAAGCATGTAACACAGATCAACTATCAGGTCCTTATTAGGAAATGGCTTGAATTTAAATCCACAAAAGAATATCCTGATCAGATCCTTAATGAAAATTGCTGATAATCACATAAAAATTAATTGTAATCTCTTTAAGTGAGGGAAAAATTAAAGGTTTTTATTAATTTATTTACTATGATCAGCACAAAACAATGATGAGAATCAATAATAAATCAATAGTGATTGTGAAGATTAGACAGTTCACCAGAGGTGTGAAATTTACTTTAGATAAGAAACGCATCGAGAAGACACAATCTTAGAAATGGAAAATCACACAGTCGCTGCGGATTATGGTATTATTACACCGTCAAGGAGATGCTACAAATGAACTGTAACAAGTAATGCCATCTAGTTGAAGGGTTAGCTATTGGTAGGATCAGAGAGTGACGTATAGTTGTAATGGGGAGCTAGTTAAAATTATTGTATGAGGCTATCCAAATGACCTTATGAGATACAACTCTATATTGCATTAGGTTATCCTAAAACAAACTCAGTTTAACCTGAATACGATGACCTAGTAAAAAAAGAATTAGTTATTTCATAAGGTTATCTCGAGATCAACCTCATTTAGTCCTGATGGCAAATAACTTCCTATTGAGCAAGGTTATCCTGATTCTATCCAGTTATGGAACTCGTGAGGTTTACCTAATTAGGACAAGCCTTATCTTAACCTCATAAGGTCCTCATGATACTTGAGGTAAATCTTAAATGATATCTAGGTGGGTAAAAAATAAAATGTGCACTATATTTCCGCATACAATTGAAATTTTAGCGTCTCGAAGGGCGATTTTACCAATTTCAGATAAGCTTAATTTACAGTTAGTACCAATCGTTGCTATTATTATAATAACAACAACTTATTTGTTCATTAAAATTTAACAGAAGTTAGTGAAATCGATAAGATTCGGTTTCGGTTTCAGCTGTAAATCCCGTTTCGGTCGGACACTATAGTATTAAGCTTGGAATTTCGGTGATATTCTGGCACTTCATCGCCTTCTAACTGGCTAATATCTAAAGTATCCGTCGATTGGTCCGTTTAATATTATTCCATTAAAGTAAAAGCACGCACGTATACCAATGGCGTGACTTTACTTGTTGGTTAAATTAACGTTTTGTTCAGACAACGCTAAAGAATTAACAGTTTGCGTGACGATGATGTATAGATATAGAATATAGACTATAGGGGGTGAAGTGGGTATATTAGAGACACCTTTGCACAATATCACCACCAATCCCTCTTCAACATACTATTTGCGATAATTGACGGTAGATAACCGGAAAGTGGCCATCATAAAAATAATGTTTTGCGTGTTGCTTTACTTGCTGTCAGAACATTAAAAAGCTAATCTAATTAGTATTTTATTGGAGTGGCTTTTTCGTCCTTCTACTAGATAGATTATTGCAATATTTCAAAGAGTCAGTGTAATTAAGTGGTGTTTTAATCCACTTAGGTTGTTTCATTAACTATACACGATTCATGTTATTCCATACCTACATATTTAAATATACAAATTGGATTATAATGTAGACGACAATTATAAGATCGCGTAAACATTAGCGTTAACGTAACATTAATTGCATATGTACAATCAATATTGTAAGCTTAAATGAAAAACATTATTTATTGCTGAACTTTGTTCTGATAAACTTGCTAAATAAATTTTTATAGAATTGATAACAAAGCAGTCTTGAAAGTTTAACCATCTTCTCATTTAATTTCCGGCAATTTACCGAAAATTTCCAAGTTATATGGGATAAGAACAGTGAAACTCTATCTATGCCAATAAAATTCCTCGGGGATCTAAAATGAAGCAATTTTCAGATTATAACTTAAATGAAGATCATAATAGCGAGATATTGAATAAACGTTCTAACCAAAAGATTGGTTATTAATTGATGATCCCCTGGTTGGCCAGATTTCTAAATAAATGCTCACTTAAGACAAAAGGACGTATCTTATATATACGTTTTGATAATCTTCGGTAGTTTTAGATAAAATGATCAATCATGCATCAAACCTATGTAGTCAAATATCCCATGAGGTTGGTCCTATTGCGAGTATTAACGCCGTCTGTTAGGCCCCATCTGTTAATTTTTGCACCCCTCATACTATTTATTTTAGACTTACCACTATTACATTCCAATCATAATATATGCTGTATTGAACAAGATTAAATTGGAATAGAACAGGAAATGTAGGGTGGTATATGTGTAATTAAAATGTATTTAGTGTTTTGACAGCAATGATGCCGCTTAAACTGATTGGATATATAGAGAGGGTGCTCTAGATTTAAAGTCATCTCGGCATGTTTTTTTTTTAATTTTTTATTTTTGAGCTATCTTATGTGAAATTTCTCGAATTATATTCACCCTATTTTCGCGCTCGATACAATCACCTATAGCGTAAGAATTGACAGTTCCAAATTAAGATACAGATCAGAGAGTGTAGTATGGTAGAAAATATAAAAGATACGATAGGTTGTCAGCCAACTGTAGTATTCAAGCCATCATAATCCCTAGGGAAATATACCTCACTCGTTGTAGGTGAGAAGAAAATACAAACCTGAAATATTAGCCAACTTTTCGTATGGACGGATACCGTCATTTATTTTATGCAAATACATATCAAAAAGTTTGTCATTTTGTTATTTCACTGTGATTTGCTTATACTTGATATGTCAAACAGCTATCGTTTTGTTCATTCTATACATAGATCTAGTATTTATATGGATAGCGCTTTTAATAGTTTCTCCTATAGCGTCTAGGGTGGTATCCCTTTAGGCAACACATTAAATGTACCATACGGAAAATTGGCAGGATTTATGTAAATTGATAGAAATGACATTTATTAAAGATCAATTAAATGGCGACCAATACTTTTAATTGCAATTTTTCAACAAAAATGTATCGGTTAATGCTACTAAAATAAAATGCTAGTGCTTCTATTTCTGGAGTTAGAGTGTCAATATCAATTCTAGAACCCATATCAATGTATCCCAGATAGCGATTACCGTTCTACTCAATGTGTTTTTTAATGCTCGTGCTCATCAGTAATTTGTAATAAAGTAATAATAAATCAGTAATAGTAGAAGTTTTAGTTGCTTATCCATGGTTGCCTCACTATTCCTGAACAAACCGCTATCATTTAATATACTAGATCTATGGTTCTATATATACCAGTGGCGGACTAAGCGGCAACCGGGTAGATGCCCGGTGGGCCGCATGCAAGCAAATTAAAAAAATGTGCTGCTTAACTACATAACTTTCTCGTGTTGTGTTTTAGTTATGCAGCGTATTTATGTTATGTAGGTGTTTTGATGATGAACAATAGTTATAAGTGTCCTTAAAGTTAGGGCCGTTGCTAGCGCTCAGACAACTCAGGCACTACCTGAAGGCGGCACTTCACAGGGACGCCAATGTTACAACTCAATCTCTTTTAATGTATGATCAAAAATAAGATACGTTTCTTATAAATCATCAGTATTTAATAAATTTTGCTAGCAATTAAACTGTGAATGAGACAATTTATAAACATTTAATTTATTTTAGATTTAAATTATTGACTATTTTTTAAGAAGTAATTATCTTAAGGCAATGACTTTTAGGGGATTTTACCAATGAATTCCAGAAAAAATCTGTTTGGATTCTTTTAATTGGTTAGACTCTCGACTTTCAATACAGGGTGTCCCGTAAGTCGCGCATTTCAGCATAAGGACCACATAGGGGATGGAATTCTAAGACGAAAAGTCCTATACTATTTTCTCATTTGACGCACAAATAATTAGTTATTAATTAAATAAAATATCCAATCAACTGCTTGCAATTGTGGTAAAAAGACAACGGGGAGGAGTCTGGATGGTGGAACGTGGGAAGCGGAAAATTCAGCAAGCAGGTGGCCCTGACGTTGAGAGTAAGGTAGCTCTCACAACGCCATAATATTTACTAATGGTTAATTTTGATTACCAGTATTGTTTGGGTCTGTGAGAGCACTTTTATTGTCAACATCTGTCGCTTTCCTTGTCCACGTCTCATTAATAAGTCTCCTCCCCGCTCTGTTTTTATCGCTACTGATTGGCTACTTCATTTAATTAATTACTAATTACCTGTGCTTCAGATGAGAAAATCGTACAGGACTTTTTATCTTAGAATTTCGTTTTCTATCTGGTCCCTACGCTAAAATGCGTGACTTACGGGACACCCTGTATAATAAATTATAGTTTTTAACAAATTTTGTTATCCAATTTCTACAAGTAGGTTTTAGGACATTTGTGTGCTTAAATCGTCCAATGTTTGGTAATTTTTGAGCCCCATTCTCATGTTTGGTTCCACATTTTAAAACATTTTGATTATAAACCATCAGATTTTCAACGAATTTCTCTATAAAATCCCTTGGGAAAAAAGATTGAAACACCTTTATAGAATTTAAGACCTGAATTCTCTTCACTTCAATCTAGATTTTAGGACGCAGTGGTCGTGCATCATCAATTTTTGAGCGGTCAAACCCCTTCTCTATTGCAGACTCTTGATACCTACAAATAATTCAATAAAAGCAAATCAACATTTTGCCAACATAATTTTTCATATGAGAGAAGGTTCCTCTATGTGACTATGCACATGCACAGGGCCTCGCTAGGCCGATTTTAATAGTAGTTGCCAGGGCCGTAAAAGTCTGCCAGTCCGCCACTGATACATGCATACCTGTAGGTATCGAATTGATGTTAAGGAAAATCTAATTTATCTTCTTTCAAAAAAAAAGAAGAAAAAACAACACTATTAAATTTCAATTCTATTCATAATATGAAAGCTTTCATAATTTTATTAAAAAATACAATTATCAAGTTCCAAATTTAATTAACAACTAACTCATTTCTAATAAATTGCTTTCTAAAACATTAAACATACGTTTCTGGTTGTAAAATCTCAAAAGTGTTAAACTTCCAGTATTCAGTATTAACCATAAGGGACATCATTCTTCTCTAGTAAATGGTTGCATAACTATTTTGTTCATACTACAAACTACGTGTGAAGCTTTTAAAGCTACTATAGAACAGTTACAGAAGTTATTTACACAATGTAAAAAAGTACGAATGAAAGCTCAATTTAGCGACATCTCGTAGAGAGCTTTCTCACCTTCAACTATTTTCAGATAGAAAGTTTCGCTGCTTTGAAAGATAATTGGTAGAGATGGCGTTGTTGATTTCCGGTTTAAAGATACAAAGCATAGGACTATATTGTGTTTGTTGGATTGTTCGGTAGATGGTGTAAAAATTTAATATTATATATTTTTCATTGTATTGGGAGATACATAGTCGTATATGTAGATGCGTTACAATTTGGCCAAGATACCGAATTCTAAACGATTCAATTTGATCTATGTGTCTGTTATAATAAGCTCTGGCTAACATCCAAAGAAAATTAAATATTTAATAGTATATGACTACAAACGTTTATAAAACTAATATGTAATTACTAGGATGATTTGGAATATTTTTAGTTAATTGGAAACGAATTTTCCTTTTGAAATTGTATTTTTTTCAATTTTCTATTACAGGAAAACTACTTTTATTTTGAGTATAGTTAAATGAAAATTGATACTTGTTTTCAGAGTAGTTAATCTTATAAAGTATTCCGACAGGAAGACATTTCCCATTGGAGTTATACCGTGAAATTCCACAAACTATTTCAAACTAATTAGCTAATTAGGTTCTATCCACTTTTGTTTAGTCGTTATGATTTACAATCTGGCAATTCCTAATGAATTGCTGTATATTTGTAGATAAGTTGTGGTCGTTGTTTTGTGAAAATTGTGGTTTTTATTCAAATCACATAAGAATCATCAAAAGAAAAAATAAATCACCACGATTTGCGCTCAATAATATTCAGCAAATTACCTTTTCAACACAACGAGTGTATCTATGTACAGGAAAAGATAACAGTATACATCAATAAAACATTGGAATATTATGATGTCCCATAAACTCTGATTTGAGCGTGTTTGAACAGTACACCGTAAGCTTTCCTACTCTTATCAAATATTTATAAAACAATCATCATTCGACCATCAACCAACATGGCGGCCGCCACCCGGGATCTAGCAAACTACAAACTGTTATGAACCACTTAAATATTTTATATTTGAATAGAGACGCCTCTTAAATTTGTTTTTCGACAAATCGAGATGAAAACTAACACA
The DNA here is from genome assembly GCA_039776855.1 of Mylabris sibirica. Classification (NCBI taxonomy): domain Eukaryota; kingdom Metazoa; phylum Arthropoda; class Insecta; order Coleoptera; family Meloidae; genus Mylabris; species Mylabris sibirica. Next base: position 4,505,006 of record CM077843.1, read on the forward strand.
CAACGTTCACATGGAAAATGCCGATGGTTGGATTTACAAGAAATAACATTTTAACATTAAAGGAACATTATTTCGTTTTATTGTTTATCAAAATGTGAGTCTGCACCAATCGAGTGATTTATCTTGATCGAAACCAACATTATTACAAAAGACAACTCGTCAACCGAATAAAAAAAAAATTACTAGATTAAGGTCTTTACAAATACAAGAAACCAATTATCAGAATAAAGACGATAGCTTCCCTAATTCTTTAATACGGTCCTATTTCATACTGCTTAATATTGATACTGTTACGGTTTGAATTGATTCAAATTGAATATACCATCTGTTTGACAATAATATTTCCGGTAGACCAAAATAATTATTTCAATATAATAAAAAATACCTACCACATTATAGACGCACAAAATTAGATAGAAAATTAATTATTTCTAGAAATGACTTGAGCTTTTTTTTCCTTTCTTAAATAATGATGATGGGAATTTATCATTTGACAGAGTTATTTGTAAAAATTTTTAGCTTTTAAACTTGGCTTAATTAATGATGCGAAACTATATTTAACTGCTAGTTAAAGTTTTTCACATTCTTTTAACTTGCTTCAAATATATATTACCAATAAATTTTGAATTAAATGACAAATGGTGTATAGTTTTTCTTTTATGATTTGTTTCTATATAATATTTCATAGAAAGTGTTACACATGGGGTACAATGTCACAATTTAGTCGCAGAGACAATCTCCGGGTGTCGTTTTATAGTTGAGCAACTTTGACTTGACTGTCTCGATTAGGATTTTATATTTGCACCCCCTTTTCATAAAAATTCTACTTTTCTATCAAAGTCAAAAATTCAAGCTTCAATTAACATACTGTACACTAGCAGAAAGTTCTACTGCTTTATATTATTAACAAATTGTAAAATTTTTCATTAATTTAATTATTAATTGATAAACGTACAAAGTGCTAGTTTATTTTAAAAGAGAAACAAACAGTAATTTAATTAATGAAAATAATACAATGAAAATTGATTTGTTACCGTTACATATAAAAAAATCGCTGATAAAACTGTATATCATTAGGGAGAAACTTAATGAAAATTTTTTAATTGGCTTCACAAATTTGTCTGATGGAAAGGAGCAATAATAATGAAAAAAAAATGATGGATATAGAAAGGACAAAAAAGTCCTGATTCACATACAGAACCAATAAACAATGAAACGTCAAGATGGAAAATGTATTTGTAAACTTTTAATGAGCTAATTTATTGATGCTTAAAATTAATCCATTCCTATAATGTTTGCATTTCTCATCCCTTTTTTCCACTCCATCCTCCCTTGTCCGATCGTTTGTCTCGCTTTTGTGTATTATTTTTATTGTTCAAACAGAACTATAGGGAGGAATATTAATTAAAAATTACGAAATCATTCTTCCATTTACGTATGTTTTTAAAAAAACATTCAATATATTCTAATAAACGATTACTTGACGAATCAATAAACTTTATTAAAAATAAAATATTAATTAGTTGTCACTAATAATCATTAAAAAGTGTACAATTTGACAGTTTAATCTGCTCTAAACGTAAATTAACTCACAAATGGGTGTTTTTATAGGGTCCCTCCTAATTTTAAATAACTAATTTGTTAAGACAAATAGGTTAGATGACTTCGCATCCTGTTAAGATAAATAGATCTTTTCCTATATATTCCACTTTTTATATGACACCAAATCATTGTTGTTATTTAAAGATTTTTGACATGTTGTTTTAGGAATGTTGACGATGGAAATTAATATGTCAACATGTCGTTGTTGTTTGGAAAGAAAACTTCCTAAAAACTCGACAGTTTTCGAATTGGGAAGAAAATTAGATATTCTCCTTATAGACGACTTCATCAACTCAATTTTGCGCTTACTTCCCGAAATATTTAGTGTTATTTTTTTTCTTTTGCTTGGCTTTCTTAGGTTTGGAGCGATCGAATTGATATGACGATGTCGCCATAAAGGTGTATATATCTACGTCCAATTACCATCAGTAGTTAGAATATAGACTTAAAGTAATTTGGCAATTTGTTAGTCGTTAAAATTCCCAGCTGTGTGTATCTGTCATTTGACGGTCGGCTGGTTCACAAGTCAACCACTAACATGTGTCACCGCTGCCGCCACCACTTCAGCCACCGTCAACTATCTATCTATATGAAACACACACATACATACATGTGTATCTTATACAAAGTTATAAATAAGATATTTTCAGTTACGGAAAAAACTAGACGCAAAGACGCCCCAAAAATAACTACCTACCATTATAATGAATAGGTCGATTGATGAATAGATTTATTTTAAAACATGAAAAAATACCGTTGAAAAATGCGCATGTTTTGCATCCAATTTGTTGAATTTAATAAAGTATTCATTTAGATATGTGTATAGAAATGTTTTAATTTAATAAATTAGGCGATACGAAAATTGGCTAGTGAGAAACTAACGATTAGACTTAAATTAACGCTTCTCAAGATTAGCAACACTGTCTAAATTTATGACTAACAATAAGTAATTCAGAAGCAAGTTTATAGTTGGACAAATCTTGGTCGTCTTCCTTGTAAAATAAAATAAAATTGTAAACGACCGTATTAATGAAGAAGTGCTTGATCAACGGTTCTTCTTGCTATACATACAGATTCCGTCCTAGAAATAGGAACATTGGAGAAACTTTGACCACGCCCATATCCCATCTTTGTCAAAATCACATGTTTCATGAATAACAGACAGAAATACCAAATCCACAAACCAGATCTGGTTATTGTTATCTTTCAAAATAGAAAGTTTTCAAGGTTCTTTCGTACAAAAGAAATTGCTGTGTTTGGTCAGAGGACTAAGGGTTGGGAGTCATTTCCGCCATCATTTTTAATTTTTAGACAACTCAAGGTCTCTCTGTCTCTTTCTAACTAATATGTAAGTAGTTTAAATAGGCGTGGCCAAAGTTTCTCCAATGTTCGTATTGTTATGAATTATACTGTATATAGAAATAACAAACGCGACTTTTGTACTTTATGCTGAATATGCTGATCATCAGCATTATTACTAACAATAAGATGTGAGGGAGCTCGTAAGAAACAATCTTAGTTGAGAAGCTTTCCTTATAAAGTCGTGTCAGACTTTAGAAAAATGTACAGAGCTAGCCAAAACTAATTGTAAGTGACCACTTTTTGTGCGGCTTTGTAAAAGAGGCTCATGAAGACGGCCATCACAAAGTAATAGAATCTCAATAGGTCAGAATTTGGAAAAATATATTCAATCAGAAGAAGGAGGTGGGGTTACTGATGCAATTTTGGGTATTTAACTAAATAGTAAAATACTTTCTACAAATTTGCTATGGCTAAAACTCGTTCCAACACATTCTACCTACCCACATTCTTACCCTGACGAGAGAAACAGCCTGACTCACACGAACGAGAAAACGTGATATTCTCATTCAAGACTCGGTCACTTAGTTTTGGCGAGCTCTGTAGGTAAGTACTCACATTAAAACGTTGAAAACCGGTACTGTATTTATATCTCCGCTCCTTCGATATCTGCAAAAAATACTAAGTGGCTCATTTGAAACCGAGATGGAGGAAATTATTTTCCAGTAAAGAAGCTTCTTGAAATATACTTAGCCAGTAGTTAGCTACAATCTCTTTTGCTTGAAGATTTCATTTTCTAGTCCACATGACTTCGCGCTACCAGTTTTTTGAGATAATTTCTTATTGAGAAATGTCCAGTTAATCGCTCTGTAAAGAATCTTTGCTCGTTTTTAACTAGATCGAAGAGATTCTTGATATTTTTTTTTCTGTCAGTCGCATTCCTGAACTTTGCCTTCAATGGAGCATTTTAATGCCCCTTGCTCTTTTGTTCTTATGAGTCTTAGCTAGGCTTGAGTCTTTGCTTCCATTTTTGCAAAATCCTCGGCTATTTCATGCCCTCCACTTCTCTGCTGTTCTGGGTTTGCTCCTTTTTTCAAAAGTTTTAGAGATTAACACTATGTACCTACTCCCAGATGATTTTTTACTCAAAAACTAGTAATATCTAGCATCATATGAAAGGTTCATATGTTTCAAAAATAGAGCTTCAGTGTGTTTGTTTTTACTTTACATTTAAACGTTCTATAGTCAAAGCAGAATTATTTAGAGTAAAGTTGACTGGATGAATATTGACACTTAAGGCTCATTTACATGCTTAAGCTAATTGTACAAGGCATTCCATACGACTATACGTGTGTATTGTTATACGTATGCATACAATATTAGGCCCTACCGCTAGAAACATTGGAGAAACAGTAATCCCGCCCATTTATAATACTAACATATTAGTTAGAAAGAAACTGAGAGAAGGTGGTAGGTATGTTTAGAAATGAAAAAATATGGCGCTTTTTTCCACCCACCCTTAGTGCTTTGACCAAACAAAACAATTTCTTTTATACGAATGAGCCTTGAAATTTTTCAATTTTAAAAGATAACATTAACCAAATACTTAAAGGAATTTGACATCTCTTTCTATTATTCATGAAATATGTGTTTTGACAAAGAAGGGACATGGGCGGGACCAATGTTTCTAGCGCTAGGGCCTAATACTGTATGTAGTTCAACAAACTTCATTGAATAGGCTTCTCTATGCTTTAACTTTAGCGGCAGATGGCGCTAAAATAGACGGATATAATGACGTCATAAAATCATACTTGTTCATGCAAGCTGTTCGCAGCCTAGTTATTAGTTGTTGATTCGATTAAATTAAAATACCTGATCTATAAAAAGCATTTTATTTCATATTTAAACGAGTAGGTAAATAAATAGGTAGGTAACATTAACAGCAACTGAAAATAGAAAAGTCAATCAACAATTATAAAAGATTTAGATTGAAGATTTCAAAAAGAAACAGTTGTTTCATTTCCGGTCGTGGCCAATTTAATCTATCAACTTACAGTAATTTTTTTTTAAATGTGCTATCTTAATGATGTTGATGAGTACTTTTTAGGATGGCCATAATTTTGTTTTTGAAAATTTGCAATAATCACACCACTCTTTGATGTGATCGTTTCATGTTAATAAAAGAAATTTTTCGATATGTATGCGACAGAATTAAAATAAAAATGTGTACGAAATTTTTATAATGATTAAATTTTACAGGAAATTGAAACAGTGCAGACAGTTTAACGTTAAAGGCCGATCCACACACGGAGATATATCTTATAAGACGGTCTTATAAGACCGTCTAATGAGATATATCTTCGTGTGTGGATGCTGGTCTTAGTAAGTATCATGTTGTATCATCAGGTCTCACATACTTGTCGGTAAGACCTAGTAGGATTTTACACAGACATATGTCTTAACAGACGGTCTCAACAGATATATCTTTGTGTGTGGATGCTGATCTCAATAGGTCTCAATAGGTCTCAAGTGGTATTAATACATGTATGTGGTCTGCCGTCCCGGACGGCAGACCACAGACATGTATGTGAGACCAAAATCCACATGATGGTTTCGTTGTGACCTTCCACAAAGTAGTCAAATTAATAGCCAAATATTATTGTAAATTTAATTGGCGATTTTAAAGATGTGTTTTCAGGAATTGGTTGTATAACCCTTCTTATAGAATCAAAGTTGCAGTGAATGCAGAAAATTTCCATTGCTCCATTGCCAAGCAAAAACATATGTAATTTTTTTTTTTTAGTCAATTTTCAAATTTTTTATTCAAACTCCCGATTAATTTGCTGTAATACGTTAATTTGTTTCAATTGCTTATTATTTTATGACCAATATCACTAATATCAAGACTGTCAATATTTAAATTGTACTTATTTCATGAAATCATGATAATCACCTTAGTTATGATAAGTATCAATTTATGTATTATGTCCAAAAACAAAATTCTTATCATTGGATTTACGAACTGAATAAAAGGATTTAGCAGTAGATCGAATAAGATCAAGATCAAAGTATACCAAAGTGTACCTAAGTCGAAAAGTGAAAAAAAGACACCAATTTAATAGCATATTTTATAGGATCTGTTTTAAACGCAATAAATCCTCCCGGGAGCCGTAGAACATTGTTGCGTACGGGCCAAAAATTTATATTTACGCCACTGATTTTTGGGAAATAAAACTTTGGTTATCTAATCACAATGGATTTTCTTTCCAAATACGATGAAATAGAAAAAAAATCAGCTCGTTTCAACCATAGACAAACAAACAAGTAGTAAATTTATGGTTTTAGCTACTTATTAGCTTTTTTTTTCTATGTTTTGCTTTTAAATGGGGAGGGTATAGAAAGTGTTGAATTTTTAGTGTTACCCTTTACCCCCCACTGTCCACAAGCCATCGTTAACTGAATACTGATTGGTCCAATACTACTACAGACATATCTCAGTGTCTGTATGCTACATGAGACATGAGATATATCTTATAAGACGGTCTTATTAAGACCGTCTTATGAGATATATCTTCGTGTGTGGATCGGCCTTAACTAGTTAGTTGTATGGGAATGATTTGATGACATATTTACAACTTTGTATTTATATACTCAAGTAAATTTTAGAGCAATATGGGTGCTCTAAACATGTCCACTTATCATTAATAAACAACAATTTAAAAGCGGACGTTCAAAAATTAGTTGACAAATTTAACTAATGGTCTACGATTTAATGTTTATTTCATTTTTCTGTACATTCTCTTTGTTGGAATTCCCTTTTTTTTCGTAAAATAAATCGTTTTAATTGATCTGAGACGTTGTAGTTTAGTAATTTCGTAACAATAGATCGTTTATCTGGCACTCAATGCGCCCAAATGACAATAAACGGGAAATAATCACCGATCGTTTTAATCGTATTTGCACTAGATCGGATCGTGAAAACGTGGTATGAGTATGTATAGGTGGATATCATACAATTCAATTCCCTTGATAATTTGTTGTCCCTAAGATCTCTCTGATTCTCTCTATTCCACCACTACTATACCCCCTTCTTGCCCCTTTTAAATACATACATTCCAGTCTTTAGATCAATTCGTACAATAACCATGTAGTATTGGCGTTACTCCTACTAAGTAGCAGATGTGTCAATTTCATTTCAATCAGTGGATAATAGGGGAGCCGTAATGGAATCAGCTCTTGGTCTATTTGCTAACACTTGAAACCTCGGTACTGGACCGATCTTTTACAAATTCGGCCTCGACCATACACACATCAACGATTGAAGGAGAAAGAGAGGAGGACTACGATTAAATGCAAATACTTCTGTCGAATATTGAGGGAATATATAGAGAGAATGAACGGGAACCAATTTTTCGCGATGCAACTTCTTTTGAGGTGAACGTATAGAAAAGCAAAAATAGGTACTGTTACGATCATATAAAGTAAACTTTACATTATCCGATTTTACATCCGAGATTTTGTTCCGAGCAAATAAAACGAAAAATTTGTGTCTTTACACCATTCGATTTCTTATCCGAGCCGACACATCTGAGAAATTGCATTCGATGTTTTCAGAATAGAACGGTCTCTAATTTCATCCGATTTCCCAAAAAGTGTCATGCGCAATATACCCACTGTTTTGAGAATTTGAGGTTATACGCAAGTTGACGGTGGCGTGGTTGTTTGTTAGCGCCTGCGTACTCATGCAACTCACTTGTATGAAAATTTCTAGGATCCGAGATGAATTCAGATGTAAAATCGAATAGAAAAATCGAATACAAAACTCGGACAATCAAAAGAGGCTTTAAAAGAGAGCAAATCTTGAGCCAGAAATATGACGTTTTTCTGCTTGTGTGAATCAGGCTGTTTCTCTCATGAGGGTAAAGACGTATGGGCAGGTATATCTATAGACGATGATAGAAATAGTTTTCACCATACCAAACTTGTAGAAAATATTTGTCTATTTAAGGAATTACACAAAATGGCACGACTTATCCCATCTTTTTCTCCTGATGAATATCTCTCTTCCTAAATTCTGACCTGCACTAGTCACGACCGCCTCAAAAGCTTGTTCTACACAGCTTTACCAAAAACTGGTCTCTTTTATATGCTCGTAATAGTACTTTCAACATAAGAAAGATATAAGTACTGTAGTGGTCTTCTTAATAGATACATGGAAGAAACATTGGTCCCGCCCATCTATACTACTTACATATTAGTTAAAAAGAGACAGACAGAGCGTAGGTGGTCTAGAAATTAAAAATGATGGCGGATATTACCACCCACCCTTAGTCCTTTGATCAGAAAAAGCAACTTTTTGTACGAAAAAATCTTTGAGATTTTCTAAATATTTTAAAAGGTAACAATAACTAGATGTGTTTTGTGGTATCTCTGTTTGTTATTCATGAAGCATGTGATTTAAAAAGGAGGTACCTACATGGGCGGGACCAATGTTCCTCCCATGTATCTATTGAGAATACCACTACGGTATATTCGGGGACATTTTGGTAAACAGAAATAGTCAAAAGTGGGAATCTATTTCAACTGATTAGATGTGACAGAAAATTACAGTGACAGCTTAGATGAAACATTCTGTATATCGAATCAATATCGGCTTTCCTTTTCTGCTAGTTCACCTTTGTAGTTTGGTTTTTCGCTAACAAGTAGATAGTTTAATTTAGGACGGATTTTCTATTGGGTTTTGCCAATTCCATTGTTATGTGCATTTTAATTACCTACAACTCAAATTCTGTTGAATATTCACGTATCCAATCGGCTGTTGATAAGCGATATAATCGCCCCAATTTACCCCTCCATCTCGATATTTCACCCGTTTTGATATTTTGAAATTATATTTGAATTACTATTTTATTCTAGTATCATATCATAACTACCCCCTTACGAAAAATCTAAAACAATACAATTCGTCTGTTAATTAAACGACTAGCCATAACATTTTCACCACTACTAAATTTAAATTGTTTCATCAGAGCACTCTAAATAAACGCTATTGTTCTAAAATATGCTCGACAATCATGCCTTGATAATTTCCCCAACTCGGATCTTTTGTTATTACAAATCATATTCATAATTACAAAACAAATAAAGATCACTCACAGCTACGTTTAAATAAACCACACCCAATACAACCTACTAGCCAATTGTGTAATGTTTTCAAATTGTTTTAAGCCAATAAGATTTAAGTATACCCCACTACAAGTCACCATTTATGTTTGATACCAGGTTTCGCCATTCTATGTTATGTGTGGGGCGAGTAGTTGATTTGATTCTACAATCAAAAATCCGGTTTAGTATAACAAAATCTCCCCTATTGATAACAAGGGTGAATAGTCAAAAAAATAAATTGTTAATCTATCGAGAAAAAAAATGTGATTTGAATTGTGTGAATTTTATTGATAATTGTTGAAGAATAATGACAATGTTAATGATGGAAAGGATAATCACGACTAATCATAAAAATCAGGATTGTTCATCAATTGAACGCGACCGTTCACCGGTCCATCATAAAATGGAAAATTCATTTTTACAACCGAAACGTATATCGGACGATTCACGTGATGTTGAGATGTGTGATAATAAAACTTGCGATGATTCCGATGAAGATTTGAATGTTGATGTTGAAGAGACTGATGATACTTTATGTCCTGTTGATTTGACGCGACGTCAAGATAAATTTACAACATTTGAGAATTTATTACCAACAACAACGACAACAATAAAGACTGATAATACAAGTGAGTATCTCGGTTATAAAGCGGAGACAACAGCATCCGTACCAGTGTCAACAATAACACACGCAACGATGATGATGGCAACAACAATAACAACAACAACAACAAACACAGCAACAACCACAACAACAACAGTGAAACGTACTGAAAGTGTATGTAGTGATGATGTTAGTCGGTCGGAAAGTCCACGTGATGATGATGGCAATAGTCAGCCGTCGGTGGTTGTAGTGCCGACACATCACCAGAATCGGCGATTAGCATTCTCTGTTGAAAATATTTTAGATCCAAATAAATTTACTGGACGGCAGACAGTTTATAGTGATGGGATTTGTTGTTGGAAGCCGCACGATGGTTTAAGGGAATCGCCCGATTTCGGTGATGACAGTGAAACAGGTGAGAATAATGAGTTTCCCCAGTATTTACGGAACCGGCGGATATGTATATAATAGGTACAGTGATGAGCATATAAAAGAGACCAAATCTCAAGCGAGGAATATCACATTGTTCGATTCTTGTGAGCCAAGTGGGTAGCCACCAAATGTGTTGAAAATATTTGTCTATTCTTATGATTAAATATTTTTCTTCCCAAGGTCTGATTTGTCAATATTTTGCTATTTAGGTACATTTCCACGACCGCCCTCAAACGCGTGTTTTACACAACCCTACATAAATGTTCTTGTTTATATGCTCGTCACTGTACACTGGACACATTTGTGTGAGTTTACTGATTATTTATTCTTTCAAATAGAACCAGGAAATTTAGTAATTTTTATTGAAATAGATTTTGGCAAATATACTGAAAACGATTAGTGAACTAAATATAATTAGATAGTTTGGCATTAGATGTTGTAGGTAATACGGTTTATTGCGGTGTGAAATTAGATAATGACTCAAGGGTAAACGAATTTAATACAGTGAATGAATTTTGTGTTAATAACACAAATTGCACATTAATTTGTTATTTTACATTTCATTACATCAATAAAAACTTTGACTTGAAAGATTTTAAAAATCATTAAAGATTGTAATTTCTAATTAATGCAATAAAGAATCGAAATAAACTTTTAAACTTTACTGTAACTTAAAATTTTATGATTCTGACACTTTTATTAACACTAACTGTTAGTTTATTTAAACGTAGATAAACTCCCAGTCTTCAATGAAATAGTTATGATAAGAGGAATATAACTGCAATTTCTTCAATTACTATCATCTCAAAATCGTATCGACAACAGAAAACGATAAAAAAAAAACTTAAAATAAAACCTCCACCCCCATTCATATTCAATATTTTATGCTTACCTACTAGGTAGCATCATTTTCACGTAAATGTGACCGACTCCTAAGCCAGAAGTTTCAAGTTTTTCAGTTCGTTAATTTATTCGTCGCAAGTCGGAAGTCGGGCTTTTTCTATAGTGATGGTAACAGGTCGGAGGTATTAGAACAAGTTAACACCATCCCAAATTTGTAGAAAGTATTTTTTTATTCAGGTAAATAGGTACCCAAAATAGCACCAATAACCCCATTCCCATCTTCTGATTGAATACCCTATGGGACATTTGAAATAGGTATCATGAATTTCACAAAAAAGTGACCCGCTCTTGAGTGAAATATCCCATTATTTGGTTTGTGTAAATCAGGCTATATCTCTTGTGGGGGTAAGAAGGTGGACAGGTAGGAAATGTTAAAACAAGTTTCCAGCATATCAAATTTGTAGAAAATATTTTTCTAATCAAGTAAATATCCAAAAATAGCACCAATAGAACCATACCCATCTTCTGATTGGGCATCTTTATTCTTAAATTCTCACCTGTTAAGAATTACATTTTTACGACCGCCCTCAAAAGCTTGTTTTATACAGTCGCAAAAAACTGGTCACTTTCTTGTGAAATCGATGGTACAGCCAAGTGCGGAAGAATTTTAACGACTCGTGATGCAAATTTTGGCCTGTTTTGTATAGATTGAACCGTTCGTCCACCATTCTTGGTATTGGGGATGGACCTAAGCTGCTTTGTTGCTTTACCTGTTTTAGCGAATAGTAGCTGTTGAAGTTGAACCATAAATAAGTAGAGGGTGGCAAATTACCTGATCAGTTATAGGGGTGTGGTGTTTTGCTTTATTCAGGTACATGAACAAATCGTCCCCTTCTCTCTCACGATATCCAATAGTATGTTTGTTTTCTTCAAACGAAAGTCTGGTTTACGCTATACAATCCTAACCGTTAAAATTCTTCCGCACTTGGCTGTACATTTGGAAAATATTTGGCTCGCTCCTATAGTCCACTTATACACAAGTTAGAAGGAGAAGGACAAAATGTAGGAACCTAGTTTAAATGTCCAATACGACATTTTTCTTCCCAAATCTTGACCTATGACAATTCTTTTATCTTGTTACTTATTACGACCGCCCTCTAAAGCCTGTTTTACACAGCTATACAAAAAGTGATCACATTTATGTGTAGGTGATAGTACAGTCGAGTGCGTAAAAATGTTAACGACTCCTGGTGAGATATTTGGTATGTTTCATATAGATTGAACCTTTCTTGCACCATTATTTGTATTGTGGATGAAGCGAACCTGCTTTGTTGCTTTACCTGTTTTAACTAATAGTAGTTGTTGAAGTTGAGACATAAATAAATAGAGGGTGGCAAATTACCTGATCAGCTATAGATGTATGGTATTTTCTTATTTCAAGTACCTACATTAATAAATCGTCTGCTTCTTTCTCTCCATAACCAATAGTAGGTACGTTGTTTCCTTCAAGCGAAAATCTGGTTTACACGATACAAAAATATTGAAATATTGAATTCTCTACACAAAATCAACATAATAAACCTAAATCTTAATAGTTTCCGTGTTCTAATTCTTATTTTTCAATGTTTAAATCGGACGGTCCCATAATTTTACGGTTTTATTATAAAATTAGTGACAGTTTTAATGCATGTTTTTGGTCAATAAGTAAAATAAACTCTAAAAACAGCAACAATTTAACAAACTCAACCCTTATAAATTCGTTAATACCTGTTTTAATTAGGTATATTTATCTAAATGATGTTTGCATCAACAAAACTTTGTTATCAGTGTCGATTGTGTCTCTTCATCGTGAAAATTTTAAATCACGTTCATTACTTACAATTACATATATTTTCTACCAAGATCATTAAATACAATTAAGTAAATGATTGATGAAGACAACTTGCAAAATTTCAGTTTCCGTTAAACTTATCAGAAGTTAACAAATTAGATAGTGGATGAAAATTTTACTCCCAATTAAAAAAACATGGAGAACGTCTGTCCGAAGCTCACATTATTAACGCCAATAAGCAAAGAAGTCTCAATTGATTGAGTAGGTTTTACAGTTACTCCTATAGTATATACTTAAGTATGAAAAATAAAAACGCCACTAAAATGAATTTCATTATATACTACTTATATCTTATTAATTATTACAAACGTATCGTAGAGGCACGAAAATAATAAGGCTTTAGAATAAGAGAAAAACAAGAAATTGCTAACGGCTTAAGGAGTGCTAATTTATTTGCCATTGAAATCAGTTTAACTGAATTATTTGAATTCGAATTGTACTTCTACAGTGTCGAACGAACAAATCAATGCGAATGCCTTAAAATACATGAATGAATAAACGACTAATGGTGAACATCACTGTACGCTATCCAAGCTTGTAAGAAAACGAAGTGTTTATTATAATGTTTCATGTTCGATAAGCGAATACAATTTCTTTGCTGAACTTATTAAGAATGTTTGAAAGCATACTGAAATGCTTATTATAAACGGTCACAAATCAGGATAGATGAATGATGTAAAACGAAAGAAAAAGCATGCAAAAACTGACTTTTCTCTCACGTCTTGATTAAAGTTTCTTCTTAAATTACAAGAATACTTATGCTAATATCAAATTAATTCTGTTGACGAATTCTAGGCCAGTGTTTTCCAAAGTGTGTTAGGTACGCGTATCCTGTACGAAACGGGAAGTGTTTCTTTTGTAGACTATGGCGATCAAAAAAATCTTTCTTCTAAAATTCTGACCTGTTAGGATTCTTTTAAATTGTGACGACGATGACCGCTCTCGTAAGCCTGCTTTACACAGCCGCACACCACTGATCACCACTGTACTTAAGTATATTTCTTGACAAGAGGTACACTGGCGGTCATAAAAGAGAGACCATATTCAGTCAGAAGATAGGGATCGGGTTACTGGTGCCATTTTGGGTATTCACCTAAATAGAAAAATACTTTGTACAAATTTGGTATGGTGGGAACTCGTTTTATATGCCCATCTTCTTACATTTACGAGAGAAAAAGCCCGACTCACACGAACGAAAATATTTGATGTTCTTGCTGAAGGCTCGAGCCTTTTTTGGCCACTACCGTACTTAGTTGTATTACGTAAATTACAGAAGGGGTACACAGATGTAAGAATTTTGGGAATCACTGATCCAAGTTAATAAGCCAGAATTACAACCAGTATTTTGCTATAATGAGCTCGAATTTGCTTGTTTATCTTCAATAATTAGTCATGTTAAGTGTGTGTTTATGCTCTTTCACACCTAAATGCTGCTACTCATTGTCATATTACGTTATTTTAATTTCTACCTACAAAAGTTTAGTTACAAAAGGTAATTCAAGACTTGTTTAAATATGTTGTAGCGTTCAATACGTCCGCCTTGAGGTAGATAAAGGGCGTCTTTGGATTTTTGACACCCTTATGCAAAGGCGTTTTAGTCCCTCTTTCAATCAGAAAACGAAACGATAATAGAAAGTATGGTCAATTTTGGCTGTCCCAAAGATTTAGCCGCCCGTATTCCTTGGATACTTTTTGTACAATGGCGATCAAATATAAAGAGACCGAGCCTTGAGCGAGAATTTCACATATCTTCGTTAGTGTGAGTCGGATATTGGAATAAGTTGCAACAATTTGTAGAAAGTGCCCTCCTAATCAGGTTAATACCCAAAATGACATCAGTAACCCTACCCCCTTCTTCTGATTGAATATCTTTCTTCCCAAATTCTATGACCTGTTAAGATTCTGTTACATTGTGACGACCACTCTCATAAGCCTTTCTACACAGCCGCACAAGAGATGGTCTCTTTTTTTTTGATCACCACTGTACATCTTATAAGGACGTGCTCCTGGTGATACTGACTATAGTATTATCTTTAGTTAATTTGGACAAAAGTGTCTGGTACTGCCAATTATCGTGTGTTATTTTTGTATTGTTTACGGCTGAAATCGAGATGTGTTGGTGTAACGATCGTATGTCGATTAAATCAGCAAATCCAGGCGCTCAGTATGATTAAACGGCGGTAATTCGAGAACATCACCGGTAGCTTGTGAAATCAATACACAACAAGCGACAAACGTGTTAACCACATTCATTTGTCTGTTCACCGCTAAAACAATACAATGCGGTGCACATTCTATCAGTCATTAACCGTCGTACTAGTATTATATTGGACATTTTCACCGATACCATCACAAATTGATTATCAATACAAAAAAAAATAAAGATTTCGTATTAGAAATCGTTTGAATGCTTAATTAACTGTTGCATTAATTTAAATCGTTACAGTGACATGAATAGGAACAATCACCATCATAATAACAACAACAATAAGGAACAAAGTATTAAAACATTGGCGGCATGTTCAACAGAAACATTGAGATAACTAAAATGGCGTTAGAATTGTCGAATGGTAAAAGGGATATGGTAATGGCACATTGCTGACATAAATACTTTACCAACTTTACAACATCTTAACATTCAAATTGCGTATTGTCTAACTCTCTCTCTCTCTCTCTCTCTCACTCTCTTTCGTTCTTGGACTAAATCACGGTAGTCGTTGTCGACAACGGCATTGGTATAACAACAGTATAATGTTTGATAGTAGTAGGCAACATAACCAGAAGGAATATAGAGCTGGAATAACGGAACCGGGACATGTAATTAACAGCCTTAGCGTAATTGCCTCCGGGCTCGTTAGCAAGCCGTGAACTTTGTAATTAATCCTTTGGTTTTGCTGCTACTTGCTTTAAGCAGATGTATTAATTATGGACGAAAACGAGCTACTGTTATAATACTATACCTATATATTATAATAAAATGTATATTTCTATCTTTATCTGGTTTGTTTTTAGTAGTTACTCAAATCTCAATTTAACAATGTTGTTTAAATTGAGAAGAGAATTTCTCTTCTACAGTAATGTACTTTATTAAAATATTTAAGCACTCGGATGGTTTTGTAATTGCAATCGATTGTTTGGCACTTCATAAATTAAACAATACTCGTTCAGTTTATTACACTAAATGGTATTATGTGTTATTTATTAGATGCTCGATTTGAAATTGTGATAATTTCTCTTAGGATCATCAAACACGTATCAACGTTGAAAACGACTCAATTATGAGATTTTTTGGCAAAAGAGCAATTCAACATCGAAATTATTTTTGCTCAGTATAAATCAAATGTGATTAGCTGTCATTATTTTGTTGTTTAGAATCGCTTTGGCTCATCCGATCTACGCAATTGAATGTAGAAAACACACTAAAGTCAATCTAGAAACGAAATATGTACACTAACAAGTCACTTTATAAAAGCTATAAATAAAAGTTGAGTCCTTTATAGTCGTTTAATGTTATGTATTGTTGTCTATTTTTCAACATCTGTTCTTCATTCCACTGTAACGAATTTTTATCGATTGTCAAAAGAGATTTTGTCTCTAAGATAGTTTAAAATTAATAGTCTAGAACAAACTACAGTTGAAATAAATTAAGAATTTAGTAGTTTAGTGTGCTTATTCGAAATAAAACTTTCATCTTTTGAAGTTTGTAGTATTTTAAAAATTTAATCGAAAATAAATCTCACGTGTAGCAACTGGAATTCGAGTTTATCGTTCTTATTTGATTTTAGGTAAAGACCATCACAGCGACGATGAAGACGAAATCCAAAGTGATATTAGTGAAGATATCAAAGATCCAAATGGGAAAAAGAAGAAATGCGATTCTAAATCACAGAATACTGGTAAGCCACGTCGTGCCCGTACAGCTTTCACTTATGAACAATTGGTTGCATTAGAAAATAAATTCAAAACAACTCGTTATTTAAGTGTTTGTGAAAGACTGAATTTAGCATTGAGTCTAAGTTTAACTGAGACACAAGTGAAAATTTGGTTCCAAAATCGACGAACGAAATGGAAGAAACAGAATCCCGGCATGGATGTGAATTCACCAACAGTACCACCACCGAATGTTGGTAGTGGTGGTGGTTTCCCGGGCTTCCCCGGCCACCATACACATTCTGGTTTATTGTACTCCCATCATGTTCCATATGGTGGTGTTTATCCATTACAAGCAACATCATCCGGTAGTTATACGCCGTATTTTCATTTAGCCAATCATGGTCATAATTTAGGCTCTTGAAATTCGGAATAAAACAAATAATGGCCAACAATTCGGTGCAATAACCTGTTTTATTTTTTCCAGAAATAACCGCGAAATTGTAAATAAAGTGTTTAATAGTAAAACAAAAGATTTCAATTGTAAGAGCACCCTTTCGGTACTTTGAATCGAGCGTTCAATATAAAGAATCATTGACAGCTCGATATTTTGAATTCTTGTAAAATTAGTGTAAAAATAAGGAAAACGTAACAACTGAATCATAAGAAGCATTGTTGTATTATTAGAAATTGTATTTATTAACTGTAATTTTAATTGTAAATAAAAAAACGCAAACTTCCTAAAATTCATGTGTCTCGATTATTATGTATTATTTTTTCTAAGAGAAAATATTAAGACAGCAAATACTCTTTAGTTTTTCTACATGATAGTCTGGTGTCACGCCTAAAATCCAACACACATATTAAATATCAAAGAAAATTAAGCTTCAAGTTGGAGCAACATCTGGACTTAACATAACAACTCAAAGACATGCCGACACTGTTGTTGCAGATTTTGAAAATTTCGACTCTTCAATACAATTTTTAACAGTTGAGGTGTTGACGCATTCTAGAAAGGGAGACAAGAGGACAAAACGAATTTCTATAACAAATGTGTTTGTTTTTATTTGTCATTTGATTGACTCGAGTTGTTGTTAGAATAATAAACACGATTTCTTAAACTGTCAAATAAAGTACCTACCGTTAAAAATGTAATTAGTTAGTTCTATTATTATGTATTTCTAGCAATTTTCCGCTAGATTATTTAATATAAGCGTATTAAATATAAATTAGAGGGGCGGTTGTTCAGAAGGACGGTATATAAAAAGCGTGTTCTGTCGTCCGAAAGACTACTCCCTTTTTTGATTTCACAGCTTAAATTGGTGGGCACGTGTACGATTTGCTGATCGAAACAGGAGTTGGTTCAAAGTTCCTAGCTCTAACGTTGACCTACTAGAAAGTCTTTCCAGATAAACTACCGGATTAGAGGCACTTTGAACTCAGGTGCTTACCAATTGAGCTAAGGTAACCAAACCTTTAAAAGGCTGTCATAATTTAAGAAGGCATCCAGTGTTTGTTTAAAAGAAGCATATCCTATTTATCCTGATAGAACCAGTGAGGGGGTAAGGCTTTAATGTTTGACACTAATTAAAACAAATCGCTGCCAGCCTAAGCCTTGACATTGAGCAATAATTGATAGAGTTACGAAAATTCATCGTTTTCTGTCAAAATAATGCTTTAAAGTCGCCTGAGTCAAGTGTGATTCGGTTTTATTATAATACAACTTGTATACTGTATCGATATATTCATAAAGAAGAATAGCACCGAAAACAACAAGACTATCAGAAATCGGCAATAAGAATGAAATCTCGAATATAGAAATGTGAACCTACTACGGTCATAGCGATTCAAAAGAGTGAGTGAGAGAAAACAGGAATACGAAAGGGATCCAACCATGAAATTGAATTATACAAGAGGCCAGATTCATTCCAGCCTATACGGCTTCGATTCCGAATAAACTCTACATATAAACAGCCTAAATATTTGAGACCGATCAGATATACACAGACACACGCACATGCACACACCTTTTTGATAAATCAGGAAACTGGCAATGGAAATTTATCACCAATTCTACTGGAAATTATCCAACAGTTTCTCTTTAACATTTTCTTCGTTATCAATTTTATCAAATATTTGTATTTTATATATAAATAAAAAAGGTTTATCTATATGGTCCACTTTATGTGAAGTCACCATGTGTAGATTGTGTGTTATACAATGAATTCACCCTTGTATTTCTCTGGACTTTTGCCGCACCCTCTAAATCTCTATGACGAATTAAACTGATCCAGAATTAAATAACAAAGGATTCACTCAAACAGTTGACAACTTTAAATTGGTTTCTACTGATCGGGTCATTTAAATGTAAATCGCCAAGTTGCTGTCAAAATATTAAGCAATTATTCAAATTGTTTGGAGACATTTTTTTTTCTAAAATCATTTTGTAGCTAGTTTTATGTACTTGGTACTACTCAGAAAAATCTCTGTTGTGGATTGGCCTCAAGGCAGCAGGTAAGGCAATCCGATACGATGAGATGAGATGTTATTAACGCCACCATCACTGAAACTTAATTTATTGAAGTAAACCAACACCAAATCATTTCATCATGTAATTTGAAATATCATGTAACTCGATAGAAATTTCAGTAGATATTACCTAATGGCGTTTTATAGGATTATAAACAACATCAATTTCAATTTATTTATCAATCATAAAAGTTAATAATCTGAAGATAATTACAGAAAAGAAAAAATAGATAACAATATTTGTATTGTTACCAATTAAATTTGTTGTTTATCAGTGCAAATCTTATGATTTATTCAAACATTTCTACCATCTATCTAATATCAGATACTAGAGACTATCAGATAACTACAATCTGCTCGTAGCCAATTTATCGGGTGACGCGTGCTCCCATTGGAACTTCTCTTGAAATATGACGTGGCGACAATATTCCACAAGGGACTTCATTAATGTCCTGCAAAGTGTCGCCCAAAATAATATTAATAGTTGTATTCCCTTGCTGTTTAACTCTTGAATTTATCTCGATACAAATTCTTTTTCTATATAATATATCGATATAAAAAATCAAACAATATTTCTATTATTAATTAACATTGACGATTTAATAGGGGGAAAATGCTGGGATGAGTCGGTATTTCCGATTGTTTTTGCCCTTGTTAAAGGATTAGTGGCTGATCCTTCTTGAAGTGATGTGTGAACAGAACAGGCGTGCCTGTTAGGGATTCAACTCCTATCTAAAATTCGATATTGCAAGCACTACATGCTTATTTATATAGTTTTAACAGCTTTCTCACAAAGATGTAAAAGACGGAATAGTTTTCCTTGTTGGGGAAATTTCATAGGTTTTCATCTGAGCAATCAGCAAGCATTTAGAGAGAGTAGCTACTATAAAATGTAAGACGTAATCTAATGATGAATAATTTATAAATGGACCTTGTAGCGTCGTAATATTTGTAACACGAGACCATTTGGAATATAAGCATTGATGATGGTGGTGGCGGTGGTGGTGACATAGAGGGCGTGTGCTTTCCACGACGGCACCTGCGAGGATCGTCCAGGACTCGCCTATTCAATTATTCAAGTTTAAAGCGCTGCGCCTGCCCTAACTCCATTTAATATGAATAGACTCACATGTTCACAATGTTCAGTCAGTTTAAAATTGTAGCAAAAAAAAGCACAAATTTTCAAACAACCCCACACAATAATGATGTTATCCAATACAACTAAGCACTAAACAATTATACAATTTTCATTTAGTTTGTGGTTTAATTTGAATTTTCTATTATTGATATTGATCCGTATGAATCATTAGTTCTTAATTAGTGTCGGCCCAGTGGAGCTTTGGTGGAAATCTGTATCAAAACGACGACGTTGGGCTGTTTAATTTTCTAAGCCATAAACTACTGTCTAGTGCCATTTAAAATTCTTGCAATTATAATATAAATAGATGTCATTACCACACTAATAACGAAACACAATCGTTTAGTGTCGGTATAAATCCCGGGGGTGTCGTCTATGTAATTTATTAATGGGTGGCATTAGAACCACCATGCGTATACTACTATACATCGTTTATTTCATCTATTGTATAGTTTGATTATAACAAAAGAAACGAGTATTTGAGACCTTATTACCGCACAGTATGTCGAATTATTACAACCATTACCGCCATCGTATACATAGAGAGAAGGTCGTTTTGTATTTTCCGTTAGATACGATTCGATTAAAAAGGGGATGGATTAGGTTTTTATTGTGTGTCTATGTGTGTGTCGTGTCGTGGATGAAACGGGAGGCAAGTGTTCTATTATGAAGTCGACTTTGCAGTATTACTGAAATTTTCACTCCTATTACCGGCGCTGTTGGATCAATTCCATTTCTTTTCATTGCTAAATTGTTGATAAAGAAAACTCTACAAAACTTTAGATTTGTTGGAAATTATGGAACAATAGCGATCACATTACGAAGGGTAAAAGTCGATTCACCACCAGCACTTTCATACATTGTTTCTTCATCTTAACACAATGTTCATCTCCTTTAAAAAACAACAATACAAATAAAACACATACATAGGATATGTTGAAGTGAAAACAGAAACAAAATCTTGTTTGGATCCCTCTCGGTCTCCTCTACAATAGATATCCCCGAAACCGCCCCAAAACTGTCGCATGATTTCACCATGGTTACCAGGACAATGGTGTTTATTTGTCCTGCGAGACCGCTAACAACGTGGTAGAGAGACCGATAAGGAAGAGATGATATTGTATACAGAATAACATCCCGGTCGCTTTTATATTCACCCCTAGTTATACCCCACACACCTTTCTTGAATAAGCTCCAGCTACATTTCTGCTATTATACAGAACGAAACAGACTACACCACTTTAACTGTCCTGTTGTTGTTTGGTGTTTGGTGTTGCTCATTTTTGATTGGCTTTTGTTTAAAATTACTTTTGTTTTTTGCACCACCTCACAACAATTAACTGAGTGCTTTAATTTTAAACTGGATAGCTATTTAACCGAACCATTGATAGTTATTCACATACAGATATGAACGATTTACTTTTATTATTATTTGTGATTATTATAAAATTTAGTTATGATGGAAATTTCCTGCTGTATTGTCTCTGGATATAAAGTTAACGTTATTACAAATCATATTAATGAAGTTATCTGGAAGCTAGAACGTTAACATAAAACGCCATAATTCAACGATAATGAGAGCAAATTAGTGGCACAAAATGAGATTATTTGTAGATAACATTTGGAGTGCGTCTTACTTTGTTGTGTTTCGAGCACTACACAATTATAGGTGTTGCAATAGTTCCATCATTAATCACAACAATTCGATTCTAAATTGAAGCTTATTAGAATTATTCATGGTAAATATGACAAGACGAGCGGAATAGTATTGGAATGGGTATAGGTGGAGTTACCAATGATGGCTGTAAGCAATTCTAGCCTGCAGTGTGAATGTTTAATGGGTCTGAGAGTGTGAATCAGGATGCGGTATAGTCTCTTACAGAGCTCACTCAGCTTGCGGTCAGAACTCCTGCGGGGCATTGCAGTTTTAGATGATGCGATACCAACAACACCATCTCTGTCTTATTTCGTCTATCTATTTTATTTTCTATACATAGAATGTAGGATGTATATAGTTGATCCGGAAATAGGACGTGATCCTCTCTAGGACGGATTTGCAGCCGATTCACTTTGAAATCTCCACAGGCCACAGTCTGATTCGCACATCCTTTTCCGATAAATACTTTCCCAAAACACTTTAAATTGTACTATTTTAAAGCTGTTTGATGGGGCTACGACTGTTCTGATCCTCGTCGACGTTATTTCAAACACACACACACATTTGTATATAGCGAGATAGATACATTCGTGTAAAGTTTTCTCTTTAACTTTTCATCCCTAGACGTACAACTGAATGCAATACAACAAATGGCATGAATTTTAATACTCAACAACATGACAAATTCTCGAGAGCAGTTTATTTAGCAAATATCTCTATTCCTATTGATAGAAAGAAATGAAAATTTCTCAACCGCATTCATATCACGTCATTATCTGCGTATCTTTCAAATTATCCGAATTAGACGAGCGTAAATCTAGTTGCCAATGGAATATATACCCTGTGACATAAAATAGGGTAATAACATGAAGAGGTTGAATAGAAAATGGGAAAGTTGAAAATAACACACATACACCTGTGTTATGGTCCTGTCCGCCGTCGTTATTCTCTCTCGGATCAACGAAAGTGTAACCAACCGCGTTCCAATTATTATCCAGTGAAGCTTACACAATGCTTACCTCGTCTATTCATTTTTCTTTAGTAGCATCACATGGATGCATTTGAGCTCATTTAACATCATCGTTATTAGTGTAACGATGATCATACTAAGATTGTTACAATCATAATTAAAAGATCGGAGGGTGATACTTAATAAGAGCAACGAAATGAACAACAAACCAAATCCTGATACCTTGACAACTATTATACGCCTGACTGGGTAAATTTTTCCCCTATCACGAAGAAAAAATTACATACAACGCTATATAATTGTGTGCTATCTGAGATACATGTATTTTCGCTTTGAACATCCACTTTCGGCCTCATTTACTTAATGTTGTCACATCTTTGGTCGGCATGTTTTTTCAAATGTAATCATGTAGAAAATGCGTCAAAGATGATATGAAGTTAACAGTAAAGTTTTCTTCTCTTTTGATTGTATACCATTGTGTCTCCTCTTCAATTTTCAATCTCAAGTTGTATTTAAATATGATTTCTAGTCCATGTAATTCAACCAATATTGGTGACACTGTCTTTCTCTGTTCTTCTACAAATATGTTGAACAATAATAAAGATCTCAGTTGGGCTTATTAAAAAGTATAAAGAAATAATGAAGTGTTGAAACAGTCATATAAACTTTTCTTATTTCGCCAAGGAAATAAAATTTTAACACCTATTTCAGACACACAATTTGTTCCAACTTGAAAACGTCTCTGAATTATAATTAGTTTTCCATCGTAATGAAATGAGATAGAACAATATGAGGGGATGCTCCTGTTTATACAGCTGATATATACATTTTTACTCATCTACTGGTAAAACGATTAATTCCAACTATTGTCTTTTAAATTTCTCAGGGTGGTGTCAACTTCGACAGTTTGAGGTGCAAATTACGTCTATCAATTAATTAATTTGCGGGCTCTGACAACAATCTGAATAGATTACACTCCCCTATTCGATTCTGCTAAATACAACATGTATTTTTTGCAATAGAAACTATGTTAACACATCAATGAAACCTGACTTAAATTAATAAAGATCGCAGCCGTGCTGGTTCTTTTGTTAAACACAACATCCCCTAGGGGATTGTGCAATACTGGCAATGTTGATCAGGGAATGATAGAGATTGATTGAGGGTAGAAATGGTGAAATAATTACCCTTACACGAATCGTTGTTTGTAACACAGTCCAAACCAAAAATGGATTAATACATTTTTAATATTAAACTTGTGCAAACATTTTTCTTTATTGTGTTTGTAGAGCTAGTTTGGTATATGTAAACTTCAGCTTCCTTTTACATTGAACGCGCTTTTTGAAACCATTAAAACCGTTTAATTTTGCTTAATAAAATAACCCAAATTAATTTTGATTTGTGTGTTTTTGTTTAATGTGTGTTTGTTGCTTCTGCGAAAAACACAAGCTTGTTATTTAGCTTGGTAATGTATCTAATCCAGTCTTTAGTTATCTAGGAAACAATTGGATCCTTAAGACTGACGCGTACGACGATAAACAACAATACGAGAAAAAAAAAGAAGACTCAAGGGTTCTTTTCCATCTATATCCTACTCGTCTCAATCGACATTATCCTTGTCGCACCCAATGTTCCATATCGATTAGACGCAGAGTTTATCCTAATAGGATTTCCTAGTAGTTGATTACCATTTCAATAGAGGGATTTGTCATTTTCAATTAAAGTTGAGTCCTGCATCTCACAGTTAGTTCTACGAATGGGGCTTTTAGCAACTATACCAAAGGTCCTGCTCCCTGGTTTAAATTTTCCATCTTTCCATTTTACCAATTCGCTTGTAGAATATCTGGTCCCTTCGTAAATGATTTGTACAAGTAAATTTACAACATCACTTTTGATTAAATTATTTGAATTGTCCTTTACAAATAACCATGTGCTAATTACTACTTTACTTTATCAGGACTATATTTAAAAGAGTATATCTAGCAATAGATTACCGAGTTGTTTTCGTGAAATTATCCTTAAAATTGTCCAATTAGAAGATTAATGGAAGCGCGTGTGTATCAACGCTGTCATTAAAACGAATTTTTACTGTAACGGATATTTTCAGACGGTGAACTGAATGAATGATTCTTCAAATTATATAAAGTTAGAATAATTTGTTTGGTAAATTAAAGGAGGTTGAAAATGTAAAATCGAAAGTGTGTTACCGATTTATCTTCATCACCATTATAGAGGGTTTATTAAGGATTGTTGTTTTCCCAGCATAGCCGCCCACCTATCGCCTACAACAAAGAGCCGCTCGATCAAAGCACCCAAAGAAGCAAATTAGAAAAAAATAACGACAACGTTGTCGTATCTGTTTCGGAACTGTATATTCGTCACACATGTGTATGGCATTTAAACGTGTTTGTTCCACATAGACCGCACAACGTCAAAAATATCCATCGGTTACACAAACACATATTACATATATAAATGTACACCCCTTGCAAATTAACCGCCGCAATCGTCAATTGTTTAAACAATGGACGGCTTGTAGGTCGTCATGTGTTTTACTTTAGTTCCGCCATTGAAGTAGCTTCAAAGAGCGTCGTCGTCGCAACGCTATAATCTCTGAAATAAACCCTAATGAATAGGTGCTTTATTTAAATGTTTCCTGTCTTGAAATAGACATATTTCAGGACTTAATTAGTGACCGCCTCTATTTCTTTGATGGTGTTAAGATATTAAAAACATTTTATTGTTATAGTAGATATATGTAGATAGTTTACATTTGGCAAATCAACGATGGTGGTAGTATCGTATAAAATCATTTTCTCTATGGTAAATAATCTTTCCAGTTGGTTCATTATGTAGATATTTGCCGTTCAAAATTGTGACATGGGTCTGATGCCGGCTCGTTTTTGATGTAATTATTAATTAACATTAATGAGAACCATTATGAATTTTAATTGTTGCAAATGTTTATCATTATAAGATTTTCCCATGAATTACAGCCTAATGATTCGTATGAGAAAGACACGAAGAAAAAAATGTAATGCAAAAAAAAATGAAAAAATCTCCAAAGGCAGCAAGTACCTTATATAGCGAATTTTTTCTTTGTTGTTTGTCTAATATTAACTGTCAAAATTAGTTACCACCCCGCGATATTCAATTTTTTTTCTAATATCAATTGTCAGAACTCATTGCCATCTGAGATATTCGATTTTACTGTTTATACTCAATAAAGATATTTTTGCATTTTTCATGCGATCCAACGAACCGATTTTGATGATTTTTTTTCTTGGTCATAGAGAATGGACGGCTCTACTGTTATTTTAATTTTCACCAAAACATAAGCAAATGTAATATTGAAAATGAATTTTTTTAACATTTCTTCAGCTCTTATTCCAAAAGTGTTGGCCCTACCAGTCTGGCCAACGAACTCATCCAAGCTATCTCAAAGACTGATTTTTGTACCAAGTTTCATTAAGATGTGAGTATTTTTACGGTAGTTATCGTGGATATACATATATAAATATATAAATATATAAAATGAGATCTCGTCATAAGCTAATTTTTTTTAAAAAAAATTCGCTAAAAATATAGACGGCTCATTATCTAAACGTGTCAAATGTGATATTTAGAAAAAAAAGTTTTCGATAGTTTAGCTGGTAGAGTTCTTAATTAATTAATTTCAAACATTGCTTAAAGGCGAAAAATATTGTTTCATATTAATCAAAATACAATTGATAAGAGAAAATGAATAATTTTAGTGACTCTTATAATGCTCATCAAAAAAAAATGGTATAATAAGATAAAAGTAATTGGAATAATTTTTATTCAAAAATAAGCGTAAAATAACCTTCGATAGCTCAGTTTGTAGAGCGGTGGACTGTAGTTGTTGATTAATTAATTAAAGAAATCCATAGGTCGCTGGTTCAAATCCGGCTCGAAGGACATAATTTTGCTGATTAATTCCTGTAGCTTATATTTTTTATGTCTCGAATTATTACATTCACTATTTTTTCTCCTTAAGTTTCACAATATAACATTTTATATCCAAATTTGAAGAAAAAATTACCTTTGATCTTACCCCTTTTGGAAAACAGAGTTCTCAGAGACTTAGGTGTTAATTCAAATCAAGTTTGAGATCCATAAGCCATTATTTTTCTATCCAAATTACAAGCCTCTATTAGCCTTCTAGTAATGATTAGAACTATAGTACACTCACGAGCACATAAAAGAGACCGACTCTTGAGCGAGGAATATCATGTTTTTCGGTTCGTGTGCGTCGTGTGCTCCTTCTTTCGTCGGCGGAAGAAGGTGTAGAGGTAGGAAGTGCTGTAGCCAGTTTTCGCCATAGCAAATTTTGTAGAACCACCCTCTTTACAGAAAGTTATAATTTACTAGCTGTTACCTACCCGCTTTGTTATTCTATTTTCTGTTGAAATTTCGTAAATATGGAGAAGTGACAATAACTCAACCCCTTCCCTTGTATCGATTGGACAACTCTCTTCCCAAATTCTGACCAGTTAAAATTAAGACGACTGCTCTTGAAAGCTGGTTTTACACAGTCGCACAAAAAGTGGTGTCTTTTATGTGCTCGTGAGTGTACAATAACAATTAATATGCAATATTTTTAATTACAATTTGTGATAACATTCTTTTTATCTAAATGTGACAAAAAAATAACCTTCGATAGCTCAATTGGTAGAGCGGTGGACTGTAGTGGAAAAAGTGGTAGAAATCCATAGGTCGCTGGTTCAAATCCGGCTCGAAGGATATAATTTTGCTACAAATGCAATCATTTTATAATAATTGATAGTACAAACGCACCAATGACTGGCTAAACTAAGCTTGCTAACTGTCCCGGATTTTCCGGGACGTCCAGTTTCCAGGGCTTTTTTAAGTTGTCCCATTTGAAGTCCTTATGGGACGCCATTTGTCCCGGAAATTAACAAGAAACTCATATAACAACATTTGACGAAAGTGATTCTAGACTTTTCGATATAATACGGGAATAGAGACATTCTTCCTTCTATGATATTTTTGATCAAATTAGATGCTTATCTGTATTAATTGTTAGAATGCCAACTTTGATGTCCTGTGATTAAATGCAGAGTCCCGTGCTGTTAACTAGGAATTCCCGGAAAATGTTTTTTTTTAATTGGTAAGCCTAAGCTACAGCCTGCTTACTTTTTATCAAGAAAATTATTTCTTTACAATTCATCATTGCTGCGATTGAGTTGAATGACCTGTATTGATAAGAAGTTGATGTGTAGACCTTAATAACATCATAACAAAACAGGATTTTATATTAATAAATAGTTATAATGACGATTTTTATTTAAATTTGGATAAAAAATAACCTTCGATAGCTCAGTTGGTAGAGCGGTGGACTGTAGTTGTTGATTAATTCATTAAAGAAATCCATAGGTCGCTGGTTCAAATCCGGCTCGAAGGACATAATTTTGCTTAAGGAAATGATCCCTGTAGTTTACATTCTTTATGCCTATAATATTTTTTCTTCTTAAGTTTTACAATGAAACATTTTATATTCAAATTTGAAGAAAAACTTAGCTTTGATACCCCTTTTGGAAAACAGAGTTCTCAGAGACTTGAGTGTTAAATCAAATCAGGTCTGAGAGGTACAAATTTCCAAAAAAAAAAAAATTTGTGATCGATAATAACCATTATTTTTCTATCCAAATTACAAGCATCTATTAGCTTCCTCAGTAAGGATTAGAGCTAGTACAATAACAATAAATCCAATATTTTTAGTACAATTTGTAATAACCAGAGCAAGGCGTTTCTTATACTAGAATCAAAGTTAGCGCGACGCTCTAGCAGCTATTGTGCATTGTACTAAATAACCAATTCTTTACCTATAATGACGATATAATCAACAGCTCATGGCTTCAACATGACCTCGTTGCGATGCATTAAAAACTTAAGCGGTCGATTGTAATCAACTTCAAGTTGGTCCACTATAAAAGATCTACGAGTGGGGAGCAAAGAAAGAAGAAGACATGATCAAATCGTCAGTATCTGAACAGAGACATAACAATTTATCATGTAACTGGCGTGCGTTTGCAGAGCGGCAATAGCACAAAACTTTAAGACAAGCTCACACGTCTTGCTTTAGTGATAACATTCTTTTTATCTAAATGTGACAAAAAAATAACCTTCGATAGCTCAGTTGGTAGAGCGGTGGACTGTAGTGGAAAAAGTGGTAGAAATCCATAGGTCGCTGGTTCAAATCCGGCTCGAAGGATATAATTTTGCTACAGATGCAACCATTTTATATTATGTCCCGGATTTTTTAAGACGATCTATATCGCATGAACATGTTACCAAAATATAAAGTCCAATAATGCTCTTAGGTAAAGGTGTCCTGCGAATAAATGCCGAGTCCGTGCTTTTATCTGGGAAATCCCTGAAATTTCTTTATTTTTAGTTGGTAAGCCTAAGCTAACCTGCCTACTTTTTTTATCAAGAAAATTATTTTTTACAACTCATCTTTGTTGCAGTTGAGTTGAATGACCTGTATTAATAAGAAGTTGATGTGTAGACCTTAATAACATCATAACAAAACAGAATTTTATTTTAATAAATAATTATAATGAAGATTTTTATTTAAATTTGGATAAAAAATAACCTTCGATAGCTCAGTTGGTAGAGCGGTGGACTGTAGTGGAAAAAACAGTGGACATCCATAGGTCGCTGGTTCAAATCCGGCTCGAAGGAATTAGTTTTGTTAAAAATATTGTTGTAATAATAATTGTCTAAAGCCTAAAATTTTGCACCCCTTAAAAATCCAATCAATCATACTTATTTTTCCTAATGCGTTGTTCAAGAATGATAGTCGACAGAAGAGGTGGATGGTTCTAAAATCTCCTCCAAAAAATATAATTTTGGAAATTAGAAATTTAGATTACCGTTATTTCAAATTATAAGATGCCTGTTATTTATTATACGTATAGAATTTAGCCTTCGGCTACTTAACGGTGAGGTGAAAGTACGAGTTCTACTTTTGATTCTTTCGCTAACACAATATTATCAGAGTAATTAACTTATTGTAACGATAAAATAACCTTCGATAGCTCAGTTGGTAGAGCGGTGGACTGTAGTGGGAAAAGTGGTAGAAATCCATAGGTCGCTGGTTCAAATCCGGCTCGAAGGACATAATTTTGCCAAAAATATTGCTCTAACTTAATACTTAAAATTTTGCTAATTTCTTACTGAACCAAAGAGTCCTAAAGCGTTACATTCAGACATTAGTAACAGTTATAATAGCTCGAACACACCTGTAGTTTTTGATATCCAGTTGCTTACATTTCAACTTGTAATTTTACCTTTTTCACAACCGAAAGTAGAGCATTTGTAGAATATTCTCCACAGACAAAGTAAGCAGCTGATCAACTTCCAGAAATAAAGAAAATGTAATTTTCGATAAAAATGAAGTGGAAAAATAAAAACCTAAGTAATCGCTATATGAAATTTATCTAATTGCTAGCCATTAATTAATTTACCTCTTTGATTGAAACAAATTTATCAGAACAATTGACAATTTTTTAACGATAAAATAACCTTCGATAGCTCAGTTGGTAGAGCGGTGGACTGTAGTGGGAAAAGTGGTAGCCATCCATAGGTCGCTGGTTCAAATCCGGCTCGAAGGACATAATTTTGCCAAAAATATTGTTCTAACTTTTACTTCCAAGCTTACAATATTCCCGACTAGAAATACTCATACGGACCATATAAGGATGTCCTTTCATACAAATAAGGTCGGTATCAGGATCCTTCACTGAGCACCTGATAAGGATGTAACACACATCAACTATCAGGTCCTTATGAGGATCACATTATGAGGTTCTAGTCTGGATGAGAATCCAGATAAAAATACCTATCCTGATCAAATCCTTTATGAAAAATGCCGATAATTGCATAAGAATTAATTGTAATCCCTTTAACTGAGGGAAAAGTTAGAGGGTGTTATTAATTTATTTACTGTGATCAATACAAAACAATGATATAACCAATAACATATTAACACTGATGATTTGATGATTAGATAGTTCTCCAGAGGTGCAAAATTTACTCACAGGACTCAATCAAGATAAGAAACGCCTTGAGGAGAAACAATATTAGAAACGAAAAATCATGTATAGTATAGCCTTCAGTAAGTAGGTATGTTGGTATTATAGCAGCGACAAGAAGGTACTACAAGTAAACTGTAACAAGTAGTGTCTTCTAGTTGAAGGGTTAGTTACTGGTAAGATCAGGAATGGGGAGCTAGCCAATTAATTATTGTATGAGGCTACCCTTAGAATCACCTTATCAGGATGGCCTTATGAGAAACAATTCTTTATTGTATAAGGCTATCCTAAAAGTAACCTCAGTTTAACCTGAATAGGATGACCTAGTAAAATAGAATTAGCTATTTTATAAGGTTATCTCGAGATCAACCTCATTAAGACCTGATGGCAAATAAGATTTGATTGAACAAGGTTATCCTATAATTCTATCCAGCTTTGGAACTTGTGAAGTTTACCTAATTAAGGCAAGCCTTATTTTAACTTGAGCAGGTCCTCATGGTATTTCAGGCAAATCTTAAACGATTTCTAGTTGGGTTTCAAAATAATCAAGTGGTGATTATCTGTTGATATAAATTGGAAATTTAAATCGCCAAGTTTTGGTAGTTTAAAGAAATTTACACAACAGCCAGCTGTTAAATGAAAGAGAGAGGTGTAAGTACGCGTTCTACTTTTACTTCTAGCGCCAAAACAAAATTATCAGAACAATTTACTGGTTTTAATGATAAAATAACCTTCGATAGCTCAGTTGGTAGAGCGGTGGACTGTAGAGGAGTAAAACGATAGATATCCATAGGTCGCTGGTTCAAATCCGGCTCGAAGGATATAATTTTGGCCAAAAATCAAGTTTCACACAAATAGTTCAAAATATCTACTCAATGTGTAATAAACTTTTATATGACAAATAAGCGTTTTATCATTGTAAATGATTGTTTTTTGGTGATAATTAACCTTCGATAGCTCAGTTGGTAGAGCGGTGGACTGTAGTGGGAAAAAGTGTTAGAAATCCATAGGTCGCTGGTTCAAATCCGGCTCGAAGGACAATTTTTTTATTAATTGTTGTAAATTTTTGCAATCAAAACAACATCAATACGTACGCATCTCATCATCTGTTTCTCACTCTTCAATTCATGCATAATTAATTGGTACTACTAGTGCCAATGTTCCTCCATTTTACCCCTCCGCTAAGGCTCCATACAAGGGGGAATTTGGTATGTATATGGTATTAAGGGAATGATTCCGACGTTGGTGGTGGCGGTGGCAGGAGTAGTTCGATTGCCACGCGACCCGTGTAACAGAGCGTAACTAAACTAAATTGAGATCGTATTAGAACCGGAGAGGTCTTATTGCGCATATAATAGACGCTGTTTGTGCAGTTTAACCACTTTCCGACGAGGAGGCGTTCGAATTAGCATTTTAGGCGTTCAATTCCGGATTTCTCCAATTCTGTTTGTGTTGAAGAGATGCTCGACGACGATGGTCGGAATGAGGATTCTGATTTTCTACATCTTATTTGTGTTAACGTCTCTCTCTTATTATATTGATAGTACTAGGATGAATTTGAATAATAGATAAGCGCTTGTCTGGAGTCGATATAACTCAATAGTCTGCCAAAAATTTTGATAAATCATCAATATATTCTCATTGTAAATTTTGATAAAGAATTAATTTAATTCTAAATTCGAGACAATTTTATCAACACATTTCCATTATCTGATTTGTTGGCAATAATTGGAAAATTCGATATGGCAAAATGATAAAATCTCATATTTATAAGTTAATTTAAATTCGACAAAACAATCGACATAAATATATTTCGAGGCCATTTAACAAGTAATTTATAACAGATATAAAATAATAATCGATGGCATTATAACGTGCCAGTTCGGAGGGGTCGTTTTTATAGGGAACATCACCATAACGAGGCAGCAGCGGTTCAGGTGGTGTACACACACACAAATAATTTGGAGAATTTAAATCAAAAATTACTTACTATCCCAAAATGATAAAGTGTTTCCAAAAGATTTATCCAATGCACTTATTCCAGTATAGCCCTTATCTAAAATGCTTTCAATTAAATATAAATTGTATGGGTCGTTCCCAGTTGTGTACGCGCGCCCCGTGGTCGTGTTGGACTTGGCCAACGGACTTCCCTCGGGACTAAAAGTCTGAAATCCTAACGGCTTGTTGGCTCTCTACCGTCATTTGTCTAACAGCTGTTCACATATCATCAAATTACGTCATTACCGATGCGATTGTCGATTGTCCATCCCTTATCATTATACAACTAAAACTGGTTGTCATCATCCCTCTATTTCTAATACAATTTCAAAATGTAATCAATACATTTATAATTTACAATCGAATCTTTTCAATGAGAATGAATTACTACAATTTCGGGAAAGAAATTAAAGTACTTCTTCAAATGTCCAACAGCTATTCAACATAGTCGGTTTTGATTATTAATTCATTACTTAATTACAAATACTGGGCCGTAATGCAACGTAATATTTAACTAATTGTTTTAGCTATTATTAATACCAGCCAGAAGCTTTCCCAGAACGAATAACAAAGCTTTCGACTTTATAGGTTCGGCAATCGCAGCGAGCGAATCAACGGAATTTCCTGTAGTTTTTCTAAATACAATTTCAACTTTTAAATCTAAATTCTACAACATGAATATCGTAACGTGATATATTTTGATCGTAAATTAGTAAATTTTTGGAATTTTCGTAATGCATTTATTGTAATTTCGCTCACTACACTCGCCGATCCATTCTCTTCTCGTCTCTATTCGACGCAACACCGTTAGTTTACCTTTGGAGTCCATTTCAATTCCACTTAATTTTGTGAGCGGAGCTGGATAAATATTTGCGTCGGTTTGTACTGAGATGGGGCTTCTCAGTGGAGTTCTCCTCTAGTTATAACAAGAGGAAACAGGACAAGCAGCACTGTGTCAGCGTAGTGTATGTTGTTTCGCTTGCAATCTGTTCTTGTGCGGTTTGTTGTTAGTCGCCATTCTCTCACTCTTTATCGT
The DNA here is from genome assembly GCA_039776855.1 of Mylabris sibirica. Taxonomy (NCBI): domain Eukaryota; kingdom Metazoa; phylum Arthropoda; class Insecta; order Coleoptera; family Meloidae; genus Mylabris; species Mylabris sibirica. Next base: position 4,539,121 of record CM077843.1, read on the forward strand.
TCCCATTCTATTTATTTCGGGTTTTTTTGCCAGTCTCCCATATTATTGTCCGTTTTAATGTTACTTTTGGTAGTACATTGCTGTGGTTGCAAGAATCGCCCGTTGCTACTTTTTATTTTAATTAGAACGGTTTTGTGGCTTATCTTTTCCATTTTCTCCCAACTCTGTATAAAAAACCGTTTTCCCTCTTCATTATAAAAATTTGATAAATAACCGATTGTAAATGGTGAACATTAAATAAGATTGACTTTGTTTCGGATATTTTAATGGAACAATATTTCAAGTAGCCTGTTTTAGCTCTTGTATTAGATGGAGTGTATCGGTCTTGGTTGTATAAAATAAACAGCATAGTAGTATTGTAATAGGTAAAGTTAGCCACAATTAGTTAATCTAACAGGGCAACAATTCCCATCCCAGAATTCCAGTTTAGTAGAAACTGATCCCAAATGTTCTACTACTATAACTATCACCACCCTTTACGCCGCCCAACTAAGCAAAACCCCAACTTAACATACTACCAGTGGAACATTTTAATTAAGGTGATTAGGTACCGTTCTCGGGCTTGTGTACACAAATAAATTAACTTTAAAACTGAATTAATTGCTTATTGCATTTAAGAACGTAGAGTATTTGAATTAAATGTTGGCTGGTTGTTGTGAAGTAAACTTGTTGAAATTTCTCATTATGTCACTTTGTTCATTTAACTAGAATGAATTGCATTTTGGCAAGTTTGTCAAATCCAAGTAACTCCCCATCATAATCAAATGCTAAATAGCTTTCAACTAGAACTTTTATTACTTAAAATTATTGAAGATTCTCTTATAGATCTAGAAAATTGGATATTATGTGGTGGCCGTTGTAAATTGGTGTCGAAAATGTAATAAATTCGTTTTGGATTGGTGACAACCGAACTAGCTGGGTTGATTTCGTGAAACAATCGAAAAGAAAATAGGGGAGAAAACGGCCCAATTGAATAGCAATTTATCATCGTCTCGGCAGACCACCGACGATACAAAAGAAAAGCAACACTTGTGTGCGTGTGTGTTTTGTTTAGTGCCTTGTTCCGTCTGTTCCGGTATGATATCGTAACGACGGCAAGGGAGGGACCCGAATAGAACATTAGCGATGTTTATATTCCATCATCATTGGTCTGCAGTTCACAACCCCAAATCTGTCAAACTTTTTACTTTATTTTTTAATTTGTAAAAAATTAGTACCTTCTCAACTAATTTCAACTCAAAATGTCGTTGTAATTATCACAAAAGAACATCTTTAGGAAACCACCACCATCTGTAAACACGGTTTAATTAAAGCACACATTCATATCCTCCACTGCCAACGTTATCATTTACCACCACCGCTGTCGCCGCCACCACCACCACCAACACCACCATCAACAGAATACTTGAGGTTAAATATATTCCACTGATAAAGTTGGCAATTATCATCTTCATGACAATAAACGGTCCATAACTTGGACTAATTACAGACTGAGTATAATAATGGCGGCAAACTAACTAACCCTGAGTCTGAACTTATCCTAATGATTTTCATAATTAGTGTAGCATCAAGGGAATATGTATGTAGATATATAAATGTGTATGATGGTGTGAGGCGACAAGAACACTATAGTGGTGGCGGCGTCTCCACTGTAGTACAGCGCAGTACGATCATGTTTTGTTGTTGCCGCCGCCACCGCCAATATAGCCGCCTACCCGTTGCTAAGCGACACTGATGCGAACATCCATTCGCCGATACCGTCACCGGTGTTTTATAGATTTTCAACCGTGGACGGTGGTACCTGCACCGACATTCTTCAGATCAACATCAATTCTTGTCTTTACAACAATTATAGTGCGTTTAATAATGAGATTTACGGTACAATTGCGTTTATATTGTGTGTATTTTTATAAGGGTTGAGTCTTTGTTGATTTTCAATTGTGGTAGTCGTCAATTCGCCTGACATAAAGTCTCTATCTCCCACATTGTGTTGTTTATTTGGTTGGTTATTTCATTGACAAACATCGCTCTTTTATATTAAACGAATTAGAATCACTATAAAGGGAGAGATTGGTGCTGGTGTTTACATTAACGATATATTGACGGGTGGCCGTTATGAGATAATCATCATTGAGCGACGCTAAGCGTCGCGTACTACACTGATAATAAACTCATTATTTTCAAATTATTATCCAGTTACTATAACGCATTCATCTGTATTACACATACATTTATACCGTTCGTAACGCCCTATCGTTGATTTTTTTTTCAAAACTTCATTTGAAATTAAAATGGTAAATTTCATTAGGGTGGTTTGTACGTCGACCGCCGTATTTGATTGATCACCAACATCAATCCGGTCGGATGGCAATATTTTCAATGCTATCAACAAAATATCGAATAAATTGACGATAAAGTGGAAAATCATTATCAATGTTTCAAAGCCTTCGATTGCATTCTGAATGGATTAGAATCAATCTAAAGGGTTGAAAGATTTGATTTTCCTCTTGAAATTATCGGTTGATTCATCAAATTTTCATTACTAACGAACGAAATCTGCCGCTAGCAATTCATATCAATTTGATTTTATATCAACCGTTTTATTTTGTCTGCAACTGAATAAACTCTGAATACTATCCGCATCTGTGCTGGGTACTAGAACGAACAAAATAAGCAAAACGAAAAAAAATAGGATCGAGGAAAAAACGAGCAACCATTCATGCAAAGAAGTTTTTCCTTCAAGTAAGATAAAAAGCCGTTAAATTTGCCAGTATTCTCATTCCCTTTGGCTGCGTATTATTGGCAGTGTTTTAAATTTGAACCTAATCCAACTTAAAATGCCATTTCATAGATCCGACTCCATCTGCTGTTACTATACTCTTTGGCTCTGTGTAAGTGCTACATTCGCCCGGATTTTAACGTAAAAGAATTTTAAATTCTTAAGTAGCACAGATCGAAACTGTCCTTGTCATACTTGTGGAACAGTCAGGATAATGCTATCCTTGATGGAAAAACAGCAGATTTTTAATTCCCACAGTCTACATATATATTTTCATTCGTCCCCTTCTAACGATTTTTTCCTTTTACTTTTTCTCTTGTATTTTTTTATTCTAAATTTTAACTCTACCAATAAAGTACAGGAAAACAAAGCTTTTAATCGATAATTTAGAATAAAATTCTTTTGTAAAATTACAATTTATCATTATAGATAAGAGTAGGGGTTATAATGAAGTGGTGCTTGGTTAAAAGTATTGTGTAGTTTTTTAAAAAAAATCTAAAGAACACGAAAAAATAAAAAAGTAGCTTGAGGGGATCCGATAATAAGCTTTTAAAAAAGTTGGAACGTTCTGATAGTGTTTTGTTGATCCCTGGAGGCGGCTCCGACATCCGGAAACGCAAGTGGAGCATGTCCGTTCTTCGCGATCCGATTAGTGAGTTAATTAACTGCCTTTACCTAATTGAGACGCCGATTTATTAATTACCTAATATAATTATAACCGTTCTGTCTGGATTAAGAACTCTCACACAAATTTATTCATTCGTTATTAATTATTTTAATTTGTTTATAAATTAAGATAAAGTCAGAAATGTTTGATATATGATGATTTATATCTTTAACAATTTCTCTTTTAAAATGATAACTGCCATCATTTCTCCAGTATTTAGGGTAAGTCGTCTTTATAATACGTTAGTGTAACTCAATTGATTGGTGGCAATTTTCCGATTCATTTCGGACGATAACCCTAAAAATGTCACTTGTGTAAAATATAGTCTAGAAATCCCCGTTTATGCATTTCTAATGGCGGCCCATCTCGCTGGAAATGATGGAATGTTCTTTTGTCACCACAGGAGTGTTCATTTTCCGGTTGGATTGGTTACCGATAAAAAAAAGGGCGAGTGCAAAGACCATGAAAACGGCCTGGTATATAGTGTATTTCTCTCTACCAGTAAACTTCCAAGTTTTACTAAGGCTCCCTCCACGTTCTCCTATATACTTACTAGAAGAGAAACAGGACCACTTTGTTACTTGTTTTGGGCCATTTAACAGATAAACGTTACAGAGTGGCCTTGTCTTAACGACACCTTACGGCCCTTAACGCACTGCTTGCTTAAACGATATCTAAGACGAGGACCGATTTACGATCTAAACACCCAGCAGAGTAAAAAAATAAATAAATACATATAAAATCTAAACTAAAAGTGATCAAAACTGTAAGTAGTAACCCGGCGCATCCACCAATTAACACCATCAACCACCTCAATTATTCATTATCATTACAAATCAAATTATAAATATTTCATTGTCAAATTAAGAATGGCTAAAGTTAACGGAGGAGCTGAAGAATTTGGCAGTGGTAATCGTAGTAGTTCGATCTAAGCTTGGAACGATTCAATTTGCCGGTCCCTTGGCCACCGTCGGCGGCGAGCTCCTCATTAAACGCTCCATTACGCACCCAGAAACAAATTACTCTAAATGTCCCAGTTGAAAAATGGCTTTATGATAATATCACAACCGATCAGGCAGTGAATTTTTTCAACGAATAAAGTTAGATGGATCCATGTTGACTGATCGACTAAATGTAAATGTCAGTGATGTATTGTTATAACATCAACGAGAAACTTCCAACAAACCATCAAAAATAATGAAACACAAGAGAAGGTGAAAATTGTATTAATAATTTCATATTATAATTATTTGTAAATATTCTCAAATTTATTCAAATTATTAACAATCAGTCTAACAACTCCATTTTTTTTTTGTAGTTTAAAGAAATGTTAACCTCCATAATTAATCAAAGAATATATTTAGCCCTATTTAATTTTAATACATATACTAATTATGCCTAAAAACAACCCTTATAAATTACCCTATCCAACAATTTCTAAAATCGCGCGTATTATTATTTATTGTTTACAAGTAAGCCAACCTTGAATAATGAAATGCACCAAATCAAATTGTGACATTTAGTTATTTGAGGTTATATTAAAAAACGATTATTATTTAATTTATCAATTTGTAATCAATATTGCCACACAAATTTGATAATGTCGATAATAGAAAATGCAGTATTGTTATTAAAATCGGAAAAAACTGATGGTGATGTTGATAAATATGAAACATTACTAAAATTGAATAATTTTGAGGTTAAATTGGTCAAAACATTGGATTTTATCTACAAAAATTCGAATGAATTAAAAGAAAATTTATTAAAACCAGCAAATTTTAGTGGTATCATCTTCTCAAGCCCTAGATGTGTTAATGCAGTCCACCAAGCATTAAATCAAGATATAATTAAAGAATTGTGGCAGACGAAATGGAATTTCGTTGTCGGTGAAACAACCTATAAAGAAGTGGAAGAAAAATTGGGTTTAATTTGTAAAGGGAAAGAAAGTGGAAATGCCAATAATTTATCGAAACTGATCATCGATGAAAATGCCAACAAGACAAAATTTAATAAACCGTTTTTATTTCCACATGGTAATCTAAAAACAGATACATTAAAACAAGAATTGGGTAAAGAAAATATAAAGATTGAAGGTTGTTTAGTGTATGAGACTATTGCTAATTGTAATATCGAGAAGGAATTGTCTGTAATAACTGAGAATTTCACAGTAATTCCAGAATTTGTTGTATTTTTTAGTCCATCAGGTCTAAGGAGTTCTATCTCATATCTTAGACGAATTCCAATGGATTTCAATCAAGTCAAGGTGCCTTTATTTATATTGTTACTTAATTTCCAGTAATCATTTGATATTTTTAGTTCATTGCAATCGGGCCTGTTACAGAATTGGCGATGAAAGAGGAGAATCTTCAAATTTATGGCGTTGCTAAGAATCCAACACCTGAAGATGTTTTGAAAATAATTAATGCGTAATTTTCTAATTTAATCATAGAGATGGCTGTGATTTGTTGACAAATATAATTGTAATTAAATTTTAATTAAAGTGTGAATCAAAATTATAGTTTTTCAAATGGTACCCAAACGAAATCCATCAGATAATACACCAAGGTTTTATTGTTGATTGACTTTGAATGTATTTGTTAAACTGTCCTTTTCTTCCAGTTGCGAGTGTTTTATTAACACTCAAGGTACGGCTCCAACTCAATGTGGAAAGTCTTCTCACACATCGGCATGTTCTAATCTACCGGTAAATCAATTAAAAAGTCGGAAAATATAAATTTATTGTCAGTTTAAATTTAGATAACGGAAGAAGAAGCATTGGCAACTCGCTATTCGAACTACTATAACGGCTACAATATCGACTATCACAATGATGGTAGTTGGTGGCAATCTAAACGTAAAAATGATTGTCACGACCGACCATTTCGAGCTCAAGGCCAGACAGTGGATGGTAAAGGCACCTGTTGTCATCCTAAACCCAACTGTGAATGTTTAAATGCGATTATCGATCGATTGAAGCAGGAGCTATGTTGTGGCCATAAATCAAGTGATACTAACAAAAAATCATGTACATAGTTTTGGCGTTTCTATGTAAATTTTTGTAAATTTACTTCAAATTGAGAATTTGTTAAAATTGAATTTTCGCCGATTTCTCCCAAAATTGTTGTATTTTGATCCATAAAAAATGTGTGATCAGAACGATTCATGTCAACCATGTATACCACAAGTGATGATCTACCAACCAACACAACCACGAAAGCCGGGAAACACAACAGTAATACAAATTATTCTTGCTATATTGTTAATAAAATAAATTAAAAAATTTAGATGAGTGAAGCTGAAATGGAACGTAAACGTTACTCTAATTTCTACAACAATTACAATATCGACTATCACTATCAGGGTCAGTCGGGACAAATTCCGCCGATTAAAAAGAAATGGTGTGAAAGTTATGAAATTAATAGAAATAAAAAAAATATTGAGACTGATAAAGGTTGTCCGACCGGTTTTAAACCATGTACAATGAAAATGATGCCACCACCATGTGGAAATGACCTTTCAGCATGGATTGGAGAAGTTCAACCATGTCCACCGAAACCGAAAAACAAGAATAATGCCTTATATATACCCGGACCATGTACGAAACCATGTTGTAAACATTGGAAACCAAAACAACCACCATGTATTTATGATAAACCATGTAAAGCGCATTGTTACAATAGTCCAGTCAGTATGCGAGCTGTATGGCATGAATTTATTTAAATTCACGTCCAATTTACAATTAAAGACCTGGCATAATAAAAGCAACATTATCTAAAGTATTGATTAATTGTTCTGGATTACAACAATTCTCTTGCAATTCAGGTATTTGTTGTGATAAACATAATAATGGACCTAATGCACAAAGTAACGAATCGAGAAGTACTGATAGACTACCAGATACAGCAATTTGTCCCTAGAATTAAAAAAATATTAAAATTAAAACAATGAATGATAGGATAAGAAATACTTCATGTTCTTTGAGTCGTACACCAATTAATGTTAAACTCTCGCCTAATAATTTCAAATGTGCAGCAACATCAATCGGTTTAATTCCATTAACTCGATACGAATCTCTAGTACGTGGACTCGGTGGTGAAATACTTGTTGAATCATGTGATGATGATTTCGATATTGATGTTTTCTTCCCTTGAAATTTTCCTACAATTTTAGGTGTTGGAGTTTTCGAGATTTGTTCTATAAAATTCATTATAAATTTTTGTCTTAATTAAAAATGTGATAGTTAAATACCTTTAATTTTCCGTCCAGATTTATCAGTTTTTACAATTCTTCCATCTTTGATAAATAATCGTTTTCTGGACGTATCAGCATCTAAACGTTTAAAACCACCACCAGGTAAATGATCATCATATTCACTATCTGAATCCACTGAGTCCATACTCGATTCGGTATTTGCCGGCAATTCATATTCACTTTCATAATCTGATTCGCTTTGTTCCATTTCGTAATTGTCGAAATTTTCCTCCTTTACAGGATAAATCTGTAAACATTAAAAATTTGTAAGAATTAACAAAGTGAAGAATTTCCAAAACGTACATCTTCAGTTTTGATTTGTTTCTTTGGTGGCGATTCAAATATTTCCGTTTTCTTCAAAGTAGTTTGTCGTTTATTATAGCCACGATCGATATCATCCGGCGATTCGAAATCCATCAATTTTGATGATTTCTTCCGTACACGTCCACTTCGTGACACACCTGTTACTTCTACAGTTAATTTTACATCATTAAAATATAGTTCAAAACAAAAAGGAGTAATCGTTTAAAATAAAAAACTAATCAATTAAACCAACATTAGTAAGATTAAGATTATTTATTGTATAAAAATACATTTGACAATGAATTATGTTGTTTCAACATCATCGTCTTGTTTCCAACCATCATCATCGCTAAGGAATCTTCGTTTAACTGACGTATTCATGTAGGGCCGTAAAGCCCATTCTGTATCGGCTGCTTCTATACTATCCAACGTTCCCAATTTGATTTCGTACAATTTTAATTGAAAACGCGGTCCAACTTCTTTCAATTCGATCTAAAAATCAAAACACTTTGTAATCATTTCGATTTTATAAAAATTATTTAATAATTTATTCAACAGATACTTACCTGCCTATCTACAGTTATATAAGTGTGATGTCTGAAGCTGATATAATCGTCATGATTAGCGAATGTCATAACCCGTTTCGAATCCTCCTTAGGTACAGGAAATAAATATTTTAAAATATTCATAACTCGTGTACCTAATGGTGTTTTAAAATTGTGAAAAATCAAATGTGGATATTGTTCAGACATGGTGCCAATATCGGGAATATCATGTCTCATAACAACATCAGTCATTGTAAAATATGCTGTCGGTCCATAAGGTAGATGACAAATAACTAAACTATCCGGAACACCACGATGTTCGTGTACAATAATAAAATCAGTCACATCATTTGCTCGGCATGCATTTATTAATTGTTTCATTTCGTAATTACCACGATTCATACGTTGTGCATTTGGAAAGATTAAACGTAGTTCTTTAACAAACATTTTTAAACGTGCACTAGGATCACGTGATGTTGTTAGAACGATTTTCGGATCTTCAACACCAGCATAACGATATTCATCATCTTGTGAATTAATCAAACCACTACCACCACTTTCACCACCGATTTGTCCTGCCAATTCCGGACCGGTATCTTCATAATCTAATTTCTTTGTGTAATGTAATGCTTGTTTTTGTAAATCACCATGGATCGGTATGTTTTCTTCAAGACTGCGTTTGATGCGATTCTTTTTCTCTTGCACTGTTTTAACTTTATCTTCAATTGTCTTGCGATAGAGGTATTCGCGACGTAAACGCGCCTGGCGTCGCAACATAACGATTTTTCATAGATTTTCTCAGAGAAAGAAATTGAAATTTCAACAACCAAACAACAAAATCTAACCTCAAACTTAAACGTGATTACTTTGACATTTAAGAAGGTTGGCCAACTTAAACAATGCCGTGTCACGTTTGATTATTTTGGATAATTGTATAAGAAAATTAACTAAATAATCAACATTTTTCATAATTATTAACGTAATTTATATCAAACATCAATAGAAACGTTAAAAATATAGTCATCAATTATAAGACTGCAAAGTTATTGAATTTTTTATTACCTTCAGATTTCGATTTCTTGCCTTGACTTTCCATTATTGTTGTTTCAGATAAAATAGTTTTTCAAAAATATACACTCTTCAAATTATAATGATGAAATTACTTTTAATTAATTTAATTTATATTTTTAAAAAGGTAAACATTCTACACTTTTGTTGAAGTTGACAGCCAGTGTGACCAACCTAATTGAAACTAAAAGTGAAAAACCCTATAGTAAATGACTTTTAGACTTTCAATGTTGCCAGATTCACTGTTTTTTCAGTAGGCCGTTTCTCTAGTAGTTTTCTACACTACATTTCCTTGAATTTGTGTGAATTTTAGGGTTCTATCCTAGTCAGGGCCATAACTATGGGTGAACCAGATGGATCTGAGCTTTATTTAGTGCTCTCTTTTGCTTCTTCCCTCAGCTATAAGAAGGTTTTCCCTCAAACCATTATGTTATTGTAAAAGCTGCTTCCCTACCTTCCAGAAAAGGCTCGCCATCTGGAATAGTTCTTACCTTCGGCCCTAATCTTGGGGAAGGTACCACGTTGTATCAGATTAATGATGTTTATCTTGATTTAACGGTCCATACTTCCATACTTGAGTTAATTAAAAAATTGCGAAATTGTCTAGAATCCATAATTTTCGTTCTAAGGTGAAAATTGTTGAAAAACATCTCGACAACTGAAACAAATTTAACTTAATTCTTAACACATAAATGCATATTTTGACACTAATTATTAATTAGAGGTAATTAATAATTACCTCTATTTTAGTAATTTTCGGAACAAACTCAATCTTATTTAGCATCAATTGAAACAAGAAACCTCTAACAATATTCAAACAAGATCAAGATTCATTAAAAATATTCAATAAATATAAATCTACTGATTTTTAACACTTAAGTCCGACAACACCATGTGCAATGAAGTTTCCATATTGTATTCTATACCTATCTTTTTCCAATATCAACGAATCAAATCTCTTATCTTTGTTGCTACTTCTTTAATACAGGTATGCATGAATGGGTAGAGAAAACGAAAACTTTAAGCGCTAATTTAAATTAAAAATTATTTTATTCTGACGATACAAGATTAAAATCACAGTTGAACTTATTAATTACAATGCTTATTAACTTAAAATTTAGCTAGAATAATTACGTAATTGTGGCTCTTTCCATCTTTTAAAATAAAACGAACGCAAAGTGTTTTTGAACCAAAAAAAAGAATATATATCAAATCATCTAATTATTTCCTTAAATTATCTTTGAAAAGTCTAAATTAATCACTGTCGCTAGATATAGTTTCAGTTTCTTCAATTAATAATCGTGGTCCGATAATAGTCGGCCATGTTGATTCAACTAAACTTATCTCATAAAAATTGTTGTAATCCCTGAGCGTTGTTTTCGGTTTTGAATAACAATAATCCATAACAAGTACACCATTACAATTCGTCGTTGGGTTATCAATATGAGGCATTGGTTGATAATATTTCGTCGGTTGTAATTTAATATCATCAGTTGATTCGATTAATTCAAATTTATCAGTTATTATATTCCATGTAAATAGACAATGTGTTGTATAATTTTCTGGTTTGCCACTATTTTCTATATTTTTAACGGCACCCAATTTGATCACAGCTTGACAGACTATATGCCCATCTAATGGACAAACCTTTAAAATTAATCAATTTTTAAATTTAATAATGACCTATTTGCAGGGTCTTTGTTAAGGATCGTCAACTCGAGCAATACTCCCAGTAGTTGACGGGCGATTTGAAAAATATTTCAAGGATTTGTAGAGGGCCTTGTAGACCATTTTAGCAATTTTAGAACCTCGTAGCTCATTTGGGAATAGATCACAAATGCGAAACAGCTAAAGAATAGCTGGTAGACCCCCCAACATTGATTTTTTCATTTTTTCTCCATTTTTTCTGGAAAAAATGGAATATCTCGCATTTTCTATGGAATGCAAAGAAGAAAATCGAAAAAAAAATCACTGTTTTGAGTGTCTACGAGCCATTCTTAGTCCAAAACGATCGTTTTTTGACCAGCGTAGAAATGAGCTACTATGAACTATTATGGTAAGATGATCTTCAGGGCCCCCCTCTATAAATATTGTTCGAATCGCTTCACAACTACAAGGAGTTTTGTTCGAATCTACCATCTTTTAAAAGAGACCCTATATAATCTTCCATATATTTACGTAATTTATTTTGATGTCGTAATCCTCACAATGTAAGAATTCTAGTTGAGATTCAGCACATAAAGTTTGAGCACGTCGTTGTACGAATTGTTCACAATCGAAAGTCTTTTGTGTTACAATCAACTGCATTTCGGTTACTTGGTCCACTTTAAAATCGGGCACAACATCCAAATGTTGATCAGATAGGGTTTGTACCAATAGAGGAATTTCAATTGGAATATTGTAATCGTCTATAATTAAATAAGAAATTAATTAAAATTCGATTATTTAAATTTAATAATAATAATACCTCGACTTTGTCCTGAAAGCAATGAACTATTTTCAAAATCAGCATTAGAATATCTACGGACAACTTTCTTGATCCACTTTGGTGTTTCAGTCTTTGGGTCAACAATAAGCAAACCATTTTGTTGATTGTATCGATTATCTATATGTGAAGAGGTAGAAAAATTACATGGCATTCTCAATATTAATCTAGAATCTGAATCAGAACAATCACTATCTAAGCTCGGTGAATAAACATAGAATTTTCTGGCTGATTCTTTTGGACTTATTGGCGATTTGGAATGATGCGGTGAATTACGTATTGTTACTGATGGACAATATAAATTACGTGCACCACCTGGTGAGAATTGGCCATTACGTGAATTGGGTGATTGCATTGGGGAACGAGGACTTAAGAAATTAAATGAATTAAAATCAGGTGAACGTATACTATAACGATTTTGTGAACGATATAAATAACGACGTTCACGACGTAATGAATTAAATGGTACAATATTTTCACTATTATCCTCTGAAAATTCGTATTTTTTTTCAGCTAAACGTTTCTTACGAAACAAACTCAATTTCTCACATTTCTCATTCTCCTCGATAAATTCGTAAGCTTTCTCTGCAATTTTTTTATCAATTACTTTATTTTTCTCGCTATTTTTTTGTAAACTATTTGAAGTTTGTGGTATTGAAAATAAATGGTCTTTATTTGAATTTTGTAAACGTTTAAAACGCGGATCGACAATATTTTGAACTAATGTATTATGATAACTCTTACCGGTAACATTTAATGGTTCACAGCTAATATTCAATTCATGAAATGGTTTATTGCAATCGTTACCTTCTAAATCATATTCATTAAAATCTTCAATGATTGCATCTATAATACTATGTGTTCCAAAATGTTCACTAGGCGATTCACTTACTTCACTAAATGCATCTGTAAAATTACTTGATGTTTGTGTATTTGTTAATTTATCATCATCTTTAATTAAATTATTAATTGTATTGATTGAATTTTGTGGTGGATCTAATGTTTTTACATTTAATACATGTATATAATGGCCTGTATTTATAACAAAATGATCCGGATAAGCTAAAGATATATTTGGATCGAAAATTGGACACGGTTGGGACATGGAGAAGGTGTAGTGCAACGTAAAACCATGTTTCACACACCATCCCTGACGAACCGAATCTAGAAATAAATCATTAAACAAAAATATCAAGATTTATGAGAGTAATTTACCATCTTTGGGCATATTTCTATGGCAATGTTTACAACTTTTTGGGAATGGTAAAGTTAAAATTGTTATATAAACCATTGGATTACCTTGTCCATTGCTAAAAAGACCTCAAATAAAATTACAATAATTTAATAATAATTGAAACTACTTTAATCCATAACATAGTATTTTATGAGGATCCATTGGGAATTGCATGAATAAAATTTTATCTAAAACATCAATACCGCGTTGTTGTTTGAATATTCGATGTTTCGATACAAATTTCAATGTTTCACCAGGAACAAACCTCCACAAATACAATTCATATTCATAATATGCATTAAATGGTATTAACGGTGTTTCTATTGGTTTTTCAGTAAAACTTATAAAATATTGTCCACATAATGTGAGTCCCATATAAATATGATTCCTATATTGTAAATGTAAATATTTAAATTAATAAATTTTACATTAGTACACTTACATTAATTCAAAGTCTTTCATTAGAGAACTTAAGCCAAATTTGCACTTTGGATGTATATTATTGAATATACGTTCAGTCTTGGCTCTTGGATTCTTAATAAATTTACCATAAATCTAGAAAAATATAAATTCACATTATTTGAATGTGTTTTTAATCAAAATATCTTAATTTAATTGATGATGTTTGAGGTTATGTCCAAGTGTATGTTAACATTCACATACCTGTCTATTTATTAAATTATATGTTACATTTGTTGGATTTGTATTAATAATATTTTTAAAGATATCACTTTTTGTTTCATCTCGTTGACTATCATCATGAGTTATAGAAAATTGAGAAAAATCGGAAAAAGATTCAACAGAATCTTCTTCATCAAACACCATCGACATGTTGTTTACTTCTATTCAGTTGTTTCATATCAATAGAAAAGAGATGATTGGTGAATACTTGACGATGATTGGTTGATTTGACAACTGAATTGGCGGCATATTTGAAAATTACAGCATTATAAAAATCTTCAAGTGTATACAAACGATTTCTGATAATTTTTTGTCTGTGCATTAAACCTCTAATTGTACGATTGATACATTGTTTTTCGGTTTTTATTTTATCGAGTAACTTTATAGGCAGGACCGGCCAGAAGAAAAGTGGGCCCGGTACAAGGCCTTCTTGCGGTACCTTCAAATAATTGGAACCTTGAAGGGCAAAACTCGATATAAAATTGTAATTTCAGTCAATAAATCTATGCAATCAATATCGTCTTACATTATTGCATTTAAAACTTTGCAACATTTAAAGAGATTATTTTCAGTCAATTTTTTAATAAGTATCCATGTAGATTTTCTAAATGCGGTCGATTCTTATGAAATCCTGAGATTTAAAAAATATTCCATGGATTTGTCTTTCTGGAGATCATTTTAGCAAAATTAGAATCTCGTAGCTTATTTGGAAGTCGGTTAAAAACGATCACTTTTAATATTGTCATGGTTTGTTAAAAAAATGACTCGTAGACCCTTCCATAAAATTGATTTTTTTCGTTTTTCTCCATTTTATTTAAGGAAAACATGCCAAATATTTTCAATTGTTCCAGAATACAATGGGGAAAAACGAAATAATCAATGTTGGTAGGGTTTACGAATCATTCTAAAATAAGTAATTTTACGTGTGCAACAAATTTTTGAAAATCTTTTGACTTCAAAATGACCCACGAGGCTCTAATTTGGTAAAATCAACATATTTTCCAGAGACAATCCTACAAGACTTTGAAATATTATTATTATAGGAATTTCGTAAGAATTAACCACATTTAAAAAGGAGACCCCGTATACGAGACATTACTATTTTTTGGAATTTGTATTTTTATTTTATTTTGGAATAAATTAAATACGTTGAAAATATTTGCAAATTATCTCTACATTCCTGTAGAAACGATAAGATTAGAGGTGCGTATCCACTTTTTCTTCAATTTTTGATAACAACAGAACAAAGGAAAAATTATATAACGTCCTTTTCTAGACTTGTCTGTGCCCGTCTTTTATTTAGTTCTGTTTTGATTTTCGTACTGTTAACACGTGTTTGTCAAATTTAAAAATAAATTTAAGTGCTTTTTAAAAATATAGTGAAGTGATATGTGGTGTGTAAAAGTGCTTGGGCTTTGCTGGAAGGCGTTAGTCATCCAATGGTGATGCTTCAGAAGAATCAACGAAAGGGTAATTCGACATATTTAAACTATTATTCCAAAATTACTAACTTTTTTTTCGTTTTTCTTCTAATTACAGTAGGTTCGAACAGCGTGGGACAGGAGCTGAGATGCAGTTAAGTAGTAAGTACCTTTTTGATTTACATCACGATTTTATTCGGTTGTGCAACATTTTTATTATAACAGAAATTCAAAGACATGACGCGAAAATTGATAATTATATTACTAAAATTGGGATACAAGCATATTTTTGAAAATTAAAATATAATTTTGATATTGATCATTTATTAAACATTCAATTACGCGTGATAAATAATGATAGACAGTAACATAAAATGGCTGAATTTTTTGTTTGGTAGGTACTTTTTCCTATAGGTACTTCATAGGCACGTAAAAAACTCTCAATTTTTTATTTTTTAAGAAATAACCATTATTACTTAACAACTCAACGAAAAATAAATAGGTACACCAATATTCTTATTTTAATGAAATAATACTATAGTCAAAACCTTTAGTAAGTATTTCAACGGTGCTAAAAATCCGGTTAGGTACTTTATAGGTACTTTTTCAACCTCATATACAATTTCAAAACATATACTCAACAGATATTTGTTTTATATGTACAAGAAAACTACTCACAGGACTTATTTATAACTGTCTTTGTTGATATAATTGAGTTTACAAACTTATGTTAGGATCTTTAATGACAATAACAACAATAACTTTTGCCTTCAAATGTAAATTTATGACGGAAAATACTGAAATTGTACAATTAGATACAAATTTGGGCTTTGTAAAAGGTATCACGAGTAAAGCTTTAATATTTTGAACTCGCATCTTTCCATCTTTTGCCATCAAGTGGAAATTGACAACCGAAAATAGTGTAAGTGTACAATTAAATGGAAATTTGGGTTTTCTAAAAGGTGTCACGAGTAAAGCTTTGATGCTTTCAACTCGGATCTTCCTCTCTTTTGCCGTCGAAGTGTCATTTAATGACAAAAAGATACTGATATTGCACGATTCAGTACAAATTTAAGGCATGGAAAGCTGGCACGTGTAAAGCTTTGATGCCGTGAACTCGAATCTTTCTGTCCCTTCCCCAGAAGTGTTAATTTATGGAGAAAAATACTGAAATTGTACAATTTTGCAGTTTTTAACAGGTGTTACGAGTAAAGCTTTAATGCTTTGAGCTCGAATCTTCCTCTCTTTTGCCGTCGAGGTGTCATTTAATGACAAAAAAATATTGATATTGTACGATTCAGTACAAATTTAAGACATGGGAAAAATGGCAAGCGTAAAGCTTTGATGCTGTGAACTCGAATCTTTTTATCCCTTGCCATCAAGTATTTTATAAAAAAAAACAAATACTGAAATATTTGTACAATTAAGTACAAAGTTGGACTTTGTAACAGATGTCACGAGTAAAGCTTTGATGCTTTGAATTCTGATCTTTCTTTCCATTGCCATCAAGTGTAAATTAATAACCGAAAATACTGAAAATGAACAATTAAATAGAAATTTGGGATTTGTAAAAGGTGTCACGAGTAAAGCTTCAATGCTTTCAAGTTGGATCTTTCTCTTTTTTTCGTCAAGGTGTCATTTAATGATAAGATGTACCGAAATTGTACTATTAAGTACAAATTTAAGACATGTATAAGGTGGTACGTGTAAAGCTTTGATGCTTTGAACTCAAATCTCTCTCTCCCTTGCCATCAAGTGTCATTTTATGGAATCAAATACTGCAAATGTTCAGTTAAATAGAAATTTGGACTTTGTAAAAGGTGTCACGAGTAAAGCTTTGACGCTTTGAACTCGGATCTTTCTATCTTTTATCGTAAAAGTGCCTTAATGACAAAAACACTGAAATTGTCCGATTAATTGTAAGTATAAATTAAAAACTTTAAGACTTGGAAAAGGTGTCACTAGTGCTTTGAATTCGTATCATTCTATTATTTGCCATCAATTATGAATTTATGATGGAAAATACTGAAACTGTAGAATTAAGTGCAAAGTTGGACTTTGTAAAAGGTTTCGCGAGTAAAGCTTTGACGCTTTGAACTCGATTTCCCTTTATCTTTTGCGTTGATGCTTTAAACAATAGCATCCATCAATCGCGTTTCGGTAAAATAACTCCTTTATATTATTTTTTAATGGTAAAGTTGAGTTATTCGATTTTTCGAAACGAACCATGTTACAGTGAAAAGTGTTTTAAAGTGTGCAAATGTGTATTTGTGTAATTCTCACAGGTAAAAATGTAAATGTTAATTTCAAAACAGTAAGTATGAAAAAATTACTTGAATTTAATTATTTTTATTTTTATTTTATTTCAGATATTTTTTAAATTTTTGTAAAATTTGTTAATATTTTGTTTGATTTTCTAACTTTATTTCAGGATATAATTATAATTTTGTTTTTCAGATATTTAATAATTTTCAGGTAATTCCTTTTTGTAATATTTCCTAATTTATAATTGTTTTCTATTTTAGGTAAATTTCTGTGAGTATTTTTCTAATTTCAGCATTTTTTTCAGAACGTTTATATTTTCATGCATAACTCTTTAATTTTCAGGACTTTGTAATGAAAAAAATTATTCTTTTATGTTTCAGATAATAACTGTCATCGAAATCGTCAACTTCAATCCTTTAAAATCTCCCATTATTCATTCACAATTCCATTCCATTACCAAATTTCACATATTTATTTAGAAATTTAAGTGATGATTTACTCGTCAATGAATGTATGAAAGTGAATACCGTCACGAAAGCAAATATTTGTGGGATAATGAGGGATAGGTACGAATATTTGTTCTCTTGACCTCTTCACTTTTCTTTTGAAACGGCATGCATTACTAACATAGTGTTTAGTTATAGTTTATAAGGGTTGTGTGTGTGTGTGTACCTAATTGTTCTTTTTCTTCTACTAACATTGGTGGTGGATATATCTACCACTAGATAGTGGATTAGGCCTACAGGGGATACCACTATAAAAAAACGCACCTTGTGCTTTACCTCACAGGTGGTGTGGAAAGAAGCACGTACAACTGTAATTTTTCCAATTCTGTTATATTCATCAATCACTTTATAGAAGTTTGCTCTACAATTTCCATGGAACAACACTACAATTATTTGGTGAGACAAGTCAATATAGGCAAAATTTGGTAAGCATCATCTCTCTTTCACAAACACAATACGAGCTTTCTTTTAAAAGTAATGTATAAACTATGAGATCTCTCATGTTTTCGATAAATTTCTGCTTGAAAAGTAGAGCTTTGCACCAAAAACTGTACACTTATAACTATAAACATGTCTTTACTGATGCGTTTAATAGCTTAGTGGAAAATTTGCAAGCAATCCAAACATTTTTGAAGTAAAATCAGGAACAGTTAAGGAATTCATCGGGGGCTGCCTATCTGGAATATTTAGTGATTCTTCACTTTAGAATTCCATTTTTTAGCGAATTTTATTAGTTATTTGTAAAAAAGAGGAGGTTCGAACAGATTTTGACAATTTTTCAGTTGAATTCTCTTAAAAAAGAAACGACATGCACAATTCTAATTGATTTTCGGATTAAAGTCACCAATTTTATAGTCTGTTTTGAGATATTTTTGTTTTAGATCAACAGTTTTTTTAATAAATTAGCTATTGAGAAGAAACAGAAGCAGATAGTCGACTTTAAGTCTTGGTTTTACCATATTTTTATAGTAAAATATTAATTTTAACAAAGCTTGTTATTGAATCGCTAAATAGAAAGAAATCATTAGGCAGTTTTAGAGCTTCATTTTCTACTTTTAGTCCATGTTTTAAGACATTTCTGTTTAAACCAAAAGCTTCTAACGAATTTCTTACGAATTTTAG
Source organism: Mylabris sibirica (assembly GCA_039776855.1). NCBI lineage: Eukaryota > Metazoa > Arthropoda > Insecta > Coleoptera > Meloidae > Mylabris > Mylabris sibirica. The sequence continues at coordinate 4,558,448 of CM077843.1, forward strand.
TGAAAAGAAGATAACTACCTAACTGTTAGTTGATTTTGGTGCTGATTCCTTAAATTTTTTAATATCTTTTTGGGTAGAATTATTGTTGACTTTAAGCTTAAAGTTATTCTACACCCAAAAGATAAATCTTTAGGGAATTTTGATCTTATTGTTAAACGAAGCAGATTTAGACACTCTTGGGCGATTCTAAAGCTAAAATCTTCAATTCTTCAATGTTTTAAGACATTTTTGTTTCAAACAATTAGTTTTAACATAACCATCGATTTCTAGTCTAGATTTTCAAATATTTTTGTCACAAATTATCAATTTTTGGACAATTAGATAACTTTTTGAGATTCTATAGAAATCAAACAATCTAGTGCAGAAAGTTCGGATTATTTTCCGGTATATTTTATAAGAATCAAAGAGAAATTCAGACACTGACAGATATCTTTCTTTTAAAATTCCCATAAATTGAACTTTAATAGATTTAGCTAGAAAACTTGAATAAATGATATAGGGTGTTTGGTCTAAGTATGGTAAGTTCTAAGAAACTCCTATTAGTCGACGAGCGATTCGAAAAACATTTTGAGGATTTATAGAAGAGTCTCTAGGGAACATTTTACCAAAATTAGAACCTCGTAGCTCATTTCAAAGTTGGTCAAAAAACGATTGTTTTGGACAATGTCGCAATTTTAAAAAACGAACAAAATACGCAGAATAACTAAAAATAACTCAAAGACTTTCCCTACATTGATTTTTTTTGTTTCTCTCCATTGTATTCCAGAGAAAGTACGAAATATTTCCACCCGTTCCAGAAGGAAAACAAAAAAAAAATCAATTTTGGAAGAATCCTAAGGTCATTCTAAGTCGTTTTGCGTGTTTAGTTCGTTTATGAAAATCACTACATCGTCAGAAATGAGCGCTTTTTGACCAACTTTCAAATAAGCTACGAGGCTCTAATTTTGCTGGCATGTTCTTCAAGGACCCTCCTACGAATTATTGAAATATTTTTCGAATCGCTCGTCGACTTATAGGAGTTTCTTAGAACTCACCTTACTTAAACCAAACACTCTGTATTTGTAGAATCGCTATTTTCTTTAATTATTTGCTTATTAAAATTCGACTATTAAATTTTTCGTGTAAAAATAGCAACAATTTAGTGGTTAATATTCAATCCTTGTATTGTGTTTTGTCATTTTATTAAAATTGTAGTCGTAAAGCAAATATTTACCATGATTTAATGTAATTGTAATTTTAAATATTTATTACAAAAGCGTATAATATGCAGTGTAACAAAATTTATGATATTGCATTTCTGTGTCCGTGTATACAGACCACAATTTAAAATTGTTATAAACATCAAGTAAGCATTAATTTACTTGTCTTTCTTGTAATTAAAATTGCTTATTAAAAATTCAACAACCATTGCTATGGTTTGTAACTAACCGTATCCTGAATGAACATACACGCTTATTCTATATATAGATTAAAAATAATTCTCTAATTTGCCGCCACCGTATCCTGAGCATAGTCCTTCTTTCGTTTGCACACCCTTTGCCCCCTTGGTGACTATAAAACACACGAGAATGGGTGATCCTGTTGTAAAATCGCGCATCAGGATAATTTACCGGCACGAAGGAAAGTGGAGAGCTTTCGATGTTATTCGTAAGCTTTCGGTTCAATTCGAACAGGGAGGGGGCTGTCAAGTTGTATACTAGCTGTCGGGGTTGCTCTAAATTTGAATCGACTCGTTTTAAATACATTCCACTTAATTATTAACTAATTAGTAGTTGATTGCATTATTATAAGTGTTAGTTTGGTCTGTTTAACCCGTCCAAGAGGTTCAGTTTGGCTATTTTTCTTGTAATTGTAGTATTTTTTAAGTGTAAAGTTGTCTTTACGTCCCTTTAATCGCGGCTATATAAGGGTTTTGTTGGTGGTGGAGAGCGCGTCGACATTTTTCCCCCTGTTCGCTTGCTTATTCAGCTTTCCCTGTACGGAGCCGGTGCTTGTCTATATTTTCAATACATGTAAATAATTACGATTTACGGTTTAATGTTCAACGATCGGACCAGTTGAAATCAATTTTTTTCATATGGTTTTATTATTATCGGGTAAATTCGAAACAGTCGCTGGTTGTGTTTGTTATCAAATAGTGAAAATTCTGTGACGTTGTTATTTGATAGTAAATTTATCGAATGATAAAATAGGACCGAGACTGGAAATATTGATTGAGCTGGTATATATTACAATATACTGAAAGATATCTCGTTCTGGAAATAAATCAAACCAGACGAAATGCAATCTATTTTGCTCATCATCACCAGACATAGGAAGGTCTTAAATAAAAAATTCGAAAATAGGTGATTATGCTTTTATACAGGTAAGTTCTTTCTATAACTATATTTGATTTGTTTGTATAATGTCGAATATTAATCCGATTTACGTTAGTAATTCCCATCAATGATTTTGGGGCGTAAAGCTTGACTGAAAAATATTTACCGGAACATGAATCGTACATTAAGATTAGTCAAAATTTCAATATTTTGCCACCCCTAATCTTGCGATTTATCATATTCGTTTAAAGTTCTTTTAATTTTTGTAGTTTTTAAATAACAAACAAAAAAACTAGGCGAATTTCATTAAGAAACTTGAAAAGAAATGGCGGTTTGCCAAATTTTCATTCTATTGATTTCATTTTAAGATAAAAATTCACATACAACGATGCTTAAACGTGAATCTCTATAGAACATAATTTATTTGTAAAATTATCGGTTTTAATATGGCACAAATATCCCATTACAAGCACCATTTAAATATAATGGACGTGTTCTATATTTCTTTATTAGGCGTCAATATTAATTCAGTGTTAATAATGGTTTTTATCGCCGCCTTGTACAGTTTATCCTAACATTCATTAACTATAGTAATTTTAGTTCGCTCCAATCAAGTTAAAAATTGATTAATCACCCACAAAATTATATTCAAAATCTAAATTTTTCCTTGTTATAGTTATAAACGTTACCTAGGAATAAATCCATAAAAATTGTTACATTTTTCTTTATTTATCCTCAATCTATATATTTTCATAATTTTCAATGAAAAATCATCGTGATGTTGTTTTTTTTTTTTCAGGACGACATCCCAGAGCTAATCTGGTATGCAGTGGCGGAAATTGGCGCGCTCGAAGATCACATCCGGTCGGTCGCGCACGCGCAATATGCTCTGCTGTGGTCGAAGAAAGGTAAGATTTTCCAAAAAAAAAGAAGAAGAAACCTCTAAAAGAAATCAGGAACTACATACATCATTTACTAATTAAAGGAAATTAGGAAAAATAAAAGTAGTTGATCAGACTCTAAGAGGCACTTTAATTCAATTGAAAGATCATTAGTTCAGTTTCTGATAGGGTTTCATGTTTTTCTTCTATTACTCTATCTTTTGTGATAGTTTTAAAGTGATTAAATTGAATAGTAGTCGGATTTCAAGTTGTAATTTTGTGTTTATATATAATTATTTGGAAGAAAATTGACCACTATTTCAGTAATCATCATTTTTATATATCGATTACCATAAACCTTATCGTTTCGTTCTCATGAAAATTTCATAACTCTTTTTCATTCTATCGTCATTAGGACTTGTGTCGTTTAGATAGCTAACCTAATATTTTATTGAAGTGTTACGTTTACGTTTCGTTTTATAATTACTATCGTGTGTACGTGATGGTAGTTTTACGTCACTCTAACACATTCATAATGAGTAGTATATACAACTAGAGTGGGGGGAGAGAATGGGGGTTAGTGTATGTTGTGTATGAGAAAGAATGAGAGCAGGGTTGAAATAAAAAAAAAAACGTGAATGGTTTAACGTTGTATTGTAATTTTTCATTCTGTAATTTTTATGTAATTTACATTTGACTGACGTAGAATCAACACTACTACCAACAACTGTGACAAATTTAAATGTTTCTACAATTTGTACAAGATTGGATGGAATGATTTATGATACCATCCAATTAGATTGCAATACTTTTTTTAAGTCGAATAAACAAAAAAATATTACGATTTAAAATTTGCGTCAATTATAAAGATTTATCCATAGATGTGGAAAAATGGTGGATGCGCCGGGCGAGTACATTGAACGCTCCATAAAATTAAACCGATAACATTGTAATATGAGATAATATAAAATCTCAATTATTATAAAACGTTTCAAACGATTATAAATTGCAAATTTAAACGTCTTTTAACCTTTAATCCAGCTCTTTAAAGATAATTAACAAAATCTAAAATTGAATATCATTGGAATTTATATAATTCACTTGAACGCTAACAAATCTTTTGAAGTTGGAATGTAATAAATCACTTTATCTGAACGTTAAAATTTTGCAATGATCAATTTAGTACGCTAAATTACTTATTTAGCGATTTGTTAAAATCTATTTATCGGCTCAAATTGAATTTGTACTTTGATGGGATTTGTTTCAAATTGAATATCGTAGTTCTTTCTTGTTTCATTCGAATAAACACTAATGATGATCACATAATTTCTATCTTATTCAAAATCTATATTCGATTTTCCCATTAGTTGACGCATAATTTATATTTATTGTAATCGACCTAGTTCGTCTGAAAGTATCGTTTATAAAGGACTCCTTAAAGATGTACACACAACTATTTGTATTTGTATTTGTAAATTGTAGGGAAGTAGTTATTTTTACGTTTAAACTAACCAAGTTGTGTAAATATAACAAAGATGCTGATTTATCGCTTTTCTATTCGAATGAAAATATTCAATACATTCGGTCCTGGATGCGACCTAAATATAATGGAATATCTAAGATTCCTGCTTCTTTTTCTTATTATTATTTATATTCTGTTTTTCTTGTTCTATTTTCGCTTACATTGCCGAAATTCAAAATATTTTAATTAATCATTCAAGAGTTTAAACTTCAAGGAAAATTTTAATGAGTAAACTCTGCAATTATTATCATCGTTTAATATGAATTTGTTCAACTTCCAATGAGGATGTGCCTGTTTGTCCACAATAAAACACTAGATTGTCTCTTTTAGGAATCTTGTCAAGTACAATGTATTTATACCAAAACTAATATTAATATGCAAACATTGAATGAAAGTTTGATATATGGGCCATATAAATTGTGAAAAGCTCCTCCCATTATCGATTCACAAAGTTACCCGTCAACATACTATACATAATGTAAGATAGAGATAGATATATACGATTGGTAATGGGGGGTAGATGGAATAAACTTTTCGCAAAAATAAAACCAAAAGATAAATGACTAAAGGCAACTGTAATAGTGGTGGCGGTATAAGATCTCGCGCAAAGAGCTAAGCCAAGTTTGGGGTTGTTTGAATGTGCCGCCCTATATTCGTCATAAAGACATAAAAGAACACAGTTGTTGGTAACAATATTACTATTTTACTAGCAATTATTTGCTCTTTTCGTGTGACTCAATAAAATATTGGATGAGTTGCCGCTAGTTATATGGCTATTGTAAGAAAAATTGTAGTACGGCTGAGAGAGCTTTTCAACGTATATGGATCGGATGGAAAACGTTAATCCGACACAGCTTTATAACAAATCTTTGTGCTTTTTGTCTCTTTATGGTGTAGAGCAGGCAGCGAGAATAGCACTACAGACTGGAAAAAAGCGTTTGTTAGATTGCATATAAGATACTTATTTTATCGTATATAGAAAAGTTTAATAATTATTCAAAATATTTGACTCTTTGAATTAATTCCATTTTTGGGGCGAGTTGGCCACTTAGATTGAAGTCGCTTTAATTGAATTACATTGAATGGTTTTTTAGTCCAAATCTTTTTTTGAAATAACAAAGTCTTAGCCTTTTGCTAATCGACTGGAAATACGTCAAGTGTTGAGTAAAAACCATCTGAAAAGTGTTATAGAAGTCATCTTTCATCTTCAACATCTCCAAAAAATTCCCATTACACTATTCGATCAATTGTGTATTATTCTTCGATACGATATTCATCATGAATATCGCATGCTTACAACTTTCTACTCATCCCCCCCGTAAAACTGATAATGAATTGATACTAGAAATTTTTGGCGGGAATCGTTACAACCACCAATCCAATACAACTATGGTGGATGCGCACGCGAAACTTTACTAGTAAAATGACGTCACAGACGTCGACGAGGGGGTGAAGATCAATAACAAGGCAGGCGAAATCAAGTTGGCGGTTATACGAGAGTACGTTGATTTAGTTAATGTGCGATAAAAATGGCAAGGGCTGCTTTTTTACAAGAAAGGTAAATCAAAATTATTGGTGCAATTTTTTTGATTGAGAATCAAATGGATTCGTGTACAATTTAAGAAAATTCGATTTAGACTTTAAAAAAAAAAATTGATAGAATTCGATTGCAAGAAACGAAAAAGACAAATTTAAATAAAAATGGGCCGGTGCCGGTTTTGTGCTGTACTATGGGGGCTGAATTTTTTCCATCCAACTAGTTGGTTAGTCGGGATGCCGGATGTCTTGACAGGAACACGACCGGAGGGGGTAGTTTTAATTTAATTGACTTGATCAAAATCAGATTTATTTTATTTCTCGTTTTCTTTGACACATTTTATTGTTTATTTCTCAACTAAATGATTGTTGTTAAGTTGGAATCTTGAAACGGAAAAATATTTATTACCTTGTATTATAAAACATTGACAGACCATTATTTAAGTTTAAGGAAACGACACGCAACTTTATCGAATCGAAACCCTCTACCTTTTTATAGCACTAATTCAGCAAGATATTCATAAAAAATTATCAAAAAATTAACAACAATCTTTAATGGTAGAATATTTAATAATTATCATAAATACACAATCAACAAGTACATTAAACATTAATTAATTTCCATTAAAATGTAATTAGCCTTTAAAATACCGTACGATGAACCAGTTAACGCTAGTTAAATTAGATGTATTCCTACAACAATATTATTTTTTCTTTGATGAATCATAAATAAGTAATGTTTAATTCATGATTTACCTGAACGTACCTGCCGTTCGCTATAAATATCAGACCGCCATCGTAAAGGGTTTTCACCCTTTTTACTATCTGAATATGATGATTAATGGTTTCAAGATCAATAAGCAATTTGTGTAATTATTTTTCAAATGATTGGAAATTTTGTTTGAGGGAACAATACTCAATAATTTTGAAAATAATGAAATTTAATTATATCAAACTCTTTTAAATTGTAAACTCATCACTCATCAGTCTCTAAATATGACAAGTTCAGCGTTTTTAGACAAACAACTTGTTTATTTTTTATTTATCATAATTTAATTATAGAATGAACATTTTGTTTACTTTGAAAATACAATCATTATCTATCACAATTAACGGGTTAAAATCATCGACAACAATAATTAATTTGTGTTTTGTTCCAGGATAATGGGCGAGAGGCTTTGGATCTCACAGCCTCCCCATTGCGGGCACCTCCTGCCCCTAACAATAGAACTAACCATCCACCGCCCATGGTTATTCAGGGAGATTTCAGAAAGGTGAGGGTTGATCGATCCATTAATAATTTTTTTTTTTGTTGATTTCGAATATGCTTTTTTCCCATCATTGATAACGTTAATTACAAATTATTCTCTCGTTAATTTACGATAATGTTCAATAAAAAAAATAATACAAGATCTAGTTGTTAAAATGTTAATTTCAATTGGCAACAATAACAATAACAACGATATAGATGAGGATGAAACATGAGAATTTAGGGGTGACTCAAAACGTGAAATCAATAGAATAAATTGTCGTCTAATGTATATTTAATGTATATAATTATACTAGTTCTTAATTCTTTTATGGTTTCGTTTGTAGTGGAAATTGAAAGGGGCTACAGAAAATATAAATAAAGCTGAAGATTTCGTTCTATTTCCAAATATTATTAATATTACATATAACAGTAGAAAATTGATATTTTTAATTAAAAACTCACCGGTATTCTATAATTGAATATAAATTATTTATATTCCTTAACAAAATTATCTTAAAGTATATTGGATTTCCTTATTTTACCACAATTGTTTGAATAAGTCTTGCGACAAGTTATCGTTGATAAAGTTGAAAATGTGTCCTGAATAAAAGCAAAACTTTTGAAAATTCTTATTGTAAAAGATTATCGATCGAAATTTAATTTCTCATTATTTAACAACTTATCAAACTCGAAAATGAAGAGAATTCAAAGGTTTGTAAGCCAACAAATACAAATAGGCATAATTTTATGATCGCAAAAACGTTGTTTTATCATTGTATTGTTGCTGGAATAAATACTAGATAAATATGTAATCGTAAACGTTCAGTTATAGTCTTTCTAAAGCTTCAACATTTTGATTAAAAATGTAAATCAAGAAACTGAGAATTCGACTTTGAATGATTTCAAACATTAAAAACAGTAATTTTTCACCAGTTTGACTATGAGAAGAAGGCGAGTTTTCTAAATTTCTAATTTTTATCCATCATATTTCTTCGAACAAAACCTTATTTTTGATTTATTAATAACTAAAGAATGAGTGATGGAAAAATTTCGATTAAATAACGAAATAGACATGTTAACAATTCAAATTTTAGGCAAGTTGTTTAGAATATTCAATAGTATTGAATTATTCATAAAATAAAGCAATTACGTTACAATAAATTTGACATATCTTCAATTGCAAGTAGGAGAGTATTTAATCACTTGCAATCAATAGGTAAATTTGTATGATAACAACATTGTCATGATTTAAATGACTTATTACCTGTCATGTTTGTATACAAGCAATAGTGTACAGGAATTCAACTATAATATCATAAAATGATGTTCACAAAATTGATCCTCACTAGTGTGACATCAATATTTCAAAAAGGTTTTTATCTATTGTCGTGTTTTTGTAACAAAACTACCAGTTTAAAAGTCTGTCATTGTTATTATACTCGTAATAAAGACTGTATGTATGTATGTATGTATGTATGTATGTACACACATAGTTAAAAATATAGATTAAATCTATTGTTGAGTTTTAATGTAGGCAAAACAGAGAGAAACAAAGTAGAATTGTGAAAATCTTACATTTATCGAGAACAATAAGAAATAATACAAGGAGTATAACTAAGGCTCTTTTAAATTACAATTGTCACCCATAAATCTTTGCATTTGTTGTAATCATTTTGTATAAATCCCATTTCCTAATCTTTATAAATTCATCATTCATTAACCGAGTGTTTTATTGAAAAGATTCCGAGAATCTTTTACACATTCATATAAGATAAATTTAATGAGTATAAACAACAATGTACACTTTAATTAATCGAAAAGTTCAAGTTTTCTTTCAAACATAGAAAAGTTTCTTTTAGAAGTAACTCGATTTAACAACTAATCACATTATAAATTAGTAGAACAACAATGATGACAATAAAAGAAACTTATCAATGCTAATTGATGTGTGTATAATGTGTGTGTATTGAGAATATTCTTTCAGGTTTCAGGCATCAGTAGTGATATTTTCAAGCAGATAGAAGCTGTAGAAAACGACCACGATGCATCGACAGCGGCCGCCCTTGAGGTAAGCATGATACCATAACAGCCAATTGAATAGAAAATTTTAATGAAAAACCACAAAAAAAAACGTTCAGTTATTGAATATTTATTAATAATGGAAAGTTTTTTATCAAATTTACTTTGTGCTTATCAATAACGTACCACCAGTTTCGCAAGAAAGTGGCCACTTTTTGTGTAAAACCGAATTGGGGAGAAAGATCCAATTAGAAGAAGGAGGAAGGGGTGTTACTGGTTATATTTCTGTTAAAAGGTAGTTTTACAAATTCGCTATAACACCTCCTACTTACTCATCTTCTTACCCTCTGATTCACATGAACCGAAAAACGCTTTATTTCTCGTTCAAGACTCGCGTCACTTTCTTCTGAAACCGATTTTACAATTTCTTGTTTATTGAATTTCAAAGGTTTTTACAATTGACGCACGAAATTCCGTCCTATCTAATATTGTTTGTTAATATTGTTCCTTCTTCATCTACAGCATGTGGAACGACTGGGAGAGATGATAGTCCGTATATTAGATTCCCGACATTTAGGACGGTCAGCCAGTGATGCGGCTAAACGTTTTCTAGCAATGCAGGATGCAAAACACACTGTCCAATTTGTTGAGATTGTTAAACGGCCAGGTCAAACCTTAGGCTTATATATACGTGAAGGTAATGGTATTGATAGGAATGATGGTGTATTTATATCTAGAATAGCTCTGGAATCGGCCGTCTACAACAGCGGATGTCTTAAGGTAAGATTTTAAGAATAAACTGATTTAATTTCAAAAAAAAAATATCCACTGTAAATATTTTAGACATTTTTTTGTAATGCAAAATAAGAGAAGCCATCGTGTTATTTAATTAATCCAAATTGCAGTTTCCGACAAAAAATAAACACTATAAAATCCCATTATTTTCAGGCTACTCCTAGAAACTTTACATTTAACGTAGTATTTATTTGCCTTATAAACCAATTCTAGTTTTAGTAAACTCTTAAATTTAACTACTCCAGGTATTCTTTTTCTACAACGTATTTATTATTCCTAGTGGAACCGTTTATGTTGCCCTAAGCATGACGAGATTGTCTCATTCTACTCTTTAATCGACCATTATTGTTAAGATTTACTCACTAGAATTGACCTATTTTGTGATGGTCTGTCTGAAAAACAAAGTGTTATTGTTAAAATTGATTATCGAATCGAGATGGAAATATTTTTAAGACTATCTATTGTCAGTTTAGCAAGACAAGTTTTAATTGGCAATGAAGTAATCTCAGTCTCGACAAGATTACCTGAGAGAGTTACGGTTCAATACAGGCACGCCAACACATATTATCCGTATAACGAAGAGAAAACGATTGAATGAGTCTGATAGATTTGCTGATTGTCCGCTCGAAATTTTTTTTTTAACGAATCTGGAGGAAATTTTCCACATTTACATGTGGGATTTCGAGAGTTTCCCGATTGTCTTTCAAGCACGACGACATTTAATGATTTTGTTGTTAATTGGGTGGATCAGATTACTGTCAAAGCTTCTTTTCTGTACAATAAGATGAAATCTTATCATTACGTCCTAATGTTTCTTGTCCTATTATTCAATAGAAAGTGGATTCGTGTTTTGATTCTTTTGTTATTGTTGTTGTTTGTGTAGGTTGGCGATGAAATTTTAGCTGTAAATTTAGTGGATGTAACACGGATGAGCCTAGACGATGTTGTTATTATAATGTCAATACCTAGACGATTGGTATTGGCAACTAGGCAACGAAAATGTAGTAAAGGTGGTCAGAGTTCACCGAGTGTACAGCCCCGATCCGAACATAAACCCCCGCCTGTTGTTGTGATAAAACGCGATCTACGTGAAGATGAAACTGATGAAGGTGATCTCGGTCAACACAGGTAATTTAAAGTCAATAATAATCACATTTATATTCGGTTTTTGAATTTTCAAAGATGTCATTTAAAATTTCGTTTTGAACGAAAACTTTACGGAAGTTTCCAATAACATTTCGTGATAATATTATCAATTCAAAAAATGTTTGAAAGTCAAAGTAGAAGAAAAAAAACTTGCAGGTCATTAGAATGATTCATTGTTATTATCTAAAATTTTAATTAAAGGGATCCGATGCGCCAAAGACATACAGGGGATGGTCGAGAGATGAGCGAATCCCGTTCTCGTTTAGGTCTCGGCTTACCATCTATGGATTCACGGCATTCAGCTCAAGATAGTAATGGATTGGATTTATATTACAATTCACGACCGCCTGATTCAAGTTCATGGGGCTATCAACCACCACCACCTGTAATTACTGAACAACCGAAATCCAGTATGCAACATTTCCAACCATATGAACGAAATTATCCAAATACATTAGAAAGTTTAGCTGAAAAGGTACACTCTTTTGCTCTACCGGGTAGAAGAATGTCTGCTGGAGCACAACCATTACCGCCAAGGTATTTTATTTTGTCTAATCCGAATATAGAAAATGCAACAACATCATTGCATGTGCTTACGCTTAAATTATCCCCGTATCATCATTCTAGATTATCATCTCAACAAAGTCCTTCATCACATTATTACGTTCAGCACACCGGAACGGGTACCCGTCGTATCATGCCCCGTTCCGGATCCGATCAGCACTTACCCCATACGGAATATTCAGATTATACCAGTATTACACAAGCTGGACGGCACAGTTTATTAAGATCCAGTTTGAAATCTGGATCAACACTTAGCAGGTATAATCAACGGTATGTGGATCAAGCAGCTGTAGCTGCCCAACTAAGCAGAGATAAATATGGTCCAACATCCCAATATAGTGCCGGTGGGACATTGGCACGACGGAGTCGACCAAATTTGGATTATTCGAGTGATACAGAAGCAACAACAGGTCCAAGAAGTAGCTACTATTATTACAGGTATAAGAAATTATTGTATTTTTTTTAAAAAATTTATTCTTCTATTTATTATTTAGTCGTAATCAACCGGTACCGCATAGTACTATACCGACGTTGGGCCGTCAAAATTCGATCGCATCCACTGATATTGGAACGAAATTCAATTCATTACCTCGTGATTCGCGAGGATCAACAAGGTGATTCTCAAGTTGTTATTTTTTTTTCTGTTGACGCCTCTAATAAATGTTGATATTTAATTTCAGATTAGGTATGAGTAAACGGTTTGTAGATAGGAACGTTTCGACTTTATTGCAAGACGAATCGGATGGAGCTCTTTCAGCACCTGAAATGCCATCAATACGAAGAGACAGGGGTAAGAGGGTTTTATTCCATCAAAATCTATGAACAACACTCACAATCATTTCTGGGACAGGCACACATAAATATAATCAATTCACGTAATTTAATTGATGTGTTTGTTGGGGGGAAAAAGTGCCAATTACACACACACACTTAACGCTCATCGTCACCAATTTAACTAAGCCGACAATAGACAATCTCATTAAATCACACACTAAACAAACTGTCTTTTAGTGATGTTAAATTGAAGTGCACTACATTTTCTACACAACATTAATAAATTCAAATCAACAAACTAATTACGAATAGTTGAAAATTTCAAGTACAGGCGAGACTATATTTGCTTTTGTCGCTTATCAATTCAACCTTATCTATTTTCAATGTTGTAATTAGTTTAGAAAATCCGAAGCACAATTCCACAATCATTTTGCACAACTTTCAACAAATTCACCGTACTGCTTCTTTCTACACGTTTCATTTTCATAACAAAGGGCGGATACCCTCGTCACCTAGTGTATTCACTTCAGATGAGTACAGACAGTGGTTGAGTCGGACACCGTCCACATCGGCTATTTATGAACAAATCCGAGCATCCAGAGACGTATTAAATCAACAGAGAGCGGCCAGATTCACCTACAGTGCTGAAAACATCCATGATGCTTTAAAAAATGTAATTTTTATTTTGCTAATTAATCATTCATCCTTTTTATTTTGGCTTGTTTAATAATTTTTATTAGATCGAGGGTGGTTACTATAGTTCATATGGACGACCAGGTACGACATCAACATTAGACAGACATTTTACACGATCACAACAATCTTCCGCTCCTGCTCGATCATTATCAACGCAACACATTACCTCATCTTCACGTAAGATGTTCCATCTATAAAAGAATCGTTTTTATTTATTATTTTCAAAATGATTTTACAGCTTTAAGTTCAACACGATCACCGTCTATGCGACGTATGCGACAACTCTTAGATTTGGATACGGTTCGGTCGGGTGCTGCTCCAAGTCCAGTTCCAACACCTAGTGGAACATTACCAAGAGGTCATCGACAATTGGATATTAATCCAGCTGGTAATCTACAAGTTAAATTATAACTTTTTCTTTTTATAAAACTTTTAAATTATTTAGAATTTCTTAAATATAAAATCGATAAACCGGGTTTACCTGGTTCTGGAACATCAATGACCGGTATACCGTCTCTTAGTGGTCCTGGAAATGCTTTAACTTCAGTTAGTGATGAGCCAGTTAGTGGGATGTTATGGGTTCATTTATTAGCTGGGCGGGGATTAAGGGCTTCCACGGGAACTTCTACAGCTACAACTCCAGTAACACCAAGTGGTGCTTCTCCTAGCATAACCGGTTAGAATTTCTTATTTTTTTTTAAAATTGTATTTTTTACAAATTGTATTTATTAGGATCAACGGGATTGAGAGATTTGTATTGTGTATTAGAATGTGATAGAGTACATAAAGCTAGAACGGTGGTAAGTATATTATTGTTTTAGCAATTATTTAGTAAATCTACTCTGGTATTTTGTTAATATTCAGGTAAGAACAGGTGATTTAGTCTTCGATTGGGATGAAAGTTTCGAATTAGATTTAGTTAACAACAGAGAATTGGACTTATTAATATACTCTTGGGATCCACAATACAGACATAAATTATGTTATAAGGGTTCGGTATATTTACCAACATTATTAAAGTCTGGACCTATACATCAACTGGCACTCAAAATCGAGCCACGAGGTGAATATTTAGTTAGGTCGCATTTGTGTTTACTTATAAAATAGGTTGTTACAGGTACACTTTATTTGAGATTACGACACACAGATTCTCAGACTATGTATAGAAGAAAAATCTCCTCTACATTAACATTATCGCGAACAACACCATTGTTCGGTGTCGATTTAGAAACTGTTGTGAATCGTGAGAATAAAACTGGTGGTGTTCCTGGTGGTGTTGCAACTGGTTTAGTAACTGCTACCCAATACATACCAATCATAATAAAGAGATGTGTTGAAGAAGTTGAACGTAGAGGTCTTGATATTATTGGTTTATATCGTCTTTGTGGATCAGCAACAAAGAAACGCGTCCTACGTGAGGCCTTTGAACGTAATAGTCGATCAGTAGATTTGAGTCCAGATAATGTTCCCGATATTAACGTGATAACTGGTGTATTAAAAGATTATTTAAGAGAACTTCCAGAACCATTATTCACCAAATGCCTATACCAAATGATGGTGGATGCACTTGGTGTATGTCTTCCAGATGATCCAGAAGGCAACGCCAAGCTCATGTTCTCCATCCTTGACTGTTTACCACGTATCAACAGGGTAAATATAAAATATCAAGGTTGCAATTGAAATTTAATCTTTTTTTTTACATTACAAGTAGATACTTGTAATTCAAGTGTATTACATTTCCATCTCTTTCAGGCTACTTTGATCTTTCTTATGGACCATTTAGCCTTAGTCGTGTCTGCATCCGATAGAAACAAAATGTCTGCTCAAAACTTGGCAACAGCACTTGCACCACCACTTATGCTACATTCAAGTGATACTCTAACGCCTACTGCAACTACAAAAAATCTTGAACTGGATTACCAACAACCAATCAATGTACTAAAGTATCTGTTGCAAATATGGCCTACTCCAAAACATCACTCAGGTAATGTATAGTTCACAGTTGTTTTTTAATTCTATTGTCTAAATGTCTTTTTTTATTGTCAAGTTGTTCTATCTGCACTATAAATTCATGTGGTAGTTGTTAGAGTTGCAAACACATAGTATTTAGTGTTGATGTATTGGGGTATCGATGGTATTTAGAGGGGTCCTTTCCAGACAGGTCGGCGCGGCAGGCCACCCGGGCCGCGTGGAGACAGTCGCAGTGTGTGTCCTCCGGGACTTCAGGCCCAGGCTCGAGAGCCGTCTCGGCTCTCAGCGGCTCCGTTTCCTCCTCCTCCTCGCTCAGTAGTCTCGGGCCCACGAGGCCCACAGCCGCAGGGCCCATCACTCCAGATACTAGTAATTTAAAATCTATATACGTCTATATAAATTATTTATTTTAAATCAAATAATTTAAGGGCCAATCATCAGTAAACAAAGGTCCTTACCGTCCGCTCTCTCCGCGAGTAGGCCCACAAGCAGCAGCTCCAGGTCTCAGACCACGCCAAGTGATAGTCTCCTCACCAGGTTCACCAAGCAGTAGTAGTGATTCACAATCAGGTTCAGATTCAGTTAAACACTGCCTGCCCAGCCGTGTTAGTTCGCCAGCCATACGTGCTTCTCCTCAATCTACACTAATAACAACAACAACAACAACTACAATTACTACTTCTACTACATTACGTAGTTCACCATCTGTTGCAATCAGTTCACCAGGTATACGTAATTCACCAACAACAACAACATCAATCAATTCACCAGGTGGTCCAAGAAATTCCCCATCAATATCTAGCTTAAGTCGTGCATCACCATCAATATTAGCTACAACATCAACACGATCTAGTTCACCGGCTATGCAAGCCACTTCAGCTGGACTGAATGTGACACTTGGTACTACAACGCCGAGCTTTTCAACATTAACTGGACTACAAAACACTATCTCGAATATTAATACAACAACAAACAATATGTATGGGATGAGTTATGTACAACCAACAACATACGCTAGTACAAATCCGTTTCTAACAGGGGCTTACATGAATTATACACCAAATGAAATGAGTTACAGTGAGAAATTCGGTTTGAATTCTAAAGATTCTACAACAAAATCATTTTTCGATAATTACTCTACAGAAACATCAAAGTATTCAACATTGAAATCTAATTATGATAATGATCAAATATTCACAACAAGCGATACGAAATTCAATACGATCAACGGTAAATATTCAGATAAATCGAGCTATTTAACAACTTCAGCAACAACAACCACAACAACAACAGCATCATCATCAACAGAATCGAGATATAATAAAGATATAAAATCTGGTGGTAATTATGAAACTAGTCCAAATTTACCATCACAAAGTCCAGGTTTATTGAATATTGAAGATACACCAACACCAACAAGTAGTATAGAAACAGAAGATAGTAATACTAGGGAGGTTGGTGAGAAGGATGTAGAGGGTGATGGTGAACAAAGCGACTGAATTTTAAATTGAAATCAACGGTTTGGGCACAATTTATACAAACAAAATAATAAATTAATAAGTAATAATAAGGGTGGCAGCACCATGCAAAAGACAAATTGTAGGGTAATAATCACAACACATTATCAATGTAATTTTACCATTTTTTTCACTTACAGAAAACAATAAGACAAGTGGGGGGGGGGAATATTAGTTATAAAATCAACAATAAATTACCAATAACAATAATTAATACTATTCAATAATCATAATAATAACAAATACGTGTATCCGCTTATTAGAATCAAACTAATTATTAGGATCATTGTTAACTGATATTTAAATTATACATATGGATATATAAATATTATATAAATATAAATATGAAACTAGTCATTTAGTAGGTTAATAAATATTTATTAATTGTAAAGAAAGAATAGCAAACTATCTAAATGGGTGAATTTAGAAGAAAAACAGTATATAATATATAACAAATGGTTGTTGCGTGTTGCACAATTCTATAAAATTCATTAATTTGAAGTGTGATAATCACTTTATTAATTAGTTTTTAATCAAATTTATTTGTTGCCATTTCGATTACAATAAATGATTATTTCTAATAATAAATAATTGCACAAATCTAATATAATATGAGAAAATGAGAGAAATAAAACAGATCACTGCCATAAATCGTATAGAAATTAGGGCAGATTTTCCATCTAGTCTTTTCTTAATATATAAAAAATAAAAATAAACACGAGAGAAACAGACGGAAATTTTTACATTATTGATAAAATTCAATAATTTATTGTATCATTTCACACATTAGTGTGAAATGAGTAAACATCAATACATTATCACATTTATACGATCTTTATATCGGTTGAAATATTTATTTTAACGCTTATCACAAATTAAAAATTTCTATTTCAATCGATATAATCTTTTATAATTCATTACATTATTCATCGTATTGAAAGTGTATATAACTATCTATGCAAAATGATTGTTAGTCTTTTTTTAATTAAATTATTATCGATTTTTTGCATATTGTTAAGATCCAATTATTGTACCAAACTTTATTCTAATAGTCTACAATTTTATCGGAAAATTTACAATAATTATTAGAGTAAACGTTTGTACAATTAGAATTTAAAATGAATGTTCCCTTTAGAGAATCTTCCAATATAAATCAGGCTTTTTTAAGAATTAAGCTTTTCTACAAGAAAAAAAAATGTAAAGGGAACGATTTTGGTGTTTTTTTCTTTAAAAGAATTTCCATATATTGAAATTCTATAAAGTTTTCGTTTGATTAATTTTCGTACGATGCCGATTGTAATAATTCAAATGTAGGTTTTGATGTAAAGTGCACACATTTTAGTAGATTAACGATAAAAACGAGAAACAATCAGTACTGAGATATTGACCATCCAGAACTTTTCGCACTCTCATTTTTATCCCCTTGATTGCCTAAAGTAGTAAATGTGGCTATCAAAAAAAAAATAAATATGTTCTATATATATATATATATATATAATAGGTATATACAGGGTGATTCAAGAGGGTGGGCCATTAGAAGTATAAGAAGTTCTAGTTATTGGAAGTTGATGAAATTTGGTATATAGCCGTTAAGTCCCCTGAATTTTCTCTAGAAATTATTTTCGTTGTTCTAGCTACCCTCCTTATATGGGGTAGTGCACCCTACTCTCTTATTTTAAATGGAATGGCATATTTTTTTTCACATTTTTGAATTCTTTGATGAAATCGAAGGGGACTTTAATAATATGACCAATTGTCTCGGACTGAAAGTTTTTCAGATATTTCAGCTTTTAGTTCAGTTTTAAAATTTGCAGTGTCTAATTGAAAAATTTATATTTTTGAAGCTATAGAATTTGAAATGTTGAAACTTGGAAATTATGTTGTTAAGATGATGTACTTTCACCCAACTTAAACAGTATTCAATTATCTTTCAGCGTTTGGCTGAAATAAATTTTTCTTTCAGGCAATTTTCAAACTATAATATCTTGCTTATTTTAAATAGAACACCATATTTTTATTTTTATGGTTAGATAGAGGAAATTATTTTGCATCGAACTGTATTAGCATTTCCTATATCTATCTTTGATAGTTTTTCAGTTATTCAACATTTTCAATTTCATCTAATTTTCTCTCTTGAAAAAAAATATAAAACATAGAAGGCTTAGCAAAACAACTTTCAATTCAATTGTCACAATTAAGATGAAATTAATTGATAAAATATCTCAAGAAAGGAAAATGGAAGAAATTCATAATTAATTAAATCAATATTAATTGGATTTGTTTTTTATGCATGTGGAATATCTTAAAAGTTATAGAAAAACATGTAAAATATTCAATATTAACGTCATTTGTGATGTTTTGATTTTTTTTCTAAGCCTTCTATGCGTTTCGTTACAGTTGAATTCGTTTCAAGGGAGGTGATTGGACGAAACTGAAAATTTTGAATAACTGAAAAATTATCAGAGATAGGTATAGGAAATGTTAATACAGGTTGATGTAGAATTTTTTTCTCTATCCAACCATATAATAAAAAATATGGTGTTCCATTTAAAATAAGCAAGATATTATAGTTTGAAAATCGCCTGAAAGGAAAACTTATTTCAGCTAAACGCTGAAAGGTAATTGAATTCTGTTTAAATTGGCAAAAAGAACATTACTTTTACTACTTAGGTTCCAAGTTTCAACATTTCGAATGCTATAGCTTCAAAAATATGAATTTTTCAATTAAACACTGCAAATTTTAAAACTGAATTAAAAGCTGAAATATCTGAAAAACTTTTAGCGCTAGACCATGGGTCATGTTATTAAAGTCTCTTTCGATTTCATCAAAGAATTCAAAAATGTAATAAAAAATATACCATTCTATTTAAAATAAGAGAGTAGGGTGCACTACCCCATATAAGGAGGGTAGCTAGAGCAACGAAAATAATTTCTAGAGAAAATTCAGGGGATATAATGGCTACATACCAAACTACATCAACTTCCAATAACTAGAACTTCTTATACTTTTAAGGGCCCATCCTCTTGAATCACCCTGTATAGAGAGAGAGACGTGTGCTGTGGGGAGATATACTCTAGTCAATTTTGAGTTTTGTCAATTTTAGAGTCAAGTAGTTGAATTTTAATTAGAAATGTTATATTGACGCACTTGGCTATAAAAATTTGTATTTGCTACTGTAATTTTCAGTAATAATAGATTAATATTAATTAAAAAAATCATTCATATCGGATAATGTTGTATGTATTGTAAACAACATGACTGAAATACAAAAACTAGATTGGAATTGTTTTTATTTTAAATAAATTTTCTATCATTACTGAAAATTTTGATCGATAAGATAATAAAGTTTATTATTATTACTATTATTATTATTATTATTATTATTATCATTATAAATTATTATTAATAAGGCGTATGCAAGATGTTGTATGCACATATCATATAGAATTTATACTTTCCTACATGACTGGGTTTTGAAAAGAAAAAAAAAATTAATAATAATAATAAGAAGTGTGTACAATAATTACGTCAAGCCTCGAGACCATTTAACACTCCTCATCATCTTAGCTGGAAATTCGTTCGTAAAATAATCGAATCGATTATTTTTTATTTAAATATTGAAACATCGTTCGTTTTATACGAAAATCGAATATTTTACGAATTTTTAGTTTATTCCTCTCCTATAGAAAATATTAAATTGTTATGTATACAAAATATATGTTCCTTAGAAATATTTTCGTGTTCCTCAATGGCTAATTGAATAATTATTGTTTCAACTCTTTACCATTTCCTTTCCAACAACAAATTCAATTATTGGAATTATTATGATTTTAGCTGTTTTCATTGTAATTGTTGTGTTAATCATTGTTGATGATAATGATGATGATATTGATGACATGAAAATATTTTATCGAACATGTACGATATAGATGTTAAAAAAAAAACTATAAAATTATCAGTATTTAAAAATAGCTTCTCAAATGGCTAGACCCTCCTAATATGTACTACAAAATAACGAATAAATCATTCAGTTGAGCAATACATTATTTGTTTATCTGATAATTTCTTGAGCGTTCCTCCAGGATCACCAATCATCATGAATGAAAAGTGGCCGACTGAGCAGTACATCATGGAAAATGCTCAAGTTCTGAGCCGCATGCTAGCAAATCCAAAAAAGTACTTTTAACTATCCCATTTTCTTACAATGTGAAAAAGACAACTTAGGAACTTTAAGACTAGGGCAAGAGTACGCAGTTGGATAAGAGTACTCAGTGTTTTTTTCCAGCATTAATGATGGTGTTAAAGAGCAGAAGTGTAAGGAAAAGATGATTATATTCAACTGAGAGATTTGTTTGACATAAGATTTAATTTGAAAACATGTTTACAGTGTAAAAATCCGTTTATGGCAAAGTTAGAACGCCAACTCATTTTGTCATTTCGTCTAAAAGTACGCAACTTGAAGATGATTAGGAATAAATGTACGCAGAGTATTCTAAGGCATTCTACATAAACAGGAGAATGAGTTTTATAAAATATAATTTAGGTATTATTGAATAATTTCTATACCTAGTAACTGCCTACTTTTTTCTAGATAAACACAAAATGAGACGATGCAAAAGAAATAAAAATTTTGTCTTGCTAATGTTCTGCTTCATTAAGACATACATTTCCACTACCTACTTATTTTGAGTAAAATGCCTTTATAAAATATACCTACCCTACTCACCTCATGCGTACTCTTGGACGACATATTGCCCAAGAGTACGCAAAAACATCACAGTTTTTTTTTGAATTTCTTGGTACAGTTAAGTGCGGAAAAATTTTAACGGTGAAGATTGTATGGTGTAAATCAGACTTTGTTTTGAAGGGAACAAACAAACTATTGGGTATTGAGCGAAAAAAGGGGACGATTTACTGATGTACCTGAATAAAGACAACACCCCACCCCATAGCGAATCAGGAAATTTGCCACCCTCAACTTATTTATGGTTCAACTTCAACAGCTACTATTCGAAAAGCAAAAGGAAAAGTAACAAAGCAGGTTCGGTTCATCCCCAATACCAATAATGGTGGAAGAACGGTTCAATCTATGTAAAACAGGCCGAAATTCTCACCAAGAGTCGTTAAAAATTTTACGCACTTGACTTTAGTACGTGTGAAGTTTGACACTTTTGAAATGTTTAATTTCCAGATCAATTCTAGTTTTCTTATCTAGATTTTAGGATATTTGCGTTTAAATCATCCATTTTGAGTGAACTCCAGTTTTAAATCGTTTTGAGGATAAAATTTAAAAAATTTTTGATCGATTTTTGAGCCACATTCTCATGTTCGGTTTTAGATTTTAAAACATTTTGATTATAAACCACCAGTTTTTCGCCAAATTTTTCTATAGAATTGTTTAGGAAAGGAAATTGAGGCACCTTTATGAGCTTTTTGACCTGAATTCTCTCCACTTTAATCTAAATTTTAGGACACAATAGTTCTGAATCACCAAATTTTGAGTAGTAAAAGGACCTTCTCTATTGTAGATTCTTGAAACCAACAAATAATTCAATAAGATTTTTGCAACTATCTTCCATACTAGGTTACTATACATAAGGTCCTGCAAGATATTACGCCGGTCCTGGAAATGGAAGATTTCTATTCTTAATTAATAATGAAGGATTGGCCACCATGTTAGTTATAGAGTTGCCACTTAAATTGGAAGGGCTCTTATTATACAAGAATGTTAAAAAATGGAGATGGACAACGATCGTGGTTGATACTGAAAATAGCTGAAACTAAAAATGATGATTATTGTTTTACTGAAGGTCAATTTTCATAGTAATTGCCCGGGCTAAAAGTTTGCCAGTCCGCCACTGTTAAACTGAGGACTTGGTCTTTGTACTTTTAGATTTTCATCGAAAGTTAAAATCAGAGGCATTTCTGTCAGAATAATTATTTATGGTAATTTATGAGAATATTCATTTCTAGGTGAATTTTCCTGTTACTTTTATTTGTTGTTTGGGTCTGCGTCACTTGAAAAAAAAGGCTGTATCATTCAAAGTTGACAATGGAAAATTTTATCAAAAAAAAAAATAAGTTCATTGCCCTGCATTATTTTGATTCACAGTCAATATTGATAGTGAAAATACAGGTTTCAATCAAGGTAATTTCCCACGAGCGAATAGTTTTAATTTATTTGATGTTAGAACATATGCGAAAATAAATAAAATAAAAGTTACTTCTACTATAAAATTTATTGAAACTAATTTCTCTTTGATTTTTTCTTATCTTTAACATTTTGACTTTTGCAAAATCTGCGACAAATTCGCCTTAAAACAACAAATACAAGATAGACAAACAGACAAAATAATACCGTAACAAAACCAATAATGTCTAAAAGAAAATATTTGTACCATGGTAAATCTAAGGCTGCAACTCGCAAATGAGGTGCACCACGATGCCTTATAACATATTCAACCCAAAATACAGCCGTATCAAGTGGTTTATTTTCACGATCATGGTAAATTCGAGATCTACTTTTAACAGCTTCAGTATATTTGTGATTGTACAAAATTTCTTGTATTTTTTCATCGAAATTCTTCTCATTTAGATCTTCATAAGGCAACATTAAACCAATACCGATATTAACGGATAATTTAGCATTCATTTTTTGATCACCAAAAATCGGTATAGCCAAAATTGGTACACCATGATGGACAGATTCTGTTAAACTTAATAAACCACAATGTGTAATGAATAATTTCACATTTTTATGTGCTGTAATTGAATAATAAAAATTAAATATGTATTTTTAATAGTATTAAAATTCTAATTCGTACCGAGAATATCCTGTTGTGGTAACCATTTACCAATTTTTATGTTATCAGGCTTTCCAGGTAAATTATCATCTTCGAATTTCCATATAATTTTTTGTTTTAATCTCGAGAAAACTTTTAGGATTGCATCACGTTTTTCAGTTGGTAAATCGGCACTTTTTAGATTAGAACCCATACTGAAATAAACGACACCATCTTTGGCATTGTCTAGGAATTTTTGTAAGTCATCTGGTAATTTTTTTGGTGGCTTCACATGAAATCCACCAATATCAATCATGTTCGGCACATGCGGTACTGGCTGATTTATACTCGGATGGGAATTCAGAAGGCATATAGATGAATTGTAAAGGACTTTATAGAAATCGATGTTTTCAGTTAGATATTTTTTAACACGACGATTTTCAGTTGGATATAAATATAAATGATAAAATGCTTGTGTGTATAATGTAAAGAATGCATTTGTCAGTCTTTCCCAAAATGTCATTTGACTAGAATAACTTAGGTGCATCTCAGGTATGTATGAAGTTGGTGATGGGTTTCCCATTAATGGATTCACCCAATTATTTGCAGTAACAGTACTGAAAAGTATCAATGGTGCGTCAAAATACGGTGCTAAGACTTTTAAGCCGTCATTTTTAAATTGTTCTACGATCACAGCATCGAATTTCTCATTAGATTTCAACAATTTTTGTACGTTAGGGTGTTCAAAGAAGCGTAAATTTATATCTGCCATTAACATTGTTGTCATTGAAATTGTTATAAAAGGACTCGATGAAGCCAAATTAAAGAGATTTAGTTCTTGATGTTTTTCTAATAATATTTTTAAGTTATAATTAATCTAAAAAATTTTTGTAAAATAAACTTACTTTCAAGATCATCAATAAGTCCAGTAAGTACTATATCACGATAAGTACCATTCTTTGGTGGATTTTTCTCATGGTATGGACTGATCATTGTGACATCGTGGCCCCGTTCAGCTAAACCACGAGCTAAAGTATTGCCTAAATTGTAATGACTGCTAACAGGTGCATTGAAAACTAATAAAATTTTTGCACTTTCAACCGAACTAAATATCATGAAAATCAACGTAAACACTTTCATTTTATTGAACGTCTCTCTGTCAAGACACCGTCTATCAGAATGAACTTGTTTGACTGCATTTTTAAACACGAAATGTGCTATAATTATTCGATCTCTCCCTCTCTACTGTATTTTTACACACAACAATATTTACACGACTTTTTTTTATAGCTATTTATTGTTTTGCGCACCATAATAAGGCTATACAGGAAGCAAGCCACGTTTTGGTGTCTGAAAAAGTGACAGTATTTAATCAACGATTTCTTGGTTGTTTTCTGAGATATTGAAACGGTGTGACCAGCGTTGAATTGGGCGTTTCACGGTGCATCCGTCAGGGTTTTCCTTTTTGGAAAATTTTCACTAAATTCTAATGTGCAGAGAAAACCGTCGGAGCATGTCAAAAAAATAAAAAACAACACATTGTCTACAATTTTAGAAAATCGAAAAAGTTATTGAAAGACAAAAGGAAAAAGTTAGAAAATTTATGGGATTTTGACTTCGAGTATTTTTTGATTTACTTATCAATTATAATCATCCCATATTCGAGAGTGGATTTTTAGTTTTCCAAAATAAAAATAAAACAATTATCTGTTTATAATGTGTGTAACATTTTGAAACTTCCTCCAAATAATTGATGAAAACCAGTGGCGTAACCAAAAATTTTTCTTGGGGCTTGGGGGCTGATCACAACGATATACCTTTGCATAGACATAAGGGATGTTTCACTTGAAACTGTTTGAGGTTATGTAGTCTGTCGGGTCATTCTAACGATAAGCTTCATTTATCGAAACTTCTAATGCAAAATTACCCGAATATTAGAACATATTGACAAAATAAATGATTTTGCAAGACTCTCAGGGAGAGGAACTGCAGCCGCACAGCCTCCGTCTTGGTTGCGGTACCGATAAAAACTAAATAAAATAAGTTACCATTCAAATAATATAAAGACTACACAATTTTGTTATGTCCGATTATAAATGGTCACAAAATCACATTATTGTTGTGACGTAAATCGTATCTAAGTGA
Organism: Mylabris sibirica; assembly: GCA_039776855.1. NCBI lineage: Eukaryota > Metazoa > Arthropoda > Insecta > Coleoptera > Meloidae > Mylabris > Mylabris sibirica. The sequence goes on from CM077843.1 coordinate 4,584,367, forward strand.
GCTTTGACCAAGGCCATGGCTTTTATGAATTTATTATTAACAATAAGATAATTTTCTCCACCACGCAAAGGGAAACAATGGAAACAGTGTTGGATTGGCGACCATTTGGCCCACCGAGTAAAATATATTTTGGCCCCATTTCTAACTCATATATACCTAGATACATTGAAGAATTTCAGAGCATACGTTTTCTTTGTTTTTTCTCTTTTGTTATTCATGATTAACGTCTCTTGATGATAAGCGGTGTTGCTTTTCGGGTCCCCTGTCTACTTGTGCGAACAAAACAGAAATATTTCGTTTTAAAAGCTTATCCATGGAAGACTTCGACAATAAGCTCGAATTTATTTTGGAAAAATCGAGCAAATTTCAGGACTTTCAGGATTTTTCAAGAATTTTCATAAAAATACCCCAACGACAATGGTATTGACGGATAAATAAAATTCTTTACAAACTAAATAAAATTTTCCACATGAAATGATGGAAAATTTTCTGATTTTTCAAAAAAATGGGAGAATATATGTGAAAAAAAAAACAGGTTTCAATATTTTCGTCTGCAATTCAGAAAATCGCCAAAATTTACAAAAACTGAAATTGTCATTGAATGCAGCGAAAAATCACCGTTCTAACGCTAGTTTGTACATTTTAATGTCTCATAAAACCAACGAGTTATCGATGATTGAAAATTGGTATTTTTTGGACCCCGAATCAAAAAGATGCCCTTAAGAAAATAGTGCAACTCTTGAAGGAAATTTTGGGAAAAAATTTCACTTGAATTTACATGGGCCTTATCGAGTTGGGCCCTTACTCAAATTACTGTTGCCCCCCCCCAAGACGAATCTATTAATTTAAGGTGACTTCTTTTTATAATTCAATAGTAAATCCGCCGAAATGTCGTGATTTTAGTGCTTAAACATATCAAAAGAGTCACAATTTTGCATTTTGAGACTCAAGAACAAAATTCAATTAAAATTTAAAATTTGAGTTAAAAAACCGCTAAACTTAACTAAGTCTCTTACTTTTGACAATTTGATAACAAAATTTGCTAAGAATTATAATTTAGGAGAAGAATCTTAGTTGAAAGTCGAGAATCCAAATCAAAAATTGATTAGTTTTTTCACAGCTTAATTGTTAGCAAAATATATAAAAGATTGATGACTTATAACAAGAATATTTTATTTTTTGAACACATATACATATTGAATGAGATTGAGTTGTACTTTTGGCAGCTCTGTTGAGTGCCTCCTTCAGGTATTGCTAGAGTTGTCTGAGCGCTATCGACAGCCTTGACTTTAAGCACACTTATATGCATTATTCATCATCAAGACACATACATAACATAAATGAGTTGTATGACAAAAACGAAGCACGAGAAAGTTAAGTAGTCGAAAAGAACTTTTTTAGATTTGCCAGCATGCGTCCTATCGGGCATTTACCTGGTTGCACAGCGGCGTAGTCCGGCACTGTTGCTCTTTTCCTAGTTTTGTCTACAGCACCTAGTCTGCCAACCAGTTAAGCAACACATTAAATGCAGGGTGTTTGGTCTAAGCATGGTAAGTTCTAAGAAACTCCTATTAGTCGACAAAGGATTCGAAAAATATTTTGAGGATTTGTAGAAGAGTTCATAGGGAACATTTTAGCAAAATTAGAACCTCGTAGCTCATTTCAAAGTTGGACAAAAAACGATCGTTTTGGACAATTTAGCAATTTTAAAAATGAACAAAACACACAGAACAACTAAAAATGACTCTCAGAGACCTTCCCAACATTGATTGTTTTCGTTTTGCTCCATTGTATTCCAGAGAAAATACGAAATATTTCCACCTGTTCCACAATAAAATGGAGAAAAACGAAAAAAAAAAAACAATTTTGGGAGGATCCTGCGTGTTTAGTTGGTTTTTGAAAATCACTACATCGTCAGAAATGAGCGTTTTTTGACCAACTTTCGAATGAGCTACGAGGCTTTAATTTTGCTGATATGTTCTTTAAGGACCCTCCTACAAATCCTTAAAATATTTTTCGAATCGCTCGTCGACTAATAGGAGTTTCTTAGAACTCACCAAACACCCTGTATAATATAGAAAGCATATCGTATGAAAATTGACATAGATATGGTAGATCTCTGGTTACATTCTACATCTATAATAAATAATAAGACAACTATTATTTTTTTTATCAATGATTATATATTAATATCTGGTATCCCCCTCCAACCAATTTTCCATTACAACAGACAATCTGACTGTTTTAAATTAGCCTCAGTTTCTATCAACTCTTTCCAGTGTTAAAGTTAATTAATCTCTTATTTTCTACAGTTAAAAACTCATGATAACAAGCCATAATAAAACTAAAGTAATTATTAATAATTAGAAATCAATAAACAAATCTCATTTATCATAAATAAATTAAACAAAAAAATTGTAATGATTGCGTATATGTTTGGTGTTTTATTATTGTCGTTGCTAATTTCACATGGACAGTGTGCTAAAATTTTGGGCATCTTTCACATGCCAGCCCCCAGCCATTTCAATCTTGGTAGTGCTTTAATGCGTGGCTTAGCCGAAAGTGGTCATGATATTACAATTATTTCATGTTTTAACGAGAAAAATTTACCAAAAAATGGTACATACCGTGAGATTATTCTAGATGGTTTTTATGAAAAATTTCGTGGTATTTTTTTTATTTTAATATTATCATCATTATTTGATTATAAGAAATTCAATTTTAGAAAAACTTTTCAAAGAAAGGGATAATCAATATGAATTAGAAGATATGAATTCGTTTGTAAATATTTTATTTTTGAATGATTTTGGTACTTTTATATCTGAAACTGCAATACAACATAAAAATTTTCAAAATCTAATCAAATCTAATGAGAAATTTGATGTTGTTATAATCGAACAGTTTCTCAATGATGGTTATAAAGCTTTAGCCAAGCATTTTAATGCACATTTAATTATCTTGAGTACGGTTGGAACAAATTTCTGGATTAATCCCTTAGTTGGTAATCCTTCACCAACATCATACATCCCATGTATCACACTTGATTACTCGAATAATATGAATATTATTGAAAGATTTCATAATACTTTAGTAATTTTGTTTAATAAGATTGTACATAATTTCTCAACGTGGCCGAAACAGTCTGAATTAATTAAAAAGTACATTTCACCAAATATTAATTTAGAAGATGTTCTTTATAATGCTTCGATAGTTTTGTTAAATTCCCATCCAAGTCTAAATCAGGCTGTTCCTTATGTTCCAAACATGATCGATATTGGTGGATTTCATGTACAAACACCGAAACAACTACCTAAAGATCTTCAAGATTTCTTAGATGATTCACCAGAGGGTGTCATCTATTTCAGTATGGGTTCAAATTTGAAGAGTTCTAATTTACCGAAACACAAACGTGATGCATTAATTTCGGTGTTTGCACGTTTAAAACAGAAAATCTTGTTCAAATGGGAAGACGATAATCTTGAAAATAAGCCGAATAATGTTAAGATTATGAAATGGGTACCACAACAGGAAGTGTTGGCACATCCAAATATCCGCCTATTCATTACACATGGTGGTCTATTAAGTACAACAGAAACAATCTATCATGGCGTACCAATTTTAGCAATTCCTATTTTTGGTGATCAAAAAATGAATGCTCGTCTTGCTATTAATGGTGGTTTCGGTTTAATGTTGCCTTATCGAGAATTAGAAGAAGAGAAATTAGAGAGAACAATACTTGAACTGTTAGAGAATCCAAAGTTTGTTAATCATTAAGTTTTTTTAGAGAATCCTGATTTGTTTTCTATTTTTTTCAGGTATCGAAACAGCGCTAAATTACGTTCGAAAGTGTTCCATGATCGTCCTAATAAACCTTTAGAAACGGCAATCTATTGGATTGAGTATGTGATACGAAATAATGGGGCACAACATTTACGAATTGCAGGTTTAGATTTACCTTGGTACAAATATTATTTAATTGACATTATGGTATTAACAACAACTGTAATTTTGACGGTAATTATAGGTCTTGTAATTTTATTGAGAAAATGTTGTACAACACGCAAGGAAAACAAATTGAAAAAGAATTAATTGCTCAATAAATGTTAATGAATTTTTAATTTGTCTCTATTTATAAATAATGAAATTTAACTGAGATAAGATTAATAGTAATACATTTTAACAAATATTGAATTTAAACAAGAACAATGATGATAGCTCTACCAAAAAAGCAATATAATTCTTATAAACAGATTTATATTAAAATTATCGCCACCGGATTTCTAATCGTTCATTATAAACGTGAATGCCAGTTTTACATTCGGCATTTTTCACAAGATGACTAGTTGAATTTTTATTGTACTTTATTTATCAAATCGATTCGGCAGAATTATGTAAAATCATCATTTCAACAAGGCTATCTTTAAAGTTGTCATTAATTAAAGTAATTACAAGCCAAATTTATAATTGTCTTAGATTATTTTAATTACGACTTGTGAGGTCATAAATAATAACTATAATAAGATGTACGAGAGTAATTTGAAAAGTTTGTGGCCTAACAATGAAGACATATAAATATAGATTTATATAATCACTTTTATTTTTCCTTTTTCAACGTCAGTACTTTTGGTGTTCCAAAGTTTCCTTTAGGTCCCTATGGTAGCTATATAGTCCAGTTGATAAGTCACTGAAGAAAATAGAGGATCTCAAAGAAATACTTTCAATTTGGAATTTGACAAATTTAAAGGATGAGGGATTAAATCTTATTTTAATTGTAATGTTTTCCTTTCTTGCTAAGCTTATTGCTTTCGCCAACTGATTGTTTGAACTAACTTAAGAGATCAGCATAATACTTTCAGGTGATTATTTGACGATGTGGAAAGCAGTCTATCAACAAAGTTCCTTTTCAAATGGCCCTGGTAGCATTGAATTTTGTTTAAGTTTACTATCAAATCAAATTCTTTTTAATACAATCATTTATTGGATTAAATTAGTCATAATTTCTATAAACTTGCAATCTTACAGCTTAAGTACCTAAGATCAAATTTATTTTAATTATGCGCAGGTACATGAACTGTTAATAAGGCCTGTAGGGGAAGAATAGAAGTACATTCTGATCTGAAATCAGCTGCTCTGCAACATACAACTAAATGTAATTATCATAAAATTATAAACACAGTAAATTAAATAATTATTCCCATTATCTGTATATTAGGCCGGCAAATGATAAAAATCTCGCCCCTAGAGTCCACTTTTCTCCTTTGATTCTCCAATGTTCAATCTCTTATCACCTGTTTATTGAATAATAAACCAAAAAAATTATTTAATGTCAATTTAAAAATGTCGAAAATGCTACTGAAAAACGATATTCCAGAAAAATGTTGATGTAATATTAATTTTATTTATTTTTTATCAACATTATTAGGTAATACTTGAGTGTTTGTTTTATTGTTAGATAGGCTTATATTATTAAATTATCACGTGAATTGATTCAATCAAGTTGGTGTTAAATTAATTTACAAAAGATGACTATCTGGACAGTTTATATGTACTGATCAAAGGTCGTATTGAAACGTAGATAAATTTTTAAAAAATAATATTGATAAGTAGAAGTTTGTGTTGTTTTCAATTTTACTATCAACAATACTACGTTTTAAAAGGGTTTTAATCAGTGACAGACTGAGCCGCTGGGCAAGCGGGCAAATTCCCGATGGGCCGCATGCTAGTAAACCTAATAAAACGCTTTTTTAACTAGCTCATTTTCACGTGTCGTGTTTTTTTTTGCAACTTATTTATGTTATGTAGCTGTCTTGATGATGAACAATGTATATAAGTGTCCTTAACGTCAGGGCCGTCGCTAGCGCTCAGGCAACTCAGGCACTACCTGAGTTCAATTCACAGAGACGCCAAAATTACGATTCAATCTTGTTATTTATTGTGTGCTCAAAAAATTAAATACTTACCGTCGTTATAAATCATCAAATTTCAATAAATTTTGCTAACAATTACAAAAAGCTGTGAAAAAGAGAACTTAGAAACTTTTAAACTAATAATAAAATAAAATTATTTACTTTTAATCCGGGTTTTAAGAAGTAATTGTTATGAAGCACGATTTTTAGCGAATTTATGCAATGAACTGTGAAAAAAAATCTCTTTGGATACCTTTAATGGATTGTTTGATTTGAACTCTCGACTATCAATTGAGATTTATGGACATTACCTCTTAAACTATAATTTTTAACAAATTCTGTTACCCAATTGGTAAAAGTGGAAGTACTAGTTAAGTTCAGTGGATTTTTAACTGAACTTTTCAATTTTAATTAAATTATGCTCTTGAGTCTAAAAATTCAATATTGTGACACTTTTGATATGTTTTTACCATTAAATTATAAGGTCACTTTAAGGTAATTTTTAGCTAGTTCTCTAGGACCTTTGTGTTTAAATTATCCATTTATAGCAAACTTCAGTCTTAGATTATGGTGTGAATAAAATTTCAAAAATGTTTGGTCGATTCTTATACCACATCATCATCTTTAGCTTTAGATTTTAATAAATTTTGATTATAAATAACCAGTTTTTTGACGAATTTTCCTATAGAATCGCTTAGAAAAAGGAGATGGAGACATCTTTAGTTTTTGACTTGAATTCTCTACACTTTTATTTAGATTTTAGGATGCAGAAGTTCTGGATCATCAATTTTCGAGCAGTAAAAAGACTTTTCTCTATTGTACTCTTGAAAATAACAAGTAATTTTTCTAAGTACATATCTTTCATGTGAAAGAAGGTCCTTTTACGTTACTATACACAGGGACCCGCAAGATATGGGAGATTTGTATTATTGAGCCTTAATTAATGATGAAATATTTGCACCATGTTAGTTAAAGAGGGATCAATTCATTTGGAAGAGCTCTTATTATGCAACAATGTTAAATAATCGAGATGTGTGACGAGCGTGCATGACACTAAAAATGATAATTATTGTTTTATTATCCGGGTCGAAAAAGTGTACCAGTCCTCTTATGGTTCTAATAGAAAAACTAAACTAAATACTCTGACAAAATCTATCCTATATTTTCTTTAACAACAATTTTGTTGAAACTTTGAAAATTACAATAAATAAAATAAAATTAAAACATAAAAATGCTACAATATCTAACATATAAAGTTGATACCAATACAAATCGGACGCTGGTGGTTTCAAACGGAATCCCTTTTGTCTTATAACATACTCTATCCAAAACATAGCCAAATCTAAAGGTCTTACAACAATATCCCTCATCAAATTTGACATCAATCGAGCGTTATTCGAATATCTGTAATCACAACAATATAATTATGGAATAACAGAAATTGAGTGAATCAACTCACTTGGAATTATCGATAGCTTCTTTAATATTACGATACAAATTCTCTTCATTCAACTGCTTGAGTGGTAGAATTTTCGCAAAACCTCTCCGTTCAGCACGCATCATATTCATCTTTTGATCGCCGAAAATCGGTATTCCAAGCAATGGTTTACCGTAAAATATTGCCTCAGTTGTGCTCAACAAACCACCGTGTGTTATAAACAATTTTACATTTGGATGTGCTAAAATATCACATTGACTAAACCAATTTGAAACAAACACATTTGCCGGTAAATTTTCAAATTGTTGATTAGTTTTCCATAAGACACGTTGTGGTATTTTTGAAAATACATCAATGATTGCTTTTAATCGTTCTTTTGTTAAATCACCAGCTCTCAAATTTGTACCTAAACTGAAGTAAATCGCACCGTTATCAGCATCATCCAAAAATTTTTGTAGGTCTTTAGACAGGGTTTTTTCGCTTATGTGAAAACCTCCAATCTCCACCATACCATGGACTAACGGTGCATTCTCTGATGTTGTTATATGGGAATTTAACAACATTAAACTGGTGTTGTACAAGACATCGATCATGTTAATCGATTTTGGGAAATATCTATCGACGAGTTGTTGATGTTTCGGTAATGCAATCAATTCTTTTTGGATTTTATCGTAAATTGTGATTAATGAATTCGAGATACGTTCAAAGAATGACATGTGACGAGAATATGGCGTAACTGCCAAAGGACTTATCGATGGTATTGCTGGATTGCCCATCATATAATTATTCCATTCCGAAGGTCCGATTGAACTAAACAAAATTAACGGTGCTTGATAGTGATGGGCGAATGCTGATAAGGCTTCACTATAAAACTGTTCAACAATCACTAAATCGAACGTTTGATTAGAATTTAATAATTTTTGAACATTATCGTGTTTTAATGTAGCTTCACTTATAGCATAGCCTAGTTCGTAAATGACATCGACTGATTTGAAAATACTAATATCTTCCAATTCAAATAAATCACCAACTGAAATATTTTTAATAAAATAATAAATAAAAGAATAATTATTTAGATACCTTTGAGATCTTCAAGAATCTCTTCAATCAAGACAGTCTCATAATTATCAATTTTCGTATTTGGTTGATATGGACTGATTACTGTAATTTGATGACCTCGTCTAGCCAATTCACTCATCAATTTTTCTGCTAGAATAAATTGGCTGTAACCAATTGATGTGAAAACACCTAAAATTTTCACATTTTCCACAACAATTAAACAGGACACTAATATTAATAGTTGTAGATAAAAGTGCGTCATTTTATTGTTAGTTCATAAATTAAACTATCTTAAGTCTATCGATAAGTATAACAATTGTTTGCGGTTAATCTTTAAGTGAATCAAAGTTGAGATAATTGAAATGTAGTTGGAAGGGAATAGAGGTCATTCAAGTTTAAAGGTGTTAAAAAGATTGATGCAGTTATAGAGAAAAGATCAGAATGATTACGACTGCTTTAAGATATTATGAAATAATTTAATCTTGTTGTGAAATAACATAAATATGTATACAGAATAAGTCAAAAGTAACGCAAGACGGGTAATTTTTCATTTTTTAATTATTTATTTTGTGACTGAGTCAGAGCGGCTCTATGGGTTATCGTTGCGAAGAACTGCCATCATTAACAATTATTTTAAATAGCAACCCCTATTTTTTATTGAATTTTCGGGTAGGACATATCTTTCTACATTCAGACATGTAAAAATAGTAAAGGGTTAAATGAGAAAAATTTTAAGAAAAAAATTCCTAAAGTTTGCAAGATTAGATAAGGTAAAGTCGCCAAATATCGTCCCCCTTTTGTTTTTGCCCCATAAAAATCATAATATTGGTGCAAATGTAGTAAAACTCGTGTCATATTTTGAAAAAATGTACTTTTGTAATAGAATTTAGAAAAATAGCAACTTAATATACATCTAACAAAGGAAATAAATATTCTCTCAAAAATTACAAAATTAACAATCTGTCTTTTTAGTTTCCTAATATCGTCGCCGGGGACGATATTAGGAAACTTGTAAACAGTTTATATTTTCGTCAGTCATCTGCACAAACAAAACAAATGTAACTGTTATTAGTAACATCACTGCAGTCTTCGTGTGCCCAGGTACAGCACTGCATACATCGTATCCACTTCTCTCCTCGCTGATTATCGGAATACTTACCATTGCAATAGGGACATTGAACGTCACATTCGTCATCATCATCACTTTCGGACAATGTTGCAGTCACAGTCGTTTTTTTCTTCTTCTTAGAACTCGCCGGCTCTTCATTTTCTTGATTTTGATTTTGATTTTTTCTTGTCCTTTTTCGTACCGTTTTATCAACCTTTTTATTTTTTTTCTCTTCTGCCTCTATCACTTTATTCTTATGAGGCGATCCAGTCACAAGAACAGCCGTTCCAGTTCTAGATGACCTATCTGGTTCTATATGAGGAACGGGATGAATATCTGACGGCAAAACCAGACCACCAATACTTCCAGAGGGCTGTGCTTTCAAGTCATTATCTGGACTGTCATTATAATCAACGTTAGTGAAGATATTCTCGTCAAGTGGCAAAATACCTGTCTTTTTAAAGCCACTAATTGCTATTTTAGGCGTGGCAGCTTTCAAATAAGCCTTGCCAAATATGGTACCAATTTGATAGTAGGTGACAATACGACCAGGGTGATTATTTAACCAATTTACAACTTCTTGTGAGTAATAACTTTTAAATGGGAACATAAAACTCACATCCAAAGGTTGCATCTTGTTGGTCGAATGCGGTGGCAGGCACACTATAGAAACTCCATTCTCACGAGCTATGTTTATTACGTCCAAATTGCGTGTGTGGCTGTAATGCCCATCGAGAATCAAAACCACAGGATCAGTTTTTGATGGTTTTACTTGAACAATTAAATGTTTGAGCCACTGCACAAAACTTTCATTCTGAATCCAACCCGATGGATGACATGCCGCAATAGTGCCTGCAGGAGCTCCATCCAGCAGCTCTGCTTTTTTGTTCTTTCTTGGAAACACCATGACAGGAGAAATAAATTGTCCTGCTGCGGACATACACGTAACTATTGTAACTAACGATCCTCTCTCAGCAGAAGAGAGTTTATGAACATCTTTCTTGCCTTTAATAGTAAGAATTTTATTCATTTTATGTTGTACGGTAGTGATACCAGTTTCATCTACGTTGAAAACTTTAGCTGGGTTATAGTTAACTTTTTCCAATTCAGGTTTTAAAATCGAAAAAAACTTTGAGACATTTTCGCGTGTAAAACCTTGCGCCCTGCTGTTTGACAAAGCTTGCTGTTTTCTAAACGACAAATGTGGATGCCGTTTCAAAAATAGCTTCATCCATTTAGACCCAGCCTTCTTTTTGATAATAGAAAATGGATGCTTCAAGTTGTTTTGAAGAGCTAGTTGGAAAGCCATTTTTTTGATGTCCTTTGCGGAAACCCCATAAAAGTTCCTTTCCATTTCTAGGCAATATTCCACCAAGGCGTTTTCAAGAGTTGGGGTTAATGCTGGTTTTCGACCCAAAGTGTTATTAATATGTTCTTGTGGTGTTTTATCAGATTTTTTGATATAATCTTTGAGGGTGGCACGTGGAACATTGAATGTCTTTGCAGCCAATTTATACCGCATTTCATTGTTTTTGACTGCATCAATTGCTTTCTGCATCGACTCTTTATTCCATGATTTACGATGATTCATCTAAAATGCAAATAAATAAGTCTTTCATAAAAAGTGATGTTTCCTAATATCGTCCCGGGGACGATATAAGGCGTTATGTCGGGGACGATATTAGGCAGTTCATGTTTGAATCAAAGAAACTAGCATCCAATCTTTAACCTCAAAAATTTTGTGCCTATCTTTAAATTTAAGACACCTCTAATCAACAACAATCTTAAGCAAGAAAATTTGCAAATGTATCTTGCATATACACCACTTTATAAGCATGCATAAATATCTGTGAAGAAAACTTACCTTGGAAAATATTTTAATTTGTTGTCTTAATCAAACACTAATTACGCATTTACTTTCAAACTGTCATAGGTGAGCATAGCCTACTAGAGTTACTAGTAGGCACTTTATTATTTCATATGTTTCCCAATGAACGGAGATTTCGTGGGGGACGGTATTAGGACAGGGGACGGTATTTGGCGATTGTACCTTACTATTTTAGCAAAATTTGAGCCCTGTAGCATATCGAGAAGTTGGTCAAAAAACGTTCATTTCTGATAATGGCTCAATTTTCAAATGCTAGTAAAGCACTAAAGATGACTTGAGGATCCTTCCAACCTTGATTTTTTTCGTTTTTTACCATTTTATTCGAGCACAGGAGGAAATGTTTCGCATTTTTTCTAGAATGCAATGGAGAAAAATGGAAAAAATCATTGTTGAGGGGGTCTTAGAGTCATTCTAATTCGTTTACATGTTTATCTTGTTTTTGAAAATTTATTCAATTTTTGTTCGCATTAAAATCTTTGGATCTCTCAACAGAACTGTGCAGTTTTCGCCCACACACGCTTCGGTAAATTTTAAGATCAGAACTGTACAGCTATAATCTTAAGATTTATCGAAGCGTATGTGGGAGGCTTTTTAGGATTTAAAAAATCTTAAGGTCTGAACTGTACACTTCTGATCTTAAGATTTATCGAAGAGTGTGTGGGGGGATGAAGTGGGACAGTGATATTTAAGTATAAAGATTATACGGAAGATTTTTGGTGGATTATTTTTCTTTGCAATTTTCTTTTACTCGATTGAATGAGAACTTTTCAAATTTCTTTCGACTGATTGCGGATACTCCCGACTATTGATTTCCACGATTATTTACCTGACGATAAAGGTAGTCTATTTTCGATTTATCTATTTGTTAAAGTTAAACAAGTAAATATGAATATTTTATTTCAAACCAAGTACAATTCAAGAAATTTTCTTATTTTTGTCGATAGAAGGCGTCGGTTTTTTAAACAATTTTCTAACAACTACCACAGGAATTGTTATTAGCAAAGAATGCCGCCAAAACAGCCCTAATTGGACCTGAACCTTCATGCGGGATCGCATATGCGGACGCTAAAAGGGCCATAAGGGAAGAATTGGAACGAAAACATCAACTCTACTGGGAGAAACCACCATGGATGGTCTTGTCAAAGACATTTCTGGATTTTTCAAACCGTAGAAGACCCAAAGAACTCCTAGAACTTAATAGAAGACAATTAGGACAGATCACAGGACTGTTTACTGGACACTATGGACTGAGGAAGCATCTCAATAATGTTGGGACTGCAGAAGACCCAACATGTTGTAACAAAAAAAAAAGGGGGGTGGTGGTGTTTGGTGGCGAGAGGGTGAGTGGAAGGTGAAGGGTGAAGGAGACGGGAAGGGAATGTTACATAATTGCGGAGCTCAGGTTGTTTTCGGAGCAGTCGTGAGTTCGGGATACGATAACCACGTAACTTTTATCCAGAGTCACTGAACTGGACGACGCTTGAGTGTGGGTGGTGAGGCATTGACAGTATCCAGAAAACTAAACATTTATTCAGTTGCTAAAATAAAAAAATAAACATAACAATTCTGATGAATAATAATGATTCAGATACATCATGTATCCATGAATGGAAACATTATAAATGCTAATTAATGATAGTACAATAAATTACAATAAGTAATAATAACCATTGATAAACCAATCAGTCGATGAGTTAATCAATGAATCAATAAATTGGTAAATCGATAATTAAATATATTAATCGATAAACGATGAGATGATTAAACAAAAGATGACAATAATTAATAATGATTAATAATAATTAATAATAATTATCGAAGAACTAACCAGTCGATGAATTAACTGAAGAACCGATCAATTAGTTAATCGATAATTAAAGGCGATAATCAATAGACGATGAAACGATAATTGTAATACTTAATAAACAATTAAAAAGTGCGATCGATCTTATTAATGATATTTCAGTACTGAAAGCGTAATTACTAATCAATTAAATACGTTAAACAATAACATACGATACAATTAAATGTGGTTAATAACCACTAGCGATAAAAGAAGTGTATCATCGATAATGAATTACAAACAATAATTGATACACAACTTATTAATAAAACAATTAACATAAATTGACGGTAATTAACTAATCGTTTAGATTGATCACTGAATGTTCCAATAAATAGTAGATCGATAAATATTCTAAGAATTAGGATTAAGATTCGGTAATATGTTCGATAGTCAACTAAACGAAAGTCAAGAATACTCATAATTAAACAATTAACAATTAACGGAATTGACAATAATAATATGATCATGTTACGATTGTGGATCTAAACGATAACTGATAAATCACTCAAAAAGGCATTCACAATACTAACACATCATATAAATAACGATAGGGAAGATATGAGTTTCATGTCTTATTATAACCGCGGAAATACCAGACAAATCATAAAGGAAATTGCGATTATAACAACGCGAAGATATGGTCCTTAAAACTCGATAATACTACTTATCTTGTTGTTGGAATCCTTCTAAATCAAAATGGCGGCCTTGCGACATCTTGTCGGCGACACCATAAAACAAAATGGAAGCCAACGATAAGCAGTAACAAAACGATAGCGATAATCCTTCCATATTGGATGCGCTCTTCTTCACAAATCTAAATCACGCAATGAGCGACCAATACAGAAATTCACAGGTTCACCATAATGATATAATCCGAAGATTACATTCCAAAAACGATATTGGAACCAACCAATATCAAAAATACAGTACCGAAACCAATCAGTACTAAAATGATACCTGGATCGTGTTGGGCGGTATAACATGGAAAATCAGGATCCATCGAAATACCAAAACCATAAAAATAACAATGAATTGTTTAGCGGGAGGGCCAGTCCCATAATCCAATGTTCCCAAAAAACCAACATATCCAGTAAAACTAGATGAACCATAAATAACGATACGATACGATAATAACCAATTAATAAACGATATTGACCATAGTCTTCGATACTCCACGATGACGATATTGAACGATACCAAAACGTGCCATGAACGGATACAGTACGGGAAGATACATAAGAAAAACCAACGAAAAAGGAGAGTCCTTGGAAAACCCTGAATAGATTGAAATAACTAAAAATGACGGTAACGGTATTTATTTCAATCTCACCTTTAATTTTCATTAAAGGGTTTCCTCATTATCAACCGCCAGAAAGGGAAGACGAACACACATGACATGACTTCTAGCAGTGATAATCATCTGTTAGATATAATACGACAATTCTGGTAAATATTCACAGCAATGATATTTTCGATAGAGCTACTTACATAATTCCAACAATAAAACACGGGATGACCAACAGTACACACGATAACACTTGATTACTGAAGGATGGGTGAAATGGCTGTCGATTAGATCCGACCATCACCATACACCACATCTTCAACAATGAAGTTGAAGTACTGAAACCGGACACCTTAACTAGTCCTGATTCTTGACCTGCGCAACGGTCAGTTAGCGAAAAGGTCATGATCAAAAATTCACAGGAAACTAATTAGGTGCGGCCACTAAATGTCGGAAATAAGAATCGAAAAAGTGTCTAATCGTAGCGCACTCTACCGAAAATACCACGCGGGAAATTTAAATGTTACAATGTAGGGCCTGTGAAGAGGAGGATCAAACTTCACTTTATATTTTATGCTACTGTGAGGTCTTGAAGGATCTCAGATCGTGGTACCTGGGAGGGAAATATATGTTTTAGGATGAAATCAAAAGTACTCCCCTGAACAGTATCTTGGACTTTATTAATTAAAGTAATTAAATGTTTTATTTCAAATCAAGTACAATTCAAGAAATTTTCTTATTTTTGTCGATGGAAGGTGTTGGTTTTTTAAACAATTTTCGAACAACTACCACTGGAATTGTTATTAAAATTACAAAAAAAGCAACAACATCCAATAGATTCCTTTGATACCAAGTCAATTCCATTCCAGCATACCTTAAATGTGGAGCTCCCTTATGCCTAGCAACGTACTCAATCCAATATATGGCTGTATCGATAGGTTTCATCGGTCGATCGTGCATAATTCTTGATCGTTTCATGATATTTTCTTTATATCTAAACGGTTTAAATATTAGAAAAACTAATGAATTGTTTAAAATAAATAATCATACTTTGGATTATTTAATATTTGATCCAGCGCATTTCCCAGTGTTTCCTCATTCAGGTTTTGGAGACTTACGTACTCAGCATAACCGTGGGAAACAGCCGTTTGCATATTCATATGTTGATCAGTAAATATCGGTATTCCAATTATTGGTACTCCATGATAAACAGTTTCGGTTGTACTTAATAAACCACCGTGTGTGATAAAAGCTTGAACGTTACGATGGGCAAGAATGTCTTGTTGTGGTAACCATTTCATTATTTTTACATTTTTGGGTAAATTCGGTATATCATCAGCTTCCCATTTCCAAATAACATTCTGTTTTAATTTTGCAAATACACGCAATATTGCATCACGTTTTTCAATCGGTAATTCAGAACTTTTCAAATTTGACCCCATTGAAAACAGTACAACACCATTAATTGAACGATCAAGAAATTCTTGTAAGTCTTCTGGAAGAGGTTTAGGCTCATCGACATGGAAGCCGCCAATGTCTATAGCATTAGGTACCCGGGGTATAGCATCGGAGACGCTTACATGAGAATTAATGAGAAGAAAACTAACATTGTGAACAAAATCGTATAAATCTGGAGAGTTAGGAATATATTTCCGTACCAATTTTCTATGTTTCGGTAGAATAGCTAATTGATAGTAAATTATAGCGTATGCGTCATATAAACTATTGATACAACGTTGCCAAAACGACATATATGCTGTGAATCCATTTATGATATTCGGTACATATGATGGTGGAGATGGGTGTGATAACATAAAACTACCCCAAGCAAAAGGTGGCATTGTTGCTAGCATTACAACAGGTGCTTGGAATTTGTAAGCGAAACCCATATGAGCATCGTTCATAAACTGAGTCATCAAAATTAAGTCGAATTTCTCATTAGAATTTAAGAGTTTCTGGACATTTTCATGTTCCAAAGTTAATTCAGTCAAAAACAAACCGACGTTATTCGTTATAAAATTGACTTTGCCGAAAAAAGACTTATCATCTAACGAAAGCAAGTGTTGTCTTATCTCTGCAATGAAATGATAAACAAAATTAAATATAAAACGATTGCTGTATTTACACACTACTATTAATTCATGGTCGATTTGAATAATATCTCAAGGATTTGTAGCTTTTGGGGAAATGGGCGAAATCAAATCTAATTTTTGAATAAAGAACGATTTTAACCAGTCTTATGCACACGCCAAAAGTGTTAAAGAATCTTGCACAAGAACTAATTGACCGAAAAAAGTAGCTAAAAGTAGGTGGAAATGGCTTTTTAGTAACTTAAATGTCCTTTTTTCGTCAAAATACGTCGATTTAGCCTATTTAAGCTCGCTTCAATGGATTTTCTTCGAATTTAGCCGGATGTTTTGGATTCTTTCGCTAAAAATCGTCGATTTTATGCAAAATGTCTGACTTCTATCAGTAATGGTCCCTGTTTTATTGCTTTTTTTCGAATTTCGCTTGAATTTTGCACTAATTGGCCGAAAAAAGTAGCTGAAACTAGGTCAAAATGGCTTTTTAGTAACTTAAATGCTCTTTTTTCGTCCAAATACGTCGATTTAGCCTATTTTCTTGGAATTTAGCCAGATATTTTGGATTTTTTCGCTAAAAACCGTAGATTTTATGCAAAATGTCGGACTTCTATTAAGAAATTTGCTTTTTTGTAAAAGATATTAGTCCTTAAAAAGCTATCCAGTAACTTACAGGTCGACGCTTGGAAAGTATCAAGGACTTTTTGTTAAGTAAACAAATACGACAACGACAGCACAAAGATTTTTATCCATTTTGATAAGAATTGCACAATTGCAAAAGATGCGTAGGATCCTCGAGTCATTCTGAGTCATCTTAGGTGTACAGCTGTTTAATGAAAATTTCAACATTGTCGAAAGAAGTGTTTTTTTCGCTGGCTTCTCCATGAGCTGCGGGGTTCTAATTTTACTAAAATATTCTCTGATGACCATTCTACAAATCCTTAAAATATTATCCGAATGGCTCGCCATTTATAGGAATTTTATACAAATCATGTATTTTAAAAAAATTAACATTTCCTATTGATGACTCAGAAACTGTACTGAGATAATTAATCCACTGGTAAAAATTGTGCATTTCGGAAACTTAAGTAGCAAGTTAAATAAGAGCTTGAAGACTATGGCTTTAACTTTACATAATATTGGAATAATAAAAAAATCTTACCTCCAAAACGTGAAACTAAACTGTCTACATTAACAATAGTGACATTGTCAAGGCGTTGCTTCTCGGGAAATGGATTAATCATAACCACTTCATGCCCCCTTCGGGCTAATTCTTTCACAAGTTTCATCCCCAAAATATAATGGCTGGGTGCTGGTGTTGGAAGAACTGCCAAAATTCTATAACAATCTCCATTGAAAACTGTAAGAAAGAACAAAATTGATAAATGTAAGAATCTCATCTTCAACTTGATAATCTGTAAAACAGAAGAGAATGTCGCGATTGTATCTAATCATATTTGTACACAATGTTACCAGGTCACTAACCTTTGGACATTGATTCATGTTTTATGTTTTTGGTAAATATAGATAGATCAACTTAAGTTTGTCCAAGTCGACGTATTCAAACAACGTTCTCGGAGTAGACTGCTTAACTGATCGTGTCTATTCGATTTTTTTTTTAATGTATTACAAGTGGAGTGAAAGAGAGAAAATACCATCTATTGCACTGCTACTATGGACAAAATCTACTGCACATCTATGGTTTTAAGTAAACTTAGCTTGATTTATCTATAGTTATCTGTAAAACTCTGTATCCAAGTAAGGCATTATCATTTTTTCACTAGATAGAATGATAAATGATAATGCTATCAAACTCGCTATAATTCGTTAAAAATCGGTTAGAGTAACAAATTTTGATAAATTTCTTTTAGTACAAACAAATAACACAAAGATATCTATCTGTTTGTTGAAAATATGTTGGGTAGCAATATGGATTAGACATTTAGATAAAATAAACATTTATTTTAAAAATTTACTAATTTTAACACAATAATAATTTAATTATCTTTTTTTATTTTATTCTCAAATAATTTGCGCAAGTTTTTGAACAAAATTTGAACAATTTTTGTCACTAAAACCAATAAAGCTAATAAAACTATCAATGCAAAAAATACAACATCAATCAAATTCCTTTGGAACCAATTTAATTTACAGCCTGGATATCTCAAATGTGGAGCTCCTTGATGTCTAACAACGTACTCGATCCAATACACAGCTTCATCTAAGGGTGGTAATGGTCGATCTTTCATAATTTTAGAGCGAATTTTCGCCTGTTCCCTGTACTTGGGATTGTAAATAATCTCTTTCAAAGCAAAACTCAATTTCTCTTCAGTTAAATCGTGAAGTGGCACAATAAGACAATAACCATAAGCTGAAGCTGTAGCAACGTTCATTTTTTGATCAGAAAATACTGGCATTCCAATCATTGGTACACCATGATAGACACTTTCAGTAGTTGTTAAAAGGCCACCATGACTTATCATTCCTTTTACATTTGGATGAGCTAAAATTGAAAATTTTTCTAGTATAAAATATATAAATCATTCAAAACTCACCTAAAATATCTTGGAGAGGCAACCATTTCATGAATTTGATGTTATTTGCTGTACCAGGTAATTCATCACGTTCCCATTTCCATAAAACGTTCTGCTCCAATTTGGCTAGAGCGTTAAATATTGCTTGTATTTGATAAGTCTTTAATTCGGAACTTTTAAGATTTGATCCTAACGAAAATACTACAACTCCATTTGGTGAATTGTCTAAATAAACTTGAAGATCTTTAGGGAGTGGTTTCGGGTTAATATGAAAACCGGCAATTTCATGGACATTAGGCGGTCTGGGTATAGGATCATAAACACTAGCATGAGAATTGATTAGAACCATGCTAGCGTTATCAACAAACTCGTACAGATCTGGTGAATTTGGGAAATTTCTCTTAACTAATTCTGCATGTTTTGGAAGCATTACGAATTTATAATAAAGAATTGAATATAAGTCGTAGAATGTGTTTCGGGTTCGTTGCCAGAAATCCATTTCGCCTCTAAACGACGAAAATAAATTTGGTGCATAAGAGGACGGTTCATGATGGCCTAAAATATGACTACCCCAAGCGAAAGGTGGCATTGACACTAGAATTACAGTTGGTACTTTATAATGATGCGCAAAAGCCATAGTAGCATCATTCATGAACAATGCAGTCATTACTAAATCAAAACTTTGATTTGATCTTAACAATTTTTGTACATTTGGATGTTCGATACATAATTCTGTAATTTTATAACCAGTTGCTGTAAGGAAATTAACACTTGAAACAACAGTTGATGTTTCCAACTGATATAGCTTCTTTTTCCTTTCTAAAACATTTCGTTTGATAAATCGACACATTTATAAATTTCTTAAACGACTTACCTCTTAATATTGGAACAATGCTTTCAATTGAAATATCGGTGAAATTTTCTATGGGAGTTTTCTGCGGATATGGACTAATTACAGTAACTTGATGACCTCTATTTACTAATTCTTTCAAAATGGCTTGCGTTAATGTATAATGACTGATCATAGGATTTGGAAAAACGGCCAATATACGAAAACTTTCTATGAAACCATTGAAAAAGCTTACAAAAAATACTAAATATAATATAAACTTCATCATTAATACAACTATCGAGTTCTGGTTTTATTTAATGTTATAAACATTAAGATAAAAATGGTCGAATCTAGTATGATTATATTTTTGTCTGTGTTGATGATAACAGTGCCACAATTATCAAATAGTTTATTAATAATTACAGAGTGGTAAAGTGGAAGATTAATGATATCATAAAAGGTCAAAATAATTGTAATTAACTACGTCAAGTAGTTGTCAATAAAGTGAAGCAAATTACTATCTGATCCTTATTTTTATGGAATTTTGTTTAATTATATTGTCGTAATCCTGATGTCTTTTTTTAATCTTCAATATAATTTATTACTTTCCATTTATTGTTTTTATTTGTTTTCATATCTAATCTAATCATTGAAAATCGATAGTACATCTGAACTATTTCCCATTTTTAGTACCTAAATCGATGTTGTTTACATTCCATAGTGTTTGGATGATTTGATTGTTTGTGATGATATGATGTTTAGTGTTCAAGGTTTAGTGATTTTTTAATACAGCAATTCCACAAAAATAACTCGAAATGCTTAAGGGAATTCGCGAGCTTGATTTTGATATCCTACAATTACATGGAGATTCCATAAGCGAACTCTTGGGTCGTATAATTTGTAAACAGGTAGAGGTATGGACCTTCAAAATACCACAATCGATCACAATTTTATTCTTCATGGGAGGACAGTCGATTTTCCATGGAAAACAGATTAAATTTTCCAAATATCCAGAAATAGCATGATTTTTGTCCTAAAAAGTAGTGTTAAGTTGGGTCACATAACTTTTTGTATAATAAAAATAATTTAATAAAATTAGCATAAATAAATATACAAAAGTCAACTGCATTGGGGGACAGGTTTCAAATTTCAATTTTCTTTTTTATTTCTGAAAATATTGCATTTGAAGTGGCATATCAAAAAAATTCAATACAACGCATTATCTTTTAATTTTAAATCTAAAAGATCGTACAGCAGCTTATTTGAAAGCTTATTTATGGTCGAAGGGCATATGAAGCCCCAAAAATCCAAGTTTTGAAAATCAAAAAAGTTATTGAGAGAAAATGAAAAAGTTGGAATTTTTTTTTAATTTTTGTTCAATAACTTTTTGGATTATCAAAAATTGGATTTTTAGTGCTCTTTATACCCTTTGCACATGAATAAGCTTTCAAATAAGCTGCTGTACGATTTTTTATCTTTAAAATTGTAGATAATACGTTGTATTGAATTTTTTTGACATGCTCCAACATTTTCCTCTGCACTTAGCGAAAATTTTCCAAAATGGAGAAGTCTGTCGGATGCACGGTGAAATGCCCAATTAAAATCTGATTACAGCGTTTGAAAATAGCCGATAAATCGATGATTAAAAATTGTCACTTTTTCAGACAATAAAACGAGGCCCGCTTACAAATAGCCTTAAACCACATAAAGACCTATGTACAATATGATCCATTTTCAAAAATTTATTGTAGACAAGATCGTGGAGATTACTTACCTGAAGTATTTAGTTTATATGGCACATCAGATCTTCCTTATTGCCTAAAATTCCAACCTGCTTCAGATTATACACGAATTGAAGTCAGTGTGAATTATAACGAGGGCAAAATATCTTCTCAAGCTCTTTTTCTGAAGTATTAACGAATTGATTTTTTGACTATTTCTCAAGTTAACGATTTTTCGAATAATTACTCCAAAATGTTCTTTTTCGGTAGTCAAAATACAGAAATGTGGACTAAAGAATTTTGCCAAAGTTTATTAACGATATCAATGTTACAGTAAGTACATTTCAGGCAAAGTTCTATAAAGATATTCAAAAGGAAAGATAATAATTTCAATCAAATGCTTGCATTGGGCTTCTTCGGTGAAATTGTGAACTGAAATAGGATATTTCTTTTACATTAGAAACACGGATGATGTACAGAGTTTTGAGGAGCAAAATATTTTAAATGTTGTGGATAAATACAACAAACTGATGATAAATCATACAGACTTGCTACTTATATGTATGACAAAATTTCTAAATTTACTCTTTCTAATTTTTCTTTTTGTTCAATTTCTGTTCATTTTGATTCCTTTTATTTGAAAACAAATTGAGCAGTTTCTTGATGGTGATGTAAAAAGTGGCAAAAACAATAATAATGATAGCAACTAAAAATAGAATAATATCAATCATATACAGTTGGTACCACTTTAAATCAAGAGCTGATGATCTAAGTTCAGGTGCGCCTTGATTACGTATCACGTATTCTATCCAATAAATTGCAGTGTCGATAGGTTTCAATGGCCGATCGTGCATTAATTTTGATCTTCGTTTGGCATTTTCACGATATTTTGGATTGTTGAGAATTTCATCAAGTGCTTTCGATAGCTTCTCTTCATTGAGTCCATTTAAAGGTACACTAAGAGCGAAACCATTAGCAACAGCAGACGCTATATTGCTTTTCTGATCGCTGAATACCGGTATTCCAATGACTGGTACTCCATGATAGATGGTTTCAATTGTACTTAATAACCCACCGTGTGAGATAAAAGCTCGAATATTTGGATGAGCTAAAATATCATTTTGTGGTAGCCATTTCATTATTTTAACATTCTTTGGTAGATTTTCTAAATCTGTTTCAAATTTCCATAAAACTTTTTGTTTGATTTTAGAGAAAGCTTTCAGAAGTGCCCTTTGAGTTTCTAGACTTAAATCAGCACTTTTCAAATTTGAACCCATCGAAAACAGTACAACACCTTCCTTAGTGTTATCCAAGAATCTTTGTAAATCATCCGGTAATTTTTTTGGTGTTTTCACGTGATATCCTCCAATTTCGATAATATTAGGCTGAAGTGGATTGGGATTAGTCACACTAGGATGTGAATTTGTTAACATTAAACTAACATTATAAAGGACGCTTTCATATGTCACATCTTTGCTGATGAATTCTTCAAAGAGTTGCTCTTGTGCTCGTCTAAACATAGTTTCACGGACGATATCGTAAATTATGTTACCTAAAAGATTCTGTAAGCGTTGCCAGAAATTCATGACAGATATAAAATTGTTAAATTTGTGAGGAATATAAGAACTAGGAACAGGATTTGCGAAAATATATGCACTTAATATAACATCCATTGGGGCAATTAAAATAACAGGAACATTAAAGTGATAACCAAGACCTATTATTGCATCGTTCATAATATGTTCAATAATAATCAGATCGAAATTTTCGTTCGATTTCATTAATTTTTTCACGTTTTCACTTTCAAATACCATCCTTGTCATTTCTGTAAGCATAGGAATTAGATTTAGTGTTTGCTTAATCATACCAGCTGTATTCATTGCCATTAATTGTCTTTTTTTCTCTACAAACAAGCATTTTATTAAAAGGTATAATTTAAAAAAAAATCTTAAACAAACCTTCAACAAGTGGTATAAGATTTTCAGTGGAAATATCACGAATTTTAGGTGGTGTTTTATCAGGATATGGGTTAATCATTGTGACTTCATGACCTTTATCAGCCAAAATCTCAGCTATTGTTACACCTAAAGTGAAATGACTGTGCGCTGGAAACGGAAAGACCACAAGAATCTTCGAACTTTGCACGATTGAATCCAGGATTCCAAATAAAACCACCAGCAAAATCATTGATTTTAACGTATTCATTGTTATAGTTAAAATTCCACTGTAACTACACCTTGTAAATTAAAAATTGTTAATTACACATACAGATACACTCTTCTATTGATGACATCTTCTCTTAATTATTTTTATAAAATCTTGATAAGAAATGTGCAAATGGTCAATAAGTGCGCAGGGATGAAATATGTGTGCGATGTAGCTTCTGAATTTAAGGTGATGTTGTTCTCTTACATACTGACTTGAGTTCTCAATTCAGAATTTGTTGTTTCTATTGGAATTGTATTGAAATGAATCCTACTCTAGAGAATTATTTGATAATTGAGCAACATCACTACTTAACATTAGATAAGAATTGCTTTAATCTGATCATTGTATTAAGAAACTCATTATTGAGATACCGCTATTGATTAAATGTGAAAAATATTAGTATGATATTGAGATGATTTCAATTATAAAATCACTATAGAGCTATATATAGCAATTTAGAATCCATAGTGACTTTAATTTTGTATAAAACATTGAATTATGAAGTTCTATACGTTTTAAAATTTCTCAATCAATACATGCTTTTGTCTTTTGTGATTTTCACAAAACAAAC
The DNA here is from genome assembly GCA_039776855.1 of Mylabris sibirica. NCBI lineage: Eukaryota > Metazoa > Arthropoda > Insecta > Coleoptera > Meloidae > Mylabris > Mylabris sibirica. The sequence continues at coordinate 4,608,844 of CM077843.1, forward strand.
CCTCTACAGTCGCATAGTTGAATTCTGTAACATTTTCAAAATTCTGAAGATACAAAGTTTCCTCGCTTACCCTTCAAATGTGAAACTTCTATTCCGTTTTAACAGAAAGCCCCTTAGCGGTTAAACAACATCTTTGATATAATTGCGAGCTTTTTCCTACTGCCTACTGTATAGGCTACCTTTGACGCAATAGAGAAAGGCCTCGTCAGGCGAGGAAGATTACAAAGAGCAATTACGTTGTATGTGTAATGAATTTGAGAAGCATACTTTTGAAGCTCAGTCAACTTCTACATAACATCGGACAATTCGGGAAATAATCGCTTGTTATATTTTCAGATGCTTTACTAGAAACTTTCATTCAGTTGATTTCAACAATCATTTCCCAAGAGTACGATATTATATGAGTGTATTTTAACAACAACAAAAAATGATAAGGTAGGTATTGTTAGTCATGTTTGATAAGATAAAGTTTAATCAAGACAAAACAAAATACTCCATTTGATAGTAAATTTAAACATAATTATTCATCCTTATTTTTCCTCGACATAAATGTATATCCCGTTTTCTGTTTTTTAATTACGCAAAATCTCAACAACTTTCTAATAACAACGTAAGAGAAAACCAAAATAATGACTATGATTACTATTATAAACACCACAATATCAATCATATATAGTTGGTACCACTTTAAGTCAAGAGCTGATGATCTAAGTTCAGGTGCGCCTTGATTACGTATCACGTACTCTATCCAATAAATTGCAGTATCGATAGGTTTCAATGGTCGATCATGCATTAATTTTGATCTTCGTTTGGCACTTTCACGATATTTTGGATTGTTGAGTATTTCATCAAGTGCTTTCGATAGCTTCTCTTCATTAAGTTCACTTAAAGGTACACTAAGAGCGAATCCATTAGCAACAGCCGATGCTATATTGCATTTTTGATCACCAAATATCGGTATTCCAATAACTGGAACTCCATGATAGATGGTTTCAATTGTACTTAATAAGCCACCGTGTGAGATAAAAGCTCGAATATTTGGATGAGCTAAAATATCGTTTTGTGGTAGCCATTTCATTATTTTAACATTCTTTGGTAGATTTTCTAAATCTGTTTCAAATTTCCATAAAACTTTTTGTTTGATTTTAGAGAAAGCTTTCAGAAGTGCGTCTCGAGTTTCTAGACTTAAGTCAGCACTTTTCAAATTTGAACCCATCGAAAACAATATGACGCCTTCTTTAGCGTTATCCATGAATCGTTGTAAATCATCGGGTAATTTTTTCGGTGCTTTCACATGGTATCCTCCAATTTCGATAATATTTGGCTGAAGTGGATTGGCATTAGTTACACTAGGATGGGAATTTGTTAACATTAAACTAATATTATAGATGACGCTTTCATATGGCACATCTTTGGTAATGAATTCTTCGAATAGTTGTTTCTGTAATGGTGTCATAAAACTTTTATTGATGACATCATACACAACATTACTAAACAAGTTGACGAAACGTTGCCAGAAATTCATATGTCTTGTAAATTCACCGAATTTATTAGGAGCGTACGAACTGGGTGATGGATTAGCAAAAAGATATCCACTCGTACCAATATCTGTAGGAGCAACTAAAATAACTGGTGCTTTAAAATGGTAACCAAGACCAATCATTGCATCATTCATAAAATTTTCAATAATGATCGCATCGAAATGTTCGTTGGAGTTCATTAATTTTTGTACGTCCGGATTTTCAAACATTTTTCTGCTTACAGCCACACCCACAGACATTATAATTTTTAATGATGTAAGTACATTTTGCTTATCCATTCCGAGAAGTTGACCTCTTCCTTCTATAATAAATAATTTTATAACAAATTAAGAAACTTAATGAAACTCTTCTGCTAACCTTCTATAAAAGCGATGATATTTTCAGTAGAAATATCGCGAATTTTCGATGAAGTCTTATCAGGATATGGATTAATCATTGTGACTTCATGACCTTTATCAGCCAAAGCCTCCGCTATTGTTACACCTAAAGTGAAATGACTGCGCGCTGGAAACGGATAAACTACAAGAATTTTCGAACTTTCCACATTGTGCCATAATAACACCAAAAATATCAGTTGAAAAATCACTGCTTTTGATAAAACCATTATATTGTTAATGATAATAGTTGAATTGTATTTATTTTGCGTATTCAACTACGACTGCAAGTGCACTCCCATAAGTTTACACAATTATTAATCAGTCATTTTATCAGTAACTATTTTTTTATATTTAATGCGAAAGTGGGAATGTCAATTTCGAACTTGTTAATACATGGAACATGTCCAATTAATGGGTTTTGTGAAGAGTTAAAATCAAAGTAATTTGTAAAGAATCGATTTATTCTACAATAATTGTTCAATTTCTACATTTATTCTCTTTTACTCTTCTTTTTATAAAATTTTTGTTCATTTTTAGACTTCCTATTCGAGAACAAACCTAATAATTTTCTAATAATGATGCAAAAAATACCGAAAATAATAATAGTAATTATAATTAAAAATAGAATAATATCAATCATGTACAACTGATACCATTTCAAGTCGACAGCTGCTGATCTAAGTTCAGGTGCGCCTTGATTACGTATCACGTACTCTATCCAATAAATTGCAGTATCGATAGGTTTCATTGGTCGATCATGCATTAATTTTGATCTTCGTCTAGCATTTTCACGATATTTTGGATTGTTGAGAATTTCATCAAGTGCTTTTGATAGCTTCTCTTCATTGAGTTCATTTAAAGGTACACTAAGAGCAAAACCATTAGCAACAGCAGACGCTATATTGCTTTTTTGATCACCAAATATTGGTATTCCAATAACTGGTACTCCATAATAGACAGTCTCGATTGTACTCAGCATACCACCGTGTGAGATAAAAGCTCGAATATTTGGATGTGCTAAAATATCGTTTTGTGGTAGCCATTTCATTATTTTAACATTCTTCGGTAGATTTTCTAATTTTGTCTCAAATTTCCATAAGACTTGTTGTTTGATTTTGGAGAAAGCTTTCAGAATAGCGTCTCGAGTTTCTGGTTTTAAATCAGCACTTTTCAAATTTGAACCCATCGAAAACAAGACCACCCCTTCTTTAGCGTTTTCGATAAATTGTTGTAAATGATTCGGTAGATTCTTAGGTGGTTTTACATGAAATCCTCCAATTTCAATTACATTCGGTTGATGAGGATTAGCATTTGTTGTACTAGGATGAGAATTTGTCATCAATAAACTAACATTGTAAATTACACTTTTAAACGGTACATCTCTACTAATAAATTCTTCAAAAAGTTGTTTTTGTGATGGTATAAGGAAAGTTTCACAAAAAACACCAGAAATTACGCTACCGATAAAGTTTTGTAAACGTTCTTTGAAATTCATGTGTGGTGTTGAAGCGCCAAATTTGTTCGGTACATACGAACTAGGTGCTGGATTGGCAACCAAATGTCCAGCCATGGTAGCATCAATTGAAGCTATCAATATGATAGGTGCTTTAAAATGATAACCAAGGCCTATCAGTGCTTCATTCATAAAATGTTCGATGATAATCAAGTCGAAATGTTCTCCTGAATTCATTAATTGTCTTACATTTGGATTTTCAAGTACTCTTCGTGTTACACCGATGCCAAATTTCATGACATCCTTAATTCCGTCAATTATGCCCTGTTGGTTTCTTGTAAATAGTCGATTTTTAAATTCTATATAATTTTATATTTTTATTATGTTTTAAATGATAATAAACAAAATAAACTAACCTTCAACAAAAGGTATCACATTTTCGATGGGAATATCACGAATTTTAGGTGGTGTTTTATCAGGATATGGGTTAATCATGGTGACATTATGACCTTTGTCAACCAAAGCATTTGCTAATGTTATACCCAAAGTGAAATGGCTATGAGCCGGTATTGTGTAAACTATTAGAATTTTGGCACCATTCACTTGATTAAATATGGGCAACAGTAAGCATAATAACTGGAAATTTATCAATTTTAATACAGACATTTTTTCACAAATAATTTTACTTTTCGATGATTACACACGTTTTTATTGTCTTATCAAGATTGCGCCATATTTTCTTATCGTCGAATGTCGCATTTCTTGTATAATCATAGTGACAATCAAGAAAGTGGGGGCTACGAGGAGACTACGAACTTTGATTTTTATCTCGATGACTTGGCACATTATATTACTCGCCTGAGTCTTGTGAATTTCGATTTATAAGTCAAATTATTTTGTGGTTATGGCGTACAAAGAAAATTGACTACTGTAGGTAATTTCTCTGAATATAAATGGACAATGTAGAGGTGAAACTACCTGATTTTAAAGAAATTTTGTCCGCATCTGATATGAGTTGTAAATTATTCATTGCTATTTTTTGTGTGCACCGCAACTATAAACTAACTTGACTTAAGTTATAAGTTGAAATTCACAAGACCTAGGCGGCCACTATACCGGTAGAAAATATGAAATAGAAACATTAAGGTTGAACTTCAGTGGGAGAAAATTACTTTTGTCTAATAACTAATTGATTTTTTTGACCAGCCCAGCCCACAAGACACATTTTAAGGATTGTAGATTTTAAGGCTTTTAATTTTGTAAGTCTTTAAAGCACTTCCTACGTAATATATTTCCATAGATAATATGTTTTAAAGCTTTAGTATATTTTAGTAATTAGAAGTGGATTTACTATTGTATAGGAAACAGGCTATTAGTCTCGCTTACAAAACTGGACAAAAACTCGATTTATTGTGAGGTATTGTAAGGGCAATGTAATCAATGTAAGTAGCTCAAGAGCTATATATTTTATAACAATTGCTAATTTATACATTTATTCCCTCTTATCTTTCCTCTCATTTTTATTGAGGAATAAGCCTAATAATTTTTTCAATAAAAGCAAAAATATAATACAGATAATTATGATGGTAGTAACAAGAAATAGAATAATATCAATCATATACAGTTGGTACCACTTTAAATCAAGAGCTGATGATCTAAATTCAGGTGCGCCTTGATTACGTATCACGTACTCTATCCAATAAATTGCAGTATCGATAGGTTTCAATGGTCGATCGTGCATTAATTTTGATCTTCGTCTAGCATTTTCACGATATTTTGGATTGGTGAGAATTTCATCAAGTGCTTGCGATAGCTTCTCTTCATTGAGTTCATTTAAAGGTACACTAAGAGCAAAACCATTAGCAACAGCAGACGCTATATTGCTTTTTTGATCACCAAATATTGGTATTCCAATAACTGGTACTCCATGATAGATGGTTTCAATTGTACTTAATAAGCCACCGTGTGAGATAAAAGCTCGAATATTTGGATGTGCTAAAATATCGTTTTGTGGTAGCCATTTCATTATTTTAACATTGTTTGGTAGATTTTCTAAATCTGTTTCAAATTTCCATCAAATTTTTTGTTTGATTTTTGAGAAAGCTTTCAGAAGTGTGTCTCGAGTTTCTGCACTTAAATCAGCACTTTTCAAATTTGAACCCATCGAAAACAGTACAACACCTTCTTTAGCGTTATCAATGAATCGTTGCAAATCATCGGGTAATTTTTTTGGTGTCTTCACGTGATATCCTCCAATTTCGATAATATTTGGCTGAAGCGGATTGGGATTAGTTACACTAGGATGGGAATTTGTTAACATTAAGCTAATATTATAAATGACGCTTTCATATGGCACATCTTTGGTGATGAATTCTTCAAAAAGTTGCTTTTGTGGTGGTGTCATAAATATTTCTCGGATAATATCGAAAATAATATTACTGACGAAATTTTCAAGGCGTTGTAAGAAATTCATGTGTTTTGTTAATGTACCAAACTTATTAGGGACATATGAACTGGGAGCTGGATTACCAAAGAGGTATCCTCCCATGAAGGCATCCATTGAAGAAACCACAACAACCGGGGCCTTAAAGGTATAACCAAATCCAATCATTGCATCATTTGTGAAGTGTTCAACAATGATCACATCAAAATGTTGTTTAGAATCCATCAATTTCTTTACGCTAGGAGTTTCAAACATCCGTCGTGTTGTCTCTTTAGCTATTAACACGCCATTCCTCATTGCATTGAACACAACTTTATTACCCAGCCCAAACAATTGCGCCTTAAATTCTACAATAAGTAATTATTTAAGTTGTTGAAAATTTTGTAAAGTACTTTATTACCTTCAAAGAAAGGGATGAGATCCTCCGTAGAAATGTCATGAATCTTCGGTGAAGTTTGTTCAGGATATGGATTAATCATAATGACTTCGTGACCCTTTTCCGCCAAAGCCTCCGCTAATGTTACACCTAAAGTGAAATGACTGTGCGATGGAAATGGATAAACCACAAGAATTCTCGAACTTTCCACATTATGCCATAATAATGCCAAAAATAACAACTGAAAAGTTGCTGGTTTCAAGAAAACCATTGTTTTCTTAACGTTAGCACTTTAGTGGTATTTATTTTACTTATTGAAGTAAAACTGCAAGTGCACTCCTAAATATAATGTTGCACGATTATCAATCAATTATTTTATCAGTAACTATTTTTTTTTAAATATATTTACAATTTATAGGTATTTTAAGTGGATCATGGTGTATCGGATGATTCATCTAAAATAGAAAGTTTTTATGGCAACTCCCATTATTTAACGAGCCATTCTAAAAATATTGCAAAAATTTCAAGGGTAGCTGAAGATCATTAAAAAAAAAAAATAGAACCTCGTTGCTCATTGAAGTTGGTCAAAAAATGCTCGTTTCTGGCATTGTCTTGATTTTTAAAAACGAACTTATTACGAGAAACGACTCGAAGATCCTTCCAACATTGATGTTTCTCGTTTCTTTTAATTTTATTCTGGAATAAGTGGGAAAGTTTCGAAATTTTTCTAGAATGGAGAAAAACGAAAAAAATCAATATTGGGAAGGTTTCCGAGTCATTTTTAGTCGTTCTGTGTCTTTAGCTCGTTTTTGAAAGTTGCAACCGTGTCCAAAACGAAGGTTTCTTAACCAACTTCCAAATGAACTACAAGGTTCTAATTTTGCTAAAATGATCTCTGGGACAAGTGGAAAAGTACGTTTTGAATCCACTAATGCATGGAACATACCTATTAAATAGGTTTTGTTAAGAGTTAAAATCAAAGCAAGTTGCGAACAATCGATTTATTCTACAATAATTATTAAGTTTCTACATTTACTCTCTCTTACTCTTGTTTTTAGAAGATTTTTCTACATTTTTAGACTTTTTATTCGAACACAAACCCAACAATTTTCTAATAATGATGTAAAAAATACCGAAAATAATACTTGCAATTATAATTAAAAATAGAATAATATCAATCATGTACAACTGATACCATTCCAAGTCGACAGCTGCTGATCTAAGTTCAGGTGCGCCTTGATTACGTATCACGTACTCTATCCAATAAATTGCAGTATCGATAGGTTTCAATGGTCGATCATGCATTAATTTTGATCTTCGTTTGGCACTTTCACGATATTTTGGATTGTTGAGAATTTCATCAAGTGCTTTCGATAGCTTCTCTTCATTGAGTTCATTTAAAGGTACACTAAGAGCAAAACCATTAGCAACAGCAGACGCTATATTGCTTTTTTGATCACCAAATATTGGTATTCCAATAACTGGTACTCCATGATAGATGGTTTCAATTGTACTTAATAAGCCACCGTGTGAGATAAAAGCTCGAATATTTGGATGTGCTAAAATATCGTTTTGTGGTAGCCATTCCATTATTTTAACATTGTTTGGTAGATTTTCTAAATCTGTTTCAAATTTCCATAAAACTTTTTGTTTGATTTTAGAGAAAGCTTTCAGAAGTGCGTCTCGAGTTTCTAGACTTAAATCAGCACTTTTCAAATTTGAACCCATCGAAAACAGTACAACACCTTCCTTAGTGTTATCCAAGAATCTTTGTAAATCATCCGGTAATTTTTTCGGTGCTTTCACATGATATCCCCCAATTTCGATAATATTTGGCTGAAGTGGATTAGGATTGGTTACACTAGAATGGGAGTTTGTTAATAAGAGACTAACGTTATAAATAACGTTTTCGAACGACACATCTTTAGTAAAGAATTCTTCAAATAATTTCTTGTGTGATGGCATCAGGATAGTTTCACGGATAATATCTGTAATAATATTACTGACGAAATTTTGACAACGTTGCAAGAAATTCATGTGTTTTGTTAATGTGCCAAGTTTGTTAGGAACATATGAACTGGGAGCTGGGTTTCCAAAGAAGTGTCCACTCATAGCGGCATCGGTTGGAGAAACCAGAATGACTGGCGCCTTAAAAAGGTAACCAAAACCAGTCGATACATCATTCATGAAGTGTTCAATAATAATCACATCAAATTGTTGTTTAGATTTCATTAATTTTTTTACTCCAGGTGTTTCAAGCGTCCTTCGTGATATCTCCTGAGACATTGAGAAAAAAATTCTCATTGCAGCGAACATAAATTTATTATTCAGTCCAATTAGTTGTGTTTTTAATTCTATAAATAATTACTATTTAGCTTGTTGAAAATTTATTAACTTACTGTATATAACCTTCAACATATGGGATGAGATTTTCTGTAGAAATGTCATGAATTTTTGCTGAAGTTTTTTCAGGATATGGATTAATCATAGTGACTTCGTGACCCTTTTCCGCCAAAGCCTCCGCTAATGTTACACCTAAAGTGAAATGACTGTGCGATGGAAACGAAAAAACCACCAGAATTTTCGAACTTTCCACATTGTGCCATAATAACAACAGAAACAACAATTGAAAAACTACCAATTTTATTAAAACCATTACTTTAATTAATAGTAGTGTTTCTGTATTGAGTCACAATTCACAATTATAAACACTGTCATACACAACTATTTTCGTCTTATTTATCGTTAAATTTATAATTTATTTTATGATATCTAAGACCAACAATCTACTTTTAAGTACATTGATAAACTGATGCATCCAATCAACCTTTGTTGTCAGCTGATCTGAGTAGTTAATTAACCATAATTGAAAAATGTGTCACGAAAGTTGCCTATGCATTTTTGCAAATATTCAACTTATCAACGTATTATTAGTCTTGTTAATCATCATTTATACCGTGTGATTCATTTGAAACTAAGTTCCTTGGAGAGTGATTCGCAAAATATTTCAAAGATTTGTAGAAAGGTCTCCAAAGAATATTTTTACAAAATTAGAGCCTTGTAGCTTATTTGGAAATTGGTCAAAATCAAATTTATGATTTTCAAAAACGAGATAAAGACGTAAAACGATTGACAGTGATTCGGAAATCCTCCCAACAATAATTTTTGTCATTTTTCTCCATTGCATTCTAAAAAAATGGGAAAATTTCCCAACTATTCCAGAACGCAATTAAGAAAAACGGAAAAATCCATTTTGGGGGATCCTCGAGTCATTCAAAGTTGTTTTGTGTTTAGTTCGTTTTTGAAAATTGCGACATCGTCAGAAACAAGTAATTTTTGACCATCATCTTGCTAAAATGTTCTCTAGGTACCCTCTTATAAATACTTGAAATATTTTTCGAAACTTTTACCAAATAATGAAAGTTGGCATAAGAACTTTACATTTCAGGTGAATCATCCAGTATAGGCTGTCGAATCTAAATATGAAACTCCTATCAGTTGACGAGCAATTCAAAGAATATCTTAAGGATTTGTAAGATGTGCTTGGAGATCATTTTAGCAAAATGAGAACTTTGTACTTCATTTGTAAGTTATGAAAAACGCTCATTTTTGTCTAGATCACAATTTTCAGATAAGTTAAACGTTTAAAACGACTAAGAATGACTCGAAAATCCTCTCAATTTTTTTTTTCGTTTCAATTCATTGCATTCCATGAAACACAAAAAAAATCCCCTTGCTTTGTAATTCATTGGGGAAAAGAACAAAAATCAATGTTAGGAGGATCCTCGAGTCATTCTTATAGTTATTTTACGTATTTGACTATTTATTTGTAAATCGCGTCTTTTTTATCAATTTCAAGATAGTCTACGAGGTTCTAATTTAACTAAAATGATCTCTATGCACCCTCCTATAAGTCCTAAAACTATTTTTCCAACCTCTCGCTAACTAATAGGAGTTCCATGTACCATATTTAGATCTGACACCTTGTATACATACCTATAGCTAAAATGTGTATCTACAATATAATTTGGGATTTTTAGTTGTTTTAAGGATAAGCAAGCATGCTATTTTGAACGCTCCTATTCTTGGAACAAAATAGAATTATGTGACATTCATCAATAAAAGCCCTTGTACTTTATCCGATTTTTTGTTTCGAGCAAATCAAACGAGAAATTTGTGTCTTTACACTATTCGATTTCTTATCCAATTTTTTCAGAATAGAACGGCCTCTAAATTCATCCGATTGCCAAAAAAGTGTCATGCGCAGTAGACTGTCTTGAGAATTTCGTGTTGTACGCAAATATGACGGTGGCATGGTTGTTTGTTGTTTGGTGTCATTGTGTCGTTTAGTAACACCTTGTCTGTTGTCTGTTAGCGCCTGCATGCAGATGAAACTCACTCGTATAGTGTAAAGATGAAAAAATCTGGGATTCGAGATGAATTCCGATATAAAATCGGATACAAAACTCGGACAATCTAAAGGGGCTTTTATACTTAAACTACTTCAACATTATTTAATAGAAATGCATAACGTTGAATTATACATAATTCAATATAAATTCAATGAAGCTTTCCAATATAATCTGATAAATAAATAGTTTAAAATAAAACAAGTAATATCGATTCAATCTTCAAAATCGTTCCTCTTAAATTTAATGAAAATTCACCAAGCATACTTACAGTTTTGTTGCAGTATAGTAAAAGACATGCAATATTTATTGCTCATATTTATTAAATTGAATGTAGATTATTCATCATCTCTTAAGAACACCTGTATTTGATTTCGACTGATAACAACAGGGCATGATTAATGCGATTTCAACTCTAATATGTAGCAGACTACAACTGATAGTTTCCAAAATAAAAAACTATAAACATTGATTGAATTGATTATTTTATTTTATTTTTATAATACATTTCAATACAATATCGTAATGAACAACAATTATGTATATATTTACAATAAATTATTGTAATAATAATAATAATTATTATTATTATAGTAACATTAGATGGGCATGGGCAAAAATTGCATAAAACTGTATTTACAATAATAACACACACAAAAAAAACAATAATATGATCCTTTTACAGGATCTTAAATCTAGTAATAAACACATATTATCACAATATGAGTTCATGGTTTCTTTATTTTCTTAATTATTGAAGCAATATTTGATTTAAACAATTTATCAAACACAACATTCTATTACAGATAGTTAATTAATATTTGCTATTAGATAAGTACATCGAAGACATATTTTTTTGTAATTTTCCATATCAACAATTATAAGTTTTATACATGTATTATGTATAGAAATGCGCACCCTGCGATTCGCTTAAATTCTATATTAGAAAATCTTGATAATGTACATAAACCATTCATTTCTTGCATATAGATATACAGGCTCAATTATATATAATATACAGGAAACAAAATTGGCTTATGTACCGTGTTTTTTGTGGTTTTTACAACACATAACCATAACCGTTTAGATTTTCTTTTCTAGCATTTGATTCTATTATCGTTACGGAGGGCGGTTATCAGATCTCAACCGAAGAAAAAAAACAGTCATGCTTATGTGCGTTATTATAATTATTATCGTTAAAAATTTTAATAACACTTATTATATTTATAAAAATATAAAATAAATTCCAATGAAATTCCAATATAGTTGAGTGTTATATTTGAAAATTGTTTCAGGTTATTGTTAATCGCCTGTTACAATATTCAAAATTTCAAACATTGATATTTAAACAAGTAGAATTCCAATTTTGAAATCTATCAATTTTACAAATATTTACACATTCAATTATGAATAAAAAACAATTTCTATCTATTATTTTATAATTTACTTAATATCCCGCTTCGCCGAATCATCCTATTTTACAGTACAATAAACATGTTCTAGCTCAATCTTCTAGATAAATAATAATTATGAAATTTATATTCTTCATCTTTAGATATACATTATTGAGCGAACATGTATTTGTACATGATATAGTATAGAAATAATAGAAATAAGAAACGAAAAATGAAACGTTTTGATATTTGATATTGTAGCTTTTATTTCATTCTATAGATTCCGTTATGGTTTCCAAAATATCGTAAAATGACACTTCAGCTTTCCACAAACTACGATTATTACATATAGAAAGACATTGTAGCGTCGTTGGGAACAATATTGCATGTTCTACCTTATATAAATAACGATTATCTCCTATACATATAAATATATATATATACACTAGGAAAATATGGTTGGAATTGTGGAAATTTCTCTATCTCTATGTAACTAATATATGCGATTAAAATCATTCAATTTCCGCTTGAAACGATTAAAATAAATAAAATGTGATTTTAATATTAAAAAAAAAAATCAGTTTCGTTGTTATCATCAATATTTTTCGTTATAGATTCCTTATCTAATTTTACCGGAACGGTAATTGCCACCACCGCCACCAAGACCTGATCGATGTCTAGTATGACCACCGCACAATATCCGTTTGAAAGCCTGTCGAAATTCTGGATTAAAAATCGTATAAATAACCGGATTTAATGTTGAATTAAAATAGCCTAACCATAATGCAAAACTCATTATATAATCACTAATTGTACATGATTTACCACATAAAGGCATTAATAATGCTAAAATAAAAAATGGCAACCAACACATAACAAATGCACCAGTGATGATTGCTAATGTTTTGGCAGCTTTACGTTCACGTTTCGCTTCTAAACTCTCTTTTTTCTCACGTCTACTGGACGGTAAGAGTTTATCAACAGATGCCGGACATTGTGGTAATTCTTTCGTTAACTCTACCTAGAATTTCAATTGGATCAAAAATAAGAAATGATAGAAACTATACAATAGAATTCAATACCCTGCTTATATCGCTGATATGACTCTGGTGGCTGGCTGAACCATTATTTGTCGTTGCCGATGATGATTTCTCTGGAGAGACATTATTGGAAACTGGAATTTGTTGTTGAAGCGTTGTTGTTGTTGTTGTTGGTTTTGTTATCGTGAAAGCTGTAGTCTCTTCCTGTTTACCATTACTTTGTAGTTCGTCTTGTTCCTCAACGGTTTCCATTGTTGTTGTTGTCGATTGGCCTTCTACCATTACCATTGATGAAACTAAAGCTTCAGCGGATGTTTGCTGTTGGTATGGTTTCGTTTTCAGGAATCGTCGTTTTGTTAAGAAATTCTTCGATATACGACTATTATTGTTTGTTTTCTCTACTTTTAATACAACTTGTCCTTTCATTTCGCGTCTACGTCTTATACGTTTCCTTGCTGTTTGAAATATTTTCCAATATAATATAAAAATAACTAATAACGGCACATAAAATGTTGAACTTGTTGCAAATATTTGATATTTAACATCTTGACTAACTAAACATTGTTTTTTCACTTGTATTCGATATAAATAATCAGGATCTTTAAATTGTGGTATTTGTGGTGCTAATGATACAACTAATGCAATACTCCATACAACAATAATCATAATACCAATACGATGGCTATTCCTTGTATGGATGTAATCAACATTTGTTACAGCCCAATATCGGTCAACAGCAATTGCTACTAAATGCAAAATTGATGCTGTACAACATAAAACATCAATCGATGTCCACATGTCGCATAATTCAGGACCCATTATCCAGTTGTTGCTTATCTGAAAGATTAAAATACAGACAGATGGGAAAAAATTGAATACATTATCGGTATGTTTTTTCGCAAACAAATTGTTTTCATTTAAATGGAAATGTAAACTTCCGACTATAAATAGCAGCCATATGAAATTGCTGGCGGCTAAATACAAGGGTCATTCAAAAAATAAGGGATTTTTGGTTACAAAAAAATTTATTCAAAAAAAAAATTCTGGTATATTATTTGAAGCTTCCTTCACTTCTCCACATAATCACCTCTTACATTTACGCATTTATCATATCTATGATTACGAGCTTAAGAGTCCCCATTTTAAACTCTCCTGCCGTCTGTCTATTAAGCCAGATGATCACAATATTCAAACAAAAAACCGCTGGCGCATCCTATCGTGAGATTAAACAAACCAACGGCGAGTCATAGGTACAAAACATGAGGCAAAGAGTGATCTCTCACACTGCTCTTTCAGCCCAATAATTGTCTGATGGGAGATTTTTGATCATTTACCCCCTAGTTAGACGTTTGATTCTAGCACTTTCTACCTTTTTCGAAAGCTGAAAGACTATCAGGGCGATAAGCGTTTTGAAAGTGATAGAAAATTGTAGAATGTAGGAGCCGGTCGCGTAGAGAAGTGGAGTAAATATTCCGTTTCTCATTTTTTATAACAAAACAGCCCTTATGTCTCTGAGGATAATACAACTGAAGAAATAAATCAAACAAACCAATAATTAAAATACCCAACAACTCTAGCTTGGAAAATCTGCAGAGTTGCATCATATTTCCTTCAATTTTCACCCTCTGTCCTTAAAAACAATAAATTATGAGAATTGCAAGAATGGTGGAGGAGCCAGATGATTATCCTACTTATACATTATACTCGTCTATACAGGGTGTTCAATCTAAATATGGTTGATTCTATGAAACTCATATTAGTTGACGAGCGATTCGAAAAATATTTCAAAGATTTATAAGAGGGTCCTTAAAGAACATTTAGACAAAATTAGAACCTCATAGCTTATTTCGCTCGTTTCTGACGATGTAGCGATTTTCAAAAACGAACTAAACACGCAAATTGACTTAGAATGACTCCGGTTTCTTCCGAAATTGATTTTTTTCTTTCCCTCCATTTTATTCTGGAACAGGTGGAAATATTTTGTATATTCTCTGGAATACAATAGAGAAAAGCAAAAAAGATCCATGTTGGGAAGGACTCCGAGTCATTCTTAGCCGTTTTGGATATTTAGTTTGTTTCTGAAGATTGAGATATTGTCCAAAACGATCGTTTTTTGACCAAATTCGAAATGAGCTATAGGGTTCTAATTTTGCTAAAATGTTCCCTGGGGACTCTCCTACAAATCCTTAAAATATTTTTGGAATCGCCTGTCGACTAATAGGAGTCTCATAGAACAAACCATATTTAGATTGAACACCCTGTATACCTGAAAAATTCCACTAATGGGCTTCATATTCTGTCAACAATTATATTTAAAGAAGGCATTCACGATTCAAATACTTAACCATTCTGAATAAATAACACGACAACGATGGTTTACGGTGGTTTAAATTCAATTTCCAAACGGATTCATTACTTTGACAATGACTTAAATGCGGTGAAATGAGATTAATTGTCTGTAACATACAGGTACAGATACTTATCTGTACTAATCTATATCGTTATTCTTGTATGTTAGCTTCAAATTCTATTAAATAAGTTTTCCCTCAGGTGAGTTAGCTACTTGTTTGTATTTTGTAAATATTTTATTAAGTAACAGAATAAAGTTGTAAAATGCTGAATGCATCACATACAATTCAGAAACTTTTACGAACAAATAAGTAGGAGTAAGCTTTCGTGGATTTTCGTGTGAATACAATTAGATATTTGTTTGAAAATAAAACGATGGACGCTAAAATAGAATACAATCAGGACCGTCATGAGGATATATGCCGCCCTCAGGCAAACATTTTTATGTCGTCCATCTGTCTTGAAAATCCTGTATCACTTGTGGTCTTACCAAAAATGCGACAATAGAAACAATACACAGGATCATTGTTAGTTGATTGTTCTTGGTTTCTTAATGTTCTTGCATAAACCAAGGATTGATCCCTCTTTAGCATGATGGTAATTTTTAATTAATTAATTGTTTTGTGTGAGGTCTCTTTTTCGCCCCTGGCATACAAGCTGTGGTTCGTGGCCTTTAAGGCTTTTTGTACACTCGTCAACACGCCTGATTTGGGTTAGCTGTCTTCCCCTAATAGTCTTGTCCTTTTAATAAAGCCTAGGATACTATTTTAGGGAGTACTTTTTATTTTTTCGGGAGAGATATATCACCTCCGATCCCTCTGAGATCCTTCAAGGCCTCACAGTAGCATTAAATATGAAACGAAGCTTCACTTGCTCTTCACAGGCCCTGCATGTTGGAGTCTTTTACAATTCCACTATTATTGAGATGCCTCCTCAGTATACAGTGACCAGTAAACGGCCCTGTGATGTGTTTTAGTTACTCCCTACTTAGTTTTAGGAGTTCTTTAGCTCTTTTATGGCTTGAAAAACTCAGAAATGTCCAGTAAAGTTCTAATTCTCCCCTTAAGTATGATGGTAAATCTTCCATCAATATTTAAGAATCAATAATATAAATGTCTGATATCCAGAGCCGGCGTTATATCTTGCTTGGTCCAATGTACATTAATGTAGAGAGGCCTTCTCTCAAAGATACGAGTACTTAGAAAAACTTTGATTTACTTTAATTGAATTATTTGTCAAGAGTCTACAATATACAGAGTCCCTTTATTGGTCAAAAATTTATAATCCAGGACCACTACATCCTAAAATCTTGGTTAAAGTGGACAGTTCAGTTCAAAAATCTCATACCTAAAGCTGCTTAAATGATCTTTATTAAACGATTCTATAAAATCTGTCGAAAACTGATGTTTGATTATTGATTAGTAATGAAAATGTTCTAAAATCTAAAACCAAAGTTGAGAATGTGGCTCAAAAACCACCCAAAAGAAGAGAAGAATTTAGCTTGAAAGTTAACTAATTGTTAAAGTAACTCATTTTCATAATTCAACAGCAATATTAACCGAAACTTTGTGATTTTAGTGTAAAAATGTGCCAAAAGTGTCACAAGTCTGCCTTTTTGGGCTTAAGAGCAAAATTCAATTAAAAATCTACCAAACTCAACTAAATCTTCTAATTTTGACAATTCGATAAGAAAATTTGGTAAGAATTATAATTTAGAGGGAATATATCTAAAAGTCTAGAGTCCATCACAAAAATCACTTGAAAGTATCCAAATAGATATTTTTTCACAATTCGTTGCAAACATTCGCCAAGAGACGCTGCTTTATTACAATTATTTTAAAAAAATTTAGAGTAAAAGTCAATAATTTAGCTCAGTGATAGATTAAATGCTTCTAATAAGTCTCCTTTACAGTATAATCGTCCTTTATTAAATGACATTGAGTAGTAAAAAAAATTGCCACTCCTGTGAAGTATTCAGACAATGTCTGAATACAATAAAGCGATGTTATTATTGAAAATTAATTAAACTTGTAAAAAATTCCATTCGAGTATTACCTTTGAGAATTTGGAATGGAAATTTTTCAAATTTGAACAATTATTTATTGAAAATCAGATAAATTTCCAGAAATATTCGCGTGCAATCATAATCCGAGTTGAGGAAATCATCGATCAGTATTGCATTAAATTGGAATTTCAGCTATGAATTGCTATAGGAAATAATACGATTTTAGTCATGAATCAAATCAAATGAATTATATGACAATGCATATAGTGTGAAGAAGACAAATACCAATTGATTACTTACTACCTATTAAAAATCAATTCTGTACTAGAAAATTATAATTTGTAGTGTGATTTTAAAAATCTCCACCTTCGTTGTATCTTTTATATGTTTTTCTTTTGTAAGTAAATCCAATTGTAAAAGTATCTATATGGATATTTCTGGATACGTATTTGCAATTCTGAATGTAAAAATTGATAAGATATTCTGTAAAGTTTTCAGAAACTAAATTTTCAGCTGTATCACTTCATAAATGTGATTCAGGTGTTCTGTAGAATCCAATTATATTTTCCTCCATTTTTTAAAGACAAAAACCGGTACTTTAAATGGATTAATTTTGATATATAGAGATAGTCGGTTGTTGTTGACTTGATTGTTTAAAGCAAATCAATTTTAAATTCCATCTTAATTCGATAAATGGCTTGATTAATTTTAGATGACAATCAAATCAACGGATTATTTGAAAAGCATAAAGATATCATTGTTGTTGAAATGATGATGAAATGGAACGAAATAATAGAACATTCTAAATTGTTTTGTTATCAGTTGAAATAAATTCCAAAATAGTTTTCTAATCATTGAAAATTCCCAAATAACCTATCAACAATAACAGAATTATTATACTGTTCGCTATATACAAAAATTTATTTACCTATAAAATGTGTACAACATTTATTTTTTCATATTACAAGATATAAAAGTTATGGGATATTCTTGGAAATTTCGTATTTGTACATCAAAATTATTATTTTTCGTTATATTTTTTATTGATCTTATAAAACAATAAGTATGCTGTGAAAAATCTCACAGCTTTAGAATGTGGAATTTAACGAAAATAAACGTAAAATTTCTTTATAGGGAATTTTGTAGAGAACAAAGAGTGAGTTCATAACAAACAAATCTTAATTCACCTCCAAAAAGAAGAAATTCTTATGAATTTTTGTAATATTTCTTCACAGAAAACACCGAAAAATGATCGACTAATGCGAGATTCTTAATTTGTAGCGTGCTTAGATGGACCCTTTCATTATATTTTTCACCTTTTTAATCACCTTTCATTTACACGAAACCTTTTTTATTTCTTCTACAAATTAGTTTTTCTAGGTAAGTAGTGTCCGGATGTTGTTAGTTGTAGCATCTCTAGATTTACTTGTTGCATAAAAATAAATATCAAATTTAACACTTAGTTTACATATTCATAAATTTTACCTTCTTTTTGATTAGTTAATGGAAAAATTGAGAATTTCGTAAAGGTAAAGTTTTATTAATTCAGTTACAACAGACAGACATTATTTTTACATAGAAAGTCGCTTCTATTCGTTGAATATTTTCGTTGTATTACCATTTTGACTAGATTGTATTTTTTGCTTACTCTTCTTTTTCTCCATCGTTCTCACATTCAATATCACCGCATTCATCTTCATCTGGCAACTGATCCAAACCGTACACAATATAAGGACTGCCAGCCAAACGCATATCACGTAAATATTGCAATTTTTGTGATCTATCGAGCAATTCCCGTCTAAATTTATTATTTATAACGAAATAATTGATATAATAAGCGGAAAAATGTGGAAACGCTAACGCAACTGAGATTATAGCAAAAGGAGGCAAAATTGTCCACCACATGTTGAACTTTTTATCTTAATGTTTAAATAAACTGTCGCTATGGTAACAGGATAACTAGATTCCATTTTTAGATCTTTTGTTTTTTTTCTTCATTTATCTCCAATTCTTTTTTGTCCAATTTTAATATAGCAGCTCACTCGAATCATTAATAACAATGTCATTTGAATTCCTACCATTCCATTTCCAGGTACAGTTCGCAATCTATTGAATGGTCTACACTTAAACTGATCTCATCCCCCTTTTATGTTCTCTTGACAGCATTACTTTTCAAATAATACACGTACACACACGAATCAATTGACTCATTTCATCCCCTATAGAGTTTTATCTATATGTATATAGTTAAAGGAGGATAAATTGATTTTTATCAATGATGAAAATGTGCATTGATAGAGTGGACTAGTTTTAATATATGAATTGATTCTAGTAAATAAAATATAAAAAAATCGTTGAAATATTTTTCCGTTGACGATAATTAATGTTAACTGTAATTTTAATGTTTCTATTTAAAAATTCATATTTGATATAAATTTGTATTCAGTTCTAGTACGTTTTAACGTAACAATAATAAAATATCTCGAATAAAAAATTAAATAAATGGCTCTAATTTACAAACAATGCTGTCATTGATGCAAATAAGGCGTCCACGGCAGGTAAAAACGTTATACAGCATTAGCAAAACACGTTAAGAGTTATTTTAAAATTATAAAAAGATTGATCGAAGAATATTAGCCTGAAAATAGTATTAATTAGGAAAGTTAAGCCCGCGTTAAACAGCTATAATTATCTAAACTATGGTTTAGAAAAAAACCGAAAAATTACCTACAAAAGTACATACAGAATTGCATGACTCTCAAACGATAAACGGTAGATTTTTTATTTGAATTCGTTTTTTAACAATTTTTTGGCTGATTCTTTACAAACTTCTTCAAAGATCAAAGGATCGTGTTCATAATTTTTTCTGCTAGCCGTTATCGACAATTGAAAGTTTCTGTGATAAGAAGGCTACTGTTAGAGATATGACTATGAGTTAAAATTATAGCTATTCTAAATATAAAATTTTCCATCACAATCATGGTAATAGACGGGTAATATACGGTAAAATAAAGATTAAACCGAGTCGACAATGATTATAGAAGGATTACGTAAATCAATCCCCATTTAATAAAAGCCGTTTGTTATGTTTGACATCAAAATTAAAAATAAATAAAGAAGAATGAAAAATACACAGGAAGAAAATGTATATAGCCGAATGTTTATACACTTGTTTCAACTAATTTAAAGTTGAATTATTCATAATAGGATCTAGAACAAACAATAAAAAGTCAATTTCTTAGGAAAATATTTGTATGATTGAAACTGTTAATTTTGAAGCTTATACCTATAATGCTTCAATAAAGCTCTTTATATTGTAAAATAGATAGTAAACAAGTATGGTAATCAACTCTTTGATAAATATACGATCAGTGTTTTCTCTTTTTTGATGGAAACTTGCACTTTTTCTTAAAGTAAATTTGAGAGGAAACCGTGTAATTTTTCAATCATTTGCGCAGTTGCTGAACAATATTTTAAGTCACTAGATTCACATAAAAATTCCTTTAATTTGATGAATTTGTAAAGATCCTATCTGAGTCAAAGTCACAATGCTATCAATTTTCATTCACAATTTATCCATAACTCACTGAATTTTATTCTTTTGACATTTTTTTGCTATGTTACGACCGTTCCAGAGGCAAGCTCATATTCTGTAACTTTTTGTAGAAAATCTCTATCACAATGACCCTCATCTATATGAAAGTTACTGGCGCCTGCGCCATTTTTCTACAATGCTTTGTAGAAACAATGTAACATAAAAAAAAGATGAATGTTGGTGGAATCTTCAAGTTATTCCAAGTCGTTTTACGTGTGCAGCAAGTTTTTGGAAATCTACCGCTTTTTGATCGATTTCCAAATGAGCTACGAGGCTCTAATTGTAGCCCGCATGATCTCCATGGACCTCCCTATAAATCGTTGAAATTTTATTCGAATCGCTCCCCAACTAATAAGAGTTTCATAAAAAACAACCACATTTAAAAAAGACACCCCCTGCAGGCAAGATTTCTTTGTTATCGTACGTTTAATTTTAAAATTGAGAATATAAGCTGTGACAAAAATCTTCACAACAAAATTTTCGAGAGTTTTTCGATATTTCTAAACAATTTTCACAGTTTTCAATGCCTGTACAAGGAATTTTCTTGATCATTAATGAATACAACTGTCTAAAATAAAATTCAATTTTTGTTTGTTAAAGAATATGAAAGAGACGACTGAAAACAAAAAGAACAATAGCTTAAGCCGTTAAAGCTTAATGATGTAACTAAAATTATACAGAAAATTCTAAAGTGAACATATCTTTTGAAAATTAACTAGAGCTTACATTTAAATATGAAATAATGAAAACGAAGAGCTCCCACTTGAATTATTAATTTTATATTAGCATTCTTTTTTTTCAGTATTTGTAATGAAAGAGACGGTTCGTTAAGAAAACTTTCAACATCTAAGTTGATTTTTTTCTTATTCTTTTTGGACGGATTAATACTAGTCGTCGATTACAACATGCAAATTTTATCGTTAATAGTGTGGTTTGATATGACTTTGGAAAATTGAAAATGTCTGCAGCAGCGTTTTAATCAATCATTGAAAATAAAAATGCTTCATTATATAAACAGGACGTGAAAAAAAACACAAACAATTGTAATGAATTTGTTAGCAGTAAATTAAAATAAATATTGTCTTTTTTACATGAACAAAACAACATTCGCGACCTTTTCAGCCTTCGATTTCGGTTGCAATACGCTTTCAACTTTTAATTACTTTCCTAATTCTATTCAAGATAAATTGGATTTTTTTTTGTTGAACGATTAAAATCTACGGATTTCGGGATTGTTTTGCCTATTTGTTTTTTTTTTCGTTGTAATTATTTCTTTATATCACATTGTACAAGAGTCTGATTGAAGTTTGTGTTTCGCAATTTTAATAATATGCGAATATAAAATCTGCAGACGCACACACAATAGAAGATAGGATGGTGGTTTAATATTAAGTTTCAAGTAGAGTTTTTCGCTTCCTTGTTATTATTACAGGTCATCATTACAGGAAGTAATTTCAGGATTTCATCAAAGGTAATAGTAAAATGGGCTGCAGTCCATTCATTTCACCCTTATTCTTCCAACAACTTTTGTTTTATTTCTGTTATTGTTCTATATTCGTTTTTATACTCTCTATTTGTCTTTCTAGAAACTTTTTCATCTCATTTACATATTAAAAGTTTAAATTGTGTACGTTGTTGGTGGTCTATAATCGTTAGCAGTCATTGTAAAATTCTAATTAGAGAAGTTTAATGTGGATTCAGTCGACAAGACGGTTTCTGTGTATAAAAAAGCGACGAAATCTTAACAATTTACATAAATATAGCATACTTGATTGTCCGTAGGCTCGTAAAGGATTTCAAATTCATTAAAAATTTCAACAGAGGAAAACAATTTTAATTACCATCCTGTAATTTGATCAAGCGAAGTTGGGTAGTAATTACGACGTTTTTTAAAGAATTTTCTGTGTGAATTTTTGCTTTTAAGAGACTTGTAAACAAGTACAGTAGCAGGACATACTTTTTTTTTTGTAATTTCACTACATAAATAATGATGCCATAAAGGAGTAATTTTCCAGTTATAACTCATTTTAACTCGATCTACAACGAAATGAATTTCCTTCAAATGGAATCCTCTCAAAGTTGTTGAATTGGGAAATTGTAATTTTGTCGAACAAATCTTTGCATAAAGAATTTTAAATAAAAAATTCGTTTCCAATAATATAACATTTCCTTTTTGTACAGTAAATTTTTTGATCGAAATAATTTATAAGCGCGCGATACACAATTCAAATTCGTTGGAGCATATTGTGTTGTTGAATCGGCATCATATAGCATAGGAATTGCTTTTTACATTTCAGGGTTTAACTGAAAAATTTCCCGTCTACATTACAATTGCTCAATGTATAAAAAAAATTTTATTTTGGTTTTTCTTATCTGACAATCCTCTAGCATTCTGTCGCTTCAGGATTATCAGTGCCATATCCACAAACACAGACGCATCAAATTTTATAACTTTCCCACTGTAACGATTCAACATCTAAAAATAAATCGTCCAGATTTGCATGCCAATTTTCGACAAGTGGTGAGTCGCTTTTCTATGAATAAATCTTGTTTTTCCCCCTCTATACTGTTCTCTATATAGAATATAATCGTTTAAATTTTATGCATACAATATTATGGTTGTTTATCATACAATATGATTAGTGTTTTATGTTGTATATCGTAATATGCACATGTTTCAGACAGTATCTGGGGCTCTGGTTATTACAACTAGAATGTATTTTATTGAAAGATGGTTGGCTGGCTCTATAAGGGTTTATGCTGCTTTAATATTAGCTACAGTACACATGTGCTAACACAGAAACAGTTGTGTCGTTTATCAAATGAAGGAAGAGAAGATAAAAACAGAAATTGTGTCCGAATCAAGCGTGTTCATAAAGAGTAGCTAATGGGGACTAATTATCCTCTACTAGACCACTACATTTACTTCGTTTGCCCAATAAAACCATCAGTATGATCAAGTCTGAAATGTAGTTGTCTTGTAATCGTACATTTTAACTGTTTATTAGTCTAAGAAAACAAAAATAAAAACAAACAATTTAGACTATGTCTTTTGGACAATTCAAGTAACTTTACAGTTATGATTTGTCATAAGAGTTGCTAGTTATAATCACACAAGAGCACTTCCGTTTTTCAAATTACTGTTTAAATGTCAACTCGAAAATTTGATTTATTCCACAATTATGTTAACATAAAATTTTGTGGGAGAACAAAGAGTATTTGCTGGAATCGATGGCGCCTTAATTGATTGATTAATAAACGAATGTGGGTGATATTTTCTACCTAAATATCTAAATAATTAATTCGATTTACCTTTCAACAGCTTGTCAGGCTTTCTATAATTTGATAAATAGTTAGAATTAGAAAAGCTCTCTAACTTATGAAAACTAAAAAATCTTCTAAATAAAATTAAAATAGAGCAAGTATTTCAGTCTTTTATCACTAATCGAAATACGAACTGACTGAAAACTGTATTTTTAGGTATAATTGCACTATTTTCAGTATGTTTATAGAGTAGTTTAGTAGATTTGCCCAGGGCATCGAACCGTTATTTTTTTCCTTCCGGTTTTCGTTTCGGTTCAATTAAAAGAAAAATTATCGGTTCGGTTCCGGTTTTCGTTTCTGTGAAAATAACGGTTTTTTCCGGTTTTCGGTTTTCGGTTCAGTTCCAAGTGACTGTTAAAGTGGTATGCTTGAATCGAAAAAAAAAAACGGTTTTTGCTTTCGGATCAGCTCCGGATTTTTCTCCGGCCAAAATTTTGGTTAATTCTGGTTTTCGGTTTTCGGTTCAGTTCCAGTTCGATGCCCTGGATTTGCCCCATTCTTGATATTAAGCATAGGAAGAAAACGAGAAAACTTTGAGTAAAAGAGAAAATTGCAATAAAAATGTGAATTCACATTTTTGATTCTCTTGTCCTTGATACACGCCACTATAAATTACACGTTTCTTTAAGAAACAATTTCACCAACTTCAGTTAGATTTAATGAATAATCGTCGTTAGGATTATTAAAAATTGTTGGTGAAATCGGCCCTTAATCCAATTTTTTATTTAATTGAGGAACGCAAAAAGCTCGTTTCATGGACCGTCTATATTGCGCTCGTCGTCTTTTCTTAAGCTTGGAGTCGTGCAATAAATGCTGACTTATCAGCGAATCACACTCTGGCTTTCTTATCAATATTACTGTTTTCCCATACTATTATAAAATAAATCTAAAATCAAAAAATGAGATTAACTTAAATTGTGTCTTACAATTCTTGGAAAATTAGAAAATTATCGTACTGAAATCGTATAAATATGTGCAGACTTGTTTATAGCTGCATCTAAGCCAATTTTTCTTCTTACAACTGAACATCTCCAAATTTAGCTTTATCTAGAAGAGATAACGCGAAATTGGATGTTGGTTGATACGGTTAAAAGCTCAAATCTTATTTTATTTTTTCTTTAATAAGCTATACCCTTAATCAAATATTAATGTGCAATAGTTTGATAGTAAACAACAATTTCGAATCCAGATATCTAATAGATAATTGATCGCTTCCTAGAGAGTCTATTATCGATACATTCCCAAGATGCATTTATATCAAAAACAATTGACAATGTAATGTATCTCGATTCAGTTGCAATTATATTTGGATTGATTTCTTCTTTCACTACATGAATCTCTCCGTATGAGTTGACTAATAATTGGATTAATGGAACGTGTTCATATATAAAAGGGCATCACGCAGGCTACCTTTTTGTGATAATAGAATGTCATATTTGAGTGTGTGTGTGTGTGGGTGTGTTGAACGAAAACCCGTTAAAATGATTCGAATTTCGAATAAAGTGCCTTTCTGGTAATCGCTGCTTACTATCTTGTGTCTCTCTAACTAATTAAATTGGTTGTATTAAAAATTTATCAAAAAAATTTCACTAAAGCATTCTCTTTCTCTCCCCCTAAAAAACAGGGAGAAGTTCGTGACTTCTTTAAGTATACTGTTCAACTGGCAACAAATGTCCGATTTTCCAAAGTATGTCAATAGAATAGATCCTCTTTTCAATTCTCTTTCAACTCAACCTACCGTCGTTGTAATAGTAATAAGAGTCTTTAACACTATCGCACTCCATTCTGTTCGTTTTCTTAAAACTAAATTCAACTCACCCATCCTATCTATCTCTATTTTAATCGTGTCGTTTTCTAAAGAATGTCGGCAATGTTCAATTCAGGATGTAATAAGGCGATAGTTGGATTTTCAATAGTTGAACAAAGTAAGTGCACGTGCCTAATATTTACTTCACAATAGCTATCATCATTTAAATCATGTGTAATTAAAAATTAATTAAATACACATATTTTTCCAGTAATGAGCAAAGCAATCGCAAATTAACATCGAATGTGTTGCATTATTATTCAGCTAGTATTTGGAGTAATTAATTTTTATAATTAATGAGTAACATATCGATATGATGGGATTAATTGTACGATTTAGGCCAGCGTTTCCCAAACTGTGTTCCGCAACAGAATTATAAAACTGAAGTTAGCAAACGAAGAAATATTGCAAAATTAGAAACTGAGAAATATTTCTATTATAGGGATGATATAAAAATAGCAACAAATATTCATTTTGTTTATCTTTACCTAATTAAAAACCTAAATTTATTCCAATGTAATAGAACCGGAAAAACTGAAATTTCGGCCGGAACGAAATTCGGAACTGAACCGAAAACAAAAACCGGTATTTTTCAAGCATACAATTTACCACGATCTTTTTTTTTCTTCTAATCTCACCTTTTCCTCCTTGGGTATTCAGGGCAGTTAACACGAACTTGCAAGGTAACGAACCCAAAACTCCTAATTTTTTGGAATATAGGTATTCTAAGGGATGTGTATTTTGACATTTGTGACGATACTCAGCTTAAGGGAGACATTTTTTGGGTTAAAGTTACTCTTGCAAAATCAATTTTTTTCGAATAGCTCTATAAAGGCTCAATATTTTTTAGTGGTCTAAAAACTAGTTAATCCAAATTTGCTAGGGCGATCCAAAGCTGTAAGCTGCGTTTTCATCCCTTGTTAAGTGTTAAGTTTAGATGATTATATGTCTTTCTTTAGAATTTGAAATTTTATACCCTATGGTAAAGCATATCACCGTAAAAATTCTTCTGCTAATAGAAAAAAAGTACAAAATAAAGCACCTGTTCAAGGCTTTTTTTTGTATTCAAAGTACACGGTAACCCTGCAATTGACTGTTAGGCTTTGTTCATTTCAGGGTGAAATTTAAAAATTTGAAAATTAGTTACTTGGAACTGAATCGGAAACCGAAACTGAACCGATAAAAATGTTTTGAATTGAACCGGAACGAAAACCGGAGCTAAAAAAAACCTAGAAAAATTATATCAATTATATAAAGTGTTTTCATCTTGTGAAATCAAAGAAAAGATGCTTTTTGAGGGTTTTTCTGTATTTAAAATAGTTATCCTGTAACTGGGTCTTTGGGTTGTACCTTTTACGATTCAATTTAAAAATTGATTATTTAGAACTGAACCAAAAACAGGAAACCGAAAAAAAAGTGTTTGTAATTGAACCCAAAAGAAAACCAGAAGAAAAAAATTATGGTCTAAGCCCTGGGTAAAACATATCACCATGAAAATTACAAATAAAAGTTGCTTTTTGAGGGCTTTCTGTATTTGAAATAGTTACCCGTAAATAGCTCTTAGGGGTTGTAAATTTTAGGATTAAATTTAAAAATTGATTATTTGGAACTGAACCGAAAACAAAAAATAATAACGGTTCGAAGCTCTAGTTAAAAATATTAAAACCTAAAAAGTGTTGCGCGATGAAAAAAGTTTGGAAAGTACTGATCTACAAGATGATAATACCCAATTCATAATTATTTATTATAAGAAATTGTGGAACAATTTATGATTTATGATTTTTAAGATACATAATTTAATATCAGAGAATACAATAAATTTTGGAATCTTTATTGTTATATTGTTGTATATCTGTATATCGTATATTTGGCTATTTGTAATTCATAATCGAATCGATTCTAATTTATTACGAAGTTTAATTCGATACTAAACTATCATATATCTATTTTCAACATAAAAACTCTAGATTGTTATATAAATCAACGAAAATTCAAATAATACATCCACTATTGGTATATGCATTTATCAAATTTAAATCAGACAGTCATATACTGTAATTTGATGGTAATCAAAATTTAATATTCAATTACTATAATTCTAGATTGGAATCTGTATTGACGTACACCGTCATGTTTGTTACCTTTCTATATCACAAATTAAATTTAACTTATCAATAAAATTTCCGCTTCCCCTCTCACACTTTTGCTGCACAATTTTATGGGAAACGTTTAACGTTAATTACCCGATTTGGGAAATTAATTTTAAACACATAACCGATTTTACCAGTGTATTCATTTCTAACAATTCCAAAGAACATCAATAACACTCCAGTTTAAATTAAATTTTATAGTTAATTAAAATTAGTAATAATGGTTAATTTTATAGGAGATAAAATTGTTCTTGTCCCATTTATTCCTTTACTAACGATAAAATACAGAAATACTACAATGACAATTGATCTAACAAGAAAAACGGTTAAACGTAAATCATTAGCACTGATTGAGATCTTGACGATCCTTAAAGTCACTAGGATCAGATAAATTTGGAACGAGGAAAAAACTCGACAAGTGCGTGTGAATTCGTGCGATATTGTTAAATTAAGATGGATAAATTGCCTAGGTGGTAATTAGTTTAAAAATTTTCAATATTGGAGATTCTTTCTAGAAAAGCAAATCGATTATAACGATCAGCTACAGCCGTCACGGCCTTATCGTCGTCAATTTAACCTCTCTATGGTGGAAATTAAACATCCGTAATGCAATTCAAAACTACATATCCATCTATAAGAGGAAAATTCGTGTTCTTATTGTAGAATTCTTCAGATTAATATTTTAACCAGCGAACATATAGAGTTTTATCAAAATTATTGATCTACACGTCGCCATTTCCCAGGAAATGGAATACTACTGCTGGAATTGTCGTAGACTTGTTCTTTTTTTTTATCTCACTCCCACAGGAATCATAACAAAGTTGTTTAGATTTTGTTGATAAGAGTCAAGTGAAATTTAGTCGGGCGCATCCACCAATTTTACAATTCTACAAATTCTCATATCGTAGATATTCTAACAATAATTTAGACAATATCGAAAATTTCAGTTGGCTTCTACTCTAAAATTATATATATATATATATATATATATATATATATATATATATATATATATATATATATATATATATATAGGTATATTTAGGTGATAAATATGATAGAGATATAGGAAGGAACTGATAGAATAATATATCTACCGAAACAGAACCTTGATAAATGACGTATAATAGTAGAGAGAGGATTAAATGTTTGCGTTGAAATATATAAAGACATATTCGTGTATATCTTCATCTTCTTCTACTTCAAACTCACTCTCTCTATTATGTTGCGGATATATCATATAAGGCTAGATAATGGGTGATAAGGGACACTATATATAGTAACTTTTCTGGCCATAGACATGTATATCACTGGGAAATATGGGGAATGAGAGAAAACGAAACTGGGTGGGGCTAAGATCTGTTATAGATATAGTAAATGTTTTAATATCTTGACAGCAAGTCAAGAATGTGAAAGCTTCCTTTAGATGATAAGAACCAAATCAGCAATTTGTCTTCATATTTAAGGAAGATGACAGTTTAGCTAGAGTTTGGAATTTAACAGCCACAAAGAGGACAAGTTTATGGATTTTGTTGTTGTTTTTATCTCATTCATTTATAATAACTGAACTTAAATGAGATAAATCGAATAGGAGCAAATAAAATTTTTAATAGATTACACTTGGTCTTGTAATACAACATCATAAACTATTGATAGGTGACAGTGGTATATTATAAATGTTGAGTACCAGCTATTCAACGAAAAATTCAATTTATCTTGACATCTAAGCTGATATCATTTTAATGTGAAAATATCTCATATATCTCAAGTCATAGATATAATATTTTATTTCAAGAAAATACGTTTATTAAAGATTTTTTTATAAGTGGAATTTCATTTATTTTGCATAGTGAAAGTATAGGTGTTAACTTTAGAGATTTATGGTAGATTTATTTTGTAAAATATTCCATCGAAATTTTAAAAGTTCAACAAGAGTCTTTGATATTTCAATGCTGATTTGAATAAGACAAAGCATTATACGGCTCTCTTAATTTCCAACTTTTACAAATTTCTTGAAACGGGCAAACTTTCCAAAGTAAAACTAGAAACAGAATAGAAGACAATTTCCATGTCGTTTCAAATTTTGATTGAATATTATTCGATTTCGTTTTTAATAAATTCAAAGAATTCAAAAATGACTACCCCATAAATAATTCATACTTTGAATTTACCGTTAAAGAACGAAATTAAAACAAAGTATCCCATCAGTTTCGTGGACGATAACTCAATTCGTACAATGTAATAAAACACCATGATCTTTAGGGTAATTAAATTATTTATTCCAGCGTTGTATGATGAGATTATCTCCGGATATAGTCCAATAAAATAGGAGCAAATTTAAAATAATTAACAACCATGATAAATAAATTATCAGAGATTGCAACTTTTAAGCAAATTAAATGCACCAACTTATATCTCGAATGCACTATGAACTTGTAAGCTTTCAAATGACTTGTTAGTTTAAGCCAAGTTAACGTTGCTTGTTTATACACATTATTCAAGTTAGAATTCTAGGGATCTTCACTAATACTCAATAGAAACTTGATAATTTTTCTAGAAACTAGAATCCAACATTGAAACGTTCTCGTTTCGATCTTATGCCGATTTAATAACTGCTTGAAAACAACTTTTCTTTCGAGATATTATTGAGTACTTTGATGGAAGAAGTGGAATGTTTATTGAAAAACTGAATTGGATTGTTTTCGAAAATATTTCCGTTTGAACGAGCTGAATTAGAAAGCTGAATCAAACATTAAACGAGTCACATTATGTTGTCGACAATTATTCCGGTAAGACAATCGTTTCTAGTGTTGTTGTTTTTAATGTTTAGACAACATAATAATTGATGGAAATGTGTATGGAAGGCACATGTGACAAGTGACATAGGGCACCTTTTCATTAAAATAAATGAACAGCCGCATATATTGTAACTGAAGACAAAATAGGCTTTAATAGAAACGACATGGCCTAGTCTTTGATAGACAGTTTCTGGGCCTAATATTCCCTTTGGTAAACAGTAGTTGTCGGCGCTTCATTTCGTCTCTTTTGCACCATTCAAAGGAAATTCTCAATTTTATCATACCGGGTACTCTGTTAGATTGTTTTCGGCTAAAATTGAACATGTCTTTCAATACATCAAAACTCAATAATTTCAACTTTTGTAGCAGCTACGAACTCGTTAAAAATCTATCAATTAATGTCGTTTTTGTAATTGTACTGTACCCAATAATAAAACTGTCAGAAAAAATATATTGTCGTCTATGTAGATTACACTTAATCGTGCTCCATATGCAACATTAAAACACTCGAATCGTGTAACAGAATTGGGGCAAAAACATACAAAGAGACAAACGCTTTTAATGGTATTAAAGATACTAGAAAAATATCTCTTCGGATACGAATAGCGTTAAGGTGGAATATAAAATAAATTCGTAATATAAAAGTGGATATAAGGTTTTTAACATGTAAAAGTGAGGATAAAACGAACGATAGAATGAGAATCAGAATCTATCAAAAAGGACACCGATAATGTATACGAATGGAAAAACTTGACAAAAATCTTAACGCCTTGATGTTTAAGTCTTTAAAATCAACCGTGCATTTATTTTCAATTTTCTAAATTTAATTAATAATTATATTAAACCAACCCCATAATTTATTCGTAAACTAAACGAGATTGTCTTAGGGTGTCTGAAGTGGTATCTATTTTGTCTTGCATCCATCAGTGCTATCCAATCCGCCTGTTCACATTGTTTTAAAAGTCCATTTGGTTAATGGAATTTAACAGCAAGCTTTGAAAATGGTAACAGACTAGAAATGTTAGCCAATAGTTGATGTCCATTATTCTAGTCGTACTGAATTAACGAACGTTTTTCTGGTTTAACCTTTATCAGTTTTATGGATACGAACAACATTCATCCCTACTTTCCCTTCTAAACTTATTCTTATAAAAGCTCCACTTTCTCAAGTAATAGAATCTCATATGTATGTCCCAACACTTTTAATATCATGACCTATATCCGGATTTCAGGTGATCTCTTTCTCTGTAATATAACCGTAAGTTTCTATGGAATCGATCTTTGTTTTCTTACATTGTCCTGTTATCGATAAAATATGGATGTGTTAACAGATTTGATAAGGGTTAACTGTGTAGTTCATCGGCCCCACAGATAAGCACTTACAAATTCTTGTTATTCATGTTGGGAACAATGCACTTTTATTTAGGTAAAATCATTAATAGTTGATGATGATGATGATGATGTTTAGTAGACGATAAGCTTCAAGCCACAATTATGACAAGGAATAGATGTTGAACTGCGTATTTACATAGCAAGTCAATTACTTTAAGCCATCCATCATAGTTGGTCGTATCGACAGTTGCCACATTAGGGCTTTTCGTTGGCAATGGTCGACACAACTTTACAGCCTTGGAAATTTGACATTAAAAATGATAAATTTCTCAATTTTAAACTGCGGTATCGGTGGTATTGTCCAAACTTTAAACCTTTTTAAATTTTAATTATTTAAGCAAAAACTGAACACTTAGACGACGATTTCCTTTGTTCGTAAGAGAATTCCAACAAGTTCTACATAAAATATGAATCTAAACAGTATATTACATTGTTGTAAGTTGTTATGAGTTTGATGGAATAGAATTTTTTATAGACATACTTTCGCTTCTATTATTTCTGATGGAAACTTACCACATAAACAGCTCCCAAAGGCATCACAAGGCATGCCACCATCAAATCAGCAACAGCCAAAGACACAATCAGATAATTGGCCACATTCTGCAAGTTCCTCTCCAATAGAATAGCAGCTATCACAAATACATTGCCTGAAACAATTCATTGAGGTTTGTTGTATTTTTTCTTTTTTTGATTGAGTCAATAATAGAAATATACAACAGTACGACCGGAGAATTTTGATTTCATCTTTGGGACAACTGTTGACGACAGCATCGCCGAATTTTCCGGCTCAACAAATCAAATTTCCGGTCAAGAATATATACAGAAAATGTAATAAAATTTTCATCCAAACATTTATTATTCGAGTAATTAAACCAACTGTATGTATGTAATCGATAACTAACGGTGGAATTCACTTGAGAAATTCAATATTGAAATAATAAGTTGCAATGTAATTGAAATATCGCCAAATTTCTTTGCTCACGACATGAACAATAGGGCTCCATTCTATTGTGCACAATTTCACAAAGTCAGCAACAACAATCCGGCTAATGCAATATCTACGTGACGTTCACTATTGTTGTCTTTTGTTGTCAAACAAATTGTTGATTACAGTGCAATACCATGTAACAGGAGATGGTAACGATCAACGTTTCTTTAATAACAGGAAGTTAAATTCGACTATACTCATATTAATTTAGTATGAATACAGTCCTATCGTTCGATTGCATTTGTGCAGCACATCAAGATTAACAAAGTAGATGTTGTGGTTGGCTCAGATTAACAGTTTCAATTTGGAATAAATCCAGTAGAACAGGTGTGTATCTGGCTTGAAAGTTTTACAAATTATAGAACATACCAATCTACCATTTAGACTAATCTAAATAACACCCGACATTTGTTAATGTGAACTATTTAATCAGTTGAATATTCATGGAATTTAAGATGATAACACATAAAACGTGCACTATAATCCTCTAATGTTGTTCTAGTAATAGAGTGGCATATATTCATTATAGTTTATTATTGAGAATTATATTAAAAATCTTTAGAAATGCGCAAAATTCTAACTGTAAGATTCGGATCCGTTTTGTAAAAACTCACCTATAATAGTGACGAGTATCATAAGACCCAGTACAATTGATAGCACCCCCATAAGTATGAGATCGGCCAGTGGCTCGCCTTCAATCTCAATCGCCACCGTACCATTAGACACGTTGTAAATCAATGTTTCATTATCAACAAATTCTGTGCAATTCAAACAACTATAAACACTTTCTAAAGATGTTGCATTCTCTGCATGCGGAAATTGATAGAGAACTGAAACAATTCAATTCAATTAATTGAAAAATTTTCGATTAAAATTGCATATCTACCTTGAATCGAAGCAACAGAAACAGCAGCTTGTAGGACGATGGCAGATCGAAAGGCGCCATTCCAACAACTGTAATGTTGTCGACGGTGACGATTAGCCAGAGATGGGCTAAATTCGGTAAAGTAGCCCATCACGACGACGACGACGACTTATTGTCCTCCAAACTGGAATTAGTCTGTAACATGAAAACACTTACCAGTAATGTCTAACAATAATAGTTTGGTTACAACAATAATACAAGAAAATTCAACATAAATTCAAATTAATTTTAAAAGCATTTTAACTAAACAGATTTTGTCTTTTGTGAAACAAGGATGATTTAATTTAGCCACAGTAAGTTTAAGGTCGACAATGTCACAGGTGATTTATCATGGTGATTATGTTAGATGGGCAATTCTGAGATAGCATTAACAATGTGAAAGCTTGAACGCTTTTACTTTATAATGAAATTATTCATTTCGATATTACGATAATAATCGGCTGCTTTATTGTAATTAAACGTTACATTTGTTTGAATGTATGAAGCATACAATTAAATATTTTTATTCATGTTTCAATAAATTTATCTACAAAATTGGTGTTATCATAAACGTGTGTGTGTGTGTGTGTTGTGTGTATGTGTGTGTTTCTGGTTGTTTGCATATTAATTTATTGTGATGAATCTGAAAACTGTATTTTATAACATAGAAAGCTCAACAGAATAATTTAACAGAAGTATTTCAATATAATAGTTTCCCAATAATTGATAATTAATTGTTGTAATATAAATTACCACCTAGAGCAAGTCCATATAAAATTACTATTGTGGCGCATCCACCAAAATTATCAATAATAATTCGTCTATTTTTTATTAACAAACAATAATACACAATTTAATTAATATAATTAACTCGACCACTTTAATTGGATGCATTAATACACATTAATTGATAATTAGAACGATTTCAATGCAAGACTGGCGAATTTATCTGTTTTAATTAAATCCAAAGCAAGGGTAGGACGAAAGAGATGGGTATTAAGAAAAGAAATGTCTAAAATAAAACAGAAACTTATTACACGACAACTAATGACTGTAGAACTGAAAAACAAATTCCCAAACATGACATGAATTAATTTTACAAGTTGTCTCTACTCATATTATTTTCATTATAATAGGGATTGTGTTTAAAAGTACTGAAAAAATAATGAATAAGCGATACAGTATATATTGATTTTTATTGAAATCTAGCTGAATTGCATTCTAGTAATGCAATTCTATTAAAATGCCGCTAATTGAAAGTGTTTGTGTTCCTTAGAGAGGGAATTAGGAACACTAATTGGATTTAACAAATTTTTGAATCTCATTTGCTCTTCACCAGATTATCTAAGAAAAGTTCGCTTGCTTTTATTGTTGTTGTTGTTGTTATGTTTTTGTTCTTGTTATTGTTGTTGAGAAAACAGAACTTGTACTAAACAAACCCTCAACTTTTCTTCCGTTTACATAACAGATAAGAAATTTGTATAATACGATCTGGAAATATAATTGAAATAAAAATATCAGTAAATTGCAGGATAACATTCCAGAAACCACCAGAAACCATAAAAATGAGTCCACATCTTTAGAATTTATACTTGACAGAAATTACAGTAGAACCATTATTTGTTTTTTAATAAAATTTACGGAAAGAAATATGTTCATTCACTGGAATAACTCTGATATGTTTCATTGCTGTTGAGGGGAAGAGATCAAAAATGCGATTAGAATCCGAAATAACTAAAATACAGAGTGGACCAAAATACGCGGAACAACTCAGCGATACGTTATTGAACAGACACCAAGGAACATGAGAATTTTTCTTAAAAAAAAACCACCTTCTTTAATGACTCAGATAATGGACATTATTTAAAGGTAAATTTGGCAACAATTAGTCAACCTTAATAATGCTAATAAGGTGTTTAATTATTTCGGTTCATCCTGTAGAATAGATTAAGGATATATTTTTTTTCCAATGATATATTATTTGAGTGTGCGATTTGAATAGAAGATGGGTTGAGCAGTTGTAGGTCCTTCACATGGACAACGTTTTGAACGAACAATGAGAATGGGGAGGTGATAAATGTCATGATAGGAGAGCATGAAAAAGTTGTGGCAATTAGAAGAGAATGGCGCATATGTGGCATAATTAAGAAAAAAGACAACAGAGAATTATTTAACAAACATGTGAGAGAGAAAATGGCAGAAACTGTAAATTCTAAAGTTTGATTATATTTTATAATTTAACAGTACGCTATATTTGATTCTCCTAAGGAAGCGGCTTTCAATGCAAAAAAACATACCGTAATAATTTATATCGTTCGGTAAAACTAGTAACTTTCCATAGATGCTCCCTTACAGTATCAATTTTATGTATAAAGTTGAAAATCTAAAATCACTGAATAGACTATAATTTCATTTATAATAATCGTCTAGAGATTAGAATGTTATAAAATTTACAGGGAATAAATTTTATTTTGGTGAAATTTTCATACTTTAATTTCCTCAAGGAAAATAATGTATCATCCATGTTTTCCGCTTTCCAAATCCACAGTAGTTCAACAAACAAAAACCGACAAAACAAATAACAATTAAAAGTTATAGTAGAATAATAGTTTTTCAAAGTGGAAACTTTAAAATTGGATTCGGTTAGAGCGGGGAAAATTGTATTGTGTTTTATGTGCAATTGAAAGCACAATGTTGAGAGTTGATCGAACAATAAACATTTTACCGACAAAATTGACAACTCAAAGTATTAATTGAGATCGCAGATTCTCAGAATTAACCATGCTCAATTGTCATCAATTTCCTCGTCGAAACTCCAAAAGAAACTTTTTGATGGACCAATAAATATTCTAATACCAGACTTTATGCCTGTCTTGCCCTACTACCTTTGATTCATATGAAAATTTCATGTTTTTTTTTTGTTGAAGAGAAAGAGTTTTTCAATATTTGATTTTATCTGAGCGTAAAAATTTCTCTCGAGCCCGGCAGATCGAAATAATAACAAGTCGAAAATTTCATTAGAACAACAGATAAAACACAATTTCTGAACTGCTGAAACTAGTGTTTATTTATTTTATTCAACTAGAATTTATATGAGGGCTTTTAAAAGTTCTCAACGCGAACGAACACGTCCACTACTAGTCATCAATTTGATTCTGATTCTAAGACTGTGAAGTAAAAGAAACTGTTTGATTTGTTCTATTTTGACCAATTCAGCTAGCTTTAATCAACGTTTGTTAAAATAACATCGAATTCGGTCATGATAAATGGTTTTGAAAAAAAAAAAAATAACCAATTTGTGACGAAATTGCGGACTTTTATTATATTGGAGAATTTGTGGGAAGGACTACAAAAGAAAATGATTAAATTGGCAGCAGTAACAGGAAAAACAAGAAATAAAATGAGAGAATAGAAGAGAATGGTTAAAATCTTAAAACTACAGTCGGCACAAACGAAACTTTCATAATTCTGAATAATTCTAATTGTAAGAGAAACTATTCGAGAATTTTACACATAAATCATTCACATTATTCTTTAGTTTCGTATTCGTTTTTAACGTTCAAATCCAACTTGCATACGGTAAGTTTCCAAAATTCAATTTGTGTTTAAATTCAACAGGTCCCCTACTATTGAAATATAACAGAAATACGACGATAATGATAAAGTTGATCAAATTCGAATCTAATCAAAAAGTTTCCAAAGGCTGTTTATATCTCTTCAAATATTTCTATCTTTGGATAAATGTATGGCATAACACGCCCCAATATTGATCAAATATCAACTAAACTACAAACCAACTGTTACCAATTACTGAAATTGACAAGTTTTCTGTACAATAACACGTACACACGTGTATTAAAACATCCATCAACTCTTTATTTACAACAATATTTAATATTCGATTCAATTATTCAAATTATTCACCAAAAATTTCAACTAAAAGCTTTACACAACCTGAAATTCATACAATCTAGAGATTACAATCAAGATTTCAATTAGTAAATGCCAAGTAAAGACTTGGAGCGAAATTAGAACTACTTCCAACATTGAATACTGTTGAAATTACTCATTTTCACCAGCATTAATATTGAGACGGTTTTTCTTTATCCTTATTACTTGATAATCCGCTATTTAGTACAATACAATGAAAACTTTATTCAAGTACATATTATTACAGAATGGTGATGGTGGTGGAAAAACTGAAAACGGGAAATTGTGAGTTTCTCATACAATTATACAAGTTTCATTTGATTCGACGATTCGTGGGGATTTATTAAGTTTACCAAGATGATGATAAAGATAGTGGTAATACTGGAATAATAAATAAGAGAATAGTTTAGTTAAAACAAAACGAAATGATTTATGTTCCAGAGCTTATACATTTAATCTTAATATATTTCTTATCATTTTTAACTTTGTTGCTACTTAGAGATCCTTTTTCCACTCTCATTATTGCCTCAACTTCTTATCCATTTCTATTATGTACTCGATCTATAACCGCTCTATTATTGTATCTCATCCGGTTCACTTAAGTTAAACACAATATTAATCTACAGATTCCCATTTCTATTGTTTGCATCTATTGTGACGCTGTTGTTATCATTACATTATGTTGATAATGGTCCAAATTAAATGTATCTTTAATTGAAAACGTACGGACGATATTGATTTTTTTACAGAATTCTAAAAGTATCTCATCACTGTATTTGATGTGCCAGAAACGCTCTCTTAATTTGGCGATTTTCAACGTTCTCTTTGTGATTGACGCGAGTACTTTAAGCTTTACACTCATCAAATGCTTTTACAGTTGTCAACTTTTTCTTTCTATCATCACGAATGAAGTGACTACTGAAATGTTTCCATCATTGTAAGGTTTTAATCAAAATCTTCAAACTACATACGTGAATATATATCTTCTATGATATTATTTAAAAAAATATTTCATAGTAATGGGTGTGTAATTTAACTAATTTATCATGACTATACGTTTGTAAGCGCGCTCCTTTTTCTTTTAGTACAGATAATTTCGAGACAATTGACCTTAGGGTTAGAAATTTCAACAGCACAATAGATATATAGTGAAGATCTTGGTGAATTTCATAAGGACCAAATGTTCGAATAACAATTGCTCTTATCTTATAGTATTATTCAATGAATTAATGGAGTGATCGGAAACAAAGCCTCTTCTAACTGAATCTTTTGACCGTAAGCGAAGTTCTCTTTTGTATTTATAATGAAGAAACGTCCATATATGTTGTATATCTACTATAAAACTATTCAAGCAACAGTGATTCCAATGAGCTTAAGCAACACAAAAGCGAGAGGAAAGTGCCGATTTTGACGGAACTTTCTTTTATTCCCCTTACATTCATTTTAATGGAATGTAATATAATATAACAGACCCAAATGAAATTTCTTTCAGTCTAATATAGAGCATAAGCAATCTCTTTTATTTCGATTGTGCAAACGGAAGCGTTTACAGAAACAGCTCATTAACCACAAAGTCTTGTTTAATTCACTTTACGCAAAATTGCCAAAAACAACTGTCAAATTGATATTCACACAATTTATACAATGATTTAAAGTGTCACCTTATGCTACCTCTTAAAAACGTATATTTAGCTTTTAGGTTTTTCTGGTTTTTTTATCTTGTAAAGGAGCATCTGAAGAAAACCTTGGGATCAACACAAATGCTGTTATATCGGTTTTTATTGTATGTGTGTGTTGGGAGTGAAAGATGCTGTAACGATATAAAACACACAGGCAGTAAAGGCGAGGAATTTTTTACGATTTGATCCACGATAGAGCTAGTGATTATTGATTGAGTTACTAATCAAAATTGAGAAAATCTCAACTGTCTTCATAACGGATTTTCTATTAAAGTCCAAACTGTAATCCTAATAGTGTAGAGAATTGTGTGTGTTTTTTATAAAAGAGAAGACTGTTCGATGAAAATTTCCAATAAAGTCACTGTTCTGGTTTCGAATTTCTTGTTTAGTTTATTTCTCCAACTATTGTCTTTTTACTTCAATCCCTTTTTTTCAGTATCTCGTACTTTATTCTCTATTTGTTGTAATCATTTGTTTCTTTTTATCTACAATCTGTCGATTAAAAGGGGATTCTACTTTAGCATAACTGGAACGACAATTTCAATCAAAAGTCTAACAACAGCTACATCAATACATATTGTATGTGTTGAGAAAAAGAGTAATACAAGAAAAAAAAACCTGAAAATTTCTGGTATATTATCAGTAAAGTTCTATAGTTAAATTACAGAACCGACCCTAATTTATAATCTATTCCAGTCATAACACTTCTCACTATCAAAGGATCCCCATCTCAATGAAACTAATCAAGTCTGATTTGAGATTTAATTTCGGTAACAATCACGATCAATACTTGAACGTCAATATTTTAAATCGAATCAAACCAATGCCGGTTTTCAATATGAATTAGTTTAAGATTAGCTCAAACATATTTCTCATGGGTGTTGCTCTAACAGCTAAAAATATACAGAAACAACCACTTTAAAGTTGAACATTTTAAGAATTATCATTGGTAAAGCTTTTATAAAATACTTTTTAATAAATATATACAGATTAAAACTAATATACAATAGAGCTTATGAAACAAGAAAAGTTTCTTATAGAAAATCTGATCAATTACTGTCAATCAATAGCTCAACTTGCAAATAAAATTTCGCCAAGCTGGAGAGTTGAATGTATAAAGTTTTCAAAGAGGTTGTCGTCTTTGATTTGATTTGTACAAGTTCTAAAACTTCTCTCTTCATTTATATCAAGCTGTTCTACCTATGGCGAAATCAGCTCTTTTTATATTTAACACAAAATAAGAAAAAAATTAAGTTTTACAGTCAAAAATTAATGAGAAGAGAGGAAAAACTTTTTTTATAAAATAGAAACAGGAATTTTGTTCATATTCAATTTTATTTTGCGCCTGGTAAAGGTAGATTAGCTGTTCCTTATCAAGTAAATTTTTGATAATTCAAATTTTATTGCTGCGCTAGTTTCGAACTTAGGAAAGCTGGCAACAATTTAAAAATCTCGATCGACAGTCAGTTAATTGATGAGTGGTAATTAGAAGACATTAAAAAGCAATCTTGTAATATCTTACCACTGAATGATAAATAGAAATTTTTGATTTTATAATAAAAAACATTTTATGAATATTAATAATTCCTTTCAGCACAATTCAATATGCACTTGGAGGAAATTCTTGGATTATTTATTATTGAAAACGTCTCTCGTTAACGTATCTTTAATGTTTATTCTATGGATCGTTTTAAAATTTTTGTTTTCTTTACAACAAAAATACCGACTGTTCAATCATTAAAAGATGCATAACTTTGAATACTTTGATGTTTAGAAAAGTTTTTCAACAGACGTATATTATTCTTCAACCAAATCTGTAAATATCTGGAACATTAGAAAATTCAAAATGCACAAATCCAAATCAATTAATTACAAATTTAATCTGTTAGAAACAATAATTAAAAATTCTGGCAAATTCCAAATGGACGTTGATCGTAAATCCCCAGGTCGATTCAATTTTTCATATTACGATTTATGAATTCAACTCTTCTTAGAGTCGTTCAACATTACAAAGTTGAAATTGCCTGC
The DNA here is from genome assembly GCA_039776855.1 of Mylabris sibirica. Taxonomy (NCBI): domain Eukaryota; kingdom Metazoa; phylum Arthropoda; class Insecta; order Coleoptera; family Meloidae; genus Mylabris; species Mylabris sibirica. The sequence goes on from CM077843.1 coordinate 4,650,826, forward strand.
GAAGGAATCGACAGTTAAACAGTTTACAGTGTACAGTTGCTGATCAATTTTTCTGTAATTGAACAAATTAACCCATCTTTTGCAGTTGTTGAGGTATTTTTAAACTTTCAAATGAACAGTGTTTCTTGTGGCATAACTTCACTAATGTGGGAATTTGATCAAAAGTTTAATTTTGGGATGATTCAAGTGGAAATTGTTGCGAAATAACATGATGATTTTAAGTCCTGGCTATTCCAAATCAAATTATTAAATAATCATATAGTAAAAGTTGTGAAATATTATCCTTTCTTGTAATACAATAAAATATAAACTAGAAGCTGGATATTTCTGGGGACGACGCAATCACATTATGGACTTGCAGAGTCCGTTCAGGGTTACAAATCAAACTTACCTCAATTGCACCTTATCTGTCTATATGTGGAACCATTGGGAAGATTGTTGTGGATTTCTGTAAAACAAAAAAATTATCAATAAAATGATGAATAATTAACTTAATTAAGTTGATTTTAATTAATTTCAAAAGCATTTATAATACAACCAAGATTTGGTTGTTGAAATCGTTCTGACAGTGCCAAACGAATTTGAAATGTTCCATTTACAGTCAATCCTAAGAACTGCTTGAAAAATCTCTACTATTAATTTATTTAAACTATAAAAAGATGCAAATTCAATTTAGAATCTGGATTTTATTTAACAACTACAAATTTACTTGTTAACTACAAGAAAAGTTGGTGAATATTTACAAGTTCTGTTCATTTTATTGGAAACAACTTAAATCGATTCATTCCTCTAACTTTCTGTCTTTGTTACACACACTTAACAGATACTTTACAGTAGATTTCATGAAAGTTTTCAGTTAGATACTGTGAAATTATCGCTAATAACGATCCTTGCTCTGCCTGTATCTATAATTTCTCTTGAAAATTATTATATCAACATAACTGAAGGAGTTGTACTTCGTTCAATGATAAGGAAGAATTTGTGAAACTTTGGCTACAAAATAAAGAGCGTTACATCGATATTTCTGCTAATAAACTTCAATGTTTTATTAATTTTACTTTTTAAAAAGCTAGGTAGTATCGGAAATTATTTACGTGGCCGGTAATTAATTTAAATCAACAGGGGGGAATTCTATATAGAATTTAATTTAGATATTTATACATTGCTATATTTATTTTCATCCGATATTAGGTTGAATGTTGATATTGTAAACAAAATTGTATTTTACAGCAAATATTACTAGAAATACAGAACTATTTATATTTGACTATTACATATTTTAAATTTATATTTATAAATGTTCCATGAAATATGATTTGTTGACATGTTGTAAAATTTGTGTAGATAGAGATTGTTAGCGAAGAATAACAGAATACGACCTTATATCGTTAATTTTCTTGTAGTCTTTGTTGAAAGTTCTCATTCAATTCTCTCTCTCTCTCTCTAGGTAATTTTAGTTAATTCGTGAAACAAACTAGACATTAGTGGTTCTAGTGCTTTACTATAATTAAATTATAATTAAGTGCAACAAGAAAATGAATGAATATACTGCAGATGTAATACAATTTCAATATATTTCAAGTGCATTCCCATGTTACATCCACATGGGAATGCTGTTAACACAATGATACTTTATTAATAAACTCCTATATTGTTCCAATGGTTTTTAAAACGAAAAACAAATCCATTCAATTTACTATGAAATAATATTTACCCAAAATTGGCATGTTTCATTCGTATAAATTCAACTGATCGATATTCGAATCAAACGGGAAAAAAATGGTGTACTCTTCTAGTCTATTATTATTGTTTAGTTGAAAAATGAGTCAATTTGAAAACAAATGTCTAGTAAATTCTATTCAATCTATAACAACAGCAATCAATACATACAAACACACATATATATATATATATATATATATATATATATATATATATCGTGAAACGAAATTTCGACTTTTATTCCAACATAAAAATCTATTAGGATCGATTAAAACTAACCAGGTTTCCTTTTAACGGTCTATCAATTGTGATAATGCATCAAATTGTATCTTTACAACAAACAAGACTGAAACTAATGGTGTAATCGTGTCGTTTGTGATCGTTATGAGTTTCAAAGCAAATTCGATATTTAACACAATCTAGACGATAAAAGAAGTCGAAACTTGCTGATGTGACAATAAAAAATGTAGAGAACATGTATGGCTTGGGAGTACACAAATATATGGGGTAGCCTCTGCAGAACATCTTAGGAAAATTAGAACCTCGTAGCTTATCGTGAAGTTGATCATAAAGCGCTTGTCTTAGACAACGTCACGATTCTCAAAAACTAACAAACTATAAAAGCAACACGACTTATAATGACTCGAAGATCCCCATAGATTGATTTCTTGCGTTTCTCCACATTATATTTTTATCTGTTCCAGACTACAATAGAGAAAAACAAAAAAAAAAAACAATCGTGTGAGGATCCTCGTATCATTCTAAATTATTTTAAGTGTGCAACTGATTGGTAATAATCTCGACATCATCAGAAATGACTGACTTTCAAATAAGCTATGAGGTTCCAATTTTGCTAAAAAGTTCTCTATAAATCCTTCAAATCTTTCCCGAAACGCTAGCCAAATAATGGGAGTTGCTATATGAATATTTTGTCCGACGTGAATAACCTTGGAGCCTGGGAGTACACAATTAGGCTGTTTCTACCTAAATAATAGAGCTTTTTGGATAATATTTTAAGAATTTATTAGATAGTCTCTAGAGAATATTTTAGCAGAACTAGAACTTTGTAGCTTATTTGTAAGTTGATCAAATAGCACGCGTTTTAGACAATGTCGTCATTTTCAAACTGCAATAGGGGAAAAAACAAGAATCAATCATGAAAGGATATTCGAGTCATTCTAAGTCATTTTAAGTGTACAGCTGATTGGTAAATATTTCGACATCATCCGAATCGACCGACTTAGAAATAAGCTACGAAGTCCTAATTTTGCTAAGATGTTCTCCAAGGACTGCCCAATAGAGCTTTAAAATATTATTCGAATTTCTCTATTATTTTGGTAGAAACGGCCAAATTATATACACTCAGACCGGATCCATATTTGTGATAATGGAGAAAACTATGGTTTTAATATTCTTTTGTCCTGATTTCCCCACAGATTTTGTCCTACAATAATATATCATAGAATTCGCCAATTATCACCAGGAATATTTTAGATGTCGTAATAAAATGAAATTACCGACCGGTTAATTGTCGTTAAAGTTTATCCTGAAAAATTTCACAGAACTCTTGTTAAGTAATTACAGTTCATCTTATATTTATCACCTAAGAATTCTTTATCTTTTATAATAAAGCTTAAACTATTCAATATTTTATCCCTTTATAGTATAAGATTAAATAAAGTTTCTCTTGTTATCTATAATCAAATATTTAGTGCTAAATAGATCTTGCGTAAATTAAATTCTGATTAAACGTAAAAAAAAGAAATTTTATCCCACAGAAACTTGTTCAATACACAAAAACAGTCTGAATCTCAGATGTAATTAACTTATCGCTGAAATTCTTTTGCATAAATTTATCGTTTATGAAAGAAATGCATTTGCAATACAATTCTACTTTTTACCTGGAATTACCTATAAGAAACACTACTTTTGTAATAATTCGAGTTTACGTAAAACAACAGTAAGTGAAACAATGTCGTAATGTGTTGCTAAAGTTAATTAAAACAGTATTAAGGTAGTTAAGTCTATAATTTGTTTATATACTTCCCTAGTACATTTAGGGGTGCAAATTGGGACTTATGATGACAATCACTAGTTTTACAACTAACAATCTTGTAAATACATTGGAAATTGTAAAGTTTACAAAACAAGCATACAATATTCCAAAAATTAAATAACTATACGATAATAACGATACAGCTTCAAAGTAGGGTTGGTAGCTATTAAATACAACAAATTACAATTGGTATTTACATAGATGAGGTAATGATGTTGTTTTAAATAATTAGACGTATGCTTATTGTCTTAACAAAGTAAATAGTTCTATCACAAATTTCCTCATTGCCATCTAATATTCAAGAATTATTCAGTTGTTTATAATTAGAACAATTCAAATTTTCATTCCACATCCAAAGAGATGGTAGACTAATTTACATTTCAAATAACAGATTGTAGCAATGATTGTTTGACCACAACTATAGAAATCAAACTTTCAGTTAATGTTATATTAGAGGCTTCACTTATTATTACTGTCAAACTATCAAAGTTTTGTATGCTAGCTAAAATAACATCTTGTCAATGTATACAATATACAACTAAAACTATCAAGAAATTTATGAAAATTGAGTTTGAAAACCAATTATAACAAATATGGGAAGAAAAGCGATATAATTTATACTTTAAAAACGTTGAATTATCAAAATTAGAATCGGCGCATCCACCAATTTTCAATGCGTATTCACAGAAATTGTCCTTTCTGTTCGATTTATTGAATAAATTGAGATATTTAATACTAATCCATATTGAGTATAGAATCCGACCGATTGAATTAAGCACCCACATCTACTTCAATAGAACAAGGAAACGGAAAAGCCAATTAGAATGAGATGACGATTACTACCCTATGTTTTGTGACAAGTTTAACAGAGAAATTAATTAATAGAATTGCGTATTATGTTAAAAATACAATAAAAATTATTTGATATAATACTAAATATAATTCAAATATTATAATATATATATATATATATATATATATATATATATATATATATATATATATATATATATATATATATCTTACTTTGTTCAACAGTTAAAGCTAGATAATATAAGCGTTTTCAGTTGAATTATAGACAATGCTTTCTCTCATAATGTACACAAACACGAAAACACAACTTCACTTGGTATTCATGTTGCAAACGAAAATATTGAAATAGAGAATGGGATATTCGAGCAAAATATTGCATTAACCATCATTTCGACCAGCTAGAGGCATATTTGTAATTTCTATAGGTATAGGATCAAATTTACACCAATACATAAGTAGGGATTCATGTGATTAATTAACAACCAGTTAAACCTCATTTTGTTGTTCAAGTGTTTCAAGTCGTTTGAAGTCTCTTTATAGAGAACGATTGAATCAGAATTTGTTGCTGTTTTGAAGAGAGTTGGTTGTTCTATGGATTACGCAATTATAGCAATTTACCGATTTAATCTAGTACAATTTAAAAATATTTGAATTTATTGTTTTGTAAAAATATTACAAGTTTTATCTGGTAGAATTAAATTAAATTAAAATTCCAAAATAAAAGAAATCTCCATTGGAACGGTTCCAGTTGGGATCTATCTTTCTGTTTGTAGTTTAGTTATTCTGATTAATACGTTCGTATAAGTGAATTAACATTAGACTCTAGAGAATACGTTTCCACTACCACTTCCGACTAGTCTGTTTTCACAGTAACGTGGTTTCTATATGAAAATTCAAGCTAATCCATTAATTAAGCTTACTGTAAATTTATAAGAATTGATATTGTAAACAAAATTGAATTTTCAACTTGACCCTTATTTTTTTCATCTTTGTAGAATCAAAAGCAGTATTCAATATGTGCTTAGAGATCGTTTCGTTATAGTATTATTCGATTATTATGTGCGATAAAATTGTTGTTTTATGGAAGTGCAACCAATCGGCACTTAAAGAGATTGTCACAGTTAATAGCGTATTTTATAGTTATAGTTCCAATGTCTGCGGTGTGAATTATCAATCGTAAACATATAATTCCATATTCGATCTGTAAATATGAGACACAACAATCGTATTTTAATTTAATCCAGACCAAGTGGAAATATTTACACCAAGTCCCCATTATAAACAGAATCTGTCAGAGGCGACCATTTAACAACACCACACCCGACTGATCAAAGCAGTAATTACAAATACAATACCACGAAATCACGTTGTTTTCCACAATACACAGAGACGTACGAGATTCAGAACCAATCAATTGGTATGCATCGATAATTTACGAGTTTTTTTCTTTATTTTTCAAACAAATACACTCTATATAGTGTTGGTTTAAATTTGTAAAATTGTAATGGAGAAGAAATAGAAGAGTCATCGATTATATGGAATAAATCAAGACATGATTTCGAAACGTGCTACGAATCCATACCGATATGCCCCCTCATAAGTTCTTATGAATATTGATGATTGTTGAGAGAAATCGTTTATTGGAAACGTGCGGATTTTTCTTTGAATTTATCAAGAACAAAACTCAACGCTTCCTATTTGGTAGATTCAAATTGTGACACACAAAAAGCGTAACAGAAAAATATTATGCACTTTCTTTGAACACATTTCAAATTGAAAATATTTGAGAAACATTAGTAGGGGATGAAAGACCGGGCTTAAGTGACTATTTGTCAATAGAAATGAAACGTGGAGTTCTTGTGCATTATTCAAGCAGGACCTAGCGCTAAAGCTCAAGCAACTCAGACACATATTAGAAGCTTTTAATCTATTATTGTGTTTTTTGCATTGAATTGCGAAAAAGTATCTATTTGGACACTTATAAATGATTTTTGGATTGGACTCCCGACTTTCAATTGAGATTTTTAGACATTTTCCCCCGAAATTATAATTTTTATCAAATTTTTTTGTTGAATTGTCAAAAGTAGAAGATTTAGTTAAGTTTAGTAGATTTTTACATTAAACTCTTCAATCTTAATTGAATTCTGTTCTTAAGCTTAGAAAGGCAAGCTTATGACACTTTTTTCACACTTTTAGACTTTTGAGAACGATATATAATTCAATAAAAGTAGACCAAAATTTTTCCAAGTAGGTACTCGTACTGTGCATAAGACCCCGCAAGAAATAGCGCGCCGGCCCTGAATATCGAACATTTATATTATTGATACTTAAATATTGATGGAAGATTTAGCCTCATGCTAGAAGAGGGACCAATCATATTGAAAGTTCTCATATTTTATGCAAGACACATTCAACTAAAAATGATCATTTGTATTGTTTCTAAGTGATACAGGATTTTGGTAGTTACTCAAGACAAAGAGGCGGCATAAAAATGTTTGCCTGAGGGCGCCACATGTCCTCATGACGGTCCTGTATTCAAGTATGAATAATTTTATTAAATTCAAATTCCTATGTCCTTATTTTATGTTCAAACAAATTCGCTTGACCTAATTTAATATAAACTAGTATTTATCACAATAGTCGTTTTCTCTTTGTTGAGTTAAGGGAGAAGGGTAGTCGTCGTCGACAATTTACGGCTGGTAACAAACGCAACTCCCCAAGGATATGCACCACCATCTGTATACAACATAAGTCTCAAATTCTGACTGAATGGTTGTTATGTTAACAAAATCGAACAAGAACCAAACATGATTCAGAATATAGAAGATAATTTAACCAATATTTACAACAAAAGAAAAAAATAGATAGACAGTATCTAATAAATTCTTGCAACAAAAAAGAATAAATCGGGTTTTATTTTAAGCGATATTGATCAAACTTTAAACACGTATTAGTAAAGACGATGTGTTTAGAACTTTAGATATAAGCGTTGTATAAATATTGGTATAATCTATATGTCGAAACTAAACTCGACTTTTCATGCTTATAAAATACGGTTTTTCAAGGGTGAAACTTGGCAAAGTATTATAACGAATAAGCTCTAGTACCAATCAAATTTAAACAACCGATTCGATTATAGTGAGCGAATTTTGCTGATCAATTTGCAATGTCTGTATGCAATTAAAACGGATTTTCCATAAAGTTTCCAGCATCTATTGTAATTAAAGCTGATTATTATCTGTGTATCGGTGGAGATTCGATTAAATTCACAATTTCCAATGTCGCTCCTTTATCACATTGACGAGACAAAATTACATCAAAAGGAGTTACGTTTATATTTCCAATTTTTTTTCTCTCGGATAAAATATATTGAAATTCCGACATTAAGTCTAAGTTGAGTCTCTTCTTGAAAACTACTTACAATAAAACGGAATATAAAACAACGTTTCCGTTTTACATTTAAATTTTGTTTACATACCAAAGTTTATAATAGATTGTTTGTATATCTGAGAACATAGACTCGTCATGAAACAATTATGTTAGTGTAGGGGAAGTTGGTCGTAAAAGTCGTCAAGTTCTCAACTTAATACTTTAATACTTAATGATCATGCAAAGGAGCAAACAAGACGTCAATTATATATAAAAATAGGCAAACTACAATACAGAATCGATTTGAAAACCATCAAATTTTACGATATTTTCTCGTCCTTTTTGTCGACATTTCGAAATTTTCAACACATCTCTTTATTCCAGAGGGTAAATGTTTCACATGGACACAGTGGTTGAAGTGACGTATATAGACACTAATAAAACAGGCAAAAGCTTTTGTGGTCTGCTATAATATTGTAATGCATCAAACTGTTGCTTTTCAACATAAAAGACTAGCATACAATTGAAATTTCAAAGATATTCTAGCGGACATTTACCAGACAGACGGTATTATATCCGCATATAAAATTAATTTTTAAACGTCAGTAAACTTTATAAATATCATCAACACTAATCTTTCATTAGAAAATAAACATTATATAGCAGATGCGATGAAATACACATTTTCTAAACTATAGTCTTTACAACAATATCACTTTTTAATTATACATTTACAAGTTTACAACTCATACAACTGAATATTAATATACATTTATTATAAAAGATGTGAGACATAACTACCAGTTTCAACTTAATATAGCACGTGTCGCTATATCGATTACTAAAACTTCGTTTAGATCGTTCAACATACTCAAGCTTCAGTTGAAAATATTAAGGATATAGTCAAATGCGAGACTGGAATCGTACAATTACATAGCGATTCCATAAGAGAAATACTAGGCAACATTTTTTCTGCCGAGCTCAATACCTCATTTTATCCCAAATATACATGAGGGGCTAGCAAATTTTTGGTGGAAAACCAATTATATTTTCCAATAATCCTGAAATATTATGGCTTTTGTCCTCAAAAAATTGTGTATTTGCATAAATAAATAGAGGAAAGCAGAGCTCCAACCGGTATTTTTTTGTTCCGGTTTTCGTTCCGGTTCAATTAAAAAAAATATGGGTTCAGTTCTATTTCTCGTTTCTGCAAAAATAACAGTCCTTTTCGGTTTTCGATTCAGTTTAAAATTAATAGTTTTCAAATTTTTAAATTTTACTTTAAGAGGTAATACAACCTCTGAGAACTACAGGCTATAGTGTCCTCCTGAGTTTTGTGAATTTCGACTTAAGTCAAATTACTTTGCGATTGAAGTGCATAACTTTCCACTATAATTTTTGCGAATAGCAATGGACAATGTCGTGGTGAAACTACATGATTTTAAAGAATTTTTGTCTGCATCTGGTATAAATTGTAAATTGCGTATAAAGTAATTTGACTTATAAGTCGAAATTCACAAGGCCCAGGTGGCCACTATAAATATTTTAAATAGAGAAAAACCCTTGAACAGGTAACTTTTATTTTGTAATTTTCTATTACCATAGAGTAAAAAATCGCAAAAAACATAAAAAATTGACATGGGTATATAGTAATTATCTATAACTTTAATCCTCAGCAAGGTGTGAAAACTTGACTTACACCTCTTGATAGCTCTAGCGCACCTTTATCAACTAGTTTTCAAATCAATAAAAAATATCAAGCCGTTCTATAGATATTTGAAAAAACTAATTTCGAAGAGGGTAACTTCAATCACCAATATCTTTTTTAAACTTGAGTAGGGACACTAACGACAAAACATGCAAATAAAATCGTCGAAATCGGGAGTTTCACCGCAGTTCCTGAGCAGCGAGGAAAGTAGAGAGAAAACGAAGAGCTCTGGATTTTGTTCCGGTTAAAATTTCGGTTTTTTCGGTTTTTGATTCAGTTCCGATTTGAATCCCTAGAGGAGTGTCAACTAAATGGGGGGACAGCAATCAAATTTCAATTTCCTTTCTAACGTCTGAAAATATTGCATCTAAATTAGCCTATTTTTTTTAAAAAAAATTATAATTCTGAATAAGCAATAAGAGACGAGTATTCTATTCAACATAGTCATCCAAATTGACACGTGCACAATAGGGTGAACAAAATACAATCATAAATTAGGCACTATTCTAAATGATCTACTACATTTGCAAGCAAGGCAACCAGATAACTACCGTAAAATAAGCAAAACAGGTGACTAAATTGGTTTTGTTAACAATGAATTGACAATAGCCGTAACGACCATTTCGAGTTTTCGCTTATCTGCTCCCCGCCTTCAACATTGGCTGCAATGTTGAAGGCTGAAATTTGAACTGTCAAATCTCAAATTTCAATTTAAAATTTTCCCTTAAATAGCATAGAATATGTGTAAAGATACCATAAATGGGGTGAATAAGGTAAATAAGATGCCCGATGCGAATAAACGTGGAACGATCATCAGCAAATTCTTGTAGAGAGCAATTAAGCGTACATTTCTTTGAAAAAAAACCATATTCATTATGAAATAAAGACGGACAAAAACGAGCACATCATTTAGAAATTCTCTGTTTTATTCTGGAATGTGCAACTAGGAAAAAACCCAACATTATTCAACATTGAAATACGAACAAAGATCTTCATTGTGTCATATATAGGAAGTAAAGACAAGTTAAATTTACGAAATAGATGAAGGATAGTGGAATTCAGTTTTCGTGTGAACATCCGATTAATAACTGAATGAGAAACTTTGGATGGTTCAACAAAGAATTTACGCTACAGTCTTCTCAAATATGTCGACATAAATCATATTTTGTTTAATTTACAAAAACCGAGGCAACACGAAAGCCGACCTTAAATTTGTTGGTTAACTAATAAGTTTCCTGAAGGTTTGTATACAAAATAGATGAAATAGTTTAGAGTTTAAAACTATCGTTGAACCGCAATCATCGGAAGGAATTCATACAAACGAAACGAATGATGGAACTTAAAATAGCAATTTAATTGATACGAATAGATAAGGAATATTATTAAGAATCGTCCAGAAATCAATGAGTACGTTTACTAAATGCTAAATTTTCATTTGGAATACCCAGTTAAACTCTTAAAAATGTTATCCGTTGTGTAGAATAAACAAAACTTACAAGTCGAGTTTTACCACTTTCATTAAAATGCATCCTAACAATCTACAGTGAATATCAAACTAAATACAAGTGTGTGACTAGAGTTTATATAAAGGCTTTGCCTATCCACTTTATAGTGAATGGAATTCGAATAAAATTTTAAACGATTATTTTGATACAAAGCACATTTCATAAATTACAAATAAAATTCAATGTTGTTGCTTTGTAATTAAACAGAATTATTTATAACAAGACCTAAAACGGAGGTTTTCAACTGCAATTTCTAAACAATAAATGATTTGGTGAATGTAAAAGTATGAAATCAATAATGCAGAAAAATAATTCCATCTTAAGGTCAAATTTAATATAAACACTTAAAACAGACGTCAGCATTGCGTGTTCTAATCGAATTCACCGCGATATAAATGTACACATCAAAGTCTGTAAATCAAAAATTAATGCATATTTTCATCGTAAGTATTGCCTTCAATCACTCAAACATACCCACCTCAATCTCAAGTTCTTATCAAAATAACTAAAAGCTGATTAATTTTCAGCTTTACTGCATCGAATAAATAGATTCACATTTACGTTGTTATCTTCTCAATCTGTTCTTTTTGGTTTCATCTCAGTTCTGGAGAGATTCATTAGCTTATACTTGGATTAATTTCCTATTTGACTCTTAGAGCAATTTTGATAAGCAACATCAGGTAGGTACCCTGAAGAATCGAGTAGATGAAAAGCAAAAATTTTTTACAACGCCCAAATGTTGGCTATACTCAAGTGAATAACCGTGAATATCTCTATGGGAGATGATTAAGAATTCGTGGTGAGTATTATCATAAGAATTGTTAACAAACAACAGTTAGATGAGTATTGAGAATAGATTGCTCCTTTACAAACTTCCAACAAACTATCCTTGAACTTGTATGGTAGATCTTTTAAACTTGTTCGAAAATTTTCAAACGGCTTCCGTACACTTTGGAAATTGAGTTTTTTTTTTCTAGTTATTTTTCTACAGAACAATAATTGACTAATTTCATAGTTTACTAAAGAAAGAATTCAACTTCCTGTGTCACACTGTAGGGCATCCACTATCCTCGTAACGGACTGTCTCAAAAAGACTGACCGGAAAAATCATTAAGACACTAATGATGTAACATACACAAAGAACAATCTGTATTTCTACCAATTTCCTGGATAAAATAATGAACGCTATACAATTTCTTAAATTTCTCAAATCTCTTAAATAATAATAGAACCGAAATAGTATACTAAATATGAATTTACGTTTTATTTTCATCATTATTATTGATTTAATTGTGCAAGTTTAGTTTACTATTGAATTGAATAAAGCCTCAGTCAGTTTTACCTTTGATGATTGTTGCTATGTAACTATTATTTACTGTTTGAAGTGGTTTAATTGTAGCAATACTTTATTGTTTAATAGGTTGTGTTATAGAATATAGAGAGTTGAACAATTTGGTGCAAGTACATATGAATTTCCTTTTAAACATAGAAATAGGAGAGAATCTTGAAAATGACTATTTCAGCGAAGCAGTGATAACGACTTTCGAGACAGTTTCTCATAAAACTGCTACAAGAATATAAGAAACTTATATTTCAATGTTGTTTTCTATTAGTGTGTTAATATTACAGAGGCGAATAATAATAAAAGACGATGATGATGATGATGAAAAGTAAGTTTTACAGGCGTATCCTCTCTAACTTCAAGAATATAAAGTGGATTTATTTAAAATAGAGTATCATTAAAATAGTTGTAATCTATCGTAGTTTTGTTTTTTCTTCGTATTGTTTCAAAAGCTTAGAAGGTTTGAATAAAAATTAATGAAAAGTCTTGTAATTGTGGAAATTATTCAAATTTCGTTTCAATTAATTTGAAAACAGTTCTAATTACGAAATCTTTTATTCTGATTCGTATTTAAGCCACAATACAAATGGGGAATTTCTTTGTAATTGCCATTTCATCAAGAACGTTGAAAATAAAAATTTATAAAAGTATAGATAACAATTATTTTCACAACATTTTTCTTTTTAATTAACAACTATTGTATTCGTGTTTTAATTAATAGTTGTAGTACAAATTTAACAATTTCATAGATTATATAGTGAACAAGAGAGAAAATAGTGTCTTGTGGATTGTTTCAATAGAGTTGAAAATTGAATTGGGAATTTATAACGACAAAGTTGAATAAGCCAAATAGCTAAAGTTTAACCAACACACGCCTTGTCTTTATTTCTTTATCATAGCAATAAAAAGCAACAAGTTTGTTTAACTATATTCCCAACACAAATTCAGTTATACAGTTATTGATTCAACAATAATACCAATTCGATTTGGAAATCATCACGCACAATGTGACCGTACCCTTGACAAATTAACCATTATCAGTATAATGATAAGCAAAGGACCAATTACATTACGCTATATTAATATTGAACAAATATAATACTACTATGTTTAAATATTGGTAGTTTTGTATGATTGTGGAAGTTTCCGTAGGGTAGAAAACTCATTAGGAATTGGTATTTTGTGTTTTCCTCATAGAAAACAGAGATGCAATAATTTGCAATTAACTTTAAATTTATAATTAAAGAGGTTGACCATTTTGGGTTCTGTTAATTCTCCATCATAATGCTTTAAATCAGCCATATGCAAACTAGGGTACTTTATATGGCTAGAATTTCTTGAAAATCTCAAATGAAAACCTCAAGCCTTTGCAAACAAAAATTTCGATCCAACAAACTAGATTTTTTATCATTCTGCACCTAATATTGAATCATATAAATTAATGAATAACGAATTTCATGAAAAATGATGCCGTTTAATGGGAAATTTTCGGATAGCTCTCCCTTTTAATAGATTATACTCACATTTCTTCTCGAATTCCAATTTGAGCTTTTCGAAATTCTGTTCTACACCTAATTCATTTAAGAACTTTCGAATAGAACCAGAGTATCTGAAAAGGGTCGCTCTCTTGTCAGACTTATTCAATAAGAGATCCTTCCGATCGTAATATTGAAGAAATTGTCTGGTTATTTCAAATTTTACAAAGCCCAAGTTTAAGTTCTAATTTCAACTAATCGACAATTTAATGGGAAATGACTTTATTGTGTGATTGGATCGTTTTCAACATTTCAACATATAAAATTAATTCTAGACTGAAACTTACCAAATTATGATACCGTTGTTGAGTCTGATGACACTCGAAATATTGGCGTTAAATGTTATTCCTAAATTTTTAAGACTGTGAATCGCTCAAGTTCTAGTTCTAAACAAAACAGCCCCAATAATAAATCATAGTTATAGCTGTTGATGAACTGGACGCCTTGTCGAGCATATTGCGACTATTTGGTCAGTCCAATTGACCTGCAATACAACGAGATAGTCTATTGTGACCAGTAATTGTGTTAAATTTGATTTATTGTAATATAAAAGCCATTTGATTAAAACACGTTTGTAGTATTAAAATTTCTCTTTAGCAGAAACCTGTTAAGAATGAATATAATTATTAATTATTTACAGTTTAATCATTGAGAATATGTGGTGAATATTTTACAAATTCACCACAATCTTTTATGAATCTGTTCAAGTATTTCCAACAAGTGCAAGTTCAATGTGAAGAATAAAAAGAACGACACTTTGAACAGTACACGAGAGTATATAGATTTATTAAAGTCATTAGAAATATTGTCACGTCTCCAACATAGTGGTTGAAGTTTCTCGATTGGTTAAGAAAATCACGCGCGTCGATAGAGAAATTTTGGAATTTCGTTTGATGATTACAAACGAAACGACAAATCAAAAATCTATATACATATAATATATTACAAGAGAATTTCGAGTAAATCAACAATAATATTGACTATATATCATGTGGTGTAAAATGGGGCTATTTATCTTTATATACACGACAACTTGTACACAACTATCAATATAGCAATTTTCTACAAGAAAATCAATAAGAACCATCCTATTTTAAGTGTTGTTTATTTCTCGTTAAGATTTGGAAAATAAACGACCACTTTTCTTATTGTTATTCCTTACACTTGTAAAATATTCCAATCAAATGTGGTTTAATCAAAATGTCTAAAGACAGTTACTACAAAACAATACGCATCTTATTCGAGTGTTATCTTATAAAACAGTAGATGGAAAAACGAATTGTGGTGCTACATCAAACGAGATTTGTGTCAATTTGTTCAATTAAAATGAAACCGCTTGTGGAATGTTACGGAGAAGAATTGGAAGAAAAACTTGATGTGTTTCATGTAAATGTTAGAAAATCAACAATAAGGGGGTAATTTATCAAGAGTAACAACAATAGGCACACAATATTATGCAAATTACTGAAAATAAACAAGAGAGGAATTATGTGTGTGCACATAATAATGTATGTATAATATATGTGGTAATTAAACTTGCTACAATAAATTATATGAGAAACAACAAGAGACGCTATTGAAGCTGTATTATCTAAACAGAAATCGGTTCGTGTAAATATTTACAAATAGAAATTGTGAAAAATGGTGGATGCGCCAAGAGAAATGTATTGTATTAAAAATTCGTATTTATCTAACCTATCTGTAGATTATTATAGTGGAATCAGACTGTATGGTACTTGAAAATCGTACATGTTACCAACATCACTTGTAAAGTGTTAGTATTCAATGTACGTTCCACTCTCGATAAACATACATCCAAATGCTCTCCTTGTAATATCAATAATTTATAGGTATTTTGAAGAAAACAAAAAGAGCTTACACTAACACATCAGGTGTTTCTTTATTGATTTATCGACCATTCAATTGGATCTATAAGACTCATATTTGTATTAGTTATAAAAGTCATCGTTGTATATTTTTCTACTCTACACGTTAACCTCGTAAATTACAAAAATTGTCCGTATTTGTGACGTGATACCCGACTTTTTTTCTTTCAATGTTCTTCTCTATCTCGTGTCTTTTGTGTAAAAGTGTATAGCTTTTTTTGTTGTTGTTAATACAGAGAGAAGCCGTTCTTTCTCTCTCGAGTGGACAGCTGAAAAGGAAAAAAAATTGACAGTACAATAGAGATGTCAGTCCACAGTTTATCAAAAAGTGGCCAACTGTTCATATCGTTGCATTTAATACGAAAAATTCTAACAGAATTTGTATTCTAATTAGATAATTTATGCTTTGATGTTAAATTAAACGCTCATTTATTATGTCTATTTAATGTTGTAAAGTCCAGTTTGAATTACTGATGTAACTAGTCACTATAAACGTATTTCTATGGAATTTATAGCAAGCTACAAAAGCCAAGTCTTTAATCTTATTGACTTTTATTTTTCTTTCCATAGACTTGAACAGAGCAAACAATCTTTATGTACATGCATTAGTGTCGATGGAAAAATATTGACTGTGTGTGTCCATCGATTTTGTACAAGAGAGCTTGTAAATTTTAAACAGATTAAGAAGTATTTCCGCTAAAAAAAACATTGAAAATTGAACGTTTTACTGGACTAAAAAACTCTAGAAGAACCTCTATTTTGAGTTTAATAAACAATTACAACACAAAAATTTTAATACATCATTAACTTTGATAAAGGCGCTTGTTTATCTTTACAGGAAAGCATCCACTTGAAGATTCAAAAGAACTAAGTTTATCGTCCTGAAATATAATTATAAAAAGTTACATTCAATGGAATTTTCATTGTATCCGTTTCGGCACTTAAATTTTTGTTCGAAAATATTTCCCCTTGAGCGTATTTTCAGTGAAACAGACTTTTCAGTATTTGATGAAGTTTTTGTAAAATTTTTATTTTTGATATAACTTAGCTGAAATTGAAAATTTCAACCGATTTTCAAATGCCAATATCAGATTATAATAGAGCAAATAACTCTACATCGAACTGTATTAGCATTCCGTTTTTTTAAATAAGTGAAATATTGCAGTTTGATGATTGACTAGCTGAAAAATTCATTTCAGTTGAACGATAAAAGATTAGTAAAAACTAGAACAGCCGGTGGAAAGTACGTTGTTTTAAAACTTTTACAATAATTTTTAAGATATGCGTATTTTCAAACCGGATCTTGTAAGACTTATAATTTGGCTAAAAGTCTAAATACTTTAAAAATTGGGTATTAGACTATCGATTTTATTTTAAAAGTCCATTTCAGTTCAACTAAAGATTGTGAAAATTGAATCGATCCTGAAATTCGACACTGTATGACGCTTACTTCAAACAGCGCATTTTATCAAACGAAACCAAATTTATTAAAAAAAAAATAATCATGTGCCTCTCTACTGTAATAATTCGCGTTCTATCAATTTATCAGTCGCTTTTCAATACATTTTCCCAAAATTAAAGCGAATTTTCCTACTGATATTAATGGGAATTTCAATTTTCCCCAAAGGTTCACCAACTTGCAATGTAAAGAAAATCAAAATCTCAAACGACTGTCTGTGCTTTATTGCTGCAGATATAAAAAGTTATTACTACTTTATTTTAAACGATGTACATGCACTGTGTCAGTCTAAACAATTTTCACACTAGTTTGCAAGATTTTACGTATCTATATTTTACAATAATTTCATTTTAGATTGGTAGAAATTTTATTTGTGAATAAAAACTAAATGCGATTCTCACTCTATTATCTAGGTTATTGTCAGAAAGAATTAAATAACGAAAGATAAAAAAATAATTAAATTTGGTGATCTCTGTTGGAGGTTACAGGATTGGTTGACACGTAATTGTTAAATTTGTAATTTTATTCTATTCATTTAAACGTTGATTGAATTCTCGTCTGCGGCATAAAATCCTGACAACTCACCATTTTCGTCACCTTTTGAAAAACGAATTGAAAAAAAGCATCGTTAATACTGAAACGTCTTTTGCGTGTATGCATAAGAAAATCAATGGTCCAGTATTTATCTCTCCACATCCTCTTCTTCAATATAACATTATTGATACAACAATCATTAAACATCGTTTTACTCGTTGTTGTTGTTGTTTTTTTGTTATTGTTGTTGAAAAGTTTCTTGTTGCATGTGTGTGGAAGAAACGAGCTAATTAGTCTACTAGTTTATTTTTAATTGCTTTCTGTTTCTGTAGAAGAATGGACCACATTAGAGCTACTGTTATTAGTTACACACAATATTTCATTTAAAGTAATTAAGGGTATACTCTACAATTTATTGCAATTACTACGTTGTTTTTTTTCTATATAAAATTGTATACGGTACACGTACTTGTTAAATTAATTGTTGACAAGTACTATTGTAATTATTTTCAAACTAAATTAAACTCTAAAAGTTTAGGTAGCGCAATTGAATTGAATCAATGGGAACTTTACATGAAAATTGTCTCATCTTGGCATGTTAATTCGATTGAAAATAATTAACGATCGAATAGAATTAACGCTAATAGTTTCTTACAAGTATTATGAAATTGACAATTATTAATTTTCATGTGTAATTCGTAATAATCATGTAAGAATATTATTATTGAAATTGTTGTCCATTTGGTTGGATGATGACGTCCAGTTGAATTATTACAGAATCACCATCATTGAGTACATTCAATCTGAATATTTATAGTTAACACAAACGTTTGCCACTATGACATATGCAGATTGCCCCACTGACAATAACATTTAATCCATTTCAATGACAATACTAGGAGCTGATTGTTTTATGTTAGCAGGAAATAGGGTTGCTCGGAAGTGTAATATCAAATTGAAACACATCGGTTTAAACGGTGTCCATCTCGATAGTAACAGAAAAATGAAAGGAAGAAAATTAAATTCTACGAGAAGGTCGAGAAACCGTCATACATATCATCATCAAAATTGACATCCATTTGTAAAAATTCTTATCTACCAGATAGGCACGGTGCTTTATCCAATATGAAATTTTACAAAATATTGATAGCAATATTCGTTTTAAAATTGAACTCGAAATATCCTCAAATTCTTGTTATACTACCGACAACATCAATAAACTTATTACATTTAACATTACAAATCTTCTACCGTTTCAATAAATTTAAAAAAAGTGAATCGCTTCCAACAAAAGATCAAATCAAAGATTGTTGGAAGGCAAATAGAAGCAACGCTTGAATAATAATTCAAAATTTAAAGTTTTAGTATTCTAGAGATATAAAATAATAATAATGGATTAAAATTTACCATAATGGATTACTTTTCAACTGGAAACACTAACTCAAATGTGGATAAAAAAGACATTTTGGCTTGGGGATTATAAATAGAATTAATTCTACTATTACTAAATGGGGTAGTTTTAATTCGGAGACAAATAGGGGACAGTTAAAGAAGTGACAGAATTTAAAAAAATACTTGTTTTAATTAAATAGCAGTGTAGATTGATGGTTTAAATACTTTATTACTCCACCTCTTTTATTCATTAACAACAATCGTTTTGATTAAATCGCACTATTTATTATTCAAATTTTAATTAAAAATTACATCTAGCTCATAGTAACCGTAGAAATCAACTTGTGTTTTTATTACGAGAAAAACACCACTTTAACTATCTTCTATCTATACAAGAGCCTTTTATGTTTTAATTGATGTTAACGGCATTAAGCTGTTATGCAATAGAATGCCATCATTATAATTCTTATTAATTAAATTTACGTTAATCGAAAGACGAATATTATACGACAAAGCATAAATTCAATCAGTTTTGCATACGCTTCCGTTGTTATCTAAATTCAAAATTATATGCATAGATTCACAATCTTTCATTACAAATATTCAGAATATATGTCGAAATATCAGAGAGAAAAGAGTTACATAAAGTAGCTCAACCATTGTTTGGTCACGATATTGAGAGTTCGTTATTGATGAAAGTTACAAATCACAACTAGAGACAAAGCTTTCCAGTCATCAAGTTGTTTGCCAGTTGCAGATTTGAAATTTATCTGGGAATATGGAATGAGGGATCGTCCAAGACTTTGCAAATTCTCTCAACTTTAAAAATATTCACTCACAATATATGTTGATGATCATCTCAAATCTCTGTTTATTCCTGATTTATTCTAAATAGCCCAATTCTAAACTCTGCTAAGCAATTGATTAAATTACCGACCGGTAAGAATAAACTGTTGATATGCTAATTACAAGTCATCATTCTACTTGTCAGAACATCCATAATTCTTCGACAATAAATAGGTGAAACTGAAAATTTGTGATTTTTGCATGACGAGATAAATGGTGAATTAAAGATTTAGTGTCGGTCCATTCGTTAAGTAGACAATAAAGAAGTTGAAAAACGACAAGGAATTTATCACAAGCCGAAACCTATTACATCAACCAAACAAGCACACACATCCATATACATTCAGATAAATTCCTATATTTTTACAATAATTCGTTGATTGTTCCACTATTGTACCATTCAAGAGTGTAAAAATATTAAACAGTTCAATTATCTTTGATTGGAAATTCTCTCAATCTGATTTTGCTAGTTTAATAATGATGAAAAAAAATTGTATCTGTCCACAAATATAAATCTAGAATGGAAAGAAAATGAAGAATCGGATTAACGCAGTCATCTGTAATAGAAATGACATTACAACGACAAGTTTTTGGACTATCAATCAAATCTTTTTCGATTCGTATATTAAGACAAAAACCACACAAAAATGGCTTTTGTGATTATGCTTTATGTTAAATTTTCTAAAATTAACACAAACACGCAAACATTATAGATGACAAAACGATTGAATTGAGAAATATATCGAATTTATTTATTTCCACGTCATAGACATTCTTTTTTGTTTCGTTATTCCCGAACCAAACTTAATGTTTTCGGGTACAATAAATTACACTATAAAAATGCCAAAAGAAAAGCTGTTTTCTCTCTGTGTTTATTTTTTTTTATTATTCTATCTTATGGACAATTAACTCAAGATAACGGATGATGTATTGATGACGAACTGGCACCGTTCAACAATAAAAACGTTCTTGTAGAGCGGATCGTGTAGAAATGGTGGATGCGCCGGAAATGTTAACGCTAAAATTAGATAAAACAAAAAGACTCACAAGAGCTGTCCCTCAACATTCTCATAATTTAATTTCCTTTTCATCGGAGTATTCCGCCATTTAAGTATGTGCAGTAGAAATAAAAACGTGTCTATTTTTTTTTTCCAAGAGCATTCAAAAATTGTCGGGGTTAGAGATCCAATCAATATTTCAATAATATACCAGAATTTTAATGGAATAAATAAATCTAACCGGTTGAAAACTTTGCGACCCTCAATTAGGTCTATTTTGTAAATTGAATAGGTGCTCGCTACAGGCAAAGGTCTATTACATATTAATAGCATAGATTATTATATGTCGGTATTTGTGGTATTTTAATGGAAACATCAAGGTATACAAGATATTATTAATATGATCCTATTTCAATGACTTAATAATTTAATAATTGAAAGTAAAACTATATACAGTTTCAACTGGTTGCTTCACTTAAAATGAATAGATGGAGAGTTGACGATGATTGATGGATTGTAAGTTAGAACGCATAAGAAGAGGTGTAAACAAAAACTGGTACCATTTCCATGCAATCAAATCTGGTGAGATGTAGAACAAAGAAAACTTGTAAACAAGTTGAAGAGGGCATCATCAAGATGTCCAGACATTGGTATTAAGCCTGAATGACTAATTAGTAAACATACATTCGCTTATAAAGGATACACAGTAAAAAAGATCGAGTTATACACATTCATTTATGGCTGCTAGTTTTTATTTTTTTCCGTTTCAACGCTTAGATCTACAGAGGCTATTCAAAAGAACAATCCTGATTACCATGTCCTTTATCCAAGCTGCAAATTTTCTAGTTAAATCACCTTATGGAAAGAGAACGATGTGGAGAAAAACAGATACTTTTATTTATCGTAATTCAATGATTCTCAAGCAGTTTTTGTGTATTTTTCAGAATAGCTTGTGAAATTGATTGAAGTTGAAATCAAAGCGGAAGCCTCTTTGAAAAACATGTACACTATCTAAATAAAACCTTGAAAAATTACAGGATGTGTTGTATTTTATTTAACAATTTTTAATTAATTTATAATAACACACGAGACAACATTGTATTTAATAAGCCTGCAGGATAAAGATGGAAAGAATATTGCAAACTCTTGGATGTAATAACAGTTGAAAGTTCAATTAGACGTGAAAGCTTCGAATGTAAACAAGAGATAGTCGGGTGAAAAATTAAAAAATAATTTATTATACCATCCAATTAGTAGCCGACTCTAGATAGGTACCTACTCACAATTAGACTAACTTATGAAATGTCTACACATGCAGGTAAATGAAGATAGGGCCAGTTGTATGCCCGTGAGAGGCGCATCCATTAATTTTAATTGTAGTGTAATTACATTAATGCTGTTTGAAGGAGGCTGTCTAGACCTTAGTCGACTACAGTGTCTAACTAAGAAGTAATTAGCGAAATTTCAACAACTATAAGTTAGATGCAAGAACATACTTGAGAGGAAGACTAATGTTTTTATGTGCATCGCATAGCTAACTGTTCTTGTTTGTGTTTCTATTTCCTATGATAAGATACTCGTCTTGATAATATCTTAACGGAGTAATAAATTATTTTTGATGATAAGTTCAATTTGCAGTAAAAACAAGAATATAAAATCATCAACTTATCACAAATTTATAATGTTTAAAATAGGGGATGTACGAAAAAATAATGCCAATTTAGATTTTAAATAACAAAAAAAAGTTGATAGTCATAGAATTGAAAGATAACTTTAACTGACTTGTCAGATCCAACAAAGTTTCTTTTTGTATCAACCGAAAGTTCTTAAATCGAAAATTGGATATTTATGTATTTTTGATTCACTTCCATCCCCATTCTATTATATTCGTTTCACAATTCAAATTGATTGATACGTGTGACATAAGCAAGATAAATACAAAAAAAACTCACCCTTAATATCATCATTTCAGTAGTTTACGAGGCGCGCACTTGGATCAAGTCACATGGTGGTGCATCACGGACAAAATAATCTTTATAAAAAAATCTAAATTAAAATTAAGAAAATAATTGTCTCTTAATTTTTGATAATGTTAACAATAATCTTGTAATTTTTTAGATGTTCGATAGTTTAAAATGTGATTGATGCGGCGGGAAGTCTGCTAACGCCGATAATAATTTGAAAGCTCGACGAACATCCTGAAAACAACTGAAAGCGTACAAGAGGCGCGTATTGCAAAAGATAAGACGATAGAACGCAAGCGCAATCTAAACAGGACCCAGCCCAGCATCCGCTGATACGAGGCAGAACAAGAACGTTCCTTTTTTTACAAAAAAAAAAAAACAATACAAAAAATACGTATTGTGATAGTTTTTCGTATTTTTTTCTTTCAATTTTCACACGTCCTGTTGACAGCTTTCATCACTGATTCCCCTTGTTATCACTCTTCCATTTCATCATCAGTCTATCTATCGACAACACATCAAATAGATGATTTTCAAGTAAATAAAACTATCGATATTTGAATAAAACGCCAGTTTTTGGGTCTCGTTTTTCAGTTTTAAAAATAAATCAATCTACAGTTACATTTGGTCAGAATTGTATTTTCGTTTCTCTTAAACAAATATTCCAAACTCTTCTATTTCAACTCTCATTCTACTTATCCTCAAAGTTAATTAAATGCGACTGAACAAAGTGTATATACAACTCGAATGATACGGAACACAAAGCAAATTTGTCTTCAGTGCATTTAACTGTTTTTTTTTCTTGTTCTGTAGATGGATCAATTTAAGTTTGTCCAAGGCGCATCCTTCGGAGTATACCGCTTAATTATCGAGTAAGAGAGAGATAAAGAGAGAATACATTCAATCCATGGTTTTGGATAAACTTAGTTTGATCCATCTATACAGTTTTCAAATTTCCAAAGTTAAGTACCTGTTACGCTCAAGATTGCATGATTCTCTCTTGATATCGATGCATATATTGTTAAGCCAGGTTTAACGAGTACAAATAAACGTTCTCGTTGAAAATAACAAAAATAAAATAACACTTTTGTATAAATAAATATACTTGGCTGCTCGATCTCTCAACCAAGAAATGTTTATTTCGTTTTCTCGTTTTATTTTTATTTATTTTTTTTTATTACTTTTTTCGTAATCTTTGCTAGCATTTTATTTCACTTTTTTTTTGTGTGTTCGCGTGCAAATTCGCCCGACTCTTTCGTCCTTTACATACGATAAAAGGCATTATATTCAAGAATTTTATAATAAATTTCACTTCTAGTAAAAAACCACCTCCACCATACAGATAGATACCACAACTGAATTTATAGATTTTCTACTATAGTAAAATATTAAATTAACTGTCGGAAATAGAGTAAGTGATAACTTGCAATTTATTACCGAATCGTTGGATTCTAATGGTAAACGTTAAAGGGTTGCGGTTGTTGCTTTGGAATTTCTGTGTCGGACCAGAAAATCACTACTGAAAGCAACACATTGAAATTAATATTGATGTACACAACAGTCATACAACGCTGTAGTGTAAGAAATTAAGAAATACAATAATCATGATATGATTTCTCAATAAACAATAGTGTATTGTATAGAGTTTGTATAAGACTTCTATTTCCGTAGAATCACACCCCAAATTAATCGCTCAATTCGGGATTGATTCGTCAAAAGAAAAAATCAAACGCTTATGAAAAGACAAATTTCCATCATGGTGGCGATAACGATTTGAAAAGTAGACATGTGGGCCATCAAGCAGGGTAATTACAACACCGCAAGCCAGGGGGGCTCGTTGATGCAGTGATTCCAGTGGAAAGAAGGTGATTTTTCAAATATTGCACCTGAAATTTGTTCGGGGCATTCAAGTGTTAAACGGTAGCATGACAAGTTCGCACCGGGGGCAAAAATCTGAAATGGTGGCCTTGATTTTGATTAAAAGAACAGAAAAATATGATAATTCAGCTTGAAAATGAATTAAAATTGACTCAGTTTCCACTTTTTTTTTTGATAATTTCATACCTAACAAAATTGACGTAAGACGAAAATGTCTGAAAATCTCTACTAAAATTCAGCTCATAGATGGACTAAATTTTTTAACTCACGATCAGTAGCAAAATTTATTCAAAAGTGGTGAATGAAAACAGGAATTTCTTAAAATTGAGGCTAAAAGTGTTTATATTTTCTTGTCACCATTTAAGTGTATAATTCATTAGGAACTAAAGACGTGGGATAAAAATACCTACCTCAAAAATTAAACTTAAAAATACTCTCTTCAAAATTTCTGCTTACTGCACGATTTATTAGCAAAATTTGCTAAAAAAATACAATTTAGGGCGAAAATGTCTCAAAATTTCAAAATTCAACTTAGAAGTACTTGCATCTTTTCATTTAAGCGATAGGATAACTGTCTAAATCGACTCTGTTTAATGATATTTTTTATTTTTGGAAGCCTTCAAGTTAAATGATGCCTCTCAGAATCAAGCAGCCAAAGATATGCTTTTAACAGGTATATACAGGTTTTTTACGTGGAACAACCCCCATTAATTGACGAGCGATTTGAAAATGTTTCCAAGGATTTGTAGGAGGTTCCATGGAAAACATTTTAGCTAAATTTGGACATCGTAGCCCATTTGGAAGTCGGTCAAAAAATGCAATTTTTAAAAACGAGCAAAGCACGCAAAACGGCAAAGAATGTCTCGTAGACCCCCCATCATTGATTTTTTTCTTGTTTTTGTAGAATGTAATGAAGAAAAAAAATCATTGTTGGGACAGTCTTTGAGTCATTCTTAGTCGTTTTGCGCGTTCAGCTCGTTTTATAAAATCGCTACTTTTACCGTCTTTGGACCTAGGTACTTATAAATGAGCTACTCGGTTCTGATTTTGCTAAAACGTCCCCCAGAGAACTCCCTACAAATTCTTGGGGTATATTTCGATTTCTTTGTCAATTAATAGAGATTGCCAAAAGAACTATGTATCTACTCCCACGTAAAAAGAGCTGTATGTATAGGAAGGGCCGGAGGACCAATCCTGAGCAAGAGGCTTAAAATTTATAGTTAAACCAGTTTTTCATCAATCATTTGAAAGGTAAAAATAAGTAAAAGTAGCAAAGTTTAGCTACTCATCAATTGATTATTGATAAGGTAATTTAAAAGGTTATCAATTGTTTTCAGAGATAACGCAATTCTCTCTATCTCATGCATAAAATTTAATCTCAAACCGAATAAATATTTGATCCAATAATCCAAAGCAATATGTCTATCGGAGAGGGCACTCTATATTTTTTTTTTGTCGGCAAACGACGCTAGACGTTCAAAAAATAAACGAAACCTCGTATTATTATTATTTTTTATTCTTAAGATTATTTACAGCAACGGATATTTTATCTATTTGCCGGAAATATACCATATTTCATAGGCAAGATCTTCAAATTTTCTCTATTGAATTACTTTCCAAACAATGTGGGCTGTTCTTAGCAGGACAATTTTTTGTATTATGTTACCTACTTCATTGATAATTTGGCAAAGACGCCAAAAACTAACTCCATTAAGTTTGTGATTGTGGTAATTAGAATGAATATTCATATGATACGAGACGAA
This sequence comes from Mylabris sibirica, assembly GCA_039776855.1. Lineage (NCBI taxonomy): Eukaryota > Metazoa > Arthropoda > Insecta > Coleoptera > Meloidae > Mylabris > Mylabris sibirica. The sequence goes on from CM077843.1 coordinate 4,677,596, forward strand.
TATTCGGATGATTGATTCGCTTGTAATAAAATCAATTTTATCACGGTCGTAATAAGATATTTTAAAATAACAGGCAAAACTACGGTAACACGAACTTGGTGAACATTATTTTATTATTTGATAGAAAATAATAGAGAAAAAATTAGTCAACCGTTAAGACGAAAATACCTCTACAATTTACATTTGAAAGCTTTTAATGCGTTTTAATATCGCCTGTTCAAAGTAGCATTGCAATTATAACATAACGATCTATATTTCAAACAAACAAATATTATATGAAAACTCATTGCAAAGTTCCGAGAGTTTTGATGTGAAATTTTGTTTACTTCAATTTAACACAACAAGATTCTCCTTTCAAAGTTAATGTTTCAACATTCAAAATAATGCTCTAATCTAATTACGCCCACTATTATATGTTTGTTTATCATAATTTTTATTTTTATACAATAAAAAAAACATCTACAGTTGTAAAGAATTTTAAAATTAAACGATAAATTTCTGATAAAGATGCTTTAAATTAGAAAATTCCATTGCACGTAACGAATTCACCTGTGAAAGTATTTGTACGAAGATAAGAGCCTGTTAAAGGAGGATGAGAAATTCATTAAAACAGATCATTATCATTGTTGATAATGTAGGTAATTTTTATTTTATTTTATACAAGCTGAAATCAAATGATAAGGTTTTGTATAACAAGCTTGTTAATAATTGAAAATTAAAATGCAATATTGTAGAGTTTGAAATTATGTGAAACTAGAAATCTGTTTATAATTTACATATCTTATCATATAAATAGCGTTATTGCAGTAGTAATCGCTAAAAGAGAATAACAACGATTTTTAATGATATAAACCTGACATTACTGTAATATTATGTTCGTTATAGACTCCCATATATTATATAAATTTAACTTAATTGCTTTCTATTATCAGAGCATTACATAGACGTCTGGTGGTGCAATATTTTCAGTTATTTACAAGAGAAAATATACCAATTATCTACTTTCTGTTCGATAATTATGATGTGATTAACTGTTGTTAGATGTAGCATTAAATCCAATTTTAACGTCGATAATAGAGAACTTAAAAAGGAAAATTCGATTTGAACCGTAGAGAATCAGGTGGACAATTTACTTACATAAAATGTGAACGTATTGTTATTTATTTATTGGATTTACAAATTCAGGACGAACTGTTTGAAATTCTCATCATTCACCTGTTTCATTTAAATTTATAAATAGCAAACACTAAAGGTAAATGCTTTAATCACACAATATACGTTGAATAATCGTTTACACTTGACCAACTTCTCTAAAATGCTATACTAGTTATAAATCGTATCAACAAATAGAAAGGAAATGTAACAAAGCTGAAACATTTTATTCTGGAATTTTCTGATCAATTTCTATTTATTGGCGAAATTTATAGAAATTCGTCAGAGTAGACATTGTTTTGAGAGAAAAGCTTAAAAAACAACACCATCAAAGAGTACTCGAGAGAATTTGTTGAAGTCTAGCAAAGTTTCAGTTTCCGTTTGCTCGTATTCTGTAACTTTTTAGAAATTGTGTCTATACACACACTATTGTCTCTTTGTGGCAATAGAAGAAAGTTGGCCGATTTTTTACAGATTTCCTAGGATTTCTTATCAATAGTGAGTCTAGATTCCGTTTGGATAGAGTAATCAATTTACTAAAATTACATAATTCTAGCTAAGATTCAATAAAAAATATTATTATACCTACGTTGATTGTTGAATCATTATCGAAAATGTATTACAGATAAAAATAATTAATTAGGAAGTTTTAATTAAGTTTTACTGTAACTGGTGTAGCATTTAAAAGAGTATTTTACGTTTTCAAGATGCGCTACAAAAGAAAAATTCATCCTCCTCCACTCCAAATTTATATTCCCTATGGAAATCATCTTTAGTATCATTTTCAACGGAAAAACATAAAATCTATGTTCGCCATTTAAGAATGCCTCTACTACCTATCTGTTTTTTAAATCATTAAAAATGTTGAACTTTTCTATTTTATTTTTAAACTAAATAGGAAGACACAAGATTTTTTTTACAGTTTATCTCAGATGCTAGAAATTCTAGCCAACTTTCTATAAAACTAGTGGGTGAATTTTCATAAATTTCGCCAAATATCAAGTCCCAAATATCTAATTTGTTACTCAAATATGCAGGTAGATGGCAAATATTGGGTCTAATAACTAGCTAACATGACCGAAACACGTCTCGAAGAATTTTGTAATGAGAATATACCCGAGAGAGGCGGTTTCCAGGTAGAAATAATAAAATTAAACTGTTTACATAAAAACGACAGAGAATTTGATATAGAGAGTAGCTCTTAAAAAAAGAATAATTAACTTTTATTGATAATTAGCGTAAATGAAGAGGTAGCTCACCGCTTTAAATTCAATTCCCGCATGAAAACGTAAAACAGGCATCGTCTATATTTTTATATTTTTCTGAAATTTCAGCAACAATCTTTTAAGGGTGGTTATAATAGAATACGCATGCCACAAAAATGATTTTTTTCACAGAATACAACTAATAATTTCAGGCAATAATAATGTAAATTTAAATCAAGCTGAATTAGTGTATTATTATAAAGAAAAAATGGAGAAATTGAGGAATAATTTTAAGCTTCATCTACCATTTTTTTACCGCAAGATGAGAATTAATTCAAGCATATCTAACAACATTGTAGAATCATGCAGTAATCAATAGATGTTCGAATCTCTCTAATATTCAATGGAAATTTTATGTATAAGACAGTAATAAAGCGCTTAATGTGAATATTTTACTAATAAAGTAGTATGTCACCATGTGATGATTCTCTCAGTCAGATAGGAGACTGAGTTTTATTAAAACAGAGAACTTTAACATTGTTTTTGTCTACAATCCCCCTTGACTTTAGTGTCAGTTCTATCAATACAATGTCACGATCAAGACTTAAGTTTGCGAGACTTACTAGAGATAATTTGTATTCCCATCAGTTCGAACTTGTTAATGGATCGAAAAAATGTCTGAAAAGTTTTGTGGAAAAGTCGGCATATTCAAATTTGTGTTGGTGGATAAAAATAGCTTCTCAGCAATGGATTATTGAGAAAATTTTGATTTAAATAGAGCTTTAAAAGGAAATGGTGTATTTAAAGAGCATATTTTACAAGTTTCTTTATCAGTATTTGGAAATGTGTCGTTTATTTACAACATCTGTTCGTTATTGTTACAGTTTATAGTTTGTTTCAGATATAGTCGAGCAATTCAAGCATATTTCTAGATAATATTCATGTTTATAGAAGACACCTTAAGCCACGTCCACACCAAAGCAACATTTCTGTTTATGTTGCGTGTTTATTAAAATGTTCCAGTAAATTCAAGTTAGTTGCTGGAAGGAACAGTTGTTCCGTTTATTCGAGCAACAGGAACGGTTATTTTTTTGTTGCTTCTATCGAGACAACTTTATTTATTTAAATATTGCTTCCTGTCTATACTTTGGAAGCAATGGCAACATACACCAATACAAATGTTGCTCTATGTTGCTTTAACATGGACGTAGCTTTACGCCAAACTTGTTTCCAGGCCATTTAAAAATTTATTCCGATTCTACATTATTACACCGAGATTAACGATGATTTTTATAGAATTTGTGGGCGTAACGAAATTTCAAGTATATTTCAGGAGGGTCTAAATTTTCGCATGATAGACATTAAAACTTTTAAATGAAGCTTATTTTTTACTAACAATAAGTCAGAATTTTATTTAGACTTGTTTTACAACATACAATTGGATTTTTTTTATTAAAACCGCCCAAATAAAATGTTAATTGACATCACCAATGATTGATTTTCATTTATTTTCCGGTTTAAGCTAATCTCACTGTGTGTGATACGAATTTTATTACATCGGAATTAATAAATTTCCAATACTGCCAATTATTATATTTTAACAATAATCGATATAATGTGACATGTTAACACTCATTCTAGTCGAATGAACAAAGGACTTGATCCTGACAACATTATTCAGTTTCTTTAAAGGTATAACCCTCGTCAAACAACAGTATGTGTGTCATTTTATAATGAAAATTGCACAAGTCAACGTTTTGTTATACTTTCAATTTAATTATCTGCATACAAATGAAGATAAGCCACTGTGATGGAAAAATTCAGGAAGGTGAAACCGGAAGGAACCACAACAAGTTGAATTACCACTTACCACATGTTTTAATGATGTTTCAATGTTTGTTTTCAAAATGGTAGAAAAAATATCGTAAAACGTATCTATATAAAACCACACGCCGTTGGTTATTTATGGAGAAAAATTTAACATTTAAATTAAATACGGAATAACGTACAATTTAGACTTGGTTCATTTTAATTCGTTTCCACTATGTTTAACAGCAAAACGAACGAAACCATCAATCTCTACACGTGATCGAATTTTGGTTCTTGATTTTTACCGTACATGTTTAAGCATAGTTGTGGATTATTGAGGGCGATTCGGACAGATTTCTCGTATTAAAGGAAATGAAATATCACCAAAAACGGTCAAGCATTTCCGTATATGAACATCAATATGAAATATATAAAAGTTTTATCGTTATAATGATTATTGTGGATAGGAGTCGATGAATTAGCAGCTTTTATTATAACAGATTCTTTCCAATTTTTCATCTAAAAACTGTAATAATCTGGCAACAAAATGATTTATTGTTGATATCCCATCTTTCTCCAACCATAATCCTATACTATATAAGAGTTTTTATATGCCGTTACGTTCTTGGCTAAGACGTTTTTGGTCTTTCTGTATACGTACTAGGTCGTAATATCGAGCCATGCTTTAGAAATGACCATAAAAAGGTGACGAGCATTTCGTTGTTGTCAACCAAAAAAGAAAGTTTAGCTGTATGACCGTGAAATCTACAAAATAAATAAGTCTATGAGTGATAAAAAGGGAAAGGACTGCATCATTAAAAGCCAATTTATAGCTATATCACATTGATCTAATTGACCTGATTCTATTCAGTTTATATGCGAACACGTAATAGACATTTTCCTATTTTGTGTTCATATTATTTAAACAAACATAACCATTGGTCGTAATTAAGTAAACAATGATGTGTCAGTTTATGTTCGTTATAAATAATGTCTAGTGAGATTATTACATGCTATAAATAAACGCAAACTGTGTAAATTAGAATATATGTACCACCATAAACTAATGAGATTTGTGTAAACTTGGTTTTAACTTCAAAGTTTTTGTCTTATCGCAAATCGTCCTATGTAGTTGCTGCCATCCAAAATTTCCGTAGAGGAAGCTTGGGCAAGAGTATGCAGTGGTGTTTTTTTTCAGCATTGGTGGTGGTGGTGGTGGTGCTTAAGAGCAAAAGTGTATGGAAAGGTAGGTACAGAAACAGGAAAATTTATTAATGAATAATTCCTCCAGCGATCATTTATTTTTTTCTAGATAAATATGCAATGGGACGATACAAAAGAATAACGGAACGACGCAAGAAATCTACTGCTGAGGAAATAAAAATTTAGTTTTGCTAACTTTTTGGTTTATTAAGACATACTCTATCTACCTCATGCGTACTCGAACTGACTTAATTAACAGAATTTTCTTTTAAGCGAGCTTCATATCTTCCCCCTTTCATTATCTTTCTAAAAACAAGAGTATGATTGTTTATATTTAAAATTATGCACATCACTCTTTAAATTTTCATAAATTTTCTCCAGTTAAGGGAAGACTAACAAACGCATCGGAAAAATTCTTAAAGATCTGGAAAGCACTTTTAATTTGCTATCTAAATCACTTAATAGATATTTAAAATCAATAATATTGGCTATTGTTTAGCCGGCTATGTAGAAAAATGCACGAAAAAACAGGGTCCAATAGTTTTCTCTGCCACTCAGAATTTGATCATATTTTTCTTTAATAGAAAGCTTCAGGGCATGCACCTTGAAAGGTTCTATCCGACGCATGTTTAAATTTCACAATATCTCAAAAAATAAGCGAAATATCGATGTTTGAATCGAGTAATAAATCAAAACCCCTTTTAAGCTTTCAAAAATAAAATAAATTCTGACTTCAAATAACTGATTCTACTTATTTAAACCCTAAGTGCGTACTCTTGCCCAAGCTTCCCCTATCTACATACTTTTCTGTACAAATACAAAATTACAAAATGAAAGTCTATTCAAAAACACAATGTTGACATATTAATTCTCATTAATAACATGATAAATAGCGAATTATCACAACGTTCATATTTTTAACACTTATCTATTGTGAAAATATGAGACAATAGATATGCGAGAAAAATCGACTAGACAGTAGCAATTTAATATAAAAGTAATAAACAACGACGCTATATCTTCAAGAATCGAAACATAACAACGAGGAAAAAAAGACATTACGTGTGATGATAAGCTGAAGAATTAAATCCACGAACAGCTTGTCAAAGTGTATTGAATATTTTAAAGCAAGTAGGTTTTTTTTCGAGAACGTTCACTGAAATATCAAGCTTATAAACAGCTCTCACATATTCTCTTCAATATATTTACAATAATCTGTTTTAACGTACAACTTTTGCAACTATGCATAGATGATAAGTTTCCTCGCTTTGTAGAAAAGGTCTCAAGACTTTTTAGATTTAATGTTTTTTCTTAGTGGATTCTTTGATATCTCATCAAATCACCTCTCAGCGGTAATTTCCGTTTCAGCACTCTTACAATTTTTATAACAAACATATTTCTCGAACAAAATACAATTTCCAAAACTACAAGTTTAAAACTTGTCATTGTTTGCTGTGTTACCTTAATTAACATTTAGATGTAATTATAAATTAATTATAAGCGAAACTAGAAGCAAGCGATGTTAGTGAACATACTATTCAAATATGTGAAAGTTTATTTAAACGACGACTAAAACGAGAAAGCTTGATAATTAAGCCATTAAATAGGTGTTTATATTATGTTTAAGCTTAGAAAATTATTGATTGACAGAATTCTACTAGCACGTTTCCACTATAAAAGCACGTAAATCAGTTTGTGGAAAATCTTATGAAATAAAACCACAAAACCGGTGTTCGTAAAAGAATCATGAAAAATATGTGATAGATATTTCTCTGTACAAGTTTACTACTAGAGATTGTATGTGATAAGAATAAATTGATACAGGCCTTCATCAGTAAGAAGTTCTCTAGAGACGCGTATTGTCGATATTGCACGTTCTCAACTAAAACTCAGAATAATATTGTGAATGTTTCTAGATATGATCGTGGCTTATTTTAGACAATAAACCAAATTTAAAAAGTGAATCTTACATTGTTTCATTAGAGAAAATACAAGAATTGTTTGTATTCAGTACGATCTCAACTCAATATCAATTCGTAACTTAATCCTTGTATTCCCCAGTTACAGTTTTGATAGACAGGCGGCTGAAGAATTTCGTCTAATAATCCTTAAATAACAAGCATTGGAATTTACAGTTCGAAAATTTTCTAAAATACAAACGTACACTTGGTATTATTTAAATTTAATTAAAAAAAAACTTGCATCAATGATATTTGTATTAAATAATTTGAAGAGCAATAAAGTTCTTCATCAAAATCCGCGCTTTATTAATCCGAGCTTATTCACACATTACAGGCACCATCATCCTTAGATGTTGTATATTTTTCATGAAAATTACTTAAAAAACAACTCACAACATTTGTAAAGTCCCTATGGCCTCTACATCGTTCTTATTTCGGCCTCGTCTATCTACATTTTCCTTCCGTTTTCTTTGTTGTGTTTTTTTTTTTGTTTTTGTTTCTCTTTAGATGATGCAGACTATGATCTAAACCAAGATATACCCCCTAATGGTCTCTAACCGAAATAATAAATTTATTCTCAACACACTTGAAACACCGAAAAAAAGAGTATAACTTTCCTAGCTTGATTATTTTATTATTATTCTATATTCCATTCAACAAACAACCATTTCAGATTTAAAGAGATATATTTCATATATTATAAAGATGATGGAAATACAAGTCTATTATGTAGATGAATTAAAAGATGAAAGTTTTGACACTTTAATCTTAATAAAATCGTAAAGCTTTCATCAAATTTCGTAAGCAAGCAGTGTTAATAATTTAATCAGTTGTAGAGATTGTAGAGATTTTGAATTTAATAGGCAACCAATTCTACTAAAGAAATTTACGAGTTTTCCATCAACTAATTCGAAAATTTTGAAGATTAATTCGGGAAAAATTGCCAATTTCAAACAGATACGTTATAAGATTCAATTGACAGATTAGACGAATCAATATAAAAATGAACCGATATTTTCAAATTTAATTCGCGATTGAGCGTTATTATAAAGGGTTTGACGATATAAATATCGATATAGAATAACAGGAATGCAAACACAAATCCGTCCTGCTTTGAAAAATGACGAATAGGGAGCGGTCAGTCATTTCTCCTTTTCAGTTTCCTAAATAATAACAATAGTCGTCAGTAGATTATAAATTATTTGCAGTTCTTCAACTCAACGATCCACTTTTTGAATACGAACCGTGAGAGTGAAGGAGAGTGAAGCTCTCCATTATCCAAAAAGTGTATTTTAATTTGTTTTATATTCATTGAGTGAAAGCCTCAAAATTCCCACTAAAATTAGTAAAGCTCAACATGCGTCAGAAATTAGACTTTTCCGGTGGTATAAACTTAGCTTATCTTACCGAAAATCAGTCAATTTCCTTCAATGTTGAAATTTCCACTAATTTGAAAGATGTTATTTGTGATGAACATCAGACTTTTATGTGGAAGAAGAAAAAAATAACAGGCATTGAGATTCGATCAGATTACGAGTTTTGAAAGAATTTTATTACACTTAATCAAGACAGTTTTCAATTAATTTTTTATGACGATGTTGACGACAGTTGGACAACCAGTTAGAGGATCAGCGGGTATTGATCATCATCGAAACTTGCTCAACGTTGGACTGATCATTTCTCTCTTTTCTTGGTGCTGTGTGAACAATATTCATATTGGAATTTGACAGACCTGAAAGTATCCTGAAATGTGTTGCAACATGTGTTGGGGAAAAATCGAACTACAGGATCATTCAACCAAATTCAATGAAATTGGAATCGAATTATAATAGGGGAGAAAGAAGAAATTTCTACCTGTCTACGTGTTCATCGAGGATAAGTGACTTTCAACATGAAAATTCATCCGTCAACACAGCGGATTATCATAAAATTCACCATCATTGCTCTTTCCTGGTACTGTTTCTATCTGCCAAGAAATTCTGATTGATGATTATTCTCATCAGTTATTCGATTATCAGTATTATTTTTGAGATCCTTTCGCTTATTTTTCCTGTTTAATTAAACTGTGTAAAAACAATATTTTACGACCACGTTCCACTTATGATCAAGTCTGGTGTTGTTTTTTTTTCTGTGGACTTGTTTGTATTTAGCAAACAATTTATTAAGGGACGTGTTTAGAATTTATGAAGTTATGTCAACAGATTACAACTATAAACTATATATAGATATAATAATTCTGTCTGTTTAGAATTGTTATAGTAATTTCCTTGAAGCACAATTTCTAGCTTTGTACTACAATCCAATTTTGGCCTCTATTTTGAGACAAGATTGTTGCCTGTTGATTATACATACATATAATACATGTGTGTAAGTCTAGTATAAATGATAAAGCTCGAGATGAATGAGGAATTGGGTGATATAGTATATTATCAAAATGTGAAAGGTGCGCACACACTATATATCAGATAGCTTTAATTAAAGCCCACAATTCCAACTGTCAATTAATGAAATGTATTTTACAATAATTATAATAAATCTAGATTATATTATCCAGTCTAAATAAATCTAATTTTCTGTTGTTTAAAAGCAACAACAATATTATTGCAACTTGTTATAAACAGGCGATATTTCTGCAATTTTACCCCTTATAAACAAATCTGTAAGACGAGATCGTCTACAAAATGACCATTTTTGAATGGCAACAAATAAAACTTTGTCTTATACAAGTTGTGTTTTAATTACTCGATTATTATCGATAGAACGAACTGAAAATCAACAAAGTTCATTGCGTAGCGTAGTGTAAATCCCGTTCGAATAACTTTCCAGTCAATCAACTGGAAACTTGTCCAACTTTTGACTGTTTTTCAGTCTAATATTTGAAAGAAGTTTTCCAATCTATTACAATCAACATTTTAAAAGCATTTAGAATTATAACGACGGATATGAATGAACTGTTTTATTATAAAACTTGACGAAAATTCACCCTTAATATTATCGTCGCATAATTAAGTAACTGTAAATAATAAATAATCGTATAAAATAATATTCGAATTGTTGAATTGCCTTTGGAGAATAACAATTCAGTATTTAATAAGACTTTGAAAACAAAGATAAAGAGTTATATAGTCGATATCAAAAAGTTGGATAAAGTGAAAGTAATTGTCAAGTAAATGTTAAAGAAGCATTAGAATTTTTTTTACAATCTGTTGACAGTGAATGAAATTATCTTAATTGCCAGTTTTCTCTTATTATTATTACAAAAATATTATTCATTTCAAATGGTTGAAATTTTAAACTAGCAGATCAACGCGACTTTAGTGTCTTTAAGTGGAAAACACTGACAATTTCGTCAATTCAAACGTCTTTGATGGTTTCTCTTATCGGAAAATTGGCAGTCATATGAATTTGAGCAGGGAGTAGAATAAGACTGGGCATATATATTTGCCATTAGTAAAATTTTCCTAGTAATAAATTGTTGAGCAGTAATTTATTGGAGAGAATGTTTGGAAAGCTGGTCTTATTTAGAGCCTCGACGCGAATTCTGTTGAAGCCGTCTGATACAAAATCAAGCTTTGATTAAACCAGGACTGGGGAGTCGGAGCTGGAACCGGAGCTCGGAGCCATTTAGTTGGTCAATTTTGGAGTAGCTAGAGCTAGCTCTTGTTCTTCAATGTTAATTCAATGGAGTCGGAGCTGGAGCAGAGAGCATTAAAACTTCTGCTACATTTAGCTTGTCAACTTTAGTGGAGCTGGAGCTCGCTCTGGCTCCTTAATATTAATTCAGTAGAGCCGGAGCTGGAGCTGAAGCTGAAGCTGGGAGTATTAAAACTTCTACTGGCTCCGACTCCTAATCATTTGACTTTTTTTCACAATATGTTATAAAGAGTACCACTATGTATAAAATGCTCAAATTCAGCAAATCACAACAGGGTTCTAAATTTGTTATTCTTCTGGGGCAACTGGACAATTCTTCAAATATAAGGTATTCGAGTTGCTAACCGATAGCGCCTTCCCTATTGCCATCTATATATCGCATAGAACGTCAAATATCAGAGAATACGCCAAACAACTCCTGGTAAGCATATTTTTTCTTTTGAAGACAACACAAATATTTGAACTACATATCTATGTTCAACGTTAACAGTCACAAAAACGTTTTTTTGTAATAAAGCTGGACTCGGAGCCGGACTTAAAATCTCAGCAACTCCGGAACTTTAGTTGGAGCTATAGCTTGGATATACTGTGACTCCGGAGCTCAGCCCAAACCTGGATTAAACACCGATATATCGGTTTGAATTCTATAGAATTTAAATTCGTCCAAAGCTGAGCTTACACGTTAGCTTCACAGGCGAAAAAAGCTTCTTTTCCAATGATACCATTTCTTCTTAAGATGCACTAGAGTTCTTTATGCCATTAACATTTTACAATATTGCTTGAAATAATTTATTGTAACATAAATGACATACGTTTCAAATTTATTATAATGAATCTTCAAGAAATTATTTCATCCATTAAATATTTGAAATACAGGCTGAACCGAAATTGGCGCAACAACTCAACTACTCGTTATTAACCGTTGCTCTAAAATGATGAGAAAAATGTTAAGAAAAATCTACCGTCTTTAGTCTTCAAGATATTAAGACCTCAAAGATTTAACCTTTGAGGTCTTTAATTTTAATTATTAAAAAGAGTTTGGCTATTAGATCTCTCTAGGTCAGTTAAATAATCATTCTGAGCAGTTATGAGTAGCTTTACGCTCATTTACTTTACCGGATGTGCCATTTTCAAGAACTGCTTTTAGACTGAATTCATTTGAAAAAATGTGTGGCAACATAGCAAATTATTTTTATTTGTATTTCCTTACAAAATAATTAGTCAGATTAACCGAATGTTGCCTGATTTACCTTTGAATAATGTCCAATATCTGCGAAATTAAAGAACATAGATGTTTTTAAACATTTTTCTCATGTTCTCTGATGTCTGGCTGTTTTGCGAATTTGGGTTCATCCTGTATGATATTAAGTGAAATGAAACACAAAAAGCGAATAAGTCTCTAATGCAATCTGTAGAATTTATGAGTATTTTTCCATTATTCTTAATTTGCACAAATCCAATTTTATTTTAATAAAAACAGTTCGTTATATGTATATATATTCCTCTACAGTGAAAGGTAACAAAATCATACCACTCATCACTTTAATTTTGATCTATAGGATTAAATTGAAATTCAACCAGCAACAAATCTGCATGATTTATACGATTTTAGCCGGATGTTCCTCTAATAAAATTCAATTGAATATTTAAATACGAGTGCAACATTGTTCCTGTTCGATGTTATCATACACACCTCGCCACATGAATAAAACCAAATTGAAAAAGCTTGTAATTTTTGCTTACAGGTAAACTATTTGGGTAGAACTGTCAGCATTGAAGTGTACATATGCAATGTTAATACTATACATACATTCATAACAAAAAAATCATTTTCAAGAAAATTATCCTCATTTTGTTTTTAAAATGGCCTGCCATTTGGATACGACCAGTAATAAAAACACACAAATTATGTTATAAATGTTCTTTATTAAATTTATTTATCAATTAATAGTCAATACATTTCCCATTGCTTTTAATTAAAGTAAAAATTCTAGACGGCATTGAATCATAAAGTGATCTTATATACTTAATTTGTAAATTGTTCCAACATTTTCTTAAAGCTTCCTGAAGTTCTTGTTTGTTATTATATTGCTTACCATTAGAATAGATTTCACGTGTCATATATCCCCAGACATTTTCAATCAAGTTGAGGTCGGGTGACAGTGATGGCCAATCAAGAACGTTGATATTATTTCGTTGAAACCATTCACTGACAATACGTGCACTATGAATACTGGCGTTATCGTGTTGAAAGATAAAATTATTATCATTTAGAATGGTACTGAACTTGTGTTTTACATTTTGCAATAGTTGAATGTAACTGTTGGAATTTTGTCTACCTTGTATTTCAACTAAATCAACTGGTCCGTTGTATGATATAGCTCCCCAAACCATTATTGAGCCTACATCCTTTCGGCGCCGTGATAAAATAATTTCATTTTTACGTAAATCATAAAAATAATACGAATAACCGTCGGGACCATCCAAATTAAATTTTTTTTCATCAGTAAATATGACTTTTTGCCATTCAGTTATCCAATGTATTTTTGCTTGTGCAAAATTAAGACGCTGAGTATAGTGATTTTTTTATCAGTGCTGGTTTTCTCTTGATTTTTAACCGTTTTAAATGTGAACTTTTTTGTATAATCCTCTGAACTGTTCTTATAGATGCTTTAGTTCCTGTGGCACAAGCTATCTGTCTTGTTGTCAACAATGAATTCGAGGCTTGGCGTAATATTTTCCGGCGTTCGCTCTCAGTTGTGACGTATTTTGTACGACCTTTGTATCGTTTGCCATAGTTTTCGGGATCCTTAAGAAAATTACTAATCACCTGATGTGAACGACCTATTCTTTTAGCGATTGCTCTGAAAGTATATCCTTCTTCTTGAAGACATTTTATTTTTCCTATTTCTTCTAGACTTAACCTCGGATTTCGACCCATATTGTATTTTTACGCGTGTTCAACGTTATTATAACAAGATAAAGGTTCGCACTATATTGTGTTTATCACTCAACTGAAAGAAAGTACAACGCGGGGAGGCCTCTCTCACACTTGGTCTTAAATAAGTGACGTCACTCTTTACAGCACTATTTACTTACTATCAGTTCGGTGTCTGTTACAAGCTTCGTCTGTTTATGGCTTGATGTCCCGTACAAAAATATAAATCTAGAGTACAACAGCAAATGTTAATTTCAAATTACGTTCTGTATAACACAGAAAACTGTTTGGTCCTATTCATGTGACGAGGTCTGTATATAATATAATTAAACCGACAGTGAATTCGTGTTTTTTTTTTAAATGTGATAAAAACGCTACAATGTACATAAAAGAGACTCTCTAACCGTGTATGTTTACCTTACTGTTATTGCGACAATCTCTGAAAATATAGCCTGACAATTATTTCACCTGTATCTACATTTAAATGATGCTGCGAAATCAAGATTACAAGAGTTTTTAATGAATTGACACATTCCTCTGTGCAAGATTTTTAAGAGCATTTCCCTACGGTACTGCCGTGGCTAAATGTATATGGAATATGATGCTATTGAGGGAGAAATGTCAATGTTGTTTCGTTTTATAAAAGACAAATTGCTTTTTGACGTTTTCACTTTTGATATTTCAGTTGCTCTAGTGCATTTTGTCGTCAATTCTAAACTTCAACTCTTATTTATGTCCAACTTTCCGCCGTACATTTACGCTACAACAAACACTTGCTTCGAACTAAAAATCTTCAAAATTAATTTGTATCGATCTCTTATCTCGCACTTTTTACCGGCTTCTTTCTCGATAAACCACGAAAATGGATCTTATTGTATTTTAGAAAGTTTTTAAATTAATTGTGACGCATCATTTTATCAAATTAAGTTTTAAATTTTTGATTGTTTCACTTAAAGTTCTGATATTAAAAATGTATAATTACCGTTTGGTATTTTTATGGATTTCTAAATGAAATCGATTATGCTTCTAAATTCTCTGCTTGTTGAAAGAAATTACACTGTTGTTTGTCTGGTAGAGGCAGATGGAGAAAAAAAAATGATGAAAAACTACATGTTCTTGTTGAGACACTTGCTGTTTCATAGAACGTGCCAAGATTTGTTGTTCTAATGAAAAATTGACTTTTATTATTTTCGAAAGGATCAAGACAATTAATTACTGGAAGGCTGTCAAGGTGATGTCGGCAACAAAATAGAGTATCGATAAAAGGCGACTACAGTTGACCCCTGTAACTCTTTCCACGGTCTCTTAAAAAATTACATTCGATTCCAAACAACTTGAAATTTCATGATTATTCCAGATAGCAATGTCTAATGTTGAATTATAACGTTTTAAAAACTCTTGATTTTGATTGTTTTAATCATTTCAACCAAGTGGAATCGTATCCAGTTCGCTTTTAATCTTTTACAATTTTTGTATTGATGCAAGTCTCGTTTAGTGGTGCTGTTTTTTTGTTGTTTTCTATGATTCCAACTATTTAAACAATAGGAGAACATCGTGGTCATATAATGGCAATGGTGAACGCATTTCCCTTGAGTCCTGCACAAAGATAAAGGCACAATTTTGTATTTTTTCCCTGTTTCAATTCAAACGGCTGTTTGGTGTAAAGAGACCGCCATTGATGAGTCCCAAGTGTAGGTATGACAATAGTACGAATCCAAACTTGCTGCTTCTCATATATTTAACAAACGGTAATCACAGAGCCGGCTTTAAGTACAAGCGGAGCCCAAAATTTTGAGGGGCGCAAATCGAAAAGTTCTTATTTCAACACCCATTATTTGGCGAGCGACTCGAAAAATATTTCAAAAATTTGTAGCGAAGTTAGAGCCTTGTAGCTCATTGGAAAATTGCTCAAAAATGCTTTATTCCGAGGATGTCGCGATCTTTACTAACCATTTATACCCGTCAAATGACTAAGAATGACTAGAAGATCGTCTTAAAGTAGTTTTTATTCGTTTTTCATCACTTGATCCATGCAAAAATGGAAACTTTTTTTACCTACTTTTACTATTTCTTACTCGATAGGGGACGATTGTTGTGTGTATTTTTTGAGAAAATCCTTGACATTGGAAACATTAGAAACAAATAAGACTACCTAACTTTTATTATCTTTACATTAAAGGAAATCAAATTAATCTTAGACTATCAAGCCAAAAATATTAAAGATCAGAGAACATTATTTATACTAGATTCATTCATTTTTTCCACGATCGATCTCCACCACGTGGTCGCTTCATCCGTGTAGTTGATTGACTAAAATCACGATATTGTCGAAATTTAGCGTCTTTTTATTTCCTAATAACCTACAAGGCCCTAATTTTGCTTAAATATTCTCTGCTGACCCTCCTACAAATCTATGAAATCTTTTTCGCCTTACGTGAATCACCCGATAGTTACTTAAACAATGGGTCGCCTAAAAACTTGACTGCTTGTAGTAGGTACCAAACGAGCTAGACCCGGTACTGGGTAATCTTTTAAAGAAATCACACCAATTTATAGATGTTATGGCAGTTCTAAAACTAAAAAACTACAGCTTTTTCTAGCAACATCCATCAATATGATAACAATAAAGCTGTGATTTTTGAACAAAGCGCATTGGAAAATATGCGTTTGCTTGCAATAAAATCACTTTAGCCTTTCAGATATATCAATGTTTTTTATTTATTTTTTTAAAAAAACAGGAAAACACAATTATATTTCCTCTACTAGTTGATTAATTCGAAACGTGTTAGGATCATTTGGCGAGATAAAAAAGACAATGTGAGTTGTTTTCTTTTTTTTGCGTCCGATAAAATTGCAAAAATTGCAGAAACATTCAAATCTGACTTTATACATTCATATACCTCGAATGACAGATATCACCGCATAGAGAACTGATTGAATACTTTTGTATGAAAGCTTAATCTGGATTCCAGTCAATGATCCCGTTTTCCCCTATCAATCGTACATGAAACACTCACATATAGAGAGATATACGCAGTTATCTTTCACGGATATTTATCATTGTTAATTTTGACTTGTTTTTTGAATTGTTCAATGATGTCTCATTTTTAAATATATTTACCTATAGTAAAAAAGTTCGTTTTAAAATTTCTATTTTTATTTAAAATAAAACACAAACAATAGAACAAGTTGTTTACATTTTTCATTTTATCTTACATCAATTTCAAAAGTATTTCGCTGTTATATTGGGGGATAAAGTAGAGAAAAGTCTAGAATCTTCACGTATCCAACATGTCTGGTTTTGTGGAATTTAATTGAAAACTTTACAACTATAAGCCCAACAACGATGACAAAATTGTATAACAGAGGTATTAGGCTGTCACAACGTTTTTCTTTCTTGTCTTGATAAACTGAAATGTTCTCATCCAGGGACGTATTTAATGGTAATTCAGTTATGATTATATTATGTATATGGATACGCCTGAAGGACGAAGACTGAAATTAACTTGACACAATGAAATGAAGTTATGTGCACAGATTGTATTTAGAAGCCATGGAGAAACCTTGACTGTTCCATTTTTATTACATCCGAAGCTTAACCATCTTTTTGAAATAATTCAGAGAGAAATTGTGAAATTATTCAAATCTTCCGACATCTAAACGTAGAAGCTCCCTTTTTATTACAACTCCCCCAATCAACATCTTTTATTAATAAATCGAATTAATTTTACGTGCATTTTTCTACAATCAAATATTTTGATTGTGAAACGATATTTTAAAATTAAATTAAAAGGTAATTACTGAATCATATTTACGCATGTAGACTTATTGACGAATTTTTCTAAAAATCTATTCATACTAGTAAATATCCCAAAAATATTTAAATCTTACTCAGATGCTATTTTAATCAAATTTTCTACGTCAAATTTTTATGTGAAAATATTCAAAACATCATGTGAACAATTTTTATTTTATTTTAATGAGTAAATGTTGGAAGCGTATTTTCTACACTTATTATATATCTTAGAAATCGTAAGGCTATGGATTAAATGTCAGGATGTGTTTTAAAAATTTAAAGCAACTGTGTTGTTACACTTTTAAAAAGTTAAAAGTTTCTATAGTTAACGTAATTTTTGATTAAGTTTCCGTAAGAAAATCTAATATAGAGCTTATCCAGTTTTAAACCGTGTTTATAACAAAAGTCTCAGTTTAAAATCTTTAATATTAAAACTAGAACACAAATAATTACAACTTATTTACCTACTGTTTGCATACAGTGAGCTGAATAACAATCTTTTCCGTAACGTACAAATTTAATTAGAAACAATTGTATCAAAGGTTTCAAAACAGAACAGGGATTAGTATTTGAATAAAACAACTAACAGAAAAATTATAGACTGCAAAAGTTTGACTTAGAAGACACGGATTTAGTCTTCAAAACATAAAATAAGACTCATTTTAAAAAAATTTCATACAAATGTTTTCTAGTTACTTCATGAAAACGGTAGCTAGTCATTAGTAAATTCTGTTAGGCGATCGTCTATTAAGAAAAATCTACAAAAACTAAACTGATTCTCTGATTTTAATTAAACGAACGTAAAGAAATCTATTCATTCCTTTCATAGCGTTCTCCTGTTATTAAGTTAGAAGGCTTGAATAGCAACAGATGAGAACAAGTTTAAGACCATACCAACGAAAAATCTACAGGGAATATTGACAAACAAATTAAACCCACTCTGATACCTGGAAGTGTTCATTTCAAGTATAATTGAAGTTAAACAACTAAAATAAAGGAGAATTCTTGAGGTATAAATTTGGAAAGAATTAAACAATGAGTTGTTTAAATTGTTTCTCTGGTTTCTACATTTATCGAGTACAATTCGATATCAGTTTCGTTCTTAGCTATTTCTTTAGTAACATGAATTGTGATCCTGTGAAGCACAGATCCTGTGAAGCATAGATCAATTATTGAAAAATACAGCGTTTATTTTGGCTCATCTAGTTGAGAGTCTATTTCAACGTAATATAATCAATGTTTGAAAAGTGCGGATATAATTGAAGAAACGTTACGAAATTTCTCTCGTATATAAATATAACAAACATAAATAGAAACTTTATTATTTTTAAAACAAATCCAAATTTGCGTTTCCGGTAATTCTGGCTGTTTTTTGATTGTAGCAAAAGTCTCAATATTGAACGATTAAATAGTTTGAATTATAATCAAAATGGCAAACTATTATATCGTGTATCTATGTGTGTGATTGTCATTTTTATCCAACAAACCACTCGTGTTGAATCTATTTTGATAGTACCGAAACGGAGTTGGCACATCAACAATAACAACGACTTCATCGTCGCCGTTTGTCAATTGGAATCGTCTCCCATTTTCGCTCTATAACTATTTGGTAAACGAGATTACCTGCAGTTGATCCACTGCCGGCCGGCAATTACCACACAATTTTTGTTCCCTTCATAGAAAAATAATAGACATTGATCAAGCTAAGAGTGTTGTAGTTATGGTAGTTTAGAAATAAAACAAAATTCGTTCTATCAGTGAAGCATTCGATATACAGTGGCATAGACGGTGAGTTTATCAGTCGAAACAGACAAGTCGCTTTGAAAGATTCAATGGAAATCAAATTCCATCGTTAATATGAATAGTAGTGGAAATATGGTTCAATTAGAAAGAATCATCATTAAAAGTTTTCAGTAAACGTCCGAAATTTGAATTATTTCTTTGTACTGAAAATAAATTCGAATTATATAAAGCTCAATGTACAGTAATCGAAAATTGGCATGCTAACTAATGCAACATTTCCAGCTTTATGGCGATTTATTAATAAATCAACGATTATCGATAAATTTGCTCCATTACGAAGATTTATACAATTATAACAACAAATACAACAGTTTTTATATAAATTTTGGCTTATGTACACGAATCGTAACGAAATAAAAATTGGAAAGTTGCCTACTTTCATCCTGTTAGATCTCTCCAAAAGGAGCCTAGTATAAAATAATCTATTAAATTTTTTTTAATATTGATGTTAATGGAAATACATGCAAAACTCTATCTATCTAATAAGATAATCATAAATTGTCATCTAGTCCGCTTGTATAACGAGAGTGCTTTATATTAAAAATCCAAAAAAGCTAATTGAGAGGCCTCAAATTTGATAAGCACGTTTCGCTTTTTATCATTCCAACATAGAAATTGATCAACAACTTAATAAACTGTACTTGAAAATTGTTATATAAGCTGAAGGTGGCTTATAATTTTTCAGACATACTGAAAACTTGCCAAGGATGTTCTATATTAAAAAAAAAGAAGAAATTGAAATTTTATTAATAGAATAAATTGAAAACTGAAATATTTTTTATTGAAAACATAAAGTATTCTTTCTTTTTCTTTCAGTAAATTCCAACAAACAACTTAACAGAAGACGTCCGTATCTGGTTAGAGCCCTACGGGGCCTCGGATGAACTCATTTGAATAATTATCGTAAGTCGACTTTATTACTCTATTTATAATCAATTTAACCAATAACAAATAACAAAAAGCTCGCATTTCGTTTGGAATTTTTATAAAGTTCAACTTATTGAATATTCTCCGCTCTATAAATTGAACTTTTCGATGGTCTTTTTTCACTGAAACGAGCTTACATTTATTTTAATAATGTCGGCAATGATGATAACAGTATAGATGTAATGTTATCGAGAAAAAATATGTCCCGAGGACAGAATGTAATTATGTTAAATGCACTATGATCAACCATTTTGAAATTTATATCTGTAGGGCACTTGAAAGCGCAGTTATACAATAACGATATTGATGAACCTTTGACCTAAGCTTAATGCTAACATCAAACCACAATCATAATATAAGCTTTAATTGAAGTCATGTTAGATGCAATAAGATTTCCAACAAAATCAAACAAGAATTGAAATTTCCTTGTCGATCGAAAACAAACAAATTCTTCCGTTAAGAAAAATTCAAAATCCATCGTCATCTTGGATGGAATTCAATTTGCTATCGATAAGTTTTATCGGAAAATGTAGTGAAACCATAAAGACGTATGATGATCGTAAAGTTGTCGGTAGACAGGACAACAGAAAGAATGACTAAGTTATATAAAAAAGAAAACGAATCTTCAATCGACTATTCAATATTGCCCCTATTCTGTTTTATACGATATACCACTTTTAACGAAACATCAAATGCAATACACGTGATCGCTTCAATGGACACCTGTTAGTCACATATTTTCAAAAAAGTCGATCGTGTTGAAAAGCTATATTGAAATTGGAGAATCTGTTATCCATCATTCGGGCAACAATAAGACCGTCATGATCAGAGGAATTTAAATTTCTGAGATTAAAAATTACCGTGTCTCCGGGATAAAATACTCGATTCGGCGTGCAAAAATTGTCAATTTACAAACATCGATATCCCGCTGGTTTTTTAAGATATTAGAAGAAGTAAATGTAGGTTGGATAGAGAATTTCAAGATGTATGTTTTAAAGCTTTTTATTTTGGAAAAATATGATAAAATTCTGAATGGCAGAAAAAACTCTTGTCGTTTGCTTTTGTCGCACATTTTCCTTCATAACTGGGTGAGATTTAGCTAAAATTATTGATTTTTGATATTTATCAAGTGATTTAAATAGAAAATAAAAAGAGCTTTCCAAATCATCAAGAATTTTCTCGCTAGGCTTGTTAGTTTTCCGATAACTGAACCAAATTTAAAAAAATTAATTTTGAAGCAAATTAATTAATTTTAATAGTTCTAAATAATAGGTGAAAAAGAAGGTTGAAATTTTCCGTGGAACTCACTTAATTTGCAAAATTGGATCTTAAGCGAGCTTTATGACAGTTCCTCTTACATCAGCTTTCTAAAAACGAAAGTACAATTCTTTATCTTCAAAATTATGTAAGGCATCAATTTTGGAATTTTTTTCCAAATTTGCTTCAGTTG
Organism: Mylabris sibirica; assembly: GCA_039776855.1. Lineage (NCBI taxonomy): Eukaryota > Metazoa > Arthropoda > Insecta > Coleoptera > Meloidae > Mylabris > Mylabris sibirica. Next base: position 4,699,494 of record CM077843.1, read on the forward strand.
TCGGAAAGCTAACTTGGCTAGCGAATAATTTATTAAAAATTTGAAAAGCTCTTTCATTTTGGTATCCAAATTAATTGATAAATTTTGAGAATCAATAATATTGGCTAAGTCTTATGTAGTTAAGAAGGAAAATGTACGAAAAAACAGGGTCCAAGAGTTTTCTCTGCTATTCATTATTTTAACACATTTTTCCACAATAGAAAGCTTCAGAACATGCACCTTGAAAAGCTCTATCCAACGTATGTTTACTTTTCACAATACTTTAAGAAATAACCGAGATACCAATGTTTCAAAATTGATAATTTCCGCACGCCGAATCGACATTATTAGTCGTGCGAAATGGTGGATGCGCCTCCCTCACAATTTTGTGTTCAACAAATAAAATATAGTTCAAATTGCAAATTAATTTTTACGCAATATATAACTAATATCATTTATAAATTGAATGTTTTCCATAATGCTGAAAATTTCATTTGTTTCTCCTAAGAAAATACAAAGAAAAGTCGACTTGAAACATAAATATACACACGTATTTATTTGGTTGCCTATTCTTCAATAAGTATAACTTCCTGTTTTCTATTTTTGAAAATTTCTAGGAAAGTAGGTAAAATTTTATTTTTAGCAATATCATAAACTAAATGGATGTGATCTTTATATTTTTTCCTCTCTCTTATAACTTCACATTCTTCTATATTATACGTATAGTTCAAATTCAATCAATATTCAGTGCAATTGCCTATAATTCGTGATCTAAATTTCAATCCTGATCGTGATCTAAATCTCCAATCTTATCGATTTGCTTGTCCACTTTGTTGCATCAATATTTCGTTAACGAATTGAAACATAACACCACTTTAACTGTCCATCAGTTGATTATTAGAGATTGAACGGTAAAGATGTAGATTTTACACACAAATAATTTTGTAAAACAGAAGTTGCATCTTTGGTTAATTCACTCACTAGTTATTTTTATCGTTGTAGCTGAAAGGTGCTATAATTTCAAAAAAATATACCACATGCTAAGATCCAGTTAACCGGACAGATTTACGTTTAATTTTAGAAAATCCAAAGTGTTAGTTGATCTCATAATGGGAATTTGCAGATTCAAAACAAAGATCATTGTTTTCAATATTTGAAATTTTCAATATCCTGTCTTCAAACGTACGAATACAATTAGAAAATTCTTATTATTCGTAATATTGCTGTTAATTTTCTAAATTTCCAACAATATTATTATGAGATCAACTGAAGAATGTATTCAAATCTGAAATTTTATTCAAATATTTACGAATCTGCTATTTTCCATCTAATTAAATATGAAGCTATTTTTAGCTAGCAGTTATTTAAAGAACTTGCCAACATTTCATTTATTTAATTTATTTGTCATTAGATTTACAATTCTCTAAAATTAATTTCAGTATATTCGAATATTACAAAATAACAATGATGATGTTAATGAAAATGTTTCAAATAAGTTTTAATAAAGAATCAAATGTCCACAATGTAATGACGATGAAGATTAGGAAGAATTTTAACTACTTTTTCATTGTCTTTTCATATTCATAGATATGATTTGATTTAATTGATTTTTTACGATGATAGTCTCATCACATTCATTCTAACGAGAAAACCCATAAATTTTAAATTTTGTTGTTACAAACTCCTATTTGTTAGTTTTCTCTTCAGCAAATGCATATATAAGTTTCCTGAAAGAGTCTGTAGCTTATTTAAGTTTGTCTTATAACAACAATGTAAAATTCAAATGATCAAAAGTTGCAATACGTAAAGTTATAGTGATACTAACAATTGAAGAGATTGCAATTATTGAACTCATCCTGAAGTGGAAGCTGTTTACGAGTTCATCAAAAATGTAATAATAAAATTTTCAGTCTGCTAGAGACACTAATAGAAACATTTCGTTAAAGCAAAACTTTTTATTTCATGCATTAGTAGAGTGTTGAAGGCATGAATTCTGTACTAGTAGAATGAAGATAAGAACATCACGATTGATAAAATAAACAACAACTATTAGCTGAATTCTCAACATATACATAAAAAAATTAATTCACCATATAAGCACAAATATCGCAATTACTTTTAAATGAATTTACATTATTGTTATCACGAATTAATAACAATAACAGAATTATGTAGATTTTCTAGAATGGGATCCAAGATAAACAAGACACGTTACGAGCAAATCTTCAAGCTAGGTGCTAATTAAAGCCTTCAAGCTGTATAAAGTAGATTAAATTGAGTTTCATTGTTCTATTTTCGTTCAAAATGGTAGGTTTGAGATATAATCTAAAAGACACCTATGCAAATAAAGTTAACATAACATCCACCACATTTATAATGATTATCAAAACTACTTAAAAGAAAGTAGTAGTAGTAATAATAATAATAATAATAATAATAATAGTAAAGGAGATTATCATTAAATTGATTTGAAGGTAATTCAATAAGGATTTTGCCCTCGTCGGATTATTTCCGTCACAGTTACCTGGCCGAGCACAGTTTCCTGAAATAGACCGTTGACAAATGCATACAGAGTTCGAAAATCTTTTAAAAAAGTCACACATGGATATATTAAATTCATCCCTTTCAACTATAGAATTCACACGACTTTACAGATATAGATCAAAAGACGAATTGGAAATGTAAAGAGAAATAGAAGAGGATTCAGCTTTTTTTTTTAAATAGAAAATCTTTAAAGAAGCTTTATGTCTCGATTTATGAATGTTGAACATGAAATTGACCATTACCTACCTTGATGCAATTAAAAGCTCATTTCGTTGATTAGTGTTGGAAGTTGCTGTAGGGCTCTTTATCACTAATTAAGCTTTTTCTTATTGTTTTCTTTTGACTAGCAGCCAAATGAACATGAATTGCCAAAATTAGTTCAAAATGGACATTAATGATACGCAAAATTGCCTTTTTGTTTAACAAGAATTTAACAACAAAAACAACCTTCAAATGGTATTTTTAGTGTTAAAAAATACGAAGAATTCTATATTTAAAAAGAATTTGTTTATAATGACATTATTATTAAAAAATTTATTTATATTTTATTTATCTTTGGTTGTTTAAATTGATTTAGAACTTTGGTGAATGCCAGAAGGACAACGACACTACGCATATTTTCAGAAATAAATTCGATCAAAATAAAAAGGGTTGTGAAGGAAACAAAAAGGAAATTATACAGACCGGAATTCTATTTCAACATCTAATAGGATTAATCTAGTGGAAATTTATTTCGAAACTGATGATTCCCATGAGAAAATTTGGAAAAATCTAGAAAACGATCACACCTTGAAAATAGTCTCTACTGATGACGTTAATTCGTTTAAATGACACCAAAGGAAATTTCAAATCTAAAAATAACGTAATCTGTAATAGTTTCAATATCTGAAACGTCATTTTATTTAGATTTTTATCACTTGGCACAGGTTCTTTTATCATCCACGTAAAATCCTACACGAATTTCAACAATAATAAAAAAAAAACATCCTACCCAAAGACAAAAACAAGATCGACATCTACAGTATAGTTTCGAACAGAAAGTGGATCATATACATTTAGATCCAGACCACCACCCGTATCCTATCCTGTCTTTAGAACGTTTTCATCTCGCTAAAATAAAACACTGACCGATCAAACGTTTGCGAGTTGTTTAATTGACTGTTGTCTAGTCAACTGTCTTACAGTACAATTATTAATTAATAGAAATTGTGATTAAATTACAGTGATGTTTTATTATACTGTGATTTGACAGTTGTTCTTTTTGTTGTGATAAAGGTAGAAAATATGTTGAAAATGTGTGCAAGCTTTAAATTGGACAGCAACCGCAAGCTTTTACAATTTTATACAGTAATGTTAAAGTCAAAGCTAACCGTAAAATTTCCCCTTTTAAAATACTCATCAAGCGAAAACCCTAACAAATTCTGAAATAATCTTTAATTATTAATTTGCTAATTTTACGGACCTTTTTGTAATAGTTTCCGGCTAAACAGTCCAAAAGCTTAATTTAAATTTAGAACCGCCAAGGTGATATCTTGACCTGGAAAGCAATTAGTGTTCTGGATATAGTTTTTAAAAATAGAAAATTCGCTTCAATGAAACAAAACGAATCTATATAATATCAAGAATTTTTATTTTTATTGTGTAAAATATGTTGAGATGATAGTAGACTGTTGTTGTTCTCGCGCTGTCGTCATGAAACTTTTCTAAAAGTAGTTGGATTATTCTGCACAGATGATGAATTTTTATTGAAACTAAATCTAAATTGAGGCACTGACGTCGACGTCGTTTATGTATGAGCGAGCAAGAGAGCGTCGGGACGCTAGAGAATTCCAACAGCAACAGCCATTCGTCCAATGGTATGGTTATTTAAAGTGGCCGTTGCGTGTATTTGTACACATTATACGTATATCTATTTGTATTTGTAGCAGTGTATTCATGTTCAAATTCTCAACATTGTACGCTTTTCAACATTGTGAAATGGCTATTAGCCAAAATTCGGCTTACAAATTTTGCTACTAATTATCCTAACTAAAGACAGACAGATATTACTAATAATCGTTAACAAACGTAAACTTTCAACAATCTCTATAATTTCGTTACAGATTGAAAAATGGAGCAATTCGAACAATTATTAACATGCGCTATTTGCCTGGACCGTTATCGTAATCCAAAACTTCTACCATGTCAACACAGTTTCTGTATGGAGCCCTGTTTAGAAGGTCTCGTCGATTATGTCCGTCGACAGGTAAATACAACTATTAACAAAGATTAAAATTGATTTTATCTTAAAATTATCCTCCAGGTGAAATGTCCAGAATGTCGAGCCGAACATCGAATCCCCTATCAGGGCGTCCAAGGCTTCCCAACTAATGTCACATTGCAAAGATTCTTAGAGCTTCATATTGAAATCACTGGGGAATTACCAGATCCAACTAGTGGACAAGTTATGGAACGTTGCAATGTTTGTTCAGAGAAAGCATATTGTAATTTCTGTTCACATTGCGATAAAAAGGTTTGTGAAGAATGTAAAGGCGCCCATATGGAGATATTGCGTAGAGAGATATCGAGAATTAATAATCAAATCCGACGTGGCATTCATCGTTTACAAGATACTCTATCTTTGATTGAAAAGAATACGCAAAATATCCAAACAAATTGTTCATCAGTTAGTGAGGAAGTCGATGAGATCTATAGGAGGCTCTCCAAAGCGTTAAAAGATCGTACAGAATATCTTCGTACGGAAATTGATCGTTATCTTAGTGTAGAATTGCGCAGTCTCACCAATTTAAAAGAGAATCTCGAATTGGAAATTTCAAATATTTTAAGTAATTGTGATCTAGCTGATAAACATATGAATGAGAATGTTGATATATGGGATGATTGTGAATTAATGGACGCTAAAGAGATCTTTCTTAAAACTGTTGAATTTATACGAAATTTTGAATATGAAAATACTGATTATAACAGAAAAGTACGTCTAGTATTAGCACATGATCCAAATCAATTAGTTTTACATGTAGCTGGTTATGGTGATTTGAATATATCTAATCAACATTTTGGTCAAGGAACTGGACTATTACAGCCACCAGGTCCAGGACTGATGAGATCAAAGAGTGATCATAGATTAGCATCGCAATTTCGTCAACAAGAGGAGCGCACTGGTTACGATAGAGGATATGGTGATAATCAAGATGAAACACTATTAGGTGGTAGAAAATTCGGTGAAAGACCACAAAAAACATCAGATCGTTACGGTGACCGTTATGGTCGCAGTGGTGGTGGTGCTACTACGGAATATGGAGACGATTATGATACGGACACTAGACCATCTAGATCTAGATTTAGCCGTTTTAGAAGACATCAAGAGAATGATTCAGATAATGAACAATCCGGGCGTGGTGTGAGATTTACTGAACAACAAAAACCCGAAAGAGAAAGAGTTTTAGATACTGAAGATGTTGCTAGAGGTCCTTTAAGTGGTATTACACGACTTGCAGATTCGCCTAGAGTAATGAAAAAATTACAAGAGAATGAAAGTGGTAAAAAGAAGGAAAAAGAAACACCACCAGCCCCACCGCAATCGGCTCCACAGCCAAAAGTTGTACCAAAACGTCCACCACCACCACCACCGACTAATCGACAAGTTAGTGAAGAAGATGAGATTAGTCGAATTAAAAAATTGAATAAAGGTGCTACAACATCAACAGAAACTGAAACTAAGACGACTCCACCTACTCCAACTGAAGAACGTCAGAAAGAGCGCAAAACACCAGCTCCTGAGGTGAGTTTAGATGAACAATAACACCTCACACAAGTACCTGATTTTAGAACAATTTTATTAGTGTATAATTTTTTTGTCATGTTCCCGTCCATTAACTCGACAAAGTCCACTCGATCACACACCGGCATGTCTATTTATAAAATATTTTGAGAAAAATAAAACAACAATAATTAAAAAAAAAATAAAACATAAAACACCTAGCAAACCTTACTTACATTTGTTTGTCTACAAAGCATGAAGAATATTTGTGTGCACGTGCAATCAATACAGAAAACAAGACATAAACCTAACAGAATGTTTGTATCTTCAGGCTGCATCCAGTGAAGAGGAATCAGATGATGAATCAGTCAGTTCATTGCAACAAACTCAACGTAAAACAGCAGCAAGTAAAGTAGGTGCCGCTACAAGGAGAGCCTCCGATGCTGGCCATAAAAAATCAACAAGATCAACAAGTTCTGATTCAAACACATCATCAGAATCATCAACAACCTCATCTACAGCTATCAAAAGTACTGGAGCACCATTTACAACTGAAGAAGTTAAACAAAAATATCTTTCAAGAACACCAACTTCAACAATTCCGTCAACAACCGCAACTAAAGATACCTCAACAACACAAACAACTACAACGAAACCATTTCAAAGTCGATTTCTTCATAATAAAACACCAACAACAACTACACCACCACCACCTCCACCACCTGTTACAACCAAGGATGATGAAGAAACTGAAACTAGTACAGAAGAAGAAGAAACTGAATCCGAATCAGAATCTGAGGATAATACATCAAGTAAAAAATCCGACCAAATGGCAAAATCTGATATTGGACCATTACTAGCTCGTAGTGCTCATGCTAGAGATAGTAGTGCTGAAACTGCACGAAAGAGTAGTAGAGACGAAACAAATTACAGTCGACCGAAATATACAACAAGAGAAGAATCACCACCAAAATATACAAGAAGCAGAACGTCAACAATTCATGATGATGATTCATCACGGTACGGTTATACAGGTCGTTTCTTGAATAGAAGTAAGAGTTCTGCAGCTATTCAACCTGATGAGGACGATCATCCTCGATATGGTACTACATCATTGACTGAAGATACTGATAGTAAATATCCAAGTGGTCGATCGAGATATATGGCATTGAAAGAACGTCGCCAACGTTTAGCACGTAGTCGAAGCAGTCAACAATTTGGTGATGAAGATGATATCGATGAACCAATATCGCCAACATCTTCAAATCCTTCAGCATATCTAGCGTCAAGAGGTTACGGCTCGGCAACATCATCTAGTCATGATCTTGCTCGAAGTCGTTCATCTCATGCATTAAAATCACGCGACAATTCACCTGATAGACCTACATCGACTACTAGTAGTAATATTGGTGGTGAAAAAGATGGAGCTGCATTGAGTTCATGGGCTAGATATTTGAAGAATAAATACGGTAGCAGGAATACTGGAAAGGATAAAGAAACAAGCACTAGTTCGATAACACCATCAGCATCATCAAGTAGTTCAGCAGCGGCTAGACGATTATCTTTAGGGTTGCCCTTGCGTTCATCAACTGAATTAGCTAGTTCTGATGATGATCAAAAAAACATGCAAGGCTCCCCCACTACCCCTACAGCAGTTACGGCGGCAGCCGGTAAGCTTTCTTAAAAAACATTTTATAAGAATTTGCACTATTACTGGCTTAATATGAATATTTTGCTCTTCATATTGGCATTCCTCAGGTGCTAAATTGAAACCAATATTAACAAAAAGTACTTGTCTATATATTTAAAGTACTTTTGTTGATATTGGACATGTTTATAATAAATTTAATTTGTTGTAGGTATCGCAGTGGCAGTAGCAGGTACCTCCCGTAGGAGTCAATACTTGCAAAAAGGCCACCAACTGTTCGAAATAGGTAGCCGGGGGAGCGAAGCCGGATGTTTCACATGGCCACGCGGTGTAGCCGTTTGTCCAGACAATTCAATTGTCGTTGCTGATTCTTCCAATCATCGTGTTCAAGTTTTCGATTCGAATGGTCGATTTGTTAAAGAATTTGGCCAGTATGGTAATGGTGAAGGTGAATTTGATTGTTTGGCTGGTGTAGCAATCAATCGTATCGGCCAATACATTATTGCCGATCGATATAATCATCGGATACAAGTGTTCGATCCATCAGGACGTTTCTTGAGAGCTTTCGGCAGTCAAGGATCCGCCGATGGACGTTTCAATTACCCATGGGGCATTACAACAGATGCATTAGGATTTATTTACGTTTGTGATAAAGAAAATCATAGAGTTCAGGTAGGTCGATCTCTTTTTAAAAGAATTACTTTACACTAATTGTGCTAATATTAGGTTTTCCAATCGGATGGTACATTTGTTGGTAAATTCGGCTCAATGGGTAGCAAAGAGGGTCAATTAGAACATCCCCATTATATTGCTGTATCAAATACGAATCGTGTTGTTGTTTCTGATTCAAATAATCATCGTATACAAATTTTTGATGTAAATGGTAAAGTTATAACATCGTTTGGTAGTGAAGGTTCAGATGATGGACAATTTAAATTTCCACGTGGGGTTGCTGTTGATGATCAAGGTTATATTTGTGTTGCTGATTCAGGCAATAATCGTATCCAAATCTTTCATCCAGATGGTACACATTTACGTTCATTTGGTTGTTGGGGTATTGGTAAAGGTGAATTTAAAGGTTTAGAAGGTGTAGCTATGACGCCAAATGGACATGTATTGGTGTGTGATCGAGAAAATCATAGAATACAAGTGTTTTAGAAAAAAAAAGGAAAAAATATTAATAATGAATTGTTACATTTATTAATTTATTAATCTTTTATGCTACGTTTTTGGTTATTTCTTTTTTCAATTTTCGAGTGTGTTAACCTGTATAGAAATACAATAAAATAATAAATATTTGCATTTGTTCCTAATAGTTCTTAATCAAATTCAAATTTCCCTCAAAAACATTAAGAGACATCTATTATCGACAATTCTAAGATTCACTAGAGCTACAATTATCGCAAGACCTGTAGCTCGAATCTTTCTTCCACCGATTCATAATGATCCATATATGAGCATCTCTCTTTATTGACGTGTCTTGACAAATACGCATGTGCCAACAGGATTGATTTAGTGACATGTGAAATTTCCCTAGATTAACGTTTGATTAAAAGAAAATCCTATAAATGTCATGGCTTTTCTTCATTCTTTTATAGGCACTTGGGAGGTATAATTTAGATAATTTTCTTATTAAAACCTTAAATAATACCACCCACAAATTCCCGTTATGATTCCATAACAATCTGTTTATTTATAGTTTGGAATTTTTAATTTTGTTTACATTGTTGACATTAATGAAATTTTGATGAATTTCTTCTATTATTAAATAAAAACCTAATAATTTTTATAGATAACAGAATGCAGACACATCTACCATAATCGTAGTATTAGCCAAAGATTAGAAGGGTAACATTTACAATATTAACACATATAAAATGAAACTTAACCTCTATACTTTCATGTTAAAGTGTACGCTTTAAATTGGACGAAAATGGTGATGTTACATGGACAATTCCATCAGATGATCTCAATTCAATTCCTTTATTTAGTTGTGAAACGTTTGAATTGTACAGTACGTCATCTGTATTGGGTCCAGTGTTGCGATTCGGGGCATACGCTGGACATGTACTTGAATTTCGAGTAACTTTAAGTTTTCACTAATCAATCTTGAAATTAATCAGAAATATTTCGTAGTGTATACCAACAGAGCCTAGAGATGAAATCGTAATGAATTGTGAGAATTGGTGCAATTTGAAATGTAAGAGAATCTACGAAGAGAACGATGAAAGGAATTGTTTAGTGCCATTCTCCCTACTGCCCGCCTTAGAAGATGGTTATTTCTCCGATATTACCATTACTCTATCTAATAAAAAACAAGTAATCGTTTAAACAAAACAGTAGAATTCTTATAAAAAAAAATATCTATTTTAGTTTAAAGTTCATTCATGTATATTGAAATTGCAAGGGAAGGAAATCGATTGGAATACAGAGATTGCTACATTTAGCAGTTTATCTGAAGATGTATTGGGTACAATTTTACATTTTTTATATGCTGAATGTTTACCGGAAAATTTGACTGAAGCTATAGCTGAACAAATAATACAAACCGTAGCTCCATATCCTTGTTTAAATAAATTAGTCAATTTATGTAAACTATATTTGAAGAATATGGCACTAAAACAACGTAAATTTTGCATTAATTACCATTTTAATTTGATTAATTAATCGATTAATTACAGAAATTATTGGATTAGTCAACGATATGCACGCTAGTTTGAATCAAATTATTGACCATTTTACAATTAGAACCAATCCAATATCTTTAGAAAACATCGTCTCGAATCCTACGAAATTATGTTTTGTTGTCAAACAATCGATCAGAGATATATCCGTTGGTAATGTTATTTAATCTAATTTTTTATAAATTATAATAATTGTGGAACTTTTCCAGCTGGTGTTAAATTATTATTATTGTGCGATTTATTCACGAAACATAAAAACGATCTATCGAAAGAAGAACGGAATGAAATTATACGTTATGCTAAATCACGTCTACCGATTTTTTTAACACAATTCCAACGTTTCTTGCAAGCATTAAAGAATACGTTTAGTTCAATGTCGACAGCACAACGTTTAGAAGTTGCCCGTTTCCTAGTGCCAGAGGTTCCACCGATTTCATTTTAAATTGTTTAATTTTATTAACAATTTATTTTTGTGGTTTTAGATTGAGATTATTTTGGATACAGTACCAGCGCTTTTCGTTCAAATTGAAAAGGCTCTACAACAAATCGTACAGAGTTTGACACCGAATGAGAGTAGCCGTTTAAAATTCGGTGTTGGTGATCTGTTGGGGCGTTCTTTGAAACATGTCTTGCATATAAGGGAATTGACGAAAATCAAAAATTTCCACGAACATATTTCCTGTAGTCTTGGTTTATTCATCCATAAAAGGTGTTTGAAAATTGTCTCAATCGGTGGAATATTGCAATTTTTTGGTTTTAGAGAAAATTTCCGCGATATGTCATCCGAACAGAAAGTCCGTTCAATTGCACGTAATTTAGAACAATTAATTGAAGAGCTTCCATTGTTTCTACTACGTTTAGAAGAAGTGTGTACAGCGTTCGATGAGAAATTGGAATGGAGAGAATTTAAGTTTTGTTTTAAAGTCGGTACAAGTAAAGTGGTAAGTTTTAAATATAAATTGTAGAAAAATCCCGATTAATAATGCCTAATTTTAGTCGGGAGCTTTACAAAAGCTCGTCAATCATCGTGATATTCTACAAGACATCTTTTTACAATTATGTGAATTAATTCAACGTGATGCTTTCAATCAATCATTACAATCATTAGGCCTTTTAGATGTAACATCAACATCAACTAATTCTAGTGATTATCAAAGGATACCATGCAGTAGTTCAACAAATTCAACAACTGATCATCACCATCATAATTATAAAGTAAATTCGAATCATATTCAAATTAATTTAATTCTCATCATTTTTTGTTTCAAGTTGAATTTAGTTGAATCGTTTTGTACACCACCACCATCAAATATTAGTATGTTATCAAAATTATCATTGGAATTGTTTAAAAACTCTAATGGTGCTGATATGGAATTTGAAATTATTGGTAATTATAATCAGGAACAACAACAACAAAACGAAAATGATAATCAAGATGATGAACAAAGCATTATAATAAAAGCACATAGGGTTATTGTAGCAGCTAGATGTGATTGGTTTAGAAGGGCATTATTATCGGGAATGAGAGAAGCTATAGATAAGTAAGTGATTTACTAAAATTAATTTATAATGAACCGTTATTTTTTGTTGTTTCGGTTCAATTAAAAAGAATATCATCGGTTCGGTTCCGGTTTCCGTTTCTGTAAAAATAAGGTTCAGTTCAAAATGGTTAATTTCCAAATTTTTCAATTTTGTCCTAAGAGATACAATCCCTAAGAGCTATTTCCAGGACAGTTTCTTGAATATAGAAAAGCTCTCAAACAGCTGATTTTTATTTTGTAATTTTCTATTAGCAGAATAATTTTTATGGTGATATACATACATATTTTACCATGGGTTAGAAAAATCCATAAAACTCGATTTACACTTTTTAATAGCCCTAGCGAACATTCTATCATCAATAATTGAGCCACTCCAGAGGTATTTAAAAAAATGATTGCGCAGGGGTATTATTATTATTATTAGTCGTTCCGTGATAGGTCCTTTCTAGACCCTCCCACCCTAGCCGTGGTTCGCGCCCCACTGTACCTCGGCCTTTAAGGCCTTTTGTTCGCTTGTCAGTTCACCTAATATGGATTAAATGTCTTCCCCCAATTGTCCCGTTCTTTTAATAAAGTCCAGGATACTGTTCAGGGGAGTATAGTACGTTTACTCTGCTTACGTTTTGACTTAAGTTGTAAAAATAATTTGTGGTTTTACACAATGGATGCAAAATTTACGATAGCCGGTTGGGGGTGTTATAAATCATAGACAGACGACAAATTCACCATCTGTTTATACCTATAGGTACATACACATTTGGATGTGTCTTGTAGCAGGTAGGTAAATAACAAGTATTTTCAAGGGTATTTCTCTAAATATTTCTATTTATAATTGTTTGAAAAATGAATTCTAAACAATTGAATTTCTAAACACAGAAACATTTATTTTATATATTTTTATTAAAATTATTGTAATTATTGTTGAATAATTACAATAAATCCTATGGATAAATTGTAATAAAAACTATTTTTTACAAGACTAGTGAATGTTTTCCATTTGAATCATTAACCGTTAGGCAGTTTGTAATGTAATTTCTTTCCACGGAAGGATTAAAACGTTCTAAATTTTTCTACATATAAATTTCAACCCTAAAATTTGTATGCGAACGGGTATATGACGGTTTGATCTTTGCAAAATATACCTGTCCCTTTAGACAACTGTTCAGTTTACAAAGTCTTCTTGTATTGTACAAGTCGAATATTGAAACATTGTTACATTTTTTTTTGTGTGGATTTGTGTTTTGATAATCATGTTATACTAAAAATGTGGCGAGCTTGGGAACCTGTTAATGATGATCAAGTTGAAGAGATGGATATTGTAAATATTCATGATGATGATGATGTTGAAATCGTTGTAGACGGCGTAGGACCATCGAGTCCATCGACCAGCAGAACTGGTGTAGAAAAGGGTATGAGTAGATATCAATTTTTTAATATTTATTCACTTTATGCTACTGTCAATCTTTCGATTGCAGAAAAAAATACGAGGGATAATCTATCAGAAGACGGTAAGAAGCTAATTCGCACACTGCATTCTTCGTTGGTAGAGCGTGGTGAACCAGCGCCGATTAAACTAACAGCCGATTTATTCAAAAAAACCGTATAGCACTATCCACGGTATACCTAATTTCCAAGTCGGAAGAATCCTTAGGGGGGAAAAAGAGAGCGTGAATCAGTTGTAGATAAATTAGATTCTTCAATAAAAGAAGAAATAAAATCTACAATTTACGCTATTTATAAAAGGAAAGAGGTGCCTACTTTTCTTGCTGGACGGTTTAATTTGCACATATTCTATAAAAAAGATGTGCAGTTCAAGTAAATGATAACTACTTAGAATAATGCAAATTAAATTGACTAATGTAGAGTTCGGTAGTCTGTTTAGTTTTTCAGTTCTTTAACGGAACTTATGTAATAAGTATAACTTGATTTTTACTTCTTATACTTTTCATTACAATTTATCCATAGGATTTATTGTAATTATTCAACAATAATTACAATAATTTTAATAAAAATATATAAAATAAATGTTTCTGTGTTTAGAAATTCAATTGTGTAGAATTCATTTTTCAAACAATTATAAATAGAAATATTTAGAGAAATACCCTTGAAAATACTTGTTATTTACCTACCTGCTACAAGACACATCCAAATGTGTATGTACCTATAGGTATAAACAGATGGTGAATTTGTCGATTCTGTCTATGATTTATAACACCCCCAACCGGCTATCGTAAATTTTGCATCCATTGTGTAAAACCACAAATTATTTTTACAACTTAAGTCAAAACGTAAGCAGAGTAAACGTACTATACTTTTTATTTCATCCGAAGAGATATATTCCCCTCCCAGGTACCACGCTCTGAGATCCTTCAAGGCCTCAGAGTTGTTTTGGCGGCGTTCTTTGCTAAGCAGTCCGCCTTCTCATTTCCTTCAAACCCTTGATGAGCCGGCACCCATGTCGAGTGAACCTTGTTATGTTCTGCCAGCTCCTCAAGTGCTTCTAAGCATTCCAGCACCAGTCTGGATTTTATTTCTACAGCCTCAGTGGCTGTCTGTTTTCTTAACTGGCTCGTTGAAAAGGAAAATTTGAAATTTAAGTGAGTCATTGGGACATTTTGAGCCTCTTTTTCAGTTATTATTAAGAACTATTAATGTTAACTGATCATTGATATGAAAATCTCGGAAATTTTATCTGCTTTCACGATTATGGAATTATATTAGGAAATATTTTTTAGTCGAACATGTTTGTATTGCTATCCTTATTGTTGTTGTGATTTAGTCCGCAGTGTACCGAAAAAACTGCTAAAAACCGGATAGATTTGGTACACTGCAACCAACAAACATAAAAAATGAAAAAAATAGACAGGGTTTCAAATATTTTCCATTATAATGATATGGTCGTGAAAATAGATAAAATTACCGACATTTTCCTATCAATCATCAGTCAAATTAATTAATTTTAATGGTTCTTAATAATAAGGGTTCTAATACTCCGTGAAACTCACTTAACGTTGAGTGGGAGGTATGAACTTAACGTTTCGCAAACGCCAGATGGCACTGAAATAGCTTGGTTCGAAATTTGCCGCTTAGATACAATATCAAAGGAGATCTAGATCTTATAACTAAAAGTAGCTTATTCTAGTCTTCGATAGATTGCTCTGAACACGGCCAGTTATTCAGGTCATTTTTTGTACTAAGTATATAGGACTGGATATATCGTTTCACTTTTCCGATATACATGTTAGAGAGGGATAGTAAATAATACATGTATATAATCCCCTCGTCTATGATACATACAATCAAAGAATACATACTCCATAGAAGCTCAGAAGTCGGCTTTTTATGTATCACGAAAATCTTAGTACGTACCCTGAGTCACGAAGGGCGCCACTTGTTCAATGTCGGTATTGTAGGAGATTACCAATAGAACTCAATTACAGTGTTGCCAACTTAACGGATTTACCGTCATATCTGACGGATTCAAAACGAAGGCAACGGAAGAAAATCGTAGTATTTTAGTTTAGTTCGGTTACTTGAAAAATACATTGGCAAATGTCAATTGTTATTAAAATTACGATACTACATTACCAAAGGCACAGCCAACTGCAAAAGGAAATATTATGGTACATCCGGTATAAGTCTTAAAGGGGGTATGTTGAATAAAAGAAAATATTTTGATTTATTATGGAATCTATTTTATTTTACATCTAACGGAAAAATTAGATGGAATAAAACATTGTTTTGGCGGATTTTTAACGGAATTTCAAATTTCTTCGTGGCAACACCGTCGGCGACTGCTATTGAGTTCTATTGAAAAATCACCTACAATACCGACATTGAACAGGTGTCGCCCCCAATTTTCAGGGTAGGTACTAAGATTTTCGTGATACCTAAAAACTCGACTTATGAGCTTCTATGGACTCTGTATTCTTTGATACAATCGACAATGTATGTATATAGTTAAAGCACACGACTCCTTCTCTACTAAATAATTGTTATTATGTTTTCAATATATGTATTTTTTTTTAATATTCAAATTCATTACTAGATTATCGAAATTAATTATTTGATTGATATTTTTGATGAGATATTCTCTTATAAATGATAATAATCGGGTGCCAATATCCCTGATTGTGAGTGGAATTATCAGTGTTCAATCCATAGATTTTATCCCGGGGTGAAGGGGGAATTCTTTTTAAAATACAGAAGCTAAATAAAACTTCATCAGATGTGATAAAAAAGTTTAAACAAAATCTGGTAGAAACTTTCCCAGATAAAAAATAAAATCGTGTGAAAAACATGGTTTTTCCACATTTTCTCGAAAACTTCCTACCAGATTTGGTTTAAACTTGGTATAAGTGAAGTTCATCCAAATATTAAGCTATGGTAATTTTTTGAAAATTTTTGAACACATAGTTTATTTTTCATCCAGTAGCGTTCTACCTTAATTTTCAAAATTGTATCTTAAACGAGCTTCATGTCGTTTAAAATTATGCACAACATCAATGTTCGAATTTTTTTTTAATTTGCTTTAGATATCGAAAAGCTAACAAAAATAGCGGAAAAATTCTTGAAGATCTAGAAATCTCATTCGATTTGCTATCTAAATAACTTAATAAATATTGAAAATCAATAATATTGGCTAAGTTTCAGCCAGTTATGAAGGAAAATTTACAAGAAAAACAGGGATCAAGAGTTTTCTTTGTTAATCAGAATTTTATCACAATTTTCCATAATAATAAACTTAAGAGCATCCACTATGAAATGCTCTATCTAATCCACGTTTACTTTTTACAAGCAAGTAATCGATATTTGAAAATTGGTAATTTTCGCACGCTGATTCGAATAATGTGTCCCTAGACCCCTTAAGCCTACGGTCCACTACTTTTTACGAATGAGGGGAAAGCTTAATACACGATTTCTCGCTTGTTTTTTAAGATAACACATCTGAAATCATGAAAAACGCAAAATCCTCTTAATCCAAATTTTCACAGCGAAATAAATGAGTTTTTTCCGACAAAAATATTATCTTTGAACAACTCTGTTACGAACATAGATAAAGAGGAAAGAGGACGGATGAGCTCTCCAAAAAATTTTCCTAAATTTTCAAAAAAGGGATTTTTCACAGACGTCACGTTTCTCTCACAATGATAATCTTTCGAACAAGCAATCATCCGCTTGTCCATCTTTAAAACTGTACAAAAAAGTACTGCATAAGCGTGCCCGTTCTTATTAAAATTCCGGTAAACTAACAAGCCGATTTCGAAATTTCTTGAACATTTGGAAAGCCCTTTGATTTTTTTACGTATAATTAAATTTTCATTAAAAAATAATCAACATGGTGAGCTGTGGGCAAAATTGTAAAAAAAACATGCTCTGAGACAATTGTCTTAGAGCATGTTTTTGGATTTGGTTCCACATCGGATTCCGTTCCGGTCAAAATTTCCTGTTTTTCCGGTTTTTGGTTAACTTACTTTGGTAGTTCATCATAATGAACTACCAAAAATCATCGAAATAGGGGATTTCAACCTGTTTACTTGTAAGATTGGCAGGAAAAAAAGGGCAAAAGATCGTGTTAAGTAGTATGTTTGAACCGAAAAAGAAAACTATTTTTGTTTTCGGTTAAGCTCCGGATTTCGTTCCGGTCAAAATTTCGTTTTTTTCCGGTTTTCGGTTCGAAGACTTGGTAATGAATCAATCGATGATTGATGTCTTTCTATAATGTCCACAGCAGGAAATTTGTAAAAATTCTAGTAAATTGATCTTGGTAAAAAATCGTTTATTATCAAGTCCGGAAATTATATCAATTCACTGTCATCTAATGCAGTAATAATGATGATCGACTATTTATTTGTGTTTAACAAACAATAAAACAAACATTAAAGTTAAACGATTTAAAAATTCTTCTAGTTTTAAATAGCGAAAATTTCCCATTTCGTGTACTTTATGAGATCACGAAACGTTTACTTTTCAACAGACTCCAACGTTCTATTTTATTAAACATTGATTATAACCCATAATTCTTATTTTGTTTGACACACATTTACAAAAATTACTCTACAATTACTTTTTTTTAAGGAAAATCATCATTCATGACACAAGTCCATTTTTATTCCGCACCTTCTTGGAATACCTCTACAGTGGATGTTTACGTCCTGAGTCATTATCAGTTGAACAATTAATTGAATTGTTATTACTCAGTGATCGTTATGAAGTTGATTCTTTAAAACATGCCTGTGAATATGCATTACAAAAAAATATTGATATTGATTCGGCTTTATATTTTTTCAACATGGCCGATCAATACAACGCAAGAATCTTAAAGGTAAATTAGTTAAATTATTTCCCAAAAAAATAATGATGAAATTAATCGTTTTGTTAATTGTTCTTTTTTTTTACATTCAATAATCAATAGAGTGCTTGTTTCAATTTTATTGCTCAACATCATGAATTAACCGATTCTGAAATATTCTTCGAGCTACCAATTACATTACAAGCGGAAATTTTCGATTGTGTATGGACACAACCACCACCAACACCATTACCACTCCAATCATCAACATCACCACCTGTTAAAAAATCACCAAAATTACCAAAATGTGGTACAATGGAACAATTATTACCATCGTCAATAACACAAACTAGTCCAGAAACTAGTGATTCAGAACACGAGAAAATTACAACCGAATGCCCAAATTTTACCAATGTAAGTTTTATTAATAATCATGCATTTTTTTGTAACGAAAACTCAATAATTTTGTACAGTATCGTCGTTCGAATAGTAGTTCAATTGATGATTTACAAATAGCCCAGGATAGTGATCGTATCGATGCTTGTATAAATCAATTGAGAGATATTGTCGGTGATAATGTTGCAAGAGAAGAATTAATTCAAGTGATATTAGCTGCTGATTATGATTTGTGTAGGGCAGTGAATTTTTATTATGCAAAAAATCCCGATGAAGAATAGCCCTAATTGATTCGAAATACTGTTTTATTAATTTGTGATTTGATTTTAAATATTTTATTTAACGTATTAATCGGAAAGCTTTAATTATTTAGTTATTTAATTAAGGAACTAATTATTAATAGTCGAATACTCTTTACTTAATCTTTGTAGTATTAAAACAGTGCATTATTATAAATTAGCATTCCGGTCTTTTTATGATTATGTCTTGTTTGCATTTTTGCTATATTTATATTGTTTAAACTAGTCATTTATAGATAATGTTCTTTATTTTAACGACAACGAAATTTATTGTTTTATTTCCACTTTATAATCAATATTTTGCACTTTATATTTTTCAAATAGTCAAATATTTAATGAATTGTTGATAATTAATATTAAGAATTTAATAATTAATTCGTTCAAATTACGAACAATGATTGTTGTATTTTGATTAACGAAAAATTCCAAAAAAAAAGAATTGCTATCTTTCTTCTACAGATTTTGATGTTTAGGTCTTAAAATTCGATTAAAACGATTTTAGAAAAACATACACATAAAAATACACATTCGTGAATAATTAATTGATGTTACTGTTATTATAATAAACTTCTTTATATCATTTTGCTGTGCTTCATTTAATGATTTTCCGTATTTTTTTAGATCTAAACACACAAATTAAAGTTTATTTCATTTAAATCTTGAATATCATTTTTATTTCTATGATAATTTCCATTTAAATCTTGTTTTCCTCTATTAAAATTTCAATTTGCTCCTTATATCCTCATTATTTTGAAGCCATAACGGAATTTTGTTCGATTTTCTTTCACTAAATTCACTATTGATAAGAGGACTCTGATTATTTAACTGAAAGAAAATTTACATTCATATTCGAAAGTATAGCTGCTTGATACGAGAAAATTCAAATCCGATTACTTATATACTTCTACCTTTCAGTACGTAATTATATTGGAAAAGTTGACTTTAATATGTATTTGAAAGCTCTAAAGTTTCATCATAAAGGAGATGTAAAAAGTTTAATGAAAGTCGACGTGCCTTAATTAGTGTCTCAATAAAACCATCATTACAAAAACTGTGTTACTCTTGTGTTAATTAACGATACACCTGTTGTTTTAAATTACTTTTATCCATACAATAATATGTTTTTGAATTGAAAGCTTTCTTTATAAATGGTATTATCTGTTGAAATAAGAAAGCTTCGTTTCAATAGAAGATTGAAGAGTAAAAATTGATCTTTGACAAGACGGAATGCTACCATTTGACCCAATACAGATAATTGTAATTTAATTCTTATGTAAAAGCAGTAAGAGCAGTGGCGGAACTTGAAAATTTAGGCCTCCTAGCAAACTTCAACACAGTCTCCTTGACAATTTTCAATCGAATTGAAATAATGAAATGATAAATTGATAAGACAATTTATTGTGCTTATAATATTTTTTTATAAATTTATTATCGATGGTCCAACTGAAGGAGATGAGGATGGGGTGAAATAGAATGGCCCCAGTAAAATAAGTTCAATTAACTGCACGTTTAAAAATTATTTTGAATAAGGACAAGATCTTAGGGCCCCCAGGAACTGCTCCATTCTATTGTACGGTAGTTTCGCCACTGTTTATAATTAGGAACGATTCAACGCTTGGGAAGCCTGGAGGTGACTTAGGCCGCGTCCACATCTAACAAACGAACGCGAACGAATACGAATGAACGAAAATATAAGTATCAAAATATGTGGTGTGGAAGGTGAACGAACACGAACGCGAACAAATATCACGAACAGTTACCCATCTCATGCCGATATTTTGCATTCGTGTGGTCTAGATGGGGATTCTTTATTAAAAGCAGGACACAAGTGATTCTACGTTTGTCCGTGTTCGTAAATGTTGGTGTGGATTCGTTGTTTTTTATTGTTCATTCGCATTCGTTCGTGTTCGTGCGTTAGATGTGGACGCGGCGTTACAATCAGTTCTTTTTAGGAAAAGTTTTCACTTTAAAACCATTTCTGATTTAGTTGTCAAAAAGAGAAAATTCAGAATTGTCCTCAAGTTGGATTTTTGTCTTTACTTTTAAATTTTATGACATTTTTAAACTGAATCCTCGATTTTAAGTCTGAATATTAAGATATTTTCGCCTTTAATCATCAGTTTTGAAAAATAAGGAGATTCTCCTTTGTAGAGGCTCTTGAAATCTGACAATTCATTAGAAGGATGTCGCCATTGGTTAAAATCTTTGATTATTTTTTTTTATTATTATTTTAGAAAAAAGGATCGATTTGATTCCCCCTCGTTTAAGCAGAGATGAAATCTCGCTTCAGTTATTATCTATGAAAGTTCATAAAGTATAACTCCTGGACGCGTTCCAGTCTTTGATGCGTTCCTGTTTGTAATCGAAAAGTTTGCGTGATCATACTTCTTTCAATTCTGCAAAAAAATTACTTTAAAAAACTGTCGAATTTTATACTTTGCGAAAATAATTAATTTATAAACACGAAATTGTATGGTAGCGTAAATTTCATTGTTATGGTGTAAATTGACTCGTATACGTCAAAACCATGTTAAAAAAAATTGTTTTTTACTAAAAAAGAGTGGAATTTCGTTAATATTCTAAAGCAAATAAAACGTTTTGTTTGTCACGTATAAGAGATAGCCATCAAAACCATTTCCCATCCAATTTTCTTTTTTGTTACATTGTACTGGAACTATTTTTCAACAAGTTGCGAGATTTTCACGGACGACTGAACATTTCAGATGTGCTCATCATTGTAATACCCATCGACACCAGTCGACTACAAAGTTAATATGAAAGATTGCAAACGGAATTCGTGCGAAACATAAGATTTCGATGGAAAATTTTCCAAAATTTTGCAAATTAATTGAATTAATTTTCATAGGCATGATGATGAAATTGCATTTTGTGTGATGAATAGAGGACAAAATTGTGTTACTACTGTTGTATCATTAAGGCTTCCTCAAACTGCTTCCAGGCAATTCTTACTAATATCACTCACTAATACACACATGTTATAATGTTGAAATTTCAACTGTATTGGTTGATATGTAGAAGGGTGTCTTAATGTTACTGTGTTTGTGTATATTTTCGTGTACCATTTGAACGATCAATAATTCTATGTAGTCCTGGGAAATGGTAGGAACGCGCGCATTCTATTCCTAAAATTTATACGCCATTATAGTCCCAGATCTCGTCCAGAACAGGTTGATAGTGACGGCGACGCGTCACGACGTACCTATTTACATATTTACTCGCGAAACATCTGCATGCGGTATACAGCCGCTCCCTTTACATATATTTAAACAAACAGACATATCGTCTGTTATAAAACGTGTTTTATAAACATTTGTAAACGGTGTATGGTGTAAAATACAGTGGCCTCGGATGAAGTCCTACGCGCCCTTCTTTGGTAAGTCGTATTAACAACCCCGAGCTAATAGAGCTACCAAAATAATTTCGCTTCGTTCCCAATGTAAATCTAGCAAATTAAACGAATTTCACAATTCAATCAGTAATGAGTTATTGATTATTGTTCTCATTGTTTACCTCTATTGCAAAATCAGGAATTGTTTATTTATCATTTTGTGGAAATTCTAAATTACATGGAATTTTGCCAACAAGTTCTCCTTATAGTCAGCAAACAACAAGTGAAAATAACTGCGCCTTTCATCTGTCCTATTCACACACTGATCAAATATATTTGACGTTCTTACTAACAACAGTCACGTATGAATTGAAATCAAATCGACATTCACTGAGTGTGGACGAAGGATTAATTCAGATTGTCAACGATTCTCCCTTGTGTTTTCCACTATTTATGCCATATTACAACTGAATAGCAGTGGTATGCAATAGAATGGTATGTGTAATAGGTATATATTGTCAACATTCTTCAAATGCTTAAAGGGAGAAATTTAATGATTATCGACGATAAATTCCAATCCATAAGCTCGGATGATTCTTTTTTAATAAGAAAAAAAGAAGTAAAATACCGATAAAAACTCGATAGAATTGAAAAGTTGGTCTTTTTTTATGACTTATGCTACCTCTAACATACTAATAATGAGATTCGACAAGAAACGTTCAAAGATATATAGTTGGTAACTTTTTATATAGAAGTAGGCACTCCATGAAAATTTACTACCGGCTAAACTATAACTCTACAGTTGACACTTTATTTACCGAAACTTTCACGTTTTTACTGCAAGTAGAGAATTTTCATTCCATCTCCAACAAAAACTCATTAGAAATTTTAAAATCTGCACCAACATACAGGGTGTGTGATCTAAATGTGCTTGATTCTTATAAAACTCCTATTAGTTGACGAGCTATTCGAAAAATATTTTGAGGATTTGCAAAGAAGGTGTCTGGGGATCATTTTTGCAAAATTAGAACTTTAAAGCTCATTCGCGATTCTTAAAAACTATAGAAGCACCCATAATGACTCACGGATCCTCCCAAATTGTTTCCTTGCGTTTTTCTCCATTTTAGTCTAAGACAAGTGGAGATGCTTCACATTTTTTCTAGAATGCACTTTTGAAAAACAAAAAAATCACTGTTGGGAGAGTCTTCGAGTCATTCTTAAACGTTTTACATGTTTACTTCGTTTTTGATCGACTTCCAAATCTACAAGGTTCTAATTATGCTAAAGTGGTCTCTAGGACTGCAAATCCTTAAACTATTTTTCGAATCGTTCGTCAACTAATAGGAGTTACATTGAATCGACCATATTTAGACCGGACACTCTGTATATGGCGATATTACCGACAATAAAGATGAAACTTTGGAAATTTATGTTGATATAATTAAAAAGTTGAACAAGATTACAAGAGGTGCATTTCTTATTTAAATTACTTTAGATGACATTAAAAAGAAATGAAATGGATGCAAGCAGTAGACGGCCGAACTGCAATTCATCTTGTTACAATTTTAAACAATTTGAATGTAATATAATTGTTGCAATTTGGAGAAATCTTATCTAGATTGTGAATTGGAATTTCGTCTCAATGTCAAATGCAAATTTACACAATTTTTTTGTATGTCTAATCGTCCTTGTCTCAACAAATACGTTTCAATAAACAGATAAAACGTGATTAATCTTATCAGTTATAGAGCGTTTCAGATGTGCATTTCTACACAAAAACGAATAACACTAAAATAATGAATGTGATCGATAAATTATTCACGTGAAAATATAGTAAAGGATGCGGAAATTATAATTTCGATAAATATAATATACTGGAGAGATTGTTTTTAAAGAGAGATTTATTTAAAATATTGCTCTATGATTTGTTTGTATCGATGTTATTTATAGACAACTTGGAAGATATGCAAAGAAAGTCAAGAGTTGTACGTGTTTAATTTTAACTTTAAAAAATTTTTGCATACGGTTGTCGAGATACGTCACGTACTCTTGTCGACAGACCAGGCCATATGCTCACCAATAAAATAAATACTGTTGTGTATTTGCAAGAAGAGACTGTTTCTCTAAAATAAGTCATACACAATTAAAACATATGGTAATCTTTGTTAAAAAAAAATAACATAAAATATTGATTTTGCAAAGATTTTTCCACCCGGCGCCTCCACCATTTTTACAATGAAATGCATAACGCACGAGAAGACATTTTGAATGATGATGGTAATAATAGGAATGACGATAATTTGTAAGCCACAATTTTTAGTTGACAACAAAGCATCTAAACCACCAATCGTCTTTCAAGCTCAAACAATGCTTTGAAAGTACAAAGAACAGGATTCATAAGGCCTAACGGTCTTCTTTCGGAATTTTATAAGTCAGTTTTTATGCTACTTTGAGACAATAAAGTAATAGAGAAACAATAAATAATAGGTCTCTATTGTGGACCAAGTTTTCTTGAGAAGAAAAGTGATCGCATAATGTTTGAATCTCGAACAATAATCGTACATTTTAACATGATAGAATTTAAAAGTTTTCTAATCTTTCATCGAGTTCATTGTTATAGTTCGAGTAAACAAAAATTAAGTGAAATGATGTTCTAACTTTGTTACAAAGTGTAGTAAAACAACTCTAGGAATTTTTGTGAACAATCAATCATTTTAGACGCGTATAATAAATTAAAAAATGGTCCAAGCGATATTTATATAAAAACGACAAGTTGGACGATCTAACGGGAAACTTTTGAAGTCTCGGGAGAAATTTAGTTTCAAAATTTGTCTTTCAAGTATTTTATTTATTATGAGACATTTTGAAGACAATGGCAGAAAATCGAAAAACAGACCTTTATAGTAAATGGAGTGAAAAATAATTGATAAACTACACGGTTTCTAATCAATACAAGTATAACGAATAGATACTTAACGAATGATTTAAATAGAAATTCGGATACTGGAAATTTTTTATTAATTTTCAACCGATTTCATGAAGCTTAATAATATGAACACACTTTAAATTGAAATGATAAATTATTGATTTTATATCAATGTCTTACAGATTAAATTCAATGGAGCTAAATGGCCAGGTTGTAAGCTGTAATTAATTAAGAGTTGATACGTTAAAGGATCGAAACTTGAGCAATTACAGCAACAAATAATAAGAACTCTATAATTTGTACGATAAGAAAATAAATTGATTTAGAATTTTTAGCGAATTGTTTAAAATTTCAAAGAAAGCATTGTTATTATTTAAGCAGACATTAAAGTGGCTCTTAATCTGGATCTTATCCAACAACAATCCATGCGCTTTTTTATTTGTTCGTAATGTTGACTTAACGATTCGTAAACAAGATCTTAAATCGTACACTTTTTTTGCTTCTAAATGAAAGACAACTACATAAAATAGCATGAAAAGCTGTAAAGACTTGTAAATTCTGTTTGTAAATTTCAGTCACGTTCTGTTTATATCATTGAAATTAACTGTTGAAAAAAAAATTATGTTGATGTCATTCTTATGAGTAAAATGTAAATAAGTAAACGATATCAATACAATTTCCCTTCGATATCTATATGTTTGTTTCTTTTTTTTCGTTCACTAATAATCGAGAATTTTCTCTGTAGTTATTTTCCAATAAATTTTCCATTAGGTACTGTCCTAATTTGTAGGTAGAAAATTAAGTGCTGCTACATTTATTACAGTTTGACTAGTAATTGAAGTTCCTAAAATAATATTGTCGTCATTGGTAAATTTACTTCGACTTTAATCATCCAATAATATACTAGAAAATTAATTTTCCTCATGCATGTACGTGAATTGAAGTCTGTCTTAGATAGGTTATTAAATTTTAGAAATAGGAATTTCAATTTTGAATCTGTAAATAGTTTAGAATTCAATAAGAACATTGTTCACCACCTATTTAAATGAGGGTTGAACTAAAATAAACAGATAACGGAAAAAAGAATAGCAGTTTAGATAGAAACAGGATAACAAGATTGTATTGTTGAGATTAGCATTTAGATTTGAAAATATTCTGCTATAATTTAACAATAAATTTTATTTGTTGACCATTCGACAACTAGCCAATTTTTTTCTATTATTTTATTTTGAATTGTTACAGTTCTAGATTGTATGTGGGGGTGAGTGTCGGCGTCATGGGGCGGGGGCAGAGCTCGCCCATGGAGCTCGGCTAGAGCCGTGCGCCCCTGCCCGGCTGCCCGGCCCCCCCTCTACCGCCTGCGCCACGGCCCACGCATGGAGCCGGACCAACGGGACTACCGATGCCACAGGCCCAAAGCCATTGATAAAGTAAGTCCAAAACATGCAATTTCACAACAGTAGAGACCTTGAAGAAAAGGGTTGATTTTAATTGAAATTGTTTAGCTATCGATGAGTGACTTTTTACGAGCTTTTTAAACATCAGCAGAAATGCAAATGTGAGAGGTGAAATTTAGGGCACATTTAAATTGTCTATACGGAAAAACTCGCGTTATAATATCATTGTTACATGAGGTTAAGTAAATTATTTGTCCTCAAAGGTTTTGTTGTTGGGTAAATTCAAGTTTTCGCCTACAGGAACTAAACATCCTTATTCAATTTATATTTGGGGCGGATGTCGATAATAGAAAGTTGCTTTCTATACTTATAACGTCTTATAAAAGAATCACCGAAAAAGCTACAAACTTTAATGAGGTTTGAAGAAATTACTTTTGTCTAATTTCGAAACAAGCTCAAAAGAGTTATTAATTGCAAAAGTTGATAAAACCACACACACACACACACATTGTCTTTTAATATAACGAAAATTTTAGGTCAATCTATATTGAAATTGAAATGATGTTATTTATTATCAAGCGAAATATTTGAAAAATTCATGACTTGATAAATTAGTGTTTTTATTCAAACATTTTTTAAAAGATTCGAGAGAAAAATTGTAAAACAGATGTTATAAAGAGGTGGATTTATTTAACTAATTTCCAAGTGCAGCTGTAAATATAATTTACGTCTTAAATGCTGGCTTAACATGATACATTTGTGTTCTATTTCAAGTTTAAACTCTACTATCCCGGCGCCTCCACCATTTCGCACACCCACAATAAACTTTCCAAAAATGACAATAAAAACAAATAATTCAAAAACACAATTATGTAAATGGATTACAATTCTTAAATATTCATATGTTAGTAGAGTAGTACTTAGGAAATTAAAAAAGTACCAATGACGGCCAAATTCTACTCAAATGAGAAACATTGAGTCATCAAAGTTTAATTTTCGCTTCACTTAACTATAATTTCCTTCTTACTAATCTTAATTATTCCATCGAGAATTGTATTTCAGTAAATGGATTATAATTCGAAATTCGAATATTTACACACAGAAATAGAATTGTCATATTACGCCTTTCCATCATTTCCAGATATCGAATAGAAAATTAATTAAACTCGAATACAAATTATAATGCTTCATGACATTGGTAACAACAGTCTTGTTTATCAAGCATATAATGAAAAATCATAGAAAATGAAGAATCAGTAAAATATTCATCAAGCCAACCACTTTTAATTAGTTTCTCTTTCATAAAGCTTGAAGAAAAAAATAGACGCATTTCACTTTAAAATAAAAAAATTATTAATCATTTACAATTCTATTGACATTAAAATATCGTGACTAAGTTTAAATAAAGCCGTATCGCATAGTTTAAAGATAATTGTAATGATTGTACAACATTGTTCATAAAATAAAATAGTTATGCGCAAAGTTGCAGTGTTGACACGGTTTGAATTAACATGTACGATCATTATCTTTATTTTTATGTGTTTGTTCAATGTGGAGATTATTGAGAAATTTTTCAACCAATTCGAAATTTTTACTTCCATTTAAAATTTTCACGAATTCACTCGTTAACAAAAAGTATCGCCAGAATTCAACAAACAAAAAGTGCTGAATAATTTATAGAGAAGCCCTGTAGAATTTTCTAGTGTGATTGATCTTTACAATTTAATTAAAATAATCTTGTGGTAGTTTCTAATTATACTGTCGTGATTTGATGAATGCGTCAAGATTTCGTTTAAATTTTCACAATATTGCCTCTAGCGTCCAATTGTTGTCACTTTAAAATCATTAAAACTCAACAGGTTAATAAATCCATCGGGATTGAATCACAGACTCATCATATTGTATAAACTAACTTGATCTAATATCACATTACCATTATTATATTACAAATTATTAATAGCCGATTTGGTGATTGTTATATTTGTTGTGTTGATATACAGAATAGCAATCAGATCTTTCCCGGGGATATTAAACGAAGCAAGGGCGTCGTCAACGTCGAGTTTTCCCTAGCAGCACCAGCAGCAATCGCCGTCGATGTTGTCGTAATCGTCATCATCGTCGTCGTTGTCGTGGTCGTCGCGTATTCGTAATATCGATCCATTACTGTTCCCTTGCTCTTTTCAATCTTACAATGTTACCAACATTAATAACGACAATAACAAATAAGGATATAACTCGCATAAATTTTATACAAAAAGAACACTAATTCAACAAGTCGTCACCTGGAATCCACCTTGATTTTTTTATCTGATTAAACAAGTCTTCTTGGCGACTATTACCATGCTTCATTCATTGATATTACATTTTACTGGCTGTTCCCGATTGGGAGATTAACTGGTGACTCTATATTCAATTGATAATAGAACGAAAGCCCCCTTTTATACTTCAGATTTCACGATATTCGGCCGTTCTTTTACACAATCTTGTCCTTCAATTCAATCTTATAGTCTTCTTTTATAACTTGTGGCATTGTCGTTGGCTTTTTATATTGCGATTAAAGTGACACTTTCATTCCAGTTATTTCACAACAATAAAGTTTGGCTATTCTTTCGTTGTCGTCCTCTTCTTCTTCTTCATCTTCTACTTCTTGTTACTGTTATAAAGGCTTCCGTAATTTTATAGATTTGCCGTTCTTTGAAATTGTTATAATTAAAACGACATTACTTCAAATGACTCATATAGAGACATAAGGGGAGTGATGATCAAATTTGTATGACTGTTGTGAATCGATATAATTGTCAAACTGTGAATTATTGATAGTTAAAATGACATAAATTGCAAACTACTGGAGACACGAGTATTGATTTCACGTACATGGTGATTGTTTAAAAATTAACCATTACAAGTATGGAAAACGAGCAACAAATTATACATTTAACAAGAGATTACTTCAATGATACTATTTAACAGACTCTTGCGTTGAATTGTCTATTGTTTTAATTATTCGAGGCTAAAGTGGAGGTTTTTACTGTATATCCAGCACGTGCGAAACAACTTTATTAAACTGCAAAGATAGATATTATTTATTCTAGTTACGTTCGTGAGCGTGAAAAGGTTTTTGAATCTGTTGTTTTATTGACACAAAATGAAACCAATGGAAAGTTAGACGATAATAATAGAGCTCACAACGTTGTGTAAACGGGGAAAATTGACACAATTTAGTCTTGTCACAATTTAAACTAAAGGTTGACAAAAAGTGGTAGTTTTCTCACTCTTCGCCTTGCTTTTAGTAGTATTTATACAGGTCTCAGTGGCGGCTATAATGGTAGAATTTGTAAATAAATCTCAAATTCTTCCATTTTCTTTAAACGGTAAAATTACATTGGGAAACGTGTTGAAACTACGAATATTAAAATCGTTCGGAAGAGACCCTAATGCTGCAATATTGCTCTTTATGATTTGATAGTTGAAAAGCCAGACATGTTTGCTATTGATCGATTAAACTTGCATTACTGTGAAATATACGGAAATTGCGAGGAAATGGGGTTTTCTAATTTTATTCTACAAAAATAAACTTTCCATATTTTTTCATTTAAAACTGAAATACCAACAAATATTGGTAATAACATCAAAAAGAACAGTGCTAAATCAAGTTGCATCTGTAATATTGCTAAATTTAAACTCGAGTAAAGTTATAAAGATGCACCGCAGTTGAGTAAAAACGATTCGCGTTCATTTCTCAAATGTGAAATATATCATGGGAAATTTCGAGGAAAACTCTGCTCCCACTCGGCCCTATAAACAAGAAAACTGTCACATGATAACAATTTATTACCTTATAACAAGGTACTACTACATAATAGATGGATATTTCAATGTAAATAATTCTCATTGTTTTTTTTTTTAAATAAAACTCGTTAGTTTAGTTTAATATTGTCGAGATAAACAGTTCAAATAAATCCGCACTAATTTTCTAAGTAAATAAAATTAATTACATTTTAGAGTTATCGTTTAAATCAACAAAGCTCTCTAGTTAATTGCATCGATGCAACTCTCTTTACATTTCTAATAATAACAAGTATATACAGAGTGTCCGATCTGAATAGAGCTGATTCTATCAAACTCCTATTAGTAGATGAGCGATTCGAAAAAAATTTTAAGGATTTGTAGGAGGGTATCTAAAGAACATTTTAGCAAAATTAGAACCTCGTAGCTCATTTAGAAGTTGATCAAAAAAACGTATGATTTGGACAATGTCGCGATTTTTAAAAGAATGACTCTAGAATCTCCCAAAATTGTTGTTTTCTTCGTTTTTCTCCATTTTATTTTGGAACGGATGGGAATGTTTCACATTTTTTCTAGACTGTAAACGAGCTTTTTTTGGTAAAATGTTCTCTAGGGATCCTCCTACAAATCCTTTAAATATTTTTCAAATCTCTCGTCGAATAATAGGAGCTTCATAGAATCGACCATATTTAGATCGGACACTCTGTATACGGGTTGAAGCACGGTATTTATTCTCGTAGTTGGCTGTGTTTTAGTGACTTAGTAACGTAACTTGATTCACACTTGACATTTGTTAATGTATTTTTCAAATAGCCGAATCAAGTTACGATCTACGTCACCAAAGGTACAGCCAACTGCGAGAATAAATACCATGGTACATTCTGTATATTCACAAAGCAACTGGACTTTCCTTTAAAAGCTCTAAGTACTTATAATTACGCATTTATATTTCTTTTTGTTACAATAAGAAAATGTAAGAATTCTCTTTAGTGGAGATTTTTTCAACACACAGTTATAATGTCACGTGTCTTTTACATTTATATTCTGATTGTGTCGTTGGAGATTATCTCTTAGTCATTTAGACATGTATAATAAAGAAGAGGTTAATTGTGAACAAGGCCTTCTACCGTATTATATTATTCATGACGAGCATTCAGTGGTTTTGATAAAGTGCCAAGCTTATTGTAATGGAACTATTGGACACTTTATTGTTGTTTTAACACCGACCGGATATTTAAACACATATAGAACACAATCTATTTTCTATGCCATTTTCAAGCTACTCAGTTTCTAATTAAACTAAGTGTTTTCAAGCTTATAATATTGGCATACTCAATATTGCAATATATTAACAATTTAATCTAATAATACTATTAATGAAATGTTACTTTGATAATTTGATTAGAAATTACGCCAAAATCCTCTATTCATCTACATATAAGAGATTTACATTCTATTGTTAATTGAGGGATTTATTACGACTTGTATTTGATATTTCACCAAAATTAACAAAGCCCTTGGCATACAAACTCAATCCTAAATCTGCTTTGTCTTGACAAAGATCATAACGGAAATCGTAAATTTTATTACAGTAATAAGCGAAATCAATAATTCGATACTGTTTTATGAAATTCTAAAAAAATAACGAATGACTTTATTATTACAAAACGGTAATTGTATTATTTATGGCCATATTTAATATAGAATGAAAATTGTATCGCTTTGATTATATTCTGTGGAAAATCGTCAAGTTTGTTGGATTTAAATCAAATAATAACAATAATAACAATAATTTGATCGTTTCTTAGAAATAAATAATGATAACCTCTAAGGCCACTATTAATTATTCATATTTTAATAAACAAATAACGATAATATTTTGTTTTCATTGCACGTTGAATTTTTATGGAAATTTGGTGGATGCGCTGGGTTGAGTCTAACGCGAAGTCACGCCATATTGATCGTTAAACGTTCTGTATTTTTTTCGCCCAGCTATTCTCATGCAGTTTTCTTCTATGATTTGGAATTGGAACAATATTTAAAAGTATTTTACGATAAAATTGAGAATGAACTCGACAATTTTTCCTATTAGTCGTGACCCCATCGTTTTCTTTATCATAATTCGCAAAATACAGACGGTTGTTTTTGTAAATTGATATAATATTTCAAACGAAATACAAAAACTGGTAGATGTGTAATTCTTGGAATATCTCCAATTCCGCCTTGGACATTATCTAGTCGTCGTTGTTATTTACTTGTTGTCTTTAGGATTTCATTGGTGACTGAAAATAAAGTTTGCAAATCCGATAAATTGAATCTATAGCAAAACTTCTTTTTTGCTAGTCTGAATATACGCAATTCTTTATTTTGATGATTTCTATCGAGAATTTTCCATTGAAATATCTTGAATGGCTCCTAATAACAAGAAGGAGAAGAAAAAAACAGTTCGTATAATAATTTAAAAGTTTCAGCAAGTATCGATCGACAAACACTAGTCCGATTTTATTATAAGACTGTGGCTAGAGGAATCATAAATATCTTCAACAACTCTTAAATCGAGATAAGCAAAAATAAATTAATCATATGATAGTGTAAAATTGATTATACAATGTCAAGATAGTTCATCTTCTAATTAAAATTCTAATCCAGAAGGTTACTGGAAAGTTTGCGTGAAACGTGACTATCAATAAACTAAAGTAGACAATTTTTCGTTGATATTTAATGAAAAGAAATACAGGGTGAGCCAAGAGGATGGAACCCCAAAAGTATAAGAAGTTCTACTTGATGGAACTTTATGAAATTTGGTATATGGCCGTTTTGTCACCTGAACTACCTTTAGAAAAAATTTTCGTTGTTCTAGCTACCCTTCTTATATGGGGTAGTGCACCCTACTCTCTTATTTTAAATTGAATGGTATATTTTTTATTACATTGTTGAATTCTTTGATGAAATCGAAGGGGACTTTGATAACATGACCCATGGTCTAGCGCTGAAGGTTTTTCAGATATTTCAGCTTTTATTGCAATTTTAAAATTTACAGTGTTTGATTGAAAAATTCATATTTTTCAAGCCATAGCATTTGAAATATTGAGACTTGGAATTTAAGTATTACAAATAATGTACTTTTGATCAATTCAAACAGAATTCAATAATCTTTCAGAGTTCGGCTGAAATAAATTTTTCTTTCAGGCAATTTTCAAACTATAATAACTTGCTTATTTTAAATAGAACCCTATATTTCTCTTCATATAGTTGAATAGAAAAAAAAATTCTGCATCGAACTGTATCAACATTCTCTATACCTATCTTTGATAATTTTTCAGTTATTCCAAATTTTCGATTTCGTGGAAACACCTCCCTTGAAAGAAAATGTAATACGTCTAGTCGCCTATGCCAAACTAACCCAACTACAATGAAATGCATAGATGGCTTAGCAAAATGACAAAATATCACAAATGACGTTAATATTGAATACTTAGCTGTATTTTTTACAACTTTAGGACATCCTACATACACAAAAAGCAAATGAAATAAATATTAATTTAATTAATAATCAATTTCTTCCATTTTCCTTCCTTGAGATATTTTAAAATTAATTAATTAATTTCATCTTATTTGTGACAGTTGAATTGGACGTTGTTTTGCTAAGCCTTCTATGTTTTACATTTTCTTTCAGGAAAGAAAATTACACGAAATTGAAAATTCTGAATAACTTAAAAATTATCAAAATTAGGTATAGAAAATGGTAATACAGTTCGATGCAGAATTTTTTTCTCTATCCAACCATATAAAGGGAAATATGGGTTTCCATTTAAAATAAGCAAGTTATTATAGTTTAAAAATTGCCTGAAAGAAAAATTCATTTTAGCCGAACGCTGAAAGATAATTAAATGCTCTACAGTTTGATAGAAAGTACGTTATTTGTACTATCAGAATACTAAATTTTAACATTTTAACTGCAATAGTTTCTATGTTGTGATTTTTTTATTTAAGCACTGCAAAATTAAAAATTTCATGAAAAGTCAAAATATCTGAAAAACTTTCAGCGCTAGACCATGGGTCATGTTATCAAAGTCCCTTTCGATTTCATCAAAGAATTCAAAAATGCAATAAAAAATATACCATTCGATTTAAAATAAGAGAGTAGGGTGCACTACCCCATATAAGAGGGGTAGCTAGAACAACGAAAATATTTTCTAAAAGTAGTTCAGGTGCCAAAACGGCCATATATCAAATTTCATAAAGTTCCATCAAGTAGAACTTCTTATACTTTTGGGGTTCCATCCTCTTGGCTCACCCTGTATATTCCAACAAATTTCAACGTAATTATACAACTGGATTATGGGCATGCGGAGTGACGCTTATTTAATCAAACATTTTTGATTTCCCACCGATCGATGATCAATAAACATTGTGTGGGTTTCAATAAATTTGAAAATAAATTCAATTCAATAGAAAATGAATAATTTAGAAAACCAATATTAATAAACATACAGTTTTGTCGTATATTTACGGTTGTTTTCATAAAAATGAACGCAATGAAATTTAAATCATTTAAATATATGCATATATGAATATAGCGAATTAATTACGTTTTCTGTTCTAAATGTTGGCAATAAATTCATAATTATAAATACACCCCCTCTTACTTAATTCAACAAGCAATAAATTAATCAGAAAATCCATTTAGTTTCGTAATTTAAATTGTCTCAAATCTAGATAATAATCAGCTTTTAATGCTAAAGTAAATCTAAATCCCACTATAGAGTGCCTTTTTTTATGTATTTGTTCGTAACAACTACCCCATTACCTTAAGTAAAGCTGATAAACGAGCTTCTAGAAATGAGTTTACTTCAAGATCTCGTTATCTTAACAAGATGTTTACGTAACTATTCCAATATTGATTGGTAATTCGGTTGAAGTCTGACAATTATTCATTATATGAGAACATGTAAAAAATTTACAAGTGATAGATAAATTGGTGGCAAAATTGATCTATTGCTTTATAGAAAAAACAAACCAACTAGAAGCTTTTGTAAATTTTTTTTTTGATAGATCAACTGGAAAAATTAACAACAACCCGGAACTGTATTCATTAAATTATAATTATTTTTATTATTCTCCACTATCGTTGTTTTATTACCATGAATCATTCAACTGTTACTGACAATAAACGGCAATATTTCATTGTGATCGTTAATTAAACAATTTTTATTTTAATTAATAGATGGAAGAGTTGGTAAGAGAAATGCAGGACACGGAGCACGGGGGCGTTCCAGTAAGAAGTCAAAAGTTATTCCTCACATCCGTTCCGGCCGCCTTCATGGGTAAGTTTACTAATAATTAATGCAACATCTGATTAAACATCTAGTCTGTTTTTTTCTTATTCATTAACGTTTTTTTTTTCTAATAAATTAGTTTCTCGCGTGCATTATAATTAAACTTTACTTTAGACGATAAGAGTAAACTTTCACGATTAAAACAAATACAAGATGTGTGATTTATTCATTGTTTCATTTCTAGGTTACGATCTGATTGAATGGCTAATGGAGCGTCTCGGAATTGAAGAATCTGGTAAATTATTTGCGAATTTGTATGATTATTTTGTAATTTTATAATGTTTAATTACAGAGGCTCTCAATTTAGCCAATCAGCTCTGTCAGTACGGTTACTTTTTTCCTGTGAGTGATTGGAAGAATTTAGTTGTAAAAGATGATAGTTCACTCTACAGATTTCAGGTATAGATTCAATTGTTCTTATAGAATTCATTATTAATGTTTGCCGTTTCAGTCACCGTATTATTGGCCTTGGACGAATCGGCCACCGGACAACATTGAGTATGCAATTTATTTAGCGAAACGTACATTGAGGAATAAGCAACGACACGGTTTGGAAGATTATGAATTGGAAGCTTTAAGTAATTTACGGAAGAATTTAGCAAATAAATGGGATTTTATAACATTGCAAGCTGAGGAACAACTGAAATTGTCAAAGGTATTGAAAAAGGGTGATAGAGTCATCAATGATTCACAAGAGAGAGCATATTGGCGTGTCTATCGACCGCCACCTGGTATGGTATCACCGTTAGAACAATGTCCAGTACCGACGCGCAGTTGGAATGGCTCTAGGACACGTCGAAGGACCATCGAAGATTGTCGCAGAGAGGTACTTAATAAACGTGACTCGAAACTAATTCCCTATACAATTGACACTTGACAGATTTTTGAATAGAGGAAGATACTTGAACGAATGTACGCTTTTTTTTTGTGTTTTATAGGTCGAACTCTTGAAGAGTGGCCTATCAAGGACACGAATCAAGGTCTCACAAGCTTTAGAAGGGATGGTGCAGTATGTTGAGACTTATATGGAATACGATCCATTGATAACACCGACACAACCCGCTAATCCTTGGGTTAGCGACGACATTACATATTGGCAATTAAATAGTCCGTTGTAAGTTCACCATGTCGATAAATATTTATGAAGGGAACACCTCTCTCACTGATTCTATTGACACTACATTTACAAACTCTAACGGAAATTAATCAAACTGTTCAGTGACGGACTGGCAAACGTTTTCAGCCCGGGCAATTACTATGAAAATCGGCCCCCGGTAAAAAAATAATCATTTTTAGTTTCAACTATTTTTAGCATCAGTCACGATCGTTGCACATCCAGATTCCTTAATATTCTTGCTCTCTCAAATGAATTGGTCCCTTCTTAATTAACATGGTGCCAAATATTTCATCATTAATTAAGGGTCAATAATACAGATCTCCCATATCTAGGGCCGGCGCTATATCTTGCAAGACCCTGAGAGTAGAGTAACGTATAGTGACCTACTCTCATATGAAAGATCTTTAGAAAATTTTTGGCCCAGTCCACCACTGAAACTTTTTATGAAATAAAAAAAACCACTTCATAGCATTTAAATTTAAACATAATCTTGATTTTCAATTTTGAATTACAATAGGGTTGATGTGCCAACGGAGAAACGGGTGAGACGTTGGGCCTTATCAATGGAGGAATTAGTGTCTGATCCAACAGGTTTACAAGAATTCACTAATTATTTACGTAAAGAATACAGTCATGAGAATATTCGTTTTTGGATGGCTGTTAATGATTTGCGTCGATCAGCTCAATCACAAATTCAAAGAAAAGTGCATGAAATCTTTGAGTAAATCGATTTTTTTTTATAAAAATTTACACTTTATTAATTATTTTTTTTTTAATGAATATGTGAAATTTAGGGAGTTCTTGGCGCCCGGTGCTCCTTGTGAAATCAACATAGATGGTAAAACAATGGAACGTGTTCATCATGAAATGAAAAACCCCAGTCGATTTACATTCGATGCTGCACAAGAACATGTATATACTTTATTGCTGAAGAAAGATTGTTATCCTAGATTTATACGTTCAGAATATTATAAAAATTTGTTAGCAACTGGTATACAACCGTCACAGAAGAAGCGGTAAATATATTCTCATTTATTAACATAAATATTGAACCACAGTCCAGTCTCATCACAATAGTAGACAAGCAATGAGACTGCTAGACCTAAATCCCGTATTATTTCTAATGGAGCTTCTGATTTAGCTTTTTTCAAACTGGTTTGACAATAGCCAAAAGCCCAGAGGGTAGACAAACAGTTTGACAAAGTTATATCGGAAGCTCCATAAGAAATAACATGGGATTTTGGCCTAGAATTCTCAATGCTTGTGCAAATGATGATTTTTTTCATAGCAATCTTAGTAATCTAAGAATATATTTGCAGTTTTTTCGGTTTTGGCCAAACAAAAAAAAAGGCCTCTACAAGTAATGCTCCGAATCAACAGCTCCTCCAACAACAACAACCATCCCAAGGAGCGACTGTTATCTGTGGTGCTCTATCAAAACGCCGTGGCAGTGATCGTAGCCTTTCTGGTTCAGCACATGAATTGGCCGTATCTGGTGTTAAAGATACAAAAGTGCCACATTCACATTCGCAGAGTAATTTGAGCGATATTCCTTATAGGTGAGTGGTTTTTTTTATCATACAAATTAAATTAAACGTTAATAACAAACAATATGTCTTTGTTACTTACTTTTTTTTTGGTTGATTAATTGAGATCGGTCGGTGCCGAGGCTGCACAGCGCATGGCTTCTCATGCCGCTGAGTGTAATTACACGTGTAACTTTTTGGGCACACTTTACATATAGAAATCATAACAATAATTGACTAGAATGACTAGCCATATTTCGAAATAAACTAAAGAAATCTCCAACTCTTTTAATTTGTTGTTAATGGAATAGATTTAGAATAAATAAAAAGTTTGGAGGTATCTTATTGTTGAATTTTAATGTTATTAGAATGTAGTTAGTAGACCTCATGCTTCACTTACAGGGGAGATTTGGCGTGCCTTCCAAAAACCAGTCCGATAGCCACTACTGTTTCCAATCTGTAAGTTCGTTCGCCATATGCCATATTTCATATTGTTATCAATATTATATTATCATTGTATTATTTATTGGGTGTTGATTGTAATTCAATGTTTATTATAGATGTAAACCACCATGGCTTATCAAATGATTATATACCCTCTATTTTATAGCTTCTCTCTCTCTCTCTCTCCGTTTCTCTCTTTCTTGCTCTATTTCACAAAAGGGACTGATTAAATTCACTAGATGTTACTTTACCTAAACTTTGAAAGAAAATAGTAATTAAATGGCAACGTTTCCCAATTGTCCTCTATCTGAATAATATTAACCTTATTTATCAAATTTCCCAAAAGTTGGATTTTCTTCGTTGTAAGGCAAGAATACTGCGATAATTGTTTAAATGTATTGCATGTTCAAAATAAATGTTTATGTAAATAATCCACAAATTTTCAACATTCTCAAATGTTGCACCAGTATAAGGATTGATGGCGGTTTTATCCGACCGTTCTTCTACATTTTGTATATTTTACTCCCAATTATTGTGAATGATAATTTTTTTTCCGTTGTTGGTTAATATAAATTTAATTATTTAGAGTGAAGAAACCTAGCATTGCAATAGTGGCAGGAGCTTCAACTTCTGAAGAAGTCTGTCCATGGGACACGGCAACAGAATCGCGTTCGCGCAAAAATTCAACACAATTAGACTCTGCCAGTTCATCTTCAGATATTAGTGTTGCAGTAGCAGAAATCTCTGAAAAGGTGAATTTACACTTTATTTATGTGTATAATTCATTATTTTGTTTATAATAATGTCCTAATAGATACAACGTACAAATATTTTAACACAACAACATACCATAGACGGTAGTCGAAAATTATCAGCAATGACAGCTATTGAACAACCACGTAGAGCTTCAGTATCGGTGCCAATTGCTGGTCATTGTTCAGCAAGTACTGGTACAATAATTGCTGATGTCTCTAAACGTAAAGTATCATCATTTGAAGATAATAGTTCGGCTGCAACTAGTACAACATCATCAGTGTTTGTGATTCCCAGTGATGTGGACAATAAACAAGAAGAATCTAATGCTAATATTATAAAAACTATTACAAAAAGTCCCATTTTGGCAAAAGCTTGTTCAATAACGGGACCTTCTGCTCCTATTATAAGTGTCAGTTCTGTAGCGGATGAATTACCGCCTGAATCTAGTAAAAGTGATAGATTCGAGTCGTCTGTGGTAGAATGTAGTAGTCACGATGTACAGCAACAACAACAAGAGAAAAATCAACAACAACAACAACAACAGCAAGATCAACAGCAACAAGAGCAACAACAGGAGCCGTTGGCTCCATTAGCCGAACCGGACAGTGAATCACCAGCTAGTGAAGTTCCACCATCTGAGACTGTTGAAGATGTCGAAGCGGAAGCAGAGGCAGAGGCCAAGAGTAACGATGTGTGCCCGTGGGAAGATGAGTAAGTGCGCAGCACTAAAAAGGACACTGAAATATCTATTTAGAAAATATAGCCACTCTCCTTTTAATAAATGATCCAATAAAAAAAAATCCTCTACCAAAGTTGGCACGACGCACTTTAGTAATTTACTCAAACAAAAAAAAAAATCTATAATGGTTAAGCACAAATCTTTGCAACGCTTATCGAGCAATGTATTTGATTCACAGGGAGACTTGCAAAGTGGATACACCGTTTGTCAAGACATATGCTACACTAGGCTATCTGTAGCATATACAGTTTGGTCATCATTGCGACTTTTAATGGAACATTGCTCACGAGTTGTTATCGAATTGTTGACGAAGAAAATAACAAAAATACAAATTTTACCAAAATTTTCTATTATTAAAAAATTTTATAGGATTTTTTTTAAGGCATTTTCTGATACGGACAATGCAACAAATTCAAGTCAAAAGATAATTACCTAAATTCTAGGTAAATATTTCTCATTCACATTTTTTCGCTTTGTTTCATTTCTTGAATACTCCAACAAACAATAGAACTTGAGACAATAGATTGAAACAAAAAAATAAAGATTCTCGAACACCATTTTTAGAAATTGCCCATTGGCAAAATTATTACAACTGATTGGGACGTACGTTTCTGATATATCAAAATAAAATATTAACAATTATTGAAACAAAGTCAACTTTAATAAAATTTCTTATTGTTAGATTACAATTAGGATGCTGGAAAAATTGACGATAGAAAACACCGAAATTATTCATAAATGGGCACAACCGAATGACAAATATTGTCGATGTTAGAAATAGACTTTCTTGAGCCCTTGGTCGTTATCTGACGTTGACATCTTAACGTTCTGTTGTCCCCAATGGCGCAAATTTTACAATAAATAACCGGTGAACAATCAGAAACTGAAGCTGAAAAGCTTTTTCTTGAGCACACATTTCAAAATGTGCACTACTACACTTGAAACACAAAAAATTCGTATAAAACACAAATTATAACAATGTCGTACAACTACTACTACTATTATGATTATGATTATTATTACTGTTAGTGTAAGTGTGTAGGTGTTGATAAAAAATCCACACCAAAAAAAAATTTGAAAATATTAAAACTTGAAGGATATCGATTGATAACGGTGCAGTTATCGATGATCCTTCCAAAAAAATCGATGTTTACTATTATCACTTTCGTAAATATTCCAGCACATATTCTCTTGTTGTCGTAAATATTGCTGTTATAGATGGTAGTTAATTTAATTCAATGTATTTAGGGTAGTTTAACGTTATCAATAATAATATGACATCAGTTTCTGATTGGGGTGATGCGAAATTTCGGCGAATTTATTTGATAATCATTAAATAATACAAAATTATAATTTTATTAAAGTTGACTAAATTTCGGGAAATATTTCAGGTTCAAAAAGATAAATAAATCAAATTTATTCCATAATATTCGTTGTTGATTAATTCTTAACTAATAGAATTTTATCAAAGTTGACCCCGAAGATTTGTTGAAATTTTGT
Organism: Mylabris sibirica; assembly: GCA_039776855.1. Classification (NCBI taxonomy): domain Eukaryota; kingdom Metazoa; phylum Arthropoda; class Insecta; order Coleoptera; family Meloidae; genus Mylabris; species Mylabris sibirica. The sequence continues at coordinate 4,741,516 of CM077843.1, forward strand.
TGTCTGTTTCTCATTCTATTACAACTCCAAAATGTGAACTGTGTGAGCAAATTATTTGTTTATTATTCATTAAAATTATCGTTAATTAAGGCCAATTTTATTAAAATCAATAAAATAATTATTAAAAAAAAAAACACATTGTAACACAATATTGGCCTATATTCGTACTTGTTGTTTAAAAATAAGCGTAGGTTGATTGTTGCCGCTTTATAGTTTTTCAAAAGGAATGAAAATTGGTTAAATTGGAAATAAATAGAAAGAAATAAATTACAGAATAAAAGATCTATAGTTAATGATGATGAAACCGGCTACATATTAGGAAAAATAAAACTCAAATACTCAAAAATACAATAAAAACTTTTTAACCATTAATTAATCTGCAATGTTGTTTTATTGATGCTATTTTCTTCATAATAAATGTTTCGTCTCTTATTAGAAATATTGTGGTGGTAAGCGTCATCAATGATAATACCTACATAAAAATAATTATATATAAAAGTAAATATATATATAAAAAAATTGGATATATATATTTATGATGCCGACAGTGAGAAAGTTAGTGATGTATATAGTTTTATAATAATAGCTAAAGTATATTGTATTATTATTAAACAAGAAAAGAATCCAAAAGGAACCCATGTTATTAATGTCAAACAAATATAAAATTAAATAAATAATTGAAGCAAAAACATAAATTTTTTGTTTAATAGAAATTGTTGATAGACAAAAAATGTTATTATAAAGATTATTGTATTAGAAATAAAAGATGCGAAATGTGATTTAATTAAATTAGATATTAATTTGTTACTAGAATTAGCCTAAAAATTTTCCGTATACAAATTCGTAGAATTCTCTAAATTTAACGATTTTCTACACACAAGGCCATATTTAGTAGCGTTGAAATGGCAGAAAATCGATGGTGAAACACAAGGAAAAACAAAGGTATAGTACGTTTACTCTGCTTACGTTTTGACTTAAGTTGTAAAAATAATTTGTGGTTTTACACAATGGATGCAAAATTTACGATAGCCGGTTGGGGGTGTTATAAATCATAGACAGAATCGACAAATTCACCATCTGTTTATACCTATAGGTACATACACATTTGGATGTGTCTTGTAGCAGGTAGGTAAATAACAAGTATTTTCAAGGGTATTTCTCTAAATATTTCTATTTATAATTGTTTGAAAAATGAATTCTAAACAATTGAATTTCTAAACACAGAAACATTTGTTTTATATATTTTTATTAAAATTATTGTAATTATTGTTGAATAATTACAATAAATCCTATGGATAAATTGTAATAAAAACTATTTTTTACAAGACTAGTGAATGTTTTCCATTTGAATCATTAACCGTTAGGCAGTTTGTAATGTAATTTCTTTCCACGGAAGGATTAAAACGTTCTAAATTTTTCTACATATAAATTTCAACCCTAAAATTTGTATGCGAACGGGTATATGACGGTTTGATCTTTGCAAAATATACCTGTCGTCCCTTTAGACAACTGTTCAGTTTACAAAGTCTTCTTGTATTGTACAAGTCGAATATTGAAACATTGTTACATTTTTTTTTGTGTGGATTTGTGTTTTGATAATCATTTTATACTAAAAATGTGGCGAGCTTGGGAACCTGTTAATGATGATCAAGTTGAAGAGATGGATATTGTAAATATTCATGATGATGATGATGTTGAAATCGTTGTAGACGGCGTAGGACCATCGAGTCCATCGACCAGCAGAACTGGTGTAGAAAAGGGTATGAGTAGATATCAATTTTTTAATATTTATTCACTTTATGCTACTGTCAATCTTTCGATTGCAGAAAAAAATACGAGGGATAATCTATCAGAAGACGGTAAGAAGCTAATTCGCACACTGCATTCTTCGTTGGTAGAGCGTGGTGAACCAGCGCCGATTAAACTAACAGCCGATTTATTAAAAAAACCGTATAGCACTATCCACGGTATACCTAATTTCCAAGTCGGAAGAATCCTTAGGGGGGAAAAAGAGAGCGTGAATCAGTTGTAGATAAATTAGATTCTTCAATAAAAGAAGAAATAAAATCTACAATTTACGCTATTTATAAAAGGAAAGAGGTGCCTACTTTTCTTGCTGGACAGTTTAATTTGCACATATTAATGATTCAAATGGAAAACATTCACTAGTCTTGTAAAAATAGTTTTTATTACAATTTATCCATAGGATTTATTGTAATTATTCAACAATAATTACAATAATTTTAATAAAAATATATAAAATAAATGTTTCTGTGTTTAGAAATTCAATTGTTTAGAATTCATTTTTCAAACAATTATAAATAGAAATATTTAGAGAAATACCCTTGAAAATACTTGTTATTTACCTACCTGCTACAAGACACATCCAAATGTGTATGTACCTATAGGTATAAACAGATGGTGAATTTGTCGATTCTGTCTATGATTTATAACACCCCCAACCGGCTATCGTAAATTTTGCATCCATTGTGTAAAACCACAAATTATTTTTACAACTTAAGTCAAAACGTAAGCAGAGTAAACGTACTATAAACACATGTATTTTGGCGACACTTCTCAAATCGCCATTTAAAAATAAAAATAAGTTGGCAAATTTTGTAAGAAAATGCTAAAAATATAGAATACAAACTAAAAAAATTACATCGTTGTGTGTGTAGCTGGCAGTTTAAAATTCAACATTCAGGTAGTGTTTTCAATCTAATGTGAATTTCCCTTTCATTCACTAATAGTCATTACCATAACGTTCAAGAAGACGATGATTATTGAGCCACAAATTGAGTCTCAAAGGTTGGGCTGGGGTACGCAAAAAAATGTTGTTCAAAAGGGGATCCTCGGACTCTATAAGAATCCCTACCTTAAATTAAGAATAAGCAACACGACAGTAGGCAATTTTGGTATTTATTACTCTTATTTGTTTCAACATTCAAGTAGACTGTAATTATTTTATTTAATTGACTACAAGTTGAAGTTCATTATCATGTTTTTATTCTTCATTTGTATGTTCTATTTTCGCAATCATCGTAACTGGGATTCGTGTTCATCACGTATTAAATCTTTATGACCTAGATCTCTCACTTGATTAAAGGACGAGCACAAAACATTTCTACACTTGTTACAATAATCTATTTCAACAAAAAATACATTAAATGAAAGCGCAATGGGCACAAGGACTCTACAAATAAACTCCCTGTAATTCCAACAAATTAGGGCGTCTTAGCAACAAGACATTAAAATTTGTTGATAATATCGTAGATATAATAGAGGGTTGATAAATTAACTCATTTTCAAGGGTTGAAAAACAGATACCCGCATCTATTTTAATTTGATCCTTTGAAAACGCTGACTAATATTAATCGTTAATTTTTTTGGTAAGTAGAGACAAATGGAAAACTTCCGCCAGTATTTCGAAGGCTGCTCTCTATATTGATCTAACACCCCACTTTAGCCACATGTCGATAATTGATTGGGCCACGAAAACCTCCTTATCAACTTGCAACGAATAGGGTGATAGACGATTGAAAGGAAACGATATTCTTTCTTATAAGAAGGTGAATATTATTGCTTATGGATCAGGGCGAATGTTGGAAGAATTGCAATTTTTGCACCTTCAAGTAAATTACTTTTTCGCAATACGTATTAATTGAGTGGATGAGGGTGCGTCAAGTTTATGTAGGAAAACATTATAGGGAAACGAAGATCGAGTAAATTTCACTGGATTCCTCATTCCAAGTTGTATGAACGAAACTCAAATAAAATTGTCTTGTTTAGCGGAAAATTGGAAAACAAATTGTATTTTTAAATAATCTGAGTATATTAATAATTTTACAACTGTAATAAGAAGTTAGCAATTTAAAAATTTTGATGAATTCATTTATACAACTTGCAAATTGAATTTGTAATTTAATATTAGAAAATCTTTAAATATCGTTCAAAAACTTGAGTGCAATGCGGAATGCTCAATAAGCTGTACCTAAACAGCATTGCAATTTGTAAACAATGATTATATTATTATGATAAATTCGCAATCTTTATGATTTTTAAGGAAAGATAGCTTAAAATGAGGAGGAATGGAATACGGTTTATTCCGTGTCACTGAACGTTTCCTGAAAATCCTGAAAATTCACTCTTTCACGTAAAACCGCCTTTCCCAGTCATCTTTTTGAATTTGTTCAAAAAGCCGAAATCTTACGGTTTTATAGAAAATGATTTTAATTAAACATAGCGTTTACAACTTAAATTCATTGATATTCCCTTGAATTGTATGAATTTTTTTACAGTAATAAATCTTAAACAAGATTCTGAATATGGTCAATTCTATAAAACTCCTGTTGTCGACGAGCGATTTAAAAAATATTTCAAGGATTTGTAAGGGGGTCCCTGGAGATCATTTTAGCAAAATTAGAAACTTGTAGCTCATTTGTAAGTTGGTAAAAAACGCTCGTTTTGGACAAATTTAGGGGAGAGCCGCGTAAGTTCGGCAAATGGTACTTAACCAGTGACAACCAACCCACATTTCGTATAGTGTTAATACCTTTAATATCTAAAGATCAAAAATTCAAATCCGCTTTTCCCAATAATTTTCATAAATGAGCTAAACACGTAAAACTACTAAAAATGACTCAAAAACGCTCCCAACATTGATTTTTTTCGTTTTACTCCATTAAATTCTATGAAGAAAGCGAAACATTTCCACCAGTTTCAGAATGCATTGGAGAAAAACGAAACAAACCAATGCTTTGAGGATCCTTGAGTCACTCTAAGTCATTTTAAATGTGTAGCAAGTTTTTGAAAATCGTCGAAAATGAGAGTTTTTTAGCAATGTCCAAATCAGCTACGAAGCTCTAATTTTGCTAAAAAGTTCCCTGGGGACTACCATACAAGTCCTTAAAATATTTTTCGAATCGCTCGTCAACTAAAAGGAGTTTCATAGGTTCGAGCATACTTAGAATCGACATCCTGTATACAGGGTGTTTGATCTAAATATGGTTCGTTCTATGAAACTCCTATTAGTCGACGAGCGATTCGAAAAATATTTCAAGGATTTGTAGGAGAGTCCCTAGGGAACATTCAGTTCTAAGTTGGTCAAAGAACGATTGTTTTGGCCAATGTCACAGTTTTCAAAAATGAACTATACTCTCAGAACAACTAAGAATGACTCGTAGACCTTCCCAACATTGATTTTTTTCGTTTTCCTCCATTGTATTCCAGAGAAAATACGAAATATTTCCATCTGTTCCAGAATAAAATGGAGAAGAACGAAAAAAAAATCTGAAATGGGATTGGCCCTGCAGGCCATTCGTGAAACTTCCCGCTAAGTTTTTAAAGCTCAAAATTATTGTGAGGAGTACAAATTTGATTGGTTAAGGAATTTTGAGGTTATGTTGAAAAAACGCTTTTTCAAAAACTTTTGACAACGATATCTCGCAAACAAATCAACGGATTTTGACGAGCTTTACGGCATTCGACGCAGTTTGTAAAGCTCTAAAATTACTGTGAGGGATACAAATTTGATTGGTTGAGTAATTTTGAAATTATGTTAAAAAATTGTTTTTTTCGAAATCTATCGACAACGATATCTCGCGAGCAAATCAACGGATTTTGACGAACTTTGCGGCACTCGACGCAGTTTCTTGAGCCCTCAAATTATTGTGAGAGGTATAAATTTGATTCGTTAGGTAATTTTGAGGTTATGTTGAAAAACACTTATTTCGATATTTTTCGACAACGATAACTCGGGAACGAATCAACGGATTTTGACGATCTTTGCGGCACTCGACGCAGTTTCCTAAACTCTAAAATTGTTGTGAGAGGTATAAGTTTGATTGTTTAAGTAATTTTGAGGTTATGTTGAAAAAACACTTTTTTCGATATCTTTCGACAACGATAACTCGTGAACGAATCAACCGATTTTGATCGTTCAAACGGCATTCGACGTCGTTAGTTAAGGTTAAGAGCTGATTAGATTATGGAATTGATCGGTACAGCAGCTTAATAGTTATTTTGAAAAAACCATGATGTTAACAAAAGAAGATTTTCGGTTTTTTTGGAATTTCTCAAAATCTATCGGGCCGAATCGGTTCAAACTTACACGAAATCTAAGTTTGGTGGAACCCTTTCGAATGCCGTAAAGAGCGTTTCAATACGTCAATCTGTTCAAAAGTTATGAGCTGCTTACATAGTCTTCCCCCACACACACAAACACACACACACACACACACACACACACACACACACATACAGCCATACAGACACCCTCGCAAAAATAGTCAAAATAGCTTCCTAGGGCCCCAAAACGTCGAGATCTGCTGAAAATTCAATTTTCGAAAATCGGGGTGAAACCAATAACTTCCCGAAATTTTGAAAATTTTCAATTTTCTTAGCGGGAAGTTAAAAATCAATTTTGGAAGGATCCTAGAGTCATTCTAAGTCGTTCTTCGTGTTTATTCTGTTTTTGAAAATCGGTACATTGTCAGAAACGAGCGTTTTTTACCAACTTCCAAATGAGCCACGAAGTTCTAATTTTGCTGAACTGTGCTCCAAAGACCCTTCTTCAGATTCGTAAAATATTTTTCAAATCGTTCGTCGACTCATACGAATTTCATAGAATCGACCATATTTAGGTCAAGCACCCTGTATAGGTATGTTAAGCCAATCATCAAAGATTGATAGAAAAATAATAAAAGATCGCTGTAAATGGTTGTCGCCTTGATTTAAAATTCTATTGAAACAATAAAAAAACGTATTTTATCGATTTTTATTGTTCGTCAAAACCATTATGATTCATTTGTAAATGGTCGAAACAAAAGAAAAATATATAAAGATAGGTATATAATTTTCCAATTATGATAAGAAGGAAAGTATTTTTATCTCGTTTAATTTTCAACAACATTGTCATCATCATCAACAACAGCAACAATAACAACAATATTTCCTTTTTAAAATGACCAACATTTAATAGAGTAAATTTAATAAACTTCGTAGTCTTTCTGATTATACCAAGTCAAAGATTACAGCTAAGTAACCTTTCCGGTCAGTTTCTATCAGTTTCCAGTATCCATTACAACAATAATCAACGAAAAAATTGAAATGAAGTGGTTCATAACAATTTTTCTAATCTATCTATTCAGTAAGTTGATTTTTTCATTAATAATTTCCTTAAATTTACATAATTAAAACGGAATTAAATTAGATTATGGTAATGCACAAATTGATTTAAGCAATATTGAAATACCGGATATTGATGATATATCAGTAGTCCGTGAAAGATGCAATTCCAAAGGCGGTAATGGCACTTACGAGAAACTTAAAGTAATCAAATTCTCTCTATTAGTTTTAATAATTTTTAATAATAATTGAAAAAATATATTATAGACAGCCAAGGATAATTTAGGAAGTTGTTTGCAAGGTTTAGTTGATTTTACTGTTTTAAAAAAGGAAATCGAAGAGGCAAAAAAAGACGGTTCTTTAGATGAAGTTTTCGGGAAATATTGTAAAAAGCGTACGATTGTCCGTAATTGTGTTCATAATTTCACTGAAACCCTGAAACTCTGTTTGGAGAATAACGAAAAGGAAGCCTTAAATACGACTTTGGATGTTTTGAGACAATTAGGCGAATTCGCTTGCCATGGTGACGGTGATCGGATTGCTTGTAAGATTAATTAAATATTGTCAAATAATTGTTGAATAATATTGGATTTGTTTTTAGTATTTGTAGCCGAAGGTGGTGTAGAATGCATCACCAGTCATACTGATGGTATAAAGAATTGTGTTAATAAAACGTTCAAAATTGAAACAACTCCAGATACCAGCTCATTCCCTAATTTGTTAATCGATAAGAAACGATGCGAGTATGTATAATTATTGCGAAAAATTTCGAAAATTTTTAATAAGAGAATTTTTCAGTGATTTGAGCAAATTTCAAAGTTGCGTTGTTGAAGAATTAGAAAAATGCAGTGATAGTACACCGGCAAATATCGTTGATTCTCTATTAAGATTCATCAAACGTTCTGCTTGTAATAATAAGAAGACGAAACGGAGTATTCGCAGATTGTTCAAAAGAAACGTTTCATTTTTATCAACAGCACCCACTTCATACGAATTACCAAATAAATTTTTAGCAATCATCCAAAAGAGATGCACACAAAACGCCCCTGAGACTGGCTATCAAACGGTTACTGTAAATTCATTTATATTAAAATGAAAATAGTGGTGTTAAATTGATAATTTTAGGAAGCTCTAAATAGAATGTTGGAATGCTTGAAACAATCAGCGGACAATTATCGTTTAGGTGGTGCTTCAATTGATCAATTCAAACGGAAATTCAAAGAATGCTCAACTGATACAATTAAAGCAACAGAAAATTGTCTATCAGATGATGAGAAATATTTTCCACAATTTTATTTTGATATTACTTATTCGATAATGGATTTCATCTCAGCTAATCGTGCTAAATTCATTTGTAAATTAATATTCTTATTTATAAATTATAAATGAAACTTTTTTTTTTGGAATTTTAGCAGGAAAATTCAGTCGAGAAACTATGCAATGTTTCAATAATTTCGAAAATGTAGAAAACAAAAAGTTGTTACTTACATGTCTGAATTCAACATCAATTGAAAGCGATCATATCTATAGTCGTGGAGAAATATGCGAGTTTGTATCATCTGTTTATGTATCAAATATCGATTATTTTATCACAATAATTTTATTATAGAGAGATAAATTCGATAAAAGGCTGTATAGCTAAATTATTGGATAAAATCTGCATTAAAGATGTAGAAATAACGAAATTGAACAATGATTTCTTTGCTGCAGTCACATCACCCTGTAACAAGAAAAAAAACGAAATCAACTAATGTTTATAATAATTTTTGTGAAATCACAAAATGAACTTTATATTTGTTTATCCTAATGTCTAAGATTAGTTATATAAATTTAAATTTGGCGCCTTAGCGTTACTATAATGGCTAATAGATGGCGCAAATTAAATAAATTTCAAAATTATGGAATTTCAGTCATAAAATAAAATAAATGAATTGTTTATGGAATATTTCGTCATCATAATAATAATAACAATTTTATTTTTATTTAACCTTTACAAGTTTTATGGGCATTTTTTTAAATATTCAAACACATGTACAGTACCGCTTTGTTAAAATGTGAAGTATACTACACATATCGTATGTCCCAATATTGTCTCCCTTTCTGTATTGTAGTTTTTAAATTTACTTTCTATTTGTAAGTTTTATTATAACTGATTTGTTTCTCTATTATCTCTATTTATTGAAAATTTACGGCATATTCATCCAGGAAACTCAAATTCAAAGATTTCACTTTCATTTTCTAGCAAGAATACAATTTATGTTTGAAATTAGAAAATTTAGTTAAAATTGTAAAACAACTATATAACACAACCGCATCGTTGATTTAATAGTCGTAAAAAGATAGTGGGTCAATTATTTTTAAAATTCCTCATAATGTTATTACACGAACTTTCTAGACAGAGAATAATCTTCCCTTGAACAATTTTGATCTAAAATAGTCACAAAGCGGACGTTTTCAGTTGATTTTTGAAATGAATTCTTGATTTCTGCTCTTCGTTTTAGAGTATTTGTCTCCTAAATCATTAGAATTGATGGAGAACTTTGCTACCGAATGGAAACAAGACAATTTAGTTAATTGTAGAGTTAAATTTTCATTTTTTTCGGCCAGAGTTTTGCATGCTTAAAAAGTTTTGTTTTTGACGATCTACTTTTAATAAATTTTTCAACTGAATCTTGAAACATCAACTAACAACTTTTGTAAAATTTTTCTCATGAGCTATCAAAAAATAGACATTTAATCGACTTTAGTCGATTTTTTGAGTTGAATTTTCAAAATTTAACCTCGTTCAATCATTATTTTTTAACTTCCGGCTAAGAAAATTGAAAATTTTCAATATTTCGGGAAGTTATTGGTTTTACCCCGATTTTCGAAAATTAAATTTTCAGCGGATCTCGAAGTTTTGGGGCCCTAGGAAGCTATTTTGACTATTTTTGCGAGGGTGTCTGTAAGGCTTATGGCTGTATGTGTGTGTGTGTGTGTGAGAGAGAGAGAGAGAGTATGTAAACAGCTAATAACTTTTGAACGGCTTGACGAATTGAAACGCTCTTTGCAAAATTCGAAAGGGTTCCACCAAACTTAGATTTCGTTCAAATTTGAACCGATTCGGCCCGATAGATTTTGAGAAATGCAAAAAAAAAACCGAAAAATTTCTTTTGTTAAAATCATGTTTTTTCAAAATAACTATTGAGCTGCTGTACTGATCAATTTCATAATCTAATCAGCTCTTAACCTGAACTAATGACGTTGAATGCCGTTTGAGCGATAAAAATCGGTTGATTCGTTCATGAGTTATCGTCGAAACATATCGAAAAAAGTGTTTTTTAAACATAACCCAAAATTACTCAACCAATCAAATTTATACTCCTTACAATAATTTTTTAGCTTCAAAAACTGTGTCAAAACCCGCAAAGCTCGTCAAAATCCGTTAATTTGTTCGCGAGATATCGTTGTGGATATACTTCGAAAAAAGTGTTTTTTTAACATAACTTCAAAATTTCTTAACCAATCAAATTTGTAGCCCTCACAATAATTTTAGAGCTTTAAAAACTACGTGAAACCTCACGAAGCTCGTCAAAATCCGTTGAATTGTTCGCGAGATATCGTTGTCGAAAAATTTCGAAAAAGCGTTTTCTCAACATAACCTCAAAATTTCCTAACCGATCAAATTTATACTCCTCGCAATAATTTTGGAGCTTTAAAAACTTAGCGGGAAGTTTCAGGAATGGCCTGCAGGGTCAACCGTATTCCAGATTTTTTTATCAAAATTTGTTATCAAACCACAAGCACAGACAATTTAAATACTTTCAGTAGCCACGTATCGTTGTATCTTTTTAGTAAAGAAAGTAAACATTAGAATCATCCAATTTCGGCCATGTTTCGATTCGTTTTCGTTCTCTATACTCTATTTTTAAATCTGGAGTAGTCCTTTAAATTTTGCGCGTCTAAATGTTAGCTTCCTATTGATTATTTTACACAATTCAAAAATTCAATTTTTTTTGACATTGACACTGTTGGTCCTTCTAAAAGAAATTTTAAATATACAATAAAATGCATAAACAAATAATTATCAATTTTATGAACTTTTCTTAATTTTAATTAATTAATTTACTTTCTTATGAATCCTGCTACAGCAAATACCTACAGTGAAATTGGCACCTGTTCTCCACAAAAAGACATAAAATTACAGATATAGGTTATTTATTGTTATCAGGAAAACAAACAATAGTGACTCTGTATAAGGGATTTTTCATGTAACACCAATAAAGCAGGAGTAACATATTCGTATACTTTATTATTAATTAAAGAATTCTGTTGTTTTGAATCACTCTAATATTACCTACTTTTTAATTATGAAAGCCTACTTTTTATCAGAGAGCTAAATATGGAACATTTAAGGTAATAACACTAATAACGAAACATAAATATTTAAATTTACCGCCAAAACGATCTCGTGTATTTTTCTAGTGACTTTTTGTGTGTAAACTCCTCGCCTAGTGGAAAAACAAGGTATTTGTAATTTTTGTATGGGTACATAATTTTGGGACTCACTATATTTTATATTTTGACAGTTGTCCATGACATTGCGTTTTAATTTCTGGAGAGCGGCAAGTGTCTTTTTAAAGATAAGATTTTTAGGATTTTTTTTCTTAAATACAAATTTCTTGTAGTAATAAATTGAATAATATTAATAATGATTGTGTTATAAAATAATTGTTACCAACAATAGACCGAATAACAAATATTTCCTAACGACAATCGAATTGAATCGTTTATAACCTTCAAAATCGAGCTACAGTGCGGGGGGCTGAACTAAATAGTAGACTTGATCGTCGAGAGAATACCTGAACAAGATGTTGTTTTTATTCAATAGTTGTCATTTTATAGTTGTGCACGTATTGAAATGTTGTATGCAGAATGTTTCTATTGTTATTTAAAAAAAATATTTACAATTCTAGTGGTTTTCTTAACGAATATAACAAAACACCGTTTACGACAATATAACAGTGAAGAAGATCCTGGGGGTACAACGATAAAAATGACATCATCATCATCATCAGCATCAACAATAACAGCAGTATCACAAATTTATAAATTTAAACCGTACGTTTTCGAGGAGATTAAGCCGTTTCGACCATCGAAAAATAGTCGTGTGCCTTATGCAAGAAGTGGCCATCGTATAGCTGCTGATACATCACATATTTATTCATTTGGTGGTTATAATCCAATTAGTATGAATGAAGAGATTGAAAATGATGAATATTGGGTGCATACATTTCCATTATTTCAAGAATTATGGAAATTTAATATGGCAACAAAAGAATGGAATCGATATCCAAATTTCCATACATTACCACAAGAGCTAGCATCAAATGCTATGATATTACACCAAAATATCCTAATGGTATATAGTTTTTTATAACAAATATAACAATAATGATAATTAAAGTGATTAATTTTAGGTATTTGGTGGTACTGGCTCGCCATTTGGTTTTCGTTGTAGTAATCAATTATACGTATGTCGTGTCAATGATGAAAAAGGCATAATGGAAGAGATACACACAACTGGACAACATCCATTGCCTTGTTATGGACAAGCTTTAATCTATCATAACGATTATTTATATGTTATTGGTGGTACAAATGGTATTATTTACACATGTGATATTCATAGGTTTGTATATACACTTATAACTTCTTTAGCAACAAACCTAATTTAATTAAAAAATAAAGGTTAATGTAATTGTTGATGTAATTTAAACATAAGATTTTGTAATCTTCTATACGTTTATAGACGGTAAAAAATTGCGGTCAAGGTTGAAGAACTTGGATATGTAATTCACGGTCTAGCATGAGTGAAAGTATTTTGTTCACATTCATTTTCATAAATTAATCAAACTGTTGCTTCATTGTATGTTTAAGTTTTGACGATTTATTTGATTTCTATACCAATTATAAAGATCTTTTATTGAAAAAAGAAATACCAAACTTATTCATGCAATGTAATGCCCTAGTTGTGTAATGTCCTAGTTACACAAAAAAAACTTGTATTGTAAACTTATTTGACCAAATAAGTACAATAAGTCACTAAATATACAGGGTGTCGGATCTAAATATGATCAATTCTGTGAAACTCCCCTTAGAAAGATTTGTAGAGACGATTTTATCAAAATTAGAACCTCGTGGACATTTGGAAGTCTGTCAAAAAAAAAAACAGGGCTTCCTTTATATTATAGGTATATTTTCAGTTCGGTTCCGGTTTTCAGTTCAATTCCAAATGATCAATTTTCTAAATTTTAGCCTAAAAGGTACAACCCCTAAAATCTATTTACAGGATAACTATACAAAAAAATTCTTCAACAGGTAACTTTTATTTTGTAATTTTCTATTAGCAGACTAATTTTAATGTTGATATGTTTTACTATGGGAATCATGGGGTGGAGAATCGCAAAAAAAAACATAAAAAATGAGATACAATCTGCAACTTTAACCCTTCAACAAGGGATGAAAACGTGGCTTACACCTTTTGAAAAATCCAGCCAATCTACCAGGTGTCCGCTCTAAATATGGACAATTTTAACGAAACTCCTAGTAGTTGGTGGGCGATTCGAATAATACTTTGAGAATTTGTAGGGTGGACCCCAGAGAACATTTTAACAAAATTAGAACCACGTAGCTCATTTCAAGGTTGGTCAAAAAACGATCGTTTTGGACAATATCGCAATTTTTAAAAACAAACTAAACATGTAAAACGACTAAGAATGACTCGGAGTCCTTCCCAACATTGATTTTTTTTGTTTTTCTCCATTGTATTCGAGAGAAAATACAAAATATTTTCACCTGTTCCAGGTTAAAATGGAGAAAAATAGATAAAATCAATTTTAAGAGAATCCTAGAGTCATTCTAAGTCGATTTACGTGTTTAGCTCATTTTTGAAAATCGCTATATCGTCAGAAACGAGCGTTTTTTAACAAACTTCCAAATGAACTACGAAATTCTAATTTTGCTGAAATGTTCTCTGGGGTCCACCCTACAAATTCTCAAAGTATTACTCGAATCGCCCACCAACTACTAGGAGTTTCGTTCAAATTGTCTATATTTAGAGCGGACACCCGGTATATCATCTGGTGTTTAAATGATGCAGGGCTAAATTCAACCCCCAATATCTCTTAAACATGAGTATGAGCACGAAAGATAAAATACGCACCCCTTAGAATAGAATGAACTAAATATATACTAAAAATCATCAAGCTTAGACCGCGGGTAGTTTACTTGAAAAATGCTCTAAATTATTGCTGACGAAGTTCCAAAAAGGGGAGGAAAGAAGGGATGAGAAGAAAAAATGAGAAAAAGAATGTGTTAAGTGATATACTTGAACCAAAAGATGATTTTTATGTTCGGTATAACTCCGGATTTCGTGCCGCCCAAAATTTCGTCTTTTTTCGGTTTCGTTTCGGCTCGAAACCCTGCAAAAAACGCTCGTTTCTAATGATTTCTAAAAAGTTGCTACACACTTAAAATGACTTGAGTATCCTCCCAATATAGTTTTTTTTTTGTTTTCTCAATGCATTTTGTAACAGGTGAAAATGGTTCCCATTTTTTGTAAAATGCATCGGAGCAAAAGCGAAAAAGATCAATGTTGAGAGGGTCTTTGAGTCACTCTAAGTCATTTAACGTGTGCAGCAAGTTTTTGAAAATTGTGGCATTGTTCAAAACGATCGTTTTTGAACAGTCTCTAAATAAGCTACAAGGTTCTAATTTTGCTAGAATGATTTCCAGACACTACTGTACAAAATATTTTTCGAATCAATTGTCAACTAATGGGGGTTTCTTTAAATCGACCATATTTAGATCCGACCCCTTGTACAAAAACTAAATGTGGTAAATTCGTAAGAAACTCCTATTGAGCAATTTGAATAATTCTTTAAAGATCTGAAGGAAATTCCTGAGAATCATTTTAGCAAAATTAGAACTTCGTAGTTTATTTCAGAGTCGGTCAAAAAACGCTTGTTTCGGTCGCGATTTTCAAAACGAGATAAACACGTAAAACGACTAAATGGGGAAAAATCAAAGAATTAATGTTGGAAAGAGGCTCAAGTCACTTTAAATTATGCAGCCAATTTCTAAATGAGCTACGAGGTTCTAATTTTGCTAAATTGTTATCTAGGAACTACTCCTACTACTACTGACAACTTCCACTATTTGTCGAGCCATTGAGAAAATATTTCAAGGATATAAAGGAGTTGGCCAAAAAACATTAATGTATTTTGTCTTATTCTGGAACATGTGGGAATGTTTCGCATTTTTGTCTAGAATGCAATGAAAAAAAAAACAAACAAAAAAAAATAATATTAGGAAGGTCTTTGAATCATTCCTAGTCGTTTGGCGTCTTTAGCGCGTCTATGAATATCGCGACATCATCAGAAATGAGTGTTTTTTGACCAACTTGTAAATGAGCTACGAGGTTCTAATTTCGTTAAAATGATCTCCAGAGCCTCTCTTACAAATTCTTGATGTATTTTTTCAAATCGCCATTGACCATTTTTTTAAAATGACTATTTTATTTAAAGTTTTAAGTCTGAAACTGTAAGATCCTGGACTGAAACCTGTTCTATCTTTTTGCAGGTTAAATTTCAAAACTCTAGCCTGGGAGATAGTCAATATATGTAACGGTACACAGGAATATGAGCCAAAAGGACGTTATCGTCATGAAGTAGCATTTAATAATAATAAAATCTATATATTAGGTGGTGGTACAGCATTAGATGCATATGGTTTTAAAGAGATACCAGTATTTGATTTAAATAAATACCAATGGTATCCACAGAAGACAATAAAAGATAAAAATCATGGTAGACCACAACGTCGTCGTTGTCATGGTGCTGTACAATTACAAATAGGCAATTCAATGAAAGTATTTATTGTTGGTGGACATGATGGACAATATATTTATGATGATTTATGGATGTTAGATTTAACAACATTTCAATGGACATTCTTTGAGAAATGTTTTTTACCAGATCCAACATATTTTCATGCTGCTGCTGTATCACCACAAGGACGTTTATATGTATTCGGTGGTGTATTTCCAATTAGTGAAAATAATGTACTTAGAAATAATACATTATATTCAACATGGTTATGTATACCGAAATTGAGTGAATTATGTTGGGAGGCTGTATTACATTATTGGCCACATATTGTTAAATCGAAATGTGATGATTTAATTGATGCTGGATTCCCAAAGAATTTTATCAAACGAATTGGTAATCAGAAGATTTAAAAAAATAGTATTGATGATTTTATTATTTTATTATAAAAAAAGGCTGTTATAAAATTTATTTGCAGACGTTCTAAAAATTAAAATTTTTATCAGAATTATAGCCTTTTGAAGACTAGACTCCTCATTACTATTTTATTTATACGTACAAGTTATAATCCCATTAAGGATTTATGTTGTGAATTTTAGAAAGTTCAACTAAAACTTTAATCCATGACAACCAATGCGTGCGTGTGAACCAGAATATTAATCCCTAAAATAATTTACCACGTTGTAAAATAGTTTTTAAGTACATGTATCAACGATAAAACTGCATTTAAGCCGGCGAATACAATAAAAATGATCAAATGGACGAATTGTCTTACACCTAATTATCTTGATAAATACCGCAAATAATAGAAAAACATGTTAAAACTTACCATTTAGTTGAAATCTTGTGCTTTATATCGTTTTAATTTGTTCTAATATCACTAAATATTTTAATTTTAAACAATATTCATCGATGATTTTAGTATGTTTGAAGGTAAACATGAAAACGGCAAATGAGTTCAAAATGGTATTACATAAACTTCAATTTGTGCGATTTGTGCTATCAGAAACCAGTTGGAGATAATAATAATAATTTTTTTTCGGTATACAGTAGAGATAAACGATAAAAATCAATGTTACAAGGGTGGTCGAGTCGTTTCTAGTCATTTTATTTGTGAATTTTTACTAAAATATTATAAATATTGAATAAATTTTGTATAAATAACAAAATTACCTGTTCGAATATTGTTTTTTCTTCTGTTCAGTGTGTATTTAATGGAAACTAGAGTGAAATAATTGTGGTGAGTAGATTTTCATTTATTACTTATCTTAAGGGCTTTTACTGGTAAATATGTCGATTCGACGTGCGAAAATTATCAATTTTCAAATATGGATATTTCGCTTATATTTACGATATTGTAAAAAGTAAACGTGCTTTGTATAGAGCATTTCAAGGTGCACGTCCTGAAGCTTTCTATTTTGGAAAAATGTGATAAAATTCTGAATGATAGAGAAAACTCTTGGACCCTGTTTTTTGTGCATTTTCCTTTATAATTGGATAAGACTTAGTCAATATTATTGATTTTCAATATTTATTAAGTGATTTAGATAGAAAATTAAAAGAGCTTTCCAAATCCTCAAAAATTTTCCCGGTATATTTGTTAGTTTTCCGATAACTGGAGAAAATTGAAGAAAATTTCGAACATAATTTTAAAGATAAAGAATCATACTTGTGTTTTTAGAAAGATGATACATATAAGGGGAAAGGGGATGAAGCTCGCTAAAAATGAAATTTTGAAAATTATGTGAGTTATAGGGAAATTTTGAACCCCTTAATTAATTTGCTTCAAAATGTCGGAAATTTTATCTACTTTCACGACCATATCATTATAATGGAAAATATTTGAAAGTCTGTCTGTATTTTCGTTTTCAAATCGATCGATAGATTTGGTGTATACCAGATCTATTTTTACACTGAAGGCTTAATCGCCACATAAACATAACCGACTTAAAAATGAAAATACAGTCAGATTTTCGAATATTTTTTATTATAATGATAAGGTCGTGAAAGTAGATAAAATTTCCGACATTTTCATATTAATTTTAAAGCAAATTAATTAATTTTAATAGTTCTTAAAACATAGGTGAAAAAGGGGGTTCAAACTCTCCCTATAACTCACTTAATTTTCAAAATTTTCATTTAAGAGAGCTTCATGCCCTTTGCCCATATATCATTTTTCTAAAACAAGAATATGATCCTCTATCTTTAAAATTATGCACGGCATGACTGTTTAATTTTCTTTAAATTTTCTCCAATTATCGGAAAATGAGCAAACATATTGAGAAAATTCTTGAAGATTTGGAAAACTCTTTCAGTTTATCTGATAAATATTGAAAATTAATAATATTGGCTAAGTTTTAGCTAATTTTTGAAGGAAAATGTACCAAAAAACAGTGCCCAAGACTTTTCTTCCTTATTTAGAATTTTATCACATTTTTCTAATGCAGAAGGCTTCAGGACATACACCATGAAATGTTCCATCCAACGCACGTTTATTTTCTACAATATCTCAAAAAATAAGCGAGTAATTAAATTACCGAATAGCCCCCATAAGGTAGAAAAGTACCTACGGATATTACATTTCTCAACCGTTAGATTTCGCTTGTTCCACTACGTCTTTTTATCCATATTTATAGATTATTATTTTTCTTAGAGAGCAATATGGCCGAATTTCTAAATTAAAATTTTAAAATGCCTTTTTTGAGAAAAACTGATGAAAACGCTAAATAATTTTCTTTAGGTCAATTTTCATTGTTGATTCTATAACATACACATGGTTTCAAGCGTATATTAACATTAAATACACTTATTTCGATATTTTAACTTTCGAAATTGATGCAAAAACGGAAGATTCAGCATCCTCCAAGAAAATTCAGGAGCTAAATAAAACTAACTCGGATGTGATAAAAAAGTTCAAACAAAATCTGTACTCTCATTCAAAAACGTTGGTTTTATCACTTTTTTCGTAAATTTCCTACCAGATTGTTCTTAAATTTGGTATAAGTGAAGCTTAAGCTAATAGTAAGCTCTGGTAATTTTTTTTTAAATTTTGAATCGCAAGCTTTTTTGTTCATTTCAGTAGAGTTCAACCTTAACGTACAATGATTCAAAAGACGATTTTAAGTTTTCTTTTCTTATTTCAAACAGTTCTTTTAAATGGCAACCTTTTACAACTAAATGTGGAAAACTACTCATAACATGGATGAAATTATCAAATGTTCTGAATGTCTAGACATAACTGTAATGTTATTGCTGCAATTGACTGAAAAATTGATTATTCTTTCAACGACACGTGGCATTTTTTTTTCTGTTATAGTTTACCACACAGTTATAGTTGTAATAGTAATACTCGCTTACCCTTACCGCACACAATGATGTTCAAAAAAACCGTTTACCACCTCATTTTATCGAAGAATAATTATTTAAAAAAAATTTACGCTTATTACCCTTGCTTGTGTTGTAATAATAAATAAAAAATTAAGGTGACTGTTTTGTTGCATTCATTATTTTCATAGATACAGGGCAGCATCTGTATAGACACAGCTTTTGTTCTATGTTATATCGGAACTTAGAATGTTAATCCCATGTGTTGAATAAAGTACAGCTCTCTTGACGTTATATTGTCGGAAAGTGGAACAAAACAAATACAAATGCAAATTTGCTACCTCACTATTTTATCGTATTATTACTGTACTGTCTGTAAAATAATAGCTTAACACGAGCTTCTGTACAGCAATTATAAATGCGCGACTACACATTATAGATAATACCAATTTCAACAAAAAGTGGCCACTTTTTGTGAAGCCGTGTAAAATAGGTTTTTCAGGGTGGTAAGTGACAATGTAATAATTTGCACAGGTCAGGATTTGGGATATTCAATTACAAGGATGGTGAAAACTCGTTCTAACACCTCCTACCTACACACCTTCTTACTCCAATGAGCAGGGGCGGACTGGCTGTGTAAAATGAGTGAATGTATTTTATAAAATTCGATACATACTTAAGAACAAGGCCAACATGGTGGATGTGCCAATTATAAAATGGCACAAGAGCCCACAAATCTACAGAAATTTTGAAATTTGAAGCCATTTTTTGCTAAATATTCAGTTTTTATCGAATTTTGTAAGTGAATAGTGCAGAAGAGATGGTTTTTTTCTCCTCTAATTGTTTCTTGAGGAGAATTTTTGAGTTGAAGTACAAGTTTTGAGACACATTTGGCTGGAGTTATCAGCTTACAATGAATCATCTTACTCTTAAGTGGTCAAAGGTGAACAATGTAAGGAAGTTTAGTCTCAATTTTTAGTCTAGATTCTAAATCTTAAGACATTTTTGTTATAAATCATTAGTTCCTAAAAATTTTGCTATTTAAGTTTAGTCTCAATTTTTAGTCTAGATTCTAAATCTTAAGACATTTTTGTTATAAATCATTAGTTCCTAAAAATTTTGCTATTTAACTGTAAAAAAGAAACGATTTACAATACGTTACTTTATTTTTTGAATTACATTCTTGATTTTTTTAAATTTTTTTAATTGATTTTTTAATTGGATTTCTACTTTTTTTTTTGAGATTTTTAGACACTTTCCTCTC
Organism: Mylabris sibirica; assembly: GCA_039776855.1. Classification (NCBI taxonomy): domain Eukaryota; kingdom Metazoa; phylum Arthropoda; class Insecta; order Coleoptera; family Meloidae; genus Mylabris; species Mylabris sibirica. Next base: position 4,762,096 of record CM077843.1, read on the forward strand.
TAATCAGAATTTTTAGCAACTTTTATTATCGAATACTCAAAAGTAATCAATTTTAGTGGATGAGTCGAAATTGAGACACTTGTCTTTGTAATCCTGAGTCATTAATTTTTACAAGTTACATCTACCTAATATATTGAAGAGGAGATACTCTACGTAAGCTCACTTTAGTAAAACTTTGGCTTATATCGAACTAACAGTAGGTTTACACACATTTAGGTTCATATACAGGTCTCCACTTAAGTGTCTGTAAATCTATAATTAGGTAGATTTAAGGCAGGATCTTGCTAAGGCGAGCTTAAGTAGGCGATGAAAACGTGTCTTAGAGGACTTCCTATACTAGAAGCTCTTGAAACCAACACTTCAATAAAAGTAAATCAAAATGTTTATATCTTTCAGTTGATAGAGAGTCTGGATTGTCTGATTGTCCGACCGGTTAGTCCAACCCTGCCCACTAGAGAAAGCCTGACGCACACGAACCAAAAACTTGATATTCCTCGCTCAAGAATCGGTCACTTTTTTCTGAAACTGATAGTATATGATATTTAGAAAATTGTTGATGGACATTAGCCGATAAGAAAGGAGTTTGAGTGTTTCATAAACTGAAATTTTGTATTCAATTTTCATAAAGATTCTTCATTAAATTGACGATTTTTGAAGTGTTATTGATTTTCAAAGCTACAAATTAGCAATTCACTGTTATTCTTGTTTAACATTCTAAGCTATCGTTTGTGCTTTTAAATCGGAAATTGCAACGTGTGACTATGATCAAATGGAGCTTTAGTGGAGTCTTAAATTTGTCATAGTTTAAAAGATGGCAGTACAAGTGGTGTTTGTGGTAACATTTTTATGATCTAAATCTACTGAATTTTAAATAGAATCCTAATTGTTGCTTTGTAAAAAGACTACTTTGTTGTTTTGAAAATACTTTTATTTTTAAATATTCAGCGTACAATTTCTTTAGAGATTTACAAAATATCATTTTACGATGCTGTTATAACTACACAGAAAGCACTTGAAACGAATATGTATAAAATTACCTATATTGACGTAAAATGTTTGTCGTTGTAACATATTTCAAGCAATTGTAAACAAGAAGACTTTCACGTTTCTTTTTTTTATAATTCTATTTGTAAGCAAAACAGAAACATAAAACCGTACTGGTAGAATATTCTTTTCATAACATGAAAGAAAAGCCCAGATCAAAATCTGGTAGAGCTTTAGTAATTTTTTTTCTGTTTATTTAAAAAGTACATTTATAGGATTATTTTTAAATCAGTGGTGAATATAAGACAATAAATAACAATAGCTTTTTGGGATTTATAGAAAGTAATCGTTTACGTTTTGCGAAAATAACAATGTAAAATAAACGATAAATCAACTGGAAAAGACAAAGGATGATAATGTATTCGATATTTTTTCGGTTGTTCCTTAAAATATACGCACTTGTGTAGGGGAATAGTATAGAAAGTGGTTGAAATTGAAAGATAATTCTTCATTTTTCTATAAAAAAGTTTTGCAGTCATTCGATTCGAGGGCCAAACTTTTCTTTGTTGAATTAAAATATCACAATCAATCTTAATTAATTCACAGTATTCTCCATATTTTATTATTTCTGAAAAAATCGGAATAATTACCTTATGGAATGCACTGATTCTCTGTAAACCAGTGACAATGTCAGAAAAACTCTGAAAAGCTCTTGTTGGGAATAATTTTCAATGATTTTCCTGAACGAGTCTCAATTTATTTCCATTTTTTTTTTACTTTCTCAGACTTTTTCAGAAAAAATAGGACTTGAAATTTCTATTCCGAATTCATTTCCACCAGGGCAACAACTATTCTCGATAATATAATTTAATATTCGTATGTTATACGGAAATGATAGATGTATTTGCATACAGTGATAGTCTAAACTTATTCTAGACACTTATCATATATCACTATCATCACTAGTGTATTTGATCGTGCTAATATTATGCATTCAAATAAGGATATTGTAACGTCTTCAGGGAATTTATAGTAGACGATTGGAGACGTGTATAAAAGAAGTTTCTTACAGCTGCTCGATTTAACGTTGTTGAATTTGCAAAAAAAAAGTTGGAAAAATCTTTAAAAAAAAAATATTCGGTTGACTTCTTCAACCATGCCCATTTATATTTTAACACTGTCTACAGGTTCTTAAAAGAGTCTTACTTTCACTTTTTACAAAACCACTTTCGACTTTAAAGTAACAGTGATTTGAGGGAAAAAAGTTCTAATGATAGGGAAGCTGTGGGACGGGGAATCTACTCCCTAGTTACGGCCCTGTAGTGATAGATTATATGTCTTTTATAAGTATGTATATGTGCCCGGTGGTCCACATAAGACTATATGTTCTTATAGCAAGTCATATTATTTGGCAGAATGAGAACCTAGTAGCTCATTTAAAAGTGGGGTAAAAAATAGTTGTTTTGAAAAAAGTTGCTATTTTCACCAATCAGATGAACACATAAAACAACCAAGAATGACTCTTAGACCACTGTTCTTATTGGTTTTTCCCTTTTTCCTCAACTGTATCCTGAAAAAAATATTCTCGAAGATCACCTGTTGAAAATAAGGAATGAAAGTGCAATATAGCCGCTATCAGCCGTCTACTATTTCATGGGGTGCGATTGTTTACTTTAATTCGGTGTTGTTCAATTTAAGGGAAAATCCTTGACACTGGTTACATTAGAAACAAATAAGGTGTAAGAGAGTTTTATTATTTTTACATTATTTACATTAACGGACGGAAAAAATCAATTATACGATAATCTACTAGTCAGTCTTAGTTGTTTTGTGTGTTCATCTGGTTGGTGAGAATCGAGAGTTTTGAAATATTTTTCGAATCGCCAAATAATATGACTCATCATAAGAACTTATAATCCTACATGGTCCATCCGGTATATCTTGCCTACGAGCCAACGAAAACGTGGACGTGTAATTAATTAAACGAAAATGGTGAGAATATTTGACTCCTTCTCCTGTTTACTAATTCTTTAATTATTTAAAGACAGAGGTATTTCGTTGGTTGTATTCGATGTTGGATTGTCATGAAAATTTTCCAATACAAGAAACGCAAATCCATTGAATAGAAATATAATATAAAAGAATATTCTTTGTACGTTTCCAACATACCAGCGAGATATGGAGTTGATGCAGATTATGACGTTTTTACGATTCAATTTTCCCTTTTATTTTATATTTTCGCTCGTAAAATCAATTGTTCTATATTTGTATGTTTTTCTATTTCTCCATTTGATTGGTCTGTAATACAAAACTTTTTCGGTTTTTATTATTCTTGACATATACAAAATACTTTAGTTTTCCTGTTTACACACAACAAAATCTAGTCATAAATTCTCTAATTTACACGTTATTGAAGAACCAGGAAATTGTTCTTTCTGACGTCGTCGTCGTCGTCGTCGTTTCAATGAGAATACCTTTGACGCAATTCAATTCCGAATTAATGAATAAAATTAGATTTTTTCAGTGTATTAGTCTGGTTAATACGCCTTGAACAGTACAAATCACCCTTGTAGGGCGTCACATTAGCAAACACCCATTAAACTAGAATCAAACTGATAGCGTATCGATTTGTGTAAATCATCCCTAATTTACATAGAACTCAAATTTAAGCTATTACTCGAAAACGTTTTTTAAAGTCTGATTTTCGTTGATTAATTCTACACAATTATTTTCTATGCTTAATGGTCCAAAATCGATTCAATAATTTAATAGAAGTACCCTACTTGAGAAAATCTTGTTTAAGGGATCGTGCTGTAGTTGTTCCTAAACAACACTTGATGAAGACTGAAATTGATTGTTAATTGATTTTAAAATAACTAGATCACTTTCAATGTAATAATACGGAAATCTCTACCCTATTTACTAATATTTACCGCATACATGTTATCTGAAATTCAATCTGTATGAGCCGACAGAAGGCGAGATTTTGGCTAACCGAACTGTCAATCACAGGCGAACAAATCGATACCACTAAAAAAATTTTGGTGTAAATGTTTCCAATTAGATTCAAAATTCTAATCATTTTCTTGTTGATAATCGAAATATAATAGAACAACTGTTAGGGGTATCATTAATCTTAATAGTAGATTGTCTAAAATAATTGAATCAATTATTGGTGTTTAATTACTTTCCTTTATGAATATTACGTATTATTTGTTGATTGGATTATTTCGGAAGCTTCTTTAATCTAATATGAAAACACTAATATTCCATCCACATAGATTTCATAATGATTATTTTAAGATAACGTTGATAATAATGGTGATGATGATATAAATATAACAGAATTTTGTAGTTGCGTTCTTATCGAAATTTTCGTGTTGTTAAACCAAATCTTTATATTATGCATAACAATTAGTGTGTCTTTGTTACATTAGGATTAAACAGAAATTAATTAATAATAGATAGATCTCATCATAATATATTGATTAGATTAAGAGGACAAAATGAACAATAAAATGAAGGTCATGACATTAATTACGCTCGTTTCTTACAGAAAGGTCGAGTTAATAACCTTAATATTTAGTTACAATCGATAATTAATAAAACGGATACAAGATTTTTAGATAGCTAGTCTGTTCCATTTTCAAATTTTTTAAAAAAGTTAATAATTTAGAGAAAAAACGTTAAAATTGTAGCGAATTCGCCCGGCGCATCCACCAAAATTGCATATCACAATTTTAAACATTATTTTAATTTTTTTGTTTATAATAAAGCAGAATTTTCGTGTAAAAATTTGCGCTTTTAATCTACAATTATACAACAATCTAAATCTGCATCTTACCGGAAAAGCACAACATTAATCAATGTCTGTGTAGTTAAGTTCTTGAATAGGATTATCAAGCTTGATTAACTTTGTGTTGTTTGTATTTTCATTATATTCGTTCTAATGACTGTATTTCATTATAAATAAAACGGTAGTAGATTTAAGTTGAAGCTCTTTATTAATCCTAACTTTTTTATTATAGAAACAAATGAAAAAATTGTCTGTATTTCCGGTTTATTATATTTATGGAACTATACATCCGTTTTCTATCTTTATTGAAATCTACAAAATATACAGATTGTATGATACGTATGGCAGACACTATAAACTTCTGTAGGCTGTTTAACAGGATGTTGAACATTACTCATATCTACCATTCACTATTAAATTGTTGACAACCAGAAATTCTCCATTAACGTGTATCATCCTTTTTTTTATTCGATGTTGTTCTATATCGATTAAAATATATTCTAAGATGTATTCGTTCATTTTCCAGACAGTTTTGTAATTTTTCTTGACAAATTTATGCCATGGTAGAGAAAAAATCCAAGAGACAGACGGTTTTATTTCTTGCCAGACTTTGACTAATCACATTGAATCTCAGATAGTTTATTATTGTATCTGAAAAGCTTTATTTTATATTTATTTCTGATTTATATCTGAAATTTCGTCTCAATTTATCTAAAGGGTCAACAAAACTTGTTGACTATAGTTAAAATAAAGTCTAAATGGATTGTTTGTAGCTTGGTGTCAATATTATAATATTCACATCACGATTTCTATGTATGAGAGAAAATTGAGTAAACTGTTTGTGGCTTATGTGTCAATATTTCGTTTTAATGTACATTTTTTTTTTGATTCGTATAAAAAGTATAAATAGAACCTATGTTTTTATTAGCTTGATTTGGAGAAAAAGTATTGATCAATGGTTGGACAAAGCAAAAAAGAATTGATTGTAGAACGTTGAAGCTCGAATAAGAAATTTTCAGTGCTATAGTGATAAGAATTGAAATAAATGAATTGATTCACATCAGCAACTTTTATGAAGAATTGTTCTGAAGTTTATCTATGCTTTTTTTGTTCTCCCTTTCTGTACATATGATATAAAACATCGTCTGAACGATGGTGAAAGTTGAAATAATGTCCCTTCAAATATTCAAAGCAAATTCTACAGATTCCAATGTAATTCCTTTCAATTACAATAAATTGTCAACATTGAATTATTATAAGTGTTTTATTTTAATGGTAAAAAAGGCTTAGTTTCTCTCACGCCTGCTTGTCAGCTTTATTTAAGCTTGTCGTTTATGTATTTTTTGTGTTTGTTTGGACTGAAACTTTGAAAAGGGATTTATCTTTACACTTTATAATAAATATATTTTTATTTTCCAATTGGTTGAAATTTTGGTGTTCACTTTATTGTATACGTAGCGTATAGTAGAAGTGGTAAAGAATACCAACAAGATAAGAAGATTTAAAGGTAAACCGATGAAAGTAGCTTAAAGGAAAAACAACAATCGATCAGTTAATGATTGTTTTACTACCACAGCCAAAAATGGTGGATTAGAGGCGAAAGTTTAAGCCTAAGTAAAGTTTAACAAGTCGTTATAAAGTACTGGGATAATAATATAAAGCACAATATTTTAATGGAATTGAAAGCTTTAATCATTTACAATTCAAAGTATGTTTTCTCAATTTTAAACATACCCAGCGATAGTTTTTTTAACAGAAGAAATCATTGTAAAGGTAAATTATATAAAAATGCAATGTCACCTATATATTGTACATCAAAGTCATTCAAGTTGTGTAATTAACTGGTATTGATTAAAAAAAAAAAGTGTACAAGATTCAATTAAAACCGGCATATCAGCTGATTGCCTTGAATAATAAACTGTGCATTAGATATTGTATTTCCCTAGTTTACATTCACATTTTCCAAAATTGCCCATATTGCCCAATAGAAAAAGGAACAATAATTCGTCAATATTATTCAAAGAAATTCGTTAACATAATTTCAAGAAACATGCAGATTGTTCGAACTAAAAAAAAGAGTAGAAATAATTGAAGCTTAATTGTATTTTATCCAAGGATAGCAGACTTGACATATAAATAATAAACTAACATTAAGTATTTTCCTATATGTTAACTCACTCAACACTTACAATGATTTGTCCATTATTTATAGTTAGTTTTTTAATAGCTATTTCGAATCAACAACATTTTAATAATGTGTGTAAAAAATTAGAAGCATATCGAACAATCGATACGAATCCGGAATGTTGGTACGATCCAGATGTGGGAGCAGATGCTGTAAGTATTTTCTCATCATACAACAATCAAAATTTGAGATTTTCTCTTCGATTAAAGGCGCAAATTGCGCTTAATAACGGATATAAATTAGAATATCATCAAGTGGTGACTGAAGACGGTTATATTTTAACAATTTTCCACATATCTAATAGAGAAGATGGACCACCAATCCTTCTACATCACGGTTTATTCGTAGATGGAACTATATTTATGCTATTAAAGAATGAATCTCTTGGTGAGTTGTTTTGTGTATTCAAGTCAAACAAATCAATTATTTGAAATTTTCAGCATTTTATTTATCAGATCAAGGCTATGATGTGTGGGTGACAAATTTTAGAGGTTCACAATATTCTACTAATCATATAAAATTTACAATTTACGACAAAGCGTTCTGGGATTTCAGGTAAATTCATTTAAACTTATACTTAACAATAATTGTTTAATAATTGAGAAGTTTTCATGAGATGGGATATTATGATACACCAGCAATCATCGATTATATCAAAACAAAAAATAATCGTAAGATAACGATAATTGGGCATTCAATGGGTACAACTGTAAGTTTTGTGTATGCTTCAACACGGCTACAACATGCTGAAAAGAATATCAAATCGATAATATCGCTAGCACCGGTAGTTTATGTCGCTTATATATCGATCTCGAAGCTTGTCGTCCAATATTACGACTTATTATACGTAAAAAAATTACTTATCCTTTTTCTAAAATGTAACAATATGAATTTTATAGAGTTTTCTTTCTCCACTAAGCTCTTACGGAATTGGCAACAATTTAAAACTATCTAAAGATTTGTTAGATAAAATTTGTAGCATGTATCCGGCTTTTGTACTTTGTGCAGGTGTATTTGAAACTCTAGGCGGTTATAATCCACAAGAGATACGTCCTGTAAGTTGTAAATACAAACAAAAAATGCTTATGTGCTAGCGGATTATAAAATAACATTATACAGGGTGTTTGGTCTAAGTACGGTGAGTTCTAAGAAACTCCTATTAGTCGACGAGCGATTCGAAAAATATTTCAAGGATTTGTAGAAGAGTCCCTAGGCAACATTTAAGCAAAATTAGAACCTCGTAGCTCATTTGGAAGATGATTTTTTGACGATTTAGCGATTTTCAAAAACGAACTAAACACGCAAAACGACTTAGAATGACTTTAGGAGCCTCCCAAAATTGATTTTTTTCGTTTTTCTCCATTTTATTCTGGAACAGGTGGAAATATTTCGTATTTTCTCCAATGGAGAAAAACGAAAAAAATCAATCTTGGAAAAGTCATGTTTAGTCGTTCTGCGTGTTTTGTTCGTTTTTTAAAATTGAGATATTGTCCAAAACGATCATTTTTTGACCAACTTTGAAATGAACTACGAGGTTCTAATTTTGGTAAAATGTTCCTTAGGGACTCTTCTATAAATCCTCAAAATATTTTTCGAATCGCTCGTCGACTAATAGGAGTTTCTTAGAACTCACCATACTTAGAACAAACACCCTGTATGTATAGGTGATTTTGAGGACTATAAAGATTCACTTTATCGGGCTGAGGAGCATAATATTTACTTTATGTTACTGAGCACCATAATGAGATTTATTTAATTAAAATTAAGCAGGAAAACAGATGGTTACAATGAAGATGGGTAAACGGTAGACTTTTTATAGCTCAAAATAAAATTTTATTTCTGAGTATTTCTTTAATTTTGACGCTAGCACATAAAATTTTGTATGTTACATGAATCCTAAATAATCATTATGGTATAGGTCGTGATTATCAGAGTCGGCGAAGGCCGACTTGTACCATAATGATTGATGTTATGATCCTTGTAACATAAACAACTATTATGGAATTTTGTACTTATAGGAAGTACGTCCGTTACGCTTTACTCTAACGCTATCTGGAGTTTCGTTTAAAACAATGATACACTATGGTCAACTTATGGTGAGTAACAGTTTTGAGAATTATGATTACGGAAAATTTGAAAATTTAAAACGTTATGGTTCTGTACAACCGCCAAAGTATGATTTAGATAAAATCACCCTTCCTGTATATTTATTTTACGGAAAAAATGATTTATTAGGAGACGAAAAAGTGAGACTTTATTGATTATAATGATATTGTTTCGATATATTTGGTTTGATTTTAAGGATGTTCACCTTCTATATGATCGTCTACAAACAACAACGAAAAGCATTCAAAGTGTACTTGACGATGGCAGTAGTAAATATGCCCACGAGGATTTTCTTGTGGGAAAATCCGTGGTGAAACTTTATAAACAGATACTCCAAAAACTGAGATGATAATAGATTGAGTATAGAAAAAATTCCACATGTTTGTGTACCCTTAGTTTCAATTAATGTATTGGAAGAATAATAAATACCTAGGTTCACTGTAGTAAAATGTTAAGGATCTTGTAATTTTACCGACTAACAGAATCTTGTAATTAATTTGTTTCTTGTCTGTGTCAAGGTATAAATAACCACAAGGTTCCCTTCTTAAAATTGCTATACAATGATGATTTCATACCGACCAAGACTAAATTGGAGAGAAAACAACAAACATTTCATGGAGATTTTCTATCATCTGATCTGATCTTTTTCCTATATTAAATTCAATTTGTAAAGCCATTTAATTTTATACATAAGATGAAAGAAAATCGTATCTAAATTGAAAGATTTGATTCAATCGTTAAGACGATGAATGTTGAACATTAAACGGTATTAAAAATTCTATGCTTTGTAAAAATATAACTTTTTTCGTTCGATTAGTACGAACTTTGACGGTGTACTAAGAATACATGTTGTTTTTAAAAAGAAAATTACACATTTTTCTTGATAAATCATTATATAAACAAAGTAATAATTATCTATTCAACATTAATGTACGATTTTCACCTTTGCACTAAAACAATTAGAAGATAAAGGATTGATGCTATAACTATTTATAAATTTATGGAAAACATGAGAATAATAAATAAGTTTTGCTTAGCTAAGCATAATATTTTGTGTAGCAAAAATAACAATCATTAGATGAATCAGATTTTTACTCACTATGTAAATTTGCATCTACAGGGTGTTTGATCTAAGGTTAATTTTATGAAACTCCTATTAGTAGATGAGCGATTCCAAAAATATTTTGAGGATTTGTAGGAGAGTCCCTTGGGAACATTTTAGCAAAATTCGAACCTCGTAGCTGATTTGGAAGTTGGTCAAACAAAGCTCGTTTCTGACGTGTGGCAATTTTCAAAAACCAACAAAACATGCAAAACGACTTAGAATGACTCTAAGATCCTCCCAAAATTGATTTTCTTCGTTTTCTCTATTTTATTCTGAAACAGGTGGAAATATTTCGTATTTTTTCTGGAATACAATAGAGAAAAACGAAAAAAATCAATGTTGGGAAGGTCTCTGAGTCATTCTTAGTCCTTTTGTGTGTTTAATTCGTTTTTGAAAATTTCGACATTGTCTAAACGATTGCTTTAACCAACTTTTAAATGAGCTACGAGGCTCTAATTTTGCTAAAATGCTCCCTAGGGACGCTTATACAAATCCTGAAAATATTTTTCGAATCGCTCGTCGACTAATGGGAGTTTCAAAGAATCGACCATACTTATTGTTAGATCAAACACCCTGTATACGAAGAAGTGGTGTGTAAGCTAAAGAGATGATGCGTTTTAATTATCTCATTTGGGCTCTATTTTTCACTGCCTCAGTAATGAAGTATGCTAGAGTAGCAGATTAGTAAAGAAACTCATCTCAAGGGCGGACCGTAACCTTTAAGGGCCCTGGGATAACACCGTTTTGGGGCCTACCCAGTTTGCCCAAGTTTGGGTTTGATAGAACAGAGATGAAAATAATTGTTAATTTTAGAAATAGAATAAAATAAAGCTACTCTGCGAACTAGATTGATCTACTTTCAGAAGGATTTGCTCTAATTTCAGAACGGATTTTCTCTATAAACTGTTACAAGAGAATTACCTTAATAGTTCAAAATAACATACGAATTGTTCGAGAATACTCCCGATTTTTTCAAAAAGTCTTCGAGCATATTCGCTGTTTTTTTTTTAAGAATAAATGAGCATTCAAGCAACGTATCGTACAATTCTTTATCTTTAAAATTCTACAGTGAAATTCCTACGTTTTAATTAATTTTCCGGTAAACTAACAAGCCGATCAGAGAATTTATTAAAGATTTGGAAAGCCCTTTCGATTTGCTCTCGTTTGTGTATAATATTCATTCACAACTAATTAACATTGGCTAAGTTATGAGGAAATATAAAAAAACACATGCTCCAAAAATTTTCTTTGTAATTTAGAAGTTCTTCAAAATTTTCCAAAAAAAGAAACTACCCTTAAAAGCACCCTGAAATCCTCGTCTCAATTCTAGTTCACGAGTTTCAATATTTTCTAAAACAACTATCAAATATTGGCATTTTTCGGACACCAACTCGAAAAAAAAATTAATGCTGGCCCTTAATAGCACCTTAAAGATACAAAAAAAATGGTAAATATTCCACTGTATTCCCATTGATCTACTCCATCACTCTTAATATGTACCTACGTATCTTGTCTTAAAGCATTGAAGGGTGCGCTTTATCGAGCACCCCCTCACCCTATGTTGCGCCCTGTTACTGTACCAAACATGATGTAATATTTTTTCTTTCATTCTAATTTCAGTTGTTTTTTATTTTTGTTCTTTTGTGTATGTACCTACATAGGAGGCCCTTTGATAGAGACCATGCTTAAATCCACCCCTGACTCATCTAAATGATTGTTTTCAGATACAGAAATTTTTCACAACTCAGATGCATAATCATCGAGCAAAAGTTAAAGTAACTATTACACTTGTGGTTTCTGCAATATAATGCAATAATGAACCATTATTCCCTCTCTCGTAAACCAATCAGAAAATAGTATTTGATTCATTGTTTCTGTCTAATATAAAAAACCATGGTAATGAAAAGAAAAGAAAACTACAGTTTCAACAAATTTGGCGTTTTTGTGCGATTTTGAATCATAGTTGCTATGAAATGTAAGATTGTCATGGCAACGAGAGAAAAATTAAATGAAACAATATTTCAAACAATAGATAATAGTTTCTGCGTAATGTAGAAAACCATGCGGTAACGACAAAAAATAAATAAAACGACAATTTTAAATAATAACAGTTCAAAAGTGTCGGTTTATTGTGCGATTTTAGAATCCAAAATGTTGAAGAAGGTAAATATTCTTATACACCACCAGTTCCTCTAAGTACATTTAGAAATAAGTCGTAGATAAAGTATAGTATACAACTTGCTATAATGTGTGTTATTATTGCCTCGAATGATTAAAACACTCGCTCGTGTTGTAACTTTCATTCTGGTTAATAATAGCACTCATCATAGCCTCTTTGTATACTATTAAAACGCTAAAGATTGGTTCATTAAAATAAATCATAGAATTCACAGTCAGTAGATAGGTACTCGAAATACTAACCAGATCGATCAAGTGAGAAACATACAAAATCAAGAACTTTTTGAAGAATTTTTTTACGATAAAATTCAAATAAAGCATTGCTGTTATGATATTTTTTTAAAAAAAATGAAAAAAAATGTTTACGATAGCAATTCCAAATTACAAGGTTGTCCAAGCTTGTTTTTTAACAAAACTCATTACAAACCGATATATGACTTACTATAATTATTTTGGTACATAAAACACTTGTATTTATTTACCCTTAAAATCTATGCGACAATTCTACTCGAATAAAACATGATTTTATTAAAAATCTCTTAAACACTTGTACTAATTAAAACAATTATGATAATTTTATTAACAATACATATGTATTTCTTTTAGAATTGTATTTAATCTGAATGTATTTGAATTTTAATTATAACAAAGTTCACATCAAATTTGTTGATTTCCTTCGAACAGTATGAGACATCTTTTGTTACTATTTAATTTCTACTCAAGGCGAGTATTTGTATAGCCTTTATATATAAAACCGAATTTTACAACCAGTCATAATACTTTACGTGTGCATAACTTCAATAAATTATGCACCGCTATTAACAATTCGTTTAATTATGTTCTTATTGTTTTATTTATTATTATTTTGTTGTTTATTAATTTGTACGAATCAACATCTTTTAAATAATGTGTGTAACAAATTGGAAGCATACCAAACGATTATCTACAATCCAAACTGTTGGTATGATCCAGATGTTGGGGGTACTCCTGTAAGTTACACTTTATTTTGTCTATATACAACTTAATATTTGTTTGTATTGTAAAGGTGCAAATTGCCTGGAATAATGGATATAAACTTGAATATCATCATGTAACAACAGAAGATGGTTATATTTTAACAATTTTCCATATAGTTGGTAAGAGTGATAAGCCAGTTCTGCTACATCATGGTATTCTACAGGATGGGACAGCATTTATGTTGTTAAAAAACGAATCTCTTGGTGAGCAAAATTTGGACCAATGCCACAATAAGATCATGAACCAAAAATGTTATTATTTGTTATAGCTTTTTATCTAACAAATCAAGGCTATGATGTTTGGTTGGCAAATGCTAGGGGTACTACATATTCATCTAAACATACTAAATATTCAGTTTATGATCAAGCATTCTGGGACTTTAGGTAATGTTTAGTTTTAAGGGAACGAAAAATATTTTTTTAAAATTAAATAGTAAAGTTTTCATGAAATTGGTTATTATGATATACCGGCAATTATCGATTATATTAAATTGAAAATTGGACGAAATCGTAAAGTAACAATAATTGGACATTCGATGGGAACGTCTGCAAGTTTCGTATACAGTTCAACACGACCACAACACGCTAAAGAAAACATCAAATCAATTATATCAATGGCTCCAGTAGCATTTCTGAGTAACATGAAGAGTAGCGTTAAAGTTCTCGCTAATTATTATGAATTATTAAAGGTAAAAACACAATTAATTTGATTGAATTCTACTGAAATAAAACAACAATTTCAGAGTGTTTTAGCACCGCTATCTTTATACGGTATAGGATCGAATCTACATTTTTTAACAGGTCTATCACGGATCAGTTGCAGTACATATCCAGGCGTAATACTTTGTGCAGTTTTAGGTGAAATATTTACCGGTTCTAATCCGATAGATAATCGTCCAGTAATTATAAAAATGTGTTGAAACGTATATCGTAAACGTCGAATTTTTGTTTAATTTTTTTTTCAGGAAGTGGCACCTCTTGCCGCCAGTTTATATCTAGAAGGTGCTTCATTTAAAACATTCATCCATTATGCACAAATTATACTAGCTAAAAAACGTTTCTACTATTATAATTATGGAGAATTAGAGAATTTAAAACGATACAATTCAACAGTACCACCAGAGTATGATTTAGGTAAGATATCGGTACCTGTACATTTATATTATGGAAGAAATGATTTTGTAGCAGATGAAAAAGTAAGATTTATTAGGAATTTTTGTTGTATATCTAAACGTAAAGTTAACTTTTAGGATGTGATGCTTCTATATAATCGTTTACAAACAAAGAAAACTATTCAACAAGTACTTAAAGATGGTGGTAGCGATTATTCTCATAGTAATTTTATTGCAGCAAAGTCCATATTGAAATTTTACGATATGTTAGTAGAGAATTTATAATACTGTGATTTTTTTTATTGTTTATTACGTAATATAATAAAATATATTCTGTTTTTATAAATAGACACGTGGGTGAATTCAATTCTGTTTGGTTCCTCCTACAGTTTAAAATCAACAAGATACTTGGACAAGTTCCTTTTTCTTAATTGTAGTCGACTAAAAGATCAATGATAATAGTGTCACCTATCTTAAAGTTAAGGACAACGAGTCTGTTCTAAACTAATTTGAGATTCTACAATTGTGTAAATACCACACCACCACCCTACTTGGTGTTGTTTAGAAGAGCAATTTCTCATATCCAAACAATAACAATAATAAGGGTGGTGTGTCACAATATATAGACGTGACCGTAAAGTTTCACGTTTCTAAATTAGTACGAAACTACTTAGTGGGGTAACTTTATAATTGCTAGCTGTAATTTTAGTACAACAATAATATAATTCCGACCTTTAGTTCAACTTTAACCGTCTAATTTCCAATACTATTAATCGCTGATTTTACACTTCTATAGAAAAGTTACAGTTTGATCGTCTCTCGATTAAGACAATCGTTTTGTTTTTTTTATTTAATTGAGTAATGTTGAAATAAACCATAAATTTATGCAATTTCAAACACGTTCATATAAACTTGATGAATATTGTAGAATTTGTCTCTATTGAGTTATAAATTTTGTTCCGTCTATCAAGGTAACGTATCCTTCAAGTCTTTTATTTTTATTTACATTAAAATAATCTTCCGCTATTATCGTTCCTATTTATGAATATTTGCAAACTTGGCGAAATTCTAATAAACAATTTGTTTATTTAAAACAACAATCAAGGTTAATTACTATTAAAACGTGTCGATTGTATTTTTGTTTTTCCAAAAATAAAGGAAAAACAAATATAATAGACCGGATTTTTGAGTTGTTGCTGTTTATATGGAAATTTTTAGGGAGAGCTCATAGAAATATGTCATTGACATTATAAATAGCGACCCTGTACGTTGGTCATGATCAAGTTTTACACGTCCTCGAGCATTATTTCTCGTTCAATTTATACGTAAACGAAAGGTGAAAATGTAGTGAAGTATTGTCTATAAATTGTGCACTGTCTTGCTTAATTTAGTTGGAAATGTGTGAAAAGAATCAATTTACGGATTGTCGAGCCCATACAATCTCAAACTTTTCTCTTATCAGTGGTATAATTTGCAAATTACACAGGAAATATTTCGTCTGTTTTTTTTTGATAAAAAAGAAAATCAAATACAACAATTAAAGCTACCCTAAACTCTTTATTGCCTTCATCAACGGTTTGTACAGATACTGTTTCATATGCTTCCCGTAAAGAAAATCTAAATGATTAAAACGAATTTTACTATTTTCAGGTATCAAATTGATAGTTTTTCTCTTAGTTTTCAATTGAGAATAAATCAATTTCACATCCTGTGAATAATTATGATTATAATAAATAATAATTAAAGATAATATATCTTATACCTGTGGTCCGGCGAAATAATCGTTTTGTCCATAAAACATATGTATTGGCAATTCGATTTTATCAATCGGATAAATCGGCGGTAATACTTGTTGATATTTCATGATATTCCCAACAATACCATAATCATAATATTGAAATCGACCGGTTCTTACAATTTGAACGTAATGATGTAACACTTTCATCGAAGTTCTAGCTGGATGATATGCTGTCACAACTGGTATATCTTCCTATTAATTAATTTTTTAAACAAAATTCAAATTAATACATAATTGTTATTAATATAGAAGTTGCTTACTGGTGCCAATTCACCGTTTTCAGGACCTAAAAGTAGAAAAATCGTCCACAGACAGGTTTCGATAGTTGGAAAACGGGAACATATAGATTTCAGTAGTTGTTTCAAGCGATTCGTGTACGGAAATAACACTTTATAGTTTTGCGATTCCATTCGTTTCTACAAAACAAATATTACTCATTTTTGGACTTGTTTTTATACAAAAAGTACCATTAATCTATCTACTATCGACACTAAAGGGCGAAGCGGTGAAAAATAGTACTTCAACGAAGCTACTGGTGCCAATAAGATTAATCCTTTAAGATGATTATGGGCGTGATTTTTACGTAAACTGGAATAAATTAATGAAATTGTTGTACCCATTGAATGGCCAATATAAATAATCTTTGATCGGTTCCCTGTAATATTTGTAATATGCTCAACAATTGCTGGAATATCATTCAAAGCAATTTCATGAAAACTGAAAATTATCGAAAATTCTTACTTCTATCAAACTAATAAAAATTTAGGAATTTACCTGAAATCCCAATATTTTTCATCAGTCATTTTGTAGCTTTCATGACCTGAAGAGTAAGGAGTACCACGGTGATTAGCTAGCCATACATCGAAGCCTTTTTCAGCTAAATAAAACGCTGAAATATTTCACATTAGTTAATATCGTTTTGATTATTTCGATCAAAAAAGATTCACCTAATGATCGTTTGCCGGCTGTTATAAAGCACATTGCACTAGATGTTAAACCATGATGTAATAAAACTGGTATTGATTCGTTATTGGTTGATTTACTACGAATTCGGAATAAATTTAAAAAATAACCATCGCCAGTTTTAATTGGATATTTTTGAAATCCAAAACCATAACGTTCAGCAATTAAATCCTGAAACGATTCCACTACATTACAGCTAATTTCTCTTTTGATTTAAAAACTAATTTACCGGACTTCTATCAATATCAGAATTATACCAACAATTCGTATTATTGATCATATTCCGGTAATCTTGATAATTACGACATACATTATTTGGTTCACACAAAATCGTATAAATTTTAATGAATAATAAAAAACATATTAAATTGTTGTATGTTTTCATTTTTCACAATCACAGTTTAAACGATAAAAACTGGATTCTTGAAAAATAAGTAATTAATAATAAT
The DNA here is from genome assembly GCA_039776855.1 of Mylabris sibirica. NCBI lineage: Eukaryota > Metazoa > Arthropoda > Insecta > Coleoptera > Meloidae > Mylabris > Mylabris sibirica. The sequence continues at coordinate 4,779,788 of CM077843.1, forward strand.
TAATATTTGATGTGTTTTAGTTGAAGACACATTGTCTTCTCAAACGCAATTGTTTGCTCTCCTGGTTTATATTTTTTAAGAGTTCCATTGAGCGAGAGAGAGAAAAAAATAAATAAGAGTATTGATAAATACGAATATTTCGAAAAGATGGGGAGAAACAGTGGCGGCGACAAAAAATGGTAGAATTAACAGGAATTTAGACTTTTCGCGATTGTCTAACAATTGTAACATAATTGAAAACTGTTGATGTAATGAAAACAGTTATCGATGAAGAATTTTTTGATGTAGATTGATAACAATGAAGTCACATGATGGAAGCGTAATTCTTTTATTCTTATCGTTACGCCAATGTGTCTTCTTACGAATTTTCGTCTGGTTTGATTGAAATTCCACTCATATTCAAGGATGAATATTGAGTTGTGATTGTAATGAAGAATTTAAAAAGAAGAATAAAAATGCCGTCAAATTATACAGATACTGTAAAATAATAAGATACAGCCTTGTTTTTATTATATTCACAATATAATTTTTTAAATGGCTTATCAGATCCAGTTTGAATCTCAAAAATCATTTTAAATAGTGAATCACATATATTCACTTATTTTCCTAATTTGTAAAATTAGAAGATTTAGTATTCTAGACAGTTTTTTAAAATTGTTTGTTATGTTTAATTTATTACCTATAAAATTGAAAAAAACATTACAAACTACTAATTATTTATAAACATTGTATTTTTCCAAATGATGCAAAGAGACTAAATCACTCGCTAATAAAATCTACTTCTAGACCGCCTACGCCATAATAAAGTTCCAATAAATAATAATAAAGCATTTTACAGAAAGTACCTATATAAGCAGGAGACTATCATCACTGACTATAATTGTTCTCTTTCCCTAATCTTTTGCTTAATTGCAATCATATGCATTGTAATTAAATTAATGGGACCAAAACTTGCCCAAAAAGAAAGTTAAACGACCGCAAAGTTACAAAGAAAAAGAATACACAGGTTACAATTATTTCAGTAATCTAATAAAGGACATCATGATTATCATCATTACACTTTAAACTTTTGGTCAAAGTATCTACATTTTTATCGCTGCTGAATTTATGAAGCTTACTTCTTGAATTTAATTATAGCTACGAAATATTCAACAAGATAGTTATACAAAGAACGATTACTTATCTTTAATGGATTTTTAATTAAAACATAGAAGTAAAGAAGCTTATTAAAACCTATTTCAAACAAATACACCTATTTATCTAACGACAATTAATGATAAATTGACTTTGTGTAATGTAGTACGTGACTGAAGCCCTGCTATTTTGTACTTCAATTTTATTTACAGTTTGTTGTAATGGAATATGATGAAACTTTAATACTGTGATGGGGATGATAATAAAAATAATAATATAAGGGATAAAATGAAAAATAGAGAGAATATTGAATAATATAATAGTAAAGAGAAACTAACTAATAAATTATGTGCTAATTGAGAAACTAGAAGATGAATTTCCATATTCTATCTCATTATCGAACAAATAAGAGTTTCACCTATTAATTTTAGCTTAGCAAGTTCAGAAATTATTCAGAATTTAATTGAAATAGATTGATAATTAACAATTAGTAGAGTTGTGAAATTATTACATCAATATTTGTTTTAGTTGATTTAATAAAAAAATTAGTGTTATAATTACGAATAAATCGAATAAAGATTGTTGCGTAAAAGAATAATTTAATAGAAATAAATATCTTGAGGATAATCTCTTCTTTGTTTGATGCGTTTTCAGGGGGATTATTCAGGAACAAAGAGGAACTGCCTGGCAGAGATACCAAATCTTCAACGTGTGATTATTGTTGTCTTTTAAAATAGAAAGTTTGAAGGTTAATGCAGACAGATTCTTTGGTATACAAAAAATTGCTCTATTTGGTCAAAGAACTTTTAATTGTAGACCATCTACGTTCTCTTTGTCTTTTTCTAACTAATATGTAAGTATTATAGATAGAAGGGACGTATGTTTTTCCAATGTTTCTAATTGAGATGACTTATTTTCACTCGCATATTTTCTGAATAAGTGAACAAAAAAAGTAACAATAATTTAATATTTTAGTACAAATTAGAATTCTTTTCTTACTTCTTCTCCATAATTTCCAAATTGTCTCCGAACAGACTTTACTTGAAATGTTCACCATTTTGTTTTCGAATTTATTGCAGAATTGAGTCAGATTTATTACATTCATTGAAAATTGAAGGAAAACTTGAAATAATAATTCATACATCTTTCATCTAGCTCGTGTGGAGGTCGGCCAATAACATTCGTTTCCAACTGCACACGTAAAACGACTGGGAATGCTTCGAAACCCTCCCAACGTTGCTTTTTCTTTCGTTTTTCTCTATTTTATTCTAGAACAGAAAATGTTTCGCATTTTTTCTAGAATGTAATAAAGAAAAACGAAATAGATTAATGCTGGAAGGATTCTTGAGATATTCTAAGTCATTTTACGTGCGTAGCGAGTTTTTGGGAACCGTTTTTGACTGACTTTCAAATGAGCTACGAGATTCTAATTTTGCTAGAATGGTTTCAGGAGATCATCCTACACAACTTTAGAACATGATTCGAAATTCATTTTGTTCAAAATGTTCAAGGTATTTTCTAATAAATTTCAACCTTTATAACTTCTGTTTTAAGAGATAGTTCTTGGTCCTCTTCGATTAATCCTACTGCAAGTTTGTGAGACTCAGGAAGCATTTAGGCATAATTCCACCATCTCAAAGTGTTGTTCTGTAGATGAAAAAAACACGTTCGTTAAGAATTTAACAAAGAACAACATCGTCAATCTCGTCGAAATCGAAGAGGGCCACCTGGGAATGTTTCCTTGGAAATGTCTTACTTTTTTTTAATTTATATCTTCCTTATGTTCTCTCTTGACCCGAAAAATGGAAATAAAATTTAAACAAGCTTATAGATCAAGGATGCGACTGGATTTTGTGTTGTTTCTTTTTGCAATATTTTTTGTCGAAAATGAAAAAGGAATACAAAATTTTATGGACAAAATGGGACTTGTTAAAAAATACAATATCGTCCTTGTCTGTACGATATTTATTTGTTATTAGTCATCACTTATTAAGATTTGTTATAGAAAAAAGTTGTTGATAGTTAATTTTTGGCTACATTTTGAATTTCTTGAAGGACTTTAAATAACGGTTGATATAAATACTCAATTTGTGTACTGCATAGAAAATCCGGATGATTATACAAAACTTCATCATGTTCAGCTATTCTTCTTATACTTTTCGTTGTATTTAATTCATGATAGAACCGTAAGATGTCCTAAAATTATTAAATATTTTACACTAAATCATTGAATTATTAACTATTAAAAAAAAAGTACAATCTCTACGCCTAATCGGTCTTTCTTTCCATAGAATAGATGAACAGGTAAATTAATTTGTGATATGTTGTAAGTTGGTGGTTCCTCACTGTGATAAATTTCGACATTTCGACTTCCATAATCAAAAAATTGATATCTACCCTGATTTGTTATAATTTGTGCATAATGAATTAATGTTTTCAATGATGTTCCTTGAAATGCTTGCGATATAAACACCGGTAACATTTCCTGAAATTTCATAGATTTACTATTGAAAAATAATTAATATATCCAACCATGCATCTCTATCATTTTCTTCAGGATATCTATAAGGGGAATGATAAAAGTTGCCGATTAGGGGAAGTATTTTCAGTTATTGTTAGGCCGTGTTTTCACCAAAAGTAACTGGCAACTGTAATGTAATCGCAACTTTAGTTGAGTTACTCTTGTACAGAAAACAACTGTTTTGAAGTTTATTGTTACGGTAGTTGTGAATAAAATGTCGTCCTCGTCAGGTGAAAATAAAGCCGCTGCATATTTCCTGATAAAAAAGCGTAAATAAAAGAGATTTCTTGGCAACTGTAGCTGCGTTGCCTTTTAATAGGAGACGAGTTGCCGTTGCGTTGAAATTGCTTTGCTGTCGCCGATTGCTTTTGATGAGAACACGGCCTTAAAGAGCTACATAGTTGAATAATTGTAGAAAAAAGTGTACCGGAGCTGGTTCCAGTAGTATTTCTGTAAATAACATGCATTCTAAACTTGTCGGACTATATAGACATGCTTGAAGTAAATCAGTTTGTTCACGTGGTGTCTGATAAGAAACAGAATAAATTTGGAAAATTTGTGCTAGAACTTCCAATTGTTGATAAATCGGTAAAAGTAGCGCAAATCCACCACTTATATGTTGAATATTAGCTATTGGTGCTAAAGATATCAATGCTGATAGATGTTTTTCAGCGTGTTCTTTACGTAGAATCGAATAGATGTATGATGCTGTTGTACCCATTGAATGTCCAATATAGACGATTTTTTGATTTGTTGTTACTGTTTTAGCGATGTAATCGATCATTGCTAGTAAATCATAATAACCCATCTCGTGAAAACTGTAATTAAATTAGAAAAAAATCTTTAATGATTATTTCGTTGAAGAAATCATTTGAAGCAGGACCTGAAATTCCAATATTCCTCGCTAGTTTTACTCTTATTGACGTGTTCATTCGAAAAATACGTGCCACGAAAATTACCCAACCATACATCATAGCCGGCATCGTACAAGACAAATGCTAAAGAGATATTTGGTTAGAATCAGTTGACTTAAATACGGCTACAATAACACAATTTTTAAGACAAAAAATACATTTGGGTCTAGTGACGCAACCAAAAGTATTCCTTTGCGAAGGGGAGCTGATCACAACTAATTAAGGTATTTTATATGGAGACATTCTAACAACAAGCTTCATTTAATGAAGCTTCTAGTGAAAAATCTGCCCAAATATTAGGTAAAGTGTCAAAGTAAATGATGTTAGAATCTTAAAGGGCTGTAGCCCCGTAGCCTCCACCTCTGGCTGCACCACAGTTTAAGACTTGTGGTAAACATGATTATGTACGTTTCATTATTAGTAATTTTGCATGAAACAGTCGGTAAATAATTGGTGAAAAGCAATTAAAACAAGCGAACAAACTAAACATAAAATGCCTGAATAGTAGATTTTTTTTTTAAATAATTTAATTGAAAATAAAATTCTACCAAGACTCTTGTTTCCGAGCAACATATAAGTACCGGCCGATGCTAATAGACCATGTTGTAGGAAAACTGGTGGTCCTTTCTGTGGTAATCTCATTATATTTAAATAATATCCATCCTCTGTTACAATACGGTGTTCTTCAAAAGGATAATGGTGTCTTGTTACAATTCCATCCTTAATTAATATCAATCAATCAAAATATTAATAAAACAATTTGATATACTTACAACATCTTCACCAACATCCGGATTAAAATAACAATTCGGACTTGTATCAATTGTTAAATAATCAATCAATCTAGTACAAACATTATTTCGTTCTTGTGTTATTACAACTCCTACTAATAAAGTAATTAAATATAGTTTCATTATATGTGGTTTGTAATAAACACTACAATTAACTGGTGAAATTTTCACAAGCATTATATTTATAAAATTAAATATGAATTCAAAGAACAAACCGGAATAATTTGATTCGTATTTAGATTTATCGCATGTTTTTTAAAATGATAAAGGGAATGCACTATTTTAAAACATTTCTATTCAGTGGTGTAGTGACAAGTTAATAGGCACGGGTTATGGTTTACAAGGCGGGACTTAAGGGGAAGCTGCAGTCAGGCCTCAATGTCTGAAAATCTTACAAATTTAGTCGGTGTAACCAGTATCAAATTAGGCGTTTGACGGATCATCTGAGCGAGTCTTCCATTTTGGGAAGTTTCCACTAAATTCTGAAGTGCAGAGGAAAATATCGGAGCATATCAAAATTTTTCCTATCACGCAATATCCACAATTTTAAAGGCAAAAGAATTGAATTGGCACTTATAGAAAACTTGTCTATAGGTCAAAGGATTCCTGAAAGATCCAATTTTGGAAAATTGAAAAAGTAAAAAAAATCTTTTAATTTTTTTCATTTTTTTTTATTTTCAAAAATTGGATCTTTCAGGAATCTTTTGCCATCCGTCCATGAATTAGTTTTCAAACAAGTTGCTGTACGATTTTAGCGAATTTTTTTAAAAAAAATAATATATATATATTATTTATATATATATGTACATCCACGATAACTACCGTAAAAATACACCAATCTTAATGAAACTTGGTACAAAAATCGGTCTTTGGGATAGCTTGGATGAGTTCGTTGGCCAGACTGGTAGGGCCAACACTTTTGGAATAGGAGCTGAAGAAATGTTAAAAAAAATCATTTTCAATATTACATTAGCCTAGATTTTGATGAAAATTAAAATAATAGTAGAGCCGACCATTCTCTATAACCCAGAAAAAAAATCATCAAAATCGGTTCATTGGATCGCAAGAAAAATGCAAAAACATTTTTATTGAGTATAACAGTAAAATCGAATATCTCAGGTGGCTATGTGTTCTGACAATTGATATTAGAAAAAAAATTGCATATCGCACAGGGCAACTAATTTTGACAGTTAATATTAGACAAACATAGGTAGATCTAGTATGTTAATATTAACATACTAGATCTATGTAGACAAACAATAAATTTTAAACGAGTGAAATTTTATTACTGTTTCTTATTGTTTGTGAATTAATAATATTTCAGCATGTAGATACATAAAAAAAATTCGCTTTATAAGGTACTTGCTGCCTTTGGAGATTTTTTATTCTTTAAAATTGTAGCCATGGCGTGATAAGGAAAGTTTGGCATGCTCCGACCTTTTCCTCTGCAATTTGGAAAAGGTCGGAGGTGAAAATTTTCCAGAATGAAACCTTTTTTGGCTTTACCGTAAAGCGCCCAATTCAACGCTAGTAATGACGTTTGAATATCTCGGAAAACAATGAAATCATTGATTAAAAATTGTGGTTTTTTTTCGGTCATTTAATCGAGGTCTGACTACAGCTTCCCCTTAAATTTACATATCTGAGCCCCTTTGGAGTCCGGATCCATCTACCATGGAACCCACGGAACCCTGCTCACTACACCACTGTTTTGATTAAAAATGTCTGTATTTTTGACAAATTAGTCAATAAAAAGTGTCATAAAGCAATAAGTCTATTAATACGACAAATTTTTGAAATAAATTATGAAAATTTATTATTTCAAATGAGTACCTACTTATTGATATTAGGTACTATTATGTATCATATCATAATATACATATGATGGATGTATTTACAAAAAATGCAAATTAAAAATAGCAGTAACTGATAAAGTCATAAATTTGAACGGAAATTTTATGTATTGAGGGTAATTTTTTTCATTCATTTTTTTTGTTCAAGGAAACAATCATTTTAGTTAATGGCATTGTCTTAGTCGTAATGTTGTAATGACTATAAACATTTTATCCACCTTTGCGATTAAAATGTAGCTTTAGTAATGAGATTTAATATGTATAAAAAACACTTTATTGACGCGAGTTGGAAGAATACCTAATTAATTAATTAAAATTTCATCAAGAATCTTCTCATTATATCTCCTTATCGGTTAATTAATCAAAAATTAATAAACTCGAACTTCAATCAATTTTTATAGAAACATCTCAGGATTCACAGTTCAATAACAAGTAGCAAATACTCCTGTGATGAAGGCTTGTCCTGCAAATAAAAATTGCGAACAACAACAATTAGGGATGATACTCAATGATAATGATAATAGTTCGCGAAAAGAAGACGATTTATGCATTTTATGGACGATCTTTCAGCTGAATTTCCGACTTTAACAATTTTTAACGAATTTTGCTATTGACTTGAGTCAACGAAATCAAATTTTTGACCAATTTGAATTCTGAATATTTAATCCAGTCTTTAGAATAATATTATTTTTAACAGTAGAAACAAATTCAATTATAAAGGATGACGAATTTTAGGAGAAATCTTCACCAGTCTCTCACCTTATTATTGGAAAGCGGAAAAATTTCTGTAAAATCTTTTATAAAGAGGACCCAAAACTTCCCTTAGTTATTACAATCTTTATAGGCTTCTTGTTAAACAAGAACAACATTGATTTCTTTGGTTTTTCTTTATTGTATTCTGAAACAAGTGGAAATTTTTGTTATTTTTCGTACAATGAAATGGTGAAAAACCAAAAAAAGTCAATAGTGGGAGGGTCTCCGAGACATTCTTAGTCGTTTTACGTGTGTAGTTGTTTTTTTTTTGAATATCGTAACATTGTTTAAAATGAACGTTTTTTAACCGACTTCCAAATGAGCTACGAGGTTCTAATTTTGCTAAAATGTTCTCTACGGACTATTCTACAACCCTCTTTTGAGACTATGCTTTTAGGCATATCACCTCCTATAGAAGTGTTGCTCCGCAGATAAACTACACACTTTCTCTTAAAACTTAACAAAGAACAACATATCTCAGTCTTATCGAAATCGGAGAGGGACACCTGGGAATGTTTACTTGTAAGTATCTTATTTCTTTCATTCATATTTTCTTTAAGTTCTCTTTTGCCCGAAAAATGAAAATAAAGCTTGAACACTCTTATAGATTAAGAATGGAAGTGAAGTCTGTGTTTTTTTTTTCGTAAATAAAAAAGAAATACAAAATTATAGATAAATAGAACTAGTTAGAAAATATAATATCGTCCTTGTATCTATATTTATTTGTCATTCATCACTTATTAAAATTTGTAACAGAAAAAAAGTCGTTAATAATTAATTGTTGGTTACAGTTTGAATTTCTTGAAGGACTTTAAACAACGGTTGATATAAATAATCAATTTGTGTACTGCTGAGAAAATCCGGATGATTATACAAAACTTCATCATGTTCAGCTATTCTTCTTATACTTTTCGTTGTATTTAATTCACGATAGAATCGTATGACATCCTACAATTATTAAATAATTTCAATTAAAACATTGAATTATAATTATTAAATATAAAAAAAAATACAATCTCTACGCCTAATCGGTCTCTTCTTCCATAAAATAGATGAACAGGTAAATTAATTTGTGATATGTCGTAAACTGGTGGTTCCTCACTGTGATAAATTTCCATATTTCGACTTCCATAATCAAAGAATTGAAATCTGCCCTGATTTGTTATAATTTGTGCATAATGAACTAATGTTTTCAGTGCTGTTCCTTGTAATCCTTGCGATATCCACGCCGGTATAGTTTCCTGAAATTTTATAGATTCTTCATTGAAATATAATGAATATATCCAACCATGTATCTCTTATCATATTCTTCAAGATATCTGTAAGGGGAATGATAAAGTTGTGGATTACGGGAAGCGTTTTATTAGTTTTGGTATTGTTAGAGAGATACACAATTGTATAGTTGTAGAAAGCAAGTGTACCTACCGGAGATGGTTCCAGTAGTATTTCTGTGAATATAATGCATTCTAAACTTGTCGGGCTATATAGACATGCTTGAAGTAAATCGGTTTGTTCACGTGGTGTATGAGAAGCAACATAATAAATATGGAAAATTCGTGCTAAAACTTCTAATTGTTGATAAATCGGTAAAGCTAGTGAAAATGAACCACTTATATGTTGAATATTAGCTATTGGTGCTAAAGATATCAATGCTAATAAATGTTTTTCAGCGTGTTCTTTACGTAGAATCGAATAGATGTATGATGCTGTTGTACCCATTGAATGGCCAATATAGACGATTTTTTGATTTGTTGTTACTGTTTTAGCGATGAAATCGATCATTGCTAGTAAATCATAATAACCCATCTCGTGAAAACTGTAATTAAATAATAAAAAATCTTTATTGGTTTTTTTCTATAAATAAATCTTATGAAGACGACCTGAAATCCCAATATTCTTCGTTAGTTTTACTCTTATTGACGTGTTCATTCGAAAAATACGTGCCACGAAAATTACCCAACCATACATCATAGCCGGCATCGTACAAGACAAATGCTAAAGAGATATTTGGTTAGAATCAGTTGACTTAAATACGGCTACAAAACACAGTTTTTAAGGCAGAAAAGTGCATTCAGGTCAAGTGGTAAACATGAAATATTCGCGATGATTATGTGCGTTTTAATATCAATAATTTTGGATGAAGCAGGCGCAATTAAAGCAAGCAAACAAACTAGGCACAAAATGCAAATTTTTAGAATAACTCATGATAAATTTTTTCAAAATAATTTAATTGAAAATAAAATTATACCAAGACTCTTGTTTCCGAGCAACATAAAAGTACCAGCCGATGATAAAAGACCATGTTGTAGGAAAACTGGTGGTCCTTTCTGTGGTAATCTCATTATATTTAAATAATATCCATCCTCTGTTACAATACGGTGTTCTTCAAAGGGATAATGGTGTCTTGTTACAATTGCATCCTTAATTAATATCAATCAATCAAAATATTAATAAAACAATTTAATTTACTTACAACATCTTCACCAATATCCGGATTAAAATAACAATTCGAACTCGTATCAATTGTTAAATAATCAATCAATCCAGTACAAACATTATTTCTTTCTTGTGTTATTACAACTCCTACTAATAAAGTAATTAAAAATAGTTTCATTATATGTGGTTTTGTATTAAACACTACAATAAACTGGTGAAATTTTCACAAGCTTATATTTATAAAATAAAATATGAATTTATTAACAATAAACTGGGATAATTTGATTCATATTTAAATTTATCGTGTGTTATTGAAATTGATAAAGCGATTGCACTATTTTAAAATATTTCCATTAATTAGCGTAGTGACAAACTAACAGGCCTCCTTAAAGTTACACATCAGCTATAACGTGATGTTTATTTATCGACAATCTTGCTTAGGGATTTTTGGAACTATCTCTTTTTCGAGCGCCAGACCCTTTTGGGGACCAAGTCCGTGTTGCTTGGAACTCACGGAACTCTGCTCAGTACACCACTGTTTCCATTTAAAATGCTTGTACATACTTGTGTTTAAACTTAATAGGTGTACACTTGATAAAGGCAAGTAAAATAACTTGTGTATTTTGTAAATTGTACATCTATGTATGTATTAATGTTAGTAATCTATTCTCTAACACATTCAAGAATACAAAGTAAATTCATTTTGATAAGAAGAACAATAAAATTTGAGTGATAAGTCTGAATACCTTTGAACAATCAAACGATTATAAGACGTTGTTTAATGTTTCATTAATGGATTTTATTCGATTTTAGTATCCTATCGTCGCTTTTCTTAAATTATAAATTATGAATATCGTCATGAATCGAATTTCAAGATTGTGAAACGTTCAATTAGTAGTAGGTAGTAGTGGAAACTCTTCTTTCGATTTCCTACAAATTCAAAAATAGCCTTATCATTTCCTATAGATTTTTCGATTAAATAGAATGCAATCATTCAACTAAAGTAGAATATTGCATGTTTGGTATAATTTGAACACTATATTTGCTGTTTTATAAAGAGTATTGTTCGGATACTTTTTTCGTCAACAAAACTTATGGCAAATACGACATATAAAAGAATTGAATACTTATAAATTGAGAAACTTTGTATAGAATTTTCAATGTGTTTCTCTATATTTGTTTTTTAAACTTGCTTATAAGATTATATAAAGTCTACAATTTATGCTGATGAATCGGTAAATAGTTTATTTTTGAAAAGAAGTTTCAATATAAAATTGAAATAAACTTTCCTTTTCATCCCTTTATCAAGGTATTTCGCACAAAAGTCGTAATTTCTTAAAAAGCTCGCAGAAATCTCAAAATATTTACCAAATGTATGAATAAAAACAAAGCTTAAGTTAATTTTTTTTATGATGATAATAAAAGCAACGGTTAATTCATTATGCATTGTGTATGATAACGTTTATGTAAATGTGAATTTATTAAAATGATGTTTCCAATATTTGTGCTATATCAGCTAATATTTTGTTGAACAAAATTTTCGAATTGTAATCAGATATTAATTATAAATCGATTAAAATTATAATGTAATGTTTAAACTCTAAACAGAAAATAAATTATCCAGTCTGTTTCTCTACAGTTTTCACATCTAACAAATTTATAAATGTTAATCATGCTATTAGATTTAATTTAAAGATGTCTTAGTTGCAATCACTTTAAAGATCTAAATTATGTTATGTTCACAATAAAATTATAGAGTTTTATACTGAAGAACTTTGAATATTAATTTTACTATTGTTACAATGTTTCTAGGTCATATTCTGCAACTTTGTATACTATAGATAAGATAACTTTTATTTTTTGCAACATATTGCATATTGAGGATAAGAACTGCATAAAAGTATTGATAAATGTTTAAGGCTATACGGGAAGCAAGCCTCGTCTTAGTGTCTGAAAAAGTGACAATTTTTAATAATCGACTTCTCGGTTTTCTGAGATATTCAAACGGTGTAACCAGCGTTGAATTTAGTGAAATTTTAGAAATTTTTTACCAAATTCTAAAGTGCAGACGAAAATGTCGAAGAATGACAAAAAAAATTAAAAACAACTCATTGTTTACAATTTTAAAGATAAAAAATCTTACTGCAGCTTGTTTAAAGGCTTCTTCATATGCGGTGGGTAAATGAAGCCCGAAAAATCCAATTTTGGAAAAGCGAAAATGTTATCGAAAATAAAAACAGAAGAATATTTTTCAAATTTTTCATAATTGCACACTAATCATCAGTAATTGCAACTGAAAATCAGCTTTTATGTAAAAAGTCGATCCACACAGGACTCTTCACCCTTCAGTACCTACTTCATATAACAATTCCAACTAGTTGATGAATATTTTAGCAAAATTGGAACCTCGTAGCTTAAATTTGGCCAAAAACACTTGTTTCGGACAATATCACCATTATATCTACATATTTGCAATTAATAAACAATAATAATAATAATAATTAGTCTAGCTCAATACGTAACATAATAATTACAATTTCCCAGTATGGTTCTCACTAACATACGTCTAATTTAGTTTAACAATTAGCTTAAGAATTCTGGATCATAAGCGTAAGGTCATTAAAATGCCATCATCTATTTTACTACATTTCATTTAAAAAACTTGACATTATTAAAATATGCCCGTTCATTATCTTGTTGAATACAAAACTCGTATTTCTATTAATAATTAAGAATTCAATTTACGTCATCTATTTGAATTTTAACAACGAATATAATATCGGAAAATGATCGATTACTTGACGGATCAATTGCGTATATTTATTTATTAATATGGAACTTTTATAATTTAAAAACTTTCTACTAGTTTTCTTTATTTTATTGGAAAAATTATCGGTAATTCTATCAACTTGCGAATCTTTTTGAATTCGAATTTATAAAGTCAAACAATAGTGTGTGCGTGAATGAATGAGATTCAAAGTCATGTTTTCTCAGTAATACTTGAGAGAACAAAGGCGATTCCAAGATCTTTGTTCAGCATTATTATTCGGCCCTAGTTATACCTTAAAGGTAGACTTTTAACCAATTATGTGACAATCTTGTTTGTATAGGATAGGTAGCGGAAATTACACCCCCATGTAATTATTAATGATGGTAATAACAGGAAATTGAAGTTCATATTGAATCTCGTTAAATATTTGGAAGTCCAGCGTTGCAATTTCTATATTTAGAGACGAATGGTGCCCTTTATACGCTAGAAATCATACATGTTCGGTATTTACGTAATTAATTTTGGATCAACAGGTATTACAACAACATATTCGAATATCTTACACAAAAGATCAAAGATAAAGATTATCAAAATTCAATAAAACTCAATTATTTGTCCTTGTAGCGAATTACATTTATATAAAAATTGATTAGAAAATAAGAGAATAATAAATATCAGAAGACAGACATCTTTATGATACGATCCGTGAATTTTTTCTGCCTCTAATCTTTAATTGAATGTGATAAGATGAGAATGATACCAGCTGTCTGGCAAAGAAATTGTATCTGGATTTAAACCTTTAAGTATATGGAGGACTAGAAATAATAATTAGAAAAGCAGATTATTCGTTCTGGTAAATAAATTAAAGTCTTTTTCATTTTAAAATTACCAATTTTCAAAATCTTTTCAGTGAACACGAGAATATTTCAAATCAGAGACTTTCAGTATTATGCAATAATCAAAGCATAGTAAGTTAGACTGTATCTGAGAATTTTCCACCATCAGATTTCTTTAGAATTCAACGTAGCCTGCATTTCCCTTACTTATCAAGCTTTTCAATGTATATGTAAACTGAACTTCTTTCTTTATTACAAGTTGAAAAGTTTCAAAGACGTCCAAACGTGACTCACTTGGAAACTGTCAACGATAACGGTGATGAAGGTGAACGGATCTTGCCTCCATGTTTGCTTAACATAATGATTTTTCTATCGAGATTCGAGCCAAACTGTAACAAAACTGGTTCATTTATTGAATTATTGACCTGAATAATTAAAATTCGGAATTTCAATTGAATTCGTGTAAAGGAAAAAAAAATCTCCAAAGGCAGCAAGTACCTTATATAGCGAATTGTTTAATGTATCTACATGCTGAAATATTATTAATTCACAAACAATAAGAAACACTAATAAAATTTCACTCTTTTGAAATTTGTCGTTTGTCTACATAGATCTAGTATGCTAATATTAACATACTAGATCTATAGATGTTTGTCTAATATTAACTGTCAAAATTAGTTGCCCTGTGCGATATTCAATTTTTTTTCTAATATCAATTGTCAGAACACATAGCCATCTGAGATATTGGATTTTACCGCTTATACTTACTCAAAAAAGAGATTTTTGCATTTTTCATGCGATCCAATGAACCGATTTTGATGATTTTTTTTCTGGGTCATAGAGAATGGTCGGCTCTACTGATATTTTAATTTTCATCAAAATCTAAGCAAATGTAATATTGAAAATGATTTTTTTTAACATTTCTTCAGCTCTTATTCCAAAAGTGTTGGCCCTACCAGTCTGGCCAACGAACTCATCCAAGCTATCCCAAAGACCGATTTTTGTACCAAGTTTCATTAAGATTGGACTATTTTTACGGCAGTTATCGTGGGTATACATATCTATATATATATACAGGGTGAGCCAAGAGGATGGCACCCTAAAAGTATAAGGAGTTCTAATAGATGAAACTCTATGAAATTTGGTATGTGGCCGTTATGGCACTTGAACTACCTTTGGAAAATATTCTCGTTGATCTAGCTACCCCCCTTATATAGGGTAGTGCACCCTACTCTCTTATTTTAAATAGAATGGTATATTTTTTATTACATTTTTGAATTCCTTGATGAAATCGAAAGGGACTTTGATAACATGACCCATGGTCTAGCGCTGAAAGTTTTTCAGATATTTCAGCTTTTAGTGCAATTTTAAAATTTGCAGTGTTTGATTGAAAAATTCATATTTTAAAAGATATAACATCTGAAATGTTGAAACTTAGAATTTAAGTAGTACAAATAGTGTACTTGTTGCCAATTTAAACAGAATTCAATTATCTTTCAGCGTTTAGCTGAAATGAATTTTTCTTTCAGGAAATTTTCATACTATAATAACTTGCTTATTTTAAATAGAACCCCATATTTCTCTTTATATGGTTGGATAGAGAAAAAAATTCTGCATCGAACTGTATTAACATTCCCTATACCTATCTTTAATAATTTTTCAGTTATTCAAAATTTTCAATTTCGTTCAATCACCTCCCTTGAAGCAAAATATAATACTTCTAGTCGCCTATGCCAAAATAATTCAACTATAATAATATGCACAGAAGGCTTAGCAAAATGACAAAATACCACAAATGACGTTAATAATGAATATTTTACCTGTATTTTTTACAACTTTAGCCCATCCTACATACACAAAAAGCAAATGAAATAAATATTAATTTAATTAATTACTATTTTCTGTTATTCTATTTCATTGAGACAGTCCAAATTTAATTAATTAATTTCATCTTAATTGTGACAATTGAATTGGAGGTTGTTTTGCTAAGCCTTCTATGTTTTACATTTTATTTCAGGAAAGAAAATTAGACGAAATTGAAAATTCTGAATAACTGAAAAATTATCAAAGATAGGTATAGAGAATGTTAATACAGTTCGATGCAGAATTTTTTTCTCTATCCAACCATGTAAACAGATATATGGGGTTCTATTTAAAATAAGCAAGTTATTGTAGCTTGAAAATTGCCTGAAAGAAAAATTCATTTCAGCCGAACGCTGAAAGATAATTGAATGTTCTACACTTTGATAGAAAGTACGTTATTTGTACTATTAGATTTTTAAATTTTAACATTTTAACTGCAATAGTTTCTATGCTGTGAATTTTTTCTTTAAGCACTGCAAAATTAAAAATTTCATGAAAAGTTAAAATATCTGAAAAACTTTCAGCGCTAGACCATGGGTCATGTTATCAAAGTCCCTTTCGATTTCATCAAGGAATTCAAAAATGTAATAAAAAATATACCATTCTATTTAAAATAAGGGAGTAGGGTGCACTACCCCATATAAGGAGGATAGCTAGAACAACGAGAATATTTTCTAAAGGTAGCTCACTTGCCAAAACGGCTATATAGCAAATTTTATAAAGTTCCATCAAGTAGAACTTCTTATACTAAAAGGGTTCTATCCTCTTGGCTCACCCTGTATGTATATATATATATATATATATATATATATATATATATATATATATATAAAAATTTTAGCGAACGGTGGATATGGGTTCCTGAGGTCCCAAAACGAACTTCTGCGCAAAAATTTTTCGAAAATTCAAAAGTGAGGATCTCGTCATTAGCTAATTTTTTTTAAAAAAAATTCGCTGAAATGAGCTTTGTTATCAAGTTTCAATACGTGTATAGTTTTGTTTTTGACTTGTGTTTTTTGCTGTATATCAAAAGGGAAGATTCAGACTTTTCATTGCTATTGTTATTGTTTGTTTGTTATTAAATCGTGTGGGAGTCAGTGGAAACTAAACAGAATAAAAGCAAGTTCAACCATTTGGTGAACTTTATTAATAAATTCTTATAGAAGATTTCTTACACTCATCTATCAAGTCTTAGATTGTTGTAATAATAGCGGCGAAAACTGTTGTAAAGAATGCCTGAAATCTGCAATTCTTGAAACAAATTCAAAATTATTTTCTAACAGACATTCCACATCAAAACGTCTTATATTCAACATGATGATCAGTGGCGTAACGGAAAATCTCAACAAAAGGGCCTCTCTACTCATTAGCATATGACTTAATGACTTATTGTTAGCTAGAACTTGAAGATAAATCATTTATTAAGAAAAGTGATTAAGCTCCGTTGAGCACCCTTTGACACTGGACCTTCTCTGACGCTGTCTCTCCTGCACGGCAAAGGTTACAGGGGTGTACTTACGCCATTGATGATGATTTAATCCACCTGATCCCAACACGTGTCGCCGAGGGGGTTGTGGCTTTATTATCTAAAAATAAACAAGATTCTAAAATTAAAGACTTGTTGATTACATTGATTAGTTCTTGAGTTGACAGTCTAGATGATTGGATAAACGAGTCTTACGTGTTATTGGTTGCCAAGTTAATATTTCTATTGTTTGATTAATACAGGCCAAGTATGTAATAAATTTTATGTTATATAGGTATTTTATAGTTATAATACTAACATTAGTATTATTCTCTTTTAAAATAGTTCTAAGGCCATTTCTACCCAATGAAATTGATTTATCAAGGAATATTGCAATTTATTTATATTTAAATGAAGGTTTCTAGGTCAAAACTCTCCTATGATCCGTCTAAAAATCCCATCAAATCCAATACTTTCACTGTTGTCCAACATTTAGCTAGTTTACGGTCATTGATTCTATACTTGTACGATTTTCAATATTTCAAAAATATAGAAAATCTCTCAAGAACATTTATTTTTCGACAAGATAAATCGACGTTTTGTTCTGTTAAGAAGCAAGAAGAAAAGCACTATATTTCTTGTTGATTGTTGTGGTAATGGTGGTGTAGTAGTGGTAGATTTTCCAACCCCTCATTTGATTTGAAAACTTTAAGTTATATGCGCATGTCCCGCAAATTTTCTCTGTGTTTGTTCATGTGTATGTGTGTATGGAGAGAGAGAGCGTCTCGACGCTTTGGAATCTCTCGTAATCTAACGGCCAGTTGTTACGGTGGCGTGTTCCCTGAAAGACCACAAGAACACCAATAACGACGCTACTCTACAGGCGCAAGCATCGACGACGTCTACTCCTTCACTATAAGCCGAAAGTTTTCTCGTAGGAGCAACGGTGAGTTTTCTTATAAAGCCATATTTAAAACTTGATTTTAACGAACGGCGATAGCGCCAAAAGCGTAATATATCTCCAGGTTATAATCAGTTGTCATCGTCCAAATTGTCAGTTTAATTGAACGTAAATCACTTTGTGTGTTAAAGGAACTGAAAATTTACAATACACATCCGTTTAAATCCTGAAATCGACCGGAAATTTGATATAAAACCGTTTCAAATTAGTCAGCATGATTATTTCCGGTGGAAGCTTCATTATTGGAACGTTAGTTTCATTGTCTTAGAATTTATCATCAAACATGTTGATTTATTTGAAAATTCTCCAACAACTACAAGAGAAACGAAGATTTATTTCTCTTTGATCTGCAATATTATTCAATAAATCTCAAACGTATTTCAACGAAATCTTGGAAGCCGGCAAAAAACATCTAAGCTCTCTACATTCTAGTTATAATTTAATTTTTTTTAGAAGTTTACGGAGATTATCACCCTTAAATTATTTGATTAATTTCATTTAAATTCTGTTAAAAATTCATCTTGACGTTTATTAATAAGCAAAAACTTTCTCAAACAGGCGGAAAGTTTATTTTAACAGTTGGAAATGCGATCATCTTTTACGATTATTACAATGAAAAAAAAAAAAAATAGAATAAGCCCTATAAAACTGCAAAGTGCTATACGTATACAAAAAAAAGCTATTTGTTTTGGCACTGAAATCGTTACAAACTAATTTCCTTAAAACTTTAAACAGGTGTTTAAGATAAAGGAAAGCCCCATTTTGTCACAGCCTATTTTTATTTTGCGATAACAAACAAATAAACGGATAATGAGTCGCGTTACACGCAATATTTATTCTCTTTATTACATAGAATTGTTAATGGATTTTTTTAAGGGTAAGATAAAGAGATTGGCATTAGTGAAAGGTGTAAATGAGACAGCTTAAAAAAATGCGTTACCCCTTGAAGATTTTCTAGAATTCTTGGTGAGATGAAATTTAACCGAGTAGATAACAAACGTTAGTCTTGTAAACATAAAGCTTCTAACTTCTATTAGTTTTCGTTTGTTTTATAACAGCTTTTTCTGCGATACCCAAAATCAATTAAATGTCGGCATCTTGATAAGAAATTAACATATTTCAGTATGTAGAATAGATAAGAATTATGGTACATTATTCATGGTTCTTATTGTTATTTCATTTGTGTAATTAACGATATAATATTCATTAATTATTTAGTAACATAAATTTTATAATAACATAATAAGGTCAGTGTACATGTTAGAATAAATCAATAACGAGTTGACAGACGAACATGTTTCTGTCCACAATCCAAACACTCATAAACATGAAACTTCACTTCATCTCTAAAAGCTGTAGTGACTAATTTATATTATTTTCATCGATTTAAATGGATTTTTGACGAATTTCAACAACATTAACTGTGCCACTAACTTAATTTTTCGTTGAGTTCTATTTGATTTTCACGAAAGTTTCTCTATCGAATCCCAGATAAATTTGAAGGAAATCGAAAAAATATGCAGCGTTAAAGTGAAATTTCCATACTTCCAACATAAATCTTCTAAAATTACAACCGTTAACGCTCCTCTAACATCGAGTCTAGCCTCATATTTTTATCTAAATAGATGTAATCAGTCAAATTTGTATGTGTATATCGAACAATTTTCCCCCTACACCTCGTTATCATCATCATCATCTAGCATTATTTTGACTACTTGTCACTTCATTAAGATAATTATGGAGAATTTCAGGAAATTTCAGTATTCAGCTGAAATATCGACGTCTGCCTGGAAGATGTAATAAACAAACGTCCTTTGTGTCAGTTCCGATTCTTTTTTTTTTTCAAGCATTGCTCATCAGTGTACAGCATAGTTTGATTTATTTTCAGTTCAAGCTGATGATTGACGACAATTTCAGGTGCGTTTAGCGTTTATTTTGACAGTTTCAGCTTATAACTGTCACGTTAAATATATCTATGTTGGTGTTTGTTGCTATGTAAAGTAATATGATGATATTTTTTCTCTCTCTCTCTCTCTCTCTTGCTGTCAAGTAACTAATAATCTCTATATTAGAATGGATGAACGGTTATGAAGTGTAGTGGAAAAAGTAACACCTGCGTAAATTTACCAAGAATTTCTCCTACATACGTTTATTCTAACGGAAATTGTCTTGTCATCTAAAATATGATAGAAATACGTGTGTGTGGTTAGAAGGGAGCCAATATAAAAATAGAAATAGAACGCAATACAATCGAGTTAATTACCTTAATTGGTTGTTATCAATTAGGCTCCTCCTTTCAATCTTTTAATCAGTGTTTTTTTTTTAATTAACATCACTTGTAAATAGTAAAGAGGATTCGACAGAAGCAACTCATTAGCGATTATTCAACTTTTGTGTTAATCATTTGATTATTTCTATAAGAAATACTTGAATTTAATGAAAATATCCGTGTTTATTATGCAATAGCTGTCCGAATTCCGTTATTTTCTAGTTATTTTCAAATCGTTTTCTTCTCATTTCTAAACAGTTTCAAAACCGTTTGTTTAATAAACTCTCTATCACCAACTGTTGGTTTATTATTTTTAATAACGATAACAAAGGCTGTAGCTTTAAATAATACAGACAATTTTTGAATTTCTTGGCTATGTGTTAGTGGTAGAAGATTATCTGGGAAGTAGATCACCGTTTGTAACGAGAGAGAAAACACTCCAGACTGCTGTATTAGAGTAGAATTGGCCACAAACGTTCCCAACACTTAGTTTACATGAATTTTGTAAATCTTTGAACAGCCACTTTGTTCACTGAATAATTGCTCAGATTAAACGGTAAAGAGGTATTCTTTTTTCTTTATCCATATAAAAAAATGTTGGAATTTATTATTATATTGGGGTAGTAGAGAAAAAGTGTCCCATTCAGCTCTATTCTCTCCTATAAACCATCATAGATTGTCATGTAAATAACCATAGAGTAAAAAAAGTACTTCAACATATTCTATCTCTCTTTCACCAAATAATATGTGTGTTGTTCATGTTGTAATTTCGACAATATAGTGGTTTCATGAAAAACGTAAATTACATTTTTATGAACCATAAAGTCGGGAATCCATAACAATGAATGTCAGAAATAAACGCTGAAATTACTTTTGTATACCTAATCTATCCATCTCTTTTGCTCTATAGAAGGTTGAATTTAAATACGATTGCGATAGCGAATATCGAAAAGAAAAAATTGATCCTATATTTGTATCGTTTCCTATTTTCGATGCCTATTGTTTGACAAATCACATTTTGTTAAATGAAAATTTCGACGATTTCCTTTATTGAATATTGAAATTAGAAAACACCGAGGGGGGAAATAATAGAATTCTTAATTTCAAAACAAATTAATCGATTGCCTTCTATACAAAAAATATTTACAATAGACTTTATTCGTAAAGTTAAAATATTTGCTCGAGTACCCGGCGCATCCACCATTTTTCAACGCAAGAGATTTCGATCAAATTTCCATAATTTTGCCGATATTTGGCAATAATTCCTTGTATTAGGCCAGGATTTATCGTTTACCATCGCTAATAATACAATTTATCTCCTTAATTTCCCTCTTTTAAAAAATCTCTTGTAGAACTGTTATATTTAGTGACTTACCAAAAAAAATACGTCGTATTGTTGAAATATAATTTGTATGTGTGTTTCATTAAATTGCACACCAACATAATTCGTTTTTTCCATTTCTATTAAGCAGTCCAGACGTGATTACAGCAATTCCCATTGGAATTCAACAATTCTTATCCAGTCAAACTAACAAAAATTGAAAATACGGATGCAAGAATGTCAAGGTTCGGACAATTTATACCAAATCATTCACATACCATCCGTGTTTTTTTTTTGTCTTTTGTCCTCTTTACCATTTCCCAACGTTATTTTCCTATTGTTAAATGAAATATGAGAATGTGATCGTCTGGTTGAACAAATTCATGAAAATTTCTAACAATTTATTGAAAATTTCGGTGTGTTATAAATTTTCCGTACAAACTAATTAAAATTGAAATGAAGATTTAAGTTTACATGGAATTTTATTAAAACCTCCACATATACGTGTCTATTACCGCTTAGATATAGCTCTGCAATGAACATATAGTCGTTTTTATAATAAAAATAAAGAAACTAAAATTGTCTCCAGTTGATAAATTGTTGTAAATTTCCTTTGCTAGTGCTGATGTTACCGGAAATGCATTTTCTATAGCTGTCACTATATTTTAGTCGATTGCCGACTGTTTATCGTTTCGCTCGATGTTAATTGTGATTTGCTAAAATTGACTTTTTTAGTCTTTGTTTTTATTGCCAATTGAAATAATAATGATAGCAAACGAATTTTTGGTTATTATTCAAAATATTATAGCAGTGTTGTTGTTTTGTAAAAAAATAAATGTAGCTTCAATACAACTGATATTATTCAAAGTAATAGGACTAATAAAAGCATGCCTACAGTAATAACAACAATAACAAGAATCGACAATAACACCGACTTATTCACAGGATTCGTGCTTTTTCCCTCTATAATAGACACTGAATATGTAAAGGAAAGCGAATTTTTTCCAATATACTCCGTTTTCAATAATATCCAGTATAAAAAACGCTACAGAATTGATGAAGGGAATGATTTTGGTTCCTTTTCGCTTATATCGGATGATTTTAAAAGCTTTTAATTTTCTCAAACTATTGGCTTCGACTATTCTTCAGGGACGCTTGATTATATCCAAAACAAATAAATATCGAAAATATTTTTTGTCGTCGTTAATGGAAGCCTTCTAACGAACTGGCGCCAATTCAGTTTTTTTTTTCTTTCCTGATATTGAACTCAATTTTTTTCTGTGTAACAGGTGATACATACAACAATATTTAACAAAGAGATTAAAAACATACCATATCTTGAAAATTATTACCACACATAAAAATGAACATATTTATAAAGTATTTGAACTACACTACACTTTATCTCTTTGTTACTTTCCAACATCAACCCTTTTTAATGCTTCTGCAACTGATAAAATTAATTTTTTTCCTCCCTTTATTTTTACAGAAACACAAAACAGTTTTTGATGAATTGTTCTTTGGGGATAAAAGAATTCGTTTTCTTCTTGTACAAGCGGTGATTATTTGACTTGATAAAAACGCTACATTTTTTTTTTTTTTGAGATGATAATAATTACGGCTTGTCTGCTCAATTAATTAGAAATACTTGCTCTTTCTGTGTGGCGAATTCATTTAGCTGACCTAAATTTGAATAAAACAACAAGATTTCAAGAATTAAGGAAATTCAATAAATGTCAGTTCTATTATTAAATGAATATTTTGATGTTTTATAATTTAGTGGTCGTTGGATATAAATAAATTAATAGAATGCATAAATATCACACTGTAGTGTGATCGATCGTTTCGGTAACAAACTAGAAGAGTTTTGGATTTATTACAACACCTATCACCTCTTATCAGACAGAATTCCATTCCGGCTGATTTGGCAACAAGGTCTTCTATGTCGGGCGTTCCTGTGACTATTTTCTATAAACGATGTAGACAGTGACCTATTTATATTGGCCGAACAATGACCTACCAAGGATTATATCAACTCATCATATAGGATCCGGGAGTGCTAAACAGATTAAAATACCACTACCATTATCAATTAGATGATTAATAATACGAAGCTAATAAATCAATTATTAAACAAGGTCTGGTTGTGATTATATGCGAAATGCTTGTATTCCGGTCCGAAACAACAGAAAAAATTGAATAAATCATTAATTATTTATTGATTCGATTTGTGGAGTTTCTCCAGGAGCATGGTGAATGGAAGAAAATAGGAAAAGAAGTATAGGAGAGGAATTTATTTTGTTACGATTACAATTCAATTTTTTGCTCGATAGAGGACACAATTCTAACCAAATCAAATGCCATAAATCCAAGACGTCGATTCATCTTAGGGGCTCAACAAAAAAACGATTTGAATAAATTCATAACTCTAATATCGATACACTTGACCGTAAAATGCAAACTTATTGGGGAGTTAAAAGCACCAATTACATAAAAGAACTTCAATCATCCAATAATCTCAATTAATTTCATCTTGTTGTTGGCATGTCAAATTGAGTCGATCTGTAAGACTCGGAAATGGCGGATGGCACTCAAAATCGAGCAAATCGTGACATCAAAAATGATAATAACAAGAATAACATTTACGTTAAGTACACAGTTGTTGTTCCAATCGGATAAACTGATTTGTATTTTCCTTTTCAAGATATCACGAGGCTTCTCTTATTGCTAACATACAGATATTGAGAGAAATATCAAACTTAGTACAGAGAACTTGATTGCCGTCCTTATAGCAACGCTTGTAACAATTGTAAAAATATATCTTACAAATTTCCTGCAATAAGAGATAACAATTCCGACTGTATACAATACAATAATAAGGGAAGTGCCAGTTTTCTCTGTTAAAACGAAACGAAGGGTAGAAAAACGAAAGCTTTTTCTTATTGTTTCAAGTGGAAGAAAAACGGAAACTTTTAATTTTGTCCCTTTACTATTTCAGAAAGGATTATGAAAAGCTTAAGTAGTTTAAATATCACACTAGCCATCTTTTATAGTGGTTAGTAAAGGAAAGACTTAGCGTACAACCACCGTCTAGGGGCGATAAGTGGATCAACAACCCTAGAAAACAGACAATCGCTGTTGAACACGCGGCCAAATGTAATTGCGTACATTTTTTTGAACCTTGCAGCATTTTTATCGATTGATAATGGATTTTGATCAAAACTGTTTAATTTTTAATCGATCAACTAGAGATTTCTCATGTTCATTATGTTGAGTTTTTCGCTCGTTTTGCTTAATGTCAGCAATCTCCTATTTTAAGTATATTCCCCTTTCATAATTAATTATTCCTTAAAAAAGAAACAGTTTGATAAATGATGTAGGAATTCAATAGTTGCGCGTCTAGTCTATCCTCGACTAATATCACTAACGAGAATCTGTGTTAGGTACATGATTTTATTAGAAATAATTTCAGTAAATATAGGGTAGTTATATTGCGACGTTATAAACGATAATGATGATCAAACTTGAATATTACAACCAATTTCAGCAAATTCAATTACATGCAGCTATAAAATATTCCCTTTCGACGAAAACATATATAACTTTAATACTATAGGACGCATTAGTTAAATTAAAATTGAAATTGTAATGTAAGAAAAGTGTCGTGCGTTTATAACTCAATTTCAATATGTATTCATGACTCTTATTTTATTAGCGATAATAATCGAAATTATAGGGTAATAATCGGTAGAATAATTACGTAGAATTATTGTTAATTGTTCGGTAATGAATAGCAATTAGAACGAAATCGATTTAATGTGCTACCCATTAAAATTTAAAGCTTGCATACTCTGTGTGTAATCTACCTGAACCTTTATAACGAGAAACAAATTCTCAACTACGAAAAGGAAGTAAAACATTAATTGTCCCAAATGCGTGATTATTACTCGATAGAATGATAACGTTGTTCTAATTCGGGTGTTATTATTTCGATTAATTAAATCCTATCCTTGAACTTGAATAAATTAATTTTGTTGTTATATACAGTTGCTTTAAAATAGTTTTAAATAAACCAATAAATTTAACTAAATTTTTTCCTTCCAAATTTAATGAAAACAAACAATAATTCTGTTTATGAAGTGCTTTTTGGAAGTCTCAACGATTCAAATTATTATTCCAAATCGTTATTCTATCAGCGCTCTAGTTATTTACTTTTTTATTTAATAAATAAACTATTATATTAGAAATAGATATTGAGAATTTTATTTCCAATTATGAAACTTGTAGATTCCTTTATACGAGTTTAATAGCTCTTTGAATTCTTGCCAAAATCAAAGGTTTTTTTTTAAATTTTAAACAAAGACCTTAAAAAGGGACGGATATTGAAGCGAAAATTAATTAGGAGTAAATATACAATTATTAATTGTTTGTAGAAAATATGTTTTATCAAGTGAACGTATTTGTAGTGTGTGTTCTACAATTTTAACAAAGATTAATCGGTTTGTTTACGCTCAACAAATATTCATCCCAACAAGCGTACCACTTTTTATACGATTACTTGTAAAAAAGTAGTATCTTATTTTTTATCAAGTATCTTATTTAAATTCAGCACTAGTTACAATCGTCTTTACTTTTAGACGAAAGTCGCCGCGTAGATAGAGACTGTTTTTAAAACGAGCGCTATTCTTTTTTGTACCATTTTAATAATCACTTTTATATGTGATTGATTTTATCGGCTTTTAATATTAATGAATTTTAAAATTTAAAAGAAATTTAATTTTGTTTTCAACTTCTTTTCTTTAAGAATCGACAATTGGATACATTTTCGTTTCAATATCAACTTTTATTGCTCTTAAAATTAATTCTATTGCCCTGCTCGCAAAAGAAAATCTCACTTTTAACACTTGAATCATACGTTTTTCACCAATTTTTAAATTAAAGGAATACCAACCAGATTTAAATTAAGAAAGTTTGTCTCGTTTTTAGTATTGAGAATTGAATGTTTCAGTGCTTAAATTGAAATAATTTTGCTATAAACAAGTAAACATTTAAGCAAATTCCGATTTCTTTTCCTTATTTGAGCCTTTGCGAGCTAAAAGATTCAATTATTGTTTGCATTTGAACTTTTACCTCAAACTAGAAAGTTTCATGATTCTCTTCTTTTGATAGTTAGCTTCTAATTATACTTCTAGTCCAGATCTCCCCTTTCAAAAGTCTAAATAAACGAAAATATTATAACGAAAACTTAGCAATATTGGGCGTAATTCAGTCAATGTGTTCTCAAGCAAGTTTTTTTTTCTTTGGAAGAAAATTTGGTTGAGATTTCTTAAACAGTGCCGAGAGCAGTAACGTGTAGGAATTAATTAGTGAACGAAACGGAGCAATTTATTGCCCATACTCTTCAAAATCTAATTGGATGTTTTAGAGGAACAATTCCTACTTGGTCTTGGTTTTTTTCGTTTTTATCCAAACTTTTTCGTTCTACAAAGCTTCTCAGAAATTCTGTTCTAACATTGAGCCTCTTTTGTTAAATTTGGAATTTTTCTGCAAAACCTTCATCGTTAGCAATTTTTTGCCGAATCACATCCTAAAATCCTTCTATAAGCTTAACTTACATGATTAACTCAAAATGTAGACTTTCTATTCATTGTTTAAACATGCTGTACATAAATTTGAGGAAGCTCTACTATTTTACTGAAAAAAGGTTGGACTTTTAAATGACATAGTTGGAGGTCACAGCTCTCTGATTCCTTAAAGAACGACTAGTTATGAAACTTATATTTATAAGCTTATATATGAGATTAGCTATAATAATAAGAAAATAAGATCAGATAGACTTTACTAACGTACCTACCCTCTATGCTCTATGCTCATTTTTCAGTTGAAACATTGAATCAAAAAATAGATTTGACTCTTTCCATAGAAAAAACATTTTTATCGTCAAAATTTCAACACATGGTGTGACTAATTCTAGTAAATATTTGAATAGGAAGCAATTATACATAGTAACATATTGTGTTTGATTTGCATTCTAATTTCGATAATAATAAATGTGTACTGTTCTATAATTTTTTTCTCATTAACAAATTAATTGGAAATATTGAAAAAAACATTCGTTAATTTACAGCTACCTATAATGAAATGGTATAAAAAGAATGTCATGGACGAGAAGGCAAAAAAAAAAAACGATTTATAAGAGAACTATGGGGGTAGAGGGTTGACGTGATAAAAACTTTATAAGTTGAATTGCGAATGGATGTTTTAATGAGATATTCGTCTTTTTGGAATTAATTCAATTAAAGAAAAGAGTGAGATGAACTGGATTTGTATTATAATAAAACTTACGCGTTTTTTTACTTTGTTTCCATTTTTAGCGAATTTTTTTTAAAAAAAATTAGCTAATGACGAGATCCTCACTTTTGAATTTCCGAAAAATTTTTGCACAGAAGTTCGTTTTGGAACCTCAGGAACCCATATCCACCGTTCGTTAAAATTTTTATATATATATATATATATATATATATATATATATATATATATATATATATATATATATATATATATATTTATATATATATTTATATATATATTTATATATGTATATCCACGATAACTGCCGTAAAAATACACCAATCTTAATGAAACTTGGTACAAAAATCGGTCTTTGTGATAGCTTGGATGAGTTCGTTGGCCAGACTGGTAGGGCCAACACTTTTGGAATAAGAGCTGAAGAAATGTTAA
This sequence comes from Mylabris sibirica, assembly GCA_039776855.1. Taxonomy (NCBI): domain Eukaryota; kingdom Metazoa; phylum Arthropoda; class Insecta; order Coleoptera; family Meloidae; genus Mylabris; species Mylabris sibirica. Next base: position 4,808,416 of record CM077843.1, read on the forward strand.
AAAAAATCATTTTCAATATTACATTTGCTTAGATTTTGATGAAAATTAAAATAACAGTAGAGCCGACCATTCTCTATGACCCAGAAAAAAAATCATCAAAATCGGTTCGTTGGTTCGCAAGAAAAATGCAAAAATCTCTTTTTTGAGTATAAGCAGTAAAATCGATTATCTCAGGTGGCTATATGTTCTGACTATTGATATTAGAAAAAAAATTGAATATCGCGGGGGGGCAACTAATTTTGACAGTTAATATTAGACGCAAGGCCTGCTAGAGAATTTCGCTTGAAAAAATCAAGCAGGCCTTGATTAGACGTATTAGACAAACAACAAACTTCATTATTATTTTTTTTTTTAGTGTTTCTTATTGTTTGTGGATTAAAAGTATTTTTCAATAAAAATCATAAATATTAAAATAACATCGGGGAAATGAATTTATTAGTTGATTCAATGTTATTAAAATATATTAATTGTCAGTATCATAAGAATGTTTTGCAATTAATATTTCAGTATGTAGATACATAAAAAAATTCGCTATATAAGGTACTTGCTGCCTTTGGAGATTTTTTTTTTATCGTGAATAAAACACAAAAGATCCAAAAGACTTTTGATTAGGTTTTTTTATAGTTGATTTCGATGTAATAAAAAAAATTACGTAAATGTTGCATTTATTTTAAAGAGGAAAATTGAATTAAACTTTGTACCTATATTGTTGTGTGCCCTACTTTGTAATACCTGAATAAAAAATACTAATGGAAATAGAATGGAAATTTATTCTGAATTCTTTTAAGAATAATTAGAGAATTATTGAGGAAATATGAGGTAGACATAAAACAAGAACATTTACATCTGTTGTTAGAAAACACAATAGAAGAAAATATTAGAAACGTGTTGAAGAAAATTATGTGTGGGAGAACAGGCTCAATAAAATAAATTTTCTTTTTCATATCGATCTGAAACACATCACTGAGTTTGTAATATTTATTTGTAAACAATTTATCAAAGCTCTGTGCTTTTTAATAAAATACAATATTGAACGATCAAAAGTACTGATGTTATACATGGATGAATTCTGGCTAATTAAATTTACATTTTAAACACCTATAATAAAAGGAAACGGTAATTTTTAAAATAAATCATACAACTATTATTATTATTAAACAATAATCAAGGATGGTATCTTGCAATAATTACAACAACTAGCTGTATAATTAAAAATAGTTTCAATGTCGTAAAAACTGTTTCAATTCATAGCAGTTTACTTCCAATATAATTTCAGTGGCGCAACTACGGGGTTGCAACCCCTCTAAGACTTGCAAAATTATTTATTTTATCACTTTGTTTCAGTCTTGGGGCAGATTTTTCGCTAGAATTTTCGACAAATGAAGCTTATTGTTAGAATGTTTCGGCACAAACTTTGATCAGTTCCTAGTGAAACACTTCGTATGTGTAGATAAAGGTATTATATCTACATATCCTTGTGATCAGCCCTCCCCAAGAAATATTGGTTGCATCAACGACTAATTGGTTCAATAATTATTAAATTAAATCATTTCTGTTAATGTGAATTGGCATAAGAAGACTATGAACTATAAACTGGAATAGCTATTATTTATACAATTAGTAATTATACCTAGATTAGCAGTTAATTTAATTGGTTATACAGGGTGTGGCAGCATAACTTCCTTTTTTGAAATGCGCGCCATTCGGTCGGTTGATGTCGTGACGGATCGTTAGTGGTCTCGTTCGAGAGGCGGGACTTTAAAGTCTTGTCCCGATACCTATAACGATACAGTTTAGTCGTCATGATGCGTTGGAACAGTGAAGAGCGTCGTTCTTTGTACGCCTTCAATCAATTGTTACGTTCAGACAAACTGCAAGTGCGACAAGACGAAGAACTGGAATCCCTCGGGCAGTTAGATCAACTGAAAACTTTGAAGCAGTGAGCTTCAATTTTTACTTTTCGATCATTCTGTGAGGAGAATTCTTCATGATGGTCTTTATTTCTATCCTTACAAGACCATCGATGACTGTTTTGAGGGAACACTTCCCAGGGCGCCTCATCTCAATTGGGGGAAATTTGGAGTAGCCAATCCGCTCTCCCGATTTGTCCCTTGTTTTTTTTTTAAATGCCGATGCTATGAAATCCGTCCAGGGACCCTACAAGATGAAATAGCCAACATAACGCTTGCTATGCTGATAAGAGTCCTGACAAACGTCAGAAATCGGCTTACTCAGTGTTTGGAGAATGAGAAACATTACCTATCTAATTTGATCTTCAAAACTATGTAAAACAAGTCTTTAGACAAGCGCCTACATTATAAAAAAACAAATAAAAATGTTCTGTTTCATACAATGGGTTTTATGAAGCTTTGAAAAAAGGAAGTTATGCTGCCGCACCTTGTATAATTAATAAAATACTCAGTTCGCATGTACCTCCCTACTAAAGATTTTAAGTTACGGATCTGCTTAAAATAGTGATATTCATAACGTTGGCAATATATTTAAATGTGATACACTGAGGAGCCTTCCTGTTTCGGAGTATCTCCATTTTACAAATAAATTGAAGCAATTCCAAAAAGAAGCAGAGACAGCCACATTTAAGGCTGACTTTCATCCGAACTGAATGCTACCAATTACATGTAATTTCCATAAGACAGTTAAACACACTTTTGTTTTAAACGGTAACAGATAGCGACCTGGAATTAGTTGATTTCGATTCCAAAGACAGTTATGTACAAAAATACATGAGTGGATTTTTAAAAATTTGACAAGGAAAAAATAACTTTTCGTGCTGAAACGAGTGGTTTGGCGAAACACAAAATTCTCTGTGTAAAAGTTGATAATTTTAATAATCATGGTTATAAAAATATCGAGCAAAGTTTACTCTACAAAAATGAACGCTTCGATTTTCAATTTTCTTTAACAATTTTTCATAATTAGCATCCAAAGTAATCTATTTTTTCCGAAATTGAATTGAAATAACACGGACAGACATTAACTCGCATAGAAAGGTGGGAGAAGTGGTGAAAGACTGGGTCGTCTTTTGGTGGAGGCGCCACGACTATGACAGTCAGCCTTAATATAAATTATCACCAATACTTTAGAAAAAAAGGACGTCTTTAATGCACAAATTGACCGATAAAGTAACCGATTAATAATAAGAACAAATACAAAACAAAAACTCGTTACAAAATGAACACCTTCTTGAAGTAATTCTTTAGCCACAAAACATCATCATCAATTTTTCTTTTATCTCCTCAATGAGTGGTTGTATCTTATATAAGTACGACAGTGTGATTGATGTCAAGGAAATTTTAAGTAACAACACAAAAAGATGATAGAGTAGCTCAATATTAATCCTGAACAGCGTTTTTTTCTTCTTCTTGCCATTGTTGTTGTTATTGTTGATGTTCAAGCTTCAGGTCAATAAGCTCTTAAACATTGTTCTATTTTGAATTTCAAATTAATGTTATAATAAACTGATAACACATGACACAATCTAATCTTATCATAACGATTTTAGGTGGACTATATTCCAAAAAATTTGGCATTTTCATTGTAGTTTTATCAAGAAGTGCTAAGGTGTAGAATTCAAATTTGTCTCATTAAAACTTTAAATTTCAACTAGAATCAAAGTTTGAGTAGAAATTTGAGGTAATATTCTAATAATTGCTATAATATCGAATACGTTGGGTGATAATTTAACAACTTTATTTTTGTCATAATTAACAACATGTTGAAAATTTGTTCGTGAAGTAAGCTTAAAAATCAATAACCAATCACAACAGCATTTTTCTCATTGTTTGCACAAAGTTATAGTCGATACATATTTATATTTCACGACAATACCGCCTCAGGTTAATCAAATTATAGCAAAGGTCTGATACGAAAATGTAATTTGTGCGAATCAGTATTCGAGCTTTGTCTAAAATATCCCATTACATTGGAGAAAAAAGCGGACTTGAAGCACACCACTTATATAGCACTCTTATAGTCAATAGAACAGTAGAACAAGTAACGAGATTTAATTGTCTAGGGATTTAGTTGTGCGAGTTACAATGAGTATTAAAAGGAGGAGAAAAAAAAGACACTTGGGTGTCTTTTTTGTTCTGATTAAATAAAAGTCTTTATAGTGAAAATAAGATGCCTATAGAAACACGTGCCGGACAAAATCTAACGAAAAAATAACATACAAGTGATAAAATCGAAATTCGACAAATTATTTCGCCCAAATTTCGTCTATACTTACATTTTAGTTGTTTTCATTTTTATTTTAGATGTTTGTTAATTGTACGTTTTTGTTCGAATGAATCCAACGAAATTTCATTTTAATTTCATTCGAAAGGTTTCAATTTCATTTGTTGAATTTGAATTGTTATGTCTTGTTGACGACTAATACAATTTGAGCTCACCTTCCGACATTTTCGCATTCAAATAAATTATTAGAATAAAAAATACAGAATTTGTTGAATTTATTCAATGTTGCAACGACTAAATTTTCAATCTTGATGCTTGCAAAAAATTTCCAACAATTTTACACATGGTAAACAGTGCAAATTTAAATAGGAAACACAGTAGATCAAAACCTTTTTCATGGTTTGTATCGCACCAAATAAATGCTCCTAAAGCAGAGTGATTGGGTTGTGGTTTCCTGATTGCGGATCAGACCTAATAGAGAGCTTTTCAAAGCTCCCAGCATTCACCTCAAACAGATTTTCATATGTAAAAGATGACGACAAAGTACGAGATTCGAGCCTCTACCTCTATAGAATATCCTGTTTTCTTCGATGAAATGATATTTTCTAGAAAAAGTCTCGGTTTTTTATTTAGAGCTTTATTGTGTGGTAAACTCGACGATTATTTACTGATGGTAAACAACTATTGGTGTGTAGTAAAACGTGAATAAATATCAAGATATGGATAAATTGTCCAATAAATTGTGTTATTGACTTTCATTAATTGGACTTACTTGTAAACTAACGCTTGAAAATAGAGATTGATATAATGACCAATTATCGGAAGAGAAATGTAACAAATCTCGCCTACAACGGATATTTTTCTGTTTCACATACTATTTTTAAGTAAAATTTGATTCTTGTTGAGACTAGTAATGTTGAATAAATCTATAGACTTTTTTTATGGAATTATATTAAGTCTATTCCTATTGAAAATAGCACGATTTATTGATATTTATTTTTACCATATCGCCGAGTGTTTAATCTCTTTCCAATGAGATTTCTATCGATCGTGTACATTTTCATCTATACACAGTATGTGGGTAGTGTCAATATTATGATTTATTAGAAAAAATGTGCAACTGAAATGGTTATAAATATTAAAAGTTGCGTTCTACATAGTTACACGTCAGACTGATTATGAATTATTGATCGTAGTGGATTTTGTAGCGAAAAATTTCTGGTAATTTGAATTTAAAAAATTCATAATTCGTTTAAACCCCCAGTAATCATCTATCGTGCTACATGAATTGTAAATTTAAATTTTTATAAAAAATTAATATTTATGAGTTTTTCAAACTTGATCGTGTTTTGTAACAAATTCTATTCGTGATTTTATTATTCTTAATCATCAGTCAATAATTAAATGAAGTCTATTGGTCTTTTTATATAGTGGAGGAAACTCAATATAGCCCCTAAATTGTAGCTAATTCTCTTGTGTCACGTTGTTTTAATTAACTCGAACCATATATAAACACCTTTGAGTTACAGATATTCAATTATATAAATACGATTGATTTTCTTCTACTTATATCTAACAAACTTATTTTTACAGTAAAAAATGGTAATTAAAATTTGAATGTTGTGGTGTAAATAAACCACTTGTAGAGCACGCTTTAGATACAAATTACTCGGATAGTTTGTCTACAATGCGTTTTCAGTTACTGTACAAAATAGTACACAAGAGGTATGCTTTTATGTGTGCTTTAAGATCACTCTTTGATTGGATTTTGTACTGCAGTGAGCAATTGAAACGAATTGTTTACATAAACGAATTCCAATTGTCCATCCAGGACAAGCTTAAGATTTAAATTGCATCTATTATAAAGCACGATTTCTTTCCCCATACACGCATAATTATGAACTAAATCTTTCAAATATTAAAATTTCATAAATTGAACGATAAATATCTAAAATACTTGCAAAATTTCTTCTAAAATTCCTACAAAAGTTTACCAAACTTTCGATTTTAAACCATACACTTTGAATAGAGCTAGAAATATTAACAAAATATTCGAAAAATTTCGATGATTGAGAAGCCAGAACATCTAAATTCGGCCCGAGTTGTGCACCCTTTTGTACGGCGGCGCATCCACCAAATTTCGTATTCTAACCAATACACGTTTTTTTTTTTTTACTTGAAATTCACTGTAATTTTTCAATCAATTCGTGTATTGAATTGATTTTTACATTAGAAATTTAATTATTTTCTTTGAATTCAGTAATCTGGATTTTTTTCTAAATCTTATACGAATTAGACGAAAAGTCGATTACATCATGATAAAAGACCGTTTATGTTTCATTGACGCTAAGGTTTATTAATCTTTACTTGGATGAATATGTTGATTAAAATTTCAACAACACGGCTTTCTAATTATCGTCCTTATCAATATTTAACGAGCTTTAACCAGGATTGAAAGACAGTATTCAAAATCTTAATGTAATTTTAGTTTTCATGTTCAATCTCTAATAAACAGCTTCCTATTCTATTCGTTACAGAAAAAAGCTTTCTATTAAGGTCTATAGAATTGAATCTAACAACCGCAAAGACATATTTTATGCACTTATGATCCGTTTCTTTAACAGATACGATTTTAGTTTCTCTGACTCCTTTTTGCTTCTGCTACAGTTACGCGTCCCAAAGTTTTTAACAATAAAAACATTCCTAATCTATTATTAATGATTCAACATGAGATTTAGTAGAATTCTTTTCATTGGCTGGAAAGTGGAAATAATGCAGAACTCCACTCATGCCTGTGTTTTGTTTTCTTCATCGTTTTGTTTACAACTAAAATTTTTCTCTATTATAGCTATGAAAAAACTGTATGCACACAAAAAAATTCTTGCTTCTAGATCGAATTATTGTGTTAGAAAAGACATGGGGTTAAATGAATTGCTGTCATTAACATAGGAAATTTTACATTATGTTGTTTACAAACTGTTTTACATACTTTTCGACGAATTTTTGTGATGTTTGTTTTCTTCTTTATGCACTGTCGAACAATTAAAATTTTCTATTAACGTTGATCGTCTTGCGGGCGGAATAAATTCAATCAATTACATGATTGTGCGTCCTTTTAACAAAATAACAATCTTGAATTGATTAATTAGGAAAAACTTTCTAGGGATCACAAAAAGAGTTAAAACTCTATTATCGTTTGATGATGGTAGTGCTCGCATTTTTTTCTCTTTTATACTATAGAAACAGTAACCGCAACCACGCGTTATTATTCTGTAAAGCTCACGGTATGTCCAATTTAAACTACGGTAATATATTTATGTTAAAATGTAGTTGGTTTTTGTAACTTTTTTTAGCATTGTTAATGCATGATAATTAAATTTAACTCGGAAGTAGATTTAGGTAACGGTCGGAAAATTTTTAATCCCGTTCCAAATTTAATATAATTTTACATATTAATTACTCGAATTTAAATCACAATCTCAATATATGTATATTATTAAATATATGTGCGTGCTTTTGATTTGAATTTGCTCGTTTAATCAACTGTATACGTTTACATATTTGCTTCGTTGATTTTATTTAGAGAATATTGAATATTTCTAGATTTACAAAGGCGAGATATTACGTTATTGTTAAGTTAATGGAAATGATAGAATTCAATTAGCTTTTAGTATAGTTGTTGAAATAGGGGAGTACAAGGACCTATAAATACAAATTCAATAATATTATAAATTTATTTGTGTTGTGTGTTCTCGATAAAGAAATTTATTTCCAGATGGTTCTAACAAATCAACAATGCTTGTTACACAACAATATTGTGTTGGACTATTTTAAAATTATGTAAAATCGATAAAATACAGCCACAAATATTGCATCATAAAATTAAAATTGAGAATATTTTACAATTGTTTTTGATGAAAAAATTTATTTATTCGAATAACAAATCGTTTCTATCGGGCGTTTGATAGGAATTTTATAAGAAAACACACCAAAAAAAAATATATATATTGGAGCTTGAGATGTTCTCCATATGCGATGGTTCACTTTCATATAGATAGAAAATTGATTTATATCTACACTCGCCCTTGTTTATTTCTAAAATTGCTCGAATTTATAACACGTAGCTGGGACGTGTTTTTTCCTATCTATACGCTAAAATACAATTTATATAATTTATTCTGATAGTGTTGTATTTTCATCAATTATTTTTCTATCTTCTTGTCTACATTGTGCGTGATTTATCTTGTTTTCTTGCTTTTTAATTTTTCAATTAGATCATTGAATTTGTCCACCTTTTTAAACCAAAAAAAGACGATGTTAATAATGCAAATATTTAATTTATGATTTAACAGATTTTTAATTAAAATTCCATAATGATTTCAATTAAAATTAGAAAGAAACCTTCTGCCAAAACTTTAATATTTTTATTTTCATTGAAATTAAACGAACTTTAAACAAATCAAAACTTTGTTTACCAAACTGTCGTGTTGTGTAAGCTTTCTAAACAATCAAGCGATTCACTGAATTTTTTTTGTAAACACGAAATATAATTTAATCGAGAAATTATACGATGAGATGCCATATAAAAATTGTAATATAGTAAAATTTATTGTCGTAAAAATTTTAATTATGCTATGAAAAAAATGGACCAATTGCAACTTTAAAATTGATTTCAATAATGAGCGCTTCGATTACAGAATTCTATTGTCACAATCACGCATTTGTGACTACCGCTAATGTATCCATCCGGTTGCCAATGAAAGGTGCTAAAAATGACGTAAATCAAATCAACACACATGAAAAATTCCAATTTCACATTAACATTCACAATTTAATTCGACAATCCCGTATTAAATTCGAATTATTACAGTTTGATTTGAAAGCAGCCATAATAATTGATGGGATTTTCAACATCCGTTGGTTTGTCCGAATGGAAAAAGGCCCTTGTTGATAGAGTATTGTTGAGAAAAATGGTGGAAAATTCACCGAAATTTGTTTGATAACAACAATACTAGGCAGAGAAAACAAAACGGAACGAATTCAGACAAAAACATCGTATTTTTCGCTTGAAAAACAATACTTTTCTCGACCATTTTTTTCTTATTGTTATTATAGTCTATCAGTAGCAATTGGAATGGAAATTTCCTATATGTACGTGGGATGTTAGAAGGGTTCATAACCTCCCCCTAAAAACAAATAAAGGTATTGTAATCAATCCATTTTGACAGAGAAGTCATTGAAATTCCGTTATGAGTAATTTTTTATCGGTATGTTTGTTATTTTTTATTTCGAATTATGGCCTTTGTCAAAGATCAATTGTCTTTCCAAATTGTTCTCTACAGTATCGTGACCTACATACACAATATCTGTTATCAAAGAAATAGCCCATCGTCCTAAATAAGACGTTCATACTATCTAACCTTCTGCACCAATTATAACAATGATGTCAACAATCTTCTAGAATTGCGTTATTTCTGTTATTCTAGTGAATTTGATAAGTTCTAGAACAAAAAATCGATTTTATCAATACTGATTTGTTATTGTTTTGCTAAATCTCAACATCACAAACATTCATTGTGGATTGATTTCCAACATAATGTTCCAACATTAAATCTCAATTTTTCATTGAAATGGTGCGATCTCGTCAGGTTCACAGCCGGAGGTCGGGATATTTTCAAGTTTTATTGTTAAACACAGTATCCAAATGCATTATCTAGTCGTGTAGAAGACATTTAGAATATTGGATAGTTCTTGGTTTCTAGCTATACTTGAAATGGTAATGCTCAATATCTTTATACACGTCTCTATTATAAAACTCCAAATGGCTGAAATACATTAGAGTAAAATCTTGAAATTCTACTTCAATCACACACCCGTCTATGGAAGAAATCTGTTTCAGTCGTTCTTCTTTTATAAATTCGTTTAAAAAAAGATTCAATTAAGCTGGCGTGTTTACTCAAATATTAGCTAAAGGTGCGGCCAAATGCGTCGTTGATTAAAATTAATTTGTCATAAATTTAGCCTTCACGACCTAATTTGCCGGAAATATCGTTAATATTTCGAAATTATAACACATGCAACTAATAAGAGTTGTCACGAGAAAATCAATTAAAAGTTTATTTATAATTATTGTTAATAAACAAGAGGATAATTCAATCTTTATGGGATCAAAATTTCAAACACGTAACCAACAACTATAAGATAAAATAGTTTGTTCGTATGTTCACCACCAAGAAAAAAAAAACACCACTATCACGACCGCACAGATGCCTAAGGGGTGTATTTCCTCAATCTAGCAACTGTAGAGTTGTTTCCTTTCATTTTATTTATACAACTGTTTCATCTCAATACGAGTTTATTTATTACAACAAGCGGGTGTTTTTCAAGTTAACGAAAACTAGAGAATTGAATAGGCGTGGTTGTTGAGATACTTCATCATTATTTCACAGACATGAAATTTTAATTTAGTTTTTTACTTCTCTTGTCTCCTGTACACAATATATTGCACGATAATACACCATTATCCACAATTTTAAAAGCTCTTATTCTATATCGTCGTCAAGTTGTTAAACTTTCAGTGTTCTTCAATTTATTAATTATTATAATGACAGTTAACGAGAAGTTCATTGTTCTTAGTAAATTGAAAGTTCCACTTGAACATTATTTTCACTTAATAAATTTACAAATATTATGGAAATCTTCCAATAATTGTTATTCTTCTCGTTGATATAAAATTCTGAAAAGACATTGAATGTAAATTGTTAGTTTTTACAAAAACACCACTGTCAACTTTTAAATTATCGACTCGATTTGAATTGAATCAAGCCTATTCCAAAGGCTTCGCTTCTACAACATGAACAACACATAATTCAATTGAATTAAAAGTCGCTGAACAACACAAATTTAGTCCACAAATTTATGTTTACATTAGTACGAATTATGTGTTTGTGTAGTCCTAGTGAATTCTTATTTAAACAGTGAAAGCGTCAATCTCTGTCGTATTTTTTTTTGGGGGTTTTATTATAGCTATAATTCTATCTTTGGTGACTGCACGATTAATTTCCGGTATATTTATGTTAAAAAGAATCATTCGAGAAGAATCGACTATATGAAATGTATGGCACGCAGATAATACACCTGGTCTACAAGAACGCATGAATAATTCAAAATGACTCTAGATTCGACACAATATTACATTTGTCATTTAGAAAAGCCTCAAAGTATCCTGCTATTAAATTTCAGGATGTTAGGCAGAATGACACGTAATTTGTTTAACATTCCATTGAGTTTCTATAGTAAATTAACAGAATATATGTACATCAAAAATAAAATATTTCATAGAAGGATCTCTGAAGTAAATGCCGGTGAATAGAATAAAAGGAAATATTAATCATTCTTTTAATTTTTTAGTGAAAAAAAAACACTTTTTCTGACGGCTCTAATTAACTTTGTTGAGATATTTTATAATTCACAACATGAACTGTAATTTTTCAACGTTCTAAACGCTTCTTCTTGCCTTTGAACGTTATCCTCGAAAATGTTCATAGTTGGAAATTGAACAAATTATGGCCGCTTTGGTGGTTAATTATTCCAACTAGGAACGTTACACTACAAGAATCTTCCATTTTTGTGGTGGACATTCAAAGACTGTAAATGTAAAAGTAATTCTGCCATTTTATTCATAAAAAATCCAGAAACTACCCTGCGTATTGCTTGGTTTCTATGACTTATTTGTTCGTTAAAACTTAACAGATATTGGTGAAATCAGCCCTGAGAATCTTGGGCGTAACATTTTTGGTTCATTATTGATTTACCGTCAACATCCACATCCTGAAATGATCTTTCCAATTATGGATAATATGTTTGAATATTTTGAAAGTTAAATAATTTGCTTGATTGTTAACGTTTTCTCCAAGAGAAAATCGAATAGATCATCGGTCTTTCAAAAAAAGTAACCCTCGATTGACTTCCATCTGTTCATAATGAGGTTATGAAAAAATATCTAACAATATATCTTTGATTTTGATCTTAGTTGGTGGAATTTCAAGTTTCCGGCCTTTCCGGGTTATAAACAGGGATGTGTTCAGAGCTTGATTTGTCTACCATAACGATTTGCAATCTCAAATTTTATAAAAAATATCAACTGCAATGTAAGCTTTTATCTAGCAAGGATAAATGGAAGAATAGGTAGATCGAAAACAATAGTTTTGTTAGGAACGGATGAAAATTCTTTAAATTCCTCATTCTCAAAGCAATAAAGTTGTCACTGTCATATTACTTAATTTCTCCTCAATTGAATTACAAAATTCTTTAAATTTAACACAACAGTACGTTTATGTAGTTTCACATTTTGCTCAGAGATTAGTCTGGCTTTGTATAAATCCGCTCAGGACATGTCTTTGATCATTTCACATGTGTTCCTGCAATTGATTGGTGGCATCTAACAACAACAACTTCAACTTGTAAACTATTGCTTTGTATTGTTAGAACTTGTTAATTATAATGAATTAAACTGCCCTTGATGTTGATCAACAATACGATCAGAATATAATTTTGAGTAAAGTTTAAGATCGGATCATATAGTTAATAACGATTATTTCCCAACGACGTCTCCACGTGAATATACACTAAAAAGTTTAATCAAAACTTCTAAGCCGTCTTTATGCTGAACCTACCGATATTTCGCCTATCAATACAATCACGAATAAATTGATGTTATAGCTGATACTTTTTTTGTTCAGTATAGATTTAAGGCGGTTTTATCAGTATCATCCTCTCAGCATCTCATCTAACTACTGTTATAACACAACTTTAAATTAATTACAACAAAGTTTACGCGGGTTAATTGGTTTCTTTGTTTTAATTAATTAGAATAAATATTATTTAAAACAATAACTATACCTTTTAATTTACATATCTAGTGCGTTGAAGTGGCACTCTAATTAATGGCCATGTGAAATATTTGTCAACAATTCAATGAAAACCAGTGTACGGGTCGTGGATTTTAGACAATAATTCTCACAATTCAGACGGGTATAAGTTCGATTCAACAAAAGGGGAAAGATGAATAATTGTCTTTAGATTTTTTGAAATTATTCTAGGTCACAAGAACATCGATTCTTTGTTGATAAAATCAGTTTGTACTTGTTGAAGCACAAGATGCTTTCCATATTTATAAGAGACTATCATGTAAATCATCCAGTTTCATGACATGTCTCTTATTACAATATTATTCCGAAGAGATGCTGTATTGTAATCAAAATACTAACTAGTATGATCGATGTTCGGCAAATATACATAGAATAGGAGCAATAAGATTTGTTCAATATCTATAAATATTGTAATGATAATGTCAAACATGTTCAACTGTACTCGATGCTTATGATCAAGCAATTTTCTTCCATCATCCAAACACAGAAATACAGATGTTTGCCTGTGAAATTTCTACGATTAATTATATCTACAATAGGTGAAATACTTTTGCGAATTTCAAAACAAGATATAGTAGCCATGTCATTTGAATTATTACTCCACATTTTCATTAATAACATGATCATCATTTATATTATGTCGTAAATAAAGCTGTATAATACTATGAAACTGTGTAATAAAACTAAAAATTTTGATGATTTTCATGTGTTTGCTTTATTATTAAATAAGATTATTATTCTTTCAATTTTACTAGCTCATATAATTCCCTACACAGAAACAATAATAATGCCTGCTTGTTTGAAATGTTTTATATGATTTTCACTCAATTTTATCTGTTGAATTTTAATAACTCTCTATTCTGTTTTCATCTTTGATCCGAAAATAAACGAGATGAACAATTATCTTTATTTATCAATGTATATAGACACGTTTCTGATCAAAAAAAGGATGTCAATCTACCCAATTTATGGGTGAAGGAAAATTGAACTTGTTATATTTGTGAAAGATTACAGTGAAATTGGCAATTTTAAACGTTATCTTGTTATAAAGAAATTACATTTGTTGTCTTTGTGATAGAAAATCATATACTTGATACTGTTGTTCGTTTATAAATCAATTTTGAAAGAGATTAAAAATCAATGGTTGTATATTTTTTAAAGTTTTTATGAACATCTAAGTTTTAGGAGAAGATATGAGACTTTCAACGCGCTCTATTTTACATATATTCAACATACAGCTTATTATGGTAACCCAGATTAGAAAAGCTGTTGTATTCTTGGAGAAAACAAGACAGTTTCCTAAAGAAACTGCATCCTATTGGCGTATCTTTAGCGGTTTTCCTGAGAAAAAAACATCAATTTCACCATTATACCTCCCTTCTTAGAGATTCGTACCAATTTTGTGAGAAAATACATTGATTTATGAATATTTTTCTAAAAAAAAGCGACATAGTCCTTACAACTTCAACAAGATCAAAAGTATGTGGCAAAATCAAGGCTATTATTGGCATATTAAAGGCAATATTCTTGTTAGAATAAACAACATTTGTTTGTCGTTCAGTAAACTTGTGGATAAAAACTCTACGTAGGACTGAAACAGGAAGGCGAAATGAGAATTTTCTCTTGTTGATGGAATCAATCATCCTCCCACTGCTAACTTCCACTCTCGCTTTTATTGTGTCGCTTAAAATTAATTAAAAAAGCTCTACGTTTTACGATTATCCACTATAATTGTCAATCAAAGAAAAAGCTTAGTTGGATTATTTAAAAAATTCAAACACCCACTCAAGCTACTGAGAGACATTAATAAGCAAACTTCAAATCGGTGTTGCTTTTTTCCCACACATTTTCCACTGTCTGTTCATAATTATCAGCGTTATCAGCACCAAAAAGTTTTGATGAAATTATGAATGTTATTCACGTATTTTTTATTACCATACAACATTACTCCAGTGTTATTTTCACAATTAGTTAGTCTAATAGTTTTTGTTTCGTAATAGAGAAACTTTAATCAAACTTTATGGTAAATAATTGTAATAGTGAGCGACGAAAATGAATATGAGTGAATAGAAAAGACCATATTATAAATTCAACTGTGCTTAAATTGTATTAATATTGAATCAGACAGTAAAAAATACGGGCGTAACGTATACCAACCGTTATGTTAATAAATCCCCAATTTGTCTTTGTGTGTTTCTTCGTTGTTCTCGCTACTATTTCGGTAGGCTGAGAATAAATACGAGATCAAGAAGGAAAAAAAAATTGGTTGATATATGGTCTTAATAAATTACTAAAATGATAATACAAAACAACTTTATGGGGCGCAAAAATAAAAAAAGGCATTCTTTGAAATTTTATTATTTTTGATATGTACAACCGGCAATTATAAAGTTGATCTCTTTTAATCACAAAAAAATACCTCGTTATAAAATTAGACTTTACCTGTTATAATTAGGACATATGGTAATGTTGACAGATTCCTGTGTTATTTACACTGGCAACAAATTTGTTTATATGCCACTCAACTAATTAGATATCAGAAGCTCTTAATGAGACTAATTTAGGAATTTATCAATAAATTAACAAATTTATGACAGATCAAATAATGGAAATTTTTTTAAATTTTTTCTTATTTTTCACAGAATTATGGGGAAATTTATACAGAAATACCGGATTAAATAATGGTAAGTGATTGATAATATGGAAAATTCGAAAAAATTTTGATCAATAAAAATCACAAAAGTATACGGGTAGCAGAATGGTGGATGCGCCGGGACTTATTAACAACATTCACCAATAAATCTGCTTTTAAAACAAACATATTGAGAATTCAGATCGATAATTAGTTCTTTAATTTTTGTGGAGCTTTTCGAAGATATCCCCATAAATTCTATTTCATCGACAACATGTTTCTCGATATAAAAACTGATAAAGAAAATAGCGATGTTTCTTACTGTTGTCCAACTGAATTGCTTGTAATTCGTAGAAAAATCGTAAGAACTCTGTCGACATGTCTTGAATTTTAACAAATAGTGTGTTGTTCAACCATTTCAACAAAAAATTTATTCGACATTGGAATTTCGTTCAAATAATCACTCTTTTACGCTGCAATAAACTTTATTTTTGAACTACAATCAATATTAAATTAACGTATTTAATTGCGATGGTTTTAAATCAATACTTTCAAAACTACCATCTAATTCGATATCAGAACTCTGATAATTACACAAAATTGTACAGCAACTTTTAAAATTAAAATCCCGTATATACAACAAATACCAAACAATAATCGGGTGAATATATTTTATATTAGCTGCAAACAACCAAAGATCTATCAAATTATAATTGTCTGTGATTATATAAGCCAAAGAGACGATATTAACCGGCAACCAACAGAAAAAATATACTGTTGCAATATCTAATAACAGATTTGATCTTTCTACGAGATTCTGCCGTGATAATCTCGAGATTAAACGTGCAAGTTGAACAATAACAATAAAAATAGCTAATAAACAATGATCAATAATGTAGATTATTTTTTCGTGAAGAAACATAAATTTAAAATTGATTATTAGAATTATTGTAAAACACCAAATTGCGCTAACATAGAATTTCGAAAATTTTAAAAATTTACTCACAATCTTTGCCTGACAATAATTCAAAACCACCCAATTTGTTATCATTAATAATAAAAATAATATGTTTGTTGTAACTAAAGCAAAATGTACACCCCACCAAATTCGTGCTATATCAATTGATATAAAATGTATTAATGATAATGTTGATGCAATATCTGGTGATATCACGATCTCCATACTACTACATAAACATAAATTTATTATATAGAAATTATTCGTTGTATATAATATTTTGAATTTTATTATCGTTATTATTATCCATAAATGAAGAATTATACCTATAATACCTAATATTGATAATGGTACGGTTAATAGAAGTGATGGTGGTGTATCCGAAATTATTTGATCTGTTGTAAGATTTGTTTGATTCTTAAATTCTACTTCAAGAAATTCTTCTTCCATTTATACAAACGCTTAAAATTTAAAAAAAAACTGTGATAATTATAAAAATTTTATAACACTAAAAACTTACTTTATGTTGATGAAAGCTAAGGCGGAACTGTAAAAATAGTTTCAAATACTCACCATCTTAATAGAATAAAAAGGTCACATGTACTCAACTATTTATGTTGATGATTGTGTTATTATTTGAATTAATCTAATTAAGTACAACTTTATTACGTTTACAGAGAGATAACTATCTTTCTCTAATAATGACATCTTTAAAAAACTATTCTAAAAATTCAAGTGCGAAATTAAATATTATTGGCGACCTTTACTTTTTTTTTAGTCAACTTTGTATTAAGCATAATTTCAACAACAGTTATAATTAAAAATATCTTCAAAGCTTCCCGTCTGATCATAAAAGCTTTTAGAAAGTTGAGTAACGAAATTAAAAAAGCATGAAAAGCTTTACTATAGTTGACCGACTAATAGAACAAACACAATTATTAGTCGATGAAAAATACATGTTATAGTGCAGAAAATCAAATTTTGCCTATCTATTGTCCAAGGTGCAATCAAATTTTCTATTTGTCATTTAATCAATTTAGAAAACTCGATTTCTATTAGCTTTACGATAGTTTACTAGTTTATTAAACAAAAACCCTGATAAATTCAACTTCTTTAGGTAATTTAGTATTTTCGTTTCTAGTTAAATAAATAAACCCAAAAATCATAAAGAGAATCTCAATTGTGATTTCAGTGTCTAATTTTTAGGATTATTCGCTTAGTTACACAGAAGTAGCTTAAATTAATTAAAAATACAGACTGTACTTTTAGCCTCGAACAAAGAGGATGCAAACTTGAAAATTTTAAAGTACTTTACCTGATTGATTACTTCAAATTAATCCCCTTTTTTCTAATAATTAATAAATTAATTTAACTTTAGAGACTAAATATTTCGTCCTCACTTTTAGGGTAATTTATTTGTTTTTAACTAATTCCAAGTACTTAAACAAATTAATCATTTCATCAAACCATGAAATAACGGTAAATTGTAATTATTATGAACGAAATACGACTTAATTCTATACTATTTAAAGTAGCTTTAAGGACAACTCAAATTTCTGAAATAATAAAACATGAATTTACTTAAATTTCAAAAAATTGTACATCGATCTGATCGGAAAACGCTACAATCGTCGGTCGATATTTTCTTCTACAATGTATCAAATTATCAATTACGATTCGATAAATGTTATTATTTCTATATAAATAAATAAAATAGAAAAGGGGACTTGAAACTCCTAGTGTAGTACACAATAATAGTAATAAAATCGAAAAATATCCAAATATTGATAATAATCCTAGAAATAACATTGGTAACCATAAAAATACAAAAATATTTGCTACAACTAAATTATTACAATTTCCACTAACTTCTTCATTAGATTTTAATTTATTATAAATATTAATTATTGTCAACAATAATAATAATAAGAAATAAATAACGTTGAAAATATTTGCTATTAGAGATGTGAATAATCCACGTGAACAAAGTCTTATAATTAACGTCATCATGATTACACTAAATATATAAATTGTTGGTATAAGAAATCGATAAATCTTTATAAATTTTCGATTTTTATCGATTTCAATTAACAGCCAATCTAATAAAATTAAAATAATAAACAAAAATGCTGTAAATAATAAAATTATTTCAATTCCGTTAATAATACAAATTGTGGAAGCATTAATTTCTAAACCTAATCCATAATCGATAATTAAACGTAACATTATTGTTATTGAAATAGTGTAAACTATTTGAAGTGAATTTAAATTAAATAGGATTAAATTGAAATAATTCTGATCCGATTTAGATAAATTTAATATCACTAAAATTATTATTGATGAACTACCAACGGATATAAGCGCGATTATTGTGAATATCTCTAGGAATATTCGGTGAATTATTGGAAAAATCTACAGTAATTGATTGTTAATAAGAATTTTTTTGTAAACTTCTATATACAACTCACTTCGATACTGTTAGTTTCTGTTAAATTCATCTTTTATGGATAGAACTTTGACGAATTTCACTAATTAGACCGGCACGACAGTTGGGAATGTTCTACGAAATTACAAACATTTTATTGTTTCGTAACAGCAAACCGTATTGTTCGTTTAGTTTTTGTTCAAAACCCTTTCCTGTTAATTACGAAACGTACACTGGTAATAAAATTATTGTTTAACCAGCAAAAATGTGTAAAATTGAAATTATACCATCCTATCCGGTTGTAGTTATGATCTACAAGGCATTCATTGATTCCATTTAGTTGTAATCAATCATTACAAAAGAAAAGTGTGGAACACACACAATAGAGAAGCTTAAATCATCCACATCGAGATAAATAAATAAATTATTGGCTGAACAATAGGTTGTAAACAGATAATGTAGCTAGAGCGCTATTATTGGAAATAACTTTCCTTTCCTTTTTATGTTTTTCCATTCATTTATAATCTCTGGTGAATTATTACAAATTAAATGATTTTTCCGATTAGATTTTTTCTCAAGAGATTTCTGAATTTTCTATTTACCCAAAAGGCATTAGATTGAAACGATTTTAAATTCCAATTCTGATATGTTATGATGATTTAATAATGGCAAATTGTTTGTTTATTTTCGAGATTAAAGGAAAAGAAAATAAATGTTTGAGATTTCTAAGGAACATCGAAAAGTGTGGAATTATTTTGCGCAAGGGACTTGATCTGATTTTCTACCCAAGAAAAATAGGAGGAAATAGGGCTGCAACTTTTGTAGTGCAATCTAAACATGCAGGATATCTCAAAATAATGGTAAATAACAACCCTTTCACCCCCTTTAATAAATTAAAAGGATTTGTAATTATGGAAAATTAGCAATTTATTAATTTTATCTAGAGTAACTTGGTGAGATTCATTTATTTAACCTACATGTAGTAATGGGAGATTGTTTTAGAATAATTTAAGATTGAGACAAAAGAAAAAATTAACCACCCACACTATTTTAATCACACTGGGGCCCGTTTAAGTTTCTTGTGTTGACTATTCGCCACAGAAATTTTCAATCATTTTCTCATTAGCAATTGATTACGCAAGAATACTGAAAGTTTTCGATGAATAAAAGACAATATTGATATTAAAAGAAAGTTTCAACTCTATCAAAATTAAATTGAAACTCTTAAATTGACATCTGTTGAAGAACATCAAAGTAAACGTCGACAAGCAATCACAAAATGACCAACTTTTAACGAAACTATTCTTGTAATTAAAAAAGTATTTCCTTCTCTGATAGCAATGATATTAATAATAATAATAAAGTAAATGGTGAACAAGTTCTTCTTTCTTTCTCGTTTCATTAACTTGAAGTGTAAATCTCGGCTTAATTGCTAATTTGTTGTGATTTTTTCCCCATTGAGCCACCATAGGGTTACTGGACTTCATTCATAATTGACTGTACTATGTATAGGTTGGGAAAATATGATGTGGTTGGCAAAATAGAAGGTAATAGAAAAATCTATTGTCAGTGTCAAAAAATGTAATCTTTTTCGAAACCACTACAGTTTGATTTCAATTATTTTGGTATTGTATGAAGTAATTACTTCTAAACTTCTATACAATAATCGATGGAATTTTTAAAAACTAAAGTATAAATCAAATTAAAAGATGAATAAGGATACCCACTTTTACAGAGAACTGTTGTGAATAATTGATGATATGAATTTAATTTAATTATATTTGTTGTTGTTGTTGTTGTTGTTGAAGAGTAAGTTGATTAAATTTCAATTGGAAATTGATTAAAGTCGAAAATAGTGACATTATTAAATAAAGCATTATTGATGAAGTTACAGTGAAGATGAACGACGTGTAATTCAACAAAATTGTGTCGATTTTAATAAAATACAAAACATGTTGTTATCAATTTTGTTCGAAAACACATACAAATTCACAGATAGTAATTGGACGAAACCAATCGAATTTTAATCAATTCACTCACCATTTCTGTTAACTTTGATGTTGATTAGAGAAGACTACATTTAAACAAAGTTTTGTGTTGAAAATTTAATTTTCAATGGGTAAAATTCAAAAGACTCGTTGTTATTCTGCAGAGAAAAAATAATAAAAATTGCAATGAATATGGCATAAAAGACACAAATTATCACAACTTTTAGCATAGTTTGACTTAGTTTTATGCATTCTTTTAAAGTAATTTATTCCTAACTTAAACTTGGCTTCTTACAAACGAAATAACGAAAAACTTACAATTATACGAATATATCTAATATTCCGACATGATCTTGCAATTTTCAAATGTACAAGCATCTCTAATTATTTATCATCCCTTAACGCATGTTTGTTCATTACTTTGAAATCATAATAATGGTAATTTTATAGATATTCAACTGAAACTCAACAATTCGACTTGATTAACTCAATCTCAAATGCAAATTCCAATTGTCCATAAAGCATATGATGAAACTATAAAGACTTTGTTCACATTACATTTGCAATTTATCCAACTTAAACATATCAAAAATATCCAAACTAAGACCATGTAAACAATTTAATTAAATCCAGTATCATTTTTCAGTGTTGAATCATCGAGTTTTCAAGTACAAGTACAAACTCTGTCTAGTATTAAACAAGGCTTTAATTAAGCTTAACTTAAGTGTAAGATGTGTTAGAGTTTTCGAGTTAATAGATCTAATATTACTAGTGGTATTGTGATTGTAATTAGTTTTTTTTCTGATATTAAGATTAATTTAACAAGAATAAATTTTATTTATCTCAATTGAATAATTGGAATCATTAAATGTAATTTAAACGAGTTTTTACTGAGTTTATTAAGCGGAATTTGAGTAATCGTTAAGTTTACTCGAAAAAATTACACCACAAAATTCAGGTATGTTGTAATATTAATTTATTTAACAATTAACTAGTATTGTTATAGTAATGGTTACGGAAATAGGCAATTTAACAACAACAAACTCATCTTTTGATATTGATATATTTTACAATTTTCATCATTACAATTTAGTTTTAATTATTTTATTTTATTTAACAATATTATCGAGTATTATTGCAAATATTTTAACAATTACGATAATAATTAAACTACAGAAACCAATTATACTAAATCTCTATTTGTTATGTTGGAAAATAAACGATATATTTAATCTGTTATTTTCAATAATTGATTTTAGTGTCACTATATTTAATCAACAAATTTTAAATGGAATTGGATGTTTTATTTCCGATTTGTTGTTAATCAGCTACACAAATATTGAATTTTTTATAATAACAATTTCAATAAATCTATTTATTCAAATAATTAACAATCAAAAATATCAACAACTATGTGTTAATTTAAAACGATTTATAGCAATAATCATTGGAGTTCTCACCGTGATTTCTTGTTGTTTAACAATAATTTCTTGTAATTCTAAATACCTTTTACCTCACTTATATGTAATTGTTATATTTAATAATCTTATTGTTGTATTTATTGTTATAGTTTTAAGTTTATTTTATTTTATACAAACAAAATTCTACAAAATTATTGTTGAAAGTAGCATCCATCAGGATTTATGGTTGGTGACTTCATTTACTTTATGTTGGCTACCAAATTGGTTTTATCTCTATTATCATATAGTTTATTTAAATAAATCTTCCGAATTTTTTGAATTATTATCTTTCACTATCGGTTATTCTAATGCTATTATAGTTTTAATAATTTTATGTATGAAAGATAAATATTTTTGAAACTCTTTGAGAAAATTATGCTTTATTAAAAATAACAATGATAATCAAGAGATTATTTTAATCGGCTTGTAGATATTATAAATGGATGTATTTCATGTTAAGAGATAAACAATGAAGAAGAAAAATTGTAAGTAATACAATAAATATATTTTATCTAGGATTTTAGAGCTTTATAAGTTAAGAACTAGCTTCCGGTACAAATTTGTACCATTTATAAAAGAATAAATACACAGTTGAAAATTTTAGATAAAATTACAGCTTCTAATCCTTGAATGAAATCCTCAAACTTAGTTTAGATGTTTTCCAAGGAAAAAAGTGGTTAATTAAACGGTTTAAGGAACAATTATCCACAGGAGGCAACATTAAAACTAATCTAGAAATGAGGTAGACAATGTAAATTTTTAATGATATTGTAAAGTTCAACGATTTTGGGTCATTGGCACAATTTAATCTGTTTAACAAACAAGATATGTACAATCATAATATTAAACTATGCATTCGGAAAAAGAATTATTTTATCTCTTTCGATTTTATAGTTATTCATGCCGATAACTGGATTCGTTCCTAAGAGAATTGCGTTTAAAGCTTTCTGTTGTAAATAGCATTTATACCAATATTCTAGGAAAGTTTATTACGTATTGAGAAAACTACAAAACATTGTCGATTTCCCTCGAAAATACATAATATTATTGATACATTATCACTTACTCTTTCGCCTTTTCCAGCACGTTTTAAAAATGCCCCCAATGTTTGTGCTGTTTGAGTACCTTTTAACTTTCATAACATAGAAACTTTTATAATAAAACCCAGAATGTGTGTTTAATCCCCTGTTTAATCCATTAACAATTGGAGAAATTTATTGTAGAAAAATAATTTTACATTATCTAAACAAGTATTGGCGCATCCACCATTTTTACAACAATAAATTATAGATTTTTTCTCTATAAATTTATCATGGAAAGCTTTCTTTTGATGACGATCTAAGCTATTGTAGAGCTTTCTGTTTAGTTTTCAGCACTAGAATATACCACTTATCTATTCACGATGAAATTTTTCCTTTACATATCCATTGTTTACCAACCACTAGGACTGATTGATTCTCAAAGCATTTCAGTTTTAAAGCTGAAACAACTTACTTTATTATCTCCAATAGTTTGATGATGTTATTGTTTTGGCAATAAATATTACAGTCGTATAATCATAAATTAAGCGAGTTTATTGGTCTTTTTATTACATATCTCTGAATACAAAATTGAAATGTTTGATAAAATTAAAGTATTTTTCAAATACAAAAAGATTTGAATTATTAGCTAGCGATAATCACGTCATTCTTGTGTGTTATTGTTGTTGAATCTACAAAATACAATCTTTTTTATATTTTTACTAATTTCATATTCGTAATTCATTAAAATACAAATATTAATGATTGGATTAGAATAAATTATACATTCAACTATGAAATAATAAAATTCAAATATAAAAGTTAGTTGTTCATCGTAGAATAAGAAATGTACAATCAGATATGGTAACCAACATAGAATAAATACAGTTGGTAGAGCTATTGTAAAATCTAAACGTAAATTATTCTTTCTACTATAGACTAAATAAAAAATAAATAGAATAATTAACAAAATAATCAATAATATCAAACCGTACAATAGATGTAAATGATGGATCATTTTATAGTTTGATACACAATAAATCATTGAATAGAAAACATGTAAACTTACAAAAATATAGAACAGAAATTTTATAATAAATGTACGGTTTCTGTAGAAATTATAATAGAATTTTAGAATATTCGTTAAGAACCAATCAATTATCATCAACATCATGACAATATAGTTTAAGAATAAAAAAGCAGCTTCTAGTTGGAGAACCAAACAAATTTCTTCTTTAAAATAATTACCATATTCACCACTTAAATCTTGTTTACTCAATATTAACACAATATATGGCGATACTGTTAGTGTAATTCCATTGAAAATCGTTGAACATAATAGATAGAAATATCGTAAATCGTACAATTGTTTGATTTTTATTATACCATAAATTATTAAAGCGTTACAAATTATTCCAGTGATTGAAAGTATAAATTTTATCAATTCTTGTGTGTTGAATAAAAATTTTGATTGTGGTCCAATATTGGTGGAATTTATCGTTATATTAAAATCACTAAATTCATCAATTTCCATGTTTTTTTTTTCTTTTTGTACTTTTTATACACAGTAAAAATGACTTAAAATTGAATTTCTTACCGTTAATGTTGGTGTTGTTTGAGGAACTGTTGATGTTCTTCAATGTAATGTGATTATTCTATTAAAGAATTAGTTCAAGGTGAATTTACTTAAAAACTTTAAATGAACAAATTACAAGTTATTTCACAAAAAAGTCTGCGGAAGAATTATCAAAGTTGATTAATTTTCAATATCAATGAAACTTGGTGAATTATTATGACACGTAATTGCGATTTTTTTAAGAAATTGAACCAAAAATATGTGTTGCTTTGGTTCGTTTATTAATACTTTTATTGGGAATTAAAAGGCGATATTGGTATTTGTAGGGTTTTAAATAAGCATCCAGAATTATCTTCTGTTTACCTATCTTTGAAATTGTGGAAATTTATTCTGTAGAAATAATTTAAACACTCGTTACCGTAACGAGTATATTGGCGCATCCACCAATTTTACATATACGTCTATTCTACTTTAAAAAAAACTGTTATAAAGTCGCAATTTCCATCTTGTTAGTTAATTTTATATAATTTAAAATAAACAACGATAACCTTCTCTATTTTTATTCTTATGAAAAAGATGACGACCTCTATCTGTACTTCTTTATGTCAACTTTTCTACGATTCACAAACAGGTTCAAACTTATTATTTCGTCGTTTATCAAAACGAGTAAAGATTAATCTGTTTATTGGATAAATATTTCTGGAAATTACAACATTTATCAAACATATTAATTTTTAGTCATTATTTAAAACTAAATTGCCCCCCCCCCCTTATTTTGGTCTATCAATTATCAAACGTTTACTTTATGATTTCTCGGGATGAGTAAATTTGTTATTTAAACTTATTGATCAAAAATTGACTAACGAAAACAATTCGTTAGAATTGTCGATTAGTTGGTTCGTATAAATCGTGATGATTTGAACTCTACTACATTTATACGATAAAGATGATTGATAACAATCGAGTTCTTTTATTATTAACAATTGTGTAGTCAGTGTGTTGCAAACTTTATTAATATAAAGTTGTTTTTGCACTGTGTGCTATTTTATTTTAAAAATTATCGTGTTATAAAAAGTAAGTTAATAGTATGGATCCAGAAGAGATTGCTAATTATTCAATGATCAACAATACTAATGATGTTGAAGAAGAATTATATCATCATAGTGCATCGTTTTATGAACGTTTATTTTTAGAATTGTACACAGTAGCAACACTTTTATCGTTCATATCATGTTGTATATTGATTTTTACAATATTAAAATACGAAAAGCTACGTAAGCAAACAACAAATATGATTCTATTGAATATAACAATATTACATTCAATTTATTTATTTACATCGCCACTTTTATTGAGACTTTTCATCGATTTTGATATAATTTATACGATAAGTTTTGATTTATCATGTATTTTAAATACAATAGAAATTGTACTTTTATTACTAATTGTGTTTGTTATATTTGTAATTATTAGCGATAGTTATTTAAAAATCTATCACAAACGAAAATATCAAAAATTTACAACAGTTTATAAATTCTTTTTAATATTTATCTATTTTTGTGGTTTATCATTCTGTGGTGTATCATTTCATAAATGTATCAACTACTATCTTAATTTCTTAACAATGTTAGTGTTAATTTTAGCATATCTTGCCTTATTTATTGTAGTTATTGTTATGAATATTGTACATAAATTTAAATCGAAACGTTTAATTGATCCACAACCAAATATTGGTTTAGGTATTGCAAATATTTCAATTTTGTTATGGTTACCAACATTAATTGCTGCATTACTATCAATATTTGGAATCTATAGTTCGACTACATTTGTATTAGTGCCAATAATCGGTTTCACTAGTCCATTACTAAATATTATCTATCTTTATTTAGTTGATAATCATTTTCATATTTTTATAAAACGTGTTATTACGTGCCAATGTAATGTTTATGATAATATGCAAGACCAAACTGTTGTTTTCACAGAAACTGACGGTGTACGAATTACATAGAAGTGCAATGAATAAATTTTGCATAAAATTACAACGAGTCTTAATTACCAATACAGTTTATTTAGAGATAATTATCAGACTGACCTCTATTTTAAAATTTGAAATTATTTTTAGAGATATTTTAGAAGAACCACCACTACTTAAATCAGTTTGGTTCCATTTAAGCATGGGATTCTCAATTGTAATCTTCAATAAGCAAAAAAATTGATTACTTTAACAGAATTGCGTTTAAGTTATTATTAATATACATGGAAGCCAATAGCTGATAAAGAGTAAGCTTTGTGAAATTTCCAAAGCCTAATGAGAATAAAACGAAAACAAAAAGAACCATCTTCAGACTTTAATCTTCAAAACTAATCACCCTTCTATAATGAAACATTGAATAGAAAATATTGAGAATAAATTAAAGTCAAAATCGATGGGATAATTGGAATATCAAGAGGAATATTAGAAAGGTTTGTTATAGCGTAAAGAAGGACTACAGAGAAGATTTTTAATAAAATTTTATTTTGTATCAAGACGATTGAAACTTTCTATAACTTAGTGTTTCAATAATTGAAAACATTTCGATTTTCCTCATCCTTAAACTTGAGACTATAGCCAAACAATAAAGTACGTGTCCTTTATAATTGAATTCTTACGCTTGAATTGGATGTTATTAAAAGATCAGCTACAAGAAAAGTATTTTCAAGACAAAGACATTAGTGATAATTCATTGTTAATATAAAAAAGCTGGTAAGACAACCAATTGCCTGTTTTTTTTTATATTTTACTATACTTTGATAGTTTGCCCTAGATCTAGGAAGTTTTATAGTTATAACTCCATATAAATTGATCTTATTATAATAGTTTACCTTTAACTTATTTTCACAAAGTTTCAAATTTATTGCTTCACTATTTTCAATTCTAGAAAGCAATCATTGGAACTTTTGATTTCAGAATGATGTGAGGCAATTGTGAATAATTCCATTTTTAGTGACTAAAATTAAACGTTAGTTGTTTTAAAGCTTGAATGCTCTTCATGTTACAAGAGCTTTGTCACATAGTCGACTTATTTGTCCTGTTCCGTGTCGAGTACATTTCTAACAATACAACATGTGTAACATTAAATGACCAACAAACTTTTAGAAATGGGAAAATTCTATTCTAAAGCACTATATGAAATAGCATTTTATTAAATTGTTCTCGCTACCACTATAATAAACTAAAAATTTTCGTTTGCACGAAGATAAGAGCTACAACGCTGAAATAAGTGTCATGAAAAGAATATTTACATTTACTATAAATTTAAATAACCTGTCTTTTAATGTAAATATTATCGTTTTTACCGCACATCATCAGTTCTTCTATCGTATTAAATATGTAAAATCATAAATCTTTACAAGCTTTATCAAATAAGTGGACGTAAAATCTACTCTAATGAATTCTGAAAGAACTTTGCTTATGGTATAAAATTTGAAGTCAGGTGTTTCAATATCGTAATAACAAGATTTTGATAGCTCCCGTTGATTCAAATTATAAAGATTTATGGTTTTAATCAGTAAAAAATTCGATAGGATATAAAAATTCAAACTTTTATGGAAAAACTTGTCTCAGAATAAATTAAGACGTTAAAATATTTAATAGTATACGAAAAGTTCGAGGGCCAACTTTTTCGAGTGATTTGATTCTATACACTAAGTCCACGATCGTTTTTTTACGTTTCTGATTTTTCTAAGGGACTTGAAGGAAACGCACAAATTTCAATACAGATGAAACGACTTATAGTTAACAAAAAAAAAGTCGATTCAATAATAAACTTTGAAACAAAGAGAAACTTCCTGGTATTGTTTCAACAGTTTCTTTTCACTACGATCTCTTTTTTATGAAATTCCTTTAACAAGAGAAACCCTTTATTGTCGATTGTTGTAACTTCAAAGTATCTACAAAACATCTTTATTTGAATCGCTTTAAGGCACGAACCAAAATTGAAACCGAATTAAAAAAATTTTTCAAAGAACTTATCTTTAACATAAAAGCAAACTTCAAGGCTCGTTTTTATAAAGAAATAAATTATATAAAAGAATCTAATTCTTTTATCGATTTTCACGTACAATTTTTGAATTAATTTAGAGCTTTATTGTTAAATTATTATACATATTGGAGATTTACAATAATATAGGTAGTGTATCTGAATTATCGTTGGTTTCTTCCAAATTTTTGTCTTCAAATACTTTAGATCGATCTTTGATCTTGTTGAAAGCTCTCCGATGATCTTGATGGTTTTGATATGCAATATACCAGATGAAAATCGGTGCACTTATTGAAATAATTCGTGTGGATGCACAGACAAATTCCATTACAAAAAAGATATTATAATTAAAATAATCAGATTTAATTAAGATTACAACTAAAAGATACAGTAATACATCTGGTAACCAACAAAGTAAACCTATCGTTGTGATTTTAATAGGATTCACCTCGTTTTCTAGATGTTTGAATTTTATTAAAATTGTTATAATAACGAAAATTACAAATAGAATTAAATAAATTATTATAGCGATTTTATCCGAACTGAAATAAGTATAACAAAACGTTGAAGAGATTATGGATTTTATAATAGTTGAACAATACGTAATTATTATTATCGATTTGTGAAATAAATTATAATTGCTAATTAAAACACTATTAATATTAACAAGATACCAATCGATTGTGAAGAATGTTATAAATACACTACTGGTGAGAAAATTTAAATATGATATATCGTGAATTAAACAATAAATACGAAAATCAACATAATAACGTACAACAAGTTCTGTAAAAAAATTAAACAATGGTAATGTTGATAAGTCAATAGCGAAACAGATGGCATAATTTAACAAAAAGATTCGATGAGTATCTCTTAATTTTGGATATCTCCAAATTGGAAATATTATAAATAAACAACAAATTAATGAAATTATCCCAATTATTATTTCAACAAAAATGTAAATTGTGTGAAAAATTGTCATAATTTTCGTATCATAATTGAATTGATCGACAAATTCATCATAATCAATTTTAAAGAATGGATCAATATTTACATTGATTAATTCACTGAAATTAACCTTTACAGGTGGCATCTGAAAATTATCCAACTTATTAACAATAATTTCAAGGAAAATAAAGAAAATTTACCTTATAATCAGTTGATTTGTTTTTATTAAATCCCGTTAATAAAAAACTGATTGTTTGGGTGGCTAATTCAATTATCGAATGTGTTGAAAAATTTCACGCCTACTGAATCCTGCCAGATGTTATTTGATTTATTTCGTAAATCAATTAAAGTTACATAACTGAAATGTCCTGCATGTTATCTAATTTATTATTAACTACGTCAATTTTTTTGTTAATATTTCATGATTTTAGTATAAGTAATGTACGAAAAATAGTGATGATTAACTGTTATCATTCGAGAAAAATTCTATTAACTCTCCGATAAATGGAGATTTATTGATGGCTTGAACTGAGAGTGCTGAAAAAGGGGTATTTTTCAACTTCAGGGTTTGACTGTGAAAGATTTTCAGTCATGACCGCTAATTTTAAACGAATTTTTGCATTGCATCGTCAAAATGGTGAGATTCAAACATTTGTAGTCATTTTACTGATTTTTGTCAAGGGATTGAGACATTTTTGTTAAAATGATCAATATTTGAAAAAGTTACTCTTAAATCGCGAATATCAGACGATTTAGAATCGATTTCACCAATATCAGTTAAATTTTAACGAACAAATAACCCATACAAACGATTTTTATAATCATAGCAACGATGGTTTCTAACTGTTCATTACGCTTAACTAAAGTTGGTGAAATCCTACCTTAGACATATTTTTTTTACCTGAATTATTGATTTATAGTTTACTACGTTTGAAGACGGTTTTGTGCTGAAGCGTCAGTTTTTTATTGCTTCAATGAATTGTGAAAATGAGAGTTTTAAGACATTTTCGAGTACATTTGTAGCTTTTAACGTAGGTTTCAAGAGTTTTTTTGACACGATATTGCTCTAAAGTTGTAAAAACATGACGTTTCAAACAAATTTATTTTACCTTAAGTGGCAGTCTTTAATATTGATTGTAAGAAATTTTCGTTAAGTTTATCAGTAGTTTTCACGAGTATTACTTATTTTGAGTTAAATTCTAGGTTTTAAGTAATTATCATTGTCAATGTTCAACCAATTCTTCTATAAAATTGTGAAAAATGAATCATTTCTATCCGCCTCTCGACTTGATAAAATTAAAAATGGCACCAATCAGTATTGTTTGTAGTTTTCTTTAAATCAGTTTCTTTACCAATAATGCGTTCTTTTCGATAAATTTCCATTGAATTTTCCATTACTTTTGAACAACACAAAAGAGAGAAAACGCGAAAGTTTTTCTTTACTTGATTCTACACGTCTATATTATTATTTCACACATAATCTCGAAGTGGTAACAAATGTTGGAAAGTATTATGAAACGAACAGAGTTTCATAGTGTTGACTGACGTTTAGTATTCTAGTATAGCATACCGACATGTTATTACATTGTACAATATGTTATAAATCGGATATATTCTTTTTAATTTCGATTCCCTGTCAGATTTAAAGTTTATTATGTAGATAAAATATTGAATAAAGAAACCGCCATATATACAGTGTTTTACCAGCATAATACATTACATGAAGCTCGTAATAAATCACGTTAAATATAAATCTAGACCTACAACAACTATCTATAAAGTTCAGCAGATGCATTCGTTGTCTTGATCTAATATTAATAAAATTACTTTTTAAAGTGCATCAATTTAGATTTCATTCGTATCAAGCTACGTGTCGAACCATTTCTCTTTAAAGTACCACTCGATATCGTTTATTTTCTCGTTAACTTTGATCTCTATTCCATTTCAATCTTTCTATTGTCTTACATTTCTTCCATCACTTCCTCATATTGCAATTTTTATTTTTATTTGAACTGAATATCACATCTTTATATTCACAAACAAAATCCAATTATTGGATCCAATTTATCTTCGGTCGTCCCTATAAATCACAGATTGTCTTACCGTACATATTGTAAATGTCATAGATTTTGAAATATTAGTAATAGTGCACCTACAAATACATACATAGTTATACAATTTAATACCAACTGTAATCTATAATAATTTATTATGATATAGAATGATTTCAAAACCTTTAGGATATTTTCCATAAATCGATGTCTTTAATATCGAATTTGAATTCCATGTAAATTATAATTGATTCTAAAATTATTCAGATGTAAATTATCATTATTTTGATTATACAAAATGCTAATAAGGTTTAAATTCGAATTAGAGATTGTGAGGTAAACAATAATTTAAAATAATTAGAATAATTTTGAGAAAATTAATATTGTCGTACAGATGTTTACTTTTAATTGAAATCATTAAGGGGACTTTGGACATATTACTCGATTCAGTGAGCGAAAATTGCCAATTTTTAAACATTGATATCGCGTTGGATAGAGCATTTCAAGGTGCATGTCCTGAAGTTTTCTATTTAAAAAAAAATGTGTTGAAATTCTGAATGGCAGAGGAAGCTCTTGGACCATGTTTTTCGTACATTTTCCTTCATAACTGGCTAAAACTTAGCCAATATTATTGATTTCCAATATTTATTAAATAATTTAGATAGCAAAAAGAAAGAGCTTTCCAGATCTTCAAGAATTTTTCCCATACGTTTGTTAGTTTTCCCATAGCTGGACAAAAATTTTAAAGCTAATATAAGGGGAAAGGACACGAAGCTCGCTTACAAGGAAATTTTGAAAATTCGAGACTTAGACGGACAATTAAAAATAATTAATTTGATTAATGATTGATATGATTCCCAGCAAAGGGGCGCATACAATATTAGCACCGGTCCTGGATAAACATTGGTATATAGACCTATTGTAATTATTTGAGCATACTCTTGTATACAGGGTGAAATTGATAAATAATCTGGATTTATTTAAAGTTAAATTGATGGTGTGTGAAAACGCTGAATAAACGTTAAATTAAATGTTTAGTAAAACTAAACAGAATACTTAATTTATCCATTCATAGTTTATATCTGATTTGTTTGATACAATCAACTCTAAATGTTTATTTATAAAGGGCGCAAATTAGGATAATTCTATTAGAATCACTACAAATCAATTATGTTATAATAAAACAAACTTTTTCCACCCATTTGATTACTAATAGAGGAATTTCCAACAATTATACGCATTATGTCTATAACAAGTATGGAAAATTATAGTTCAATGTAAATCTTGGAATAATTATTGAAGCATAAATCTAACTGTTGATTAAAATCCACCCTTTGGTCGTATTATTTCTTGACAAACTATTGAAATTTATCATACTGACCCTTTAGCTTAAATTTCGATTAATCATGTATAATTTATCGTAATGTAGCTTATATATTATATAATATGATCATCAATCAAAATATTTGATTACATCTCCCAAATCGTGGGTGCACTAAGACGATTACAAGACGTTCTGGAAATAAATCTGTTATTCTACAAATGGGAAAAATGAAAATGCAGAATTTATATGACTTGTTCTCCAATTGGAGTACTTTTTGTCTATTTGTTGATATCGATTTTCAAAGATATGGCTTACAAAAGAATAATGTTGATTTTACTGTGTTTATTTGAATATTGTGTCCACGAAATATAGGTAAACAATATTATTCAAGTGAATAAAATCGTCAGCAAAGCCACAAGGCGTATTATTACCACTTGAATAAAACGACCTTCCGTTTTACGAAATAAACAATTGTTAATGTATTTTTAAGAGGATCTACATTAGCATTGCAAATTTACAAATAATGCAGGAATTAAAGTTGAACCACTCAGGAAACAGTAAACTGGTTAAAAAGGAACTAAAAAAATAAATAAAAGGAAAAGTGTGAAATTGTGGATTTTAACGGATATTTACATTAAAGAAAAAAAATCTCCAAAGGCAGCAAGTACCTTATATAGCGAATTTTTTTATGTATCTACATACTGAAATATTAATTGCAAAACATTCTTATGATACTGACAATTAATATATTTTAATAACATTGAATCAACTAATAAATTCATTTCCCGATGTTATTTTAATATTTATGATTTTTATTGAAAAATACTTTTAATCCACAAACAATAAGAAACACTAAAAAAAAAATAATAATGAAGTTTGTTGTTTGTCTAATACGTCTAATCAAGGCCTGCTTGATTTTTTCAAGCGAAATTATCTAACAGGCCTTGCGTCTAATATTAACTGTCAAAATTAGTTGCCCCCCGCGATATTCAATTTTTTTTCTAATATCAATAGTCAGAGAACATATAGCCACCTGAGATAATCGATTTTACTGCTTATACTCAACAAAGAGATTTTTGCATTTTTCTTGCGATCCAATGAACCGATTTTGATGATTTTTTTTCTGGGTCATAGAGGATCGACGGCTCTACTGTTATTTTAATTTTCATCAAAATCTAAGCAAATGTAATATTGAAAATGATTTTTTTTTAACATTTCTTCAGCTCTTATTCCAAAAGTGTTGGCCCTACCAGTCTGGCCAACGAACTCATCCAAGCTATCCCAAAGACCGATTTTTGTACCAAGTTTCATTAAGATTGGACTATTTTTACGGCAGTTATCGTGGGTATACATATCTATATATATATATACAGGGTGAGCCAAGAGGATGGCACCCTAAAAGTATAAGGAGTTCTAATAGATGAAACTCTATGAAATTTGGTATGTGGCCGTCATGGCACTTAAACTACCTCTGGAAAATATTCTCGTTGATCTAGCTACCCCCCTTATATAGGGTAGTGCACCCTACTCTCTTATTTTAAATAAAATGGTATATTTTTTATTACATTTTTGAATTCCTTGATGAAATCGAAAGGGACTTTGATAACATGACCCATGGTCTAGCGCTGAAAGTTTTTCAGATATTTCAGCTTTTAGTGCAATTTTAAAATTTGCAGTGTTTGATTGAAAAAATCATATTTTAGAAGATATAACATCTGAAATGTTGAAACTTGAAATTTAAGTAGTACAAGTAGCGTACTTGTTGCCAATTCAAACAGAATTCAATTATCTTTCAGCGTTTAGCTGAAATGAATTTTTCTTTCAGGCAATTTTCAAACTATAATAACTTGCTTATTTTAAATAGAACCCCATATTTCTCTTTATATGGTTGGATAGAGAACAAAATTCTGCATCGAACTGTATTAACATTCCCTATACCTATCTTTAATAATTTTTCAGTTATTCAAAATTTTCAATTTCGTTCAATCACCTCCCTTGAAGCAAAATATAATACTTCTAGTCGCCTATGCCAAAATAATTCAACTATAATAATATGCATAGAAGGCTTAGCAAAATGACAAAATACCACAAATGACGTTAATATTGACTATTTTACCTGTATTTTTTACGACTTTAGCCCATCCTACATACACAAAAAGCAAATGAAATAAATATTAATTTAATTAATTATCATCTTCTGTTATTTTATTTCATTGAGATAGTCCAAATTAAATTAATTAATTTCATCTTAATTGTGACAATTGAATTGGAGGTTGTTTTGCTAAGCCTTCTATGTTTTACATTTTATTTCAGGAAAGAAAATTAGACGAAATTGAAAATTCTGAATAACTTAAGAATTATCAAAATCAATCAAATCCTCTTGGCTCACCCTGAGCCTGTATACATATATACAGGCTCATCCTGTATATATGTATACAGGGTGAGCCAAGAGGATGGAACCCCAAAAGTATAAGAAGTTCTACTTGATGGAACTTTATGAAATTTGGTATGTGGCCGTTTTGGCACCTGAACTACCTTTAGAAAATATTTTTGTTGTTCTAGCTACCCCTCTTATATGGGGTAGTGCACCCTACTCTCTTATTTTAAATAAAATGGTATATTTTTTATTGCATTTTTGAATTCTTTGATGAAATCGAAGGGGACTTTGATAACATGATCCATGGTCTAGCGCTAAAGGTTTTTCAGATATTTTGACTTTTCATGAAATTTTTAATTTTGCAGTGCTTAAATAAAAAATTCACAACATAGAAACTATTGCAGTTAAAATGTTAAAATTTAGTATTCTGATAGTACAAATAACGTACTTTCTATCAAACTGTAGAGTATTTATCTATCTTTCAGCGTCCGGCTGAAATGAATTTTTCTTTCAGGCAATTTTCAAACTATAATAACTTGCTTATTTTAAATGGAACCCCAAATTTCTCTTTATATGGTTGGATAGAGAAAAAAATTCTGCATCGAACTGTATTACCATTCCCTATACCTAATTTTGATAATTCTTAAGTTATTCAGAATTTTCAATTTCGTCTAATTTTCTTTCCAGAAAGAAAATGTAAAACATAGAAGGCTTAGCAAAACAACCTCCAATTCAACTGTCACAAATAAGATGAAATTAATTAATTAATTTTAAAATATCTCAAGGAAGGAAAATGGAAGAAATTGATTATTAATTAAATTAATATTTATTTCATTTGCTTTTTGTGTATGTAGGATGTCCTAAAGTTGTAAAAAATACAGCTAAGTATTCAATATTAACGTCATTTGTGATATTTTGTCATTTTGCTAAGCCATCTATGCATTTCATTGTAGTTGGGTTAATTTGGCATAGGCGACTAGACGTATTACATTTTCTTTCAAGGGAGGTGTTTCCACGAAATCGAAAATTTGGAATAACTGAAAAATTGTCAAAGATAGGTATAGGAAATGTTAATACAGTTCGATGCAGAATTTTGTTCTCTATCCAACCATATAAAGAGAAATATAGGGTTCCATTTAAAATAAGCAAGTTATTATAGTTTGAAAATTGCCTGAAAGAAAAATTTATTTCAGCCGAAAGCTGAAAGATAATTGAATTCTGTTTGAATTGATCAAAAGTACATTATTTGTAATACTTAAATTTTAAGTCTCAATAATTCAAATGCTATGGCTTGAAAAATATGAATTTTTCAATCAAACACTGTAAATTTTAAAATTGTATTAAAAGTTAAAATATCTGAAAAACCTTCAGCGCTGGACCATGGGTCATGTTATCAAAGTCCCTTTCGATTTCATCAAGGAATTCAAAAATGTAATAAAAAATATACCATTCCATTTAAAATAAGAGAGTAGCTTGCACTACCCTATATAAGGGGGGTAGCTAGATCAACGAGAATATTTTCTAAAGGTAGTTTAAGTGCCATGACGGCCATATACCAAATTTCATAAAGTTCCATCAAGTAGAACTTCTTATGCTTTTGGGGTTCCATCCTCTTGGCTCACCCTGTATATATATATACCGGGTGTCTCACCTCGCTTGGTACCCCTAGCGTTTTTTGGTTATTTATGAAAATATCACAACTAGCTCTCGAGGATTTACAGAGTAACATCCAAAGAATATTTAAGTGAAGAGAACATTGGCGTAGCAAGTTGAGAAAGGTGATAAATCAAAAAAAAAATTTGAAATCTTCACTAGATTGTTTTGTAGATCGCTTTGTTAAGATGTTCTGTGAAGCCTGCATATGATCATAACATTTTTTTTTTTAATTATTTTAGAGTTTTTCAAAAAACGTGGTAGAAAACCCCTTATTGAGGTAGGTCATCTATTGTCTTGCGTTTTAATCTTTTTCAATGAATTATTTAATGTTTACTATTTGTCTGGAAATCCCATCTGTTAGTGTCGATAGTAAGTGTTTATTTACAAAGTATTTTTTTCATGAACTTGAAATTGTTTATCATTTGTATCGTTGTTTTTCTTGTCGTTAGAGATAAATGTAATTAATAGTGAAATTAAAGAATAATAATAAAAAAATGTGCCTTCACATTTTACAGATAAAGTAGTACCTGGTTTGTTATTGTCAAATATTATTTAAACTGACTTGGTTTGCATTAATTTTGATAAATGAAACATACTAATAATTCGTTGAGAAGGACTTTTGTTTATTATGAAAAAAATAGATAAATAAAAACTACCAACATATATATCTCTCTCTCACACACACACACACACACTTGTGCGCGCGCACACACAGACATACACACACAAACAAGGGGTAGTGCTAAAGTCAAATTGATTGGTGAAGAACTGCTGTCCATTTATTCAAGACTTTCCTAAAAAGAAGTATGTATTTCATTATAATTTGTTACATTATCGATTTGACAATAACTTACAAGATAGTAGATGTTTCACTATTAATTACATTTATCTCTAACGACAAGAAAAACAACGATACACATGATAAACAATTTCAAGTTCATGAAAAAAAATACTTTGTAAATAAACACTTACTATCGACACTAACAGATGGGATTTCCAGACAAATAGTAAACATTAAATAATTCATTGAAAAAGATTAAAACGCAAAACAATAGATGACCTACCTCAATAAAGAGTTTTCTATCACGTTTTTTGAAAAACTCTAAAATAATTAAAAAAAATATGTTATGATCATATGCAGGCTTCACAGAACATCTTAACAAAGTGATCTACAAAACAATCTAGTGAAGATTTCAAAATTTTTTTTTTGATTTATCACCTTTCTCAACTTGCTACGCCAATGTTCTCTTCACTTAAATATTCTTTGGATGTTACTCTGTAAATCCTCGAGAGCTAGTTGTGATATTTTCATAAATAACCAAAAAACGCTAGGGGTACCAAGCGAGGTGAGACACCTTGTATATATATATATATATATATATATATATATATATATATATATATATATATAAAAATTTTAACGAACGGTGGATATGGGTTCCTGAGGTCCCAAAACGAACTTCTGTGCAAAAATTTTTCGAAAATTCAAAAGTGAGGATCTCGTCATAAGCTAATTTTTTTTAAAAAAAAAATCGCTAAAAAGTGTATAGTTGAAGCTTGAAGCTTCCTAGTTATTATGGGGAATTAAAATAGGTCCTCAGGGATTTGCTCTTATGGTAAATCGTGTTTCTACTCTATAGAGAAATGCTTTTTTGGTATAAAAAGTTCGTCATCTAATATGGTTTACGCCACAATTGAAATGAATAAATGTGTAAAGGGGCGTCGAGTATATCCCATAAAATTGATGATAACAACAATAACAGATAAATAAACAATTTATTAATTGAATTGGTTGAATAACAACAATAATTACATATTAATTATTAAAGAATATTAATTCATTAAGAATCATTCAGTATTATCACTGCTAAACAATGATTCTTAATAATAATTATTACATAGTTTTCTTTTCATAAAATTGCAATCCTATCAGACTGTAAATTTACAAATCCACCATCATTTTCGGCTTTATTATCATCATCATTGTCATCATCTACATCATTACCAGTATTATTAAAACGTCGAGCAAGTATATTGAAACACTTTCTAAAATCACGATTATTCTCATATAATAAATAAGTGACAATTGTTGGACTTTGATAAGTTGAGATTTCGGTAATATGATAAATAGCTTGCATGACAAGGAAAAATTCATGACTTGA
This sequence comes from Mylabris sibirica, assembly GCA_039776855.1. Classification (NCBI taxonomy): domain Eukaryota; kingdom Metazoa; phylum Arthropoda; class Insecta; order Coleoptera; family Meloidae; genus Mylabris; species Mylabris sibirica. Next base: position 4,848,138 of record CM077843.1, read on the forward strand.
ATAATCCAATAGTTCAAATAATAATATTAGAATGTATATCAATAAAATTGGTAACCAACAAAGAAATACAGCAATAGTTATATGGAACGGTTTCGTTACATTTTCGTTCAATTTACGCCTTTTTATACAGAATTTAATTGTTATATTAAAGATCAATAAAATAACATAAATAACAAGGATAATTTCAGCATTTGATATGAATTCAAAACATCCATATGTTGAAATTGATAATTGAAAAAATATAGCAACATAACAAACAATTACGGTAATTTTCTGAAATAATTGATAATTTCTTGTTAAAACACTATCGATATTAATCAAATACCAATCGAATAAATACATTGTCATAAAAATCGAACTTGCAAATATATTCGCTGTTACAAATTGATAAATATTACAAACAATAATGAATGGTAAATGATATACCAATGCCCATTGGAATAAAATTTCGAAAATTGGTACCAATAACAATTCAATCGAATACCATATAGAATAATGTAACAAATAGATATTATTATTTGTTTTTAATTTAGGAAATCTTATTATTAAATAAATCAATATAAAACAAGCCCCTAATGAAATTAACGATGATAGAAATTTTATTATTAACAATAATGCTGACCACATATCAAATAAACCACGAACATGTCTTGTTTCATACTCATATACATTATAATCAAACGAGAAGAATGGTTCTTCAAATTCTTTAAATATTGAGGATTGATTCTCATATTCATCAATTAATGGCATTTTATTTGGTCTAAAATTATTAATTTTAATTCTAATATTGTTCGAAATATATTAAAACTCACCCACTTGTTTACAGTTTTAATTTTATACAGTTAATTAGAAAACAATACAATCGGCAATCGCACAGATGACTGAAACTAGATTGAGTACAGGCTTGATATCAGTCATTTAATTATAATTAATGCACATTTAGTGAGTTTTATTTCATTACAAAATTGATTTACAATCAAATTAAACTAGATTTATTATCTTTGTAAATTTGTTTTAAATATAAGAGTTGATCCCAAATATGAATTGTTGTCAATCATCAATTAAGAGCTTTATTGACATCAATGATGATGACGATGATGATGATGATGATAATAAGGAAAGTTTCAATTTACCCAATTCCACATCAAGTAGGTAATTAATATTGTCGATATTGTCATGAAGAGTTTTTGTTTATTGTGATCGTGTCTCTTCATAAAATTGAAAATTGCAAGGAAATTACTTTACAATCTTCGTTCAATTAAGAGAGCCTTAGATTTTTTTGACTGTTTAGTTGATGTATCCAGCTGAGGTAAAAAATATAAGATGAAAGAACAGAAATAGGAGTTTCAATCATCAAACGTTGTACATCAATTTTCATAAAATCGCTTCATTGCTTGTATAAAAAAAAAAACAACTCTTATTTGCTGAGATGCTGATATTTTATTTGTTGATTAATGATTAAAGCGTTCTGTCAATTTTATTGTTGTTTATTCGATTCACTATTGATTTTCAATAAAAACCGACTTCTATTGAATATAAAAGTAAAAATACGATCGATTAGTGTGTTCAATGTTTAATTAATTAACAATTCAAAGTACACAGTTATCCAGTTTATTTCAAATCAATAAATTGTCGATATCGGATGGAAACTGCAATTAAACTAGAATAAATATTCTCTTTTGTATCCAAACGTTTATACAAACATGCGACTATTGTGACTTTGTCAGTAGTCGTAAGATAACCTACTTGAACCGTTTATAGAGAGGCACAAAGCTACTTTTAAAATGAAACCACGAATTCGATCTCAAACAATACCAGTTTTTTTAGGATGACTTAACTAACGGATTCAACTAGATTCCAAGCTCAAATTTAACCGTTTCGCAGTTTTTTTTCTAAATAGTATTGAATTACCGTTTAGAAGCTCTTCAATCAAGTGTTCTACTGGAAAAGGTCGAGTTCTAGCAATAAGTAATTTCACAAAGCACCAGAAGAGTATTCTGTAACTTTACAATACATACAGGGTGTTTGGTCTAAGTATGGTGAGTTGTAGGGGGGTCCTTAAAGAACATTTCAGCAAAATTGAAACCTCGTAGCTCATTTGAAAATTGCTCAAAAACCGCGAACTAAACACGCAAAACGACTTAGAATGACTTTAAGATCCTCCAAAAATTGATTTTTTCGTTTTTCTCCATTTTATTCTGAAACAGGTGGAAATATTTCGTATTTTCTCTGGAATACAATGGAGGAAAACGAAAAAAATCAATGTTGGAAAGGTCTCTGGGTCATTTTTAGTCGTTCTGTGTGTTTTGTTCGTTTTTTAAAATAGCAACATTGTCCAAAACGATCGTGTTTTGACCAACTTTGAAATAAGCTACGAGGTTCTAATTTTGCTAAAATGTTCCATAGGGACTCCCTGTATAATTGTAGCAGTAAAATATTGAAAAAAATTTAATAGATGACGATCACTTTAAATAGCAACTATCTCTAAAAAATTGCAGAATCCAATCCATAAGTCATCCATAACGCTGATGTATCTCTTTGATAATCGAATTACCATACGTGTAATTGGTTTCACTTTACAAAAATTCATTTTATTATAAAAAAGTGAAAAAATAAAAAATATGATTATTAAGCTTGATTTACAAATTAATCAAAATCAATCTTTTAAATTGCTGGATGGATTTATAAAATAAATATATTACAAAACTTAAATCTTCAATTTTTTTTTATAAATAATAAATATAAAATCCTCTCTAATATCTGTATATGATCTGTTTGATTTGAAAATAGGGGATTATATTTATATGTAAACAATAGATTTTCGTTTAATAATTCACACAAATTATCGATAAAGCGCATCTAGATTGATTGGAGTGTGAATAAAACCGTTAATACTGTGATAATTTCACGAATCAATAAAAACCATTTTTATAAATTTAACATTAATTAGATTGTTATAAAGTTGTTAATTTTATAGAAAAATTATTTAAGGTTGAACTCTACTAGAATAAAAAATAAATGATACTTTACTTATACCAAATTTAGGAACAATGTCGTAGAAAGTTTACGAAAATGAGTGAAAAAACATGACTATTGTATTATTTTATTTTTTATCTCGAAACCTTTATACCAGATTTTTTTTAAACGTTTTCCTCAGATCTTACTTATTTTTATGTAGCTTCTGAATTATTGGGTGACGCTCAATCTTTCGTTTTTGCACCAAAAAAAAAAGCCGAAACAAGTGTATTTAATGTTAATAAACGTATTAATAAACGCTTGAAATCAAGTGTATGGTATAGAATCAACGATGACAATTGATATAAACGAAATTATCTCTCTCATTGCAGTCATTTTCACACATGTGTTAGAAAGAGATCGAACAAATTAAGGCGGAGTATTGTTCCACCTCCTAATACTCATTTAACTCCATTGAACAGACGGAGAAACATGTCTACTATTCCTCTTTAAGTTAAGTTGATGAGACAAGGATAGAAAGTGGAAACATAGCCTTTTTCCATAAGTTAGACAAGATTAATAAATATATGAGATGGAATGATGAAAACGGGAGACAGATATATACTTTGCTAATGTTTCTATCCAATTCCGCAGAGCTGCATAGTAGTTGCCAAATAAATTTGATCTTCGAGCATAAACAAGTGAACTAATAATTGTCACTTAAAACGAACCCCATATTATAAGTTTAAGCAGTTAGCCAAAGGTGCCAACATAGGACTACTGTCTTAAGATAATGACTCATGGCTCCCTAAACATTAAGTGGTCATCCTTTTTTAATACTTTACACAAGACAAAGATAGGTAAACATTATCTTGTCGCTTTCTTTGTGGTTGTAAAAACGAACACAGGAGTAGATTTGACCTATATTTATCAAAGTATTGAAGTTTTTTACTATTATCTGGAAAATATTCAAAATTCAAAGCTCAACAGTTTATAATTAATATATTTGAATATTTTAAACGAGAAAAACAAAACAGAACAATACTATATTAGTCAATTATTTCGCGACGATTTTATGTATAAAAGACGTTGCGGAACAAGCGCCACCTAGCGTTTGAGAAGCGGAATAATCGCAGGTCTATTTTAAGGTGCTTTCTACCTTAATGTGGTAATTATTTCTAAAAATTGTATGAAAAGCTTTATATGCTGAACAAGCAATAGAAACATAGATTCGTCTTTTTCAGTGCTTTTTCATTTCTCAAAAAATTCGAAAGCGGAAATTAAATGGATCAAAGAAATTAATGTTAATGATTTCACAATTTACCCAATCTTTTTCTGATTTATTTACAGAAAAAGAAGAAAATTCAAAAGTAATTTTAGAAGTGATTACACTTGATTTATTTAATTTTCAATTTTAGCCGAGATATTCCTCTAATATTCCCATATTAACAATACACATTACTAAATTACTATGTGTTAAAGTAAACTAAAGTTTGTTTAGTATCAAAATTGTTGTTTTATAATGTAATAAAATACCATCACATTATTAATTAACAGGAATGTAATTATTTTGATATAATTTCAGATATACGAGCTTCTAACGGGTGTGATGTAAAGCAGTTGTATTGGTAAGTAAATTTAATATCGTCTAGAAGCTTTTATTCTGTTTGACAAAAAATACATTTTTTATCTTGAATTATCATATGGCTAACAAATAATTCACCCTTATATCACTTTTCACTTAAATAATCCAATCGTTTTTGTAATTGTTGATGACTGAGCATCAACTTAATGTGATATACCATGCTTATTTCTGTATCATATTATACCACCCAGTCTAGAGTACACCTCAAGCATGTTTTGCTTTTAAGCATATCGAATACATGCTCGAATATTTGAATAAGCTCCCTAGAATAATATTCAGTGTTTCTCTTTTAAAATTCTTCTGTTGTCATTGTTGACAACAGAATTGTTGACAACAAAACGGTGGAATCGCGATCACAGAAAAGCAAAAAAAGCATATTTTCTGAAATTGTTGCCACTGTAAACTTTGTTTTCAAACAATTATAAATCCACTCCAAAGAACATCAGTCACTTTTTATTTATTCAGGACTTTTTATTGTGTCTGTATTTCAGTATTTTTAAAGCCAGTGTTAGTTTAGATTTAGAGACTGTCACTCTAGAGCTGTATTTTGTTTGTTTGTGTTTGTTTTTTTGCCTTCTGTCATAGACGATGATACATGGAATTCAATTATCATCACCAACGAACTGTATAAAAATTATTATTTATGAATTCCTCTAATTGTTATAGAAAAATTATAGGATGCAGCATAATAACACTGATTAATTCTCTAAAATCAATAAATAATGGCAAGATTTCCGGTTATGTCCACAAAAGCTCGCCTATTGTAATCACAACAAAGATTCGCTTATGGTACACAAAAGTTTCAGTGATAATCACTTGGATTTATGTTCCAATTTAACTGTACATTGTTAAATAAATAACAATCTTGTATAATTACAATAGGGGTTTCTTGTATTTCCCTATAATTGCAAAGTGTTGAAATCCAATCTAAACAATCTACAATACACAGGCACACAAACAACAATTCTACGATTATTGATTTAATTAATTATATAAATGAATTGAATTGAATTGAAACAATCAAGGATAATTATTAGGAATTTTAATAAGATAGACACTTATATAACACGATTTATGTAATTCACATTAATAGTAATAAAAAAAAAATGAGTTGTTGAACAGATTCTTGAACGATAATCCTTGAGTACGTGATTAAATCTAATACACAAACAATAAGCGGATCTTTACTATTCAAGGATTTATTATTTATAATTAATGCTTTATCAATGACTTTATTTACACTGGCCTATGGTTTAATATTGAATCGGATTGAAAGCAGTAAATCTGATTAAATTATGATTATCGATACAATTATGTTAAAGATTCACGGTTGTGTTGGTAACGAAGTTTTAAATTATATCTGATATAAGGGCCGCCACAACCAAGGCGCCCCTTTGTAGGGACGCCTTGCAAATGGGCGCCAAATCACAGTAAGTTTTGCGAATTTGATTTATATTTTTGTTGGTATTTCCAGAAAATTGCGACTCTTTTATTCCCTCTTTGCATATCCGGGGTGCAGGCTATAAGAAACCGATTTTTTTTTTCAGCAATTAATATTTTCTTTTATATCTGCAAGTTTTATAAATAAATAATGAATTTTTCCGTCTTATCTACTCGAGTATATATTTCTTATGGCAACTCCCATTATTTCGCGAGTTATTAGAAAAACTTTCGATGGATTTATTTTAGCAAAATTGCAAACTTGTAGCTCATTTGGAAGTGTGTCAAAAAACACTTCTTTTGTACAAAGTCGAAAATTTCAGAAACGAGTTAAGCACAAAAAACGACTAAAAGTGATTAAAAAGCTTTTCCAACAATAACTTAATTCGTTTTTGTCCATTGCCTTATAGAAAACATGCGATTCATTTCCTCCTGTTCCAGAATAAAATAGAGAAAACGAAAAAATCAATGTTGGGAGGATCATTCTAAGTCATTTTACATGTTTAGCCAACTTTAAAATGAGCTACGAGGTTCTAATTACACAATGTTGTTTGAGAACTTAAGATTTTATTTAGGAGTTTCTTTGAATGACTATTCTTTTTAATATATTTTGAATTGTTTTCGCGGGGGCCGCAAAAATGCCTTTCTCACAGGGGCGCCTACTAGACAGTCGGCGGCCCTGTCTTATATTAGTTAAGGGCACCGTATAATCCTTTTTTGTTGCCGTTCAGAAGCAAAAATAAAGGAATTTAAAACAATCAAAACAACAAAATTAATGTTTAGTAAATATATGTTTGGTTGGTCCATTTATTTAATTTCCCAACAAATCTCTGTTATAAATTAGAATCATTCATCAAGTTTAAAGTAAGACAGTAAACAACATGTTTGGACATTTTCGTAAAGTGCCTTTATTAATCTTGAAGAAATTAAAAGGAAGATTTCTTGACACAGTTTTTGTCTGGATCTTTTACCAATTTTGTTGCACATAAGTTGAAAAGTAGCCGTCTTTGTATCGTTAAAAACATTATTTAAAGTTCTGATGTTTCTCCAGAAAGACCGACATTTTTGCACTGTAATTATAGTGTAAATCTAGCATTTACTCCAAAAATTACCATACAAACTACACCAAAAGTAGGACAAGAATAAAAGTTAATATTTGGCAGAATCCCTCTTATTATAATTTAAAACGTGTAGCAATACTGTGTTGGTTCCTGTAGCAAACGATATTTTAACATCCATGCATTCAGGGGTATAAATGTTTGCATTTTCATACCAAATTTTTAAAACATGGGAAAAATAAGGCTTTAAAAGAGCATAATTTAGCAAGAAGGTAAAACAGATGATTCTCTAATTATCCCCATTGTTAAAATTTAATTTGTTGTATTCCACGATAACAATAACTTTTGTCTTCAATTTTACTGTTGAAAGAGAAACTGTTCTTTAGATAAAGTATTCAAAATTGGATTATTTTAAATTTTTAGCAGATTTGGTTGAACAATCAAGTGATGAATGTAGGCCAAGACCGTGGGATAATAAATTTGCTTCAAATCTTTGCTAGAAATGTTTATTTGCACATATTTCGAACGTTTGAGGGTATATCAAAACACTGTTATCTAGGGCCGTTAATTCTAATGCCACTCCTGAATTCTATTATAGAATAAAATTTAGAATAATCTTCACTCATCTAATACAATTTTATAAAACTTTAATATCGTAGTGGTACTACTTTAATTGATTACGTTTAATGATCGTGACCTTAGTTTTTGTTTTCGTTTATGGCATTTAATATTTCGATACACAATAAGTATTTGATAAACAAACGATAAAAAATAATAACATTTAAGGACAAATAACAGATTTAAACAAAATACGTTGTTTTAAACATTAATTTTTAATTGTAAATATCAAATTACAAATATGATGTAATTATTATAATTTGATCAAATTAACAATCCACCATAATATTACTGGTTGTTGTCGTTGCTTGATTATTAATTTGATTTGTTGTTGCTGTTGTTGTAGCCTCATTATGGCCAGATTCATCCAAATTATCTTGTTGATAAGTCTTCACTGATCTCTTTAATATTGTATCATACGCCATTTTATAATATTTATTATAATAACCTAATAAATAAACAACAACAATAGCTGTACTGTATACAAGAAATTCTGATAACCTTTCAAGAATATCTAGAAATATTATTAAACCTGTATTATTTTCAGGTGGTGTAAACACCCATATTAAAAATATTATAAACGATGGTAATGATGTTGATAACATATACGTTGAGATTATTAATAAATATTTTGATTTTAATTGATCGTTTGTTAATTGTCTTCTATAAACTAAGCAATTTATTATCAGGATTATTAATAAAGATATTGTATAGATAATGATACCGGAATAGTCGATATATGTTGAAAAATCTAAGAAACAATCTATTGTTAACATTAAGAATAATAATGTGAAAACACTATTGATACAGATTATTAAAATTTTCTGAAAACGTTCATAATTATCAACTAATTTATGATTAATAATCACTAAATACCAATCAATTGCAATCGATGTAATTAAACATATTTCTAAACTTATAATAACTGCATTTAATTGATATATTATACATAATGGTAAATGTCCGGTTAATTTAAATAATACTAATTCGTGTATTAATGAATATAACGGTATAAATAACATATCAATTATGTTACATATTGAAAAATAAAAAAAATATACATTACTACCTTTACGTAGATTTTTAAATTTGATGAAAACATAAATGAGGAATAGACTAGCACCCAATGAGCCTACACATAAACCAAACTTTATTAATGATGCTATAATTTCCCATATATTATAAACATCAAAAGCACTATCTGAAGATTCTTCAGAGATTTTATTTAAATCGAGCGATGAAAAGGGCTCTTCACCATCCTCAAATTCGAATGTTTGATTCATTGTTATCGTTGTTTGTATTTTACGTTGAATTTTGTAGTTTAATAAAATTTTTCCATTTTTATTTATTAAAAAGTACGAGTTGTTTCGTTATTGTTGTTTGTTTGTTGTTAATAGAAACAGGATTCACAAAAAACTGCACAAACTCTAATGAATGTTTCTGGTTTATTGTTGATCGTTTTAACCTTGGTAACATTTACAATTGTATGTTTATAGTACATAATTTTGAAATAACGATAATCGTAGAAATTTGAAGAGAAATAAATAAAAATTCCAGTGAAATTAATTGCTGATCCAAATATTTTGTATCTATGTAATTTGGATGATTTTTAAGGCCAACTTTCGTCATACTTATTTCCTAAAGAGATTGTTTATCAATAAAAAAAAGGTCCACCAAATGGACCGTGACCGGTTTAATATCGTTCTTCTCAATAAATCAAATTTATAGTAAATTGAATACCTTATCGGGCTTTATGGTAATAAAAATTCAATAATAATAGATCTATCTAGATCTTCCCATGATTTAAATCGGTGTTTAAACCATTCCCACCGATAAAAAATAATATTTTTGTACGTGGTTAAAGAGAACAAGATCCATTTTGTGCGATTCTAAGCGTATGTAGGCTTTTTTGAGAGAGAAGAGACAATAACTGGGAATCAATATTCTAATATTTTAAACAGATTTCCTCTTTAAAAAAATTATGAAAGCCTAGCTTGATCGAAAAAGAGCTTCCATTGCGACAAAATTGATAGAATTTTCTTCTCTTTCATTTTATTCCAACAGTTTTAGCGTTTCTTGTTAGTCTTTGCTATGTGAAGAATCCCTTAAAGTTCCAAAACAACAGATGTAAAAAAGCAATGCGACAAAAATTGAAAAAAAAAACACACAAGGAATGTTGCTAATAATGAAACTAGATGAAAAGAAAAACAACATTCCATTAAGGTTGACATTAACACAAGAATCTAATAGAGACAGGTCAAGAATAAGGACTAATTCAAAATGTGGATAACTTGAAATAAGGATAACGATATTTTATTTACCTGACAAATACAGTTTCACAAATTGTATGTATTTGACACGTTATATTAGTCTTGTAGATTCTTATTTTTTCAATTTTATAAGTATTGGAGACATCAATTCAGGTGATTGTAGATCGATACGTCTTTCTTTCCAGCTTGAAAAATTCATTTCAGATAATTTATTTTTATATTTATCACTAAAATACCTATGGAGTGACTCATAACAGAAATAGATTAAATTAAAGTTTATTAGCACCTCAACTTTCACTTTACACTAGAGACTAGACTATGGTGAAAATTAAATGGGTTCTTACGATATTGTTTACAAGTTTAAATGCAAAGGTAACTCATACTAGGATATTTTGCAGAATGGACACGTCAATATATTGCCTAATTTGAGACAAAGTATTTGTCGGTTGAACAACATTCATGAAATATTCTAGTCTAGGGTGTATCCTAGCAAAAACGCATAGATTTGGTAACAAAAAGCTTGTAACTTAAAGGATTAATGATGTATATTGTAGATGAATTCAATATGCTTTATCTTGAGTAATTAATATACCATTCATAAACAAACTACATATATCTATGGTGCTTTTATTTTAATCACCCTTTTTGTGAAAGGAATTCTAGTAGATTTTCACTCATTGCCATATAAATGTTTATCGGAAATAACGAATTGTAAAATCACGAAAGAAATTGATAGACAAATATACAAAATAATGAATAAAGGAATTACTGCAGTATTATTATTATGTTTGTTTTTTTTTGAACATGAAATATAGCCTATTATCCTGTAAATTCAGCTATATCTAACATGATTTACATAATTTTGAATGTATACAATTCGTGTAGTTTTGAAAAGGCCGGAAATTTCGATTTCAATCTCAAACTATACAAATTTGTAACTCAATTACCAATTTTATACAGGCCATGATAATAATCTATAACGTAGTTTATGAATTAATTAATGAACATTATCACGAAACCTTTGTTATTCAATCATGTATAGGATAAGGCAAATATGCCTTGAAACTTACAATTAGAATTAACGTGAAGAAATCAGCTCTAATAGCAGCTAAAAGCATCTAAATTTCATCTATTCACTGATTCAATAGCAAAATTTACTACAAAAGTAATGATTTAAGACAAAAACTTTTTTTAAAACCTAAGCTAAAAGCCAATATTTCGGATTTCGGCCCAAAAATCGACTAAAAGTAAGTAAATAAGTAGCCTCCTTTCAAATTATAAAGCTTGATAAAAGAACGAGTCGGGATAGAAATAATGGGAGACAATATTAGGCAACCAGTATTATATCACCACGCACTACGAAATGTATAGTTCTTTCCCACTATAATCAATGATTGTGTTATTATTTAGCAGCGCATCGTGAATTTATTTTAGATTGTCGTACGATTATCGTCGATTTTTACTGTATAGTGAAATTATTTTGAACTGGCCGAGTAAAATTTTCAATAGCAATTGTGTTAACAATACAGCAATTTGACTTCTGTCAGAAGGGGTTGTTTATGACCCACTATATTTTACGAAAATCTTAAACTTTCTCAAACGCAAACAGCTGGAAGGATGGACAGGTAGAGAGAAATGAAATGTTAAAATCTTAGGAATATTAAAAGAGTAAATATAGTGGGTCATAAACAACCCCTTCTGACAATCGAGTGCGATTAGAGAATGCTAACATATAAGATATTGGACAGCAGTGACATCACCTGCACGCAAATGCGGGCAAATCCCGCTGCTAGAATGTACAAATTGTACCATAATGAAGCTCATTACGCAATAAATAAATTGATCAAGTTTTATACTGCATTTTACGTGGCCTAACATTTGTCAAGTTCAAATCATTTTTAAGCGACTACTTTGAATTATTGTAGAAAAAATAGTTCATACAATAAGATTAGAATGCGGTCATCGATACATTCGTGATGGTCGTTATTCTAGTCTCGTTGCATAAATGTCTTCTATATTCTAAGCAAAATTCAAATAAGCACAAACATGCTTGAATAAGTTGTTAAGGCTGACTGTCATAGTCGCGGCGCCTCCACCAAAAGACGACCCAGTCTTTCACCACTTCTCCCACCTTTCTATGCGAGTTATTTCTGTCCGTGTTATTTCAATTCAATTTCGGATAATATAGATTACTTTGGATGCAGATTATGAAAAACCGGTAAAGAAAATTGAAAATCGAACCTCACATTTTTGTAGAGTGAACTTTGCTCGATCGTTTTATATACGTGACTATTAAATTTATCAACTTTTACACAGGAAATTTTGTGTTTTGCCAAACCACTCGTTTCAGCACAAAAAGTTATTTTTTCCTCATCCTGTGGAAATCCTGTCAAATTTTCAAAAATCCAAGCCCGTATTTATGTATATGACTGCCTTTGGAATCGAATTCAACTATTTGCTGGTCGCTATCTGTTACCGTTTACGAGAAAAATGTGTTTTATTGTCTTATGGAAATTACATGTAATTGGTAGCATTCAGTTCGGATAAAAGTTAGCCTTAACTGAATGCCGTACGACATTATATGGGCATTTGGGCATCAAAAAAGTTAGAATATTTTCTTTATTTTCATCAATAATTTTTTGATTTTTCAAAATTGAAGTTTTCGGACTCCATATGCCCTCTGCACATGAATAAGCTTTCAAACAAGCTGCTGTTATCTTTAAAATTGTAGGCAATGCGTTGTTTTTCATTTTTTTGACATGCTCCGTCAGCTTCCTCTGCACCTTAGAATTTAGTGAAAATTTTCCAAAATAGAAAACTCTATCGGATGCACCAAGAAACGCCCAATTCCATGCTATTAACATCGTTTGAATATCTCAAAAAAGAACCGAGAAATCGATGATTAAAAATTGGTGTTTTTTTTTCAGACACCAATTCGTGGTGTCGAGGCCTGACTCCACTATAGCCTTAAATGATGTACCTATATAATATGCAACTGTATATTGAAAGAATTAGTAATGCAAAACGAAACTGTGTTCAGTAGAACTTCTATTGTTGTATTTTCAAATAAATGGTTCGGTTATTCATTTCCTCTAACTTTCCAGCTTCTAAACTTCTAATTGAACCTCGTATTTTTCTGATACTGCTATTCCACCGAGTTATCCGCTTTTATTACAGTTAAATAACTTATTGATTTGTTGATCAAAGAAAAATAAGATTTAAATTCCATGAATAAGTTGTGGAAATGGAAAATTTAGAAAGCATCAACCATGAAAATATGTAAACTCATACAACATTTGTTGTTTATTTTACTCTACTACTATTTTTTCGTAGTATCATCTATTGTTTCATTGTTATAATTATAATTCATGAAATTAAAGAGCTATGTAATACTATAGAATAACTAGATATTTTGGGTCAACCATGTAAAATGTATACAATTTTTGTTAATTTAATTGTAGATATTGTATAAACGTAAACACCGGGAATTTTATACGACTTCTATTACAATAAAATTTCGTAAACAATACAAAAATCTGTTGTTATATACAGAACTCGTTATTTTAACAATGCTGATTGGTTGTTAATGTTGTTTTTCGATTGATTTATTGCTACAGTTTTTGACTTGTACACCTACAGGCTATAGAAAAGAACAAAAGAAAGGACAATTAACTTTTATTTCCAAACTTATTTATTAATCATTTTAAAAAAAAAAACATTGACATTGTCCGGTTATCAAGGTTTCAATAAAAGCTCCAAATCTTATTTATTTATTTGCTCTTCTGATTAAATGATCATTCACCTCTCCCGGTTGTTTTCGTCAACAATTTTGATAAAATATTTGTGTTTTATACAGGGTGTGCGGCCTGTATACAATTTAGCAGTTTCCATCAAACTAATAGAGCGATTAGAAATTTTTTCTTGGGGATTTATAGGATGATCTAGAAAGCACATTTTAGCAAAATTTGTACCTCGTAGCTCATTTGGAAGTTGGACAAAAACGCTCATTTTGTTACGATTTTATAAAACGAGATCTTTGAGTCAGTCAGTCTAAAAAGAGCTTTTGAATGAGTTAGAAACTGTATAATCCCAAGACATCCTGTATACATCGTATACAAATAAATCGGATCGCTATAAATGAACTTTGATACATTTGTAGATGAACGTGTTAGGCCATGTACAGACGTTACGAGGCGTGCACCACACCGCATTTACAGCACATGCCTCTCTAGGTGTGTATTTGCATATTCGTAGCGAGGCAAGTGCGTTGTGTGGACCATTATTTCAATTTGTGTGTGTATCGACGCATATTTTAAACATTGGATCGGCCAAAGCATGTTCATATCATATATGCTGTCTCGCAATGTCTGTACATGGCTTTAGATTAGATCGAATATTTTCTGATACATTGAACTGAATACAGTCGAAATAAAACGATAAAATTTAAAAAGCATCATTTATTATTATCTATACAAACTTTATATTACATCTGAGTGTAATAATTATTTAAAATAAATAAGATTTTACGTGTAATAAAGATTCTTGTTATCTTTATATTTATTATTTAATATAAATAGCATAAAAAGTGCAATGAAAGCATTACTACATGCAATAATATCTATAATAAAATCGACAAAATAAATATGAAATCTATAGATCCACGATATATCCAATACAAAACGTATATAAATCATCGCTAAACATATAGGAAAATTGCTAACAAAGTTAACAATCGATAATAACAGAACATAATGGGAATGACTGTAAGTTTCCTCATTGAAAATTTGTGAAAATATAAATAATATAGTAATAACAAAATATAATGTTAAATTGATAATATCACTACCTGGTGTGTAAACTTCATAAACAAATTCATCAATATAGAAATAGATATAAACAAAAAACATGCATATTAATAATGGTAAAAACATTAGTATATTTAACAACCAATTATATTTAAGATTTGGACGTTGACAATAACGATTAAAAAACCATACAATATACAACAATGTACCATATGTACGACTTAAAGCATTCAACATTTCACCAATAACAATAAAATGTTTTGACCAATAAAACACACCAGTTATTGTACTGATCTGATGGATGATCTTTTCCGATAATGCAATAAGATTTAAAAATGCCCACATTACAACAATAAAATTCGTTCTAGTTTTAACATGTTGTCGACGTAATAAAATTATAATTATTATTAAATAAGAGAATACAGCTAATAATTCGAAACTTGTTAAGAAACTGAACGAAAATCGTCCATATTTTACATCGAATTCTTCTTTTTGTTTCAATAATTCATTCCGTTCTAATTCGAGTACGTACCGAGAATTCGTCTCATCTGCCTCTTGCATTTTTGTTGTTATATAATTGTTGTCCATTTTTTCTACCACACAATTAATAATAATAATAACAATAACAATTCACTTTTCGTGTATGGCACTAAAACAATCTTAGTTGACACTATAGTGAAAGAATCTGGAACAAGATCGAACAAATATTGAAATTTTTTATCGCATGTCAAAAGTTCAGTACTAATAATTAATACTGATTTAGGTCACATGCTGCTTATTTATGATCATTTATGATTGATAAAATGTCATTTGAATGATTGATTCTTAATAAGAGTTTATCGTAGATTTGAAGAAAATAACTAGACTTATTTTTCTAAACGAAAACTGTAAAATTGACAAATTGCAAAGAGGAAATTTTTTGAAATAAAGTTGATAACAAATCGAGCATAAGTAACGGTGTATAATTGGGCATATTTCTACGTTTAAATTCCCATTTATCAATAAGTAAAAATACAAACATGTATATTTTTACGCATATCTTACATTAGAGTACTCGATAGATGGTAAAAGTGTAAAAACTCTACTCTGATCCACTATTAATTAAGAGCTTTCCGGAGACAACACTCGAAAATTGTCAGTTTTCAAACATCGATTACTTGCTTGTTTATTAAGATATTAGACAAAGTAAACGTGCCTTGGATAGGGTATTCCAAGGTGCATGTTCTAAAGCTTTCTAATTTTTGACAAAATTAATAAAATTCTGAATGGCAGAGACAACTCTTGAACCATGTTTTTTTTCCTCATAAGACTTACAATTAGCCAATAATATGGTTGTTTTTCAGTATGTATCAGCTAAATTTAGAAATCAAATTGAAAGAGCTTTCCAAATCTTCAAGAATTTTCCCGATACATTTGTTAGTTTTCCGATAACTGAAGAAAATTAAAAAAGAATTTTGAGCACTGACTTGTAGAACCGTTTTGGCTAAGTCACAATTTAATAGTTGAAAAATAAAAAGTTACCTGTCTTGGCATTTTTCGAAAATTTTCATAAATAAAAAAGTTATGAATATTATGCGTTGACTTTTGACTATTATTATATAGACTTATTATAGCATCGATTTGTAATTATAATTAAAAACAGGTAAATATAACTAAAGGAATCTTTAACACAAGAAAGGCTATTATTAGAGTGTTTAACAATGTGATGGAAAACTACGTACAAGGTCTTTTTGCTTATTTATTTCTTTACATCTTGATAGTTGATTTTATTCTAATTTTTTTCCTGAATTCACGTCATTTCTAAATAGATTTTAATTAATTATGAATTTTAATTAGAAGATTCTTGCAAATTTATTTATCTGGTAAATTCGTTTAAAAAACAAACAAATAAACTAAGGAAAAATTGCATTATTATTTAATGTAGACTTGAATGTATGGCGAAACTGTGCGTGCAGTTAATGATAGTTTTTAGAAATTTTGGAAACCAAATTGGGCTTATTATAAGAAGTAGTCAATCAATAGAAAAACACCATCAGGAAATTTCATTAAAATCAACAACAATGTGTCTAATTTGGTTACTTGAAAAAATAGGTAAATAATAATACAGAGTTGCAGCTGTAAATATGCAAAATTCGTATGCAATTTTAAATAAAACACTTAAGATTTTTAGGGTTGTCCCTAGAGAAGATTTTAGCAAAATTAGAACCTCCTAGCTCATCGGGAAGTTGGTCAAAAGACGATCGTTTTGGACAATGTCGGAATTTTCTAAAACGAGAAGAGAATGCAAAACGACTAATAATCACTCATAGACCCTTCTAACAGTGATTTCTTTCGTTTTTTTCTATTGCATTGTAGAAAATATGCGAAACATTTCCACCTGTTCCAGAATAAAATGGAGAAAAACAAAAATCCTCGAACCATTGTAAGTCGTTTTGCGTGCTTTGCTCGTTTTTGAAAATTCCGACATGGTACAAAACGATCGTTTTTTGACCAACCTTGAAATGAGCTACGAGGTTCTAATTTTGATTAGAGATTCCCCTAAAAATCCTTAAGCATTATTCGAATAATCCGCCTCAACTAAAAGGAGTTTCATACAAATTTGGCCTATTTACAGCAACCCTGTATTTGTAGGACTGAAAATTTGAAAATAATAATTGCTAAGAACTAATTTCCAAATATTTGAAATCCATACCACAAAAATAAAAGTATTTTTGCGTTATTTTTAATTAAGGATTACGCCTTAATTAAGGATCACATCGACAAATCTGTTGCCATTAATCTTATTTCAAACAACAATTCTAAGCAATTAAGATGGGGAATTACTAACGTTTGAACGTAATTTCCTTCCTATTTTTTTTTTTTTTTAATTAAATGTTATTAAAGATTTCTTAAAGTTGTCATTAAACTCCCTTTTTTGAATAATGTAAAATTCGTAAAAATAAAATAAAATACACCAACACACGATAATAACGCCAATAGATAAAGATTTATTAGGATATCCTAGATTTAACTACAACTTACTTACTTGTTATCGTTAACTTTAACTATATTTTTTAAAGTTGCCGTCACATAACAAAATCACTGACTGAAATATTTTTGATATGGTCAAGACGTTGATGGCTTGTTTTCTTCTTGCGTAGCTACTAACCTTGACCGCCACCAATTAAAAGAGATTTTTCATACTTAAAACTTGTTCAACATTGATTCCACAGCATAGGTATATTCATTTATATACATATTATGTAAAATAGTTATCTACTATCTCATCTCAATACATTTATAACTTATATAGTGCCTCTTATTTCCTGGTGCGACTATAACTAGGTATTAGGAATATTACCATATTTAATGGTTTTTTTTTATAAGAATTGTATATTTCTTCGCCAGTTTAAAGTTTGTTTCTTTATTGGCAGTAGAATTTGAAGGAGAAAAAGAATAACAAGTAGAAATTCTCGGTGCATATTGAAATACTTCAATGTAAACTTGTAGCTCTTTTATAAAATTGCTACATGTGTATAATTTAAAAGTTAAAATACTCTGCTATAAAGAAATTCATATAAATGGAAGAAACTTACGATACTCTCTTAAATGCTCCAACTTTTTCCAAGAAAATTGTATATACATAGAATCAATCACTTCTTTAGGTCGAATCGTAATAACCTCCATATCTATTGCACCAAATAGCTTTATGGTAGTAAAGTTTATCGAAAGATAAGAGTCAATAGAAGCTCCTATATTTTCTCTCTAAACACTCTTGTGTTCCTTACGATAGTGTTCATTTGCCTAGTAATGTTCCTTGAAGGAATTTTACCATATTTTCGTCTATATTTATAGTCTGTCAGGTAGGTATATACGTTGATATTATCCCAAAAAATCGATGACCTAAGCTGACTCTAACGGAACTTTAATATTCTTTTTATGTTTGACGATCTAACGTGAACAGTTTCAACTTTAGTGTTTAGTCTTTTCTGCATTTAAATTAGCTATTTCGTTACACAGATGTGACATTTTACTATGGAAACAATAAGATGAACTTTTGATGCAAGACTAATAAGTTCCTTAAAACAAAGAATTACAATCTTGAAGTTCATTCTAGGCTTTATAAGGCTTTTGACCTGAAAGATCAATTCTTGGTAACTTTTGCTGCTAAGCCGTGAAAATCACCCAAAAAAGCACCGTATTTAGGCACTTAAATTATTTTGTTGTTATATATCTTATTGAGAAATTTTCAATCCAAATTAGCAGCTCTTAAACCGTAAAAGAGACACTTTTACTTGAATTTGTGCTTAAACTAGACGCTTCTAGCTCATCTTGGTTCGATTTCTTGACCTTTTAGTTAGTAGTCTTCAAAATATGTTTATTCTAAAATGATCAAATTTTAATTCAACTATCAAGTTTTCCGATTTAGAGTCATTTATCCTGTTTTGTTTTTGCCGAATTTTCAACTTTTCAATCTAGATTTTAAGATTTTTTGCTCTAGTTTAAATTTCACCCATAAATCATCAATTTTTTGGCCAATTTTGCCATTAAAGCTTAAAATAAATAAAATACAGACATTTGCTTAGTGACGATTTTGGGTGAGGGATGAGGGCTAGTCAGACACAGAAGAGGGGCTGCATAAAGAAATCGTAGAATAGAATTAAAGTAATTATGGATCGACTCCACCAACGTCTGTTAAGTTTTAACGAACAAATAAGTCATAGAAACAATTTTTAAAATTACAGCAATGATTGTCTTAAGCACTTCATTAGGCTTAACTGAAGTTGGAGAAATTGTCCCTATATGGATTATCTGAAATCGACTTTGAGACTTTTTCTCCAGGGTTTGAAATTCAGTCTTCAAAAAGCGACAATTTCAGCCGATTTTCGAACTGTATTCTTCACTTTTAGTTTACATCTTCCAAGATTATCGTTCTTCATCATCAGTTCATCAAATTTAATCCGGATTTGGACACAATTTTGTTGTGAATCTCCAAACTAATTAGGAGCCTTTTTAGAATTTTTATTCCGCCAATAAGCTCTATTTATCTGTGATTAGACAAATATAAAGCTTATAAAAATCGTTAATTATTGTCCAATTAACATGTATCGGATTTATATTTTTTACACGTTGTTAAATAATCAATAAATTATAAATAACGAGTCATATAAGCTCATCGAAGTTTCCAATTATCACTCTAGAGGCTATTTTAACGAGTTGTTATTTCCACACGTGCCAACTAACCAGCCATGAACCAATGAATTTAACACGATTTCCTATCAAAATTCTAGCATTTTATATTCTTGTATAATCGACAATTGGAAGAACTCAAATTGGCAATTTATAAAAATATAACCTGGGGATGTTTGCTTGAAAATTTCCTTCAATAAACATTGATTTTTTGGTCAAATTACTACATGTTATAAATGGAATCAATCCTGATTTTTCACCTGAATCCACACACAGACACTCAAGCAAACACACTGATTTAGTAGCAATACGATCTTGTTGACCTGAATTGCATAATTGTAGAGCTTGTCGATACTTGTATCAAATTGTATCGCTTCCTTCTACATGTAATCCGCAAATTTCGAGGAGCACATTAGCAGGATTTCAGTAGGAAGATTTTCTAGTAGAAAAAACGATAAATGGAAATCAATAAAATACGTAAATGTTATTAAAAACTAAAAAAAAAAGATATAGTAGCAATTTTAAATAATTAAATGGCGATCGTGTGACAGAGTACTATAGGAAGTTTCCTTCAGTTAAAAGTCTAACGATTACATCCTGAATTGTACTTTTTTACTAAAATGGGAAATTATCGTGTCTCGAATATTGTAGCAGACGTAAAGCCGGTTGTTTTGAAGGATTTCAACTTCTTGCCTGATTCTTATCAAAAATTATAACGTAAGTCTCCAGTTTAAATAAATGAATTAATATGCTTAATTAATTAATAAGTAAATATAACAACAAGGCTATTAAGCAAAAAAAAACGTACTTCCTGTTGAAATATTTCCTTCAAAAAGACAAAAGTCTATTCTTAATAGTCTACCATTTTTCACTATAAGACAACACCAATTTCCAAGGAGTTTAATTAAGAAAGACAGAAAGAAAGACACTTTTAATTTGTCACACGCAATAGAAGATGGTTGAAGTAAATTAAACACAGACTTTTCTTCAGCTACAAAAATAAAATAGGCCCCGTGTATTTTATACATATATTTTTTTAAGAGTAGTGGCTTATTTCACGTGCCCTTTATAGTCGACAATAATAAACTATTACAATTATTCGATAAAATCATGTTGTTTTATTGTCCAATAATAAAAACTCCTGTTTTTAATTATAAACTGAAATAGAATGTTGAGAGACGATTTACGATTCTCAAATATGAAGTTGTTATATTCAATGTTGTTAGAATAGAATGCTCATAATAATAATAATAAAAAAAAAATCGGTTTTTATAGCCTCATTTATACGTTTTATTGCGTATAAGGGATAGATTAATAGCCACCCTTTATATTAAATTGGACTTTCCACAAATATTTTTCGATAAAACACAATGATATTTAAAGTGATTTTTACAGCTTTATGTTTCTTCCATGGAGGATATATTGGAAGATGATGAAGAAGAGAAAATCACTTTTCTAACATCTCAAGTATAGGTTTCTTTATTAGGACAATCCATTTTTTATTGAACGATAAATGGCTATCCATAGGCGGGTAGTACAAGTTTTATTATAAATTAAAGACATTCCTTTTGCCCTATTATGATAAAGGAAGCAAGGAGATTATAGATATTTATGTCACTTTTTGTTAGTAAAACACTCTTATACCGAGTATTTTTACGGTAATTTTACAGGTCAATATTAATTATTTTAATCTGGACAATTGACAAGTGTTAAGTGCTTCAAATCCATTTTGTGATTTATTTAGTTATATTTAATCAGTTTTATTGAGAATCTAATAAAGAAATCAATATCAGGAATTAAGTGTTGATGGTGAATTTTACACTAAATTTATATCAATCCAGACAATTTCTGCTATGTTTCTCTGGTTTTAAGCGACTAATAAAAGTGGACATTTTATTTATTTGATATGTTAAGACTAGACAATTTTACAGATATTTTTATTAGACTCTTCTCATAGAAAAGCAAGAAAATAGCTGTGCTTAAGTTTAATCTGGATTTGTTGATAATTATAATTTAACCTATTTCGTGCTAAAATGTTGAGTTTCTGGTTGAGCTTTACAAATTTCTGTCTTAAATCGTCAGGTTTTTTCACCGAATTTCTACTGTAACGTGAAAATCGAACAATTTAAGTGAATTTTTGAACAAGAACTCGATTAGTAGAATTAATACGATTAAATATTCTATTTAAAGTCTAGATTTTGTCCAAAATTGTCAGTCCTTTTGGTAAATTTTATAAATAAACTCGACTTAAAAACGAAAATTCTGCTTTTTTACGAGCGAAACTGATGACTTTCTTTCGAATCTTTCAATGTTAAAAAAAACCTCGATTTATAGTCAAAATTGATTGATTCGATTATCTGGAACGTTGTCAGCCACTTGTTAAGTGATTGAAAATCCATCCATATATATGAATCAGCAGAAATTTTATAAGGGATAAACAAATTGATGGAATTTATTTTGCTTTTATTTATCGCCCAAATACGAGATTTCTGTCATTAATTCATTTACAAAACTTCTATTTCATGTTTATTGAAACAGAAATATTCAACTTAATTCGAATACCTATATATAAAACAGTATCGGTTTTAGTTAACATAGTTAAATTAAGCCTTCCAGGTATACTATACGCGTTCGATGAAATTATCAATTCCAAGTCAGTTAATGAATAGTATCTAGAAATTGCAATTGTATAAACAAGCATCTAATTAAACAAATAATTGTATATAGAAGTTGAAAATTTAAATCAACTTTTGATTGGTTGCTGGTTATTATTTTTTTAATAAAACTACTTGTCAACCTTGTGTATCAAATATTTCTGCACGATGTAACTTTCTCATTTGAAATGATTTTTTTTCGTTAAAGATAAGATTGTGGTGTATCTTTTTTTTATTATAGAAAAAAAATAGAAGATCAACGTCAATCAACGAAATAAACTTGTTGTTTTCTAGTGAAAGATCAATGATGAAGTAAGGACAGATGTGGAGTAGAGCTTTCGTACCTGAAAAGTTCTGACACTTATATGAAAGAGAGAAAAGGTATGAATCTATACAGATATCACAATTTTGATAACATACATATATATTTTCTATTTTCTACACCCTTGTAATATCAATAAACTAAAGATTTCAATAAAAATATAAATATAAGAAATAAGAAGTTTAGAACCAATTATGGATTAACGTTCAAATACTATTTGGAATATGAGTAAAGTTTACATTTAACAAGAACAGTATCTTGAATAAGTTCAATCTAATATTCAATTTGTAGTTTGGTTTATCATCGTATAGAATTTACGACCTTTATCGTCCCTACTAAGAGTTCATTATAGAATAGAGCAAATAGAATTTATCCAATGGAACATAGTGTATCTAATTAAGCTTAACGATAGATTTAAAACAATAAGTGTAGTAATCAAAATAGAGGCTTGAGGATGGAATTTTTGCGAAACTATAAGCTAGTAACGAAGCTGTTTAAACTTTATGTCTAACACAAAAGATTGCCTCTAGTTGTGGTGTATCCTTTATGTTTTCGCACATATGTAAACAACTGTGCATTAGTGTGGAATAATTTTACTATTTAACGGGAATTATAACGATCTAAGTTGTTTCAGTTACAATACAGAAAGACATTTCTCAAACACACACACACACACACACACACACATTGTTAGTTACTGATATCTGATAAGAATAATTAAACACTCCAAGGCATTACAGTACAACAATTTATTACAGAAGCTTAATCACACCGTCAAATTATCACATCACCATCTTTCCTAGCGATATTTGATCAGCCTGATATTATTTTGCAAATTTAAGGGATAGCTTGAAACTTTAATATTGTTGTTCTATAGGGATAATACAAGTGATCCAGTTCAGTAAATATAAGCGGACAACAAAACACACGATTTCATACTATGATAGAATTGTTTAGTGGATGATAATAGAAATCCCTTTATTTACATATTTGTTGTTCGTCAATTTATTTCTAATAGAAATCTATCAAAATGATTTTGAAAACAAAATTAATTTCGAACGGTATATAATCTAAATTTATCCTAAATTCTATTTTCACACAACAATGATTATGGTAAAGGATATAATGAAAAAGACATGTTGAGATTGTAACGAAATATTTACACATAGATGATGTTGAAATTTCTTTAAATCATTTTTGATTTTCAACAAGACTGCTTTTGGATAATGCTTATCATCAGTTTTATATCAAAAATATTCACGCTTGTATGAAATTCAGATACATAAATACTTTTTATTATTTGTAACAAGCCAAATACGTAAACAATATTAATGATTAATTACAGGATGATTTTGGAGGATCATTGCCCATTAACATACTTGGCCTGATTTTTTTTTTTTTCAATTCTGTGTCGAATATTAATCAGAGAAGCAAACTTACTTTTACTGACTCGTTAATTGAAAACTGAAAATTTGCAGAATCTTCCACTAATTGTTGTTTATTGCAAATTCTATTGAGAATCTTCAAGACTTATTGTCAATAAGATCATGATTAATTTACATCACTAGAAACATAAACTAAACATTATTTTTATTTAATTAATTATGTTAATTTTGTTTAAGATTTTCTAAATATGAAGCTTCTATATAAGAGAGAACATTAATTAAACTTGATAAGTACCTTAGAGTATCGTTTTCTGTAATTTATTCATCTTTTCTTATTTCATTTAAATAACTTACACTATAACAGAGATTTAATTAATTTAAGTGTTTAGAAACTGCAATATTTAAATGGTAATTTATATTAAATGTTTTCTCTACAATCTAACGTTATCTATTTATAATTTGTATGAATCAAAAACTTTATTTTATTAGTTAATGAAATTAATTTATAAGTTTTAATGGGAAACTAAAGCAATACAAAATTTCTCTCATCTAGTTACAGTTACCTTAACTAATTAGATATAGAATATTAAAAATGATTTAATGGGGCACTTTAGTGTAAACTTCCATTTTCTATAATTAATAGCTAATTGTTTGGAATCAATCAGTAATTAGTTTCCGTTAACTAATTTACTATAATTAATACTGTATTGATTTTTTAATGAAGAAGAACTATGATTTTTGTAAATCTTCTAAGAAAGCCATTAGACAAAAAACATATGCTCAATTAAATAATCATCAGTAAAAATACCGACTTTTACGAATGAATCTACAAGTATTTGAATACAAATTAAAAATATAAATATCAATTACTGTTTATGCAAAAGACTTGTTTTTTACGATATTCAATCAATAAAAAGGTGAGTGTTTATAAATGGAATAACAGGTTTTATAAATAATTGGCGGATATTTTTTTTAAGATGCATTCTAGAATTTGTTTTGTTGCTGTTTCTACAAAGAGTAGAAAGTTGTTTAATTGACTCGTCAATGTTAGTTTAAAGGGAAGTTTAGAAACAATGCCACTATCTGTTAGTGAATTTACAATTAAGTATACCATAGTGGCATAATTAAATACCAACGAGGATCGAATTCACAAAGGGTTTTCAATCAACAATTCCACAAATATTCAAATCCACTCACACTAGATTCATTATATTCGATCATTTATCAATTTTACTAATCACCAGAAGGTTTATTTATTTTTGTAATTATTAATAACGGGAATATTTGTCTGTAAATTTGATATTTACTATACACAATAGAGTTGAAAATTAGGTTTACATAGGGTCTATTTGATTAGTCTTATAGTTTTTTGTAATGAAATATATGCGAATATATTAATATTTTATTAATTAATAACAATTAAATATTATTTTTATAGACAACAAATGAAGAGGACTCTAATCTAAATGAAGTGTTATGCTTTATTTGTCCTTCGCAGTTTGTTCAATTTTACCGGCATGCTCACCGAAAGTGGTACAGCAGCTCGGTCTTGGCGTGCTATGAGTTCATCTTTAAAAAAAAACAACAACACAACAACAGGAACTCTTTTGTAAAGTTCATGGTTGTGTTAGATTCAGACTTCTACAAGGCTACAAATTCATAGATAATATCGTTATTAAAATTTGTAAACTATCAGATAGAAATAGGGCAAGCATATGAAATCTAAAACTATACAGACACAGAGCAAACATGGCCTTAATATAACACCTATTGCTATAACAGCATGTGTTCTACATAGTTGAAATTGAATTTCTCTCAATTTACTTTGATGTAGCTGTCGAATCTTCTGTCTGTTGTAAATCTAGATATAGGCTTCCTATCATTATACAGGATTCTGATTACAGCTCCTAATGATTGAAGCCTATTATCTTCTTATCATTAGTGTTTTTTTTTTGAACTATTCGCACGATCATCTAAAATATATTTCAGCTTCCTTGATTACCTTTATCGAATTTCAGTTATACATGAAAGTAGTTGGAGTTTTACATTACAGAGTTCACCGAACCAAAAAAGTACGTAAATACATAAAAAAAACTATGTCTCAAGAACTATTATTATTATTATTATTATAAATTTTCGTCCAAAGTAGGATTTCATTGATACAACGTATGGTTGTTCGATAAGTTGTGTTTGACATCATTAACCAATAAATATTCATTATTACCACGGAACGAAGGCCGATCAAAAAAGTTATTGAAAAAAAATTAAAGATAATTTTCTAACTTTTTCAATTTTCCAAAATTGGATTTTTCGGGCTCCATCTGTCCTCCGCACATGAATAAGCTTTCAAGCAAGCTGTTGTACGATTTTTTATCTTTAAAATTGTAGACAAAGCGTTGTTTTAAATTTTTTGACATGTTCCGACATTTTCCTCTGCACCTTAAAATTAAGTGAAAATTTTGCAAAATGGAAAACTCTGTCGGATGCATCGTTAAACACTCAATTCAACGCTGCTTACAGCGTTTGAATATCTCAGAAAACAACCGAGAAATCGATGATTAAAAATTGTCACTTTTTCAGACAATAAAACGAGGCCTGACTCCACAATAGCCTTAAGGGGATTCGCGAGCTTGATTTTAAAATCCTAAATTACATGGAGATTCCATAAGCGAACTCTTGGGCCGTGTCATTTCTAAACGGGTAGAGATATAGACCTCCACAATACCTCAATCAATCACAAATTTTATTCTTCATGGAGGGCAGCCGATTTTCCATGGAAAACAGATTAAATTTTCCAAATATCCGGAAATAGCATGATTTTTGCCCTAAAAAGTAGTGTTAGGTTGGGTCACATAACTTCTTTTAAAGTGAAAATAATTTAATAAAATTTGCATGAATAAATAGACAAAAGTCAACTACATTGAGGGACAGGCTTCAAATTACAATATTCTTTTTAATTTCTGAAAATTTTGCATTTGAAGTGGCATGTCGAAAAAATTCAATACAACGCATTATATTTTAATTTTAAAGCTAAAAGATCGTACAGCAGCTTATTTAAATGATGTTCATGTACGGAGCCGCAAAAATCAAATTTTTGAAAATACAAAAAGTTATTGAAAAAAAATGTAAAGTTGGAAAAAAATTTTTAATTTTTGTTCAATAACTTTTTGGATTATCAAAAATTGGATTTTTGGGGCTCCATATGCCCTTTGCACATGAATAAGCTTTCAAGCACGCTGCTGTACAATTTTTTATCTTTAAAATTGTAAACAAAGCGTTGTTTTAAATTTTTTGACATGTTCCGACATTTTCCGCTGCACCTTAAAATTTAGTGAAAATTTTCCAAAATGGAAAACACTATCGGATGCATCGTGAAACGCTCAATTCAACGTTGGTTACACCATTTGAATATCTCAGAAAACAACCGAGGAATCGATGATTAAAAACTGTCACTTTTGCAGACAATAAAACGAGGCCTGACTCCACAATAGCCTTAACCGTTCGATTTATACATGATATTAACAAATTTATTTATTGATACAATAACTGTGGTAACAATTTGTGAAATACTGTGCATTAATTTAATGTATCGTATTCATAAATTTAATTTGGCTATGTTAAGGGCGCGCAGTAGTACTTATTACGAAAAAGGTGAAAGTTCGATGCACGATTTCTCGCTTCTTTTTTAAGATGTAGAAACGCGCGATCGCGTTATCGAAAGAAACGTTTCAAGATGCAAGGACACGACGATTCTGTTTTGGAAAATTTTGAGAAAATTCTGAATTCCAGACAATTGTCCTGGAGCATGTACAAAAAAAGTACTGCATAAGCCTACCCGTTTTTATTAGAATTCCGGAAAACTAACAAGCCGATCGGAAAATTTCTTGAACATTTGAAAAGTGCTTTAAATTTGTTATAAATAATAAACTTTTAATTGAAAAATAATCATAACATAAGCCGAGCTGTGGGGGAAATTGTAACAAAAAATGCTCCGAGACAATTGACTGTAATTCAGAATTTTCTCAAAATTTTCCAAAACAGAATCGCCCCTCCCCTGGACCTTGAAACGCTCTTTCGATAACGCTATCGCGCGCTTCTACATCTTGAAAAAGAAGCGAGAAATCATGGATTGAAATTCCTAAAAAGTAGTAAGCCGCACCCTTAACGTAAAAATACTTGGTACAATGGACTAATTGAATTAAGGTCCAACTTCAGTCATTCAAGGTTGAGAAACACCCGGAACCGCACTCGTTAGATGGCGCTTGCTCCATCACGTCTTTTATATCTATATTTTTATCCACATTTACAGATTGCTCTATTTTCCTTGAGAGCAGTATGGCGGAATTTATAAATTAAAATTTTAAAATGCGTTTTTTGGAGAAAAGCTTGATGTTTACGTTAAATAATTTCGCTTATATCAATTTTCATAGTTGATTCTATACCTTACACTTGGTTTCAAGCGTTTATTAACATTAAATACACCTATTTCGACATTTTTTCTTTTTTATTTTGTGGTGTAAAAGTTTATAGGTCTCATCCACCCACAAAAATTCAGAAGCTAAATAAAACTATCTCGGATATGATAAAAAAGTTTAAACAAAATCTGTCGTCTCATTTTCTAGATAAAAAATAAAATAGTGCAAAAAACATGTTTTTTTCACTTTTTTTCAAAAACTTAACGACAGATTTTCTTAAAATTAGGTATAAGTAATGCTTAGATTAATACTAAGCACAGGTAATTTTTTCAAAATTTTTGAACAACACGTTTATATTTTGATCCACTGAAGTTCCACCTTGAGGATCAAAATCTATTGCAGAAATTAAAGATAAATAGATAGAATTTATACATCAGGTTCTAATAAACAGAGTTGCATTGTAACTATAAATAATGTAATTAAATAATAACCATTTCTTCATAGTTTTAATAAACTTTATGTATTAGGTATCAATGAACAAAAAACCAATAATAGAGGTTCATTGATATTACGAAAAATATTTTTCTGAACTTTAATAAAGTGCCTGTCTTCTGTTTGTTGCAGATCTCCAAATCTTCGAGCTTCGCAACGACAGAAATAAAAATGAATAACATCACAAATATTACAACAAACGATATACCCGAATATCATTTAACAGTTGCGATAATATGCCAAACTGTATTGTTTGCTGTTGTATGTTTAGTAGGTTTAGTTGGTAATACATTAGTAATTTATGTAGTGATACGTTTTTCAAAAATGCAAACAGTAACAAATATGTATATAGTTAATTTAGCAATAGCCGATGAATGTTTCCTTATTGGTATACCATTTTTAATTGTAACAATGATAAATCATCAATGGATATTTGGTCATGTTGCATGTAAAGCCTATATGATATCGACTAGTATCAATCAATTTACAAGTTCGATATTTTTATGTATAATGAGTGCTGATCGTTATATAGCCGTATGTCATCCAATATCATCACCAAAATGGCGTACACCATTAATATCAAGAATTGTATCAATATTAGCATGGACATGTAGTATATTATTAATGACACCGATAATAAAGCATGCTACTGAAGCTGAGAAAGATAATGGTGCTACAAAGACATGTACAATTGATTGGACACCAGATGAAAATATTACTGATCTTAATACAACAGAAGCTACATCAGCTGTTATATTTACAACATATACATTTGTATTCAGTTTTGCTATACCATTAATATTGATTTTGGTATTTTATTGTTTAGTTATACAAAAATTAAAGACTGTCGGTCCGAAAAATAAATCAAAAGAAAAGAAACGATCACATCGTAAAGTAACAAATTTGGTATTAACAGTTGTTGCAGTTTATGTTGTTTGTTGGTTACCATATTGGGTAACACAAATTGCTATTTTAACAAATTCATCACCATCACCATCACCGTAAGTATACAAAACGATTTAATTCAAAAATTACACATTTCATTCAATTATGAAATTTCATTTTACGTAATGGAACAAATAATAAAAGCATTAAACGTTAAACCTTCAAGAAATGGGAATACGTTAACGCTCTATTCGTTTAATTAAGATCGTTCTAAAGCAATAACAATTCAAACAGCCGCTTTAAATTCACATCTCTAAAACGCTTATTATTACTCATCTTATCAAAACTTAAATGCAATAGAACTGTAGTTTGGAAGGATAGGTGAATAGATTGGAAATTCAAAACTTTGCAGTTATATCTCAACCCACGACATAAAACAAATTTTGTTGCAAACAAAGCTCTTTGAATATTTTTTTGCTCTTCATTGTACAAACTATAATATTAAAATATCCGAAATGGAGAGATCATGCGTAAATTTTCGATATAAATTGAAGAAAACTGGAGCGATCGGTTGGAAAATGTACTCGTGGCCTCATTGTTATTTCAGCAACTTTTAGACTGGTCAATATTGCTTTCAATTCAACATATTCCCAAAATACTTGTACATTAAGTCATTGGGGATCTTTAAAACTTATCCATTACCTCAATAGGGGGATATAAACTGGAAACGTGAAATATTTTAAAAAAAAAATCGACCGGCGCATCCACCATTTCGTATCATTATTTTGTAAGATAGGCGAATTCTATTCGTTTGCAGATTCGTTGTCACCCTTCACTTGATGGCTTCGTGTTTGAGTTATTCAAATTCAGCAATGAATCCGATACTATACGCATTCCTCAGCGATAATTTCAAAAAGAGCTTTTTGAAGGCATGCAGCTGTGCAACTGGTAAAGATGTTAATGCAACACTACATATGGAGAATAGTGTATTTCCACGTAAAACAAAACAGGGTTCTGAACGTTTTCGTCCAACACGAGGTACATCAATTTGTCCAAATAATGAAGATGAATGCGATATGGGTCCGTTGGTTAGTAAAAATGATCAATCCACATCAACAGCTATGACAATGACATCACGCATGAATATCACATCGTTAAGTGATAGCCGTGAAATGATAACAACAACAACAACAACGACAACAACAACATGTAAAGGGAATACTATGAAAAATGGTAATTTGGTAACAGTACATCCGACTTGTTTGTAAATAAAACCGAATAAAAAATCATAATATTTAGGACCAATTTGGGTGAGATATTCGGAAATATTTATAAATCATATCGTTGTGTCAATGCAGAAATAATGTTTCTTGTTCTATATGTTTCTGTCTTTAAATAAACTAAGAAGTATTATTAAGAACTGAGCCTTGTAATATTTCTTCGTTTAATTAATTTATTAAAAACTATATGTAAATTATATATTTTTAGAAATATTCTTTAATTTCTTTACTTCAATTGTAATTGTAAAAAACCAAAGCAGGGTATATAGTTAGAAATTTCAATTTAATGTCAATTTTATCCAATAACTGTTGGTTGTTTTGATGTATCAAAATTAATGTTTCACAAATAAACTTTTTATCTATTGATGCAACTACATTTTCTTCTGTAAATGTTTGTCTTGTTAAACTATAATAATCAATAAATTACAAGATTTTAAATTATTGAGCCCGTAAAATCTTGTCAACAATGAAAATTGTTACAAAAATTTTGTAACAATTTTCTCCAATAAAAAATTATAAAACAATTAATTCATTAATAATTAATTAAAATTGACTGTATCATTGTTGAATGTGTATATATAATATTTGATTTTAATGTTGTTTTTTTTAGTTGAAATCTGTGATATTAACGTAAAATTTTTGTATCTGTATATTAATTAGAATTCTTTGCACCAATATATCTAATTAACATGCACTAATTCAAAGATATTTATACGTGTATTCATTAGAATAACGAAAATGATTGATGATCAATTGCCAAGAATTGATGAAATTTGCTGGTCTTTTGATGTAATAATGTACCCGATTCTTGTACAAAACATAAATAAAAGCTGTACATCCTATTTGTTTATAATTATTTATTATTTTTGATTTCTATAATTGAATCGATTTATATAATTCAATCTTCTATAAATGTTTGAGTATTATCAGAGTGGTAAAACTTAATTAATGTACCCTGTCTCTTTCGCTCTGTTCTAATAGTAACTTCAATATTATTAGGACGAGGTTAGATTACCTTCAAAATAAGGTTTGTACACGTCCTTCTCCACTTTGATTGTATGGAGACGTTTCCTTTAATTATACTACTCAGTTGTTTTCTTATTCACTTTGAGCCCAACTCAATTTTTTCATTAATAAATACTATATCTTTTCAACTTCAAATTGAGAATTAACTTGAAATGGGAGTAAGTAATTTAAGATTGAGAATTAACAACTTTGTAAAAAGCAATTTCAAATACAAAATTAACAACTTCAAAATGGGAATAATCAGATTCAGATAGAGAGTCAACTGTTTCAAAATGAGAGTAAGCAATGTCAAATTAACAACTTTAAATTGCTAATAAGCAATTTCAAAAATTTCAAATAGAGAATTATCAACTTCAAATTAGAAATAAACAGTTTCCAATAAAGAATTAACAACTTCAGAATGGGACTAAGCTATTTCAAATAGAGAATTAACAATTTCAAAATGGGATTAAGCAATTTCAAATAGAGATTTACAATTTAAAAATGGGAATAAGCAACTTCAAATAAAGAATTGACTTCAAAATGGGAATAAGCAGTTTCAGATAGAGAATTGACAACTTCAAAATGGGCATAAGCAATTTCATACAGAGAATAACAACTTTAAAAATGGCAATAAGCAATTTCAAACAGAGAATTAAAAATTTCAGATAGTTAATAATCAATTTGAAAATGGAACTAATCAATTCCAAACAGAGAAAAATAATTTCAAATTGAGAATAAACAATTTGATGATTAAATCATATCAAACTGACAAAAATTCGGCTTCAAAACCTACCTACATTTTTAAAATAGAAAACATTTTTTCAATTTGAAGTTGTTTATTCCCATTTTGAAGTTGTTCATTTTTCAACTTCAAATTGAAAAGGCATAGATTAAAATCGTATTCACGTTAATGTCGCAATAATGAATTTACAGGCAAAAATGTAGCAAACTGGAATTGATAAATGAAAATTTTAGAGGCTGCTTTTATAAAAATTTAATAAACGTGAAAGACCGATCGAAGGTTTCCCGTAAGTTTAAAAAGCGCCATTACTATATTTGGGTACAACATACTTTTAAACAATATCAATTCTACATAATTGCTTCTATTTTTATCGACATCAGTTTTCAATTATAATGCATGATCAAATATCACAAAACATTGTAAAAATTAGAACCATAAGCAAATCACAAAATTTTACAAGTCGATGACTTATTCTAAAAATTAACTAAAAAGTATCAAATTTTTACGTAAAATCTTTTTATAATTATAGTAAATAAATAAGTGAGTTTCGAAAATTTTGAGTTTTTGTTTTTACAAAGATATCATATCTAATCATCTATATTCACATTTATGACCACAACCAGTTGGACATGTTTTATGTAATGATATCCATTGTTTCATGTGTTGAAAATGTCCACCATGTGAACAACCCTGACACCAAGCATATAAACCTTTAACAACCTGATGGCATACACTACATAAACCATATTGAAATGAATGACAACGATCACACAACCAACCGATCCTTTGTAATGGTTTACTACATTTACAACAATTTGTTGTAAATCTAGTTGATTGTTGATTTAATTGTCCAACACTTGGAATCCATGATAATTTAATTATTTGCGTTACAATATTCCATAATTGATAACGACTTAATAATTCTATATAACCTAATAACCATTGTTCTTGTAAATTCTCATCGAGATCTGTTAAATATTTCCGTTGTTCACCTAATACAATCAATATACATACTGTTGTTTGTATATCACCAATTAAAGCATGATGTTTTAATGCTTCTATAACAATATTTGATGGATTAAATACTGGTATTTTCGGTAAACAGGTTACTGTTAATAATGTTGTTTGTTGTTGTGATTGTTGTTGATGATGTTGATGGTGTTGTTGTTCATCAATTAAACTCTGTTGTACATCATTTAATAATTCCGGTGAATTATTATTATTATTATGTAATTGTTCGGATGATGGTGGTGAACGTTCACGTATCTCATGACGTATATGGAATGCTTCATTTGGTATTTGCCAATCTTGTTGATTTTGTTGTAATTGTTGTTTTTGTTGTTGATTATTATGATTTGTATGATTTTGTAATATTATTGGTGAATAATTCCGATAATTATAACGATAATCTGCCATTATATTATCTAATTCCATATCTAATTCATTTTCACCAAATGAAAAATCACCTTTTGGTAAACCAGTACTATAATTTAAATATGTTGGAAAGCCATTATTATAGATTGCAATATGATCAACTTGATCCTCGGTCTCGGTTTCGTCGCTAAATTGAGCCGCTGGTGTATCTCCACCTGTTACAAAATTAAGATAATATTTGTATTTCTGAATGATTCAATAGTACCTCGAGATTTTTGATCATTCTCAACAGTGTGATCTATACCAATATTACTATTTGTAATATTATTATGTGATACATCATCACGATTCAATGCATTTACTGAATTTTGAAAGAATTCTTCACCGTACATAGTTTTTATAATACGCCATATAAAAGAAATTTGATTTTTACCATATTTCTTTGCAACACCTGAATTATGTTCACACATCTCTGATAAACTACGACCATTTAAAACATAATCTTGTGCTAAATTGATAAATGATGATGAATCTAATTCATCAGTATCTAATATTGATGTAAATTGATGCATTAGACTTGATGCCAAATGAAATTGATCAGCGATTTGAGTATTTGAACTTTTTCGACTATAAATAATACAAATATAATTAAAGATGTTATAATTGAAATTGATCATTAATAACCTAATAACTCCAATTGGTGTTTTCAACATTGCGTTACAATTAACATTAATTTTATACGCATATAAAACTTCACCTTTATTATTCATTGTAACACCCTGTGGATTTGCTTTGCTAGCCGGTCGACTGGCATCATCGAATGAATGTTGATATAAAGTACAATCCTAATAAATTTAAATAAATGTTTACAAATAATTATAAAAACAAATAAAATTGATTACACGTCCACTACTTAGAAATGTATTTGGATCACCTTTCCAGGCTACACCACTGGCAATATCTTTATGTTCATTAAACGATGCAAATGGTATAAATGGACGTCTAACATCCCATATATTAATACTACAATCAACAACTAAAGCACAACTTGCTATATGATATTTATATTGTGGACGCCATTTAACATGTCCAATTGATGCTATCGTATGTATTGTATATTCTAATGTTGGTTTTGTTGTTAAATCCCATACTTTTATTGTTTTATCCCGACTTGCTGTTGCTAACCAATTTATATCTGGATGCCAATCACATGCAAATATTGGTCCACTATGTGCTGTATATTGTTGTTGACATTTATCTGTTTTCCTTACATCCCACAATTGTACACTGCCATTCTCTGATACAGCAGAAAATATATATGGATTATGTGGACTAAATTGGACATCTCTAATACTCTCCGTATTACTATACAGAAAACGAAAAAAATAAAAATTACGCTAATACAGGCTTATTCATGCCAGATAAAAGTTCTTATGGCAATTCTCATTATTTGTAGTAATTCGAAAAATAGTTCAAGGATTTATAAAATTGTCCTTGGAGATTATTTTAACAAAATTAGAACCTTGTAGCTCATTTGGAGGTTGGTCAAACAACGCTCGTTTCGCGATTTTCAAAAATGAACTAAACACGCAAAACGACTTGAAATTGTTCGAGAATCCTCCCAATATTGATTTTTTTCGTTTTTCTTACTTTTATTCTGGAATAGGTGGGAATATTTCGCATTTTTTTTTTTTAGAATGCAATGGAGACGAACGAAAAAAATCAATGTTGGGAGCAGAGCTGTCGCAAGTCTTTTTCAAAAAGACTTAAATCGTAAGTCACAACTCAACTTTGAGATAGAAATTACTTAAGTTCTAAGTCATTTATATTTTTGGTATTATAATGTTTTAAGCATTAAGTCGCTTACAAAAATGACTTAATAAGTCTTAAATATTTTTACGTTATTTATGAAAATTTAAAACCAATCTTGACACTTGTCTTTTACTTAAATCTTGTTTATTCTTCATATATTTTGGAATAACTTGAATCAGAAACCATTTTGTTAATTTAAATCGTCAGATATGTGTGTAAAAATTGTAGAGGGTTGCATAAGAAAATTTTTGAGAAAGAATATCTAAAGATTTCAAGACAGGAAAAACAACATCTTTGATTAAGCATGACAAATATTGATTTATTATCGTCCATAAACGATCCAAGTCTTTTGTACTCACTTAAGTCTCTTACTTATTTAAATAAGTACCGAAAATAAGCAGTCACTTTAAGAAATGATTTAATTAACAAGTCTTAAGTCACCTTTCAAAAAAATATTGAAGTAAAAATGATTTAAGCCAAAAAATGATTTAAATATTCAAAGCCCTGACAGCTCTGGTTGGGAGGTTCTCCGAGTCACTTTAAGTCATTTTAGCGTATTTTAACCAACTTTCAAATGAGCTACGAAGTTCTCATTTTGCTAAAATGATCTCCAGGGACTACCCTATAAATCTTTGAATTAATTTTCGAATGACTTGCTAAATAATGGGAGTTGCTAATAGAACTTTTCTTCGGACGTGAATAACCCTGTAATTATAACAAGAAAAACTGATAGAAACCTATAGAAAACTGCAACAGCCGTTTTCACACGTATATCAAAATATCTCATCGTACCATCTTGAGACCCGGATATCAATTTATTTGGTTCAGATGCGTGAAAATTGACCTTATGTACAGTACGTTTATGGTCTTGATAATCTTGTTCTTGCATTGCTTTACCCATTTTTGTCAAGTTCCATACGCACACATGACCATTGGTAGCCGCTGTTGCTAAATAATGATCTATAAAATTGAAAATTTATGTAATTTCCTGTTTGAAATTTATTTAATTGTTAAAAATAACCATCCGTTGAACTCCACGAAACATCATTACACGAGAAACTTAGATTTAAATGTTTAGATGCACGTAGATTGCATAATTCTTTAAAACGATCCTCTTCGACTGCATATACCTTGAAAACTAAATAATTTCTTTAATTATTTTGTTTCATTAATCATGAAATTTGAATGGAATATTTACCATTTCGTCCACCAATTGCCACTTGTGTAAAATCACGATTTAATGCTAAAGCATTAACAGGGCCTTCCTGAACCACATGAAATGTCCCCATATTGACTATTTTACCTCCATTAAATCCTATTTTCTCATTTAAGAAAATGTTGAAAAATTGCTTTGAGAAAAACACGAAATTTGCCTGTAGGTTATGTTTGTAATAATAATGTGGTTAAAGTTACAATAATGATTATTACGATTAACATTTACTTTACATGCAAAAAGTGAAAAAAAATCAAAAATTATACAAACTTTTGCTCAAAATTTTAATACACCAAAATTTCTAACCCATTTTCCGTACAATTAATAATTAAAGAAATATAATTTCAGAAAAATTGTGTCTAAAGGTACCACAACAGGGATTTGTAATTGTGCTACAGGTTATCTCAATTTGACGAAATCTCTCCATTTTAGTAACTCGGTATCTAATTCAGTAAAAGGTGTCTAAGGGTCGATTTCGCCAACGTCTGTTAAGTTTTAACGAACAAATAAGCCATAGAAACGATTGTTATAATCATGGTAACGATTGTTTTTAACTGCCCATTAGGCTTAACTAAAGTTGGTGAAATCGACCCTTAAGCAAAACTTTTTTACAATATTCATTAGTAAAATTTGCTACAAATCAACGATTTAAGACAAATATTTTTAAAAATGAATACGAAAAGTCAAGAATTTAGGTCAATACAA
Organism: Mylabris sibirica; assembly: GCA_039776855.1. NCBI lineage: Eukaryota > Metazoa > Arthropoda > Insecta > Coleoptera > Meloidae > Mylabris > Mylabris sibirica. Next base: position 4,886,385 of record CM077843.1, read on the forward strand.
TGAATTTATTTAGCATACGTTTACATAATAACTACAATAAGACAATCTTACAGAGTGCCCTAGTGAACACATTGACATAATTGTGATATCAGAATGACATCAAGCAATGTAATGCGTTACGTAAAAATTGAGTCATATAAGAGTCATATAGTAGTCATTATTTCACACTTAGGGACGTAAAATGCTGACGTAACAAATATGACATAACAACGATGTGTATTGGACATCATCCAAGATCATAATGATATCAGTATGACATAAAGCTGATGCAAAAATACAACCTAGTTTTTACATAAGCACGCGACATAAAAATGACTTTGTGATGACATTCCAAATTGACAATGATTCAAGAGGATGGGCTATTAAAAGTATATAAGAAGTTCTACTTATTGGAAGTTGATGAAATTTTGACAGTTTGGTATATTAATATGGCCGTGATGTCCTCTGAATTTCCTCTAGAAATTATTTTAATGGAATTTTTGAATTTACAGCGTTTGATTGAAAAATTCACATTTTTTGAAGCCATTAGTTGGCCATGCTTATACACAATAATGTCATTGTGTCGTAGTTTGGTTCATAACTTACTGAATTTGGCATTTATTGACGTATTTTTCAACGAAGAACAAGCAGCCGAACCAAGCTACGGTTCTACGTAGCCAAAAGCATGGCCAAATGCCAGGTGCGAGGTGAAGCATCATTGTAGGTACATCGTGTATAAGTCACCTTGATGTACCCATGTTTTGGAATGATTTATATATTCGCATGCGCTTTACACTCGTTATTTGACAGTTGATATTCGAGCATTGGTTGAGGTGGCTATATCAACATTAACGAACTTTTCAATCCAATTTCTCCTCTTTCAACCCATTTAAATCATCAAATTTATATTGATTATAATTTGTAAGTAATTTAGAATTAATTATATTATTTATTTGTAATTAAATCGAATTGTATTAAATGTAAAATTTGAGAAAAAACAATGAAAAGCGTATTGACACATTGATGTAATTTTTTGGGAAAAGATCAATGCTTATAGCTTATAGTGGATGCTGATCAAGGATGAACCGGCATTTCAAATTTTACTGTATTAAAAATTACATTAATTTCAATTAAATTAATTCGAAAATAGTATAATCAAAGAACAATAACAATTTTATTATCGTGATTTTTACGAAAACTGCCGGTTATTTACATAGGGGTAAAACAAGTTTTAACCCTCTTCTTTGTGTCTTTGATTTTTCTACCTTGAAGGGTCTTGTATAAATGTATTGATGTGATAATTTTTGTATTTTCCCAAGGAATGGTGAGAAGGTAAGGGGTGAAAGAAGCTGCAATCAGGTATGTACGTACCCCCACCGAGTGATCAGGTATTATTAGTTTTAGATTTTAAAAATGTATAATTTTATTGTTATTTTTTTTTTTTAATTTTTAATTAGTTTCGTATGGACGCTAGTATGACGATTCTTCAGCAACAAGCTCAAAATGCTCATAATGTTCATTCAAGACGTACAAAGAATCGTTTTCATGGTATCGAATCGGAACGTATGTCATTGAGTGAGGAAGCCAAATTGGTAAATTTTAATTGATTTAATAATATGTTATAACTAACCTTTGTTCTTAAAATAAATTTAATTAATAGGAGATGGCGTCATTACCAACGAAAACACCAGTTTCTGTATTACAAGAATTATTAAGTCGTCGTGGAGCTACACCAAAATATGAACTAGTACAAATCGAAGGTGCTATCCATGAGCCGATCTTTCGTTATCGTGTATTTATCAATAATGATTTTGTGGCAACCGGTACTGGTCGTTCAAAAAAAGATGCCAAACATGCGGCTGCAAAGAATTTACTTGATGTTTTAGTTGGGAAACAAAGTCCAGAACAGGCGAATTCTACAAACGGTACATCCGTTACTAGTGATATGTAAATAATCTTTAAAGAAAAATTAATGATTAATTTTTTCTTCTTTTATTATTATTAAATAAAAATCTTAATATTTTATTAATTTGATTTAGTACAGCACAAGTTGTATCACCATATGACGATAAAGTGATGGGTAATCCAATCGGTTGGTTACAAGAGATGTGTATGTCACGCCGTTGGCCACCACCATCTTACGAAATGGAACATGAAGAAGGTCTACCGCATGAACGACAATTCACAATCGCTTGTCAAGTGTTGAAATTCCGTGAAATCGGTACTGGTAAATCGAAAAAATTAGCTAAACGTATGGCAGCACATAAAATGTGGCAAACATTACAAGATATGCCATTAGAAGGCAGTAATCTAACCCAAGGGTATGATGATGACGATGAAGTAAGTGGAAATTTATTAAACTAAACAATAACAACAAAAAAAATGACATTTTAATTAAGATTTTCCGCTAAAACACACAATTAGAGCAATTAATAATTAGAACTAGTTTTATAATTTAAGAGTCGTGAATGCGGAAAGTCTATCAACGGATGACTAATATTATCTTAATTACTAACAACATTGTTTATTTGTCTTTCTTACTGATTACATTTTTTATTATTATTATTATATTAATTGTTGCTGGGGTATTTTTTTACAGTCTTTCAGATCATTTGTAAGTTTTTTTTTTCTTCTAGAAAGTGGATAAATATACAAAATTGAAATGAATTTTAAAATTTTACTTTGAAAGAACGTAAAAAATTATCTCCGAGCACTTAATTCTCATTAATTTTGTTTTTTTTTTTAAAAAAAATTATTTTGTGCTAGTTTTATATATAGAAATTTAATGAATGGAATAAGAAGAGTATCATTTCAATTTCTGTATGTTTTTCTAGTTAACACCAAAAATGTGTAATTTACAAGGCCGCTATAATGGACTGAAAGATAGTAAAATACCAACATTAAGTAGTCAACATTCGTTTAAAGTGTCACAATTTCATAAAGCACTTAAACAATCTACAGGACTAAAATTGAATGAATTACAGGTAAAAGCAACTACACCCACTAAGAATGATTGTTTTTTAATGTGTATCTTTTTAAAAAAACTATCGGATTTTAATATAATTTCATTGATTTTTTACAGAATACAGCATTGAATGTTAAAGATTTCAATTGTGTACAATTCCTTCAAGAGATAGCTTCTGAACAAAATTTCGAAGTAACTTATGTTGATATTGAAGAGAAAACAATGTCAGGAAAACAACAATGTTTAGTACAATTATCAACATTACCAGTAGCTGTATGTTATGGTATTGGTGCAACATCAAAAGATGCTCAACAGTCAGCTGCCCAAAATGCTTTGGAATATTTAAAAATAATGACAAAAAAATGAATTGAATCCTAAACGATTCTATTCGAATTTTTTGAATCTTAACACAATATTGTGTTAAAATTTTTAATTGTTTTAATGCCGTTTATTAAATTAATAATAAAAAAAATGCGGCGTTAAATTGGTGAGAAACATCATCCGGCCAACTATATTACATTGATTTTTATCGAATAATTCGATAAAGATTGATTTAATAGAGTTGGCCAATCATTTTTGAGAAGGATTGCACGTTATTTTACAAGCTATACTTTGCATAGAATTAGTGGTTTTTTTCATAATAATAATCATAATACTTATCATAATGTCTAAACAAGGTGTGTTATTATATAAAATTATGAAATAGGCACTCAATTATGTGAAGAAAAAAAATGAATCCAGTTTGATTTTATTGGTAATTATCATAATTAATATTTATGAAGTAAAGTTTTATGGATCGGATTGATTGATTTGATTTCATATTAAAGAACATCTATTAGTGATTGTTTAGATTTTAGAATTAACAAATAGATTTTAGATGTTGAAAAATTGAGTGCACTTTCATCTCTTAACAAACGATAAAAAAAATGTACATATTTAATAACTTAATATCTACTATATATATATGTTTAATGTTTTTATTTTGTAAAGGGAGCATTTATTTAATGCAAAGTATAGAGGTTGTACCCCTCAATTTTAAATTAAACTTAATTTTATCGAATTTTTAATTAACATATATGTCAATAGAATATCTCTTGGTTGTCTTTCAAATAATTGTGTTTTTTTTTTTAATAAAACAAAGACATTTTATTTGTAATACACACACATACACAAAAATAATATTATATTGATGTGTATGCTAATTGATAATATAATCTTTATGGCTTAATTTTTTTTTTTTAATTTTACATTATTCCAGAAACGAAATAGCGCTAACTACATGACGGATTTGTACGTTTTTTTTACAAATTAATACAATTTAGGCGATTTATGGATGAGCTCCAAAGCATCACAGACTGTCAAACGATCGAGTAAATGGTGTTCTTGAGGTGAATGGAAAAAGCCACTTTGATTTTCGTCGTTTTGATAAGAAAACTTATGATTCTTGGTTTCTCCGCTTTAACGAACGCATTTCAAACAAGAATCGCGAATTCGAGAAAAGAATTTATGTAGATTCTTTCGACCAATGGTATTTATAAAGAACACTGTAATTCTGATTTTTTAAATAATTTATCAGCCTCACTCTCTCTTGTTTTGCTGAAGGAAACAAAATTCATCATTTTCAGCATTATCAGAAAATCTTTAGAAGAAAAAATTGTATATAATTTTTTTTTGAATATCAAAACATTATCCTTGTCCTGTTTCAACAAGCAGATCAAACGGAATTTCCTCTTAAAAATTTCTTGTATATCATTATTTTATACCCTGAAGTAAATTTCAGGTGAATTATAAAAAAAATTTCAGGTGGTGACATCCCGTAATTTAACTAATACGATTCAATTTCCAGCACCAAGAAAAAATACTGTATTATGTCTGTTGAATAAATTCAGTTATGTAACATGATGATGATGATGATCTATCACCTACATTAAACCATACTGAAGAGACGTAAAACTCGTTAAGAAGACAACTCGAATAACATCACGCTTACTTTTTTTTCAGCTTCTGTTCAGATAATTAAAATCGGACTTGCTTTAACGACGTTGTTAATTGTCGAATTGAATTCGAAAAAAGCTCGTAAAATTCGCGATACTTTATTTTCCTATTAAGAAGCTTTCAATATATCGGTTTTCTATATAAAAAAAAAATGATACATTGAATAAGTTTGTCTAGAAAATGAATTTTTATTGCAAAACGAAACATTTCCCATTTGGAATGAATAATTTTTAATCTGTCGGATTAGCTTCTTTTATTCCCTGTTTTTTTTATTCTTCATTATTGTGCCATTCTAAGCCAAACAATGCAACAATCTAAAATTATAACTCCATGGATTTGAATATTCAATAGACGATAGATCTATCTATTAATATTTAATGTTAATGCTGTATCCACTATATATTTGCATAAATTTTCAGTTAATTTATCCCATGAAGTGATAATTTTAACACAACTATTGAGTTTATGTTTTGTTTTTTATAAATAGTTTTAACGCCAGCTTTTTCACAATTGATTCATGCTTTTAATAGGAATTCGATTTACGTTAAACGCTCACTCATTAGTGATTGTCAGTTCTTTCGATACGATTTAAAATTAGAAATTTAATTAAATTGAAGCTGATTTAAAGTGGACTATGTCTTGCTTGTAAATACATCGTGAATCAGTTTGGATTGACAATTAAAGGAGGATCCGGTTGGAATTTGTTGATCTCGTTCAACGTTTATAGTCTTAAAAAAAAAAACAGTTTTATTTGTCAAAGTCTGGAATAAAAGAAGAAAAAATTGTTATTTATAAAGCACAATTCTGCAAATAATCCGATTTCCATACAAATAATATAAATGCAAATTAAATTTTATTAATTCTTTATATTGCTAGAGAATTGTTGTTAAAAAAGGAGTTTTTATTAACTAGTAAAGTTAGAAAAAATTGAAATTCCATCTGTACATTCCAACACCATTACTATTACAGTCTCTGTTTGTATGCGCACCGTTTGAATATTTAAATTTTAAGTGAATTTTAAGGGCCTTTCCGAATGTATAAATAATGCTTTCACCTAGAATTTACCTTATTTTAGAATTTGGTAAATTTTAATTCAACGAGTACGAGTAAAAAGTTGGTTGATTTTCTTGTCGTTCCATTCTACACCAGATGGATCGCCGTGTTTTTAGTAGTTTTTTTTTTTTGAAGAAAAAATTGATAAAATTTTTAAATCACTGTAGAATTATTTTAATTGAGTCGGAATTTTTGATAACTCTTCGAATATGATGGTTTTAATTAAAACTTCCATTTATAGATTTTTGATTGTTGAAATAAATCATTGAAAAGTGCAAATTTGTATGTACGGTCATCATTCAACAACGACATGGTACATATTTGCTAATTTACAGTCATTTCATCGGAAGGGTCATCGAGATATTGGTTTTTTAGTATCGATGAGTCCATTAAATGCCAATAATATTTTAAAGTTTGGAAAATTAAAGGGAACAACTGTTCCGGAATTGAAACTGTTGACCTTAATTTGGGTACGGTATTAATCTCAAATATCTATTTGGAAATTGCACCAGATGTTCTCATATAACATATGCATTATTGATCTTCTAGCGAATTAGTAGAGGAAATTAATAGCAGTTTGAAGCAATTCGTAATCTCCAATTTTATGAATCTAGTTGAATTGTTCACCACAATAGTCATATTGGTCAATTGTTATAAAGATAAATTGATTGTTTTTACAATTAATCAAGTATTAAATATTGTAGCACAATCACAATAAAGTATAATTCTTTTGTGAAAAAGTAGCAAGATTTGTTTGTAGCTTTACTGGGGCAGGACGATAACTTTACAAATACTCAAAGGATTATGGTGTAATAGTTTATCGATAGATTTCCTATACAGGATGAAATCGAAATTCCTTTAAATCTTTAAGCTACGTGTAGGGCTCGAAAAACTGAGCCACTCTGTTCTAAAAGTGGACAATTCAAACTCCTATTGGCGAGCGATTCAAATTTTTTTTTGAAGGATTTATAGGAGGGCACCTAGAGATCATTTTAGCATAATTAGAACTTCGTAGCTAAGAAAGACTTCTAGACTAAGAAAGACTCGCAAATCCTCCCAAAATTTGTTTTTCCCGTTTTTCTCAAATCCTTTTGATCAACGCTCGACAAAAATATTACGGTAGGTTAGTACTTAACCAGCGATAATCAAACAATAGCTGCAATTTTAGTAAATTTTAGCCAAAATTTATCTTCTTCTCTTTGATTCTTCAAAATACGTTTATTGTACTCTGTATTCCACGTAGGGATGGTGTGGCTTACGTATTTTAAGGGCACTTCGATTTTACCCTGTATTTTAAATAAAAAGACAAGAAACATAACATAAAAAATATGCTAGAATCCTTTTAGTAACGTAGATTTAGTGTGGTGGTGTAGAAATGTGTGATGATCTCACAATAATTCAAAATGTGGTGACACTTGTGGAAATTCTTGTGGAAAACAAAGCAATATTGTGGGAGTTAGATGGTAACCACACCACACGCTTATGCTTTTATATCAAACATTTGTTTTCTCTATAAACAGCATAAATGTAGTGAATGAAAGATGAACTTGAATTTTTGTGAAAAATCTAACAAAATAGAATCTGTCTAAAGATGGATCAAACTACGTTTACTCAAAACCATGAACGCGTAATAGATCTTGCCTACATTAGAAGTGCAATACTCGCAAAGTGCATTCTCTCTCTATTACTCCAATGATAATAAATACAAAAAAAATAATCGAATAGACAGGATCGTTTAAACGGACTAATCCGAAAAGCTTACTTGGTTGAGCCAACTTGGGCAAACTTAAGTTGATCCATCTTCCTATTGTTCTCTTATTCATATTAGGATGAACAGAATTATTATAAAGACTTGTAGGATAATACATAGACGGTTGATTGCCCTTCTAAGATTCATGAAAATACGTATAATATTTAATGAAAAATTGCTACTTTGAAAAAATTTAAAATCATCTCCATACTGGAACAATATTTTTCTTTTGGAAAATTAATTTCATTTTGTCAGAAAAAAAATCGAAAATTAGAAATATGTGGGCCAAAGGTTGAAGTCCTCTATTAGCAGTAAATTTGCCGATTCAATTCGTTAAACTACGGGCGCTGGGTTAAAAATTGTGGGTATTTCCTTCAAAATTTTATCGCATCTTGTAAATTTATGACTGAGCGATTACGTATAGGTAAGGCGTATGAGGGCTTCCATAGCAATGACCTTTCTCAATATTCACAAACTTTTAGAAATTTTTTTCAATTAATTAATTTAGCAAAATATTTTTGTATTTATAATAAATTGACTTTGAATTTTCAAGAGAAGTAACTTTTTATTCAATATTCCTAAGTGTCCCTCATTAAGTCCTTATAAAAATTATTTTAATCTTAATATAAATAAGAGAGTGATGACTACCACCCACTGATAAATCCGACAGACTTTATACAGGGATTGGCGAAAAGTTCTTATGGCAATTCGAATTATTTGGCGAGCGATTCAGAAAAGAATTTTTAGGGGGTTACCCGGAGATTGTTTGGCAAAAAACCCTCGTTTTTGATAAGATTACGATTTTGAAAAACGAGCTAAACACGCAAAACGACCAAGAATGACTCGGACACCTTCCTAACATTGATTTTTTTTTGTTTTTCTCAATTGAATTCCAGAAAAACAGAAACATTCCTACCTGTTTCAAAAAAATCAATGTTGGGTGGGTCTCCGAGTCATTCTTGGTCGTTTTTCATGTTGAGTTCGTTTTTGAAAATCTCAACATCCTCAGAATCGAGCGCTTTTCAAACAACTATCAAATGAGCTACAAGGTTCTAATTTTGCTAAAATAATCCTCAGGTAACTCTAAAGATCCTTAAATTTTTTTTGAATCGCTCGCCAAATAATAGGAGTCGTCATAAGAACTTTTCGCCGTATGTGAATAACCCTGTATAATAACGTAATTAATTCTTCGAAGAATAGTATGACTTTCTCAAATTATTTTGACTATGTTTTCGGAAATTTCCACTTGTATCTTCTCAGCTTTCTGTTCTGGATTAAATAATAATCAGGAACATTCTATTTCAATAACAAAACTAAATTCTTGCAGGCCGAACAAGTTTACAGCGCTTTATCAACTTCAAACATCCCCTTATCAATAAAGAAAATATTCAACAGTATATCGGTCGATAACCTTCTATACTAGACAATTATTCGCATATGTTTATAATTTATTATCGAATTTTGTTTGGAAACAACAGGGGGTGGATATTTTTTTATAAAAATCGGTTGTTGGCGGCTTCACTTGGCGCATCCACCATATTTACACACAACATTCCTTTCTTTAGATGGTTCTTTAATGATTTATTAAACGTGAAAATATTGCTTTAAGGTCAATACACGTTGGGAAATATCGAACGTGTACAATTTTCTACACGAAACTCTATCTATATGTAGCTTGAGAAGTTTATTATTGAAATAAGTACGTTTCTTTTGAATAATATTTAATAGATACTAATGGGAGCAAATAGAATAGTTCTTTTGTAAGTAAATTGTTGAATTTTTCAAAAGAAAATAAATGGCAAAAGAGAGGTATAGAAACGTTCATGGGCTCTCTAAAAAATGTATAAAGAAAAATGTGGAAGAACTTTTATAAAATAGTAATGGAACGATATTAAGCACAAAACATAGAAAGTTTATATTTTCATGAATTCAAGTGTCAATTCATCGTCCTCTTGATGCTGATTATTCAAAAAATAGCAGTTTTTTCTACTACTCCAATCGATTATTGAATATTTGAAACTTCCAAGAAATTTCATTTCATTCAATCAAATAATTTTCGATCGATTCTTATAGATTCTGTTTGTTTTTTGGAAACAATGGTAAATTTCGGTAAATGATCGATTGATGATTTCAACTTTGATACTGTAATAGACTGATCAATACGATTTTCGACATCGCATCAATCTTTCTTTGTGCTGTGTTTGTGAATTTCAATAGTATGAAAATAAAATAATTCTACAATTGTTTCGATGGCTTGTATTCGAATATACGATCCTGTAGATATTAACAACAGAGAAAATTAATGTTGAGAATCATTGTTCTGCATTCTTTATTATAATTGTCGACATTTATTCAACAGAGAATGCAACGAAATGCAAGTTTTATAAAATTATGATTAATCGTACATCAACCTTTAACGTTTCTTTGGAAACGCTGAAAAAACATTTTATCGTCTGCGAAAATTCGGCGAGTCAGTTTAAAATGAAAATTATAAATTCACAACAACATTGTAATTTTGTTAAACTTTAACTGTATTACTTTCAATTTCTATTCAACATTCTGTATTCATTACAAATTTTTGTTATTTGAAACGTCGAAAACAATAAACAGTTATTTATTTGAATATTGTTGGAATGGAAATATTTTGATTTATTAATAAAATTCACTGTTGTTGGTAACGTTTCTGTTTCTAACACATTTAATCTTAATGTTAATTTATAATAAACATGAACTGTATATATGCAAATATGTTTCTACACATCTATATACATGTCTCTTTGCTTGTATTATTTCGTCTCTACTCCCATATATAACAGTAAATGGTAAATGCATTTGTGGTAGGGTCTCATAATAAACTGAATTAACGTTATAACAGAACATACGAGCACGTTTATTTGTTCATCAAAAGACCAACACTTTATAGTTATGTTTTGTAAATTAACTTGCCCTACTTCCAAGCTAAATAATCAAAATTACATTAATTCTAGATATTATTGTTAAATTTTTTACGATCAATAAACAGAAAACTTATTTTATATCGGCAAGTAGGAGCAGATTTGATGGCAACAATGGCACCATCCAGTCTCATATAACAACTATTTACTGTTAAAATCTTTACATAATAGGATTTCTATTCGTAAATCCTTTGATTTTTTCCTGGACAACCAAAGGAAAATATCACCAACTTACAACTAAACAAATAAATCAACCGGCGCCTCCACCATTTTCACACGATCGATTTGTTACTGGATAGTTTTACAACAAAATTGTTGATTTACTAGAAATAACAATCAATACAACTTGAATGTGTCTATAAAGTTGGAATTTTGCCGTAAATTGAATAGATAGAATAAATACAATTTATAATAATGTCAAATAATGGAAAACGAAGAAAATATTTCTTGTACAACACATATAACCATCACGTTTTCTGTTGCTTTCAGGTCATGTTAAGATAAATTTGCATTTTATAAAAATATCTTCTCTATTGCAATGACGTGAGAACGGAACATTCCTAAACATAAACCACAAGGGGTGAAGTTTTAAAAATAGCACATGAAAACTAGCCGAGTTGAGTTTGTAATAATTAATGTTATCTATGAGGTAGTGCAAGAGCGAATTGAATAATTTGAAGTCATTTTATTTGAGATTAATATAAATTTGAATCTTTGACGTGGTGATTTATATTTCAAAACAGCTTATATTGTATAAAAAAATATACATATGCAGAATGGGTTACGTTTTGAATATGTTTCAATTTTAATATTTGCATAACTAGCATTGAAGACGGCTTGACTATTTGGAACCTATTAGAGTTTTACAACTAGAGCAACATTAAGGTATTTCCCAAAGGATTTACCTCATTCGTTAGGATTCATTGTTGGCATGGCAACAACTGAGCCCTTTCACCATATCTGTACTAGGTTTCTGTCGTATATTAATTATGACATTGTAAAAGCTACTTTACACTCTTTATGATGAAATTACATTTTTTCTTGCTTTTTGTGTTACACTCATATTTTTTACCACTCAATTTTCATCTTGCAAATTTTTAATGGCAACTCGAACAAGCTTATTTTCCTCCGATATGTTTAAAATTCCACGTATTTATAAATAAACCCTTTTATATATATTCTAAATGAAACGACAATGCTGTTTTAATATCGTCTCTTTTGAATAATTTAAAAAAAAATCACAGCTAATGAAGCAATCCCGACCGGATTTCGTTCGTTACTAGCTACGAACAAACCGATAATTGTTACAGCATCCTTCAATTCATTCCCTCTTAAACCACTGCATATCCGTATTTCTAACAGCCATTTATCCTATTTCTATTGGATTTAGCAAAATCTTTTCATACCTGAATACAACCGTCTCGTAAATATCGTTCAAGTACCATTATAGTAATTGCATCGGCGTCATGATGATATTTTTGTCGACCTTCTTTAGAATGAAAACTTGAAGGTGAATTTTTGTACATACACATTACTTTTTTTACATACTTTCAGTTCAACCGTTATAACGATTCCCTTATTCATTTTAAATAAGGTATTTTCTATATCAAACGGAATGTTTACCGAATCAACTCAAGGGTGAGAGAGAAAGAGAGGCGAGTCGTCTCAGTTGAGGGAAATCGTGCGTGAAATGTTGCTTGGAAAATGTCCTTTGACGTGCTAAAATTACTACAATATATAGTCAACACTATTTACTATTAGCGAAAAATCGTCCTGATAATTGACATTTACGAAAACATTAATTTAAAATGATTAGAAAATATTAACATTGAAATCTTTCCTATAGAGACATTCACTATGATAGACAGTCATTGATAAGCGAAAATATTAGCGACATGTACATTAATCTCTCTCACACTCTCTAATTAAATCGACCTGATCTCTATCAGGATAACGCAACATCCCTTCTGCTTTTACTATCCATCTACAAATAATTCAATCCTTCTTTAATTGCCCATCAAAATGCAAACATCCATTATAATCCTTTATTGTCCTTTATCAATTCTAATTTTATTAATAGCATGTGGAAAATTGTGTGGAAATTTCCATTTTAGTAAAATCTAATAAAGTTTAAAAATCCAACTTTAACGTACGATAAAAATGGAAGAAAATCTATATTTCATCGTGTTCGGGTGTCGTAAAATTTGTTTTTACGTTTATTAGGTTGATTGTTATAGATTTCAGCGGCTGGGAGACTGTAATAAAGTCGTCAAGATATCCTTCAAATCTTCATAAAAGTCAATAAAAATTTGGAAAAAAACGTAATTGTGTTTCGTGAAATTGTTCAAAATTTTTTAACAATAAACCCTAGACGATAGCAATAATTCAATGGAAACAACACCAGCCTCATGAAATATTAGCATGAATATTTAGATTGAAGTATACGTAGTGGAAACTAGTAAACAAACATAAAACATCCATTTATATTTTTAGCAAAGCTCGTAATTATCGAACAAACAAACGTTATAAAAGTAAACTACTTAAAAATTTTGTTATAACTGCCTGTAATGTACACGTTTAAATAATGGTGGATGCGCCGGGAAAATTATTTATTCATCAATAAATTAATCGAAAGGTACTGTTAAAATCCATTAAACTTCTACCTTATCGTCTCCTTTGTCGCCTGTTTTTTGTTAATTAGCCACATCTGATTATAATCATAGAACGAGCTTTTCTTGTTAAGCCAAAAGGATAGATAAGTAAAGACTGATGATTTTCCACGTTGATAATTTGTTAGAGTTTATTTTTAATATTGAACACCTTGAGCTAAAAACTTTAAGACAGTTTTAACTCAACTTTTATTATATGCTTATAAATGCACGTACGGTCATAGTTTTAAGGCATTACTGAACGAAAGAAGAATGCATCATTGTGAAAATGCACAAGTTTCTCTTTTGAGAGCCAACATTGTTTCCTGTCAGGTTTTTGTAATAGTTGTTGGGCAAAAGAACAAAGATGAACTTCTCTATTGTTTATTAAAGTTTTAGCTCGTATAGACGATGCGTTTATTTTCGTCTCTAGTTATGACTTACAAGCTCTATAAACTACTGGAAAATTTCTATAAAGATCTAAAGTTAACATAAAACTCATTTATATTTCTGTTAATGGATTTATTTGAAAAGGCATCTCATTTTGAATCTTGTTGGAAATCAATGAATCCAACAACACAACATATGAATTACAAACATCGTTTGTCGAATTAGCTGCACGGAACAATTTCTAATTGTAGTAATCTATCAATTAAAATTTCATCAAATTAACAAAATACTTGTTAAATTCGTATTATTGTTTGTTTAGTAATAGATCTAAATATTATTGTTTCTTATAAACCATGTCTGGTTTGCTTCTCGTTGGTCTTGTTATTTGAAATTTGTTTTCACTCTTTGTTATTAATGCCTTCTAGCATACTTTAATATTAATATATTCCAGTTGTGTTTTAGAATATTTATAAGGGATCGATCCGAAAAATGAACGGGGAATTTTCCAGGTAAAAGATCACCAGTTGATGTGGTAGAAAATCGAAAATTCACGTTCAATATTAACATCAATATTCAACGATTTTCCAAAGTTTTAAAACTGAAATGAACTAAATCGAAAAATACGCAATGACTTAATTATTTATGTTAACACATTACCTTCTTCACAGTATTCTTTTCCTTTATAGAATTTGCAAATTACAGTGTTATTTACGATTTTTTTCGTTAAAAAGAATGATTTTGTAATATTTCTTAAAAGAGGCCATTATAAGCTCCAAAATCATAGAGAAGTCGTTTTTCTTCCCTTGTTTAAGTTCGCCTTGGTATGGTTTTGGCTTACACACACTTGATTAGGTCTCGGTCTATGTGTAGGTCTCCATACAAACGTCTGTAAATCCACGGTTAGGCTGTTAAGGCGAGCTTAAGTAAAGGAAGAATAACCGAGCCTAAGTGATTCTCTTCAAGTTCTCAGTCGATGTTGCTAATTTACTTAAAATTTATATTGGATACATTTGTTCAAATCGTAGCAGAACATATCAATATGTGGAGAAGTTATTTATAATACGAATAAAAAAATAATATTAATATTTGATATTTTAGACTCAAATTGTAAAATTAATGAAAATTTATTTTAATTTAGTCTTTCACAAATTTGTAAAAGCTCATTACCTCATTAGTTAACAATTTTTTATATTATGAAATACCATAAAACTAGATTCCAAATTTATTACTAATTAAAATGCTATTTATTAATGTATTTGATGACATAATTATGCAAATAATATTAATTTAAATTGATTCATTTTAATTTATTATATTTGTTGTAAATTATTAAATTTAGTTTTAGTCCAAGCACTCTGATCGAATTTCGAATCCTACAACAGAACATTTAAAAAAAAAATGTGTAAAGGCGCGTCCACATTATGCCGATCGGCATCATTCGGCTTGAACCGATCTGCAAAGCCGAATAATGTAGACGTGCCTGTAAGTCTCACCGCCTTACCAAAAGCCGACTCGAACGATGCAGAAGCCAAACCGATCCAAGTCGGTCCGGAACAAAGAAAGCCGAACCGAACCGAACCAAAATCCATCGTGTAGACATGTGTGGACATGTTGATCGGTTTCAGTCAAGCTTCAACCGCCTGTTGCTTTCGAAAATATTTTTCTACTTTTTACTCGTCTGGCTTCATGAATGCGAAAATGAGTGAAAAGTTGACTGATTAACAGACTTTATCATTTATGCCCATATTTATAAACCGGTCTTGGAGCTTGAGCTTGGCCTTAAGGCCAGAATATGTAACCAAGCCAAGATTGGGTTGTAGCTGCCTTGAGACGAGCTTGACTTTTGTAGAAAGTGCGCGTGCGCACAAAAAGAAAAACTTTACCCTGTAAAATGTAACTAGAATTCGCCAAGTTCTCAACCCTCCATATACTCAATCCTGACTTTCGCCGAAAATTGCCGAAGCAAGACTTATAAACCAGAACGCGTGCTTGGAAGTTAGACTTGAGCTGGAGTCTGAGATTGGTTTATAAATACGGACATTATTGACTTATATATGTGGACGTCTTGTCGAACCGAACGTGCCGACCGACCTGTTTCGGCATAATGTGGACGCGCCTTAATAACTCATCAATTATAATTTATAAATCATGGTAATATTTTCAAACAGACATTCTCACATTGTTATAATATTACTTCAAAGCTTGATAATTCGCAAAAAATCCAATTGTAAATATTTATTAAAATAATGATAACAACAGAGAGCAGATTTATTGAATTGTTTCAAAATACACTAATTAATCTAATTATTAACAATTGTACATTTGAATATGCTTAACTGAATCAATTTAATGACAGTAAGAACAAATTATTGTGAAATTTCCGATTTGCTTCCCCATTTAATTCTTCTTTTATTCTTCTATATTCTACTTTTAGAAATAAATGGGCTAGAACCGGGCTTAACGATGCGTGTTTTTAAAAAATAAATTGACATAGATGTGTTTTTTTAAAATATTCAAGATATATCTCTCTACAGTCTACAGAATTCGAATGATAACAATAATAATAAAAGCAAAAACATTAAGGCGCGTCCACATTATGCCGATCGGCATCATTCGGCTTGAGCCGATCTGCAAATGTAGACGTGCTGGTAGGCCTCACCGATTTACCAAAAGCCGACCCGAACGATGCCGAAGCCAAACCGATCCAAGTCGGTCCGGAACAAAGAATTAAAGTCAAACCGAACTGAACCAAAATTCATCGTGTGGACATGTTGATCGGTTTCAGTCCAGCTTCAACCGCCTGTTGCTTTCGAAAATATTTTTCTACTTTTTATTCGTCTGGCTTCATGAGTGAAAAGTGGACTGATGAACAGACTTTATCATTTATTAACTTATATATGTGGACGTCTTGCCGAACCGAACGTGCCGACCGACCGGTTTCGGCATAATGTGGACGCGCCTTTAGATATCTCATGGTATGTTGTATAACGCTACCACCATTAAAACGTCGGAGTAGCTAGAAAAAATTGAAATTGTACAAAAAAATACCGGTAGTAGAATGTGAACGAAGAATTGAATTATGAGCTGTTAAAAAGACAGTTCACAAGGCTCCTGAAAACCACAACGAATAGTACAAAGATATGAGCAGATAAAGTGAAATCAATGATTTTAGTGAGGGTAATAAGAAGTGGTATAGGTATCAAAAAAGCTGCAATCCACATGCAATTAATTACCATCATAGCAAAGATAGAAATCTAAAATTCGCAGTTAAAAAAACATATACGATAAAATCAGTGGTATATGTGAAATGTTTCAACAAAATAAAGTACGTACACTGGAAACTCATTTCACTTCAACATTGACATTGATAAGCCCCTACCCCCCAATTCGAAATTGATGGAGACTCATTAATCGATAATTTGAAAAATTCTATCATTCAGACAGCGGATGATCGATGAACTTTTAACATCAATTATGATCATCAAAAAGAAATTATAAATTAACCCCAACTTCGCTCCTCTTTTTTTATTCCAATTTATTATTGTATTACATTTATAAAATGGATGAAAGAAGAGAACACATGAAAAGCGCTCTTTCACGGCTGTATTATCAGATCTCTTCCCTATTTTTCTCGATTCCGTTTTTTTTTTACTGAACGATTTTTGCACCCTTTGTTATAAAAATAAATCAGCTGGTTTGGCATACAGAAAAAGTATTGAATGGATAAAGTTACAACGTTCAATAGGCATATTCTATGATAATGGAAGATGGTGATCATCAACAATGGAGAAAATGGGAAAATTTGAAGCTTTAATCATATGGCGCTAAACTATTCTCTTTTATCAGGAAACAAAAACAACTACATTAAAAAAAAACTGGAACAGATTGAATGATCGCTTTCATTAAAAATCGAAGTAGACAACGATTGATTCATTCAATATAACACAAAAGAAAAGGGTTGATAAAAGGGAGACAATAAAATACTGCAATTATTAATGATTGCATGCAAATCCAAGAAAAACAAACAATCGGTACCATTCTGGTTAAATCTCGATCTTAAACATTTATCTAACATAAGTTGTTAAGGCCCGGTTGTTCCAGATGTCGTTCAACTTGCGTTTAACTAAGTTTAAAATTTAAACTTCGTTCAAATCAATGAGCGTTGTACTACGACTTTGTAGATAACGTTTAACTAAACGAGCTTAAAATAAAGTTGGTACTAAGATTGGAAGAGAATCCCTAAGTATAATTGCAAAATGGAGCCTGTTGACACAAAACGTAGTGTTACGCGTATCATTTCAATTGGAAAAAGCACATCATTTTCACAAAAAACGATTGTATTTGATAATATTTGAAATAAATGTAACTGACCAGGGTCGTCGAGAACGATCGAGAGCTCCACGGACCTCAATTATAAACCGAACTATCAGAGGAAAAAATATATGACCATTTAATTAACAAATAGTGTAAAATGTATTATTAGCAATACAAAAAAATTACACTAGAAAGTACATTT
The DNA here is from genome assembly GCA_039776855.1 of Mylabris sibirica. Classification (NCBI taxonomy): domain Eukaryota; kingdom Metazoa; phylum Arthropoda; class Insecta; order Coleoptera; family Meloidae; genus Mylabris; species Mylabris sibirica. Next base: position 4,904,635 of record CM077843.1, read on the forward strand.
GGTGCTACTGGGACCTATCAGCCCTGGAATTGATAGCATACGTAGAAGATTTTGAGGCTGGGGGGCGATTTCGTTTGCACTCAATTAAACTACCGTCTTTGAAAGGCGAAATCTATCTTTTAATTGTTTATCATCCCTATAATTTATTCGTGTTTTGAAAGTTTTTAGAGCTCTCGTATGTAGTGTAGTTCAATTAATTGTACAAATTCTCCGTAGTCTGTTAACTCGTCCAAATAATTGTTCAATTAAAATCTTATAAACAGAACACACGTTATAGTGAGAAAAGTAAGGTTAGCTTTAAACTACCTTTCAACGAGACTTGAACGACTGTGGATCGCCGTTTAACTTGATCGACGTTTAAACGTCAGTTTAACTTTAAACGCACTTGATACAACACTATTTTTCTGTTAAACGTCGTTCAAATTTAATCGTACGTTAAACGAGGTTGGAACAACCGGGCCTTAGTGTTTAGAGCAAGTAAATTGTACAACATAAAAAAAACCTTTTTGATGGTTTAAAGTCTAAAATTGTCGAAAGGTCATATGCTTAATAAGGCAAAAAAAAACACTAAATGTCACTATATAATCCATTTTATTTAGAAATGATTGACAAGTTTACATTAACGAGATATTGGCTTTTCGCTACAACTCAATTTATGTGGTGTTTACGTGGGTGAGGAAATATTATTAAAGCATAATAACGATATTGATAAACTACATGGGTGCTAGATAAACCGGTAATTTCGGAAAAATACGGTTTGAATTGCTAATCCACAAAAGCTCTCTAAAAGCCAAATATGGGGCAGAATTTGGTACTTTCTTAGAATAAAATAAAGAAACTTGATTGTTCCGTCCACTGTTGAGCGATGAAATTTTCGTTAACCCTGATAATCTCCAAATTGTGTAATTATAATAAGATAAGTTAAAATCGCTCCAAATACCTACAATATTGTTTCAATATGTCTTTAAATTAATAAAATAATTATGAGATAATTACCGAACCCCGAAAATCGTTATCGATTGAGAAAAATCCAGCTGCTGTAAAATCAACATTATCAAGAATCAATTGGATAGAGTACCTCATCAACTACAAAAAAATTGAGTATTATTTAGGAATTTATGTAATGTTTGATAAATACCTTGATTTTGGAATTTTTCGAAATTGTCTTGAATTGGTGTAGAATTATCGATGTTTGCTTTACCTGCAATTAGTTATTTTCATTTATTTATAAAATAAAACAATTATATTTAATCAGAAAGATACTTCATTTATTGCCTTAGAACAAACGTATTGTAGAAGAAAAATGGGAAAAAAATCATCCAATATGTATATTGTACATAAAAAGTAGTCTTCATTGAATTGTTTTGTGCTGAATATGTAAGTAAACCGATAAAATGTCCTTAATAACGAAACACACAGTGCAGTTACCGATAATAGAATTAGAGGTGCGAAGATTTTATTAAATTCACACACAATAGTTATTAATTGATTTCGTATTAATCGAATATTTTCAATATCTTTAATTAGATGGTTTTCAATGCTTTTCAACATTTCTCTAAAATCATCAATAAATTAGATAAGAGAATATTTTTGTTAGAAATTATACGTTTTTGTGTTCCAGAAAAGGATCTTCTTTAAACATTGATTGAGATACAAAAATCTCGAATGTATCAGTTTAACTATAAAACAATAATTTATTTGTATCACGAATAATATAAAGATTTTGTAAGATTCATTAAAGCTTCCTAGAAACATTATGATGTGACTGCTTTTGTGAAATCTGTACAAATTCTGAAGTAAATTCGTAAACAAATTTATTAAAATTATCAATAAATAAATCAATGTAGTTTTGCATGTGTTTGAGTAAATTGCTCTTGTAATTTCTTGGATTATTAACAGTTTATCGAAATCCAATAATCGATTGTAGAATCGAATTATCTACAAAAACCTTTGGTATACAATAAAATCGAAACAATAAGAACAATTACAACCTTTTTTTGAGTAATTAATAAATAAATAAAAATTATTTTTGTCGTGCACGAATTTAAGGAAGAAATAAACAAATGAACTATTCTGTTAATTAACGGGACTTTCTTGAATTCAGTATTAGATTGAAGTTTTACAATAATGTAACAATCTAAAATCGATAATAAAATAAACAATAATATTAACAAAAATTTCAATATTTTCGACTGTTTAAAACCATCTTTCGTCCATTTAAACGGTGCTACACCTAATAAATTTAAACTTAAAAATAAATACTTAAATGCTTTATAAACTGGTTTATCCATTATCCGTCAATTCTCTACTTATAATAATTCACTTGATTTATTTAAAATTAGAAGATTAAGACCGTACAACTACTCGATTCACTGTCAACTATTCTTTAATACATTAAAAGAAATAAAACCTGAATCGATTTTCAATTGCATTAGAACGAGCGAATTGTAAAAAAAACAACAACAACCAGGAGTAGGTGGAGAAAGAAATTGACTATCGTTGTAGTTGTATTGTTCCACAAATCGTTTGATTTAATTGCAACAATCGCTCACAAATCAGATTCAATAGGGCAAATAAACTAAACCGATTTGGGTAGTATGTGATCTAATCCTATAAGTTATGGAGAATATTTATAGCAAATTTAATTAAATTGAAACTTTATTGAAAATAACAAACACAATCAATTTGAAACGAATATCTTAGGCCAATATTGGAGAAAGTCATATAAATAAAAGGATACGCTCGTATTCTGTAACTTCAACAAATAGCCCACCCTATTCTGTCTTACTTACAATAGTTTAGTTGTTGAAAAAGACATTTAAATTATTGAAAACAAATAATGGAACCGTTGCGCCGGTTACAGCGCAAGTGTCTTATTTGAGCCATAGATGACTTTTAAGTATCTCTAAAAAATATTGTCAAGTTTCTTATTTTAGTACAACAAAATAATAACACGAATTTTCACTTAGATGATAGCTCATGAAGATAGAGATTGTGTGTGAAATTCTACTACAGTATGAACCAAATTATCACCTACGTTTACATTTCAACGCCCACGTTTATTAGAAGTGTTATTTTAAATGATTATCTTGTGTTTGTTAGTTATTATCGATTTGTTGTCCGTTGCAATATAAACACTTACACTTCTCTTTTAAGTCTCTTTAACAGTAAATAGAAAGCATTTATTTAAACGTAAGATGACTTAATGGAAAAGTACACAGGTAAGCAATTCTATCAAGTACAAGCTTCCTATTTATACAAAATCTGGTGATTTTTGGTACTGTATTGAAATTCCTACGAAGAATCAAAAATATAATCAGTGAATGGTTTAAGTACTCAATAAATGTGCCTTTGAGCTTTCTGAGTCTTGTCAAAAATAATCCTCATGAAGGTTACAAGAGAGCTTGTAAAGTCTAAGACAAGAAAGCTCAGAAATTGTACTTTATTGATAAATTTCGATAAAGTTCAATGTCAATTTCGATTCAAGTATCAATTTTCACGAGCAATTTTAAATGATTTATTTATCTGATAACGGGATATTGTTTATTTCAATATATGAGCAATTACCGTATTTATTCTGTTTACCTGTTTTTCAATGTTTTATATTCGACTGTGATATTTATCAGAAACTATATTGACATGACAATGGTGCTTAAGCAATTATAAATTTGTCGTTTTCTTTTTTTGCTTCCGTCTTTTTGCCGGCATGACAACATAAAATAACAGAAAATTATTTATAGGGAAATTGTGCAGTTGAAAACAGCATTTCAGGCGACCATTATAATAATAATATGGATGATTTTTATAATACATTTAAATATACATTTTGGTTTTTCAATATTTTTGGAATAATACCGTTTCGATTAACACCAACAGAATGTCGAGATGATATGAGATTGTCAATATGGACCACATTGTTGTTATTTGGTGTACCAATCGGATGTTACATTGCTGGAAATTACTCTCAAATACAAAGCAATTCTCTTCAAAACTACTTGTATTATTTTGAACAACATGTAAATTTATTAGTGATAATTATGGTTCTCTTACGTGCACTATTACACCGTAAAAAAGTAAGATTTATATATTTTATAACGTAATTTCTGCCTTATCCTCAACCTATTACTTGCTTATAGAGTTATAAATAAACCCTTTTTGGTGCGTTTATAGCAATAATGCACACATCTATTGATCAATGAGACTTATATCTAACACACTATTAATGTTCCTTACGGCTTTATTTGTGATTTCTGTTTTTATGTTTTTAGATAATGGAGTTTCTTGTTCGTCTAGCCCGATTTGATAGATCACTTGTATTGAGTAAAAATGCAAAACGTTCAATTCAAAAACGAACAAAATTTTTAAAATATTCCATTTCAATAGAAATATTTATATTTTCAATGTCAGAAGTTTTAAAATTTATAAATAATATTAATTTAAATGATTGGATGCATATGGTGTATACAATTTCAGTTTTTCTAGCAAATATAATAATTCTATTATTTGTTTTTGAATACGCAATTTTTGTCTGTTTAATTGGTATAAGATTTCATGCAATTCATGATAATCTTAGTGAGGCCTTAAAGAGAAAGAAAATTTTTACAAATAAAACAAGGCAAGTCTTGTATTGTAGTGTAAGTTAGAACAAAGGGGAAACAATACATACAGAGTGTTTGGTCTAAGTATGGTGAGTTCTAAGAAACTCCTATTAGTCGACAAGCGATTCGATAAATATTTTAAGGATTTGTAGGAAGGTCTCCAGAGAACATTTTAGCCAAATTAACACCTCCTAGCTCATTTGTAAGTTGGTCAAAAACCGCTCGTTTCTGACAACGTACCCATTTTCAAAAACGAACTAAACTCGCAAAACGAATTAGAATGACTTTAGGATCCTCCCAAAATTGATTTTTTTCGTTTTTTCTCCATTTTATTCTGGAACAGGTGGAAATATTTTGTATATTGGAGAAAAAAGAAAAAAAACAATGTTGGGAAGTTCTCTGAGTCATTTTTAGTCGTTCTGCATGTCTTGTTCGTTTTTTAAAATTGCGACATTGTCAAAAACGATCGTTTTTTGACCAACTTTGAAATGAACTACAAGGTTCCAATTTTGTTTAAATGTTCCCGAGCGACTCTTCTACAAATCCTCAAAAAAAATTTCGAATCGCTCGTCGACTAATAGGAGTTTCTTAGAACTTACCATACTTAGACCAAACACCCTGTATATATGTGGTGCAAACGGAAATAAAAACATATCAGAAGGATGTATCGTGATATTAGAGAGCGGAACTACCTTCAAATCATTCAACTTCTCTATCTTGTGTTATGTTTCCCCTTTGAACTTGAATTGTTGTGTTCAATAATAGAATTTATTTATAATTTAAAGACAAATAGATAATGACGAACTGGACATACTGGATAGAACAGGTGAATGTTATCATCAATTATGGACAATGGCACAATTAATTGACTCAATATTCTCACCTTCAATATTGATCTACATTTTAGAAAGAACAATTTGGACTGTTCTTTTTTTATATACAATTATAAAATATTTAGCTGGATATGAAGATAGTAGTTTTTATATAAAAATTATTAATTTTTTAGTTGGTATATTAAAAGTTTTCTTCTCCATATTCTACAGCTGCTCATATACTACAAGACAAGTATTTTTAACATTTATCTATATATAAATATTGAGAAATATCACATAAATCGAATACAACGACGATCAAGAGAATCAAAGTTATCAATTTTTAATCAAAGTTCATATTTTAGAACAAGTCACAAGCTTTCTAGTCTTGTCACGCTACATTTTCTCATTTAAGATTACATTAAAATAGTAAAAAAAAAAACGTTTTCGTGTATTAACAAGTATGAGATTAAATTATTTTTTGTCGTCATTCTTTTAACAAAATTGATAAGGGATCCGTTTAGAATTCGTGTGACCTAACATTGGGTTAATTCGATTAGAATCCAGGGATCTTCCAAATCCCATGCTATTTGTACTTTAATTAGAGAAAGAGTGATGACAATAGAGAGTAAAACTGATGTGTGTAGGTAACAGGAAAATTCAATGGGAAACTTTGTTTATCAATTTCTCAATAAGCTCTCCAATAAGAGACCAAGTATGGTATAAGTGTGGCTAATATCTACAACGTTTTCTTGGATAAATCACCGGAAATGTCGCCAATCGTCCAAGTGAAATGTTCCAACAATTGATTCAATTATCACAAAATCGCATATTTTTCGTCGTATTTCCCCAAAATTAATGATTAAATTTGCTCTATTGTTTCCGGATCGCTTCTAAAATTTTTACGACTTTTGCCAGAGTAATGTGTCGTCGTTATATTCGAGATTATGCTTGAAAGTATTTTGCCATTAAATCCGAGTTATAAATACATTACCATTTTATATATTGCAATCATTACAGTATAAGACATAATTTTAACCAAGTTTTGTGTATAGTTTTTATTAAATTTCAGGCGATGAATTTACTGAAAATTGTACCAGAGTTTAGAACAACATCTGAGAAGTCTTTACTCCAAGTATTGAATTTTTTTTTTAATTCAAGTACTTTTAACGAAATTTCTGTTTCAGACGGCGAATTTCTATCTGTTACTCTTACATGAAAAAGTCGCTTTTACTGGTTGTGGATACTTCACAATCGATAATCGTCTTCTTTCTTCTGTAATTTGATTAACAATATCCATTACAATTTTATAATAACGTATCAATATTCACAGATTGTCGCTACTATTTGTTCTTATCTCATTATTGTCTTGCAATTTGAGACGGCAAAGTAATTGGAATTTTTGGATTGTTAAATGTGATCGTTTGAATGAAGAAGAAAAAATATAAAATAAGAAAGAAGTCTGCTTATATCTTGTTGAAATATTAAATTATCTAATTTCACGCCCCCCCAACAGGAACCTAATATAATTTCTTGGTAAATTACAATTTAATGAGAATACCTGAAATGCTGACATCCGCAAAGTAGTAGATGGAATGTAGACTTGTTGGATAATCAATAATGCATTTTAGAGGGGCGTCTTGTTCAATTGTACCCTATTATAACCACTTTTATACTCATCAAAAATTCTTTATGCAACTTAACTAATTGTGAATTGTATCTAATTTAAATATAGCAAGATTATTAATAATCTATGTTTGTCAATTTTAATAACGAGAATTACGTTCTCTAAGAGAATTTATTTGATTGTCTTGTTGGTAAAAACAGGTCGGCTTTACGGAGGCTCTACAACTTGGATAAAATCTTTAATGAAACACCCTTGTTAAACTGCTGTCTTGTGTGTTACATGGCAGGCACGTCAAGTTCTGAGTAGTACATCCAATAAGAACAAATGTCTTACACAAACACACACACACAGACACATACTGTTCAAATGTTAGTTTAATATCGAAAACTGAGCTTCTAATGTAGGAAGATCGAATAATAAAGCAGGTTAATTTATCTTGTTATAAAACAAGAACGACTAAACAGACAGACAAAAATTATACCTAAAGCATGTTTGAATTGTGTAGAAGCATGATCGATAGCTATCGAATCTTATTAATTAAGAGACTGATTGTTTAAGACAATGGAATAAAGGTAATGTGGATACGCTACCTAGATAATTAGGATTTTTTTATATATTAAATCCAACAATCACAGACCCAGTGTTTCTATACACAACCTTTACACCTAAAGGGTAGATACTGTTACCCTAAGTTAAGTAAATGGTCAATTTGATGGGAAGGGAATAATTCTGTTTCATTGTATAGCACCTGTTGAAATTCTCAATAGCTTCAGTTTGAGCAAAGAGGAATTTTTAATAAATAAAAAAACATTTCAAGCAGTGTTGAATTAGTGTAATTCTAATTGTAAGACAAACAATTAGAGTTGCGACGTTATTCTAAGATTTCAAACATTAATTTCACCAAAAAAAGCTACATGAGAGTTCCAAATGGATTCTCATTGAACATACCTGTTTAGTGATAACTATTTTGGTCATTATACTTTCAAGATTGAGGGAGAAATAATTAAATAATAATATGACAAACTTTGAATCAATTTTGTGATAGTTTGACGTGAAAAACTTTAAACTTATGTATCGAGTTGGGAACAGTATTTCAACTTTTCAACAAGCGATAACTTGAAAAATAACGAATGATTGAAATTGAACAATCAAATCAGAAATAATAAATGTTATCAATACTTAATAACCGTCCTCCTATTAATTATTTAAAGTAAATATTAAAGTTTATCAGAGTTTGGATGCTTGATGTACCAACTTTCATCAATTATGGTATGTTAACGGTCACATTATTCGAAAATGAAGCGTGTGTGTGTGTGTGTGCGTGATAAAAGTGGTCCACTTTAAGGGGGCTTTGGATATATTCGATTCAGCGTGCGAAAATTGCCAAGTTTCAAACACCGATATCTCGCTTGTTTTTTGAGATATTTGAAGAGCAAACTAGCGTTGGATAAAGCTTTCCAAGCTACATGTCCTGAAGCTTTCTATTAAGAAAATATGTGATAAAATTTTGAATGGTAGAGGAAGCTCTTGGAGCCTGTGTTTTTCGTACATTTTCCTTTAGAACTGGCTAAAACTTAGCCAATATTATTGATTCTTAATATTTATCAGGCGAATTTAGACAGCATATTAAAAGAACTTTCCAAATCTCTAAGAATTTTCCCGTTATGCTTGTTAGTTTCCCTATTTTGAACCCCCTTTTTCATTTATTATTTCTTAATGAATTTTAATGATTCTTACCATTAAAATTATTTAATTCGACTGATGATTGATATCAAAATGTCGGAAATTGTATCTACTTTAACGACCATATCATTATAAATGGAAAATACTTGCAAATCTGTCTATATTTTCATTTTTTAGTCGACCATGTTCGATTTTCAAATATTTTCAATTATAATGATATAGTCATGAAAGTAGATAAGATATCTGACATTTTCATATCAATTTCAAAGCAAATTAATTCATTTTAATAGTTCTAAATAATATGTAAAAACAGGTCCAAATACCCGTCTAAATTACTTAATTTTCAAAATTTCATTTTAAGTGAGCTTCATGTACTTTTTCCTTTATATTAGCTTTCTAAAAACAAGAGTATGATTCTTTATCTTTAAAATTATACACAGCATCACTGTTCACATAATTCTTAAATTTTCTATCGGAAAACTAACAAACATATCCGGAAAATTCTTACAAATCTGGAAATCTCTTTTAATTTGCTATTTAAATCACTTAATAAATATTTAAAATCAATAATATTGGCTAAGTTTTAGCCAGTTATAAAAGGAGATGTACGGAAAAACAGGGTTCAAGAGCTTCCTCTGCCATTTAGTATTTTATCAAAGTTTTCTTCAAATAGAACGCTCTATGGTATGCACATTGAAATGCTCTATCTAACGCATGTTTACTTTTCAGAATATCTCAAAAAACAAGCGAGATATCGATGTTTGAAAATTGGCAATTTTCGCACGCCAAATAGAGTAATAAGTCCAAAGTCCCCTTAAGTACCAGTAAAATTATCAATCAACGTTTTATAAAAATTGTCGTTTATCATTACCTCACGACTTCATTCACTTTCCCATTTAATTCCATCGATTATTGTCAAGAGTCTAAAACTGAATTGATGAGGGAAAATGGTATTTGATGGGAATTTGAAATAGCTCCTGAACCTTCGATACTAATTTTAAAGTTATCCACGAACGGCTTCAGAATCTTGATTACTATACATTAATATTCAAGTATCTGTAATTTTTCTCGAAATACGAAAGTTTCACTAGACGATAATTCTTCCAATAAAAGAGAAATTACAGTCGAAAAAGTACCTGAATTTAAATGTAGGTATCTCATCTAAACTAGTTCTGTAGATAGATGTATCAATTTTACTCTTATAACACAGTTTTCAATGTCCAATACTCCAACATGCGAGACATTTCGATATTGTTAAGTCTCTAGAGATATCCACTATTCAGATATGGTTGCATACCAACGAAACTTTGTTTTTAAAGCTCATTTATATTCGTCTCTTTATTCATAAAGACTGTCGGTGTGTAGGTGGAAAAGTAAACGAGAAAAAAACATTTTCCGTTATAAATTTTACTATATAAATGGAGTTAAATAAAACAACTTTGTTAAAATTTATATCGCCTTCATTTATTCTAGTTGTATGACATTTTTGAATGACATGTTAATTACACCAGAAAATAATGCAAGTGGAACGCCTTAAGGGAGCGATTTGATGTTTGTAAAAAAAGCAAAAAAAGCCATGCTGAGGCTATTAAACAAGAATCATAAAGCTGTAGGGGTGCTATTTAAGCCTTAGATGAATAAACATCCTGGATAAATATCTGCCAATTGATTTTTTTTTGTAAGTTTTACAACTACTGCAAAAATTGAAAGTTTCCAAATGACCAAACAGTCAAGAAAAAATCCAGCAACGAGAAAGTAAATAAAACTCGTTATTATTCAAAACAGGTCATCTTGGGATTACTGTACTCAGAATAAAAAACTGATATGTAAATTACGGACGGTGAATACTTTGTGTTGAAGATTCTTTAACAGTGACAAAATGCAATTTCAAGCGTAAATCTCATCCGATTTCCAGAAAAATAAAGTTTTAGTTTACGTGTTTTGCTACTGTCAGGGACGCTTAATGTAAAGTTTCTTTTGCAGTAAAGAATCTGCGTTAAATTATTATTTTTTTTTTTGTACTGTTTTCCCTCGAAATATATCGCCCGTTTTTATTTCTTTGTGTAACGAAATAAGTTTTATTTTGTAACGAAATAAGTTTGTGAGACGGGAATTCAGTTTTTCATAATCGTAAAACTTTAATGCAATTTCGAGAAGTTGCATTGACATGAATCCTTGTACCAGATTCATTTTAAAAACGATATATGTCTTCTTGCTTTTTATATTTATGTTAAGAATAATTAAAGAAAACTCAGCTTTACGTACATCTCGACAATAAATAATGATGCTGTAACTGATAAAGTTGACTTTGTTCTATATAATTTACGTGGAAAATCAATAGAAGAAGTAAAAATTAAAAAGTAAATAGCAGATGGCACATAGTTTTAGCTTTAACGAACATTATTTCTATTGTTTGTTTGTACTTCAATAATTGATAGTTGTTTGGAAATACTGGAAACTTTAATATAATCACAAAATTTACGGGTAAACTTTCACAAAACTAGTGCAATTAATGAGTTTAAACATGAATAGTGTGGAGTGCTTGTATAAAGTCGGTTTATCATATGAATTTCTTAGAATAAGTTCGTTACTTTATAATTAAAATGACGCACCGGTATAAAAATATAACATCAAAATTATCTTTTTAATTAATAAAACGGAGATGAGCAATTTGTTTGCAATTGATGCAAATAGACTAGAAGGCAGTTAATAATAATGATAATAGAATCAAATTAATTTTCCATATTTATTATCTCTTATTATGAAATATTATTAAAACGATCTATTTAATTAAATCAACAATTATCAAAATCCTATTAATTATCAAAATCGTTTTATTCTTTATTAATCCAATTGTATGATAAAATTTAATTAGAGATAAGTGGGAAAATGTTAAATTGCAAGAATATTAGCAAAATACCTAAAAATTGTAAGTTCAATATTTCAAGGCGATTTCAATTAGAAAAAAACTAACAACACATTGAAATTAATGATATTTTAAGTAGCTGTTAACGATAGCAACAATTTAAAATTAAATTATTTGATATAATTTATATTAATTTCAAACGAGAATAATTGAATTAATTGTTAATAATACAGAATTAATAATAATAATAAGGATGGAAAAGTTTTGTTGTTTGTTTCACCACCTGTTTGTTGTTGCTAGTGAAGCCAAACCAACTTTGAAAACAGCAAGACAATCAAAGCACTCAATCATTAAAGTAAACTCTTCTACATTCCACTTAAAAGTTTCTATGTTTTGAGAACAACCAACTTTATATCTAACATTGTTAATGTCATTACGATTAGTAGCTATTTGTTTAATTTATTTCCACTTCCCCCCTTGTTTGTTCTATGTTTAACGATAATTTACAGTAGTTGGAGTTTTTTGTACTTTTTAGAGTTTTCGTAGCACAATCATTACTGTGATTGTTAGGACTTCTGAAGCTTTTAACTATGACAATTGTAATAGGATCTTGTTAAATAATTTATAGAAACGAACAGAGAATCTGTTGACATTATAATACACAGTCAATAATTGAATACTTGTAACTGTTGTATTCCCTGTTATTTACCAGTGATTTATCTATCGCAGTTTCATCGAAATATACGATGGAAATCGGTCAAACAATCCCTGGAACAAATTATTACAAATAATTAATGATACTGGTATGCATTTGATGGGTTAGCTCACGAAAATTATTATTGATTAAAATATTATACGCATAGTGAAATGAAACTCCAACTCATATTTTACACTGTTGCTCTAAAAGTGGACAATTCGTGTAAAACTCCTATTAATAGACGGGCGATTCCAAAAATATTTCAAGGATTTATAAGAAGGTTCCTAGAGAACATCTTAGCAAATTTTGAACCTTGTAGCTTATTTGTAAGTTGGTTAAAAACGCTCATTTCTGACTTGCTACACACTCAAAATGACTTGGAATTAGGGTGACTAGACAATTCTTTCAAATTTTTTTCCGTTTTTCTCCATTTTATTCTAGACTGGTAGATGATTTTTTTTAGAATGCAATGTAGAAAAACAAAAAAATTAATCTTGGGAGGATCTTTGAGTCATTCTTATTCGTTTTGAATGTTTATCTTGTTTTCAAAAATCGCGACATCGTCAAAAGCGAGCGTTTTTGAGCAACTTTCAAACAAGCTACAAGGTTCTAATTTTGATAAAAAGATCTTTAGGGACTCTCCTATAAATCCTTGAAATATTTCCGAAATCGCCCGCCAACTAATAGGAGTTTCACTAATTGCCTACTTTTAGAGCAGCAAGTCTTGATTATTATTAATTAATTACTTAAATTAATTACTCTCAAGTTTGATGGTTACCGTTTGCAAAATTGTTCTGTCAAGTATCTTCTTTTAGTACACTCGCGTGCACATAAAGGAAACCATTTTTTGTCCAGTTGTGTGAAACCGGCTTTTGAGGGCGCTAGTAACAATGTAACAGAACTTTCAAAGGTTTGGATTTGGAAAGAAAGATATTCAATCAGAACATGAGGGTACGATTACTGTTGCCATTTTCGGTATTTACCTGAATAGAAAATTACTTTCTACAAGTTTTGAATGGTGAAAGCTCATTGCAACACCTCCTACGTATTCACCTAGCTTGTTACCCTAAGAAGAGAAACAGCCTGATTTACACTAACCGAAAAACATGACATTCTTCCGTTCAAGAGTTAGGTCTCTTTTATGTGCATTTGAGTGTACAAACAAATGTAAAAGCGCTAATTGGCGTAACTTTCATTTGGAAATAAAGTGTCTTGAAAGTTACAGAATACGACCCTACATTTCCAGAAATTCAAAATTCACCCACTGAAATTATAATTTAAACCGTTTATTTCCCGATGTAGCATTACATTATAGTTTTTTTGGTTGTAAGACTGTTTTCTTTTAATATGATCAGATAAGAAGGCGTATCATCCTATGTTTTTAATAGAATAAGAGAAAATTTGTTCAAAAACTTAATGTTTTGTGTATTTCAACACATTTTAAATTAATTTAACAGAAGGTTCTTTATTTATTCCTCAACTCTAAAAATATCCGGTTACAGGTAGCTGACCTTAATCACCATTTTCAATTTATCACAATTTTGTTTTTCAAAATCTAAATGGTGAATAGATTTTCCGTTTTAATATAAAAAACAAATAAATTTTCCAACATCATGAGAAATTTATAAAAAGATGCTTTATCATAATTCAACGCTAGGATAGCCTTTTATCTTTAATAATAAAGAATATCAAGATATTCGTATAAGAATATAAACTATTAGATGCTACAATAGGGTTAGATAAGGATAAGAGAAGAATCAAAAGGCGGAACTTTCACCTCCGGCTATTTCTTCTTTTACATAAAAAGTCACGCAATTATCGGAAAAATAATTTACATGGATTTGTGTTTACAGAACGTATAAAGATATACAAAGTCAAGATAATAATGTTGATCAATAGTCTGTTAAAGATTTTAGCAAGCAAATTAATTATGTCTGCCTACACATCTTGATTTTTACCAGAAACCGACATTTTCCCAGTTTAAGCCTCCTATTATCCAACAAAGGACTATAATATTACACAGGAATGATGAATTTTGTAGACAAAGGGTACGTTGTCTGCCCAAAGGAAACCCTTTTCACCATATATAAGCCATTTAGTCATCCAAGCAAGCTTTATAATTTATGTTGAAATAAAGAGGTACCTCTTTTATCGTTTCTTTTAAGTTATATATTAGGACAGATGATTAACACTTGTTAGTAAAACTGACATGAAATTGGCGTTTATTGGTGATGCACGTTAGATGTAGCAAAAAATACGTCAAGTTACGCGCTACGTTCTTATTTCATTGCACACACCCATTGTCTGTATAAGTTTTGCAACGAAACTTGTGAATTTGCTAGACAAAGTCAAGTTGGTATGTAATTAAACATAATCGAAAGGTAGTCGGGTGTTGTCCTGTTGTTTTTGTTGTTGTTGTTGCTATAATAAGGGAGGGTGTATGTAGAAAATCAATGGAGCTGGAAACTTGAAACCACTCGAAGGCAAACTTCAAAGTGAAACTTTTAAAATAAATTCAGACATCTTTCATCACTATACAAGATTCAAAATCAATAGTGCAACAATTCAATTATTAGCAATAACGAACATAAACCAATAAAATCGTATTTTCTCATTATCCTTTTATAGTGAATCGCTCGTCCATGAATCGATTCGTACAAACTAAACTATATTTGTTGTATTTACGTGAGTGTGTTTGTAAATAAAATAAAACAAATCATTGTTAGTGATTTTTAAGATTTATTTGTCAAATAGAATTACTGATGGATTGTTTTGTGTTAGAATTACAACAAGAATTGTTGTGATCTGTTTGAAAAATATCGTTTTGCTACATTGCAAAACCATGATGTTGTATCCCTATTCACCACAATGTCACATCCAACAATCGTTGTACAACAAAAACAATTATACACAGTTCTGTAATTTATGTCCACAAATACAATACAATACAAATAGTAACGAGGAAAAATTTTAATTGTACATCGAGTAAAAGGGGAATAAAAAAAATTGTAATTCGCTAATAGACTTTCCTTAATGATTTATACATAATTATGAATGGTATAAAGAAAAATAGTGATTGACGTATACTGCAGTATATTATATTGTAAATATTTGCAGTGTAATTATTTCACTTTCAATGCAAATTTAACCTCGTCCTCTCATCGAGACATTCTCTATTTTAACCTACTATTATATACTATAATCTATTAAGTTGAAGAAAAAATCGTACTTCTTTTAGACTATTTTCAAAGACTTGCAATTGATTACAGTCGGTTGTATAGAATGATAGAGTTCCATTGGATATAGCATCCAGATCTCCATTTAATAAACTTCCATTTAAGTGTTTCTGAATGGTTGGATTACTTTCGAATATAAACTTTTATAAATTATATACCCTAAGAAATTTCCGCAGAATTTATTGAAAAATTTCTCGAAACGAAATAAAAATACAACGAGAATTCCAATTCAATATAGATTTTTTATTTGTATCGAATTTTAATAAATCTCAAAAAGTTTCCATTTAATTTTCTACTATTTAAATAAACAGTAGGCAATGTAAATAATTTTTTTTTAAACGAAAAAAACATTTCCTGTGCCTAGGTTGGAATGTTTTTAACGGTTAAAAATTACGCATAAAATCCTCGCTAAATTTTTTCAGTAATTCATGAAGACAGAAGAGAGACGGAGGAAAAATGTTAGCCAGAAAAAATCCAGTGACGTGGGTATTTTCCTCTGGTGACATTGATTGACGAAAAGCATTAATCGCAAATGTAAACCGAATCTTATATACATATACATACATATATCATTTAAACAAATGTTGTTAAAATTTTGATTGATTTAAAACAATTTTTTCGACAACGGCTCAAAATAGAGTGTGAAATTGTTGGAATTATTGAAGAGTCTCTCTTAGGCATAATATACAGTCGCTTTACGACTTATTGTAGCTAATTTAGTTTAAAAGTAGCAGGTCAAACATCGAGTCCCATCAAAGTTTAGTAATAATCTTGTTGGATGACAAATTCATAATCATCAGATCTGATAGGATTCCGATATTATTGAATTAAGGAGTCTCTAAATCAGTAGTGATTTAGAAATTGCTTCAGGTCATCATGGGTTAACTGTAACTATAATTCGTCATAGTGTGCAAAATTTGGCTAGATGTACTTTTGATCTAAATAGATTCAGTTATTAGTTATTTCAGTTTCTCGTTGACTGACAATGTATGATCTTTCCAAATTTTATAAATAGATTGAGAGAAAAAGTCGACAACCAAGTGCATTTGTATATGTGTATTTAAAGTTTGTTAATAATTGAAAATTCTCGTAATAACAATATCAAATACTATTAGTTATACAACTTAATCTGCTTAATATTCAATACCGTTGAAACTGATAACGATAAATTGGAGCTTTATGGAAGATCAAAGAGCTTTCTAACGTTACCGTCTGCGCTTCTTGTTGTTTTCTTTTAAAACTTCCATTCTAGAATCTTCAATGCTTATTGAAAACAAACAAGACGACAAAGACGATGGAAATTAGGAAGATGAGCGAAAATGGTCCATCCGGAAAGTATTTAAACAAAATCTGATTAAGTTCTTACTCAACTCTAAATTGATTCGCATTGATTTACAGTTGAAATCGTTCCGATAATTTTACTAACATCAAAATACAAATAAAACTAATTATTAAACATCGACATAAATTGGAGTTACTGGTTATAGAGTAATTTAATTTCAATTTAAACTTTAACACTTAGGGGATTTGTGATGGGTAGCTAGTTGCAATCCGCTTCAATGCTAATTTAATAACGTAAAATGCACACAGTACACTCACTATAATAGTGTATAGGTACCTATTATTTGCAATTTCTATCGAAAAATATCAATTAATCCAATTTAACATCGAGATAATTACATCAAAGTTTTCTTATCACAAATTATACAAATGCTTATTCAATCAGTTCAAATTTGATGAAAAACTGGCAAAATTCAATTAAAAATTCAGTAATTATCAATTTAGAAGCTACAAAATGGCAAAAGTCTTTTAAAGTAAACAGTATCAATAAAGTTTGAAAATGATAACAAAATATTCGATATTCGTATCAATATTCATTAGGGATACATTTTTTTTTTTTCGTATTGATATTAAGAGAAGGGTGATTAATCCGGGTCGTCTTTTATATCCTCGAAAAGAACCACGAAATAGAAGACTTACGAGGCTAGAAAATCGCGCAGGACTCCGATATTATCCCATATATACGCGATTCATTCACTAACACATAGATAAAACAGGGCCAACAACGACGGCCGCGACGACTAAACGATGAAACAGTCGACTATCGGCGTCCGTTTCGCGCACAAGGTTCAATTATATTTCCTCCTTACCCCCCCAAAAACAAACCAAACAACAACAAATCAAAATTAACAATTGTGTTGTGTGTTGTAAATTTTAAATATTCCGACATATAGACAATGATATGGAAACAAGAAAGAAATTGGGGGTGATAGACGAGTTGAGGGCGATTTGTTGCTAAACTTTGGGGAAAAATTGAAAAAGTTTTCGCTTTTTTACCGGAATTGTTAAAGTGGCTTTTGAAACGAACGAAACTCTAAATAGATAAACGCAAAGTAGGAGGAAGGTCTAGTGAAAAGTGGCCCTTTATGAAGGAAAAACTTTACAAACATTGGGAAGAAGCGTAATGTAATTGGTATGAAATAGAATCGTTTGATTTTAAAAAATTGATGATAATAGATGATGGGTGAAAGGGCGCAATATTTCTATATAACCCGGCAATTCTATTGTCCACCCTTTGATGAGCTTTAATGGAGAAGAAAACATTGAATAATAGTAATATTAGAAAGGTTACTCTGGTAACGTCACTATCACAACAGTGAATGTGTAAATCAACGTGTCTAATGATTAAATAATATACAAATTGGATTACATTGAATGTTCGTCAATTATTCTACAATTAAGTAATTGATGGTAATTGACTGGAAGTGGTGGTCCCTCCATCTTAATGTAAGTAGAATATTTTAAAAATGCGTTGAATTATTTCTCGAATTTTTCCCTTTTAACTATAAAAATCTCTAACCATTGCCAATGTCAACTTGAATTATTTTAAACGATGAAAAATACGATATTCGATATTTATCCTAGACACAATGTGTGTTTGATAAGATATCATAAATCGACCTTAAGATAGGTGGATTTTGTTTATAGTAAGACACCGGAATATTGTAAGGATTTACGTAAGAATATCAATTTTATCTGATATTTGGTTTTACCCCGAAGAAGAGACGTATTTTACGACTATATCAAAGTGAATTTCTTTACTCTAAACTCATTTTGTTACAATGAAAACCGTGTTTTTTTTTAAATAAAAAATATATCTATTAATAAAAAAAAACCAATCTCTCTGGCCGCCTGTAGAAAAGTAAGTACTGTGAATCTGTTATTATTGGAGCGAAATGAAGTTTGAGCTTTGAAATTACGTTTCATCGTTCTATTGGAATCTTCAAGACGTCTCTACTGATAAAAATATTTAACGATAATTCGACAGCCAAATATTTGCTGTACATTAATTTGATGTTAATAAGACTTCAAACAGTCAAAGATAATTGTTTTTCTTACGAAAATGTACTTAAACTAGACGTTAAGTTGTCATTTTTCATATTTAATAAAGCTAAATTTATCGATTGTTCTCATAGCATATGCATAACAATTCATAAGGAGTTTATCGATCTTAAAACAAGTATTTCACGAACTTTATAAACGGTGTATTTTACAAGAATTCACATATGTTGTACATGCATTGACTGAAACTTTTAAATTGTACGGATTAGGACAAACAGAAGTCTTGCTTCACGAGCTTATTGTGTTACAAAATAAAATTTCGTTGCAACAACAAAACAGATTCTCCATTGCAAGCGATTTTAAATTACTCGCCTGTGACATTGTAGGAAAACACGTACTAAAACCTCGAGTTTTCCGGAAGTTGGATGTGATTTACATTCGAAATTGCATTCTGTCTCGTTTAAGACAGTTTCAATGAGAAATATTCGACTAGTTTACGTATCTATGTCTTGCTTTAGGTGATAGTTGCTCAAAAATTGATAAGCCTGCTTGTTAAAGATGCATTTGGTTTGGAATATTTATATAATTGGTTACGGTACTGAATACAAAAAGTTTTT
This sequence comes from Mylabris sibirica, assembly GCA_039776855.1. Lineage (NCBI taxonomy): Eukaryota > Metazoa > Arthropoda > Insecta > Coleoptera > Meloidae > Mylabris > Mylabris sibirica. Next base: position 4,924,113 of record CM077843.1, read on the forward strand.
ATTAAAAAATATCTGATAGAAGCATTTAAGGACTGTAATGACTACTTCCTACATGAGAGTAAGGTTTTGAACAATCTCCTCGGGGAATATAAATTAAAACATGAGCTGCGAATAATCCCCTTTTTCTTTCTCTTGCAGCTCGTTATAAATAATCCATACAATAGTGAACATTTTATTTTTTATACAAAAATTCAATTTGGGACAGATGTTCTACTTACTTTCAATTTGGGGCAAGCTCATAATAGGATAATATCCATCTGAAAACATATAAGGTGTCGGATCTAAATATGGTCGATTTTATGAAATTCATATTAGTTAACGAGCAATTCGAATTATATTTTAAATATTTGTAGAAGGTCTCTGGAGGAAATTTCATCGAAATTAGAGCCTCGTAGCTCATTTGGAAATCGATCAAAAAACACTCGTTTCTGACGATTGCACGATTTGCAAAAACTTGCTACATACTTAAATTACTCGAAAATCTCCCAATAGTGATTCTTTTCGTTTTTGTCTGGAATAGGTGGAAATGTCTGGAATAGCATAAAGCGAAAAAATCAATGTTGACAGGGTCTTTGTGTCATTCTTAGTCGATTTACGTGCTTAGCATGTTTTTGAAAACCATAATTTTGTCCAAAACTACCTTTTTGACCAACTTCCGAGGTTATAATTTTGGTAAAATGCTCTAGGAGTTTCATACTATCGTCCATATTTAGAATCGACACTCTGTATATTATGTGGATTTTTTTCTAACAAGACATTAGAATACTTCGGGAATTTACTTTTTGTAGAGAGGCAAATTTTTAAAATCATATCGAGATTTTACAACTACAAGAAAGAAACATTAAATGGAAAGCAGGTTTTTGTAAGCTCCCCACAGTAGTGCTTTCATTTACTCATTTAATGTGACAGATAAACGTGTGGTGTGAATTTATATATTTTAATACACGTTTTACTTTAACATAGAGCAATATATTTCGTTCTTTTAGAATTTTCTAGTAAAGTTGGATTTGTATCTCAAAATTTATGAATAATAAAATGATTTTTCTAAACTTTGAAATTCATGTTGAAAACTACACTTTTTTGATGAAAATATGTTTTCCGTCAACAGAATATTATTTCCGTTATGAATTTTAAACAGATCTTTTATGGAATGTATTCATCGATAATCTTAAAATTTATCATTTTCTTTAACATTGGAATATAATAATAGTTTCAAGATGATTTCGCTTCATCAACAATGAACTAGCACAAAATCAACACAATAGAATGATTAATTGATACATTTCTAACAAATCTAGTATAAAAATTCAATCTTTGATATACAGGGTTATTCACGTCGGATGAAAAGTTCTTATGACAACTCCCATTATTTATTGAATGATTCGAAATATATTTCAAGAATTTTCAGGGAAAATCCTGGAGAACATTTTAACAAAATTAGAGCTTTATAACTCAGAAAACGCTTGTTTCTAACGATGCTATAATTTTCAAATGCGAACTAAACACTCAAAATGACTTAGAATTACTCGATGATCCTCCCAACAGTTTGTTCTACAACAGCGAGAAATGTTTCTTATTTTAGAATGCAATGGAGAAAAACGACATAAAATTTTTGAAAATTCAGACCCTGTACAAAACGAGCGTTTTTCACCTACTTCCAAATGAGCTACGAAGCTCTAATTTTGGTGAAACAATTGCCATCTACGAAGATAGCCCCCTAAAGATCCTTAAATTTTTTTTTTTAAACTTGCCAAAAGAACTTTTCGCCCGACGTGTATAACCCTGTATAGCTACAAGAAATGTTGATTTTTTGATGTTTACTGTCTCGTTACAGGATGACTACACTTCTATAGTAATATTTTGAAATTCTTCTATGTTGAGAGTCTGCCATCTACTAATTCAATAGTAATAACAAGACAAATTGATGTCTTTCATTTCATCAAATGTCATTCTATTCATATGAAAGAATTGAAAAATTTACCTATTGTCAAAAGATTTTATTATATCGTGAATGTAACAGGAAATTTCATGTGATAAACGTTCATGACATGTTCGAAAAAATTTATTATATATTGAATGGGGATCATATGGGTAATATTCAACGGATCAACATTGCCTCTGTTCGTATTGAGATTGCTGATGGATTTCAACCGGGTTTTACCCGATCACTCTTATTACACAACAATTTTCCACTAAACTACAGCGTAATTGAATTTGATGATTATAACGATAATAATGACAATAATAATTCGTTAATTACGTTAATTTGTTATGTAAAGAAATAGGAAACTAGCCTGACATAAAAGCTTGTTATTATTGCTATTTGAAGCAAAAGCTCGTATTCTACAACTTTGTGTGATTATAATCTAGTGTAAAATTGCAGCAAGTGAGACGGTTTTCATTTACTAAAATTACAGAATAAGATCTGATATTGAAAAATTAACGTACCCAAAACTTTATGGTTCCAACGTTATAGTATTTTAAGCTTACAATACAAATTTGGAATATTATTTGCGTAATTCTACTGACAAACATGTATTACAATTCCATATTTGATGGGAAGCAAGATTATTTATTTTTATCGTTACTATTTAATCGATAATACATAAATTGATTAGAAAAGATCAGCGGTGTTTCCTTCTTCACGGCATTTATTCAAACCCACTTGTCTATCTTCTAACAAATAAGTTGTTCATATTCACAAACAAAAATCAATAATATCAAAATAAGCATCAACACATTTCGTCGAAGGCAAGTGTGGATCTTTCCACCTAGCGTAGGCTAGAGACAATGGTTATCAAATCATCTCAAAATTAATTATCAATAGAATCGATAAACAAGCAGATGCTCTCTTCTTAGAGTTGGGAGTGAACAATGCCAAGGACCGGAATGTATTTTGGATGATTAAATTAAAGGACCTCTCAATTAACAAATCATCTTCACTTGAATAGTTGTAGCAAAACAGGTTCACCGGCTTCAAATTATGCTAAATATGGAGAGTTCAAATTTAATTAAATATTGATAGATGAACAACTGGAAGAACGAAAAATTATGACCATAAATGAATTTGAATAATCTTGCAAATAGATAATCAAACAAAAATGTTTCAAGTACGGTTAGAATCACAATTTTTTTCCCACCTATCTCATAATTATTGCTAATTAGAAAATATTGACATTTACCGTTTATAAACAACAAGATTCTTAAATTTCCTCTAATTAAACTTTGATTTTTCCCTTACACTAAACATAGATCTCATCTTAAATAGAAGGTTGAAACCTCGATTTCTTGAGTAATACTACTTGATATTTTCTTTTTTTTTGTAGAAAACCCCACAAATTAACAATTATGATTGTCGGCAAATTGAAAATTACTTCCTGTTTGCTAGATAAATTCACTACATCCTGTTAAATAACTTTTGATGGAATATTTAAACACGATAACAATAAAGACAATGACAACAATAACGCAAAATTGTCCAAATAAAGGTCACATTTTGAATAATTTATTTATTTGTTTGTGTATCAATCACTCATTCCATTCAATATTGGTGGTTGTTTTCGTTCTACCCCCTCAAAAATAATATTTGAATAGAAAGTAGGAGTTGTGAATGTATCATTTATTCGAATGACTAATGAAAAATTCTAACAGTAAAAATCAATTTTCACTGTTTAACTGCCAAGATGATTTTCTTCCATATTCAACTCAAAAAAATGAATAATTCCAAAACGGAAAAAAGAAGACAAGAATTTGATTGATGGATGTTTTCCTACTTTTGAGACAATTTTTTGCCCGTTCCGTTCTACAAGGTGAATATCATTCTAACGTTTGTGTAAATTTCAAAATGATTTTATTCCAACTTGTCTGAATCAGCACATAAACAATAAATAAGAATTGTGGCAAATTTATCATTCTATCTTTTAGAAAAATTACTAAATGTTAGCTAACATTTAACCTTATCGATAATAATATTTGAATGATAATAATGGCATTGTAAAAAGTTACATCAACTCAGCTAGAATATCTTTAAAAATTTAAACAAGTCGATTAAATTAATAAAACATTTAATAAGATAAAAGCGTAGATTATCCGACGTTGTTATCTTACTTCTTCTCGTTTTTGTTTTGATATGATTAAAAATAAAACTGCGGTTTGTTTCATAACAGTTATAGCAATTTATTTTAATTATTCTCTCATCTTTTTTTTCAATTTCTTTAAAAGCCAGAGTATGCTTTTTATAATTTATTCAAGCTTTAACCTTGGTTATTTTTACTCACATCAAAAATTGTTGAAAAATTTAGATTGTTTTAAATAATTGAAGTTTCGATTATTTTATATAGCGGCTTGTTTATGTATGTTTCATCGTTTTGTTGTTTATAAAATATGTCTAATTTGATTTTATTTAAATTCATCATTATTAATTAATTAATTCTATTAATAGTTTTAAATAGAATGGATTAGTTATTGAAAAAATATCGTATAATTTGATGCAAATCCTTGAAATTTCATCCGATATTGAAAATATTTGTTCGAAAACAGTAAACAATAACACGTGTAGATTGGTGGAAAATTTATAAGACGAATTCTAAAAAAAAGCAAATTTTGTAAGTTGACTGACAACATCCATCGAAAATTTGAAGAAAACAACTGCAAAAATTATACAAAATTTGATATAAGCAATTTACTTGTTTAGTAACTGATTCAACTATAGTTTGACCACTTCGAAACAAGTATTTTATGTAAATTTCAATACTTCATAGACTGAATGGAGAGGAAAGGAAATCTAATAGCGAAACTTTGTTCCCAACATAAGGTAATTAAGCTTATGCGGTTTAGCTAGATTGAGAGAAACAATAAATGAACTGACATTTGTTGTCAATTAGACATAAATTTTACAGAAACTGATTGGAAACTGAATCTATACGTTGGATTCTGTAAGTTAATCAATAGTTGGTACGTATTTCATTTAATACAATTCATGAAACTTTCTAAAACTTCAGTAAAGATAGGAGTTATACCACCATCATGCAGGTTACAGTGCAAGTTTCTTATTACAAACATCTTAATGATGTAGATAGAGATAAATCCTAAAAACTCACAGAATACGATCCTAGTTGCAACACAAGAAACTTTGAGTAAAGGCCAAGCGATTCAAATATACAGCAATAAACTGGGAATAAGTCTTAGACCTGTCTTTGCAATTTCCTTTCTATTAACAAAATAAAATATTCCTATGTACAATTGTATAAGAATTCTTCGAATCAAAGTGGAATTTTGGCTACATTTCGAGAATTATTATAAATTATAGGTCACCAATAATTCTTGTAGGTGATGAAAACAATAAGTTCATTATACAAAATTTAACAACTTTGAAAATGTGATTTATTTGTAAATGTTGTATGGAAAAGATGAAGTTCTAGAATGTAAACCGCACAGGAAATTGTTGTCGAAGAACACCACACTATTCCTATTCTACATTTACAGAATTTACATCACTTCATCGTAGTACAACATGAATAAAACAAATGTTAATTTTAGTTTGAATTCATCAAAGTTTCCCAACTACTTCCTCAGGATATTAAGCCACAAACTCTAGTTTTATAACGGTTTACTCTTTTGAACATTTCAATTAATTCTTTCAGATATTTGTAATCTTTTATTGTACCAAAAAAGTACAACAAATCTTCTATCAATTTTATCGAGAGGGTATAAAGTACAAATTCTTGACAGAAACGAGAGAAATTCCATCTATTTTATACTCTAGACTATTCCTATATTATCATCAACTTTAAAACTATCGTATTGTTTAACTACTTCCACAAAATAACAATATAAGTAGACAATGGATGGATGCTTCTACGGTTGTAAGGTCGAGCTTTATTAGAATATACAGAGTGTTTCATGTAAACTATAATTTTCAGAGTTCTCTTCTATTTTTTGTATACATTAAATGGAGAGCAGCATAAAAGTGATGCTTTTAAATATCACATCTAACTACAAAGTAATAAAGTCACGATGACTTAAAGCAATAAGCTATAAAATATTAGGAATATTCGAATAAAACGTTTTATTTGTTGTTAAAGAAGACTTTAAAGAGTTAATTTTTTTTGTTGAACAACTTTTTTTAATATTTGCAATTTAGAATGGTTGTTTTGATAGTGTTACCATAAAACCAACAATGATTTTGAATTCGAGAAAATCCCATAGTGGCAAAGTTGAAATTTTATTGAAACAATATTTGTTGTGTTGTATAGTTATAACACAACAATTTCCCAATAGTGCATCGTCGTTTTACTTATCTCAAAAGGTTTTCAACGAATAGTTTAATAAACTGTTGACAATAGAGAAAATTCCCACTAAATTCGATATGTGCTTTTAAACTGAACATTCCCTTAGAAATTACTAAATAAATAGTGTTATAACCGTTTAGAACTGATGATGAAACAAACAATTTCTCGTTTTCCTATAGGAGACAAACCAAAATCGATTTGCAAACAACGAAGGGAGTAAATTTTACTACATTCGCCTATATTGAAATCGATAATATCTGACTTATGGTGAAATTTACAGACCTAAAAGTGATCTCGTCTCTCTAGTCTCGTCGCACTCCTTCAGACAGTTCGCTTGAGGCATAGTCACAACACTTATCTTGCCGCTCTTGACGAGTCTCATAGGAATAAATATGAAGGAAATTCGAAAATCGAAAATCATAAAGGCTTGAATATTAAATTATAAATGTTGCATTCTAGCAGTGGCTAGAATCTCACTACTTTGTTAATTATTAAATAAGACAGTTTATTCAACACAAACAAAAAGTTGTCCACAAACCAATTCTAACGAATGAAGTTATCGATATTAACCAACGTCTTCTAAATTTTAACAAACAAATAAGTTATAGCAACGATTGTTTTTAACTGTTCATTAAGCTTAACTGGAACTGGTGAAACCGGCCCTAAAGACAATTAAATAAGATAACTAAGAAATTAAACTTTAATTAAAATTCAATGCAATTAATTCCTGACCTTTTCTGTTATCAAACAAGACATTTCAGACTATATTAGAGTTAGAGCATTCTTATTTGTTTTAAATTAAACGGAGTCAAGTCGTTGTGGACGCAGTATAAAATATAATATTCCTGAACCTGGTCTAACCGTTGTTATTTCAGTTGAATTCAATTAAGTTGGTGACTGTAACGTTGTTTTAACATTACAGCCTTATTGTAGTATTATTTTTTTAGTATTTTAAGCAATATTATTGTTAATACTGAGCGATGATAAAAGAAAGCTCTCCGTATGCTGTTTAAATAATAAAGCTCAATCAATTTTAGAACGTTTATTAATAAAAGCTAGACTTTGGTGTTTACCATTTCTTCAATGCATCTTAAACTATCTATATTGAAAGTCAGACAAAGGGAATGTCTTTATTAATTCATATTCGTGCGTCAATCAAACGTATTTTCACCTTTAGAAAATTCCATATTGTATTATAATTAAATATTCAATTTAGAAACACAACAAAATTTTACACAAATTATAACAATAATGAATAGTAATAATATTTAATAATAATGATGATAATCACTAGGTAGGTTTTAGAAACGTCATATATCTACGTCCTCTCCTTTTTTTACAAGTTGTTCCGACAAAAACTTGTTTATTACTTCATATGATCGATTACAATTTTAATTTTTATCATTGCTATAACTATCGTTAATAATCAATTATTTTGACATTGCCTTACATAATTTCGTTTATTTAAAATTTTCAACAAAATAAACGATTAGTTCAAGCAGATTGGCGTCATTTTTCCAACTAAAAATACTAAAACCGAATGAATTGAACGAATTGTAGTCTTACTACAAAAATAAATCGCATTATCGGCCAAAAAATGTGATGAATGTTTAAATTTTCACAATATAAATCACCATCAAAGACGTATTGATTTGTTTTCGATTACCATTAAAATATTATTATTAGTTTTTAATATATTTATTTATTGCTGTGTCTATCTATCTTCCTTGTTTTATATTTAATGAATTCGATTGTTATGTTTGGGTAAAAGCCAAAAATGAAAAAATTCAAATAGACAAGTGAAGTAGAAAAAAACAACAACATCAAAACCAGTAGTTAACATCAATATGAATTATCGTAAAATATTTTCATGGAAGTTCAACCATTAGAAGGCGTCATAAATTTAATTGAAAGTGCACCAAATGGCTGCTAGAATTACTAGCAATAATTCTAATATCAATTAAAAATCTACGTATATCAAGAATTTTATTCATATTTTGATTCTATATTTAGCAGAAAAATGATAAATTTTGTGGATTCTTACTAAAAATAATGAATTAAACTAGTGTGTAAAGCTAACAACGGAAATTTATGAATAAATGATCAATATAAAACCTATTTTGTTCTAATAATAACAAAATAAAAATTAATAGAGTACAATACTGAATATAACGAGAATATTTTATTTCGTATAAGTTCAGAAGACAGGCGACAAGAAAACAAAAACTTTATTTACATATAAATGTGAAATACTCGGGATTAAATGGGAGTGATATGCAAGACAAAGCCGACGTGTACAGGTGGCTAAAAGGTAAAGCTCTTTATAAACGGCAAAAGTCCAACATTTCGGGAATTACTACTTTTTTGAAACTTTTAATCTTGTAACATTTGGATGAGTTACACAATTTATGCAAAACTTGATGTGATAGGTCTTTGAAAATTCAACAATTCGTGTGGTGGAAAATTCTCAAATGGAGAGATGTCGTAAAGTCTAGCCTGAGAACAATAAAAGCGGTTGCTTTATCATTACTTTTTTCATATTATTAAGCAACATAACAACTAAATTGAGTTTAATCCCAAGCTTCTCACCGTTTTACGCTTGTTCTATATTGAGAATTATTCTGATTCAAATCGAAATAGATTACCACGCTTCTGCTTCTTGTAGAGAATCAATTCAACTTAATCAGTGACTTGCATTTTGCCGTTGTTAAAGAAATTTGGATTGACAGCTTTGATTTAAAGACACTAAAAGCGACAATACTGCGATACAAAAAAAAATGTTGATCAAATTAAGTGCTTTATTAAAGATGAATGGGCACATTTTGGGCAAAGATCCAGAGAGTGCTTTTACTTTTAATGGAACGACAGCAAAAACCAGCAATGTTGATGTGTGCGAATTTTGACTTGTTTTTTAATATTCCTATTTCCATTTAATAAAACACAATCAGTATTACTACACTGAAATAAAGCAAAATCAAGTCAGAAATCTAAATAAAAACGCACATCATTGAAATTTTCATTTATACCCCGAAATCTATCGATCTTCTGTTGTAACATCTGTAACGTCAATTTGTCGCAGGCGAACGTAATAAAGTTGATATTTAAAGGGCGAATACTTTGAAAATGGATAGAGGGATACGTCTATAAAATGACGACGTTTAGATATTTTGTTTTTAAATATTTTGAGCATTTCAATTGGGAAAAAACCGAGTTGAATCAATAAACTTTAGGCTACATTAGCCTAAAGTTGCTTTTAAAAGTTGTGTGTAAAGAAGAAGCTCCATGGACAACATATGAAGTAAGTACCCCGTTTTAGATGAATTTTTATTAAAATTCATATTTCAACAGTGAAATAATTTGATGACAGCAATTTAACGACAACGGAGTTTCTAATTTCGAACAATTACCGAAAGATAAAAGAAAACAATCGAGATTGTAAATGAAAAAAACTGGAATATAACAATCGTTGAACAAGTTTGAATTATTTTTATGTTGGCAAGAAAAGTTTGAAAAAGAACCCTACAAAAAAAAAAATATCTAATAAACGAATATACGAAAAATGTCTATTTTTGTAAACGACACAATCACTGTTATGTTATAATATTCGGATGTATTGTTGTTCTTTTTTTTTGGGTAGATTTTCGTTTAAAATAACAACACACCATCGTATCTGCTTATAATATGATAAGCATTATAAAAAATAAATAGATCCTTTGCTCCCTCAATACATCGTTAGCTTGAATAATCCGACGTTATTCTATCCGATCATTTGAATGAAATTGATTGATTTAAAACGCCTGAGAATGATCGATGATAATGTCATTTTTCGATATTTTTATAAAATAAAGCCTAACGATGAGTAGATTTTGTACATTATTGATTCCCATCTAAGGATTACATGTTTCGCCTTTTTTTACACCTTAAATTCAAGCACCACTTTCCAATATACCACTCAAACTTTTAATGGAAACAAAAAAGCGATATTGCAATGTAATATTAAAGCACTATTTTCGGACACTTTTCAAATTGATGTTGATAAAAATCAACCAGATTCTACGACTAATTAGGATTGTTTCAACAATGAGATTATTAATTAAGTCAACTTTTAAGGACGCCTTTATAGAAGCTTAAGTGTTACTGGAAACTTTTCAGAACTTTTAGAAATTAGTCGATGATATTAAACGGGTTTAGATTGTAGATATAAGTTTTCGTTGCCATAAATCGACTAATGAATATGAATATACATGTCTATATAGTCTACAGCAACACGAATTTTAAGTAATCTTCATTTTCTACAATATAATCAACGGTGAACATAAATTTAAAGTCACGTATACATTGTGCGAAAACGGATACTTAATTTAAAGCAGATAACCAAATGTTAACTTTTCTTTAAACTAAGCTTTTTCTGTCAGACTGATTTTCATTTAAACAGTATCAAGAGTCTTCTATAATAAAAACAGAGATCAAGAGGAAATTGAATTGAATCATTGAACATAAAATAGGTATTGTTTTGGATATTAAAAACGATAAACGCACACAATACGGCTGATTGATGTAATAAAATCTGCAATAAAACGAGGCACTTTGTGGGAAAATTGCAATAGACAACGTATTTGTTTGATATGCCAGCTAAATTCAATATCGTTATTATAATTAAAAAAAAAAATACGAGATTTCAACGTGACAAATTAGGAAAATTATCCTCTACATTCAAACAACAAGACGTCTTTTCCATTAGACCGACCTCCAAGTATTCAAAACGATTACATGATCTTCCCAGTCAATTACACAAGGGACCTTGCAATTTGTTTTGACACAAAGGACAGCATCCGCATATTATTTGTCGGAACTATGGTCAAATAATTGATGGAATGAAGAGCAAAACGTTTTAGATCTTTTCAAAGGGGAACAATGTCAATAATTGTCTTTTCGTAACAATGAATTATTCCTTAAATACAAAAGATTCACTATGTTTAACATAAATTTTGAATGAGTTAAATTTCGTAAAACAACGTTTATTTGGGCGGATAAGTGGCAATAATTATACGACTGTAATCACTAATGTTTACCTAATAAAAAATTTCGTTTTATAGAATTTGTAAAATATTTGGTCTTGTATGTAATTAACAACATTACAGTTATGTTTAACAATTCTGATTTGCTGTATATTTTAATTAAAATCCATGTATTGTAGAATTATTTTACATTAACATAGAAACAGGGCGATGTTTCTACAGAATCAATTTTTGGAAACACTGAAATCTCTCAGATAATTCCTTATTATGTCACAATTTTTTAGGAAATTTTTTAAAGTCTGAATGCGAAAAATGGTGGAGGCGCCGCGCCAATTCTCGTCCCTTTTATTTAGATTTTTATACTGTCGTATTTTTTAATTAAATTATTATTTACGTATAAAAGTCGACGGGTGCAATTTAATTAATTTAATTAAACCTCCATCATCAGATTTATACAGATTATAGATAAGTCTGTTGATAACTTCTATTCTAAAGTCGCGTCACAAAACGTTTATTCTTCTACGATAATAAACGTAGCAACGATAAGGATACGAATAATAGAAAGGCTTATTTCAGGCTGTGTTATAAAAGCAGACCTGTTCAAGATTCTTCTAATACGGCCGACAATCCAGACAAAACAAATCTATTCTATCTAATATGCATATCAAAGGAAATTTCGGTTCAAAATCTGTTCAGTCTATTTGCCCACGAGTTTTGCATTTTGATTGTCATGTTTTTAGATCGACTATTTGAATAAATCCTGTTTTTCTTCTCTCAACTAAAATTGAAATTAAAATCAAGCTTGAAATTATGGAAATTTTCAATAAAAATAAACTAAAAATTTAACCATCATTGAACCGTCAAAATATTCAAATTACGCATATTTTCTATTTTAATTATACAGAAATTGATTAACTAAATTATTGGCAATTTGTATTGCGCTCTTTTGTTCGATAAATTAATTGAGAATAATTTGTACGTAAAGGCATTTCTTTGGGCTATTTGGCGTCAATCGATCCTGGTGGCAAAATCGTTATTGTGTGAGGTGTGTTGGAAACTTTTTATATTTGAAATTTTCAATTTTTCGTCTAATTGAACATCAGTTCACTTGATTTGCTCCATTATTAGGCTTTGATTGCTTATTTTCAAATTGCTATACCTACGCTAATGGTGATGTTTTATGTTGACTACAATTCGAACATTTCAAAATACACACGTACACATTGTTGTATGCATATCTGTCACCGGAATCCTTGTAAGCTTGATTGAATTCAGATTTACCAGTTGAACTATTATGTATTATCTACAATATATAAACAAGTATTATACTATATTGATTTACTTAATGTTCAGAACTGGGATGCAGGAAGTATAGAAGGAAGTTTGATTTCGTGGGGGAAAATGACAACAAGAGAACTAAAATGTAAACAGAGTATGAGAAGTCACTGGCCTAGTTAATTACAGGTAAAACTTGGTAACGGAAACTGTTATCATGTGAAACCTAACAAACATTACTGGCCTGCTGTATATGAAAACAGAATTCATGAGCCAAATTAAGATAGAAATACAAGATGGTAAAACTTTACTTATTGTTTCTCATTGTTGTAAAATGGTTCAGACACGATTTTCGATCGCATACATTTCAAATAACAAACTTTTAAATTACAGAGATAGGCGTTATCACATTGTCTACAAAAATAGATGCCTTTAATGCTTCCTATTTAAGACAGTTTGATAGTAATTATAATAAAATTCTCCAAGAAATTGATCAGATACTAATCGCATCAACTAAATGGATGATAATAGGAGTCAGATAATTGGTTTCGACAAAATTTCCAGTAGCTAGCACCCGTTTAATTTGAAAGTTCTTATCGAAGTTGCGAAAACTGTTGGTAGAATTCTTTATTTTCTTAAAACTTATATGGATCAATAACGGGCATTATGTTACTTTTGCAACAGATTGAGATATTTTCCAATACTGGTGTTCCATATTTATTTTTCTCTCACAAAATTATATCATCGAATTTATCGATTCATTCGTCATTAAAAACTGATATTCAACACGTAATAATGCACAACACAATAACTACTTTTTGCATGCATTCATATGCATTTTAGTTGACATACATGAAAGTCCTGTGTGTTGTACGATAATGAGAGAATCGTTTAAATTAAATACCACAATTCAATTATTCATAACACTGTTGCATTTAGTATCATTAATAACAAATATAAAAAATTTATTTATCGATCTGATGGTAATTATAATTTAAGATTGGGAAAAAAATAAACATTTATTAATGGTTCAAGACAAATTACAAAAGGAATTACATTATCTAATATGAAATTTATGTTCATTAAAAATGAATTAGAAACGTAATAATTTCTTTATTATCTGTAGATTTATCAAACAATAATCGTAAAAATTTAATTATAATTAAGATGGATTTATTAAAGTGAGTTGAAAAGATTATTAACAACTTTGCGATTAATACGAACCTAAATTAAATCAGATTTATTACACAAATCTCTGTTTCCACTATCCTCGCTAATTTTCCTGTCAATAAGTCGTTATAGCATTATTGTAATTTAGAATTTTCTAAATTAAAGATTACAAACACGAAATAATCTCATTAGTACAAGAATCCTAATCTTTTTTTATTACATTTTCAATCGGAGAATTATCGTTAATTTTATTCGAATCATAATTCTTATCTAGGGATGATAAAAGTCCATCATTTAATTCTTGCTGTAAGGCATCTTTTATTTTTAAATTGTTTTGTAAAATTAGAAAAATTCACAACAGAATTGTGAAATGTCGAATAATGAAGGAGGTGTTATTATAATTATTAAAGTCAAGCTTATGAAAATAAAGCTGATGGCTTCCTTTTACTAACCCATCTTCTAGGATACAAGAGAGGTATAATATATTGAAATCTTAAATAATAATAATAACAATAAACGTTCTTCTTTGTTAATGTTTTCTGTTAAATCGTGGAAAACTTTTAGATATATAAACCAAAGAAAGGGAGTTGATATAAATAAAGGGGAACACGAACAATGAAAAGAAAGAAAAACTATAATAATTTAAACATCTCCGGAACGGACATTTCGTTTACTGTCACATTTAAATAATTTATGCTCAAGCCCTGTTCACAAAACTTTTAAAATATTGTTGTCATTATAAAAGATGAGTGAAACAATCTACGCGGTCGTCACGTGAAAGTTTATTATCATATTCCACGAAGTTAAAGTTTTTTTTTTCATAATGAGCTCTTAAAAAATTGTTTAATTATGATAATGACAATAATATTTGATCAAGTAACAAAGGATTGAATATAACTTATGCTTAAAAATTACGGTCTCCTATAATATCGTAATAATTGGAGAACATAAAATCTGGATTATATTTAAGCTTTAATTTGTTTTACATAATAAAAAATCTTTTATGTAGTGTTATCAAAAGATCTTTCGACACAGGGACGCATCCAGTGTTGGTTGCCCCTGCGGTTACGATTTATGAGCATTTATACACAAGACTTGGAAAATAATTGATGATAGGCTTAGAATGTTTCAAAGAAGTCTTATTGTTCATAAAAATATCCAAAAACATAACTTAAAGTTGAGAATTTTATATAAAAAGTGTTGGAATTATCTCCTCTACACGACTTGATAATTTAGAAGCAAATTCACAAGAATCTAATGGTCAAACACTAAAATAACTGAGACGTCTTAAATAGGTTTTTTTACGGTTCATTGAAAACATTTCTTAGAAAAAAGAAGTCTCATTAAGTCAATGTTAAAAATTCAGCCATAATCTTGACTAAAAATCAACAGCTCATATTAATTGATAAATATTTTACGGATTCGTAAGGGGGTTTCTGGAGATTATTTTAGCAAAATTAGAACCTCTTAGTTCATTTAGAAGTTGCTCAAAAAACGCTCGTTTTTTACAATTTTACGATTTTCGAAAACTTACTATACACTGATAGTCGACTCACAACTTAAAGTGATAAAATTTTGCCAACAAAGAACACCTGGAATGGCAACATTAAGGCGTGATAATTTAAAAATTTCTATTTTTTTGGCACCTGCAAATCAATTACGGAACTAGCCGTTTTACATAAGATGTTGATCATAAATAGCCCTGAAGAAAAGGGTCTACTACCAGTTTTGATTGACAGATTCGTAAACTTCTGGTTACTTACAAAATTAAATCAGTTTATTGCTTTCTTAAAACTGTCACTTAAATATAAAATGACTTACAATTAGTGTGACTCGAGGATTCTTCGGATTTTTAGTAGAATACAATGGAATACTTAAAAAAAATGTTTAGAATGTCTTAGAGTCACTCTATGTCATTTTAGTAGTGTAACAAGTTTTTGAAAATTATGGCATTGTCCAAAATATCGTTTTTGACCAACTTCCACATGAACTACAAGGTTCTAATTTTGGTAGAATTATCTTCAGAGAGTCTTTTACAAATCCTGAAAATATTCTTCGAATCGCTTATCAACTAGTAGGTGTTTTATAGAATCGATCATAGTTAGGACCGACATCCTGTTTATAAAAAAAATTGTTCCTAAATGGCGAAAATGTGACAAAACTCGGACTTAATCTTGCAAAATGAGCTTAAAAAATAAGCGAATAAAAGTGACTACATAGCTTATATTCGCACAAAAAAAAAAAACTGACGACTTAAAACAAAAACTTGTGAAACAGAAATTAAAAGCCTAGAATTTAGCCACAAGAACCATCAAAAGTGTCTAAATTGCCTGCTTTAGTCCAAATTTGGAAGATTCTAAGGTAAAATTTGCTAATTTTAAGTACTGAAAAAAGAATGTTTTAGAATTCATTCGATAAGTTGAGAATTTGGCTCGAAAATACACTAATTGTAAGCATGTAAGTCTTTTTTTATGATTTAAAAGCGAAATTCGTTACGAATTGGTGATTTACGACCAAAATATATTGAAACTTGGTCAAGAATCTAGCTCATGTTTTTATGATGATAAAATTCGAAAAAACTGCTTATTAAGGAGGATTTCTTCAAGGTATCGTATTGTTATTATTAATATCAATTGGAGGGGTCCATGAAGACCTAATTCTGTCATTTTTGTTATTTTTTTTTGGTATTTTCACTTTATCATCTTTGGCAACGCTTATAAATAACTTACTGTACACTAATAGTCGACTCACAACTTAAAGTGCCAAAATTTCGCCAACAAAGAACACCTGGAATGGCAACACTAAGGCGTGATAGTTTAAAAATTTCTATTTTTTTTGGCACCTGCAAATCAATTACGAAACTAGCCTTTTTACACAAGATGTTGATCATAAACAGCACTGAAAAAAGGGTCTACCACCAGTTTTAATTGACAGATTCGTAAACTTGTGGTTACTTACGAAATTAAATTGGTTTATTACTTTCTTAAAATTGTGACTTAAATATAAAATGACTTATTACAATTAGTGTGACTCGAGGATTCTTCGGATTTTTAGTAGAATGCAATGGAATACTTAAAAAAAATGTTGAGAGTGACTTAGAGTCACTGTGTGTTATTTTAATTGGGTAGCAAGTTGAAAATTGTCCAAAATATCGTTTTTGACCAAGTTTCACATGAACTACGAGGTTCTTATTTTGCTAGAATTATCTTCAGGGAGTCTTTCACAAATCCTGAAAATATTCTTCGAATCGCTTATCAACTAGTAGGAGTTTCATGGAATCGACCATAGTTAGAACCAACATGCTATGTATAGAAAAAAATTGATCCTAAATGGCGAAAAATGTGTCAAAACTCGGACTTAATCTTGCAAATTCAGCTTAAAAAATAAGCGAATAAAAGTGACTACATAGCTTATATTCGCACAAAAAAAAAAACTGACGACTTAAAACAAAAACTCGTGAAACAGAAATTAAAAGCCTACAATTTAGCCACAAGAACCATCAAAAGTGTCTAAATTGTCTGCTTTAGTCCAAATTTTGAAGATTCTAAGGTAAAATTTGCTAATTTTAAGTACTGAAAAAAGAATGTTTTAAGATTTATTCGAAAAGTCGAGAATTTGGCTCGAAAATACACTAATTGTAAGCATGTTTAAATCTTTTTTCATGATTTAAAAGCAAAATTCGTTACGAATTGATGATTTACGACCAAAATATATCGAAACTTGGTCAAGAATTTAGCTCATGTTTGTTTGATGATAAAATTCGAAAAAACTGCTTATTAAGGAGAATGTCTTCACAGTATCGTATTGTTATTATTAATAAATTAATATCAATTGGAGGGGTCCATGAAGACCTAATTCTATCATTTTTTTCTTTTTTTGGTATTTTCACTTTATCATCTTTGGCAACGTTTATAAATTAAGCATTTCTAAGCTCCATTTCATCAAAATCTTCATCGATTTATAGAAAATGTTACATATTTTAAGATAATACTTACACAGATTCATTTCAATATTGATGCACCCTTTTTGAGACTGTGTCATGTGTCATCATCCCCTTGGTTACTGTTTACATCTAACTTTTATGCCGATCATATATTGACCCTTCACCTTTAGAATACAGAGGTGGTATTTGTAGATTACTGTTCGTTTTTGTCATTTTCGTCAACTATTCCTTTTGAAAATAAAATAAATAGCCAAAGGCATATTCCATTATCTTTTACAACACCTTCAATGAAATGAAGCTACTGAGGTGTTAAAGAATAAAGGTGTTTGTTGATAGAAAATGTAACAAGATAACGAACCGTCTTCTACGATATATATATATATATATATATATCGGTACACCTTTCTTATAGACACAAATAAATTTAAATTACTTTTATTACTTAATGTAAATAACAACATCAAAGAGAAGATTCTATTTTAATTATATTTGTGTAATTAGAATAATTAGTGTATGTAATATAAATAGATATTTGTGACACACTTTATATCTGTCTATATTACTTGTGTTTTATGTAAATAAATTGTAAGAGATTGTTTGATTCTCGTTTTATTCACAATTACTTCCTGACACTTTGGTTCATCGATTACAGATTACAGACAATTGCTGCAGGCTTTTAGATTCTAATTGAACCAAAGTGTACATTACATCTAATGAAACTGTACTAGATGATTGTTGTGTTATGATAATTTAATAAACGCATATATGTATCGATAATTGGTATATACCTATATTGGCGTTAATTTCAATATTCCACGTTAATTGAATTATCGTGTTCTGTTACGTATTTATGTACAGATCGTTCTAAAATAGATACAGATACAGTCAAAACAGAATCAAGCAATAAGTTAGATTCTCCATTTTTTCAGTAAATCGCTAAATAAACGCTTTTGTAGATAGAGCAAATAGCAAATTTTGTATGCAATTGTATTCAACACTCTTTATAGTTCTGTTTGCGGTTCAATCCAAACTCATCAGCAAATTTCGTGAAATCAAACAAAATCGTTGATGATCTATCAGAATTATTCGACACATTGACAATTAATTTATCCATTATTCAGTTGCAATTATATGAGGAAAGATAGATGCTCCTGTTTCACTTACTCTTATCCCTATTTTCCTTAGTTTCACTATAAATATCTGTAAATAATTAATAACTGACGTGGTAGAAGAGAGTTGTTTTACTTTATAGTTGCCTAACGGTTATAATCTCCAGTTAGTTTGTCGTAATTTCCAATTCTTCCTAAATAAACAATAATTTCGTAGAATCTAGAAGAGAAGGATCTATCAACTTCCAATTTTACCACGATAATCAATATCGTCATTTATTATAAGAACGGTCAAGTTAGATTTAGAATCCATTAAAAATTATTGTATTGTAAACGAATTTTCCGGCTAGTTTTACTTTCTTTTTGCGAAAGAATCGCTAGTGAAAATGGAAATAATTCAATAGCCACAATATCATGGGAATAGAATACAGTAAACTTTTACATTTTCTCTTCATTGTCTCTATTATCGGGGGATAGATAAATTTTTAATTTGCAAATGTTGTTGTAATACATAGCAGTAGTAGAAGCAGTTAGAAAATTGCAATGTCTTGCATCTAATATTTATCATTATTAATGGTAACTCGTCTGATTTGTTGAGTGAATAAAATTGTACAAATTTCCTTATTGTTTAATTAATCAAAATATAGAAACGATGAAGTCATTATAGTTTCATTTAAACACTAACAGTTGGTGTAATAAAACAAACCGATAATAAACATATTAATGTGAATTTTTCAGTCAATTTAATTGAATCAGTAAGGAGAAAAATTGAGTTATTAATCCCTATAAATTGAACAATAGTTCCTCATATAAAATATTCGATTTTTTCGGATGGTTGGAACAGTAAATAGAACCACTTGGAAAGTACAAAAGGAAAGAGAATTGGTGGTGTTCAATTTTATTGTCTTGTCTTCTAACCGACAATATAGACTTTGGCCTGAAAGAATGATGGATAATTAAGAAGGAAAGGCAAGCAATTAAAGAAGATGTATTGCGTGCGTTAATTTTACGAGAATAGCTGTTCTCTATCTGATTAAACAAAGTAAATAAAAATTGTGCGTATTTACTGTGTGTATATGGATCAAATAATTGTGAGAGAACATAAAGTAAATATCAAAAATTTCAGTTTTGTAACAAAGTATGTAAAATTCCTACCTTCAGGATTTTAAATTTTCGAAACAATCTGGAACTTTGCAATTTCTCTTCGCTTACAGCTAATTCGAGAATCAATCAACTGCCAGTTTCCGTTTCAAATTAAAAGAAGAAAAAAGAAATAGAATAGCTACGCTTCAAATGCAAACAATAATCATTAAAATATACATTGAGTGGTTTTTAAAGCTGAATGAAATTGCAAATATTGATTGAAATTTGTAGTTGAGGAAACCGTTGTTAGTCGCCTCTCATGAATATCAATCAATCATAATTACAAGTCGATGATATAATTACAAAATTTAACAAATCTAATTACAGTAGAACTTCTATTTATATTTCCGAATATCTTTGATACAGTTGATAGCTTGATGAACTTATATTAGGGCTTTACAAATTTTGATCACGTATAATGTTGGCAACGGCTTTATTTCCTGTTTTCGGCATTCTCTCATCTAATTTAGACTTAAAATGGAAATTGTATCGAATTCTTCTTTCTGTACTTAAACGGCGATTAGATTATGCATGAGAAGACGATTCGTTTTGCTTACATCGAAAATTTCGATTCAACACACACATACATGGATAAACAGTTAGAATTTCATCTTGAATCGTGTTTGTTTGAATGGAATTTGACGAAATGCACAGGTAAACAAAATAACGGTCTACAACATCAGCAAACTCATCGCAACAAATCGATTTAAGTTCATAGTAGTTTGAGAATATTACCAAATTTATCGAATGTAAGTACAGAATACTTTAACACTTTTCCCAGATAAAAGCTTAGATAAGATTGTTGGAAGTCTTGTAAACTTTCATAGAAAAAGGAAGAAGGATAATACTCCTTTCAGATCAAGAATGATTAAATCTTTAACGTATCATTAATTCCATTACAGTGAGATGAATGACTAAAGGTGGGCTACTTTTATTACTAACATTTTGTTATACAACCGTATTCTTAAGAAGGTTCAATCTTGATTTCAATCTGTGATAAGAAATTTTGATTGGACGACGCGTTAAGAATTTAGAGATTATAACAGTCACCTTTAAGCACTGTAATTAGCCCGATGGTTGTTTTGTTTGCTTCTTCTGAAGAATTTTTGTGGGTTTATTCCAAATAGAATTTGGCTTATGTGACGTGGCAAACTTTTTCGGCCTGGGCAATTACTATGAAAATCAAGCTTCGATAAAACAATTCTTAATATCAGTGACGATCATTGCACTTCACGATTTTTTAATGTTCTTGCATAATGAGGCTTTTTCAACTGAATTGGTCCCTTTTTAATTAGCATGATGAGTGCATAGTAACGTAGAAGGATCTTCTCTCATATGAAAGATATTAAGGAAAAATTTGCTTTTATTGAATTATTTGTTGGTTTCAAAAGTATACAATGGAGGAGATCCTCTTAATGCTCAAAACTAGATAATTTAGCAATACTGCGTCCAAAAATCTAAATTAAAGTGGAAAGAATTCAGGTCTAAAGTTTTATAAAGGTGACTCAATCTTATTTTTTAAGCCATTTTAATGAAAACTTCTTCGAAAAACTGGTGGCTTATAAACAATATAAAAATCTAAAACCAATGTGGCTCAAAAATAGACCAAACATTTTCGAAATTTTAATCTCACTACGATATAAAAGTGTCCTAAAATCTAGATTAGAAAACTAGAATTTAGCTGGAAAATTAACTTAAAGTGACCTTTTTCTTTAATTTAATGGCAAATTCGCCGAAACGTCGGGATTTTATTGCAAAAACATGTCAAAAGTGTCGCATTTTTTTTATTTTTAGACTCAAGAGCAAAACTCAATTAAAATTGAAGAGTCCAGTGAAAAAGAAAACACTAAATTTAACTAAATCTCCTACTTTTGACATTTCAATAACAAAATTTATTAAAACTTATAATTTAAGAGAAAAATATTCATAAATCTTAATTGGAAGTCAATAATCCTAATCAAAAATCGATTAAAATTATCCAAACAGATTTTCTTTAATAATTCATTGCAAAAATTTGCTAAAAATCAGTGCCTTATAACAATCACACCTTAAAGACCCAAACTAAAAATCAATAATTTAGCTCTATAATAGATTATAAGTCTCTAAATTGTCTCCTTCACAACTTAATTGTTAACAAAATTGATTACGAATCGATGATTTGATAAGTATCCTTTTTTTTAACATACCAGGTGATTCATCTAAATCGAAAAAATCTTATCAAAACTACCATTATTTGGCAAGTGATTTGAAAATTATCTCAATTATTTGTAGGGAAGTCCCCAGAGAATATTTTAGTAAAATTAAAACTTTGTAGCTCATTTGTAAGTTGGTAAAAACCGTTAGTTTTGAGCAACGATGTGATTTTCAAAAAGAAATTGAAGACACAAAACTACAAAACGACTAGTAATGACTCGGAGAACCTCGAAACATTGATTTTTTTCGTTTTTCTCCATTACATTTTAGAAAAAATGCAAAAGATTGCCATCTATTCTGTTTTTGAAAATTGCGACACCGTCAGAAACGAGCGTTTTTGACCAACTTCCAAATGAGCTACGAAGTTCTAATTTTGTTAAAATGATCTTCAGCTATCCTGTTATAGATCCTTGAAATATTTTTCGAATCACTAGCTAAATAACGGGAGTTACCGTCAGAACTTTTCGTCTTAGGTGGATCACTCATTATATTAAATGGTATTGAGTCGTAATTTTGGCGTCCCTGTGATGTTCCGCCTTCAGATAGTGCCTGAGTTGTCTGAGCACTAGCGATGGCTTTGGCTTTAAGGATACTCATATATGCATTATTTGTCATCAAGACACATGCATCACGTAAATAAGTTGCATAACGAAAACATAACACTATAGAAAATGAAATAGTCAAAAAGCACTCTTTTAGATTTGCTAGCATGCATGGAGGCCAAATCTACCACTGGTTATGTGTCTGAATAGACACCTTCCTGTTTATAAATATCTTGTTGTTATTTATTTCTGCATGTTTCAAATTATGTTAGACGTAATAGATAAACTTTTACCAACGTCTATTTTAAATAACAATTTAACGTGAAATATACAACGCCTACACATTAGGCTGTCATTAAAAGTCACGAACATGTCTTTAGAATGGTAGACAAACGGAATAATTACGTAAAAATAGAAATAGGATCAATACTGAGATGAAGGCTTACTTGTAAATGGCATCTTTCCGAAAGTTTAGTTGATAAAATTAAAATGTTAATGTTGTTTTCTCTAATTACACAAATTCAACTGAGATTTCATTTAAAATTTATCCAATATTCATCTAGCTTTTAGGATTATTGTTTCGTTATGTTGAAAAGTTTTTGTTTTAAAAAATTTGAATCGGTTTATTTGACTGAAACGGAATTGATTTATGTTCAAGAGGCGGGAGTCGAACCGTAAAAAATATGTTAGCTGGTATGTTGTAGGTATTCCTTAGGGATCACTTAGATCGGCATGCGACATGAATATATTTTCCACTTGAGTTAACTATGTCGGGCTGTTTAGTATAACATAAATGGATAGTCAGGGTTGTATTAAGGACTAAGCCTGTTTCCGTATAAATTACTTTCAACTTACATCACCATCTGTTCTAATTAATTATCATCTAAATCTGGACCCGAATTGTTTTTCTATATTGTGTCAATACACACTAAAATATCCCTTAATACAATTTCGGATCGTCGCGTATAGTATAAGACCGATATATTGAACCCTTGTCAACTGACAACAAGTCGGTGGGGATTTTTTGATTAATGATCCTAGACGTGATCTTATGTTTTCCCTCAGACATACAGACAAAAAAATTGTAACCTAAATTTCCGGATTATGTCGCATAGAAGCCGGATCTGTTTCCACCTGCTAGTACTTGAACATGAAATAGAAACTAATGGGCGCATATCAAGAGGACATTTTCTTCTGACATAATGATAAATGACTTATGCGACTCTATCTAATTAATCGTTTCTATCCGAAACACAATTACTATTATCCGGTTTTACACAATAGGAAAAGAAACCACAATGACACAACGAGATGGACGAAAGCATTGCGGTTAAATTGAAGAAGAAACATTATTCAAGCCGTTTTTAATTCCACGTTTCCATATCGGGGATACACACATTACCATTAGTTTGATTAAAATAAAAGAAATGCAACTAGGCACGTATCTTGATGGTGTTTTAGATCTTCGAGCGTTTTACTAGAAAAAGAAACATTGATATGGATTGCTTCATGACAGCATCTAGGTAAGACGTGTTTGCAGTTTATATGATTTCAGTTATAAATTGTACAGACATCTAACGAAACTCGTAGACGTGTGCACGTTTGTGTAAATTTTCATCAACAAACCTACAAGTTTATAGATTGATTTATTATTCCAAAATCCATCTACAATGTTATAACAATATAAATTAGGCTTTGCAAATATAATGGACTTGTATGTATTTATTTATAAGATATTAGATTTTGGTAATGTACAAGGCTCGGTTGTAGATTAGGACTTTTGCATTAAGATTCCATGAAAACACAAGGCGTACACACATTATCTTTCTGTTTTAATTGGGTATGGTAAGAGGATTATAGTCCTTATAAGCCAAACCATAACACCTTCATCCTGAAAACGTATGATCCTCTATACTATTCCAAATATAACGTTACAAAGCTCTCATCCTTTAAATAGACCGACTGAAATTGGAGTATAATGCGTATAATGTTGTTTAAAATTCTTTATAATCACAAAATTGAAACACAACGAATTTGAAATTATTATTTCGTACACAACCATAAAAATTCTGATATAATACAATAAACAACCTGCCAATTTTCAAAATTTAACATTAAACAATCTTCAATAATGCTCCACTTTTACTGTATAACGTATAATTTGAGAGTTATTCACCCCGAATCCGTTGGAATTCAAATGACTTTACATAAAATCGAACAGAAAATTCATACAATTTTGATGATAATTTAATGGTAGATTTAATCCTTTTTAAAGCACATTTACAACATGCAAACGTAGAGATCGACTTATAAAGAACGTGAAATTATCATAATTTCCATAAAAAATATACGTTTGATTGAAAACAAGGCAATATTAGAGATTTACATTTCCTTGAATTGTACCAATTTCATCCTAACTGTGGCCGTCTTTGAAATTATCAGTGGTTGTTCCATTAGACAATACGGCAATCAGAGATTTCGTGGTTAGTCAGATTGGGTTAATTTGAATCAACTATTCAGTGAACTTGCCATAGTTTACTCAAGTAATTCAACCGCAATCACAACGAACACCAATGTCCTTACAAAAACGCAAATTTCAGTCAATATTTTTCAATTTTACACAGTTTTTCTTCAAGCTCAACAATGTTGTTTATTTTGAAAGCTTCAGCAAAACTTTTTACTTTAATTTTCAGTCGATGCAATGAAGTTAAAAATCTGTTACATACAACCAAATAAAAATAAACATCGCTGAAAATGGAGCTTTGTTCAATATCGAATACAATAAAGCTTTAAAAGTTATAAAATATTGCAAGTTTATACCATATTTATCGATTAAGTTATAAATATTTTCGGGATAATCTCATGAAATTTCCACGTATTTTATTAATAGAATTGCCATGGATTCGCGTCATATGAGTTCAATTAGTTTGATAAATCATGTCCGCGAATCTGTGTTTATTTTCAGAAATTGCTTAATTATAGGGAATGTTCATTTAATTATAAGCGATTTGACAAAGTGGTATGACTAATATTGATAACTGTTGTATTTAAAGTTGTCATCATTTGAAAATTAATTGATAACAGACGCACCGCCGACAAGACTGGCGCTCTTAACCGACCGTGAATTTTGAAATTTACTTCTAATTTTCTAATTTGCTCAGATAATGGAAGTTAAAACAATAGCGCTAAAGTTTAACGATATAATTATAAACGTGGTTCATTTATATCGAATCAAGTTGGAAATTATTGTTTCCTATTTTAGACTTCAAAGAACAGAGGGCAGTTTTTGAGTTTAGAAACTCTTATTCGATTTTTGAGCGAAATTCTTGATTTCACTTCAAGATTTTAAAATCTTTTCATCTCGAATCTTTAGCTTTTTTATATAAATTTTACCATTAAATCTTGTATAAAAAATCTTTATCGTAAGAGCCGCTTGAAACGCTCCTGTATCTAAATATATCATCAATTTTGTTAATATTACTGATAACGTCAATACATAAAAGTCAATTTACAAGAATATCCATCAAGTATATCTCTGAGTTTTCGATTTTTCCACAACAATTGAAATGATACCGTGTACCCGACTACTGAGATTACTAGCAGCAATAAAGTTGAAGGAAAAGAATAAGTGTATTCGAATGAAAGAAGACCGAACGAATAAACTTATATGAAACTGTCTATAAAATAGAGAAAAAAATCAGATGGATTTCTTCTTCCTTATTCCTTTTCAATCGTACGGAGAAATGGGAAAATTTCTATACACTGAATGAATATTTACATACACCACTAGTATAGCAGAACAACGATCAAAGAGTACAAATTTAAAACGGAATTTAATCAACAAAGGAATTGAGAGAGAAAATTGTGTATAAATTGAAATTTATTCTAATAAAGTCGACAAATCTAATTCCGTCAATGAACTGAATGATTTAAACCAAATTGTAATGAATTAACACAATAAATAAGCTAAACATATGTGTGTTGTAGTGTTGTATATGTAAATGAAATTAAGATTAGGTTGTTAATTATAACAATATTAACGCCTGATTGTGGCTCATATAAATTCTATACGGTTGAATTAATTTTAATCATCGTATTTTCTATGTTGCAATTTAATTAAATTTCTAATCAATTCCCGTATAATTTACTTGATCTTATTAAAATCTATCAAAACAACACAATATAACGAAACTTTCAGTTGTAATCAATCATGTAATATTACTTAGCAGCGGGATGGGCAATTTATTTCAGGTTATCGCACGATTATCGTCAGCGAATTTTACTATAATCATAATTTATATGCTTGTATTTCAGCAAGTACTTGAACCCACCTATTCACTACGCTCATAAAAATCCAGCAAGAGAGAGGCAAAAATCAGCTACAGTAGACCGCCGGTTTATTGTAAGTTTGTGATGTCTCTCACTCACTTCATCAACTACGTTGAATGATTGGAGACTAGAGAGCGCTTATATTCAAGTTAGTTTAGAACAGTGATTTCATCGGCATGCAAACGCGTGCAAATCCCGCTACTAAAATATTACACTAATTTATTTTGTATAGTACAGAATTTAAATTTCAAGCATGATCAATTTCAAGGAAAGTCCTAGTAGTTGGTGAGTGATTATAATAATATTTTAAGAATTTGTATGACAGTTCCTGGAGACCATTTTAGCAAAACCAGAACTTTGTAGCTCATTTTGAAGTTGGTGAAAAACGCTCATTTTGGACTGTCATAAGCGAGTTAAACACATAAAATGAATAGGAATGACTCGAATACCCTTCCAACAGAATTTTTTTCGGAGAAAAGCAAAAAAATGGTTGGGAAGGATCTTGAGTCATTCTAAGTCATTTTATGCATGCAGCTGTTTTTGAAAATCAGAAATTAGCATTTTTGATCGACTTCAAAATAAGCTACGAGGCTCTAATTTTGGTAAGACGATCTCTATGGACCCTCCTACAAATTCTTGAAATATTTTTCGATCGATTTGACCATATTTAGTGTTTAAACCATGTGCAGTTTTATCACCGTTCATTCTAACATTTCAAAATGAAATTAAGCCTTTTTATATTCTCGAATAACTGGAATATTTACTAAATATTCATAACTAAGCATTTATTAACAACAAGTACACATTCATAACTATTATAGGTAAATTTATTATATGCACAGTCACATATTCATAACGCAAACAATAAGGATAGTTTATGTTTATAAATTCTTAGTCTGGTGCTTTAGAGAGCTTTCAATTTGGATTTTCAGTAACTATAATCTAATTTTATCAGATAACCATCCTATCTGTATTAATTTCACATAAATAAAAGATTAATAACTTTAATAAAGTGTTAATTAACTTGAAATTATATTGTTTAAGTAAAGACTAACCAACTATCGACAGAATCTAAAGATTGAACTAAGTTCGAAATAATAGACATAATATTGAAAACAAAGACAAAACAATGTTAAACTTTATTAGTAAATGTTTCAAACTTATTATAAACATCTGCAAAATAATTTGTGATGATAAAATAATATTAATAATAACGAATATTGCAATTAATTTATAATATATGAAAGATTTAAAGTTGAATTTGTTTGTTTTAGATAATGCAACTATTGTGTAATTTTATATTTTAAATTTTGTTATATTATGGAATTTTTCTGTTTACTATCAAAATATTTGTATACAAAATGTTTATTAGCAAAATATTTGAAGCATTCTGTCATCAATTTTATTATTACCAAAATTAGTAAGCGAAAAAAGCGTCTGCTAATTCGTTAGTTAAGAATACTGCAATAACTTTATTTTAAGGAAACTCATTTCAATGTGAATTCGACGAAATTAGAGTCAAAATATTTGTAATTTTTAGTAAGCAAGACACTTTAAACAAAATTTTGAATGAAGCCTTAATTTGACCCTACAAACTAATTATTATTTTGACCAACTACTCACTCAACACTTTCTCAAAAGCTCTGTCGGTGGCTTATAAGTTTGATGTTGAGTTGTTGAAGCACAAGAAAAAAATAATTGAAGTTTGTTACCTATTTCGCTTTATACAGTCAATTCCAACATATCTGCTAGCCCTAAACTAGCTAAAACGACAGAAACTATCGAGAATAAGTGATGAGCGATAAATTAGAAGCTGTAAAATATTCAGCAATTTCGTAGTTTTACTTACAATTGGAATTCCGGTTAAGCGAGTCTGTCATCGCTGAAATTATCGTTCTAGTTACTCACTCATTGCTCAATCTCGAAAATCTAATTTGTGAGCAATTGAAAGTTTTATTATATAATTGTTAAATAAGTTTAAATCGTTATAAATGTAATGGAAAATAACGAGAACCGATTTATATACAAGATTTCGTCAATTCAAAAGCTGTAATTATCTCATTCAAAGCTCAAATAATATTTATATAGGCTTTGCGTAATTGACGACTGGAAAATGCTGATATTCATTGAAAATAATCCGTGTAAAATATGACGAATGTGAATGAATGAGGACTGAAAATTTTCAATTCTAACGATTGTGACAAATTTTCTTACTGCATTATTAATTAAAATTATAGATAAAATATGTTCCTTACCATCTGTTTTCCTTAGACATAACTTAGAGACGATTTTAACAACTTCAGAACAATTAAAAGCAATCGTCGCTATGATTATCTGTTTGTTAAGATTTAACAGACGTTGGTGAAATCGCTAAATTTTGTAATGTTACTCTATACATACATTGTGATTTTTGGGTGTATATCTAGATAAGAATAGAGTGGGCGATATTTAAAAAAATCGTATATAAAAACGGTAAAAGTCCGGTGTAGAATTGATTAATTCGTTCGTTATTAATAACAATAACGAAGGTTATTTTTCTTTTTCAAACTTAATGCAAATTTTTGTGAAAGAACTGTTGATGGAAATTTTATTTTAAAAAAGGCTACACTTTATAGCAAACAATAAAACCACAAGAATAAACAAAATTGCAGCAGGTTTTGTTGCAAATTTTCTATAAAATGCACACTAAAAGTTCAGAAAAATTAACATAAATTGCATGCAATTTATACAATTTGCAACAAAGTTATTTATAAACACTTCGATTGGAGCAAATTAGAACAAATTGTTCGACAATTACACGTTTTGATGTAGATAAAACGTTAAAAAATCTACAGTTCATTCAATAACATTCATCTGTTTGATGTAAATTTTTTTAAAAAATCATAATTTTGAAGATTTTGTCCTCTTAAAACGGTTGAAATAGAGGCTTAATAAAACACTCAAACAAAGCTTTGGAGAATAATGAAAACGTTGTAATCTTCCTTATTTTTAGGTGAGTTATTTAAACTTAAAGAAGGGTTAAAAAGACTTAAATAGAATAGGCTTAAATAGAGAAGATTCTTTCAGATATCAAAGAGAATTCTTTAACGATACCCCTGAGCTTTTCCGATTTTCTTTTATGGCTACTTTGATATCTTACTACGACTTTAATCGTAGTGGGAAAACATCAACGATTATCTTCATTTAATCGTTTATTTGTATGCAAATATAAAGTCAAGAAATATTCGTAATAGTAACAAGATAAACACAGAATGATGAATTAATAAATAATAGCCAAACATTAGAGACAGCGCTAAATAATAGAGAGTTTATGAAACTGTTTCTAAGGTTGTGTTCTCACTAAACGCAACTGCAAACAGGGCCTTACATTCAGAATCTTTCACGTAAATACGGGTTGAGTGACGTAAGACGAGAATTTCTTATTGATACTTTCATTATTTGGCGAGCGATTCTAAAAATATTTCAAGGATTTGTAGGAAGATTCTTGGAGATCATTTTGGCAAAATTAGAACCTTGCAGCTCATTTAAAAGTGGCCAAAAAACGGTCTTTTTGGACCACATTGCGATTTTCAAAATTAAATTAAACACAAAGAACGACTAAGAATAACTCGTAGACCCTCTCAGTATTAATTTTTTCGTTTTCCTACTTTTCTTTTGAGAAAAAATGAGAAACATTCCCACCTATTCCAGAATGAAATTTAAAAAAAAAAAACAATGTTGGGAGGATCCTACAGTTCTTCTGAGCTACGAGGTCCTAATTTTGGTCTACTCTACAAATCTTTGAACTTTTTCGAATCGCTCGCCAACTAATAGGAGTTTTATAAGAATTTGCCACATTTAAGAACATCCTGTACAGAAAAAACAAATTTATAATCTATCTCTATTTGTTATTTTGCAATTCGAACTGATCTCATCGAAAATATTTGTTTTACGGGACTTCAATAATCACATTAATCACATATAGTTAACATTTTAGTAGTTTAAAAGCGATGAACAGCAAAAATATCAGTTTTAAATTTATAGAGGAACGAAATCGGTATCCACACAGTATTCCCAGGTATGATTTCCATTATCTTTTTAAGACCCAATACACCGTCAATATTACCAGATACGTGCTACGAATTTTAGTTATCATTGAATTTCGAAAATAGCCACATCAAAGGTATAAAGGATAGTATTTCGTTAACAAGATTGATTAAGCAAATTGATACTGTAAACAGATTTTGTACCGATAAATTATGTCGTACTACCGCCAGAATAAATAACCAAAGAGAGTCTTGTTATAAATCAAGGAAGATAGTTACTTGTAAAATATTTACTTTAATTATTCAAATTGATTTGTTATACCAACTATTAATTCTTGTCATTTCTTTTACAGATTAAATTCAATCGAAATAAAATGGATTTGGAATAGTTACAATTATTAATAGATACATCTTCATTTTGGTCTGTAATTAATCGTATGGCGGCCAATATAACTCAAGATTTGGGCAATAACAATAATAATCTAACAGAAACGACCACAATTCTAACAAATGATACAATCCACCAACAGGATGGTGGTTATACACAAGCTCAAACAATTGTGATAACATTCATATTGGTCGTTATTATAATTGGTACAGTTGTTGGTAATATTTTGGTATGTGTTGCTGTTTGTTTAGTAAGAAAATTACGTCGTCCATGCAACTATCTTTTAGTTAGTTTAGCAGTGAGTGATTTGTGTGTTGCCATATTGGTAATGCCAATGGCCATGTTTTATGAAATCAATGGCCGATGGATATTTGGTGAAATTGTTTGTAATTTGTGGGTTAGTTTTGATGTGTTAAGTTGTACAGCATCAATATTAAATTTATGTATGATTAGTGTTGATCGTTATTATGCTATAACGAAACCATTAGAATATGGTGTTAAACGTACACCAAAACGTATGATCATTTGGGTGATTCTAGTTTGGTGTTTTGCTGCTTGTATCTCATTACCACCATTATTAATAATCGGTAATGAACATTCAGAAATTGAAGAGAATGGTTATATTAACAATGAAGTCTGTTTAGTATCACAAGATTTTGGTTATCAATTATATGCAACATTATGTAGTTTTTATATACCATTAACTGTGATGATTGTCGTTTATTATAAAATATTTCGAGCTGCTAGAAAAATTGTTATGGAAGAGAAACGGGCACAGAGTCATCTTGAATCACATTGTTATCTAGAGATTAGTGTCAAGAATGGTGGTGGACCACCAGAGAACAAGATCTCAAGTCAATCACCATCACCAGCGAATCCAACTAGAGTCAATCATAGATCCAGCTCGGCCAGCACCAATACCATGGTAAGAAAACAAAAATTAATAAAACACTTTCTAATTTTGTATTTCTCCTTGCGTAATCCCAACTAGAAATCGTTTCTAATCTATCTAAAGTACCAAGACCTAATCAGGTTAAAATAAATAATAAGGTAACTTTACTAAGTTCCATAACTAAATAGAACCAGGATAACTTCATAACTTTATTCAAAAAAAGGATCTAACTGAGGTTATATCTCATGAGGCCATCCTGGTAAAGATAAGATGAGGTGATTCTCAGGATAGCATCATGAAATAATTAATTATGTAGCCCGACTGGAAGTTGTTTCTGGTTTACCTGAAGTACAATGTGAACTTCAGCAGGTTAATAAGGCAAATCTAATGGCAAGTTATTTGTCATTAGATTTTCCACATAAGGTCTAACTGAAGTTGTTCAGGATAACCTTATGAAACAGCTAGTTCTTTTGTACCAGATCATCCTATTCAGGTTAAACTGAGGTTACTCTCAAGATAACCTTAAGTAATAGAGAATTGCTTCCCATGAGGCCATCCTGATAAAGTTGGGAAGAGGCGATTCTCAGAATAGCTTCATGCAATAACTAATTATGTAGCTAGCGCCTCATCCGAATTATAATACTACCAGTAACTAGCCTTTCAACTAGATAGCACTACTTGTTAGAATTCACCTGTAATACCTTGTTCCAGTTGCTATAATACCATCATCTGCAGCGATCGAAGTCTAAGTGATTTTCCATCCCTAAGATTGTTTCTCCTCGAGGCGTTTCTTTATCTAGATTAAAGTCTGATGGACCGTCTAACCCTCAGTGTTGGTTTATTATTGATTATCGTTTAGTGTTGCAATATTAAATACGTTGATGAAAACCTGCAATTTGACCCTTAATTGAAAATATTACAATTAATTTTTCGACACTATGGAAGACAAGAGATTCGATTTCTCACCGATCGAATGAGAAAGCACTACAAAATTTAGTTAATAACGGTTCATCTAGCTAAGCACTTTTATTATAACCAAACTACTGAAGGAGAAATATTCAAATCTTCAGTATTTAAAGAGAGGCACAAGAATTTTCGCACACCTGGTGTGCTTTTGCAGCACGTTAATCGTACGAAATCTAAGAGCGCGTACATATCTCTAACTTTAATTATAACATATGTTTTTTACAGAATGTACACTGGCAATCAAAAAAATAGACCGAGTCGTGAGCGAGAATTTCATTTATTTTCGTTAGTGTGAATCAGGTTGTTTCTCCCGTGAGGGTAAGAAGGTGACAAGGTAGAAGGCGTTGGAGCCAGTTTCAGCTATAGATTGACCCTCTTAACAGTAAATAAGAATAACTGAATTCTAAATACAGGTCATTCTAAATATTAGTAACTCCGCCCTCTCCTTCTGATTAAGTACCACCTTTTTTTAGTAAATTCTGAACTGTTAAGATTCTGTTACATTGTGATGACCATCCTCATAAGCCTGTTTTACACAGCCTTACAAGAGGTGGTCTCTTTTTTTTGATTGCCAGTGTACAATGTTATTACACCTCACAGTCGGCGATGAATTTTGTTACGTAAGACTTGCTTGCTTCAGATGTTTGTTTATTCATTGAAAAATATCCAATATGAACCAAGCTACGACGACTCCATATAGCAAAGACATGAGTAAAGCAATAATAAAATGTGGTGACGAGAAAATTATAAACAATAAACATTATAAAATTCCATAACTATGAATAGTAAACAATATTGTTTTTCCAACTAACTTTATTTATCTAGATTGTCTAGAATCTAGAACATGATTTATTTACCTCACTGAAAGGATGTTAAAAAATTCGCTAAGACGTCACAGATAAACATTCTAGACATTCCAACATGACGCCTGCCTATCTTCCCATAGAATGATTATACGTCACTGAAAATAGTCAAAGAACATGATCAGGATATTCTTATGAGGGTTCTAATTTCTAATTATTTAATAATGTAATCATTGTAGGGCCGCCGAGTCATTTAGCGAGCTACCAGAAGAGCCAATCTTTACAAGTCCCCCAATCCTATAAAGATATACAGAATATCTGGTATAAAATTATACAATTTGGCCATTTCTACCAAAATAATCCAGAAATCCAAATAATGTCTTAAGAATTTATGAGCTACACTCTAGAAAGCATTTTAGCAAAATTAGAACCTCGTAGCTCATTTTTAAGTTGGTCAAAAAAAAACTCGTTTCGGGCAATATAGAAAAACCAAGTACACACACAAAACGACTAAGAATGACTTGAGAATGCTGCCAACATTGATTATTTTCGTTTTTCTCCACAACATTTTAGAGAAAATGGAAAAGATTGCCACTAATTCCAAAAGAAAATGAAAAAAAGAAGAGAAAAAATCAATGTTTTTGGGATCCTCTAGTAAATTTCTTGGTAAATATTTAGACATCATCAGAAACGAGTGTTTTTGACCGATTTCCAAATCAGCTACGGGGTCCTAATTTTATCAAAATGTTATCTAGAGACCACCCTAAAAATTTTTAAAATATTACAAAAAAAATCGCTCTATTATGTCGATTGAAACTATATACTTCCAGGGTGTGCATTATGGAATAGGTGAAAATGTTTCGCATTTTTTCTAGAATGCAACGGAGAAAAACGTAAAAAATCAAAGTTGGAAAGATCCTGGAATCAATCTTATTGTTAATCGTTTTAAGTATTTAAAAATGACGACATTGTTCAAAACGAGAGTTTTTTTACCAACTTCCAAATAAGCTACAAAGTTCTAAAATTCCCTCACAAATCTTTGAAATATGTATTATTCGAATCACTCGCTAAGTAGCAGGAGCTTTATAAAAATCAACCACATTTAAGACAGACACACGGTATGGGTAAAATTATGTAAAATA
This sequence comes from Mylabris sibirica, assembly GCA_039776855.1. Taxonomy (NCBI): domain Eukaryota; kingdom Metazoa; phylum Arthropoda; class Insecta; order Coleoptera; family Meloidae; genus Mylabris; species Mylabris sibirica. The sequence continues at coordinate 4,959,341 of CM077843.1, forward strand.
GAAAACACTCCGTTAGTTAACATTTTCTTATTTTTACACTGGGAACTTTTCGAAGTACTTAAATAAAAAATATTCCCTGGGTTGCCAGATCCCCGGGGAATATGCCCCGCTCCACCCGGCTGTCGTTAGGCTTTCTAATTTGTATAATCCATATCAAGTCCTGTAAAAATTTCTAGTTGGGATACACATCAACTCGCATTTTTGTAAAGAATAATTCCATACTCTTCTAACGCGACATAAGCCTCCCTCGCCCCAAAACAAAGACCAAGTCGCTCCTCAATTACTTTTATATGGCCCCATTGAGCTCTTGAAGCATCCCTATTTGTAAAGTATAAATTACCCGTATAAATTCATCGACTTATTAGAGGCTAAACAGCAAAATAATCTTTGTAAATCGTCATTTCTCTTCTTAAATCGAGAACTATATTATTGTAGCTTACTGGCATCTCTCAATAGTGATGAAAATAGGGAACGCGTCTTCATCCGAAACGACTGAAACAGATGGCTTTCATTTTTTGCTCCATATAGCAAACCTATTATCGTGTATTGCACATCAACACGCTAAATTTGATCAAGCAACTTCACTCTATAGATAGGAGAAGAAAAGTTACACGGTCATGTAAAATTATGTGGTGAACATACAAAGAAAACATAAAACCTTACACTAATAATGTAATAATTTCAAACAATGAATTTGTTGTCTATAAATTTAAAGTTTTTAAAATCGATTCGACAGATCTTTTTTCCGTCATTTATTCTGTGTCCGTGTAGATCTTAAGTCGGGGGGCATCATTATTTATGGCTGATTGTAAGTTAACAGAATTATGTAGAAACTTTCCTTGATAAGATAAAAATAACATTTTTATAGAAACTTTCGTAAACATAATGTAGGGCATCATATAACAACAACAATAACAAAAGGCAGAATAATCGTCCTTATTCTAATAAACAAACAATTTCCCTTATTATTTCAGGATGTATTCGTTTGTGACGATCGTTAATTACTTTGTTTCCAAGTTAATTATAAAATGGAAGATAGTACCAATAATTGAATCACCAAATTCCAAACAATACGTCCCTATCTTCCTCCGGATCTCTCTACTTATATTTGAATTAATAGGGTCAACAAAATAATTAAAATGGGATCTCTTATGTCTTTCGTTATCACTAGAGATTTATCGAAATTTTTATTGCAAATCATTTATCCCACATTGCTTACTTTTGTCTTATCATCATCGACAATAACATTACTTTTTATTTCGGTCAAACACATTGATATAAATCTATTTAAAGCACCATAAAGACGGGTTCTCACCAAACGCGCATTCACAAACGATTGCGAACGTTGGCAAATGCGTGCTAACAAGAAGAATAATTTCTGTTCACGTCAAGGTGCATTTCCACCAAGCGCGCAAAACGTTTGTAAACGTTTGCAAATGTACTTATTCAAGCACACAAATTTTTGGTGTGGACTGAAACAGCGCGCATTGCACAAACATTTGCAATCATTTGGCAGTGTTCGGAGTAAAGTCGGTACATCTAAGAGAATTCGTAGATCGTGGGCAGGCAGTGTCGAATGAAAAAAGCGTTCGAACATATGCGGCCATGTTTTTGCCACATTCTTTAAGCTTCGCGGAACACTGCCAAACTCACGATAGTGCGCAACTGTTTTTCTGTGAACAGATACTATTCTTCTTGTTTGCGGGCATTTACAAACGTTCGCAATCGTTTGTAAGCGTTGTTTGCGAATGCGCGCTTGGCGAAAACGCACCTTCAGAAGAACAGTTGCACACAATCGTGAGCTTGGCGCGCGACCTACGAATGCTCTTTGATATGCCGACGTCACTCCGAACACTGGCGAATTATTGCAAATGTTTATCAATCGCGCTGTTGCAGTTCACACCAAAAATTTGTTGCAAACGTTTACAAACGTTTTGCGCGCTTCTTGAGAACGCGCCTTAGTAGATTTAATTCTCTTATTTTCGATAATCAACAAAATAAACAAGAATTTGTTTAATGGAAATTTATTATTCGACAAAACTGGACAACTGTAAATTTTATGTAAATAGCCCCTTCCGATTTCTGCTTATAAAATTGAGTAATAACGCTATAAAATTCAAGATCCAATCTTCTTGCGTCTTGTTAATTTATTTCGCTAATAAATTAAAGTTGAACGAATTCAAGTACAGCAGATTGTCGGCTTAAATATTGATAGTGGAAATATTTGAAATTATTAGAAGTTGAAGGAGGATTGAATTGCTTTCCGATATTTCCAACTTCGATTGCCAGCTACCCCCGGGTACATTTAATTGTCTCTATGGTATTTAATAACGCGTCAGCTAGAAGTGTGATATTCAAATTTGTATTCATCTCTCGTTCTGTTAATATAATCTAAACTTAAATCGAATACGAATGGAAGATAAACTCTAGATGTATATGATTAATATAAATTAAAACAAGTTTATTATAGTTTCAGTAGAGGTAATTTTGAAATTAACCATAACAAAAGGCAACAATAATATCACAGTTGGTGGTTACTGGACATATTCTAACTACCTTGTGTATTTCTCAATTATCTGGCTCGTAAATTAGATACATATACGTCTGCATTTCAGTAGATTAGCAATTGCAATTTCGCTGAATTTCAGTTTTAATTAGTCTTGAATTTGTACTATAATTTCTAAATATACAGGGTGTCTCACTTATCTAAGGCAAGTGGCAATCAATAGAATAAAATACCTGTTATAAGAACTTGAACTAAGCATTTTGGTTAAAAGCACTCTTATACCATTTTAAGAAATGGCAAAAATTGACGTCATCCTTTAGAAATTATTCAATATTAAGTGAAGAATTGCTACTTTCAAGAATTCAAAGTCAACTAAAATTTATGAAGAAGTTTATTGAACTTGTTTAAAAATCTATGCCAGACGATTCCCAGATTTACTGGTGAAAAAATTAAAAAGTCCGAAAAGATATAATGAAATTTTGAAGGGAATACCGACAAATCTTCTCCCCATGCAATAAGTATTTGCAATACTAATCCTTGGCCCACACTTCATAACAGCATTCAGTTAAGCCTTTGAATATTCACAGGTTTTTTTTCTAAATAAGAATGAATTTTTCAAAAAGAAAATATTATTTTTGCATTCGATTTTGAATTATCAAAAATTGTAATTTGTGATTCAATACTGCGTGATTTATAAATATTGACGTCAATTTCTCCCATTCCCAAATATTATGCGAACTTGTTATTCTCCTTATACAGATTGGGACCTAGAGCTAGGAACATTGGAGAAACTTTGGCCACGCCTATTTAAACTACTTACATATTAGTTAGAAAGAGATAGACAGAGCAAAGGTTGTTTAGAAATTAAAAATTATGGGGGAAATTATCCCCAACCCTTAGTCCTTTGACCAAACACAGCAATTTCTTTTGTACGAAAGAACCTTGAAAACTTTATATTTTAAAAGATAAAAATAACCAGATCTGGCTTGTGGATTTGGTATTTCTGTCTGTTATTCATGAAACATGTGATTTTGACAAAGATGGGACATGGGCGGGACCAATGTTTCTCCCATGTCTCTATTGAAATGGAATTTACTGTATAGCTGAGATACCCTGTATATACCGGGTGAGTCACGAAAGGCGAAGTTCTTACGGCAACTTGCATTATTTGCCGCGCGATTCGAAAAATATTTAAAGGATTTATAGAAGGGTAGCTCAAGAACATTTTAACAAAATTAGAACATAGTAGCTCATTTGGAAGTTGGTCAAAACATGCGTTTCTGACAATGACTCGAGGATCCTCATAACATTGATTTTTTTTAGAATGCAATAGAGAAGAACGAAAAGAATCATTGTTGGGAGCGTCTCCGAGTCATTTTACATCTCTCTAGCTCGTTTTAGAAAATCGCAACCTTGGCCGAAACTAACGTTTTTGTCCAACTTCTAAATGAGCTACGAGGTTCTAATTTTGCTAAAATATTCTCTGGGAATCTCCCTACTTTGTGAAATATTTTTCGAATCACTCGCCAAAAGAAACTTTCGTCTTACGTGACTCACCCGGTATATGGTAGATTCTTATATTATAAATAGAATATTCAAATTAGAATTATTATTAGTAACAAGGACGGTTAGGAATAAGTTTGCGTGTTTCCGCAAATTATCCTGTTTGTCAGGAATTAATGTCTGTTGAAAAGTCGATTTGATATGCACGTTGAATTGTCAACGAAATCAAATTGCTTCAATATTGAAACTAGTAACGGAGAAGAGAGTTTAATATTGAAAATAGTTTTGTTTTGTTTTCATTCCAATAAGACATTTTGTAAATGCTACGGTAGTTTGGCGGATTGATAAAAGAAAATTAAAACAGGCAGTATGGTGGAAGATGAGATATTGTTAATAAACGTTTAAGCTAACTTGTTGCTTTTCTATACAATGTAATTTACAGCCAACTATCAAAAAGTTATTATCCCATATCAACGTTGGCAGCAAATTTTCGCACCAATGCGAATGTCATTAAGAACTTTTCGACAATAAGCTTAACTACAGCTTTCTTTCTAGCTCAATATCTAGGCCGGGCCAGTTATCTTCAGAATACAACTCATAACTAGAATCAGTTTCAATACAACAGTTTTCAATAGAGTCTATTTTGGATATAACAGCTTGTTGAATGATATTTTGTAATAATTTAGCAGCAGGATTTGCACGCTGTTCCGTGCTCCTGACGTCAATGATCTGAACTAAATTTAATATAAGCGCTTTCCAGTCGCGCTCGATCGCCATCGACCTCTCAGTGGAATTATACGTTTATAAAATCATTCGACGTAGTTGATCAAGTGAGTGAACGACGTCACAAACAATAAACAGTGCTGGTCTACTATAGCTGATTTTTTTCCTTCTCTTGCTGGATTTTCATAAGCGCAGCGAGTAGGTGGGTTCAAGTACTTGTTGAAATCCAAATAGCTATACAAATTACGATTGAAGCATTAGAATCGAGAGTCACGTATGTCTATGGCGTGCGTTGACGATAATAATTACTAAAAATCTTTGAGGTACTTATAAGTGACTTATCAATGTGTACATTATTTTTTCAATTCGTTTTTGAGTAAAACTAAGCGACTTGTGTGTCTATCTATATAAGTTTTTCCGTTACAAACATCACAAAAGATTCGTTACAACGTTCAACACAGTTTCAGCTTTGTGAAAATTAGTTTTAAATCACCAGGTATGAAGAGTAAAGCCACAAAACAATGATTGAAAATACAACAAATATTGTCAAGTTTGTAAAAACAGTGAAAAATCATTCCCCATCTAGTTGTGACATTTCAAGCTAATTTTTATAAAGCTTTGCCATCAAATATCTTTAGAAGTTGTCAGTTGACATTACGCTTTTTTCCTCTATCATATTGCGTTTCTTTTGATCTTTTTAACTTTAACGTTTCAATAATTAGTTCTTTGAGAATTTCATTATTGTATACTCTTACTGTAACGCAGGTGTAACCCGATTGTGTTAATCTTAGTAAATTGACCTCGAATATTGCATCAACGTATGCAAAATTTGATTGAATCTCCACATTGATGCATGCAAATTAGCAACAAATATCCAGTATTAGAGATACAATATAATCAACAAATTCGTCTAAATTTATGCATAATTTTCCAATAAAAATCGTAATGACGGTATAGGAAAACAAGTCTTTGTAAAGAAGTTAACGTTTGGCATAATATGAGCTGGCGAAAAGCTTCGATAGTGGCATAAATATTTCCCATTGGCTCTATAGAGAGTGGTGAATTTCCGATAAAAGCTAGATTTATATTTTTCACTTAGTTTCCAATGAAATAAATGCCCCAATAAATTCTTAATGTTGGTGTCCACACACACACCAAAAAAAATCCGATCGTCTTTCACATACAGAGATTGAAAAGTTGATCCTGATTTGCTGAGCGTGTAAAAGACATTCCGCTTTTCCTTTATTTGATATGTATGCAGATTATAGTCCTCAATCTCAATTGAAAAAAAATCCCTAAAACGGCAAGTAATTGAACAGAATCTTTGAGGTCTACAGTCCAATTGAATTACAACTGAAAATGTCAGTGTAAAAGCCAACGAAAATAGAACGAGTAAAGAGACTTGATAATGAAACACACCGGGTGTCATTTTTAAACGTGATCGTTTCTTATTAAACTCCTATTGGCGAACGATTCGAATAATATTTAAAGATTGTGTAGCGTGGTTCTCAGAGAATATTTCATAAGAAATAGAGCCTGGTAGGTAGCTCATTTGGAAATTGGCTTGATATAAAGTGACTCTAGGATCTCCCAACATTGATTTTTTGTCTCTCCCCATTGCGTTCTAGAAAAAGCGTAAATGTGCAGCTAGTTTTTAATCATTGCAACATCGTCAGAAATTGGCATTTTTGACTAGTTTCAAATAAGCTACAAGGTTCAGATTTTGATGAGTTGTTTTCCAAAGGAACCCATACAAATTTTCGAAATATTACTCCAATTGATCTCCAACTAATAGGACTTTCATGAGAATCAACAACATTTAAAAAAGACGCCTTGTATGCTGAGAATCTTCACTTGTAGTGACTTAATTGAATTATTCGACAAAGTTTGATCGATGAAATGGTTGATGCGAGCAAACGTTTCTTATCGATTTTCTCTAATGATGATTGTTATGACTTGTCAATTATTATGTCTGGAAAGTTATTATGATTCACCTCCATTGGATCGTGTCAATATAAATAAGTACCAAGATGGTGTCTAGAATAATGCCATAACGAGAATAATAAAACGAACTAAATAGACTTTATATCGACTGTGTTCAAACAGAATTCAAGATAAGGTCTTATATGCAATATACATTCAAGCTGAGCTTTTGTGATGATGATAAACCAGAATCTTTCGTATACAATAGAGGCTTTGAATTTGAAGAAAGAAGAAAATAACGAGCTTACAACAACCGAAAATTACTAAAATATATTACTGAGCTTTAAATAAGTACAACTAAGTTTTACAAAATCGATTATTACCCTAGCTCTCTCTCTCTCTCTCTGTGTAAATTTTAAATTTATGGTAGCCATTTCAGGATTACCCAAAGAACACGGTCATGAATAAACATTTCTATATCCTGTTCATGCAACAGGTTCTACAAAATTTAAATTTATTATTGAATTTGTCCAAACATCAATTATCATCTGGAATTAATTAGAAGTAATCGAATTTTTCATCATAATCAATTGACTTCTATTCAGAGAGCAAAAACTCACATCATTTATGTACCTACATTATGTGAATTCTTAAATTATTCCAGTTGATTTAAAATTGATGACAGACGAATGGTAAAAAAGTGGAAGAATTCCAAGTATAAACAGTTCATATAAAAATTTTATAGCAAGCATTCATTAGGATAAAAACTCAAAACACGACTGGGAATTATTTGGGGATTAACTCATCTCTCCTCCACCATTACACAATCTACTTAATTATTAATATTTACTTAAACCTTTTTGACTGTTGGTATCATGGTGTTTTTCTTCGTATTATTATCGATTACTTTAGACAATTCAATCAAGTCGAGATATTGGATTAAAAATCCAGATTAGGAAAAATCAGGGATTTTTTGACACTTCATCATTAATTCACCCTAATTAAACTTGTTATATTTCATTTGTAATTCAGTTTACAAAATTGGGTTAATGGTAAATCGATAAGATATCAAATAAAGTACGAAATACGGGGTCAATGCGAAAACGAAAACACCCAAATGGAAAATTGTTATTACAAACTAAAACTAGATAGATTTGTTCTCCAATGTTTACCTAATCATTAATTGACACACAGACTAAATTAGCCACTACACACACATACAGTTAATTGAGTAGCCTAAAAGCAAACTAATGTTTGGTCACTATTGAAACACGAACACATATTGACTTTTTATTATTTCATCAATTGTCTCTATTAATGAAACAATAAACTACCAAATTAACACGCTGGAATATTAAGTTTAATTAAACTCTCTTATACGATATTTTGTTGATTAAATCCAAATTTTTTTCGTTACAAAAGCAATGCTAGAGGGGATACAATTTCAAGACTACATTATCAGCATTTCTTTTACTAGAACGAAAAAGATCACCAGAATTAATTCAAAACGGAATTGTTGTTTGTATATGGTAGGAAAAAACCAATTAGAAAATAAGACCGTTTCATCTCTTTAAATATTTTATGAGTTTTCTGCACAGTTTCGTCACTCAAATGTTATAAATCGCAATATCACAAAAATAAACATTCTATTCTGACAAGTTAGTTAATTACATACAAGAACATAGAAACGGAGATTTGTTTTATTTGGATCATTATTGGTGTTTACAAATTTGCAAACTCATTAAAATTAACTCAATTTAGACGTGGAACAGTTCTACTTGTGATTCTTAGGGATTCCAGATAGAAAATTAGTAATTTTCAGGTTGAAAGCAATTAACTTTGACTGTTTTGTAGATTTTCCGCATTGTCGATACTTTGAATTTCTGTTTGTCACAATCTAAATTTTAACTGATAATCAGATTAGAGACTTGTAACAGCCATGTTAATAATTTAGATAATTTTACATTAATTTGTAGCCCATTCATCATTGTTGTTATTTTGTTACAGTGTAGTTTGGATAAGGCGAGCCTCGGCCGTTGTTTCAAGACACGTCACAGTAACGAATCACAATGTCCGATGCTAACTGGTAAATCAACAATGAAACAAACAAATAAACAACCAAAATCAAATCTATTAACATCAATTAAAACATCGCCAAGTTCAAATTCCAATCAAAAGAAATTACGTTTTCAATTAGCAAAAGAACGTAAAGCTAGCACAACATTAGGCATTATAATGAGTGCATTTACAATATGTTGGTTACCATTTTTCGTATTGGCATTAGCTCGACCATTTTTGGACAATTCAAATGCATTAAAAACATTAGGTAGCCTATTTTTATGGTTAGGCTATGCAAATAGTTTATTAAATCCAATCATTTATGCAACATTAAATCGTGATTTTCGAAAACCATTTCAAGCAATCCTTTATTTTCAATGCGGCAGCCTCAACCATATGATGAGAGAAGAATTTTATCACAGTCAATATGGCGATCCTGATCACCATATCTCGGCAAGGTAATAATAATAATAATAATAATATCCCACCATACTGCCGAATATATATGAATAATTGATTTATTAAAATTGCTCTATATATATAGATGCCATATGGATTATGAAGAGGGTGTTGAATATATTGAAGCAGAAGGTGATGAAATAAAGGTACCGGAAATCAATGCCGCCCATGAATCATTTCTATGATTGACAACTGATTGTATGAAATCTGTATTGGAGATTAATATAAAACAAGACGATCCAGATTCAATTTGAATAATAAAAGAAGCTTTTTTAATTTATCCACAATATATATATGGATTTATATGGTAGAGAAATAATGTGGATTTAAAACTTTAAGTGATTCGTTTTATATCCTGTGAAACTTTGTAATAAAATTGTAAGTCTGACTTTTTCTCCATCTTCCTCTGTTCTCTAGCTTGTTATTATTACATCAGGGAACAATTTAAAATACTTCCAATAATATTGTTTAGTAATCTACTCTTCATAAAAATACAATTTCAACAATTCGAATACGATAGAAATATTTTAATAAAAACAGCAGCTCGCCCGGCGCATCCACCATAATGCACACAGCTTCTATTAGTCAATTTATTAAAAATTCCTTATAAATTTTCAAATTATTCGAATTGTAAAAATTGTGATGTTTTTCTTGAAATCTAACGACTTTGTCATTTCGATTATAATCATCTGATTTGAAATTATAAAGCTAAAAATCACAAAAAAAGATGAAAGTTGTTAATAACAACAATTGAAGTTCTACTCAATTTTCATGTAAATTTATAATTTTTTTATAATTCTTAATAAACTTTGATAAGTTGATGAGACCGGAAATTAAAAAGAAAAAAATTGATTACTCTATTCAAATATCTTCTGCTGTGTTAAAATTCGTTTGATACTGAAATAATTTAGTGATTGTTATTCTCGTTCAAACTGGTTAACAATCCTTTGGACTGTACGATGTGAATACAAGATTCATAATGTAATTTCCTTTCACAATGTTTTAATAATATTTTGTTGTTGGAAATCTGCTCAACATACTTGGTCTTTGTTGTATTTTCAACAGATATTTCGAAACATAATATCAGTTCGTTGCACAAGAATGAACATGAAATAACATAAAAATGCCAAAACAACAATATTCAGACTTGTATTCTTCAACACAATAACATTGATTTGTTATTCGTCTTTCGACATGTTGGTGTTATATGTCGCTTGGAACACGATTATTTGTTCATCCTTTTGGCTACATTCTTGTAAACTGTGAAAAAACAAAGGCTATTGTTTATAATGCACGAATGATGAAAATATCCCTTTCCACATGTTACAAATATCAATTTTAATTCGAGCTTTTACATGCAAATGACGGTCGAAATTGAATGAAATGCAGAAAAAATGGAATGAAGGTGAACTTAATTGTATGTCTGGAGATGAATTCAAAGTTGGGCTTTATTACTGAATGTGTCGGCTTTTGTTGTATTTTCTTTTGTTGAAATTCGCCTTGAACTTATCCGATTACTTTTTAAATGACTACAATTTTGAATCAAATTTGAAGAGATTAAAAGTATTTCTATTGTTAATGAAGATGTTTGATCGATGTTTCGCCCTATTAAAACTACAATACATAAATTAAAAGGAAATTCTATTGTACTAACAAGATCGGCTCAAATTTTAATCGTATTTGATTGAAAAAAGAAATCAATTGTGTCTGTAAATTCTTCAAAATAAACTAGAAAATAACGCTAAATCCAGATCAGGAATTACAAAATCACATTTAATCTTTACGTAAAATTTTCGTCCTGTTTATTGAGAGCTTTTAAGAACGGTATTACGTTCACTACTTTTTTTTTAATTGTAATAAAATGTGGAAAATACTAAAATAAAGGAGAAAAACAGCAACAATGTATACGACCTGAAATTCCAACAATAAAACAGTGTCAACATCGATAAATCAGTAAAAATTGCATCTACCACAAACACACACATGCACCATTGTCGATAGTATCAAAATTTCGTTTCTTGACCCTTTCCTTGTGACCCGACAACAATGAAAACGCCTCCCTAACAAATGATTAATGACACTAGTCCATAACACCAACAGTTATATGCGGCCGTTCTTCATTCATCCGCGTTATTTTACAAAATAACAACCAACATTTATTGATCATTTAAAAGCTATATGTTCGTGTAATCAATTTCAATTTAATGCTTACTGAAAATATAAAGTGTTGAATTAACCGTTTAATAATAAGAGATAGTCTAATATTTCACCATTACAATTTTGTCTACACACACAGTTATCGGGTTGTTATTCAATTTTGATCGATTTGATACAATACAGGAGTTTGATTCAATTTTGTACAAATCTGAGAATACCAATTGTTATATGTCCAGGATGTAATCTAATTTGGGACCTTTCTGTTATCAAGAGAGAAAAAACAAAAAAAATCTGTTTTATTCTGTGATTTTCCATTGAACATTCTGTTAGAAAGCTTTAAAGCTATAAAAGCACGAAAATACAGACGTTTAACAATAATAATGTTAACGTTTCGTTTTGATGAGACCCAATAAATTCTATCATTGAATTGTTGTTTTCTTGTAATTTATTAAAAATGACAAAGTCGTTTTTGTGATTTGACCAAATATTGTAACCTAACAGATGTGCGGGTTGTTTCTTCTTCTGTCTTTGAAATGGTGGTGATCCTAGTCAAAATATGAGTAAATAATTGAGAATTTTAGATTTAAAATTGTGGTTTTAATAATTGTAAGAGACAATCGAATATTTTTAAGGATAATTAAAAAATTAATTATTATTATTATATATAAATATAAATATGAAAAATAAACAGATACTATAAGGCTTTATCTGTTCCTCTTCTAGTCAATTTTTATGCTTTTTTATACTTAAATTGCGTTTTTTAAATGATTATTATAATGATGAAAATTTCAAAAAAGGCTGTTGATTTAGATGATAAGATAGATTCTTATAATTATTAAATAAATAAATTAATTCAATAAATAGCCAACGAGTATACTTTGAGTTTTTTCCACAACTTTTCATCCCTTAATACATTTTACTTACATTTGCGCTATTAAGGGATGAAATTCTCAATGTATAGCAATAATCAAAGTATTATTATTATTATTATTATGATTATAAAAAAAACTGCACATATATACAACCACATTCTCACTTAAATAAAAATAAACTTTACGTTAATCATATGATCAAAATACCAGAACAAATCCAACAAAATTCTAACAAATCATTGTAATTATCTTGGTAATTTTGTTGGAATTCGTTTTGAATAATTCATAAACATTGTAAAAATCAAACTATTATTTCATTTAATTGTATGTAACGAGTGGAGATTGGATGTTACAACAACAGGGTAGGTAAAACCGTTTTATATTATAAAATATGTTGATGTATGTGATGATTTCCGGCGAATTAACGTCGATATATCTTTAGAAATGTAAAATGAAACTGAATGAAAATTATAAAACTCGAAACATTTATAAAAAGTTTAAAATAACAACAACAAAAATAACAGTAAAACATAATAAAGAGGGATTTGTTTCAATTTTCAATACCTTCCCGATACTCTTTCATACAATTTCGCATTAATCCAATCCAATTCAATCCGCTACCACCAGTTAACGTAATCAGCGCCAGTCATGCATTTTTACGGGGTTAAAACTAGAATTTTTCCCCTTTACTGAATTTATAGCCGTTATCGATGAACGCACACATTCTGTGCCTTATCACTGGATTCTATTCAAAGAATTTGGTGAATGTGATGTATTTTAAGATCATTTCAGTGATACGTATCGCTATCAAAGGAGTTGCATAAGAATGAAATAACAGGTAAGATTGAGTCTTGGTATAATACTAAACGAACAAATAAAGCGAATACAACACAGAAACCAGACAGATTTTTCTGTTTATTTTCATGTCATTTGATGGAGTATTTTAAAACATCTTCAATGTCAAAGACAAACTAAACATTAGACAACACTCATCTTCTAGTAAAAAGATTCCACGAGCAATTCAATAGTTTTTATTTTCAAACAAAATTGAAGGATTTAACATGGAGACATATTGCAAATTTTCGTGTATATTTGACGGGTATTTCACGAGGTAATTGGCAAATATAGAAAGTTGAATATATAGGAATGTTATAAGAGCTTTCATAGATACAAAATTAAATTACAAACATTTCAAGAACAACTCATATTTTCGTGAACAACACTGACATAGTACAGACAATCAAAAACATTTTAAAATTGTTTCCTTCTTTATGAATAAATAAGCAACACAGTAATTTATCTCTAAAAGTTACCTTTTATCGTAGCCCACAAGTCATTAGTGAACTACGATGAGAAATAGTCTTGAAGTAATTTGTAAACGTACTCTCATCTAACTCAAGCAATGAAATTCAAAAAACACTTTTATGTGATTTATCAAACTGCATTAGTTTTACACTGCAATCTCTTAAAATTATTACTCCACCATACCTATTACAGTATGACCTCTTTAATCCGAACATGCTCTAATCCGAAACTAAATAGGGGAATCCCTCAATTTCATATTCTCTAAGGACATGCGCTGTTTACTGTTTATTGTTTATTAAACCTTTGTCCGTTATTTAGTTCAGTTTTCACTGCAATTTAAAGCTAAGATGACTTCCAAAAGAAAACACGTTACTTTATCAATTAAAGAAAAGATCGAGGTTATTAATAGTTTAGATGCGGGTACCACAGTGACCAGTTTATCGAAAAAATACAATGTCGGAAAATCAACGATTTGCGACATCAAAAAAAACAAGACGAATATTCTATCCTATGGTACCACAGCCAGTTCTTTGACGAATAAACGAAAAACGCTGAAAATAAGCGCATATCCCGAAGTTGATAAAGCGGTTCATACCTGGTTTTTACAGCAAAGATCTAGAGGTAAAAAGATGATTGATTATATACCTACATATGTATGATTCTTTAACACAAAAATGAATTCTTTTAGGTGTGCCCATATCAGGAGAAATTTTGCATGAAAAAGCACGATTCTTTTATGATCAGACTCACAACGATGACAATTTCAAAGCTAGCTCCGGATGGCTCGATAAGTTCAAAAACAGATACGGAATTCGACAACTATCAATTACAGGAGAAAAATTATCAAGTGATGAGGCTGCTATTGAACCATTTAAAAATTCGCTTCGAAGTAAAATAGCAGAAATGCAGTTGTGTCCCGATCAAATTTACAATGCCGACGAAAGTGGACTTTTCTGGAAATTACTTCCTCAAAAAACACTTGCTCACGAAGGTGAAATATCAGCTCCAGGTAGAAAAATGAGCAAGGAACGAGTTACATTTATGCCTTGCTGTAATGCCTCCGGCACCCATAAAATGAGATTGTTTGTAGTGGGTAAATCTCAAAAGCCACGAGCTTTTGGAAATGAACCTCTTCCGGTGAGGTACCAAGGACAGAAAAAAGCCTGGGTTACCAGAGAAATTTTCAAGGACTGGTTTTACACAGATTTTGTCCCAGAAGTGCGAAAAAAAAATGCAGCAGCTGAATTTAGAAGCCAAGGCGCTTTTGATTTTAGACAATGCCCCTGGACACCCTGAAGACTTATTTTCTGAAGATAAAAAGATTATTGTAATGTTTTTGCCGCCAAATGTAACTCCCTTAGTGCAACCGATGGACCAAAATGTAATTCAAGCGATCAAGTTAAATTACCGCAAAAGGCTTTTAAAAAGAATTGTTGCTTCCGAAGGTGCAGATATCTCTGGAGAACTGAAGAAAGTTAATTTGAAAGATGTTGTTATTGGATTATCAAGAGGATGGGAAGATGTGAGGCCGGAACTTATCCAAAAATCCTGGACTAAACTTCTTACAGCACCTCTTGATAATGGTTGGACTGAAGATGATAATCTTCCACTATTACAATGGAGGGATAAAATGGAGTTGGAGGGTATAGAAAGACAAATAAACGAGGTTACTGCGCTAGTAAACCAAATTTCTGAAGATGTCACACGACAAGAAGCTCTTGAGTGGGCTATCGGACATGAAGAATCATGGGAGTCCACAAATGATATGGATATTTTTGAACATATTCAGAATGAATCAAGCTCCGACGAAGAAGTAGAAGTGATTCAAGTGATACCACGACACGTAAAGCACAAAGATGCAGTCGAAAGTTTTGAAACGTGTTTGAAGTGGGCTGAAGAAAACGATGAATCAGAACACCACATTCTAATTTTATCGGAATTGAAAAAACGGGCCAAAAAGGCAGAAGAAGCGAACATCAAACAGAGCAAAATCACCGAATTTTTCGCAGTTTCTTAGATTTACTCTTCACTTTAATATAGACTTATGCTAGGTATATTCCTATAAATATGTACTTTATTTTGTTTTTCATATGTAGTAAGTACCTACAGTTATTTTTTTATTTCATATTTGAAAATAAAGTATTTTTTATTGTGAGAATGTGGAAATTCTTAGAGAATTAAAAAATTGATATTTTCTGTCATTTGTTCCATAATCCGAACATTTCGATATTCCGGATCAACCTATGCAATTATTAATTCGGATTAAAGAGGTCACACTGTACTCATAAAATTCAAGTCAAAAAGATATTTAAAGTCATCGATTTCAAATGAGAAAAACTGATTTATTGAAGCCTTACAATCAATCTTTTCATGACCAGACGTATATGTATGTAAGTACGAATAGGACGGACGAATAAAGAAAAATGATCCAAACTTTTTTCTATAGGTATTTATTTTCAATTGAAACACGAATACGAAGAAAGTAAATCTCGCAAAGTGAACTAAAATTCTCTAGCTTTAAGTTTCTGGTAAACGTGAGAAATATCTGTAAGAAGAATGAGACGGTAAGTTTTTGTGGTTTGTCCCTTGAATTCGGTATAAAAACACGATTTTGTGCCCATTAAATTACAACTGATTCAAAAATATTGAAAATTTCAATTTCTCCAGCTCTATAGTTGGATTAATCGGCTCAATATGTGACGAAAATCGGCTTTTTATTCGATTTTTTCATGAATTCAACCCGATCATCAAATGATCGTTTACTGGTAAAACATTAAAAGTAATTTTGTTTTATAGTTGTTGTTATCAGCAGAAAAAAAATGATGAGGGACATTTAGAACTGTCTTCTTGTTAATTATAAAAAATCACCGGAGGAAAAGCTAATGAGTATATGTTTAAAAAAACAGAAAGTACAAGATTAAAGATAAGTAATTTATATCAGAAAAAAATACTAGCATTGTGGAATTAAACATTTTTTAATGTTCACGTTCTTCTTGACTGTGAAATTCGAGATAATTTTAAAAAGTGTAGGTATATAATTTCAGCAAAATTATTGCCATTAAGTTAGACTTTTCCCGTTTGATGTTCGATAATTGTATCTTCATATCTTAAAAGTATTAAATCCATTTGATTCCCTTTAAAGACCAAAAATACTGACTACTGATGATTTAGAAACCTTTTTCCTGTAGGCTGAAAGGAATTAAAGAAATTCGAATTGCATACCTTGATCAATCCATGTTTAAGGTAAAGAGATAAAAGATAAAAAGGTTGAAATTATGTGGTCTTTGAAAGTGATAAAAAGGGAGTATTAGTCAAACCCTCTGAAGATTGATCCAAATATGCTGAAATTTTAGTACAAAATAGTTTCATAAGTTGTAATTCTACTCTCAAAGTAGGTAATTATTTCATTTTGGGTATCACCACCTTAAGATACACAAGCTCAAAGGGTGCTATTGTCCCTTGACGAATCTTCTATTGATCATATCTCAGGTGGAATCGACTCTAATCTTCCCCAAAGTCCTAATTAAACATTTAACAATACAGTTAATCAAGAAAAATTTAAAAAAAGAAACGCCCAAGTTTTTAGTTTTATTAGAATTAATTAACAGTAGACGGTGATATAAATTTGAACGGTTCCTTGGGGAGTCAACGATCAAGACCTGTCTTGTTAAAACCGATATTTTTTTAAGCTTCTTTAATTGAAACTAATAAGTCAATTAAATTGATTACGTTATGATTTAATGATAAGGAAGCATCTTTTAAAAAAGCGTATATCTTGTTTATTTTGTTATATAATTTCTTTCATCTTATTTTTCCACATTTTCGTTATGGTAAATATTCAAATTTTCATCTACACAAAGTGATAACTTTGAAAGGCCTCAAAACCTTTCCGTTATAAACTTACGAATTCATCGGCAACTTCCACTCTTATCATTGATTACATTATGTTAATGTAGGCTTTTAAAAGAAACATCTTTCCCTTATTTTATTATTAAATAGGTACGTTCGATCCTCTTCTATAGGGAGATTTACATTCCTACTTACAAACACATGAGCTTCATTTTAAAGTTTTAATGACAATACAATGACCATCCCTCATATTATAATAGTATAAGGCCATAATGAGTGCTATGATTAGCAAGAATCAAAGTGGTTGTAATCATTCTAGGCAATAATAGCACACATCATAGCGAGTTGTATACTTTACTTTATCTACGACGAGAGGGAATAATGGTGCATTATTCCCTCTCGCAAGCCAAAGTAGGGAATATTGTAGTTCATTGTATTGCGAAAACCACAAGTGTAATAGTCACTTTATGTATAAGTCAATTCAACTAGAAATAGTTTTGTTCGTATTTCGACATTGTGGATATCAGTACAAATATCTGACTTTATTTGTTAACAATAATTTATCGGAGAATTCCCACTTTTATAATATAGATAGATGGGTAAATTGAGATAAAAGTTCAAATAAAAGATCGTTAGAGAATTGAAATCTAACGGGAATTTGCAATGGTTGATTGTTGGAAATATAGGAATATAGAAGGAAAGTTCAAACGATTTATTGATTGTTAAACTTACTAAAAACTTAATCAACTCCAGGCTGGTTTAATAATAAAAATCTCTAGTTGTATGATGAAATTAAAGTTGATGAAGTTGTTTTTTTTTCCTATGTAATTCAAGTTTTATAAGCAACTTTTGAAACTATTAAGTCGTTCAAATTGCCACATTAACCCAATATAATATCAATTTTTTATTGTCTTTAATAATAATAAAGGCGAAATTTTATTTAACAATATACGGAGAGACATTAGAGAAATGTACAATTTATTGTTTGCTACCAGTTCAAGTTAGCAATCAATCTTCATGAATTTGTATTCATATCTATGGCTATTTATCTATAACGTTGGCAAGCCACCGAAACAGGTTGTTTAGAGGTTTGTTTATGCCCACTGGGAACATATTGATTTTACCCAATGTATATTTCCTCATACAAACTGCTGAACCAACAACTAACATTACAACATAAGGACTTTTTGCCCTTTATTGGTCTACAATCGCAGAAACGCATATAGAAAAAGTACAAAACGAAACAACGACCATAATTTTTTCGCTTACCACAACATATTAGATTATTTTCAATAATCCTAAACACTTGGTTTGTTGAGATGGAAATTAGTATTGGAACAAGTAAGCATACAAAGGATTATTTGACAATCTAATTATTTACCTTTGAATTATCCAGAATAAAAGTAATCAACTTTGTCCGATATACGACCGGAATTATAATTTCGTTAAAGAAATTAGATTTCAAAATAACGTTAATATATTTGGTCTCTGATAAAATCAAGAAACTATGTAGACTTGTTGCTGGATAGAACTCACGAACTTTAGTTTCGATTAGTCCACTCTTGTTGAATCGAATACGATAAGACAAGGGAAAGAAAAACGAACCAAAATTAAAAGGAAACAAAATAACAGCAAAACAACAATATTGTGCAAGTGTTAAAGTTTAACTAAACTTAAGAACTTGTTGAAGTTTTCGATTTGTTTGAAGAATTAAGTGGAAAGTTTGAACAGTCCACAATTTCAATCAAACAAGCGTAAAAGTGTCCCTTTTCATCTATTGTCACCGGTATTTCGTGTTTCTCTAAATAAATTTAACGCATTTTAGGGGATGATTTATGCATCCTACTCTAAACTTTAAGGCTTTTTGTTAAATTACGACTTCCTACAGTGTCTCATCGATAGTTTATTTATTCTTTGAAGAGACGAATTCAAAACTTTGGCCTCCATCCTAAATGTAATTAATCGTTTCAGTCGCTTAGTAATCGGCTTTAATGAGCAAATATTTTAAACATATCATCATCATCATGATCATCAGCAATCTAGACGCTTCAATTTGCTAGAATCAAATGAAAATGAACGATAAAGGAACGCTAAGATCAACAGCAAAATCTCTAAGGATCTAAAATTACAGATAACGCAGAGTATTGGGGGAGACTCTTTAATATTTCCAAAAGGAAAGAATCCTGTTTATCAACAACAACTTTGTGTTGGTTTATTAATGTTTATAGTTGGAAGAAAAATGTGTCTTCTTCAATTATATTGATTATACAGTAAAGTAAATCGAATTCGTGTAAATATAAAGAGAATCATAAACGTTATTTCCCTTCTACTAATACTGAAATATATCACATATTGACAATGTTTACAATCTTATCATTTCTCAATCTATAAACTAATCAAAGTTTATGACTTTATATTTATTTAACGTCAAATCTATAAACGTAATTCGTTCAATAAACATGAAATCTATGTTGATTAAAGTGTACGGATTAATTATTTCAATTAGTTGTGTTCTATTATTTTAGTTATGATGATGGAAATAAAATTATACATGCAATTATTGTTTGTAGAGTTGGAAAATCAGAAGAATATAAAAATTTTATTTTATTTTCGTTTCATTTTTATGTACTTTACTTCTAAAAATAAAAAGATAAAGAAATTAACCATAGTACAATACAACGAGAGAGAAGAAATAAGGGAGAACAAAACGAATAGCTTTGACAATGTGGCGTGTTTGCGTGATAATTTGTGTTATAGTTTGTGTATTTGTTGTATATTATAAAACATATATTTATAGAGTTCCAAATATATGTGAATTGAATCAATAAAACAACAAATCTATACACAATTAACCAGAACCCAACAAGTGTGAATGTAAATAATATTCAAACTATATCATAGACAGGATTATTTTGTATAATTTAATTAAATCTAGGATCATTTTATTTGTATAAAGGAATTTCGGTTGTAACACACTAAAAAGGCAAGTTTGATAGATAGAAATTCGAAGAGAATCAAAGAAAATATAAGAAAAAAAAATAAAGCGAAAATTATTATCGTTAATCCGTTAAAACTTTATCAAATACATAACTTTTACACAACTTGTTATTAATACTTAATATGGTTGCTGGATCATACTGTCAGATCAAAGAACAGACATACGCCCAGCAATAAGTTCAACTATAATTTCTAAATTAATTTACACTTTGAAGTTATAGTTGTTTAATTAAAAAACTTTATTTAGGAGAAATAACAAAAACTAATCTATACAGAGCGTCAATTATAAACATGGTTGATACTATAAAATACCTATTATTTGACGAGAGATTCGAAAAATATCTCAAATATAAGTAGGGCGGTCTCTGTAGACCATTTTGGCAAAATTGGAACCTTGTAGCTCATTTGGAATTTGCTCAGAAACGCTCGTCTTGGACAATGAAGCTGAACACGCAAAATGACTCGAAGGCTCTCTCAACATCGATTTTTTTAATTTTACTCTATTTCATCCTTCGAAGAATTTCCACCTGTTCCAGAATACAATGGAGAAAAAAGAAGGAAATTAACATTTGGAAGCATCCTTAACTCATTTAAAAATCGTAACATTGACAGAAGCAAGCTATGAGCTTCTAATTGTGCTAAAATGAATCACTCGCCAACTAATATAATATAAGAATTGACCATATTTAAAAGAGACACTCTGTATACCAGTGAAAAATGTTACAAAATCCGTTTTTAGTTTTTGTACGGATTCCGATTGTGTTGCTTGATAAGCCTTATAGTTGTTGCATGTTAAAAAGTCACGCTTATATTTTTATCTTTTAAAATTAATTATACTTTTAGGGTTTGCTTAAATTATAATCTATAAGAAAATTACGTTATAGATTGTGTAGTTGATAAAACATTTTCTTGGCAATTTTTTGAAAACCAGATCCAGATGTTTAGCCAAAAAAAAAAACCTTATGTAATATATTATTTTACACATTAAATCTTTGTTTAACGTTTTCATTCATTGTTCTACTGAAATAAAGTTTTTTGGAATAGCTTCAGGCTAGTTTATACTCTATAGTATATACAAGTATTAGCCATTCTATGCTTTGTATTCCCATTATTATACGTTAAATTTTGCAACAAGACAAGCACTAATATGAAACAAATATGACTAGGGTTGTGTAAATTTTGTTAACTTTAAATTAATGTAATTTCGACGAGTTGCAGGAATGATACTCGGACAAAAGCCAATATTAGTTGGACAACATTGGACCACTGTCTAGCTAACAATAGCAGAAATTCTAATTCATATTTAAAGACGGCTGATAAAAAAACAGAAGACAATAGAGTAATTATAATTATAATTATCATTCCTCTCTTATTGTTAAGCTTTCAGTATAGTAAAAAATTATATCCCAGCTTGCGTTACATGAAAACTATACTATTTAGACAACAGTAATAGGGATAATCCAGAAAAAAATTAAGGAAATACATAGAGAGGAGGAAAAATTGGGACGTCTGTGTCTGTGGTGAGTAGAATCCGACCGGAAGCAGATTCTTAGCCAAAACTGAAGTCAAAGCTGAACTTGAACTTTTTTAGTTCTTTGTTATCGATAAAGTTGTATTTTTAGATCTTTTTCAATGTTTTCTTGTGTATTGTTGCAACTGTAGCAAACTACACAAGAAACAAGAAAATTGTAAAGTAATTTTATCATTGCTTTGAAAAAGTTTGTTCAAAATCATCAATCATTTTTTTTTCTTTCATCAATTAAAAGCAACGGTACAAAAAGCTGTCTGGAATTCAATCTATAGATATTGAATAAAATATTTTATTGATAAGAACGAAGGTGCTGCCATCACAACATTGTCGTATTTTTTCTATGAAAGACGTCTAATTAACTTGAGTATAGGTTTTTCGAAAACACCAAAAATATCCAAAAATAATTCTACCACTGAATTGAGTTTTTGATTGGTTTCGAAAGCTTCTAAATTTGTTATTTTATTGTTAAAACCTGACGATTTAGGGCAGAAATGTGTTAAAATCTGGATTAACGTTAGAGAATTTATCTCAAAAAAGGGCTAAATATTACTAATTTTTGAAAAGTCCAAGTCGTAACTTTTCACAATTCGAAAAACCTGTTAATTATTCATCATTTTCGTGGTATTCTAACTAAAAATTACAAATTAAGCTTAAAACTTGGCTTAGAAGGTCTACATTGTAGGGTATGGTATCGCTATATCGGCGTATATTGAATCCTATGTAATTTCCATAAAAGCAAATGTTTCGTTTGTTTTTTAATTGGTAAGAGATAAATTACTTCTGCAAGCGGATTTAGTTGTCAATTACCCTGCGGATCCTTCCTAGAACGTGTTTTTCTGGAAAAATCACTTAGATTTTCCATTAAATCTTAAATACTAGGTTTTTCACCTAAAAAAGTAGGGTTAAACTTTTTCGTTTAAATCGTTATTCGGTGAAAGAAAACCTAACTAACTTATATGAATATATAGAGAAAAGTCCGACGATCCGTCCTACAACGCCAAAAATTCAATTTTCCTTTTCATTATATTTGGAAAATACATTCATTTTTCTCAAAATTTTAAGAAAGTAGGCAACAACCATCATAACGAGATGGTCTGGTTGCTTAGGTCTAAGTTTTCTAGTTGATATGGATCGCCACCAGGAGTGTTGTATTCAATATAGTCGCCCATCTTAGCCAGTGCTCAAAGATCTAAGCAAAAACAACTATTTGTTAGTCATCATTTCAATTGACTTACTGCGTCATTGGATATATCGAGTATCGTAAAAAAAAATAAGATAAGGCATTGAAATACTTGTGTTGTTTATATAGGAAAAGTGTTGTCAAAGGAATATTTTTACAAAAAATAAAATAATGAATGAATCAATGAATGAACATATTCTCAACACTAACGCCGGGGAGGGGTCGTTATCAATATAAGAAGTCCTAATTGATAGAACATTTAGAAATTGTATTCGTAGACGTTTAGGCACCTAATTTGTCTACATAAAATATTTTTATTGTTATAGCAATCTATTATATGTAGAGATGATTATAATGTAATTTTAGATTCCATGGTAAAGTAAAGGCCAGTTTAGATAACATGACTTGTGATGTTTTGTAGATATGTATTTTGATTTTCGGGGAGAATCCTGGTTTTGTAACGCCCATTTAAAAATGCATTACTCAGAATTTATTGCCGCAAAACAATTCGAAATTGTAATAATAGTTTATATTATTATGTATGTCAAACATTGTGGATTTCAATAGTTCGTTTATCTTTTACTTGAAATGAATTTTCTTTCAGCAAATTCACAAACTGTAGGTAATATCTTACAGAATGTGTTTCTTTCCAGATCCTAATACCTAAAATTCTACATCGAACTTCATTGTCATCAGTCATTAGTCATTACACTCATTACTCATTACCAACAAATGATTTTCACAAAGAATCCATGTGTTGATGATTTTCTTTTAATGAGAAATGCAGCAAAAATAATATACCAACAGAAGAAAATGAAGAAAAGAAGTAGCAGCACATACATTTCGTAGTGTTTTTTTGCAGCTTCAGCTAATTTTTCACACAAAAAATCAAACTGCCAGATGATTTCTATTAGAAGAAGTAAAAATTTCACGTGTGAGAAGATTTCCTTGCAATAACAAGCTAACGAACTACGAAATAAATGGACAAATGGAACAAAAACTGTCCTTATCAGGATGCACTATTCATACAAAGAATTCCAATCGTAAATCAGTAAATAAATGAATAAAGAAATAAGAACGAATTGAGAAAATAATCCTGCCCTTTCCTTTAAATTGACAAATGATTCTGTTAGAACTGCAAAAAATGCAATTCAGAAAAAATCAATCAACCCTTTGCAAGACTAACCAATTTTTTGCAAACGAATTATTCCGCTTGTGAGAAAAAATTATTCACGTAAGAAATAAATAAACAATTGGCATGAAAACAGTGATCATGCATGACGAATAGGCAGACTGTAGAATACACCTAATCTGACCTGACGGTAACAAGTAGTGGCGTAATGAACGGGATTCCGGTAAAGATATGTATGTTCCGAAAATCCGTAACAATATTAGGTACAAATGAACATGTAGCTATAGGTAGATAGGTAATAAGACTAATAAGCAAATTTGGAGCTCGCCTTTTCCGGACCACGGGCCCTGTTACCTTGTCGCTACGCCACTGACTATCGAATCAATCAGGTCAAAATTTACCAGGACAGTAAATTCATTATTTATTGAGTAATTAATTAATCGAGTAGAAATATAGAAAAAACTACATATATACTAATAAAGATCTGCATAAATTATCTAATATAATAATACTTTGAATGTGTACTATATACTATACATATACCTATACATATGTATGTATGTATATGTTTATTTATTTATCTTTCGCTCGGTCGATATGTTTTTATTACTTTTTTTAATTTTTTGCTTCTTTTTAAAAGACAAGGCACGCTTCTAGCATATGTTATAAGGGTTGCGTATTTAAATTCACTTAGGCGCAGCAAACTAATAGTGGACTTACACACTCGACGATAATTTTGACGCAGCATAGCGGTACCATGTCCTTAACGTCAAATATCTCAATAACTGGATAAATTTTTTAGAATTTATCTTAAAAATCGATAAAAATTGGAGAAATCTCCTGTTTAAAACGACTTAGTAAGTGAAAAATTAGCCATAAACTGATAATCAAAAACGAAAATACCTTTAAACTTAAACCGAAAATCCTCAAAAAGTGGTTTAAACTTTCCTTTTCATAAATCCATATTGTATCTTACTCACGATTTTGTAGAAAAGTTCCTTTAAAAATCCTGACTGAAATTGAAGAATTGATTTATAAGAGACTAAAGAATAAACGTACCTATTTCCACTTTTTTTCTCACAAAGAAAATAGAAACAGCCGGAGGATTAACTGAAAATGTTTAAATAGCTTTTTTTACAATTCATTAGCTAGATTTACCAAAAAAGGATGATCTAATTGTAAAACAAAAACATATAAAAGTAAAAGTCAATAATTTAGGTCGAAAATCCAACAAAAGTGTGCTCTAAATTGTCTCCTTTCTGACTACCTATCTAAAAGCAAAATTTAGTAAAAAAACTAAAAATTAAAAAAGCAACGGAAAGTGTCTAAAAAATCTCCATTTCATGATTCAATATTACTTTTATTATCAAGCTTAGGATTATAAACCTTCTATAGATTGTCGTACGACTATCGTCAACACATCCCACATGCTTCACATGTTAAAAGCTTGTTTTTTGTACATGAATTCGCCTTCTTACCTTTTTAACTCCATTGAATGATTGAAGTGTCATAAGCGTAAAAGGATAAAGACATAAATCTGTGGAAAGATTGAGTTGTAGCTGTATAGCGCTCACATGTATGATAGTTCTAAGCAATGACGTCAGTGCTACCGTACAGTATAAATTATTCAATAAGTTAAATTATAATAATTTGCGTTTAAATCAGGAATAACGAGTCAATAATAGAATTGGAAAAAATCTATGAAAAGACATAGAAAATCGTGCAAAACTCAATCGATTTTTGTAACAGTTGCTGCTTAAAAATAAAAAAATAAACATTGATTGAGCGAAATTAAATTGATTTTCCCTGTAGATAAGTTGAGTTTTGTCCCCTATTTATTTTAAAATAACGACACGTTTCTTTATAGCGTCTTTCCTTCGTTATATATTTCACTGTTTTATTTCTAAAGTGTGTTTTATATATTTCTTCCAACATTTCTGTGTTAGTAAATAGTTCTAATACTTCTCTTTCGATAAAGAAACAAATCATGAAAAGAGCACGTCTCACAACAAGCTTACATTGCATCCAATAACTTAAAAGCGTTAGAAAATTTAGAAATAGACTCGTATTATAATGTTTCCATATCTTAAAAGATTTGTACAGTCTCAAATTATTATCAATTAAAATTTGTTACCAATATAAAACGTAAATTTTTTATGAATACCCTATAAATCTCGTCCAAATGGTGGCAATTGCCTAATAAATCTCAATTTCTACCAACCACCATTACCGCCCTTCAATAACATTGATTCTCTATTTATTTTTTTTTCTATACATAGTCAACTTTAGCCGACATATTCGCTTTATTATTAATTGAAACTTTAATATTCAACAAACATAGCGACATGTATAACGCAAAAAAATCGACACATGAGATCGATGAATAATGTTAAGACTGAAAATTAAATTCGAAACTTGCTAAGAAAATTGAAGCTTATATAGATTGACGAAAATTTCAAGATTAACAATGAAATTTCTGGTTTATTTATAGTACGATGATGATAATGATGTTAGAAAAGTTTATGCCTCAAATTTTGTTGAAACTTTTAATTATAATTTCTTCTTTTATCAATATGAGCAAATAAAAGGAAGATTTTCATGAAATTTCCAAGTCTCTACTATACAGTAATTATTGTTATCAACGATTCCAATGTGTGGGTTGTACACAACTTTAGACATAAGACATCCATATAAGTCACCGTTTGATTGATGATAGTTGAAAATGCTTAAATCGAACTATTCCCCTTTGTATCCGTGTAAAATTTTTAAAAAAAAATTAAACACAAATTTACCCTATCGGAATCGAACGGACGGTTAATTAAAAATTGATCAACTTTTGCTTTTACACGGTTTTTTTCCTATTGTTAGTATGTGTTGAATTTTTTCGATAGCCTCCCCAATAGCATTCAATCAATCTTTCGGTTAGTTGGGTGTTTGTCGAAATATTAACAAACGACCACTGAAACAATAACAGATTCGTATTTGATAGATGAATTTATTGTTTGTTATTAATATTAATGAAAATTTCGATTATTTTTTTCTCTCTTTAATTATTCCTTTTATATACATGAGGCTATTAGTTACAACAATATTCGATTTAGATAAAAAGATGGATTAGTTGTGTGTTGATTTTACGTTTTGATTTTACATTTTCGACTATAAATAGTAACGTCTTCAACGAAATTAAAAGGGGTAGGGAAACTTTTATAGATATTTATGATTAACTATGGCGTGACGTGTGTAATTAATTGAAATTCTAGTCCGAATAAGTACAAGGCAAATGCTTATTTAGAGAGACAGAGAGTTAGACTGAATTTGCGAAGAATACCGTTGATAATTGTTAGTCTACTTCAACGACTCTGTAATAAAGTCTTGATTACTACAACTCATGAATATTTTTCTATCGTACTTGATTCGTTATGATGATTTCATTATGATGAAACGAGTCTATTATCCTATAAGAACTTGGTAGATTTCTAGACTTTCATCATTTACACATTAATTTTATGATTATTCTTTGCGAATAAAATGAAGCAGACGTTAGTAATTGTAAAAAAAAAAATGGATGAATAGAGCCGGAAAATAGATTCTTCTTTCCTATACCAGTTTTCACTCTGTAATATTTGTATTGTCAATTCAAATATTTACACTTCAAATCAGAAGTCTTGTTGATTCTGTCTTCTATTTAGAAATACGACAAGAGGTGAATGTTGAACATTTGTAACATATTTATGAGACTTGAAAGAATTTACACAAACAAAAATCCGTAGATTTTGGTCGATTTTAAATTGTAATTGAATACTGTTAAGGCTGACTTTTATCCGAACTGAATGCTACCAATTACATGTAACTTCCATAAGACAATAAAACACATTTTTCTCGTAAACGGTAACAGATAGCGAACAGTAAATAGTTGAATTCGATTCCAAAGGCAGTCATATACAAAAATACGGGCTTGGATTTTTGAAAATTTGACAGGATTTTCACAAAATAAGGAAAAAGTAACTTTTTGTGCTGAAACGAGTGGTTTGCCAAAACACAAAATTCCTTATGTAAATGTTGATAAATTTAATAGTCACGTATCTAAAAAGATCGAGCAAAGTTCACTCTACAAAAATGTGAGGTTCGATTTTCAATTTTCTTTACCGGCTTTTCATAATCTGCATCCAAAGTACAAAAATGTGATCTTCGATTTTCAAAAGACTGGCTCGTCTTTTGGTGGAGGCGCCGCGACTATGACAGCTATGACAGTCAGCCTTAATGTATAGAGAAAACAAAAATAGTGGGAATCTTAAAAGCTTCAAGAGAATATGGTTAGAACTACAATGATTTTGAAATTTGATTCATAATTCTGTCCAATAATCGATTCACGATCAATGTTAATTATTTTGTTGGAAATTATTTGTATTAAAATCTATATATAAATAAATATTTGAACATAAAATATTGTCATAAATATGTATGTAGGCAATAATGAAATTATAATTAAGCCCATTCAAAGGCGCTCGTATTTATCAAAATTTCATTTTAATCAATAACAATAATCGCAAAATTTATGGTCTACAAGTCTGAGGAATTGAATAAACTGGAAATGATTCCTATAAACTATCAATAAATATTCCCGATTGAAGTTTTCTATTTCCCGTTCTTTAGGTATCAAAAAAAAACAGGAAATTATAATAAATTTCCTACCTAAACAAAGGGAAAAGTTTTAGTTTAATTCTTTTAGTTCTTTCTTGGGAATTATACAAAAATTAGCAATATGATACAAATATTTTAAAATTTTGTACGTAGAATAATTTAGAGATTTGTCGATTGAGTAATTTTATATCAACATTGATTAAAAATTGAACGAGAGATAGTATAAATTACAACTTCAACATAAATTTCCCGTATTCAAATTTGAAAATCATAATGGAAACGAGGAAAAGTAATCAAAAAGTCCACAATGTGGGGAATATTGCCAATGTTTGCTTACTATTTGTAATGTTTCCAGTGGAACTTGCTCGTATTTATCATGATGGTATTCTTTTTTGAGGTATCCACAAATGCGAACGGGGGAAAAAAAAACAACACAGCAAAAACGTTTACTATTCCATTACTGAAATAATGGTCTCAACATTTATTTCAATTCAAACACATTTCAAAGGGATCGATAACGTTTGCTCATAAATCTGCGAATGGTGAATGAGACTAATAACTGAAATTGCAGATAATATACCAGGCTTGTTAGATACGCTAGAAGAGTTTCAATTCGTATAGAACAGCAAGTCAATCTCTACAGAACTGCTCCCTTAAATATGCCAAACTCTTATTAGTTGGCGGGCGATTCGTATTATACTTTAAGGATGTGTAGGATGGTCCGTAGAGAATGTTTTAGCAAAAGTAGAACCTTGTAGCTTATTGGAAAATTGGTGAAATCAAATCTAATTTTTGAATATGCAGCAAGGTTCACGAGCTTTGTGCACTAGACAATAGTTACTCCTTTACGCATAAAAAAATAAAAAAGTTGCAAGCCAAGATTAACCGTGAACATTCCAAGTTATTTTACGTGTACAGCTGACTAGTGAAAATTTCAACATTGCCGTAAAAGTCATTTTTTGACCAACTTCCAAATAAGCTACGTGGTCCTATATTTACTAAAATGTTTTCCGAGGACCACCCTACCAATCCTTAAAGTAATAGGAGTTTCATACGAATTCGGAATATTTAAAGGAGTACCCCTGTATAACACAGTACGCTTATCAATTCTTGTTTATAATAATTGAGTGTAACTTTATTTTATCTGATAAGACAAATTAGGTTAAGCGATTGATTCAATAATTTGACAGAAACCTAGAGGACTAGCTAATCTTTAATCTGCAATAAGCCATTCTGATGCGACTTAATTATTTGTGTAAAAACTGCAATAATGCTACAATTGTGTTTTCCGCACGCTCAATACTTGAGTGTTTGCCGTTTATGAATTTAATCGTGCATTAAAGTCTTTGTTGCACACTTGAGTGTAAACATTTTGATTTTTAGTTTACAATTTTGATCTTTAATCTGCAATAAGCCATTTTGAGGCGACTCAATTATTTGTGTAAAAACTGCAAAAATGCTACAATTGTGTTTTCCGCACGCTCAATACTTGAGTGTTTGACGTTTATGAATTCAAACATGCATTAAAGTCTTTGTTACACAGTTCAGTGTAAACATTTTGCTTTTTAGTTTACAATATTGATCTTTAATCTGCAATAAGCCATTCTGAGGCGACTTAATTATTTGTGTAAAAACTGCAAAAATGCTACAATTGTGTTTTCCGCATGCTCAATACTTGAGTGTTTGACGTTTATGAATTCAATCGTGCATTAAAGTCTTTGTTGCACACTTGAGTGTAAACATTTTGATTTTTAGTTTACAATTTTGATCTTTAATCTGCAATAAGCCATTCTGAGGCGACTTAATTATTTGTGTAAAAACTGCAAAAATGCTACAATTGTGTTTTCCGCACGCTCAATACTTGAGTGTTTGACGTTTATGAATTCAAACATGCATTAAAGTCTTTGTTACACAGTTCAGTGTAAACATTTTGCTTTTTAGTATACAATATTGATCTTTAATCTGCAATAAGCCATTCTGAGGCGACTCAATTATTTGTGTAAAAACTGCAAAAATGCTACAATTGTGTTTTCCGCATGCTCAATACTTGAGTGTTTGACGTTTATGAATTCAAACATGCATTAAAGTCTTTGTTACACAGTTCAGTGTAAACATTTTGCTTTTTAGTTTACAATATTGATCTTTAATCTGCAATAAGCCATTCTGAGGCGACTTAATTATTTGTGTAAAAACTGCAAAAATGCTACAATTGTGTTTTCCGCATGCTAAATACTTGAGTGTTTGACGTTTATGAATTCAAACATGCATTAAAGTCTTTGTTACACAGTTCAGTGTAAACATTTTGCTTTTTAGTTTACAATATTGACTTATCTTTGTGAAGATTATGGGAAATTCTCAACTAAAATATCAGACTCGGTCTTTTCTATCCTCATCTGTTCGGTTGAAAGAACGTCATAATTAATTTGGGCCAGACTTCAATTAATTGAAATCCAATTTGAATGTCATGAACATATGGAAAATTGCATAAACAAATAGTTATTATTAACGTCATTTAAACTGGATGCCACATTTATTTAAACGATTCGAAATAGAACTATGGTTTAAATTTAAATATTTACTAAACATTTAAGAAATTTTTAATAAAACTTCCATATTTCTAACAACTTTTGATAATGTAACAGTCAATCAATTTCAATTTAATTTAATTCCTTTACACCTGCAATAATGTATAGATTATGGTTTATTTGATGAGAATTTAATTCAATCTATTTTCAACGTAAACTTCTTATCGATTTTTTAAAAACATCCTCCGGTTTCTCTCATAAATTCTTACAATAATGTTGAGAAATTTCTCAGGGTAACCACCACCCTAAAATCAATAAGTAATTTATAACAGGAATTCACAATGTATATGTATATAGTTCATTCCTCCATAATTATCAAGCTTTTATTGTACTTCTTGTAGTATAATACAATATTTTATAATGATACTGTAATAAATGTATTCTAATGGAACTTGCTAGGGCCAAACACCCTAAAATTCTCTGTATTTCTCTCCCTCTCAAACCACAGTGAGACGCCTTTGTTTTATTTAACAAAAGACGTCAGACCATTATCATTAATGATACGAGGTGAAAACTTGATAGGGTGGCAGCTTTACGACATCTTTTTCAATTAAAAATTCAAGCAACCGAACAAACAATACGAACGAGAAAAAAAATCAATCGAATAATGCAAAGAACTCGTTGCTTTTATTTATTTATTTATTTATTTGTAACATTACCTTATCGATTCTATTACACAGTAAGTCGTTCTGATCGAAAAGCCTATCAAAAGCTTCGTACAAGTTTAGAGTGTTCATACTTGTTTATTATTGAAGATTGCATCTAACAAATTCCCTTGTGCGTTCCCATATATTTTCTAAACAACATTCAAATAGTGATGGATTCGAGAATCTTGAAAACGTCTGAAATTCCGATTGTTTCCATGGAAGTATGTTGAACAAAACAACTCTAGAGTTCCTTGGATTTTTCAACAATTGGTATCCAAATAGAAATTTTGTCGTCCAGTTTCTAATTTGTGCTTAAATTGGTAAGCTTTACATTTGTCATTAAGCGGTACTTACTAAGAGGATCTAGTTAGATAAAAGCGATCCTGTAGCTATTATTGAGTGAAATTCAAGCCGAAGCCGCAGTTTCAGTTTCGTTGCATCCAATAGCTCCATTAACAGCATCTATAGAGGTACAAATAAAGGACGAAATTTGTTATCAGTGTAAAGATTTGCGTATTCTTAAACTTGCAATTAGCCAAACACCTAAAGCTTCTCTTTTAGAACAAAACGATTTCAAATTTGAGGTAAAAATCCAACTATGATTTTAGAGAGCTGCAAATGCGTTCATTATGTTGGAATAGAGGATTCGTTCGATTTTGAATATCCAGCTCTTGAATCTCTTCATCATTAACCCCTATACAGTTAGATGTATCGTGGCAGAGATAAATCATCTGTGTGTGGCAGGCTTTATTGTTTATTTTGGAATAAAGGATAACACTGCAAGTTTCTTTGAGTAATACAGAAGCTTCAATTGACGACTGTAAAATTTCTGCAGTTTATTCCAATGGCTTATATTTCTTATAATCCTTTATATCAAAAATTCTACATTTACACCATTTAATGGTCTGCCACTCGAAAAGCTTTGTAATAACTTTAATCTTTTATTTTTATTTTCAATTTTAATTGAAAATAGCAATAATGTTTTCCACGGCAATAGCTGCGAATAACAAAAGCACAATAAATCAGAACAATTTACATTTAACTAACCACTTAATGAATAAATGATGAAGAATAACGAGATGATTAACGAAAAAAAGAAAGAGAAAAAAATTCGAGTATTATGTACTACCAAATTTGTAGCTATATTTATTTTAATAAATTTATAAGCAAATAAGAGGAAAAAGGCAGAAAAAAAAACAGAACGAAATAGACTGGTATAAAAAACGTGGTGAAATTACTTTGAAAACAGCCTCCCGTTAAAATATAGACTGGGCTATATTGTAGTTTGCATCCCTTAAAGATGAAACGTTAAAATTCAATTAAATTTCAACAACAAGCGCACACCTGTTTCCATTCTTTAAACATTAAATAAAAGCGAATTTTCCTCCGATATACAGCCTGTGGATTGTAACGTGAAAATATCCGTTATAATTAAAACCTAATATGTGTGTGTGTGTGTGTGTGCGTGAAAAGACTTGATTTGTGTGAAAGAAAAAAGCAGGAAAAACAAAGAAAATTCACAGTTAGAGGATTATCTTTTTTCACGAATTGTAATTTAACCATTGTTGTTTCCATTTAACAATCGCACTAGAGTAATTAAGCTTAGAACAATCAATCTAGTAAAGAATCTGTAACTTAAGACCATTCAATTCGTGATGAAAATCGAAAAGTAATTTGTTCAAGTTGAATGCGTTACACTTCATTTATTTTCACTATTCACTTGCAGATATCGATTCGATAATATTGTGGGTTTGGAATCAGTCAAGTAAAATTGAATGGGATCCAAAACAATAATAACAACAACAAGGCCAATAATAGTGGGTTTCAAAACATTCCTTCGATGAATATGGAATATTGTCATTTGAACAATATGAATTTTCCCTTTTGTTAGTCTATATCATCATGCATTGAAAGGAAGATAAAATGCTAACAAAGTCGAACGGAAAACCCACAATTAAACATTAATCCATACCAAGTTTATTAACATCAAACGTTGAATTACGGCTATATACACAAAAACTTGAATTTCATAAACTTTTCGAGCTTTTATCAATAAAACCCTGTTGCAGTAACGTGGAATCTGTGTATAGTTATCAAACTGTTTTATTTGCCTCTCTATGGACTGTTTAAATAAAATCAATAATGTGTAAATTTTTAACAAAGCAAATAGAATTGGATCGTTATTCCCCATTAAAAACTATACACAAAACGAAATAGCATTAAAACTGTTGCCACCTCAGTAACCAATTTGATATCGTTTCTAATTTAATTAACGTATATCTCTAGCGCACGGGTTCTTAACCGAAGGTGCGAGAAAGGATTGTTAGGCCTTTTTCTTTTAAGAAAAGTTTTCTAAACCATAACGGACTTAACATGGTTACCTAAGCAATCATATTTCGGTGAAATTCTTATTTTGGTCCTCTTTTGATCCTAAAAGGAGTAAAATGGACCTTGTCTCAACCTAAACGTTATTCATGGTCCTCATTTCACCCTAAAATTCGTGAACCTCATCTCGTACTAAAAAGAATTCTATGCTCCTCCTTTCGTCCTACATAAAATCTTGTAGGTTCATGATACTATAGTAGAGAACGATGTTATAACACCGTCCTCTTCTAATAATAAAAATTTACAGTTCATGTATTTACAATTAAATAACATTACTGTCATTTAGAATCAATTATTTATTGAAATTAATTTAAATTAAAACTTTGTTCGTAGAGAATTATAAACACAAACTTCATATATAAGAGCAATTATCAACTTTCTTGCTAGTAGATTAACGATAAGTAACTTCGGTATTAAGCTTCAGTAAGTGAATTAAACAAGTTGATTATTCGTAAAATCGTTACCATGTTATATCATCTTGTATTTCAAACGAGAACTTGTTAGACCGACTATTATATCGCATGAGTCATGTAAGATGAAAAGATCATAAGAGCGACTCCCATTATTTGGCGAGTAATTCGAATAATATTTCAAGAGCTTGTAAGGGGTGCAAAGACAAAATTTTAGCAAAATTAGAACTTTGTAGGTCAAAAGACGTTCGTTTTGGACAAGGTTGCTATTTTAAGAAACAACCCGAGTCGAAATTTTAGCCCTCTTCTGATCCTAAAATGGATATTTGGTCCTCGTTTGATCCTAAAAGGAGTAAAATGGACCTCGTCTCAACCTAAATGTTATTTATGGTCCTCGTTTCACCCTAAATGAAAAATTCGTGAGCCTCATCTCGCCCTAAAAAGAATTCTATACTCCTCATTTCGCCCTACATAAAATCTTGTAGGTTCATGATACTATAGTAGAGGACGATGTTATAACACCGTCCTCTTCTAATAATAAAAATTGATTTACAACTACTGTCACGTAGATCTCTAGACAAAAATGGTTTTTTTCCTTATTTTTCTTCTGTCTTGAGAAAGAGAGAAAGAGGTAAAAGTGTATGAACGAATGAGAGAAAGAGAGAGAAGAGTGTATGAGATAAAGATAGAAGATGCAAGTGAATAAGACCAAATAGATTTTATGACTCATAAAATCTCTTTACATTTATTTTACAACTCCATAAATTATGAGGTTGTTAAATTGGTCCTCATTTCGGACTAAACATCGTTTTTCGTCCGATATATGCTACAGTTAGGCTCAAAGTAGGACCAAAAATCTATTGTTAAATGATCCTCCTTTCGACCTACTAAGTCTTGAAAAGTGGGTTTTGGGGATTGAAACGAGGGCCAAAATTTCGATTCGGGAAGCTAAAGACGTAAATCGACTAACAATAAGAATGACTCGTAAACCCTCCCAACTTCGTTTTTTTTTTGTTTTTCTAAGCGACTTAAGGCTTAAAACATTCTAATATCAAAAAGATTGCTGACTTAGAACGTAAGTAATTTCTATCTCACAATTGAATTACGATTTAAGTCTTGTTGAAACATACTTGCGACAGCTCTGCTCTCAACAGACAACAGAATAAAATTGAGAAAAACGAAAAAAATCAATGCAGGGAGGATCCTCAAGTCATTCTTACAATTAGTCATTTTGCCTGTTTAGCTGGTTTTTGAAAATCGCAACACCGCCAGAAACAAACGTGTTTCACCAACTTCCAAATGAGCTAATTTTATTAAAATGATCTTCAGCTATCCTCCTATAAATCCTTGAAATATTTTTCGTACCGATGGCCAAATAATGGAAGTTGTCATAAGAACTTTTCGTCTTATTACGTGACTCGCCTAGTACAATAAATCCAGAATAATTAAAAATACAAATAGAGATCCAAGAAATTAATCTAAATCTAAATGTACCTATATGACTCTGATATAATTATTAAAATTTTTTTAATTCTGGTGTAAATTTTGGAAGATTTCTCAAATTTATAATCCCAATAAAATTGTTGTTTCAAAGTGTTATTTAGCATAGAAGGAAAGTTTCCAACAAATAAATATCTGCTATAAAAATAAAAATCTGATATAATCCCTGATAACCAATACAAATTTATCGTCACAACATGGAAACTTATTTTATTTTTGTATTTGTTAGGAAAATTATAAGTCACATGTTACATCAAGTATTTTGATAGGGTCGATCTCTACAGAACTTTAATCTAAAGTCTAGTTTAAGTGATGTTCTAATTCATCTCAAACTTGCCCCACATCATTATATTCAACTGGATAGAGAACAAGAACTTATTTCACAAATCTTGTCATAAATCTCTAGCTGGTACCTAATTTTCACCACTCATGCTTTTAACTTAGTTTGTTTGTTAATTTTAATACACTGCAAATAAAGCTAAGGATAATAATAAAATAATAAACAATGAAAAGTTTAAATAAATACACCCTAAAGAGTCTAAAATATGTCCAATTAGTTGTTTATATTTGGCTAATGTTTTGATAAAAAAAACGCAATATTTTTGAATTATCACCAGAGAACTGGAGTGATTACTATCTGAAGTAAAAATCAAAAATAATCAATTGTTATCAAAAGTGGAAAATTTACGTAAAGTTCAATGGAAGCAAAATAAAACGAAATTTCTAATCGGTAACGAAAGGGCATCGAGATGAAAGTTTGTTGTTGGTGATGAAAAAAAGTTATTCCAACACGAAAAACAACCCTTAATTTTTCCACTAACTATGATTTAATTTGTTGAACTAAAGTCTACAACATGATCTTGCAGATTTTCTCCGGTGTCATTGTATTTTCAATATGTATAATTAAAGATAAGAGTAATCATCTATTTACAACTGTATTTTTAATGTATACTCTAAACAAATAAAAATTAATCTAATTCAACTATAATACATCATCAACACATTTTAAACCTTTTAACAGCTTATAAATAAATAAGCGAGGCCTTATCGTTGATAAATACACCGGGTTTGATTTGGAATTCAAACAATCAGTTTTCTTTGTTCATCTGTGACAGACGATTTAAATAAATAATAAAAATGATTGGTCGCAATTCAACAATCTTCCAAACGAACTTACCCACATCGGCTATAATTAATAAACGTGCTAATAACGAACCGAAACAAGCTTTCTATATTTGCAATCTAAACGATGTTGTCTACAAGTATTTCAACTGGATTGAAAAGATACCAAGAGTTAAACCTTACTATGGTGAGTTTTTTAAATATCAAAAAAGATTTGTTATTTTTTCTTTGTTGAATATCCAATAGCCATCAAGTGTAACCCATTCGATCCGGTTGTTGAGATTCTGGCAGCCCTTGGTGCTGGTTTCGATTGTGCTTCAAAACAGGAAATCGAACAAATTTTATCGCTTGGCATCGAACCGGACCGTATTATATACGCAAATCCAACAAAATTCCCATTACATTTAAAATATGCTGTTGAGAATCGAGTATTGAAAATGACATTCGATTGTGATTCTGAATTGTATAAAATCAAACAAATCGCACCAAATGCTCGATTAGTAATAAGAATACGCTATGATGATCCATTAGCATTATATCCATTAGGTGTGAAATTCGGTTGTAATCCTGATAAAGATGTTGAACGTTTATTGAAATTAGCAAAAACATTAAATTTGAATGTGATCGGT
Organism: Mylabris sibirica; assembly: GCA_039776855.1. Classification (NCBI taxonomy): domain Eukaryota; kingdom Metazoa; phylum Arthropoda; class Insecta; order Coleoptera; family Meloidae; genus Mylabris; species Mylabris sibirica. Next base: position 4,997,455 of record CM077843.1, read on the forward strand.
GTAGCATTTCATATAGGTTCATCAAGTCAAAATCCACCAATTTATGGACAAGCAATCAAAAAATGCAGTCAAGTATTTGAAATTGCAAAACAATGTGGATATCGTTTCAATTTCTTAGATATAGGCGGTGGTTATCTTGGTGAGACTAATACTACAATTGATGAAACAGCTGAGATCATCAATGAAGCATTAGATAATTATTTTCCTAATACAAATATTGATATTATATCAGAACCGGGACGATATTTTGTCAGTTCAGCGTTCACATTAACAGCCAATATACATACAATTAAAATTGAAAATTTAGAAAACTATCAGAAACGCTATCATTATTTTATTGATGATGGTGTTTATGGTAGTTTTATTGCTATATTGTTCAATGAAAAACTACCAGGAAAACCATTAAAATCACATAAGAATCCACAATTATATCCAAGTACAATATGGGGACCTACTTGTGATTGTATGGATCGTGTTGATGATGATTGTTTATTACCTGAATTGAAAATTGGTGATTGGTTGGTTTTTGAAAATATGGGTGCTTATACACTTAGTATATCAACAAGTTTTAATAGTATTGAACGACCACAAATAATCACTATTATTAACGAGAAAAATTGGTAAGTTGATTTGTTTTAAAATTAATCTAATTATTTATAATTTTTTGGAAACTTTCAGGAAATATTTAGTGGATAAAGTAGATAAGGAACGCTTAGAAATTGTAAATTAAACGACATTATAATTTCCATTAAATTCTCTATAAATCGAAAAATAAGGCTATTTTAATGTTAATTTGTTATTTTTATTCAAAGTGATTTTCATACTGTGTATTATTGTAAATAAAAGTTGTCATCGTTTTTCACTCGTTTGATTCTTTATAGTTTTCCTCTGTGCTTGTGAAAGGAATGGTAACAGTCCAATTTTATCCCATGGGATAGTAAAAGTTTCTTCTCTTCATGGTAACTGCCTGTTTAATCAATTTTCCAATAAACTGGGAAACACGCAGCTTCATTCGCAGTTTTTTCAGCTTAAATAACGACCCTCATATCAAGCATTTTATTCAACAATCTAATCTAAACAAATACTCAAAGTTTATATTTATTTAAACACTTTAAAATCTTAATATTGTACTTAACGAATATAAAGGTGAAGATTAACATTAAATAAATCATAACAATGGAAGGACATACAATAGCGCAAAGTTACAAAAATAGAGAATTATTAGATAAATTCAATTATTTTATCCATAAAATATAATGTGTCTATCTAGCTGACAATTTATTTGGTAGTAGAAATTTCAAATTATTTCAAACTATTTAAGGGGACTTTGGACATATTTTCAATTATCAAACATCGATATTCCGCTTGTTTACTGAGATATTGTGAAAAGTAAACATGCGTTGTATAAAGAATTTCAAACTGCATGTCTTGAAGCTTTCTATTAAAAAAAAATAGTGATAAGATTCTGAATGGTAGAGGAAGCTCTTGAATCCTGTTTTCTCGTACATTTTCCTCCATAACTGACTAAAACTTAGCCAATATTATGGATAATCAATAATTATCAAGAGAGTTTAGATAGCAAATTGAAAGAGCTTTCAAAATCTTCAAGAATTTTCCCGATACATTTGTTAGTTTTATGATTTATAGGGACATTTTGAACCCCCTTACACCTATTATTAAGAACTATTAAAATTAATTAATTTGACTGATGATTAGTATGAAAATGTCGGAAATTTTATCTACTTTCACGACCATACCATCATAACGGGAAATATTTGAAAATCTGTCTATATTTTCATTACAATGCGGACTAAATCACAACAACAATAACGATAACACAAACATGGTCGACTTATAATTGAAAATATAGGCAGATTTTCAAATATTTTCCATTATAATGATATGGTAGTGAAAGTAGATAAGATTTCCGACATTTTCATACTAATAATCAGTCAAATTTATTAATTTTAATAACTGTAAAGAACGCATGGAAATTTTCAAGCAAGCTTCATGTCCTTTCCCCTTATGATTAGCTTTCTAAAGACAGGAGATTCTCTAACTTTAAAATTATACACAGCATCACTGTTCGAAATTTCTTTAAATTTGCTCTAGTTATCGGAAAACTAACAAATGTATCGGGAAAATTTTAAAATATTTGGAAAGCTCTTTTAATTTTCTATGTAAATCACTTAAAAAATATTGAAAATCAATAATATTGGCTATGTTTTAGCCAGTTATGAAGAAAAATGTACCAAAAAAAAAAACGGGGTGTAAAAGCTTCCTCTGCCATTTAGAATTTTATCATATTTTTCCATAATAGAAAGCTTCAAGACATGCACCTTGAAATGCTCTATCCAACGCACGTTTAGTTTTCACAACATCTCAAAAAACAAGACGAGATATTGATGTTTGAAAATTGGCAATTTTCGCATGCCGAAACGAGTAATTTATGTCCAAAGTCCCCTTAACGGACAGAACTCTGTATGCCTAAATTTAATAAAACATTTGTATCTAAAAAGTCGCTAAAGGACCGAAGAAACAAATAAATTCCGTATTTTCTTGTTAGCAAGAATTTCTAATTTCTTCAATAAGTTATAATCAAAACATTGAACGTAGAGGATCAGTAAACATTTACAGAAGATAACAATAATTTCTAATAAAAAAAAATCCATGTTATACTGGAGATTATTGATTCTATTCTATTTTCTCTACAAATACAAAAATCAACAATCATTAATACATGTTCATGTTATTGGAATATTCCTAGCAATTATAAACATTCCACTATTTCCTCTAATGAACATAGACTCAAATTTAATAAATCATAACGATCGAATATTAAAACTATAGAAAACATTAATAAAGACTGAATGAACTATAGACGAGACGAACAACTATTTCCTATAATTGTCTATACGGTATTTTCGAATTCCTAACAATCATTAAAATTATAATAAATATTTGAAATATTGCCAAAACTATTCGATTTCCTTATCAAGAAATCCATCTAGTTTTTCATTAGAATCTGATTGATGAAAATCGAATTTCCTTTAATCTGATAATAACGACAGTTTTTTTTCTATTTCTGATGATGATTACAGTTTTTTATCATTTATTCAAATCATCATGTTTGAGATATTTAAAGATACACTTGAATTATACTCAATGATTCTAACGGAAATTTCAGCATTCACTAAAAATCGAAGAACTCGTCTAGTAATCCTATACAGATAATGAAAACCTTCAGACTTATCGTTGTAAAATACAGACACACAATCCCCGACTAATCCTTCTATAGCTTTGTTTTTGTACTCGGGAAATTTCCACAAAAAAGTCGAGTTACAAAAAGTTGGATTGAACAAAATTAAATGTTAGAAGAAAAAATAATGGAATAATTATCCATGATGACTTCTGACGACCTCTTGTAGATATCAATGCAATTTCAGTTGAAAACCCCAATAGAAATCCTGAAGTTTTATTAAAAGGAAAGTAATGAAGTTTTAAAGTGATAAATAAGCTGTCAATTACCCGCATCTGAAAGCTTAAAGATTTCTCCTCATATTAAAATTTCTCAAGAGTTATCTGAAAATTTATGGTTGAAGACAGTTCAAAATAATAGATTGATTTTCATCCCATTCTTTCTAACTCTAGTTGAAATTATGGGATATTATGTTGAATATAATAAATTTCTAAAAGGGTCGATATCATATCTTATGCACGAGCGACAAATCTACTATATGATACTCTAAAGTTTCAGGAAATTCGATACAAATTCATAAAGAACAGTAATACTAGTCTGTAATAAATTAGAAATTTTTCCATTGTATCAACACAAAACTCACTAACATGCTTACTCTTCTATTCTAATCCATGATTCCATTATTTCTACGAAATAAACACTAACTGATTTCGATGGAATTTCAGTGAAAGTTTCAGCCTTAATCCGCTGTGAAATTAAATGAACTAAACGATGAACAGTTAATACTTGAATGGGATTTTTTCGGGTCATCAATTCAATTTTGGTAATTTTGTCGAACAACAAAAATAGACACAATTCTTAAATTCTATCTCTGTGAGGATTCAGGAACAAAGCAACATGACAAAAAAAATTGATGAAAGTTGAAAAACTGAAAATAGACAAAAAGTAGAGCTTCTTGGCAAATTAAAAATGCCAGACTAAAGACAAAAAGATAATGGAATAAAATCGAAAGTGATAAAAACCGCAATTATTGATCATTCAACAACTACAAGCGACATCTTGTAGATTTCATTGTAAAAATACGTCCTGAAACTGTAATGGAAGTTGATTTTTTCAGGAAATTTCAATAAAGCACTGTTGAAGTGCATGTGGCGAAACGTCATCTTTCAATTTAGCTAGAAATTAAATATTTTTGAAAAAAATACAAATTTTTGATATAAAATTATGATATAAAAAGGCAGCAATCTATATTTAAAATAAGATTCATCTCTGATTTATAATTATAGCGATTAGAGTTAAATTTAACACCAACGTCACTGTTATTACGTCCCTGTTTAAATTCATTAATCTTTATTCGAGAGGAAAATTTCAGCAATAATAATAAAACCGATGATTGAAGATGTAATTTCATGAAACTGATCTTGATAATAAATCACAATTTGTGATGGTTAAATTTCAGTAATTTTCACAGTTTCCGTTTATGAAGACGGTGACATTGATAATTCATATCTTTTACTAGAGATGACTATCACATTTTAATAATGATTCATCCCTTGTGACTACGAAGAAACCAAAAATAAAAAGTTGACAGGTTGTAGAGTTATTTTCCAGTGAAAAAAGTACACAAATATCACATTTATTTCAAAAAAAAAAAATGTATTTTTAGCAATTCTAAGGAAGAGTTTAAAACAAAAATATTGATAACCCCTGGGTGACAATTCGATTTGCCGTTGGCGTCGTTTCTCTAGAAAACGTCCAAAGAGAGGGAGAACGTCGGGACGCTCCGGTACAAACTCCTAGACAAAATTTCTCATAACAGTCTGGCACTAGCTGAAAACATAATAAATACCTCTTTCAAGAACCAACAAACGATGTAAAAGTATAACTAATAGTTTAGTTCTCACAAAAATTAACGCAAATCAAAACTGTGATAAGTATATTTGTGTATATGTGTAGAATTAATAAAATGGAAAGTGAAACGAATTCAATTAAATCCCAATCGGGTTCTAATCGAGTCAGGAATACACCACCACAACCACCACCACCAACAACGACAACAGGGGTAAAGAAACAAGTCGATTTCAAGAAGACACGTCCGAAATTAATAATTCCACCACCAACAGCAACAATATTACCAACAACAACAGCAACAGCAAGAACTCTACGCACCCCTATTCATAGTCGTAAGAATTCCGTGTTTATTTTCGATCAATTCAACTCACTTAAGGATTTCACAAAATCTGGCCTGGATCTTGGTGAGAAATGCTCGTTATGGTGTTACAATAAATTATGGACATGGAGCCGTAAATGGTTTACTCATATGTTTTTAACAATTGTTTTGGTGTTGTACACAATCGGGGGTGCGTTACTTTTCGAAGTTATCGAAGGTATTTTTTGTATTTTTATAATTATTATTTTGATTAATTATGATTTTTGTATATTAGGACAAAATGAGACACGAGTCCTGCACGATTTACATCAACTTCGACATAAATTAGTTTGGGAATTAAAGAATTTATCGATTACAATGCCAGAACAGACATCATTCGACGAATGGGAAGGTTCAGCTGTACGAAAATTAAGAGATTATGAAAGTGTATTTATCGAATGGTACAATAATCATAAATTGATTGCTAGTAATCAGAAAGAGAAACGTTGGTCGTTTGGTAACGCTATTGTCTTCTGTGGTACAATCTACACGAGTATCGGTAAGTATTTATTGTTTATATCTGTGATAACGATAACAGTAAATAAGGGATATTTAGTTTGGCACGATCAACAAGACAATTTGGCATATGTCTCGATAAATTAGCGGTATTTTAAGAATTTTTTCAAAATACACAAATACAAAAAAGGACAAATCGTAGTTTATTACATAGAATTAAAAACTTTCGGAAACATCCTAAAATAATTAATGATTTATAAGTCTTTTTGTTCACGATTTTTGGCACAATCTACCCTCTCAATTCGTGATTCATAATTCAGATTTAAAAAAATATTATTCCTAATTTTCCTCAATATAAACTCGATTTATTTACACTAAAGAATTTTAACGAAATAACACAAATAAATGATGGTTTAGCGAGCTGTCATATAATATTTCAGAATGTTGTAAAAATAAACATAGGCTTCTGAACTGTAGTCTGAAAATTCTTTGAGTAAAAACCAGACAATAGTGCATAGGAGAATATTTTTTATTTATTTATTTGTTGACCACTAGCTATGTTTTGACTTTGTTTAGGATTCGTACGAGCCTAAGTTAGAATTATTTTAAAAATTAGGCTAAAATATTTCAACATTGCATTTTTGGCAACCGTATCTACCTACTGATTAGATTCTTAAACAATTTCAAGTGCTAAACCGGTTGTTTTTCACGACTTTACAGCGTTTCCTTTTGAAATCGACCGATACATTTCAATCAAAATAATAAAATAGTCTTTGATATCGTATAATTTCATAAATAACGATTTACCGGCGAATGCGTCTGTTTTAGTTTATGATTTCCTGCAATTTGGCACAGGCCTTTATTTACAAAACTTTTAACGACGTCTTATACTGTCGAAAATTTTGAAAATTCCACCGTCATATACCAATGATGTCACAGTATCGTTATCAATCTTTTTAAAACTGTATAAATCTCAACGTTTTGGCATCAATATTTTAACTATAAATAGACAAAACAGGGCGCTTTAATTTAGAAACTTTAAATGTTGGAATATCATTTCGCAAAAGAGTAAAAATTAGAGGATAAATAGTAATTTATGTGTGGGAAATCTATGAAATTATGTCATTTAAATTTAGATGAGTTAGAGACTAGGCGCCATCTCTTTGCAAGTCAAAAAAATATGAAACGAGAGAGAAAAAATGAAATCCTAGAATAGGTACACCAGGATTGTATCTAAAAATATCCAGTCTCGTAATTATGGATACAACACAAACATCTATTGTACAACAAAATGGAGAAAATAACGATAAAACACCTGAAATTGATAATAATCTAGCACGATTTGAGGCAATGATCACTGATGAACAAGTGTTGAGTGCAACAGTGGCAAAGAAACGTCGAAATTTCACAAAGAAACGTAGTGGCCATTTAAATAAAACACGTGAACCAACACCGGTACGGCAAATTGATGAGAAAACCATCAATACAGATGAAGATAATCAAATACCAGAACGACCACGACGGACTAGAAGCTTCAAGAAGAAACAAGCAAGATCCAAATCGGTACCGCAACCCGAAATTGAAACACCCACAATACAAACAATCGATAATCCATTGAAGAAAAGCGACAGTATCCCAAGACAAATGTTGGACGAGTTGAAGCGCCGTGAAGGCATCGTGCAAGCCGAAGTTGAGAATTTGTTCAACAAAACGAAAAAGAGTCTGACCGCGGTAGCTAATCGTGGCCGTGACAAATTCCGCAAATCCGTCAATAAAGAGAACGCTAAACGTAGCCAATCAGTACCGTTTGCGTTCACTGAAGAAGAACTAATTGAAAGCTTCAGGAAGGCTCAACTATTAGTCGGCGATTCGCTAACACCATCCAGGAAACTATCAGAGAGTAGTTTAGTTGTACCTGAACCGAAACCACCAAGTCCGAAACCGTTACGTAGTGAAGCTCGTGAATTTCTACGTAAACGTAAAAAGTCGAATCATATCAGAAATTCCGGTTCGAAAATTATCGAAATTCTCGATCCGGCAACTTCAAATATTGTAGCGACAAAAATTATGATCCAACCCGATTTCAAATTGCGACAATTATTCAATGTTTTATCGACTTATAAATTACGCGAATTAATAACGAATTACCGTCATTTTAAAATCGATATGAAAGACGAATGCCATCGAATTCGAATTCTACGAAATCGTTGTATGGTTAAATTATTCTTATTGTTGATATTTTGCGGTTTTGGTGGGTTTGTTTTTAAATTCATTGAAGGTAGTTTTGAGAGTTTCTATAAATGCGGTGTTAAGCGTGTTAAACGCGATTTTATCGATATATTATGGTTGAAAAGTCATAATTTACGCGAAGATGATTGGAAGTCTTTAGCTCGCAATAAATTGCGTAATTTTGAAGAGGAATTACATGTGGCTCATGAAGCCGGTATGAAAACATACAGTGGTCAACGATCGTGGAGTTTTCTCAATTCTATTGTTTATTGTCTAACAATTATCACAACAATTGGTAAAAATTCAAGAAAAATTCAACACAATCTTAATTGTTCTTTATTTTGTTTATTTCAGGTTATGGCCATATTTATCCTGAAACTAGAACTGGTAAAATCTTAACGATCGTCTATGCCATCATCGGCATCCCTTTGTTCCTACTAGCATTGACTGATTTTGGTAAATTATTCACAAGATGCATCAAATTCCTGTGGTCGTTTGTACGTCGTCTATATTACACTGGAAGTTGTCGTAGAGTCCGGAAAACCGCTCATGTTAAGGTTTGTTAAACAATTTACACACAAATTCAATTATCATTGATTATATACGATTTCAGGAGATTTTCAAGGGTGCTCAAATGATGTACGAAATTGCAACATTTCGTCGGCCATCAATGTTTGTTGATCCGGAAAATATACCACCGGAACAACAAGAACAACAACAACAACAACATATAAATAGTGCTGGAATCGTTGATGAAACACCAACACCAGCTATATCAAATTTTGAAATTGATGATGAATTCAATTTACCGATATCTTTAGCTATATTTATATTGATCGTCTATATTCTATTGGGTGGTCTGATTTATTGGATATGGGAGGATTGGGACTTTTTTGATTCATTCTATTTTGTATTTATATCAATGTCAACTGTTGGTTTTGGTGATATGGTACCGGATAATGTTCTATGTATGATTGTTTCTATTGTTTATCTTGTTTTTGGTTTAGCATTAATGTCAATGTGTATAAATGTTGTACAATTGAAATTGAGTGATACATTTAAACAAGCATCAAGTAAATTAGGGGCTACAATTGGTATTGATGTTGATGATGAAGATGGTAGTATAACAACAATACCACCAGAAAATATTGAAATACCTAAAGTACACGAATTTAATAATAATAAAAAGAGTGAAAATGAAAATAATGAAAATACACAAATCGATGATACAATTAATATAGAAATTAAAGATAAAGATAGTTAAATTATTAAATATTTGCTTAGAATTTTAAGTTACTTTTTCTACCGACTGTTAATCATAAAACTTTTGATTCTATTTTAAAATGATTGTTATTGTACATATTGTTTTAATAAAAATTTTACATAACCGTACGAATTATGAACTAATCATATGACTAATTTCCTTACACTATTTTTATTATTATATAAAATTGAATTTAATAATAACAATGACAAATCGTGGAAAAAAGATTGTTTATAACATTTCCCTGGTGGAAATTTTCTCTAAAAATCTCTGCAAATTTCTGAAAACTTCTTATTTTTTCTAAAAAATCTTATTATCTCTGAAAAAACTCGGAAAAAATCAGAAAATGGAAATAAATTAGGATCACTGGTATTTATTTCCCCCAAAGTTGAGCCCGGTGTTACCTCCCCTACTCAAGCTCGCCTTAAACTCTGGCTTAAATCGACCTAAACGTGGATCTACTGACATTTTGGTGGGGATCTATACCCTGCCGAAAAAAAAACACTTTGCATAAAGCTGTATAAACCAGGATTATGAGAACGGTCATCAGAATGTAACAGAATCTTAACAGGTCAACATTTGGGAAGAAATATATTCAATTATAAGAGGGAATGAACTTACTGGTCCTATTCTGTGTATTTACCTGAAGAGAAAAATATTTTCTACAGATTTGGTACGTTTGAAACTCGTTCTAGCACTCCTTAGTCCCTACCCATCAACCTTCTTACCCTCATAGTCATGAGAATAGTAGCCTGACTCACACGAACGAAAATATGTGACTCGGTGTCTTTTTTGTGACCATAGCTATACACTGGAGATCAAAAAAAAAAAGAAACCGACTCTTGAGTGAGAATTTTCACAAATTTTCGTTAGTGTGAGTCAGGTTGTTTCAGTCATAGCAAATTTGTATAAAGTATCTTTCTATTCAGATAAATACTCAAAATGACATCAGTAAGTCCATCCACTACTTCTGATTGAATATCTTCCTCCCCAAATTTTGACCTGTTAAGATTCTGTTACATTGTGATGACCGTCCTCAGAAGCTTGTTTTACACAGACGCACAAGAAGTGGTCTCTTTTTTTGATCGCTACTGTACACTCGGGTGCACATAAAGGAGACCGCTTTTTGTACAGTTGTGTAAAACCGGCTTTTAGGGGAGATCGTAACAATGTAACAGAACTTTCAAAGATTACGATTTGGAAAGAAAGATATGAAAGTCAAAAGATGAGGATGGGGTTACTGATGCCATTTTGGGTATTTCTACTAACCGAAAAACGTGATATTTCTCGTTCAAGAATCGGTCTCTTTTATGTGCACGGGAGTGTACATAAAAAGACCGCTATCCTAATGTGTGTAAAATTATAATTAGCTTGATTTCAGCTAAGGTCTTGCTAAGCTTAAGTAGGGAAGAAACACCGAGCTTTAGTCACTTTTTGAGCAGGATTCTCAACAATTTTTTTATCCTAAATATTAAGATTTACCACTGACTCGTCAAAAGGGGGAGATTTAAATAAAATTGTGACAAATTTCAGACTTTGAGACATTTTCAAATTAAATCACTTGATTTTTGTAGGTTAATTCGTCCTCAAATTGTGAAAGCAAAACAATTTAGACACTTTTAATCGATTTATGAGTAAAATTCTTGATTATTGTGCAGATTTTAAAACAATTTCGTCCTAAATTATCAGTTTTTTTTTGTGAAATTTTGCTACTGAATCCTTAAAAGTGAAGAAATTTACTCAATTTTATTAACTTTTCAAAAACAACGCTCAAATTTTAGTCTAGTTCCTGATAACAGCGACAACAGCTTTGTACGAAACACATGGATCCAAGGAGGTGAACCGGAATTTTGAGATTCACCCCCGGAAGAATTATAAAGAATAGGTATTTAATTATATGGCCTACTTTTAACGAGTTTCATTTCATTTAAGACACATTGAAATTTATTAAAATTAATTTTTTCCCGGGGTAAAATCTCTGGATTCAACACTGGTACGAAATCCTTCCTTAAACCTTTAAATCTACAACTAACAATTTCAATAAAACAAAGGATAAATCTCAATTCAATACAAAATTAGTGAAAATATTTCAAGAAAATGTAGAAAAAATAACAATTTTGAATGCAGTAGTTCAAAATTTGCAGAAAAGCACTCGGTTATAAATATTCTTTAGACCGATTTTAAATATTTTCAAGCCATCAAAGATTAATTAAACTATTATATAACTATTTGATTTATTAATCAACATTTAGAGTATCTATCTTCTAATTCTTAAACATTCACAAAATTCGAAATGTTTACACTAGGAAAGTTGAAGATAATTTCACCAAACTTGTTAAAAAGGAAACAAAAATCGACAATCAAAGCAAATTGGTAAAAATTCATCATAAATATTCGCAATAGAAGAATTTGAGAGTCAAAATTGAGTCGGTGTTTCAATTTAAACGATTAAATCCATTAATATAGGAAAAAGAACTGGTCAACACTTGGAATCTTTGTCTGAAACTTTCTCTTTCTTCGAACATAATATTTTAAATAACTTAATTGACGCATTTATAATAGTATGAAAAGAAAATACCATTTTAATATATTTGAAATTACGAAAAATTAGAGATAAAGTCGATAAAGAAAAGGAAGCTTCGATAAATGTCCTTAAAAATTTACCCTAAATGATTTCTTTTAATATAAATGGATAATATAAATGGACCATTTCCATTGTTGTTGTTCTTATTATTAATAAAACTTACAATAAAAACAATAATAAACGAGATTATTATTAAATGATATAAAAGTTCGCCTGGGAATTACCAATCTACATATGACCCCTTATTTTTTTTAAACACGTACGATAACATATCTGCGGGATTTCTTCTTTTCTGGAGGGGAACCTTATAAAAACAGGTCCTCAACTGTATGCGCTCGTTGAAAGTGAAGACTAAAGAAGTAAAGACTAACATTCTATATTTAACACACAATAATAAAAACCAATGAAACTGTTTATTTGCATATTATTAACAGTAACCACCTTTGTTACTGTAAATTCGAGTGTTTTAAGGAGCCGCAGAAGTACACAAAATGAATGTAAGTCGTTTTTCATTAATATTTTAAATTATAATTTATTTTAAAATCGTTAAAAAAATGATCAGATAAAATGTGCGTTCCGGTGGAATTACTGGAAATGTGCCAGGAGATGAGTAAACAAGAAACAAAAAGTTCCGCCCGGATCATTTGCATTCCGGCAAGAGATCGGTAAATTATCCCATTTCTAATCAATTCAACTTGGTTAATATTTATTTATCGGTTTCATCAATTAGTTTGGAATGTATTGAGAAAATTAAACAACACATCGCCGATTTTGGTGCTGTTGAACCGGAAGATATGTACGTTGCCGCCAATGCTGATGGTGATTTTCGCGTATTTGAAGAGATTCGAACCAAAGATGAACCTAATGGTAAACTGTAAAATAAGTTTTATATTTTTACACTCTTAATTAGAATTTTTTCATCAAGGCCAACAACTCATACATTTTAATGTTTAACTGTCTCTTGTATTGAATCAACGTGAAAAACGTGGTGAGAATTTATAATTTAGAGATTCTCTAAATTATTCTCTACACTTTAAACATAATGCCAAAAAACAAAATTAGACAGGAGACACTTTAATTGGCGTCCCTTGGGGCCCATTTCCAAGTTCATCTAATCGATTTTCATTACCTATTTTCTTCTTGTTTAGCTGAATTCCGATACGAAGCCGTTGCTGTTATCCACAAAGATTTGAAGATCGACAATATTGAAAACCTTAAAGGTTTAAATTCGTGCCATACTGGTGTTGGTCGTAATGTTGGCTATAAGATACCGTTAACAAAACTGCAACAGAAGGGCATTATTGGTAATTTAGCTGAACCGAATTTATCGCCACGTGAAAATGAATTGAAAGCTTTATCGGAATTATTCAATAAAGCTTGTATTGTTGGTAAATGGTCACAGGATCCAAAAATCAATTTGCAATGGAGTATAATTAAAATACAATGAAAATTATGAAAATTATTTAATTGTTGATTTTTTAGAAAAGAAATATTCGAATTTGTGTGCATTATGCGAACATCCCGATATTTGTGATTATCCAGATAATTTCTCAGGTTATGAAGGAGCATTAAAATGTTTAGCACATAACGGTGGGCAAGTAGCATGGACTAAAGTCATCTTCGTCCGCAAATTCTTTGGAGTAACATCTCTCTATAATCTCCGCAATTTCCCTATATTTCAATTTGTTAATTTTTCCAGTTATCCATTGGTGAAATTCCAGCACAATCGAGCAAAGAAAATCCTGAAGATTTCGCCTATTTATGCCCAGATGGTACACGTTTACCAGTAACCGGTCCGCCGTGTCGTTGGGCTGCCCGACCATGGCCCGGTTATATGGCTAATGCTGATGTGATTAAAACTGTTGATGAATTACGTCGTAAAATTGAAAATTTATATAAAATTGGTAGTAAAATTCATGTACCATGGATAGAAAATATCTTAGATTTGAATAATAAAACATTACCGAAACCGAATAAAGTTATACCGCCACGTGATTATTTAGATAAAGCAAATTACACTGATGTTATTGAACGTGATTATGGACCACCATTTAAATCGATTCGTATCTGTGCTACAACACCAATAGAAATTAAAAAATGTGAAACAATGAGCCGTTGGGCTTTCTCACGAAATGTACGACCAAGATTCACTTGTGTAGAAGAGAAAGACGCTTTCGCCTGTATGAAAACTATAAGAGATAATGGTGCTGATATTATAACACTCGATGGTGGGCTTGTTGATAAAGCCCAAAATGAATACAATTTAAAACCGATTATTGCCGAAAAATATGGTCCAACTGGTGGTTCTTATTATGCAGTAGCTGTTGTTAAGAAACATTCAACATTCAATTCATTTGAAGATCTACGTGGTGTTAAATCCTGTCATACTGGTATTGATAGAACTGCCGGTTATAATGCACCATTAGCTATGTTAATCAAAAAGAAACTTATCGATAAAAACGATTGTCCGTATCCACAAGCATTAGGGAAGTTCTTCAAAGAAAGCTGTCTACCAGGTGTTAAACATTCACGTTATCAATTAAACCAACAAACTACAGATAAACTCTGCAATCTTTGTGGTGGTGATAAAGACAATAATGATATTACAAAAAAATGTAATGGTGATTCTAGTGAAAGCTATAGTGGATATACTGGAGCTTTTCGATGTTTAGTTGAAGGTGGTGGTGATGTTGCATTTGTTAAACATGTAACCGTACCCGGAAATACAGGTAATTCATTTATTATAACTAATTAGAAGAAAAAAAACTAATTTCAAATCACAACTAGATGGTAATAATAAAGAAACATGGGCTATTAATTTAAAATCTGAAGATTTTGAATTACTTTGTCCGGACGGTGGACGCGCCCCTGTTGATCAATATGAACGTTGTAATCTTGCCCATGCCCCACCACATATGGTAAGTTTACTAATTAATTAAAATTAAATCTTCTACTATATATAGGAATTTTTTGATTAATTTAGGTTATTACAAGTAATTCAAAAACCGATGATGATATTGTCGAGATTCAGAATGCTCTAACAGCTATCAGCAGTCTGTATAAGAGCAATCCTACAATTTTTAAACTATTTGGTAGTTTCGATGGTAAAAAAGATTTGCTATTCAAGGTATATCATTAAGAAATGCAGTGTGTTCCATTTCGGTTGATAATTTTAGTATTTCTACTAGGGTTATCAACTGAAATAGAACACTATGAGATGAAGAAAAAAACGATTTACCTTATATTTTCTTGAAAATTTTCAGGACTCTACCACAGCACTAGTTTCAGTATCTACAGAATCAGAGATACAGAAGGAATACGCTAAAATTCTACATGTTGTGAACGGTTGCAACTAACTTATAACATTAATTATGTAATTCTAATAGACAAAATGTTACATAAATAAATAGGTTTTTAACTTTATTTGAAGATATTTTCTCATCACTGATAAGTTATCAGTATGAACACCAAAAACGTAGAAAAACCTATTCATTGTTATACGACGATAAGAACCATCGTTTTTTTAAAAGAAACTGACAATTTTTTAATCTATTTTGTGTTGTTTTAGTGAAAATATATGACAAATTTTAAGACAGAAATGTAGACAAATATTTAATTAGCAAGATTGACAAAAATCAAAGTTACAATTAATTTATAACCCTTCGTTTTTATGTTTTCTACAAATGCGACAAAATAAAGAGCCTGAATCATGTTTTACCCAGTGGTTTAGCGTGAATTTTTGGCCTAAATCCCCCCTATTATATTTTCGCAATTTAGCAAAAAATCTATGATACTCTGTCACTATTTCAAATGGATTGAAAATACGTCTTTTTCAAATTAAAATTTTATTCTGCGTGTTTTTGTATATCTTGTTCGATTGCCAAAATAGTTAGATTAGGAATATTCTCAGCATAATAACTGAATTAGGTCCTCCTTCAATTTTGGACTCGAAAATAAACTTTAATAACCCCAGGCGACCAAAATCAATAAGCTCTTTCTTGCAGACGATTGTAGACGAACGTACTCAATCTCTTTTTTCTCAATATCTTAAAAAGCTTGGTAGAGATTGCATTCCTCCATCATCTAGCCCAGTACAAACCTTAAAAAGGGATGTTTTTCAAACAATTTCATCTTGTTTCGCTGCTAATACAGTCTGTAAGCCGCTTATTTTCTGAGCACACTGATACATGTTAAGTCCTTCCGTTTGCAAATAATTTTGGGCATTATTCACTTCACACAGCACCAGTTGCCAGATACCTAAGACATTCAAAAAAAAAATGATGGCATCGCGACTCACAAAGCTCCTGCGTCCGTTCGTGCGCTCAAGCTTCGGTCGATTTCTGTTAGCTTCTCTAGCGTTGACAAAAATTTTTTTTTTAATAATTTTGTGTCATGCTTACTTTACTGCATCGTATGTGGCCCCTATGAAAATACAATTACCTAATTTAATGATTCAATAATCATATCATGATGCAACATGCAGGATAAGACACACCTCGGACGCTCCTTGCCGTTCCCCACATCTGTGCCATCCGGGGCCATGACTCTCCTGCTCCCCCTAACTACGCCACTGCCTTTTTACCATCCTTTTACTGTAGAATCTTTAATATATCTAACAAAAAAAAGACCTGTAACATTAGAGAAACGTAAGCATGTGTTATTATTAGTCCTGAAGAAGAAAATTGCTTCTCGCTATGATAACTTGTAGTAAACCTGTATACAGGTCATGTTGTGGAGAAACTACAAAAATAGAAGTATCCACATCAAAACAGGCAGTCAAGCCGGGCTTACGCCACTAACGGATGTAGAAATAAAATCCAGACTAACGCTGGAATGCTTCCAAGCACTTGAGGAACTAGCTCAACATAACGTTAACTTAAAATGAGTGCCAGCTCATTAAGGGTTCGAAGGGAACGATAAGGCGGATTGCTTGGCAACACAAGCAACCAAAACAGCTCTAATTGGACCTGGACCCTTATGTGGAATCGGTTATGTGGTCGCTAAAAGGGCCATAAAGGAAGCATAACTAAAACACCAACTCTACTGGGAAGCATTACCAGGAACTGTCCTGGATTTTTCAAACCGTAAAAGCTTCTAGAACTAAACAGGAAGCAATTCAGACAGATCACAGGACTGTTTAGTGGTCACTGTATACTGAGGAAGCATATCAATAATATTGAGCCTGTGAAGAACAAAATGAAACTTTGCTTCACATCTTATGCTACTATGAACCCTTGAAGGATCTCAGAGCATACTATCTCGAAGGGGATATATCTCCCGAAAAAATAAAAAGCAGTCCTTTAACAGGATCCTGGACTTTATTAAAAGGGTGGTATTGGGACTAACCCAAATCAGGCGTGTTGAGGGGTGTATAAGAGGCCTCAAAGGCCGAAGTACAGTGGGAAACGAACCGCAGCTCATGTGTGAGGGACGGTAGAAGACCTCAAACAAAACATTAGAAAAGTACTCACATACCTAACAATAAAATAAATAATTTATTTTCGCAAATAAACATTTCAATTAAACTCCGACTAATATCAGGATGTTAAAGTTTCCGTTTTGATATTTAATTGTCTCATATAAGCTAGAAAACAACACCACACTAAACTGAAAAGACTAACAGAAGGAACACGATGTCTTTCAGGTATACAACAATAATTGAACGTTTGAAAAACCGGCCATACAGCTACAGCAACCTGCAAGAAAATCCATTTTTAATTGTAATTAAAGTTCATATATATTCGATATTACTTTATATGTTGGCAAAAATTTCGCTTTTACTTCTTCAATACCTTCACGTATACTTTTACCTTCCAATAAATTCATGCCGAAAAAGAACGACGAGTGACCAAAAGGAGCATAAGTAACTTGTTCGATACATGCCTTTAAAATCAATATTTGTTGTGTATTTATTGAAGCTTTCGATTATTAACTATTTGATTACTTTAAGTAATGCAGTTTTGAAATTTTGTGCTGGCCATAATGTTGATGTTATCCGTACCCAACAGTACATAGTTGGTGCTACATAAAATGCACCAAAGATAGAAAATCGTAATGCTTCTTTCCAGTTATAATCTCTGTAAGTTTTTCCACTAATTGTTTGCTGGATAATGGATGATGTTGGCCATATTACAGCATAAGATAACATGCCTCGCACAATTGGATAACAATCAGTAAAAATGAACAATTTCCTTAAAATTGACATCACAATAATGTGGAGACTAGAAAAATATTAAATTATAATTTATAAAAATTTCAATATATATTGAATTCTTACGTGTTTATCAATTACTAGCTTAAATCTTACTACAAATGCGCTAAAATTAATTAAACGCTTTTGTAGAATTTGCATTATCAGCTTCATTTTTTAAAATATTTTGATTAATCGTACAATTTAAATTATTATCAGTATTATCACATACGACATAGACTAGATAAGTTTAAATTCAAATATAAAGATAAAACAAGGACTATTGTCACATTTTTCCATTTATTATCAAAGATTTTTAAAAATACGTTTTTAATTGGGAAACTATAACAGTTATTGTGTCTTAGGGTCCGTTTCACCAAAGTCTGTTAAATTTTAATGAACAAATAAATCAGAAACGATTGTTTTAACTGTTCATTAGGCTTAACTAAGGTTGATGCAATCGTCCTTTAATTATTCAAAGCAGAGAAAAGTGGACAATAGCAAGAATAGAAAATCTTATCTTTTAAAAGCTAGTTTGGAAATATTTTTTGTAATTGAAGCAATTTTAATTTCAACTACAATAAATAAAATCTGATGTATATTAAAATAAATATATTTTTGTGAGTAAACAATTTAACTATATTCCAACTAATATCACGATGTTTAAGTTTCCGAGTTGATTTTCTTTTGGTGCATAAAAGCTAGAAAACAACACCATAACATACTGACAACACTAACTGAAGGAACTCGATATTTTTCAGGTATAAAACCAAAATTGAATGTTTGAAAAGCCGGCCATATAGCTAAACCAGTCTAGAAAAATTTTAATGTTTGATAAATAATTAGAAATTAATTAAATGATACCTTATAAGTAGGCCAAGATTTCGCTTTGATTTCTTCAATACCATCATGGAAACTTTTACCCTCTAATAAACTCATACCCATAAAGAATGAAACATTGGCAAATGGAGCGTATGTAACCTGTTCAACACTTGCCTATAAAATAAAAAATATTTCTATTATTGTATTTTTTATTTGGTATTTTTTGGGGTTTTAATAAGGAATTCATTGTCCCACATTTATCTATTATTTCATTACTTTCATCATCGCTGTTTTAAGATTCTGTGCTGGCCATAATTTTGATGCTATCCTTATCCAAGTATATAAGGTCGGAGCTACGTAAAATGTACCATAAATAGAATATCGTAATACTTTTTTCCAGTCATAATCTTTATAAGTTCTTCCAGTTATAGTCTGTTGGATAATTGATGATGTTGGCCAAATTATAGCATAAGATAACATGCCTCTTACAATTGGATAACGTTCAATAAGTATATTGAATTTCGTTAAAATTGTCATTATAATAACGTAGAAATTATACAATGTGGACTCTAGAAAAACAAACATTTAAATACAAGTGTTTAGTTAATTCTTATATGATTAGTAATAAAGAATAGTTATTTTAATACAAATACTTTACAGTTAATTAAACTTGTGTGTATAAATTTCATTATCACTAATAATTTAGACATGAAACTGATAATTTATCAGTCGCATTTCTTGCGTCATTCTACACAATCACAAATATACAAATAAAAACATTAATAATAATTTTAATTGAAAATTACTAAATAATTTTTCAAAAAATTTGACAACTGTCATCTGTCATGTGAATTTAAATGGCCGGTTTCGCGGCCAACAGTACTTCCTGCGCAGGAACAGTGCGCAGCTTCTATGTTGCTTGTTTCACCTTAAAGAAATCACAATTAAAAACCAAATAAAAGACATATGTTAAATATTTCAATATAAAAAGTGCTTAAATACAATATTATAACATTAAAATGATATAGAAAACTTTTCTGTAAATTTTTATACCAAAAGAAATAAATAAAATTATTCATTTGATATTTTAGAGGTAAACAGTTTGTAACCACTGGATACTAGCTTATGCATACAGAATAGTGAAAGCATCGAAGTATAAGAGATTGCATAAGTTAAGGTGCTCTTGTAACAAATATCGATAAAATTGAAAGTTACTAAATTTTAAATTAAACTATATTATCGTTTTGTATAAATACGTAATAAACTATTTATTATAAGCACGTAATAAATTATTTACTTTGTTTACGTTTAATAATTGACTAATTACTTATATTTTAAATATAATTAGTGGAAAATAAATTGGGAACCACTGGTTGATTTAGTAACTTTTTGAAATTAAGTTGGTATAGCTGAAAAACCAAAGACATGGCGTTGAATTAGTTGTTGTACATAAAAGAAAATTCGTAGTTTCATAGAAATATTTTTAAAATAGAAAAAAATAAAGAAATAAATAAATAATTAAACATAAATTTTAGTGCAAAATGTAAAATATTAATAAATCAATATTCCAAAGAAACGACGATAACCTAACATGACCGTCAAACTAAGTGTCCATTTAAATGAGCTTTAATAATAAAATAAAATAAAAAATTCTACATACAATACATACAGATATAGATAGAGATAATAAAAAAAATACAACAATTTGGTAAATTTAACCTTGTTTTCTCTATTGTTGTTATATAAGCTGGATATACCATAAGCTGTATATACGTCGTTCATTTTTAGATGTATTTATTTTTTATTTTCTATATATATGTGCGAATAAAAAATAATGGGTTGTGTTAATAGTAAGCCAGATATAAACGATCAACATCCAAATATATTCCAGGTAACAAACGTTAACGATCAAGGTAAATCGATAAGTTCTGGACAACTTGAAGTAACAGAAACTGAATTGGTATTATATCAACGTGGTAAACAACCGACAATATGGCCATTAAAATCATTAAGAAAATACGGTTTTGATGCTGGTATATTCAGTTTTGAATGTGGACGACGTTGTCCAACTGGACAAGGTATTTATGCGTTCCATTGTCGAAAAGCTGAACAATTATTTAATATTGTACAACATCACATTGTCGGTAATACTCATCAAATCAACTATTATAATGATGATAATAATTAACGACAAATTTACAGTTCGTAATTCGAATGATGATAATCCGATAGCATCATTAACACCAAATGCTGCTGGTGATTTTCCAATACCTGTTGTTAGTACTGGTCCACCAGTACAAAGACGGATATCATCGGTACAACAGCCTGAAAATTATTTAAATCCAATACCAGTACCGGTTAGTGTACGTTCACATCCTAGTTTGAGTCGACCGGGCTCCATTAGTAGTAATGGGCCTGTAAGTCCGACAATTGCTTCAACACCACCACCTTTACAACAACAACAAACAACACCTTTAAGTGAACCAGAACACAATAATAATAAAAGAGGCAGTCTAATACCTGATCATCAATACACTAATAGTAGTGTGCTCAATGAGATTGATACTTTACCACAATCGAGTTATGTTAATCTAGGGACGGTTACGTCGCCAACAGGTATCGTACCTGTTGAAGGTAATTTGTTCGGTTATTTTATATTATTTATAATTTTCTTTAATTTTTATTTAAAGGTTATATGAATGTGAGTGAGAATCCATGTCATCTATACATGAACATTGATACAAATACAACAACCAAAGAATTAAATAATGAACCTGATGATGAACCAAAACATTGTTATGCAAACATAGATACCAAAGATTTAGAACATTTAAGGCCATTATTGAAACAAAGTTTTGATACTCCATTACCAAGTGTACCGCAAACCCCAACAGCTCTCTATATAACAGTACATGAAGTTAATTATGCTGAATTAGATTTAGATTCAAGTAATTGTAATAAAAATGAAATACCTTCTACCTCTAATCATCAAATAACACCGGATAGTCCAAATAAATCGAAAAAAAGTTATGCAACAATTGATTTCCAGAAAACTAATGCTCTATCACAGTCAATAAATCCACGGATGGAAGTTGAAGATGAAGGCAGTCGTAAAACACGACATAATTCAACGATCAGTGATGTTACAACAACAAGACATAGCAATTCGTTAAGTGATTGAAACGAACGAAACTTAAACAACGTGAATGTAAGAAAAAGGAGAAATAAACATCGAAATCTAATACAAACTTTGTGATCTTCATCAACGGTTATACACATGATTAATCATGTTGGGCTGGATATTTGCGTTTCATAATCGAATCGCTCACCAATTAATTGAAAAAAACTATTCAGTCTGATGCGACAGAGGGGGTATTTTTTTATATTTGATTTTCTCTTGTATTTTCGTTTTAATTTCATTACGTAATGGGGTGGTATATTAATATTATTTGACTGTTGCAAACGATTTTTTCCAAACAAACGAAATTAACGAAAACTAGTCTGAAATTTAGGGCAATAAAATTAAACAAGACAAGTAAATGAACTGAAATGAACAAATAGATTGTTAATAAACTATTTATGTAAATTGTGATCGATTGTAATGAAAACCAATGAACTTGCCAATTTTTTTCTTTTTGTAAAAAATTACAAATGCCAAAGATATTTGATAGCTGTTTATTTAGACTTTTAGAGTATAATGAAAATGAATGATGTATTATTTTAGTATGTATACATTGCGCAAATGCAGTAATTGTAGCAGATTTAAATATATCATATTTAATTTTTAATAAATATTTTACAGAAATTCGGGTGGTTTAATTTTTTGTAAAATTTTAAATGTCGCGCCTTTTAACAGCGTTATCTACCGGCGGGTTTTAATATTTATTTACAGTTGGTGCGCTTAAATTTTTGACATCATAATCAAACAAAATTTATTTCTTGTGTGACACCAAAAAACTTGAGTCGAATTTTATTAAATTTGAATATTTATGTTTTCAGGATATTAATGTGAGATTTCAGATTTTCAAAAATTAAAAATTACACGTTACAAGTGGCGCTATCTGTCGGGATAATGGTTTTCTCGCCGTAATGTTGGCACGTTTGTATTAGACGCCATAGTGAAAGTGTCAAGTATTGTTTTTCTTGCAAGTTTCCTTTTATATTGGAAAATTGATTGAAAAATCCATCTACTACAAAAATGGCCCAACGTTTTCCGGGCCCGGTGCCTCCTCAAGGACCTGGAGGGCCGCCACAACAGCGTTATCCACCACCTCAAAGTCCAGCAATGCGTCAATGGCCGGTATGTTGTGATGATATTTTTTTTTTGTTTGATGTCTTCAGTTTATAATTAAAACAATATTAATTAACAGAGAACTGGTTATAATACACCACCACCAAATATGACGACAAGCGGTGGTGGTATGATTGCACGTCCACCGCAAGCACCATATTCTCCAATGCGTGGTGCACCGATGCAACCTCAACCTGGTGTTAAACGTCCAACTGATAATCGAGGACCTATGCAACAAAAAGGGTAAATTTTCAAATAAATTCAATAAAATGTACGCTTAATGCTGGTTATATTTCTAGTGATTACACTCATGGTACTAGTAAGAAGAAGAAGAAATTGGCTGATAAGATTCTGCCACAAAAAGTTCGCGATTTAGTACCGGAAAGTCAAGCGTATATGGATTTGTTAGCATTTGAACGCAAATTAGACTCGACTATAATGCGTAAACGATTAGATATCCAAGAGGCTCTAAAACGACCAATGAAACAAAAAAGGAAGCTACGAATCTTCATTTCTAACACGTTCTATCCAGCTAAAGAACCGTGTCCTGAAGGTCCAGATGGTCCTGGACAAGAAGGGTAATTATAAAAAACAAATAATTTTGAACAATACAAATAAATGATATTTAGTTCGGTAGCTTCATGGGAATTACGAGTAGAAGGTCGTCTATTAGACGACTCAAAGAGTGATCCAAACAAAGTTAAACGAAAATTCTCATCATTCTTCAAATCGTTAGTTATCGAACTGGATAAAGAATTGTACGGTCCTGATAATCATCTAGTTGAATGGCATCGTACTTTAACAACTCAAGAAACTGATGGTTTTCAAGTGAAACGACCTGGTGATAAGAATGTACGTTGTACTATTTTACTACTATTGGACTATCAGCCATTACAATTCAAATTGGATCCACGTTTAGCCAGATTATTAGGCGTCCATACACAGACACGGCCAGTTATCATCTCAGCTTTATGGCAATATATTAAAACACACAGGTATAGTTTGTGTTTCTTTTGAAATTGATAATAAAATGATATTTTTGTTAGACTTCAAGATGCTCACGAACGCGAATATATAATTTGTGATAAGTATTTAGAGCAAATTTTCGGTTGTACAAAGATGAAATTTGCTGAAATTCCACAACGATTAAATCCATTATTACATCCACCGGATCCAATTGTTATAAATCATGTAATATCAGTTGAAGGTGGTGCTGAAAGTAAACAAACAGCATGTTACGATATCGATGTTGAAGTTGATGATACATTAAAAGCGCAAATGAATAATTTCTTATTAAGTACAGCAAGTCAACAAGAGATTCAAGGATTAGATGCGAAAATTCACGAAACTGTTGATACAATTAATCAATTGAAAACTAATCGAGAATTCTTTCTAAGTTTTGCTAAAGATCCACAACAATTTATTTATAAATGGATTGTATCACAAACTAGAGATTTGAAATGTATGACTGATGTTGTTGGAAATCCGGAAGAGGAGCGTCGTTCAGATTTCTTCTATCAACCATGGGCCCAAGAGGCTGTCTGTAGATATTTCTATACGAAAGTGCAACAAAAACGGGCCGAATTGGAACAGGCACTTGGTATCAGGAATAATTAATGGATTTTGATGGTAATCAACACGAATTTTTTTAAATTCGTATTAGTTTATTAGAATATAATTTCCATCAGTTAAATAAATAAACTTGCATTATTGACTCAAGCATCCACTATCAAATAAACATTACAATGACTACAGGACTTTGCAAATATTATAGTTGGAAAAATATATAAAGGATCTTTGTTTTTAGACATTTTTTGTTTACGAAAAAATTGAATTTAACATTTAAATAAAATAAATAATTAACAAGATGTGCTGTTTTTCTTTTTCATCAAAATTATTTAACAACTTGAAATTATAAAGCATTTGTTTTCAAATCACACACACACACACACACACACACAAATCGCATACTTACAAAATAAAAAATAATAAAAAGTTTATGTAGGAAATATGAACGTATCACAAAAATCAAGATTGGAAGAGTGCAGAAAGGAGCAACTTGTACAAACTTGCACCTGTCAAGTTAGTGCTCTTTCTATAGAACAAAAAATATCGCACCATTTTATAAAATAAACTTAAAATGAAAAAAGAAAATAATGACTGATTGATTCAGAATTAAATTTACTTTTAAAGCAAGTGGGAACAAACATACAAAAAAATCACGTATCATCATATACAAATTCATAAAACGAATAATTTAAAAAATTGCTTTTAAAGATAGAAATTACCTGTACAACGCACAATTTAAATTAAAAAGGAAACCAAGTTTAAAAATCAAATTGAACTAATAAAATTCTTCTAAAAAATTAACTAATTAGTGTGCTATATATATATATACTTTACTGTCCAAGTGTCTGGCGTTCTAATCAAAATTAGAAAAATCAAATCGAACCACACCTTTGGAATTATTTTTTTTTTGGCTGCACTGCAAACAGCGTTTTCTCTTATTTTTTGTTCCTTAATAATTATCATACAAGACACAATTTTTTTTTGTTAAAAACAACCATAAAGCTTTAGCCCGAAAATACAAGTGTCCAATTTGGATTATATAGCAGCGACATAGCCCAAAATCAGAGAGATAAACTTATTGTAAATTAACAAATTATTTCTTAGTAAACTGCACTAGATATTTCATTTCCATCAATTATTATTAAGGAATATAACACGAACATGTCTAAGAAACAATTTGCACAATTAAAATTGATTTTTGTTTACCGTATTTTTAAGAAGTTGTCTCGAAATATTTTTAAGTGCACCTTAATTCTATCATTAATAATAACTAAAGCAATTTTAAGCACATTCATGTGAATTTGTAGCGTCCC
Organism: Mylabris sibirica; assembly: GCA_039776855.1. NCBI lineage: Eukaryota > Metazoa > Arthropoda > Insecta > Coleoptera > Meloidae > Mylabris > Mylabris sibirica. The sequence goes on from CM077843.1 coordinate 5,023,581, forward strand.
ATTTGAATTTAATTTCCTTTTTTAAATAGTAGAGAAATTACGCTCCAAATTCACATCTAAATTTTTTTGAGAATAATAGATGTGTCAGCAATATTTTTGGTATTTTATCCTTATTATTGTTGTTGTATTTTAATAATCTTCCTGATTTAATTATTTAATTGAAGCACCTTAATTAACGATTAATTTCTAAAAAAAAAAAAAATTACTCAAATTTATTGAAATTATTGGAAGAATGAAAACTTACATGAATCTTTCTCATTAATTATGAGCGATTTGCGTTTCTGTGCATCATCAATATTTCGTGGCATTTGTGAATTTTGTCCAGTACGTATAGCACAGCCACTATTAAGCGGTACATGATATTGACCAGATCGTATTGGTTTAGCGATTGTAGCAGCTGGTCCACGTCTAGCCAAATTCTTCTGTCGTACAGCCTCTTTAATTCGATCCACTTCATATTGGTATCTACAATAAAAATATAAAATAATAAATTCTTTTATCTACGACTTATATATAAAGTGATCATTATACTTGTGGTTTTTGTAATGTAATGACCTACTTTATATCCCTAGGGAGATAAAGTAAATGAATATCCCTCTCATCAGCCAATCAGAAAATAGTATTTTAATTATAATTTCCGTCAAATGTAAACAAACCATGGTAACGACAAAAATAATTAACAATAGTTTCAACAAGTAGGCCTAAAGTGGGCGTTTTCATGCAATTTTGAATAAAATGACATTTAACTTTTCTGAAATTTCGAACAAATACTTAGTTGTGAGAAAATTCGTTGTATTTACAATGGAAAGTGTTAAAGAAGACGATTTTGGTAGTAGATAATAGTTTCTGTTAAATGTAGAAAACCATGGTAACGACAAAAAATAAATAACAGTTTCAACAAACAGTTGTAAATAAGTGTCAATTTTTTGTGCGATTTTAGAATCGAAAATGATTAAGAAGGTAAATATTCTTGTACACCACAAGTACCTGTACATGTAGAAATAAGTCGTAAATAAAGTATAGTATACAACTCGCTTATAATGAATGCTAATTATAACCTCGAATGATTACAACACTCGCTCGCTTTGCTCGCTTGTGTTGTAAACTTCATTCTCGGTTATAAAAGCATTCATTATAGACTCGTTGTATAATATACTATTATTTTAAAATAATAATAATAATAATACCTTTTACGATCACGCATAGCTCCCTCTTTAGCATCTTTAAGAGCACTCTCTAATGCTTTCACACGTTCCATTGTAGCACGTAATCGTTTCTCTAATTTCGGTAATTCACAACGTAAATCAGCATTATCTCTAACTAATTGTTTATGGACTTTTGTTAATTGATCAAGATTATTCTCCAAAAATGAAATTTTCTGTTTCTGAGCTAATGAACCACCATCCTCTTCATTATCTTCAGATGACATATTCTTCTTCATACGTGCCTATATTTCCAACAAAAATTGTCAATTAATTTTTTAAAATATATTAAATTAACAAGGTAATAATACCTGAAGATCTTGAACGAATAATTTACGTAGATTATGTAAAGTTTGTAATTCCTTGGCGACAGTATCTTCAAGTCCACGAAGATCTTTCCTAGCTTGTTCTCGTCGTTCATTTGTAGTTCTGTAGAATTTATGATCCATCAGCATTGTTATTCATCATCATTTCAGCCACACCACGCTCACGGATAGTGTTTGGTTAGGTTTCATTTATAATTATTTTTATTTTTTTTAAATATTCACGCCAACCAAAAATATCACTTGACATATCTACTTTTAACTAATCGCCTCTTCAATATTATTGATAATCAAAGAAAAAACTAACAACTAGTCTATAGAGGCTGGACATTTAATTTAAATTTAAAAATACTTGCCATCAAAATATGCAACATCTCTTTAATTATTTACATTTTTTGTACTTTAAATATATACAATTGTTACATTCAAATAGCTTAATTTAATAAAAATATTGTCGCATCTTTTGAAGGTTAACAAGACTCTAATACCAATTCGTCAACCTCAAGAAAAAAAATTAAAAAAATAAGCCAATCTCTCATCTCTAATTATGCACGATATGATATATTGCTATAATAGTGAAACTCGTAATTGGCTTTAATTCGGAAAAACTATACACATCACAGCTCTTTTTTTTTGTTACTAAAACAATTAAAGCCTTATTATGAGTTTTGATTAGAAATATTGCAATTATGTGCCTCGTTCATTTTCTCCCCTAATTTGTTTTTAAATTAATAAATTAAAAAATAAAATACTGTGCTTAATTTGAAACAATAGAACACTTGCCGCCACTGGCTGGCAGTGTTATTATTGTTATTATAATTATTCGTTTAGAAAAAAACGTGAAATATTTTGGTAGAAAATAAAACTCAACCAAACAGTGGCGTGATGTGACTATATCAAAAATAAAATTAAATAATAATAAAAAAAGAGATCACAAGGATGAGTTTCAAAGGGAAACAATTTCAGGACTTTAAAACAATATAAGTAATACTAAGAGATTAATATCACATAAAAATTATTGATCACGCAAAAATTCACGATAGTTGTTATTTTTTAAACAACAACTAAATATTGTGGACATCTATGTGTAACTAATAATAATGTTAATGAAATAAATAAATGCAAATGGAATGTATGTATATGAAATATCGACATTGTACATTGATTTTTAATTGTTGTTAATTTTGTTAGATTATTGAGTGTATCTTTTTCAATTTTAGAATTTTTAGGCACTGAATTATTATTTTTTAATTCATCCTTATAAGGCATAAATCTCTCAATCATATGGGATGGGATTGGTTTGGAATTATTTGTGGAATACTTATTATTGGATAGGAATGAGCGCTTTTTAAAATTTAAACAATCTACTGACATTAATTCCTGTAATTTATGTGATTTCTCTGCTTCTTCCGCTTTCAATTTCTCATAATCAGCTTGGAGTTGTTGTTGAGCCAATGTCAATTTCTGGTTTGAACTACAAAATAATTAAAAACAAATATTAATCAATATTTTTTTTTATATATATATATAAATAATAACTTACTCTTTAATATCGTTGATAAGTTGTTGTTTTTCAGCAATCTCATCACGAAGTGCTGCAACTTGTTTTTGATGAGCAACACGTAATTGGTCCATTTGTTGTTCTAATGCTAAACGTAATTCATTTGCTTCTTTCTTTTCATTTTCACTAGCACTAGATACTTGTTCGGCAGCTTTTAATTTTGCACATTCTTCTCTTAATGCATCAACACTTTCTTCTAAGATACGTTTCTTATTTTCAGCTTCACGCATTGATTCTTGTAAACTTTTCATTCTAGCTTCATGTTGTGATATTAATAGACGACATTCACCTAATTCTTTTTCATATTCAGTTACTTTACGATTACTATCTTGTTCTTTATTTTCAATTTCATGTAGACGTTGTGTTAAACTAGTTACTTCACTCTTCATACGTGATATATATAAACGGGCTACAGTAAATTCTTCTTCTAATTTTGCAGCATCATTTGTTATTTTTACTTCTGTACCATCACCACCTAATGTTGTACCAATTTCTCCCAATTCCTTCAATAGATTACTCAACATTTCAGCAATTCTCTTCTTTTGATGACTGCTCATATCGCGTAATTGTTGTAATTCAGTTGTTGTAGTATTTAAATTTGCTTGTTTCTGCATAAGTTCTTCTGATAATGCCTCCATCTAAACAAATAATAAAATAAATAAATAAAATATCTGGAATAGAAAAATTAACTATATACTTCTTTATTTTTAGCTTCAACTTCTTGTGATTTTTGGTCATAATTAACAGCCAATTCTTCCAATGCTTGTAATACTTCTTTAACTTCCTCTTTGGCGCTTTCATTCTCTTGTTGTATACGATTCATTTCAGATTGTAATGCTTCATAATCACGTCGTGTACTAGCAATTAACTCATCTTGTTCTAACATTTGTTCTTTTAATTTTTCAACATATTGACTTTGTTCATTAATTTCTTCATCTTTCTCATCTAATTGTTGATACAAACGTTCACGTTCTAATTCTAATTTTCTACGTTCTTCCATATCTAATGTTGAACCAATCATTAATGCTGGTGTAGCTGGTACTGGTCCTTTAGTTTCAACAGTACTTTCTTCCATAGCTGATACAGGTGTTACAACTTCTGTTATATCATTTAGATTGACTTGTTCTTCAGCTTTAACAGTTTCACCACTACGCCAACGTTGCAATTCACTCTCCAATTTCTCAACTTTACCCTTAAGACGGGCAACCTTCTCTTTTTCTTTTTCATAACGACGTTTCCATTCTTCAGCTGTAAGTTCTTCATTGACACACACAACATTCTTTACAGTCTTTGCTCTAAAATTATAAAATAATCAAATTATTGTAATTATCACTAGATTTTTATAATACCGTTTGCCAAAGTCAAGAGTTGATTTAGTTTCAGCTTCATTAAAACTAGCCGGTGAACAACAAATAACGATTGTTGTTCTTGCATTACCACCCAATGATTCTTGTAAAATACGAGTTAATTTAGAATCACGATAAGGTATATGGGTTTTATTGCCATCAGCTAATGCACTAATAACATTACCCAATGCTGATAATGATTTGTTAATATTTTTAGCTTCATCTAGCACAGTACCTAAATATACAACATAATTAATAAAACAATAATTGTAATAAAGTTAGAAAAATACCTTCAGCACCAGTTTTGGACACTTTCTCAGAACCAGCCAAATCTACTAAATATAATTTTCCGGATAATTTCTTTTGGTTTTCTAAATTCTCTTGTTTAACATTTATAAGAAATACAGAATGTGACCTAGATGAATGTTCATTCATATCTACAAAATTTAATTTTAATAAAAATAAAGTCGAATTTAAAATAAATATAAAATAATGTACTTGTTACAGCAATATGCCTATTAGATTTGCCTTCTTCAATTGATTCAAAAACTTCTTCGGGACTTGAAACAAATCGTTCTGTTGCACCTTTTACATAAGGAACACGATTCTTATCTTCATGTACACTAAGATTTACCTTTGAAACTATAATAAAAAGTATAATTATTTTTGATAAATCCTATATAATGAAAATGAATACAAACCATCTAGAAGATCTCTAATTTTGTCCATATAGATTTCAAAATATGAAACTTTAATATGAAATTCCAAATTCTCTTCCATTGCATAAATATGATTGAAAATATCATTAACAATCCGTGGAATGATACCTTGTTTTTGTGGATCACCAATAACACCCTCCATTGTATGTGTTTTACCAGATGATGTTTGACCATACGCAAATATTGTTCCATTATAACCAGCCAATACATCTGATACAATACTTTTAGCTGCTTCATTGTAGACTTTTTCTTGTGTTGCATTCGGTTTGAATACTTTGTCAAACAAATAGACTTTACCCTGAAAATAAAATTTATAAATTTTGGTAAATAACAAAGAGAAAAATTGAGCAATCTTGTATTAAAAAGAAAGTGTATGTTTATTTCAAAAAAATGACTCATACTTATTTCACATTTATATACGTAACACATTGTTAGGAATTTATATAAGAATTTAATGATAATTAACAATAAAATTCATTAATGAATGTTACATGGATGAAAATAGTATTTTTATCATGAAATCAATAGGCTAATTTCAGGTACAGTCTCATAAATATCTACGTCATCATTGTTAATATACATATTTTTATAATTTGGTCATCTCCTGCTATGGTACAACACAAAATATGAGGATTTATAATATTTGTCAAATAGAGATGAGGAAATTATTAATGAATCCAAAGGTTGAAAATAATTATACCTACACAAATAAAAAAAATGTTTAATATAAAATATAACTCTTTCAATTTAAACTAGTTAGAAAGCTTTAATTAAAGATGACGCATACAATGACTAAATGACCTTTATTGCAAATTATCTATTTTTTTAACAGTAATAAATTTGTTTTTTCTTTAGAAAATCTCAAACAATTTCACTTGAAAATTTTACAATTTGAAAATCATCAAAATAAAAGAGAGAAACGGTCAAGGGCGCGGCTTATTCTCTTCTTTATTGATTCTATGTAGAAGAAGACAGAAAAAGGTATGTTTTAATATAGATTTCAAGCTTTTATTTATGGAAAATAACAATAGAAACAACAACAGTAATAATGATGATGATGATGATGATGATAATGATGATGATAAAATAAATTGAAAATTATTACAAATACACCACCTCATTTACAGATAGGTTTTCTTTCTATTTTAATTAAATTCTGATTACAAACATAGATTTGTACGTCACCCCTTTTCAATTACATTGATTGAATATCCAGAGATTTACAAGAAACCAATTGTTTTGAATAGAAGAATAACCGCATATTATCTAATCTTTTTTTTATACAAGTTTCATTAGAGTTAAAATTATCGAAACATTTGTCTAAATGATTAAAAAATCATTAGGTAAGTCTTTTAGAAATTACGCAACCTGTCAAGACAAAACAATTACACGGAAGTTAAAATTGTTTGTTTTCCATCAACCCTATTTTTCTATTTATGGAAAATTATTGATATTATTGAAATGTGGCCTATTATTATGGTAAGGGGAAGAAAAGTTCATTGGACTAAATATAGGAAAAAGCGAACGATTTGAAAGAGAAAAAAAATTATAAATATAAATGGTAAACTAATAAATATTTCATCTGTGAATAGATTAACGTACACGCAATTATTAATATTATTATTATTTTGTTTAATAACGCCTATTATTTTGAAATTTATAAAACATTAATTAAAATTGACCTTGAAATTAACAATTTTCTCAACAATATCAAAATATTTTCCTTTCTTTATGTAGGATGGATTATTTTCAATGTTGGCGTCTTCAACATTAATCTACAGTACCTATGTACATAATAATATGATTATTTATTGATTATGAAAAAATATTTAATATTAAATTGTACAATTATAAATTATAACCATCTATTCAAATACATAAATTCTATGTATTTAAACATTTGTTTGTTCTTCACACTTCAATTAAAAGTCAAAGGAACTATGTTTAAATTAACTGAAAGTTACCTGTGCATAAAATACATCTTATTCCGTCACACATTTTTAAATTTTCCATTGTTAGAATAAATTTTAAAACAACACACAACCTTGGACTGATTCATAAAACACTCAACTTTAACTGGATTTTCAATGTATGAAGAGAACACAATCGGAAGCAACAAGCGAAACATCCTAAATGTCTTCTTCCAATTTTATTCTCATAATACATACGATATTTTTCAATAAAAGTTAAATATCAGCCAAAAAAACACTTCAAAATAGTTTAAAAAAGACCACACTCAAAAGCTTTCACACCAATTGAATTTCCTGCATTCCTGCAAAAAGGTTTTTTTTTGTTTTCAATCCCAAATGATCAATTTTTAAATTTCAACCTAAAACTATTTTCAATACAAAAAATCCTCGAACAGGTGAATATATTTTATAATTTTCTATTAGCAAAAGAATTTTTACAGTGATATGTTTTATCATGGGTATAAAGTCGCAAAAAAAACACAAAAAATGGCATATAATCCTCTATAACTTCAACCCCCAACAAGAAATGAATGACAATGCGGTTTATACCTTTTGATAGCCCTAGCGAATCCACAATCAGTTAGTTTTTAGGCCACTAAAAAATATTGATCCAGTTAAGAAAAAAATGATATTGCAGGCGTAACTTCAACCCCCAATACTTCCCCTTAAACTTGAATGTGGACACGAACGAAAATTTCAGTGGTTTTTTTTTCGGTTTAGCTCCGGCTCTAAACCCTGATTCAAACGATTCTATTCCATTAAAATTTTTATCAGTCTTGTGTGGATTTTGAAATCAGATCAACAGAAAATATCACCTATCCGAATCAAATATTGGATAGAAACATTACAGAATCATCTTTTACCTTTCCGCAGTCATTTTCTCACATGTGTTAGAAAGAGGTCGAGCAAATTAAGGCGGGGTATTGTTCCACCTCCTAATACTCATTTAACTCCATTGAACAGACGGCGAAAAATGTCTACTGTTTCTCTTTAAGTTAAGTTGATGAGACAAGGATAGAAAGTGGAAAAATTTCGGTTTCCATAAGTTAGACTAGACACATAAATACATGAGATGGAATGATGAAAATGGGAGATAGATATATATACTTTGCTAATGTTTCTATCCAATTCCGCAGAGCTGTAGGTATATGTATATGTATAAAGAGTGAAATGTTTAAATTATTCACATTTTGCTTTATATCGGATGGCATGTGTCAATCTGCATCGACAAATCGATTTGAACAGAACATTGTTTCTAATGGACAAAACACAAAAAATTGATTTAATAATTTAAAATGCATAAGTCTGTTTATAAATTCCCATACATTTCCAGTTATTATAAAAAGATGCCCTCATCAGATTAATAGATATTGTTTGAATTATTTGAATTTACAAATTTCTTCTAAATTTAGCAAGTAACAATAGTAATAAAAGATAAATGTGATATATGCCCCTATAAATAGAATTTTAGAATATTTTATAACTTTCTGTTTTCTACAATTTCTAATTGTTACACGTTGAATTTACTATAAAGTGATTTGTTAGATATTGAATTACATCAAAATATTTCATAGGTAAAAATCTGTATAAAGTTTATTTTGTAAAGCAATGTTTTAATAACATTAAAAGCTCTTTTGCTATAAACAGACAAATTATAATGGCACACCCAATTGAATAATTCAATTTTACCCAATCTAGTATCAATAGCCTCTATAATAATATTAATAATACTTAAACTAATCCGTGAAATCTAAACGTATCAATGTTATTTTCAAATTAACAAACAAACAAATTATGCTTCTCTTTGATTTATATCGTTAAATTTTGAGTGTTTTCTACATAATCGATAATTAGAAATAGAAACACAAAAAGCTACCTAAAAATACGGAATTAGAGCCATAGGTATACCTATATTCAGGAAAATTTTGAATAAATCTATCAGTGAAAATTTGCTTTGTAAAAAGTGATAAATCTTTCTATAGTTATCAATTTATCATGTATTATACCACGTTGCTGCTGTAAATGTATCAAATTCATATGAAACTCCTGTTAGTTGGCGGGCGAATCGAAAAATATTTCAAGAATTTTTAGGGGATACTTGGAGATCATTTTAGCAACATTAGAACCTCGTAGCTCATTTGGAAATTGGTCAAAAACGAGCTAAACACGTAAAACGACTAACAATAAGAATGACTCGCAAACCCCTATAACATTGAGTTTTTTCACGTGACTCCATTGTATTCTAAAAGAAATGCAAAACATTTTCTCCAGATGCAGAATAAAATGGTAAAAAATGAAAAATCAATGTTGGAAAGATTTTCGAGTCGTTTAATGTGTAGCTCGTTTTTGAAAATCGCGACATCGTCAAAAACGAGCATTTTTTGACCAACTTCCAAATGGGCTATAAGGCCCTAATTTTGCTCAAAATGTTCTCTAGGTACTCTCCTATAAATCCTTGAAATGTTTTTAAAATCGCCCACCAACCAATAAGAATTTCATACGAATTGAGTAGGTACATTTAGAGCAGCAACATGGTAAAATTCTCATCTGTTACAGAGTTAACCAGGTTAAAATGAACAGGTAATACAATTCAGTAGATATTATTTCACTGACTTTGTGTAAAATTCCAGTGTTATTATTGTTTTCCTATAATATAGCGAAATTTGAACTTTAATACCGACAAAAAAATAATTAAATTATAAAAGAGAGATTTCAATAGACCCAACAATTTCGTATTACTTGAGGTTATCACTACAACACTTACATATTGCATATAATAAGATTCCTAACAACCATATGTTTCTTAATCATCAACTTAAATCTTATCGATGCAGGGGATAATTGTTAATGTATTTTTATTAATTACATGCTTTCTATTCTTTATTATACAGTTTTCTACAACTAATAAACACATAATCAAAATAATTTTAATAGAAACGTGAATAGACAGCGGAAATTATATCATTTCCGATACATCATCATAATGCAAATTGCCAAAAATAAACCTGCTTATAAAAAATTCCCTATTTACTCATATCAAAAAATAAAATCCTGTTATAGATTTAAATTTAAAATGAACCCGTGTTAAAAAAAAACAAATTAAAAATGGTTAATTTACAAAGTGTAAAAAATTCAAATAACAACACCTAAATGGAATTTATGTTAAACTCATTCAATTGGAACAGAGTACATTAATAAAATCATATTAAAAAAAAAAGATAAACAATTATTGATACATGAGAGTATCAATAATAAATTTTATCATATTTATACCTACCTACATATTAATATCTACCTATATATGGTTATAAGTTTTCACTGAATTATAATTTACTTCTATGTAATTATTTGCGATGATTTCCCAACTTTCTTCTGATATATCATGCAAATATAATTAACACGTTTTCATATGTACATTAATTTTTTTTGCTACATAAGAAAACAAAAAAAGAATAGAAATTTCATTATTATCCATAATAAATTCTTCTTACAATTAGAAAAAAACATTTTTTGGACAATTAATCATGCAGTTATAATATTAATCATGCGTATAAAGAAATTCGATAAGATTTTAATGGAAATTCAAATAAGCCTACAAAATTGTATTGTTAAATGATTGTAGATAATTTAAAGGTCAATAAACACAACACGATTTTCTAAATATTTGATATATAACGTCATTATTTTAATATTAATTATAAAGTTTTCGAAAAATAATAGAGATTGTTGATTACAATAGAAAGGTCGGATTAAATTAAAGTGAAAATCAGAAATTGAATTTTAACAAAACCCAAACGGAACTTTACACTCTTTAATAATAATTTTCAATTTAGTTATGAAAGTTATAGAATAACAAAAACAAAATAATTAACGTTTCTTATTATACCTAATCATCTATCATCAGATACAAATAATGAAGATTACAAGAAACACTAATTGTAATTATTGACTAAATTTTGGATATCCACTACATCTGTTTTGATCAGATTTACTAAATCTAGCGGTTATGCGAATTTGAAAATTAGCAAAAGTATCGAAACTATCCAAGCATAATATCAATAAGAGAGGAGGGCATTGAAGTAACGACAAGATAAAATCAATCTTTGAACATCTTCTACTCATCTTCAAATTTCCATAACAATATTTGATGCATGTTTTGTTTAATAGACCGTCAAATTTCATCATGACTAGTCACAAATAATATGCCTCTTCCTTATAGCATTCAAGAGGAAAAAACACTATCACCAGTGCCGGCAAGATTATTTCCCGCCCTAGGCAAAGTAGCGAAAGTGTACCCCTTTAAAATCTGATTTAATTGCAAATAAATATATATGTATTAAAAAAAAAACATTAAAACAAATACGAAAGTAAAATTTATAAGTTAAAATTAAAGTATCCCTTACACTTTTTTTTTAATTAAAAACAAATTCAACGTGGCGTCTATATTTTTGCGCCCCCTTCTGTCTTGAACCCTAGACCTAGACAGCTCTATAGTAGAGCTAGAGCCGCCAGTGACTATAACAGTATTGATTTATTAAAGGATAAGCCAATAAATAAATAAACAACCTGCCTAAAGCAATCACTGATATTTCTTAGGGAAATTGTTATCATTAATTATTAATAATAACAACAATAAGGAATTGTCCCAGATTCTTTGATGAATAAAAACAACTATAAGCTGTCATACAATTCAATTTAATCCTCATATTATTTAAAAATTATGTCCCTTCTTAACATAAATCCATTATCTTTAATTAGAATCGTTTCAACAACATAAATGAATAATAAAAAGATTATAAATTGAATAAATCTAAAATACTTGCAGGCGTAATTTCAGCCTCATTTTATTGAATTATAGAAGAAATAATAAAGAGAGAATGAGTGTATAATTACATTTTATTATTAGAATAATTTTCTATTTAACACGATTGAAAATAATGACACCTACGATAAATCTTACAGTTTTTCTGTAGGAGAAGAATATTTTGACCTTAAATTTTGATTGCTTTATTTTACCACAATACAATCAAAATATAGTAAATCAAACTCAAATTGACGGATTTAATTTAAGAACAATAAAGTTATAATAAACCAAAAAAAAGATCTTTTAATCTAGTATCGAACAAAAAACAGACAACTTATCGATCTCAAATGTCTCAGATCAGATAATTGACAAATAAAATTACTTGCTTTTATGACCCTCTATATTGCTTTTCATTATTAATTTTTTTTTTTTTGTGTTAACCTAGAAGTCATAAGCAGCACTTAAAGTTAATCAAATAAATAATGGTGACTTAAAATAATTAATAATTAAACGAACACAACTGTACGATATTCTGAGGATAATTGCCAAATCATTCATTAAACTTTTAAATAAATCAATAAAAGTAATTTCTCACTGTCTATTTTTATTAGCGAAGTTTTTTAAAAAAAATTTTAATGAAACTTGGTACAAAAATCGGTCTTTGGGATAGCTTGGATGAGTTCGTTGGCCAGACTGGTAGGGCCAACACTTTTGGAATGAGAGCTGAAGAAATGTTAAAAAAAATCATTTTCAATATTACATTTGCTTAGATTTTGATGAAAATTAAAAAAACAGTAGAGCCGACCATTCTCTATGATCAAGAAAAAAATCATCAAAATCGGTTCGTTGGTTCGCATGAAAAATGCAAAAATATCTTTTTTGAGTATAAGCAGTAAAATCAAATATCTCAGGTGGCTATATGTTCTGACAATTGATATTAAAAAAAAATTGAAAATCGCAGAGAGCAACTAATTTTGACAGTTAATATTAGACAAACATAGATCTAGTATCTAGTATGTTAATATTAACATACTAGATCTATGTAGACAAACAAAAAATTTCAACCGAGTGAAATTTTATTAGTGTTTCTTATCGTTTGTGAATTAATAATATTTCAGCATTAGATACATAAAAAAAATTCGCTATATAAGGTACTTGCTGCCTTTGGAGATTTTTTATATTTCTGATATCGTTTTCTGAAGTTTTTATATTTTGTCTTATAAATGTCATAATTTAGCTTCGGACAATTGATACGGTAGCACTGACGTCACTACTTCGAATTATACTATACAGGATATCGATTCTAATGTAAGTATGGTCAATACTATGAAACTTCAATTAGTTGAGGAACGACTCGAAAAATATTTAAGGATTTGTAAGGACATCCTGTATGTAAGCGGACTACAGTCACAGCTCAATCTCCCCATACCTAGATAAAACATAAATATACAGGATGTTTGCTCTCAGTATGGAGAGTTCTAAGAAAGTCCTATTAGTCGACGAGCGATTCGAAAAATATTTTGAGGATTTGTACAAGAGTCCCCAGGGAACATTTTAGCAAAATGAAAACCTCGTAGCTCACTTGGAAGTTGGTCAAAAATCGCTCGTTTCTGACGACTTAGCGATTTTCAAAAACGAACAAAACACGCAGAACGACTAAAAATGAGCCAGAGACCTTCCCAACATTGATTTTTTTCGTTTCTTTCTATTTTATTCTGTAACAAGTGTAAATATTTCGTATTTTCTCTGGAATACAATGGAGAAAAACGAAAAAAATCAATGTTGGGAAGGTCTCTGATTCATTTTTAGTCGTTCTGCGTGTTTTGTTCGTTTTTGAAAATTGCTACATTATCCAAAACGATCGTTTTTTGACCAACTTAGAAATGAGCTACGAAGTTCTAATTTTGCTAAAATGTTCCCTAGGGACTGTTCTACAAATCCTCAAAATATTTTTCGAATCGCTCGTCGACTAATAGGAGTTTCTTAGAACGCTCCATACTGAGAGCAAACACCCTGTATGTTTAATTTATGGGGCTTGTAACATTATATTCATTCAACATACAGAAGTGAAAATCTAAATGTATACGATTCGTGTGAAACTCCTATTAGTTGGAGAGCGATTCGAAAAATATTTCAAGGATTTATAGGAGGCTGTCTAGAGATCATTTTAGCAAAATTAGAACCCCGTAGCTCATTTGGAAGTTAATCAAAAAACTCTCGTTTCTAACGATGTCGCGATTTTCAAAAACTAGTTATGCACGTTAAACGACTAAGAATAAGTCCAAGACCCTCTCAACATTATTTTTTCAATTTTTCTCCATTGCATCCTAGAAAAAAAGGGAGACATTTGTCACCACTCCAGAACAAAGTGGAGAAAAACAAAAAAAATATCAATGTTGGGAGGGAGGATCTTTGAGTCATTCTATACTTTTAACAGGATTGAGGAAGAGAAGAAACATACGAAATTAAGTATCTATTCTAATTATTCTAGTTATAATTGCGATTGAAGAATTGAGAGTCACGTACGCCCATGTAGTGCACTGACAATGGTCGCGCTACAATCTAAATAAGGTTCATAGTCCTAAGATTAGTCATAAGTCATAATACATTAAAATATATGGATTTATAAATTTAGTCAGTACCCAAGGAAATTTCGTGGAATATACAAGCTAACAAGATCTATTAAATTCGAGATTTAATCCCTTAAACAAAAAATACGACATAGGAGTAAACTAAGATTTCGGGATACCTCACAAGGATTTGTTGTGAATGATAATTCTAGTTTATACCCTAATATAATGAAATTAGACTATAGAGATTTGAGAATTGATACATAACCAGTAGCCTAGCTGTAGACTCTCGTTTTTTCCTATTATTATCTGTCAAAGAGGGTAGATTATTATCATCCATATCCTAGTTATCATCCATTGCGCATCCAAGGTCTTGGACAAATTTATTACGAATCTAGGGTAATCTATTGTGATAAAACAATCCCTTTTCGCAATGTTTTTCAGTGAATGAAAACAATAGCTTAGAAAGATTAAATTATGATCCATAAAATATAGGTACAAAGAAATCAAAGAAAATCTAAAATAAGAACCTTAATATTAAATTTCAATTAACTTTATTTGGGTGTTTTTCCTTCTTGCAACAAAACGAAACGCCAATTTTGGATCTGTTTCAACAATGTTAGAATTGCTAGATTCGTTACAATCGAGCATGACTGTGTTTTTATTGAATAAATTAACGAACTATAATAATCAATATAATTAATAAAATAATAAAAAGGTAATGAAAACTGTAGCTGACAGATTGATTTCGATAACAATTTCGTTATCTTAAAGTATTTTTTTTTGTTAATTTATGATCACGTTTTACATAGAAAATAATTAACAATAAAAATTTCTAATTGGTGAAACTCTACTGTTTCTTTATTGTATATAAAATAACAAAAGTCCGTACATGTTCAACCACCATACAATCATTAAAATTTTACGTTTTAATGATTACAAATCATAGTTGTTGTTGAGTAATTCATTCAATTTTAGCAATTCTTTGGTCTTTATATTTTGGAAAATTTCCCTAATGAATACATAAAATGCATTTTTACAAATCAATTCTCAAAGTATTCTTCAATTGAATTGAGAAAAAAGAACAAAGAAACGACCATTGTTAATCGATCAAGTGTGAACCCAATCTAATTTTACTAAAATAGGAAAAAATTAAATAAACACCTACTTTCGAATATTAAACGTGAAAATAATTAGATGCATATTTAGATTAATTTAACATTGTGTATTGATTAGATATAGCCCCTTATTTTCCATCAACATCGAGAAAAATCAATCTTGTTAAACCAGGACAACGCAGTAACGTACGATCGTTAAATTGTTTTTTTTTATTATTATTAGAAAAAAATCCAAAAAAAGAAAATCTATTGGCTTCTGGAAGTTGGCCAAAAATCCACCGAACAATGTCAAGGGACTTTTAAATTTCCAAATTATCCCAAGCCGGTAAAATTCTCATCATTGGATAGGAATCGGATAACGTAAAACCTGAAATGACGTAAACACTACTACACCATCTAGTATAAATCAACGAGAAAACTCCAAATTTCCTTCAATTGATTTAATAGTTTTTCTGTATTATTTATTTTAAAGTTTGTAAAAAATCATGAAAATTCTTATCAAAACTTACACCAATTGATATGCAATTGTCATCACTTCCAGATGGGAATTTCACAATAAACTTCGATCCCGCCTTCTCCTCTGAATCATTCAAGGGTCGAAACCTACACACAACTTTAATACTGTCCTCGGCCGGTATTTCGCGTTCGCCCGACATTCTTCTACTTTATATTTATATAAAATTACTCACTTTTCTTGTATTAAATTATAAAGCACTTTATCAATTCACAGCACAATTAAATAAATTAAAAAAAAAATTATGATAAATTAAAACAAATAAACAAACTAGAAATAATACATTTGTGTCTATATAAAATTCTCTATTGTTTCGTTTCTTTAAATAGGTGTTTTTTTTTCTTAAAAATTTATTTGCTAGGATACTGACGTCCCCTATACAAGACCGCCAGCCATTTTGATAACGAATGACAAAAAAAATCGACTGCATTGACTTATGCGCATGTAGCGACATCTACAACTTCAAACTATTGTGGCTAAGGTTACACGATCATACGGTTATTGAAAGAAATACGAGCTACGACATACGCCAATTCAAACAACTATACCTCATTCACTGGCAATATCCAGTAATTAACACATAATCAATTTCAAGTTATTTCAGTTGTGTTAAGCTACCAAATTGGTTATTTTATCAAAAATCTTGTGCTTTTATAGTTCTTCAACAATGATAATATTAGACTTAAGGCTATATGGGGAGTCCGGCTTCGTTTTGGTGTATGAAAAAGTGACAATTTTTAATCATCGATTCCTCGGTTGTTTTCTAAAATATTCAAATGATTTAAGCAGCGTTGAATTGGGCGTTTCACGGTGCACCCGACAAGGTTCTCCATTTTGGAAAATGTGCATTAAATTCTAAAGTGCAGATGAAAATGTCGGAGCATGTAAAAAAAATAAAAAACCACGCTTTGTCTACAAGATAAAAAATCGTACAGCAGCTTATTGTTTGAAAGCTTATCATCCATTGATGAAGGGCAGGCGGAGCCCAAAAAATCCAAAAAGCTATTGAGAACAATAATTAAAAAGTTTCGGTGGACACTTTTTTTTTAAGGCTCATATGTACATCTCTACAGAATGTCCCGTAAGTCAAGCATTTGCTCCTAACGGGCAGATATTTTCATTGCTACAGCGAGCACTTGATTGGCTACTTGATTTAATAACTAATAACCAATTATCTGTGCGTTAGATGAAGAAATTATACAGGACTTTTCGTCTTTAAATTCCATGCCCTATCTGCCTCTTAGGAGAAAATGCGCGAATTACTAGACAGCCTGTATACTTTTGAGTTTAACTATACTGAGTGTACCATTGGCTGTGCCTTTGGTGACGTAGTAACGTAACTTGATTCTCACTTGACATTTGTTAACGTATTTTTCAAATAGCCGAAACAAACCATATATGATACTACGTAAAAAAAGCACAGCCAACTGCTAGAATAAATACCGTGGTACACACAGTATACTTAGCCATTCCAGATAACTTATAGAATTCAATGGGCCAAATTACAAAAAAGATTGCAAGAAAAGGACAGACTCGAGAATGTTATCAATACAAAAAGAGACAGAGGTACTTTTTTCTAACCATGAACCAGTGGTGGTTCCTTCAAATTAATTTTATTCAATAAAATAGAAAATGATCCTTTTTCTTGGTACTATTACTAAATGTAAATCTTAATAAAATATTAGAATATTTATAACAAATTATACAATTTAAAAACTAAACATCTTTACAACTTTAACAAATGGAGTATAATTATTATAGTTATTAATGAATTAGCTAAATTTCCCATTACAATCCTGTGTAATGGTTATCAGTATTTCGATTTCGTCCTGGTGAAAATACATTCTTGCCCCTTTTATCAGTTTCTTTCAAATCCCTATAACGCAATAAACTAATTAATAAATCAATTTTTTTAAAAAAATATATAATTTACTTGAAAAAAGCAAGATGTTGTTCCAGCAAAAATCTACTATTACAATGTGCTAATTCAGGCCAATGAGATAGAACACGTCGTAAATATAATTGTAAACGTTTCCGTCGATCTTCAACTAAAGCCGAATCCTAATCAATTAATTAATTAATTAATTTTTTAATTTTAATATAATTAAAATTATAAATTACTTTATTTCCTATACTTTTCTTTGGTGGGAAATCAAAAGTGGCAACAGTTGGATCTAATTTCTTTAAATCCGTATGTAAAGCATAAAATTGAGCATATCGTCGATAAATATTCCATTCATCATTACCAGCTCTTAAAAATATTTGATAAACATGATGTGAATTTGAACCATTTCCTGTTAAGAAAGCTGATGGTATCCAAACATTAACACTACCTGAAGAGTCTATTGATAGAATTTCATCAGTTTTCATTGGTCCACGTAATACTTCCAATTCGTTTTTAAGACGCTCGATAAGTAGATCTTTTTGACATAAATTTTGTTGTAATGTTACATTGAAATCCATCAATTCAGCATGCATTTCAGCTACCTAAATATTATTTACAATAATAAAAATTTATAATTATAGACAAAAAAATAAAACTGAAACCTGAACTAGTTTCTTTTCGAATAATTTCGCTTCGCCTCTATAGTCGGGTTGTTGATCAATCTTTAAACCATCTAAAGCCTTCTCTAAATCTTCATCATCACGCCGTAACATTTGAATAGCACTAACATACTTTTTAATTTGTTCTTTTAAACATTCATTTTCTTTAATTAAAGCATCAATTCTATCTTGTTTCTTTTGTAATTCTTCTTTATTATGTGTTTCAACAGCTGTCAATACAGCACTAATATCAGTTGGTATCTCTAAAATGTCATCAGATATATCAGGTGATTCAAAATTCTTATTAATCTCTACAGAAATTGGTGTTAATTCACCAATTTCAACATGTGTAACTGGTGTTAGAGTTTCTGGTGGATCTTGATTGAATTTATCACGTGATCCACTATTTTCAATTGATAATTTCCGTTTAATTTCTTGTGTTTTTGTTGTCTCCATCTTATAATTGTATTCTTCACGAATTTCTTTTAAATCAGTTTTATTGCGTAACGATTGATTCTCACTTGTTGAATCCGACGATATACTACTAGAACTTGATGGTACACTTGTTGATAAAACACTATCGTCCTCTTCAAATGATATAAATTGTCTTGCGATTCGTTTCTTCTTTTTATGTCGTTTCTCTATAAGTTAAAAATTATAATTTTATTGTATTTTTCTGGTAATTTTCTTATTAAAAATACCAGGAACTGGAGCTTCAATTATAGGTTCAACTTTCGTCTTCAATGCCTCCGGTCTCGGAGCAATCCCACTATTTAATTCCGGTTTATCGATACTAATTGCAAATAGAATTGAACCTACGCCTATAAATATATCAAATAAAACTTGTAATAATTGTGGTTTTGATGGAATTTTCATATTAACCTGCAGCCATATTTGGCAACATACTACTTTTCTCTTGATCACGAAGTAAAGCCCAATCTTCATAATGGCTTACCAATAAGTCTGGATTACCCAACAAAATATGGAGATATCTACAATTGAAATAGATAAATAACTAGATTTACAATTTGTTAAAATACCTTTCTAATGAACGTTCGTTGAGAGAGGATCGTATCCAAGCACGACCTCGGCCTGTATCCGTCCAAATATGCTTCAAAACGTTGAATCTCTCTTGTTCATGCTTTGTTAGATGCTTTTGAACAAACGGCCAAAATGCTACAAATCACTGTTGAATCAATGCGAAATTTTATAAATAAATTAGAAAATTTACAAGGATTCTCATTGGTGATATGCAAACTGTTTGCTACAATATCAGAGACTTGTTTTAATGCGGAATTGTGTGAATTCTCTTGTGGTTTTGAACGTAATCCATGCAATAAAACAGCTTCTAATGTTAAACACAAACCAACAACACAACTATCAAATTCAGTTGCTAATTCCGTTTTACCACCGTATCGTTTCTGACAATCCTGCACACATTCCAATAATTGTTTCAACAATTTATCGCAATTTTCACGAGTTTTTTCCAATGTTAAATTTGTTGGAATGATCGCCGACATTAGTCTCAACGACTATAAACAATTGTACACTAATAACAAAGAAAAATTAATGAAATAATTAAAAAAACCTCACCATACTTTTTAGATCATTTAACCTTGATCATTGTTTCATATAAATGTATTCAACAATAACATTTTATATGATAGTCTTTATTTATAGTTTTGTTGCTATTTATCAATTTCGAAACGATAATTTTATTCTAGTATTATTATGGAAAACATTATCAAACCAACTGAAAACAGTGATAACGACCAGTCAGCTGCTTAATGTCAAAAATTTGAAAAAAAAGATGTCGGCAGGATGTGACTAAGGCTACCCCACGCGTGATTCATCACCAGCGGCGACTCGTCGACAAATCATCATCAAATTATTCTATACAGCTACTAAATAAATATCAATATCATTAAGCAAGCAATTTTGATGATAATGAAACTTGTAAAACAAGTAAAATTCCACCATTTGATTATTTCGAATATAGCGCAAAAGCCACATCTAGATTCCGAACCAATCGCGCTAGTTTTAAATGACTTCATAAAGATTAATTAAAATATAGCAAGATTGTTAATTATATTTTATTAATAAAACGTAATTTCTATAATTTAGACTTGATTCAACTTATATTTGCCTGTAACTGGCTTAACATCATTCTTATGTAGATGTTCTAATAATTTTCGTTCAACTAAATCAACAGCAGCTCGAGTCATAACTAACGTATCATGTTTCAACATTGAATAAACATTCAAACCGTACGCTGGCATCAAATTAATATGTTTTATATTATCTGTAGCGACTGTGATATTTCTTGGCATAATATCAATACTGAAATCAAAATTAATTAATTAAATTTAGACATAATTGGAATTATTTTCGGTAAAATTAAGCGATGAAATCGCAACGTATAGCGTAGCTTGATGCGTTTCTTAAATATCAATTGTATTGATGAATGTATTAAGAAATAATCAACGTTGCTATTTCATTGCTTAGTTTGATATAAAATGTTAATTTACTCGTCAACAAATAAGACAGAAGGACCCCAATTTCTGCTCTTGATTAATTCCTCAATGTATGTCGATTCATCTGTTGGAATTTCTAAATTGTTAACAACATGCAGATCATCTTGTGCTAATTTCACAGATAATGTTGCACATAAACCATTGACTCGGGCGAAAAACGGTAACATATAAAAGTGTGGTGTTGGTGATTTAGGGCCGTGAATTACGCCACCACCACGGAATAAAGGGCTACGTATCGAACCATGTCTAGCTCGTCCCAATCCTACAAAAATAACAAATCAAAGTCTTTGAATGAAAATTAAAGCAACTCTTGAGATTTACCCTTTTGTGGCCAGGGCTTCCGGCCACCGCCTCTAACTTCAAATCGTGATTTCGTATGTGCGAAACTCACATAACGATAATTCCGTTGCCATCTAATATTATCATGGATGATATCAATACGTGGATTTGCTGCGAATATTTCCGGATGTAATTCCAATATTCCCAATTTAGTTTCATCGATTGTATCCAAATTTACCAACCACACTTGTCGTGGTTTAATAAACTTTGACGGGAATTGTAAAATACGTGATTCAGGTATGGATATAGATGATGAACATTGTCGTAATTGTTGTAAGAAATTAAAACAATTTGGAATTTTTCTCAAAAACATTTTTATAGTATAAAAAAATGTGAGGTTAGACAAAACTAACCTCAATGTTTAACCTTCATATTTATGCAACCATATATACAACGTCAAATAACAATTATAAGAAAAACCGACTTCTATCTAATATCGACAACATTTATCACGACTACCCATCATTTTCTGTCGTATAGACCATCGCAAATCAGCCCTACTGTCCTGTCCAGGGATTTTAATTCGTTTCCATTCTTCCTGGTATTGGTGGTAAAGGGCTACTGGATCAGATTTACAAGACGTACAACTTGTTGTTTTTATGACTAAAATTGAAATAAATACAATCACCAACAATTCAAATCGTAATAATCAAATAAATACCTTGTGTCGATGGTTTTCTACTACTTTTCTTCTTTGTTGGCGTTACTTTACTAGAAACTGAGGGTATTTCATAAATCTCAGTCTGTGTATCTTTATCTACCAAACTTTTATCAGTTTGTAATTTAGGTGATGAAGTCTTAATCTTTTGCTCATGGTGTACACAATCACAATGATGTTCTCTAGGTTTTGGTACAATTTTAACATGAACAGCTTTATCTTTTACAGGAACTTGCTTAGCTCGAGACTCTAAAGTTGAATGTTGATATAAATTTTCAAAAATATCATCAACTGTTTGTCTAACGGAACTATTCTGATTCTCATCTTTCTGGCGTTTTTGTTCGTATTTTATCAATTTTTTCAAATCTAAAATGTTTTAAAAAAATTAACGAACCATTAAAAAGAAAAGCGGGAATCAATACCATGCATAAACTCTTTTAATTGTTGTGCATTTATGTCCGTATAGCCTAAACTATTTAAATAAACTAGAACATCACGTGAATTTAGTTTATACGGCATTTTTACTGTAATTTTGTTATTATTTTTCAATCAAATTCACAACAACAACAATTATCTATGAACAACAACGTTATAACCTAAAAACGATTTAAATACCGCAAATGTCAAAATTGCAAGATTGCAACTGCAACAAAATTCACTAGGTTCCAAGATATTTATTATTTATAACTAGGCATTTTATCATTTAAATCAATATAAAAACATTTTTTAAATCCATATAATAAATTTATTTTATTTGTTGTAGTTTGATCAGCAATAATTGTGTTAATATTACAATTTTTATAAACTTTAGTAACATTGAAAATTCCCTAAATGTGACAACTTTACATAACCTCAAATGTAAATATTTGACGAATTTGTGTAAGAATCGTAAAAATTATGAAGATTCTCTAATTAAAACAAAATGAAACGTGAACGTACCGCTGATAATTGTCGTCCTTTTAAATTATAAGTATTTTAATTTATTAAAAATGTTTAAAAATTATTTAAATTAATTTTTTACAGCTCATCAAATTGTGAGTCTTACAGGTATCAGTTTTGAGCGAAAAAGTATAATTGTTAGTCAATTCTTGTATAAATTAGACATGAAAATGAATGAATTTGTATATTTTAGGGTTTTGTTGAATTGACTGTGGTTCCTTTACGTGATAATCTGCGTGTTATTAAATTAAATGCGAAACAATGCCGAATCTATCGTGTCATCTTGAATGATGATTATGAAGCACAATTTCAATATTTCGACCCATTCTTGGATGTTTGTCAATCAGATACAGAAACGTTAGTTTTGAATTTCTTAAAAAATAGTTTTTAAACTAATTATTTGATTGTAGACGTAGTCTTGAGACATTTTCAACACATCATCTAAACGCAGCACTAAAAGTGGATCCTGACAATAATTCTGGTGAGTTAGTGGTGACTGTACCACCGGAAGCATCACATTTAATCGCCGAAGGTACAGCATTACGTGTCGGTATTGAATTCTCCTTAGAACAACCCCAAGGTGGGATACATTTCGTTGTGCCACAAAAAGAGGGTAGTTATGCTGAACGTGGTGTACATATGTTCACTTATGGCCATCAAAATTCGTCAAGATTATGGTTCCCATGTGTGGATAGTTTTGCTGAAACTTGTACATGGAAATTAGAATTTACTGTCGATGATGAATTGACGGCTGTATCAAATGGTGATTTAATTGAAGTTATTTATACGCCAGATATGCGACGTAAAACATACCATTACACGTTGAATATACCAACATGTGCGCCGAATATATCGTTAGCTGTTGGTCCATTTGAAATTTTCGTCGATCCCTATATGCATGAAGTGACACATTTTTGTTTACCACAACTTTTACCGTTATTACGTGTAACAACAAGATATATGCACGAAGCATTCGAATTCTATGAGGAAACTTTATCAAATCGCTATCCGTATTCGTGTTATAAACAAGTCTTTGTTGATGAAACACCAGAAGATTATCGTTCGTATTCTACAATGAGTATATTAAGTGTTAATCTGTTACATTCAGCTGTTATTATCGATCAAGTTTATACGACTAGAAAAATAATGGCACAAGCTATTGCTGAACAATTCTTTGGTTGTTTTATATCGATGCAAAATTGGTCGGATATGTGGTTGAATAAAGGCATAAGTCAATATTTATGTGGTTTGTATTGTAAGAAGAGTTTCGGTAATAATGAATACCGTCATTGGGTACAAGAATTATTAAATGATGTTGTACAATATGAGGAACAATTCGGTGGTATTATATTAGATCCTAGCCAACCACCAGCACCGTTACCAGTAGGTGGTTCAAACACCCAACAAACAAATTTGAAACAAAACGAAGAGAAATTCTATTTCTCTATAAGAAATCTACACACAATGTCATCAATGTATATAACAGCATTACATAAGAAAGCATTTTTAGTTATGCGAATGTTGGAACATCGTATTGGACAAGAATTATTATTACAAGTCTTCAACAAACAATTATCATTAGCTACTAATGCTGCACAACAAAAAATCGGTAGCGGTCTATGGGGACATATGTTAATCAGTACGAATGTTTTTACAAAAGCTATATTTACTGTAACTGGTAAAGATATGGCTGTATTTATCGATCAATGGGTACGAACAGGTGGACATGCAAAATTCCATTTAACATCCGTATTTAATAGAAAAAGGAATACAATCGAACTTGAAATTCGTCAAGATGCTACAACACAATTAGGTATACGTAAATATGTTGGTCCATTATTAGTAACATTACAAGAACTTGATGGTACTTTTAAACATATGCTACAAATTGAGAATACTGTTGTTAAGGCTGATATAACGTGTCATTCGAAAAGTCGTAGGAATAAAAAGAAGAAAATCCCATTGTGTACTGGTGAAGAAGTTGATATGGATCTAAGTGCAATGGAGTATGTTTTTATTTAATTTTAAAGACTGAAAAATTATTACAATAATTTTTTTTATAGTGATTCACCAGTTCTTTGGATACGTTTAGATCCTGAAATGACATTATTACGTTCTGTTATTATCGAACAACCAGATTATCAATGGCAATATCAATTGCGTCACGAACGTGATGTTACAGCACAGATGGAAGCTATAACAGCATTAGAACGGTATCCAACACCAGCTACACGATTAGCATTAACGGATACGATCGAGAATGAGCAATGCTTTTATAAAGTCAGATGTCGCGCCGCTCATTGTCTAACAAAAGTAAGCGTTCATTCATAATTCTCGAAGATTTGAAAAACTCTTTTAATTTGCTACTTAAATTCACCCGATAATTATTGGAAGTCAATAAAATTGACTAAGTTTTAGCCAGTTATGAAAGAAAATGTACAGAAAAAACAGGGTTGATGAGTTTCCTCTGCCATTCAGAATTTTATCACACTCTTTCAAAATAAAAAAACTTCAGCACATGCACCTTGAAATACTCTATTCGACGCACGTTTACTTTTTCCAATAACTTAAAAATCAAGCAAGATATCGCTGTTTGAAGACTGACAAGTTTCTTATGGCAACTCCCATTTATTGGCGAGCGATCCAAAACAATACTGAAGATCTTTAGGGAGTTACCTGAAGATTGTTTTAGCAAAATTAGAACTTCGCAGCTTATTTGGAAGTTGATCAAAAAAATGCTCGTTTTGGACAGGATCTCGATTTTCAAAAAGGAACTAAACACGTATAACGAATATGAGTGACTCGAAGACCCTCCCAACATTGATTTTTTTCGCTTTTCTTTATTGCATTCTAGAAAAACTGCGAGTTACTCAAAGTCGTTTTGCGTGTGTAGTTCGGAACGAGCGCTTTTGACCAACTTCCAAATGAGCTTCGAGGTTCTAATTTTGCTAAAATGTTCTCTAGGGTTCCTCCTATGAATCTATGAAATGTTTTTCAAATCGCACGTCAAATAATAACTAACCCTGTATGTCCGAAGGACTCTTAAATGATTACCGATCTGTGTCCGTAAAATTAATTGTATTTTTTTGTTCATAATTTTCAGGTAGCCAATGCTATGGTGGCGAATTGGGCTGGGCCGCCGGCAATGCTGGCAATTTTTCGTAAATTATTCGGTTCATTTGCTGCACCGCACATTATCCGTCAGAATAGTTTTACAAATTTCCAACATTATTTCTTACAAAAAACAATACCATTAGCAATGGCTGGTTTACGTAATGCTCATGGTATATGCCCACCGGATGTTATACGTTTTTTACTCGATCTATTCAAATACAATGATAATTCAAAGAATCGTTATTCAGATAATTATTATCGTGCAACATTAGTTGAAGCATTAGGTTGTACAGTAACACCAGTTGTATCAATGGTACATCAAGGTGCACCAATAACTACAGAAAATTTAAGTACAGATACAAAATTAATATTAGAAGAGATTACAAGATTGTTGAATTTAGAGAAAGTTTTACCATGTTATAAATATACAGTATCTGTAGCATGTTTGAAAGCTATTAGAAAATTACAAAAATTCGGACATTTACCCAGTCGTCCAACAGTATTTAAAAGTTATGCCACTTATGGACATTTTATTGGTAAATTTATTTAATTAATCAATTTAAAAATTTGTTAATTTTGTTATTATATAAAGATGTTAGATTGGCAGCATTGGAATGTTTAGTTGATTTCGTACGTGCTGATGGACGTTGGGATGATTTACAACATCTCCTTGATATATTAGAGAACGATCCAGATCCTGGTGTGCGTCATAAATTGGCAGAATTGATTATTAATAATCCACCGTTTAAACGAGCCCATCGTGAACGTTTAGACATACCGGAATTAGTTGAAAGAATTTGGAGTAATATCAAGTAATTTTCAAAAATTGTTAATTAAATAGGTTATTATGAATTAATTAATCAATTAATTTGTTTAATAGTGGTATGTTATCGCATGATACAAGACTGAGATGTGATTTAGTTGATATCTATTTCACTTTATATGGTAGTAAACGTCCAGTGTGTCTACCCATACCGGAATTGGCTGGTGTTATGACTCCACAAAAACAAGACACAAAGAAACCGACACCATTTACCCCGACTAAAGCACTACCACCACCGCCACCACCAACAACTACAACAACACCAGCATTAGATTTGAAGATGACACAATCGCCCAGTTCGAAGGATGCAAATCCAGTGATTATTGAAGAGAATGTTGAATGTATGAATGTTGAAGTGGTTGCAAGTAACGACGATAAAATCAAAGTAAATACAATAATTATTAAAAAAAATACAGGGTGATTCACCTGAAACGAAAAGTTCTTATGGCAACTATCATTATTTGGCGAGTGCTTGAAAAACATTTCATGGATTTGTAGGGAGGTTTCCAGAGAACATTCTATCAAAATTTAGAATAACTTGAGGATTCTCCAAATATTAATTTTCTCGTTTTTCTTCATTGCATTCTAGAAAAAATGCGAAACATTTCAGAATGAAATTAAGAAAAACGATAAAAATCAAGTCGTTTTGCGTGCTTAGTTCGTTTGTGAAAATCGCGACATCGTCAGAAATAAGCAATTGTTGACCAACTCCCAAATCAGCTACAAGGTTCTAATTTTGCTAAAACGTTCTCTAGGGACCCTTCTATAAATCCTTGAAATATTTTTCGAATAGCTTGCCAAATAATAGGAGTTGCCATAAGAAGGTGTATCACCCGGTATAAGCAAATTTCTATTTTTTTTTTTTTAAACAGGATGAGCCGATGGATATTCAAGTTGATACAAAACCGGTACCGAAACAAGAATACTTCTCTGATAATTCCGTATCGTTGCCTGGTATGGGTCAAAGTGGTCCGATTGGTTTCGAACCGGGTATGTTTAAAAAGGAACAAGATACTAAACATAAATCCGATTCTGGTAAATTGAAGAAGAAGAAGAAAGATAAAAAGAAGCACAAACACAAACATAAACACAAACATGAGCATAAACACAATAAAGATAAGGAGAAGAAGGAGAAAGATCCAAATAAGGCTAGAATAAAAGAAGAAACATTAAGTTCCATCAGTTCCACACCAAGTCCGAATGCGATGTCATTGGGTAGTGGAGAGACTTTATAATTTTATACATTTTAAATTTAAATAAATATTAAGTACGTATTTCGATTATTTTGCGTTAGCGTACCGTTGCGGAAATCTGTACGAATCGCGATACTTTGGCGCTCAATTCAAAAGTGACGTTATCAATCAGCTGTTTAGACGTTCTTAATTAAAATCGAAATGTTGGAAACTGGTCTAGAGGATGAGGGGCCATCTGAAGAATTTCACAGTTCTACTTTACAAATCAATCCAGACAATCGTCAATTAAACCATAATTTATCAAATTCTGAATTATTTGATAACAATAATATTGACGATAACGGCAATAATAATAATCATAAAACAAAGTGGAGTGTTGATCTGATAACACCAATAACATCAATACCCAATAAAGGTAAGTTTTTATTGGTATTATTTTTTATTAAAACATAGATAAGTATGTCTTTGTATACTGGTTTGATTCTATGTCCATCGTTAAAAAGTTGCAGTAAGTTGTGTTTAATTTATAATTTATTGTGTTGATACAACACTAATTATTTAATTATATTTACAGTATCTGAAACGTTATTTTCACGCAAAAAGACGGAAAGCTCCAATGTAAATAACACAGTCATCCAATCAACAATATGTTTGAACGAGGATCCACAAGATTATTTCACATTTCGTGAAAATGTGATTGCTGAAGCGTTAAATGAGTGCAAAGATGAGTTTCTGGATGAGAACGCTGATGGACCTTTAGTTGAAGCCTTTCTATTAACTTTGTAATACTGCCCATGTTTATCCAACAACCCCTTCGATTTTTAAATCTGTATTTTTCAGGATAAGCAATTGGAATTCGGATAAAGAACGCCTAATTCTACTAACAAAAAAAACTCTAGTTATTGTTAAATACGATTTTATCGCATTGAAACGTTTAGGATACAAAAAAATCCCACTAGAGAAGATTGATGAAGTTATAATTGGTGATTTAGTGTATCCTACAGTGTCTTTAATACCGTAAGTTAATTATTATTTTAATTAATTTATACATAATGAAATAATTGGACTTTGGCAGTCATATAGATGGATTTATTGATATTGTGGAGAATTGTTTATTTTCGAAATGGTTAAAAACTAACAAATACCACCAACCTAGGTACAAATCTTCTTATTCTATATAGAATTATTTGGTTGATTTTATTGATTTTTACATTTTTATCACCGCAAACATTTATTATTTAGCGAGTGATTAGAAAAATATTTCAAAGATTTATAGTGTAGTCTCTAGAGAACGTTTTAGCAAAATTAGGGCTTTGTAGCTCATTGGTAAATTGGTCAAAAGACGCGTTGTTGTGACAAAGTCGTGATTTTTACTGACCGGTTGATTATGTTTTAATGAAAATTTAATTCTTTATAACAAATTCAAAGGGCTTTCCAAATATTCAGCAAATTTTCCAATTGACTCGTTAGTATCATATATTATTTTTACGTTAAAGGAAATCAGAATAAGAGCAATAAACACGGAACTAACATAAACAATCTTACCCTATCAACTGATAAATAGTAAACAAGAGAGAAGCTTACTCACACTTAATTCATTAATTTTTTTCCACGACCGATCTCCACGATTTTTTTTTCTTCCAATTTTCCAAGGATACAAATGAGAAAAATGGGGAAAATCACTTGAAAACCGTGACTTTGCCCAAACCAGAGTTTTTTGACCAACTTCCCAATGAGCTACAAGGCCCTAATTTTGCTCAAAATGTTCTCTAGGTACCCTCTTATAAATCCTTGAAATATTTTTCGAATCACTCGCCAAACAGTGGCGTAGCTGGTAGCATTTGAGGGCGGAAGGGGCGGCGAAATTCAATCTATAGATATACGTGAAAATAAAGAATAAGAGAGATTTAGTGTGAGATACAGAGAAAGAGAGAGCATCTCACGACACTATCTTATTCTATCGTTATGTATACTTCGCTCTATTTTGCTCCACTTTAGTGTCGTTGGAATGTATCTCTCCTTCTCTCTACGCTACTTAAATATCTTTATTCTCTCTCACGTAACAAAATGTGTCAAATAAACGTGACGCGTCCTTGAAATTTCACTCTCAGGAGTGCAGTATTTAACGGGTCACCATCTGGCTACGCTACTGTCCCCACATGATATGAATAACCCTGTATTTTTTAAAAAAAATTAATTAATTTTGATTAGGAACCGCAACATGAGAGGTATCCGTCTGGTTTGGAATCAAGGAAAATTGAATTTCTCTACACAATGGAATCCGTTCAATGACGATTTACCATACTGTACATTAACTTATCACCCATTATATTACCATAATGATCTAATCGATAAAGATGTACATAATTTGTACAATTTGGATGTGTTTATTGAGAAATTACGTCAATTATTGAATGACTTACCAAATTGTAATCAAAAAATCCAAGAGAAAAGCATCATTTTGCAGAATTATGTTGGAATTGGTTCAATTATACACAATAGGAATTCATTGGGTTTCTTTAAAGTACGTGGTAGATTCAGTTTTTAATTATTGTGATTAAAATACAAAACTTAATCGAATTCTTCACGTTTCATACGTTGTGCAAATGATGCTGGATCATCAATTAAATCCTCCCATACTTTATAATATTGTTCATTCGATATGTTTGTTGAAATATTGCGACTTTTCAGGAATAATTTCCATGCCTACAATATTTAATTATAATAATTTTAATTAAACGATATGATCATTAAATAAATATTATTACATCATTATCATGGTGTGTCGTTTTTGTTGGTTGGTTCCCATATTGTCCATCCCAGAAAATTTGTACTGTATACAATAAATAATAATACGTATAAAATTTATCACCTTCAATACCTTGAAATGCTATCGTATAATTACTACAACATTTCTGTGGATAAATACTGAATTTGTAATAATCTTCACCGGGTGATAACATGTGGTACAAATTGTACGGTTGGAATGTTGTAAAATTATCCGAATCACGTGTATCTGATGGTGTTATATTTAAATTAAATAGAACTCTACCTAAATTGTAATCTTCTTGATTGCGATACACTAAATTTGTTATACAACTATTATTTTTGTAATACATTTGTAATGCTCTTATTGTACCACGACTTAATACATAACCAGCTTGACCCATATTGTAGATTGTACTCCAGAATTTCACAGCATGTCCTAGATAATAATTAGAATCAGGATTTAAGCTCATCAAAAATAAACGTAAATTCTCTAATATAACAAATGTATAATCGTAAACAATTAAAATCCATTTAAAATTATCGATTTTCAATAAATTTTTACATAAAATTACCCATGATGAATCTTTATAATCACGTTTCAACGATAAACGTTTCAATTTATCAATTTCTAAATTAATTGTTTCTATTTTATTGCACCGTTTTGCCCATGTATTTTTAGCTGCATCAATATTTTTCCAATTACGCACTAATATCACACATAATATATCAATTTGATTGTATAAAAATGTTGATTCTAAAGAATAATTCTTGTTCCCATAACGGATATCATCGAATAATAAACGTTTTCTTAATAGATTCTTCGATTTAAACCAATTTTCATATTGAACTTTATCAAATATACGTTTTACTGTTGATTTATTTATTGAATATTCTTGTTGGAGAATTTTTATAATAAATGCAAAGAAAATACCACAAAGTAGACTTAAAATGAATAAAAATCTTGTAGAAAAATTAAACATTTCAAAATAAACAAATAGCCATAACCTAAAAAATAAAGTAAGGTTATGTTGAAAATATATTGTCAAATTGCAATGTTGTCAGCTTCACTGTTTTTTCCGCAGACTCTGTCATTGGTAGGTTACTAAACTTTATTGGGTTGAATTTTCATGTTATTTGCTTGGATTTTAAGGAGAATTAAGGGATAATTAAGAAATTAAACACAACTCCGAAAACAAGAATTACCTTGTTCATTTTCTTTTTAAAATCAAAATAAATCTTATAAACAAATCTCATTTACCAGAACGGATTGAAACAAGAAAGCTCTAAAGGTACGTTTTCGTTGAGAGCAGCCGGCAGCGGCCGTCAGCTGCCAGAGCGGCAAAAAATGCCTGCTCTTATGAGAAATACGTGTTCACGGTTTCGTTCACGTCGCCCGCCAGCTCGGCGACGGCTGCCAATAGCTAGCGGTTGCGTCTCGACTACTCTTGGAAAGTCTGGTTTCGTTGAGAGCTGCCGGCAGCGGCCGTCAGCTGCCAGAGCGGCTGAAAATGACTGCTCTTATGAGAAATACGTGTT
The DNA here is from genome assembly GCA_039776855.1 of Mylabris sibirica. Lineage (NCBI taxonomy): Eukaryota > Metazoa > Arthropoda > Insecta > Coleoptera > Meloidae > Mylabris > Mylabris sibirica. Next base: position 5,056,157 of record CM077843.1, read on the forward strand.
GACGGTTTCGTTCACGTCGCCCGCCAGCTTGGCGACGGCTGGCGATAACTAGCGGTTGCGTCTCGACTGCTTTTGAACCAGTCTGGCAGCGCGGTCATAGCCGTCGGTGGATAATAATAATAATAATAATAATAATAATAACAATCATTTCCACTTACACTTACTAGTCCAGGTGGAATCGGCGCTTGAGTACCGAAAACTATTCCACCTCAATTTTTTTTTGCGATCCTTTAAATTGTCCTACTGATGATATAAATGCATGTTGCTATTGGGCAACCCCGTGCCAAAAATAAAATTGTTGAAAAGAGCAATGTTATTAATAATTAAATTATCTACTACCACAATTTATTTGTAATAAGTTTTTTGTAAAGTCAATTTTACAAAATTTTACTAATATCTTTTTATTATCTATAGAATTGTGATTCCGAAAATTTTTAAAATATTAGTACAATTTATTATTGTTGATAAAAATGCATAATTTACTATAATAATAAGAAATAAGTAATATAAACCGATAGAAAATAAGGTGTACATGTTCCGCTTCAAGCTTTAATAATTTTTGTAAAATTGATTTTAGAAAAACAACTTATTAGAAACAAATTGTAGATAATTTAATTATTAATAACATTGCTCTCTTCAACAATTTTGATAAAGTTATTACTAATAACTTATTAGTTATTAGTCTTAAAGATAAATGATAAATAATGATTCAGGACGCAGAGAGGCCGATGCAGAGTCTGAGTCAGAGAGAGACGTCGATACTTACGGCACAGAAGCGCGTTTGCAACAACTTGCAACGAAAACACTTGACCGCGCTGCCGGGCAGCGGCCGTCGGCAGCCACCGCCGGCAGTGGTTGCCGGCTGCTCTCAACGAAAACGTACCTTTAAAATAGTTAAAACAACAACCCTTGAAAATATAAAACAACTAATAAATCGTAAAATAAATAAAAATCTGGCAACACCGCCAAAAATTGATCATTGAAATTTACCCTAAATCTATACTTATCTTTTTCTAACGTCAAGGATCTGTATTTGCTGTCTTTGTTCTTTATACGACAAATGTCAATTGAGACTCAAAACAGTAGGGCCAACTGTATTCCAACTGTATTTTCGAATTTTTTTAATATTGTTAATAATATTAAGTAGTTGTATTTAATATTAATAAAATTAATCATAATTGACAAATTTTTACATTATAGATTTAATAATTATTAGTGATAATTTTACAAACCATAGCCTACTTTGACATATTCGGTTTGATATCAATTTTCAATAAAAATGGCTATTGATTATGGTATTTTTATATAAAACGATTGCGTATAAATTAAATAATCAAAAAAATAAGAAAAATTGTGGCTAAATTGATCAAAATTATGCGAATTGCAAGTAAATTAATCGGACAGGTGGCGCTTTAGCGGCGACTATTGTAATCAATCATCAGTTGGTAGACTTGTTCGTTTGAGTTGTCAGAAAATTTGAAACGTAAACTGAAAAAGAAAATGAGTGAAAATATAGAAATTCCTGAAAAATGCACATCACCAATTCTAAATAATACATTTCGTAAAAATTATTATGTACGTAATGAAAATACAGAATTACCAACAATTTACAATATTCTCCAACAATATTTACGTAAAAAATTGCAATTACCGCGCCATGTTTTGGAGAATTATTATAAAAAAGTAACAACAATGAAATTGCAACATGTAAAGAATCGTTGGTTATTATTGAAAATACGTGGTTTACTTGAATTTATAATGAAACGACGTGTAGAATTCATTTCGAAAATAAAAACTGGCAATATTTGTATTTTTGAAAGTTCTAATACTGCCATCCTAACAAAATCTGAATTGGAAACATTTTATCAACAATTATTGGAACAGATGAACATGAAAATTGAAAATAAGAGTGAATTAGTTAAGTTTTTGAATAGATTAAACACTAACGATTATGATCCGGAGAATCGTTGGCTTGTACTGAAAATCAAAGGTCTTTTAAAATTTGTTTTAACGAGACGTTGTGATTTTATGAAGAGTTTAAGTCAAGAAGATATCACAATATTTATGGAAGATGAACAAATTCTCGATCAAAATGAGTTAATTAAAACAAATGAAACAACCACTAATACAAGTAGTGTTATTCCTTTAACTAACGATAATTTTATTACAATTACCGCAGACAATAATCAGAATTTAGATCAAGTTAATGATATAACCGTAACAGGAGAGATACCTTTAACTAATGATAACTTTTACACAATTGAAATACAAAATAATTGTAATGATAGTGATAACAAAATGGAGATTGATAATGAAATATTCCAAAATATGGGTACTCTACCAGATTTACATTTAACGAATTTGGAAGAAGAATCAATGGTTCTATCAGAGACAAGTTTGGTTTTCACAAAACAAGAAAACAACGAATACTCGAAAGATTTATTCGATACAGAAACTGTATGTAAAGAATCAACAACCGTTTTTAAAGTACCAACCATACAAAACAATAATAATGTTGAAGAAACTATAACAACAAATACTACTGATATAAATAATCGTGAACATGATTACAGTTTGACTCCAACACAAACTTTACCAGAATTACAAAATTGTTGTTTAACTCGTGAGGAAATCATTGAGAAAATGTCTACAATCACTACAATCGAACAAACTGATGAATTACTTAAAGAAACTTATGAAGATTCGAAAAAAATGTTAACCGAATTTGTTGATTCTTTTAAACAATTAATATCAACTAATGATTTTAATAATCATGACAATGAAATTGTTAATATTACAACGATAGCCGGTGAGAATTCACAAATTTATGATAGTGAAAATTCGAAGATTATCCAAGATGTTGTTAATCGATTCAAGATTGAGATCAAGAATGAACCACAGCCGATTTTCAACGATATCGATTTAGAATATTTCGGATTCAAATAGGTTTTAATTTCTATTATGGAAGTTTTCAAAGAAACTTCAGCCTGAAACTGGAAGAATCTTCTAATTTGCAACCAATTAATATTTTAATTTTACATGAATTCACTTTTGATGAATTTATCGGTCCACTGTAAGGCTCTTGATTAAGAATGTCAAATGAAGTATTGCATCATTCTTGTGAATAGTTTTGACAACACCATTATTTTCTTGTACAGCTAGGTGCATGGAAAAGGTAGCGACTTGTGTGCGAGAAATACCAATTTTTTAGTTGTGTAAACTATCTCGAATGAAAGAGGGTGTGGCCATATAAGGCTCTGTAACATAAACAAGATAACACCCTCATATTCATTGGTTGAATGTCTTTCTTTACCAATTCTGATTTGTTAGACATTGTGAGGACCTACCTGGTTAGCCTGACTTACACAGCCTCACAACCATAGTCACCTTTTCCATGCACCTAGCTGTACATTAGATCGAATCGGAATCTTCATTTATTAAACATAGGTGTAGGGATTATTTTTTACATTTTAATTAGATCCTTTGTTCACTTTACAATTTCCAACGCGTTGGTGGTTTTATTTGTTATAACGCAAATAAGGTGATTTCTTCTTCCTAATTTCAAACATAGATGTGTTCTTCCCTTTGTATCTGTATTAATTATGTCTATAACTGCTACATAAGTATTCTTGAAGCTGGTTTTTAGTTATTTTTGATAGTGAGACTAAGAAAATTGTTTTCAGTTCACTTTTACGTAAAACGAAGGTATATTTTTTCCTAATTTGAAAATAAAGTTGAGTTACCCATTCGCATTTTCCTTGTTTGAAGAAAACAATCCAATTTACATCCATTTTACTTTTTTCTAAACGATTGAATCCAACAACGACAAGCATTTAGAATAAATAAAAGATTTACATTAATCAATTCTCATAGTAGAAATTTGTATTTTAAAATCTTATTACGGGGGTGTTGTCACAAAATATATCTATATGTATACATGCCAAGAATAAGTGGGGGGTATACAGAAAGCGAGATAGAAATAGCATATAGAGCAACGTATTCCATCATTTACAGTTGCGACACTGACTAGGTTGCAACGTTATCAACAAATTGCGTGGGAGACGTGACGCTCAGGTAAGTTCTGATTGAATTCTCATAATTGAGAAGAATTCGAAATAAGTGCAATTTAAATTGTGAATTCCCGGCGCCTCCACCATTTTTACACTTTTTCCAGAATGTTGGCGTGTTGGTTTTTATTCACGATCCTATCATTATCGAATGCTTTTATGGTAACAACAGTGAATGCGAAAGATTCCTGGCAACGGCCTGGTTGTCATAAAGTCGGTAAGTTTATCCATAATTATTTTTTTTTTTTGGTAAATTTTTCCCATGATTAATATTGAATTAGGGCATACACGTAAAATCAGTATTCCGGATTGTGTTGAATTCCATATGACAACGAATGCATGCCGTGGTTTTTGTGAAAGTTGGGCTGTACCATCCGGCCCAAAGGCAACACCAAATCAACCAGTTACATCAGTTGGACAATGTTGTAATATTATGGAAACAGAACCGTACGAGGCTAGAGTTTTATGCGTTGATGGTGTCCGAACATTAACATTTAAATCTGCTGTTAGTTGTGCTTGTTATCATTGTAAAAAAGATTAAAATAAATAGCAAAATTGATAATGATCTATGCTCAGGATAGTATTATTTTTTTTTCTTTAGCAAATGTACATTATTAGATTGATTGTAAATACTATACTGACTGACAAATTGTAAAATAAAAACGATTAAATCAGTATCTAGCCCATTATAAAATAAAATGTTTCTTTCTAAAATTCAAACTTTAATTAATTCATCCTGAATCTTATCAAAAACTATTGATTGATTCCAATAAACTGGCAACTTTTTAGAGATGTTCAATTGGAAGTTTTTTACAATTTTCAACGAAGCATTAGCGTGTTTTAATTATCAATGGAAATTAACGTAAATATTGGGTGTGACCATCAGATTAACTCCCAAAAGAATAGAAATTCGTTAGGAAAATGAATTAAACACTATTATCGTTATATATAGACAGACGATATTTCCAAGAAATTAAAAAAAAAAATGTATGTCGCTGTTATATTGATAATTTATGCAACTTCACGGTATTCATGATCGAATATTGGAAAGATGACTTAATTTTCTTCGATACCTGGCATTACATCAATTTATATTCGATTTTTATTAAGAGAACGCTATTAAATGGATTAAAAATTTGAAATTTTATGCTATTAACAAGACAGGGTTTTTTTTGATAGAATTAACCCCATCAACAATGAACACAACAAGTTTTGTTCGTGTTCATTTTAGTGGGAATTTCAATGAGATTGCTGAACACCACCTCCACAACATGTGCCAAATTAATTTGATTCAATTATTGACGCCTTCTTTTGATAAATTTACACATGTTGATTATTATAAGAACAGAAGAATTGGAATTCAATTTGGAAACGATTTCTCGTATATTTGGCGATTTCAGTTTAATCAAAAATGATTCTAAATATTTCATTAGTTGATTTCGTTTCAGTTGCGAATCTCCACTGGGTCCTCCGTCCACAAATATCGGTTTTCTCCACATTTGTGTACAGAAAAAAAATGGAAAGGATTAATATTTTAACAAATAATCAATTGCCCACAAATAAGACTCACAATTTATTCATTTATTATTTGAAATTTACATTAATTATTCTAATTTCAATGAAGGTAAATACATGCTTGTTTTGTTGTTGTTGTTGTTACAATTAAATTTCATAACAAAAACCACTTTACGACTAATTAGATTGTTATAAATATGAAAGTATGTAACATTAATTGATTCGGAAACCCAAGGAGCCAGGATGGGAACGTTGCGGTCTGTACCTTAAACCTTCACAACTAGTATCAGATGATGAGCATAGCTGACATTTACAACCGGCAGCTTCCAGATATTCGTAACGTGCCGCTGTTGGTAGGGCGCCTTCTTCACAATGTCGCAATGTTACAATGCTACGATTGCGACCGTAATGTACGCAAACTGGATGATTAGATTTCTTGTAAGGGAAACGCCAGTCGGAAATCTACATTTTTTAAAATATCAACAAAAGAAATTAACAAAAAGAAAAACAAAACAGGACAAACTAATTATATTATAAAACGACGAATAATTAGGGGAATATAAAATAGAATTACAGCGCTAATACAATTACCTTAGTTGTCTTATATCTTTGCTGCACAACAATGACTTTACGTCTATAAAACTCCCCATAAAAATCCAAGAAATTTATTGATCTTTCGAGTTATTTATGGGGTAAATTCTCAATTTTACGTAGCGAAGAAATGATGAATTATTTCGAAATTTAGTCTGAATTCGGTGACAAATATCTATACGATGGGATACGAGGATAATGTGTAATGTAAATTATAACAAGACATACACGGATTAGTTGTTTAAAATGGATTAACAGAATAATTTTATAAATTATATGAAGAAATCCATAAATATCGTGTAATATTATAACTAATTGTGACCCTACATCAAAATAAAATAACATATGGAAATGTTAATACAATTTAAGGAAATAAAATAGGGTAGTTTCATATAATGGAAAATGTCATCTGTTATTGTGGTTTGTAACATGAAAAATCTCCACAGACCTTCCATATTCTCAACAAATCCACAAACTAACCTTTATCTCGATCTTCAAGCAACGACTGATATTTTATTGAGATACTGTAATAGACCTACAAATCTCACAAATCTTTTGGGGCTCAATTCGATTCTGTTTAACTTGCATTTCGATTGGTTATGGCCAAAAATCTTGCCGAAATATATACTGATCGAGACTTGGATTTGTTCAGAATTTTGGCAATTAACAATCGATTAAAATTTCCCATCTACCAACAATGATAGATTTGACAATAAGACTTCTAATTAAAACTTTCAAATATGATTTATTTGAAATGAACATTTTTATCACCTACCTCATTTGAATCACATCGTCCCCAACAGGCCATTACTGATAATGTATCCCAACATTGTTTACCATTCTCATCAGTTTGTGTTACACGATATGTGTACAAACGTCGATGACATTCAATTGTATTGGGTGCATCTAAGGGCTCCAAACCAGCATCGATTATACTTTGACCATTAATTAAACAATTCGATAAGATTAACGTAATTAAAAGAAATTGATAAGATTTCGTTGATGTAAACATTGAGGGGAACTGTAATAAATATTGAATTAATCTGTGAGAATTACACAAGTATTTAAAGTGTACGTGATGTAAAGTGTACTCTTACAGTTAAGTTAATTGAAAACTTATCTTTGTAATTTCGTGATTATGAATTTCTAACACTACATTAAAGTAGAATTCAATAAAATTTATCATTAGATTTGATCCTAGATATCTCAATATTTAGTGGTTTATTTAACATATTGTCTTAATAATACTAAAATATCATCAATTAGGCTTCAATTTTGCGATATATTAGCATCTATTAACTAATTTTTGTTTCAATAATAGTTAATTTAAGAAATACGTAAAAGGAGCGCTCGCCCGGCGCCTCCACCAAAATTGCATTTCTTACACTATTGACGTTAAATTGGAAATATTGAAAAATTATCAACTTTAATGCAAAAATACAATAATTAACGGGAAAATATGACAAAAATACTCCATTAGAATCTACTTGACAATCAGTTAGAAGTAAATTATAGTTTTTAATTTAGTATTGATCATTTTGAAATAGAGTTTTATTTTGCCGATACGATAACTTTAAAATTCAAATAGTTATAAAAATAATAGTGCTTCAAATCCGTTGAAAGAGTTATAACTATGACAATTAGGTGCTTTTATTGAAACTTTATTTTTCAAGATTATAGACAACAACCATTTACAATCCAATTAATTTGGAATCTTTACAGGACTCTCGTGGGATTTTTTTATTGTAAATCATAGATTTTAAAGAATAACCAAGCAATGTGTAAATTTTTCGTAAAGTTATAGAACTTGATAAGAATTCAAACACGTGCAACACTCACCTGTTGTTCTTCTCGTTGACAGAAATCTCGCTTGTATAGATGAGATGTTCAAAAGCTTGTGTATTTTTATAATAAACGACACAAGTCCAACAAGTATTTCTGATTAGTTAAAGCTGTCCACGATATTCATTACACACCCCCTCTATCACAGGGGCGTGTATTTGATAAAGACGCAAGCGCTTCAGTTGGTTGTTGAAGAAGAATTGAAGAGGAAAAAACCATCCTAATGTTCTTAATTGGAAAATTGTGATAGTTGTAGATGGAAAATTTTCAATAAATTTAATTGAATAATATTCTGTGTAAAATAGCAAGCTTTGAAAGTTGTAGCATTTTTGACTTTTCTATTTAGGTGAAATTTTTGTATAGAAAATTTTCTGTAAATTTTTCGTATAATTTTATATTTTTTAAAACGTTAATATTGACACAGTGTAATGCAAGAATTATCAGGAATCGAGCCGAAAAAATGTATAAGTTTGGAAACAATGCAAGCATTCTCGATATTCCAACAAAATAAAGAATTATGTGATGCTGTTATTATTTTAGATGACAATACGGAAATACCAATACATCGTGTAATATTAAGCGGTTGTAGTCAATATTTTAGGTAAATTGTCAAAGATCAATCTCATATTTAATGTAATTTCTATAAAATTTTTAGAAGCGCTTTTACAACAATTCTACACAAAAAAAATATAACCAAATTAAAGATACCAGGCATTAAAAAAGAGATAATGCTTCTATTGATCGACTATATATATTTAAGAAAATTGAATCTAACAAACGAGAATGTTTTTGATGTTTTAGTAACAGCCGATTATTTGAGTTTATTAAACGCTCTAGAACTTTGTATTGAATATCTAACGAACATGTTAACACCAACGAATTGTATTGGTATTCTTATATTTGCACGTGATCATTCTTTTCGTCAATTGATCGATAATTGTTGGCGATATTTAATGAAGAATTTCGTACCAGTTGCTCAAGATAGTTTAGAATTGATGCAATTAACATTAGATGATTTTAAATCGATTATAATCGATGATAATTTGAATGTGAAAAGTGAAGAAACCGTATGGGAGACTGTAATCAAATGGATCAATTACGATCCAGATGAACGAAAAAAACATATTGTAATATTAATGAATTGTATACGTTTAGGCCTATTAGAGACCCAATTCTTTATGGAGAAAGTTAAAGAGCATCCATACGTTACATCATGTGAAGATAGTCGTTCTACAGTTATTGAAACATTAAAATTTCTTTACGATCTAGAACGAATCATGCACAAGTAATTTTCAATTCATTAATTTATTAATGATGAATTTATTATGTAATTGTTGTAATTTGATTAGAAATGGTGAAATTATAACACCGGCTATAGCTCGACCGCGTATACCACATGAAGTCTTATTCGCTATAGGCGGTTGGAGTGGTGGTTCACCAACGAATATCATCGAATCGTATGATACACGTGCTGATCGTTGGATACGTGTTGATGAAGTTGATCCAGCTGGTCCACGAGCTTATCATGGTACATGTGTTGTTAATTTAAATATTTATATAATTGGTGGTTTTGATGGTATGGATTATTTTAATTCATGTCGTTGTTTTAATCCATTAACAAAAGTATGGAAGGAGATATCACCAATGCATTCGAAACGTTGTTATGTTAGTACAGCTGTATTAGATGATTTGATTTATGCAATGGGCGGTTATGATGGACATCATCGACAGAATACAGCTGAGAAATATGATTACAAAACGAATCAGTGGACAAGGATTGCTTCAATGAATATGCAACGATCTGATGCCAGTGCTTGCACATTGAATAGTAAGTAGTGATCGAGTGAAGATTCGGTTTCGGCCAAAAATCTAGTTTCGGTCATAGCTTTCATTTCGGCCAACAATCAGCCGAATCTTCGGCCACACCGAAACTCTGTGAGTTCGTTCGAGTTGGGGGTTATTTGTTTTTTTACATACTCAAGGACGTCTTGATAAGGTGTGCAAAGCGTGCAAGAAACAAGAGTGACCAAATCATTAGGCCGGCCAAAATTGACCAATTTTCTACAATTAAATCCTATTGTGCTTTTTATTGTTCATAATGATGATGTGTGTGGTCGTTTTTTTTCTTCTTAAGCTTAAATATAACATTTCTAAATAAGTTTCGGTTTCGGTTTCGTTTTCGGTCGAAACTGAGATCGAGGCCGAAGATTCGGTTTCGGTTGTAAATTCTGTTTCGTTTTGACACTAATAGTAACTAGGAATTATCGCTATTCAGGTATCAGAAGCGAGTTTGCTTCATCGTTTTGTTTCAAATACAGATAATCCTCATTTAACACGGCTGTCAGACGACTAATTGTAAGAAACGCCTCGTTTACAGGGTCTTTCACGTAAATATGGCATATGGCAGTAAATTCGCTATTACTATTATTAACAGAATAAAATAATTTTCATAAGAACTTGATAGAAGACACTTAAGCTATCTGTCTATCTAGTTTACTTGTAATAAATTTTTAAAGCAAAAAAAAATGTAATAAAATTTGAAGGACTAGTTTTATTTGTCATGGTGAATTTTCGAAGTTGAAAAAAGTAAGCAAGGCTGAAACAGAGAAAGAATTGAGTAATAGACAAACAAATATTCTGAATATCGAATCGACACAATTTGATAATCCTTCAAATTTTATTACATCTTTTCTTGGTTCTTAAATTTATTACCAGTGAACTAGGGAATCCCTTGATTTTTAAAGCAATTCAATTACTTCTACCGATATTTACAAATTTTCTGATTTTCTTGCAATGGAAAATTAATTTTTCAAAAGGAATATATGTATTTAGTTGACTTTTATTTAGAAATAGTATTCTGAGCTTTTCTCATTACTTTATTGTAAGTTGTAAGCGAGGGAGCACCTGTTGCGGTACTAAAACCGTTACTCACCCTGTTGGTCGGATGATAGTGTGATTCTGAAGTTCATTCTTGCATTGTAGATTATATTCAAAACACAGAACAAGGGCAATCTGTAATCGAAACGAGACTCGGTCTCGATTCTATATCTGTGCGATGAAAATCCAAGTTTATTCTTAGAATTACAATAAAAAAATGGTAAAAGAAATGATAAATCAAATACTCAAATTCTCTATCAATACTTTCATTATCTCTCAAGTCTCAAGCGTGAAAAATACAACAGAATCCTTTCAATAGTTTCTTTAATAACGATTAATATACTAAAAAGTACATACATAATGTTTGAATAAATGAAAAGAGAGAAGAATACAAATGTTTTATAAGTAATATAGGAATTTAGAAACAAAGACAATCTTGGAAAAGTATTAAACTTAAGTGTGAACGAAATAAGTTCACAAACTAACGGCACCAATTGTTTTAAAACTCATAAAAGTATTGAATTTATGATGGAACAATAGTAGAAACGTAAATAAATAACAAAGTCATTCTATAAGTAGATATTCTTATTAACTACAAGTTAAATTGTTAGAAAAAAAAAACATAGAAAAACTAGTTAAAAGATGTGAAATAAATGATAAAAGTAAGAAATTTATACAATTAATCCAATTCAACTTGACTTTAAATCAACAGATTTACGACGAAATCTAATTATGCCCATTATGAATATCTCAAACTCTCAAGTGAATGCTGTATGGAAATCTTACCGGTAAAGCGGAGTTCTCACGTTTTATACAGAATGATTCATTTTCGCTTCAGTAAAAGTGAACGTCATTTGTGAATGGAATGAAAATTGAAACGGATCTCTAATTATGATAGTTCTCATAATTTGATAAATACCAACATGTAACGATTCTAAATGAATCACTTGTACACATGATCGAATTAATATTCATTTTCATTTTCATCCTATTTGATTGAAATGAATTGAATCATTTAACATGAAACGTGAGAGCTCCAGTTTTAGCGAAGTTCTCACGTTTCATGTTGAATGATTAATTTCCTGAAATAATCAACTTATGAAATGTGTAAGCTTTTACTTCAGTCAGTGTGAACGTCATTTGGGAATTGAACGAAAAGTGAAACGGTTCTCTACTTTTGTTCATTCTCCTATCACAAAGATTCTAAAATGAATCACATAGATGATACGTGTAAACGACTTGATATACATTTTTCCATTTCATCTAATTATGATCATTAAGAACTTCTCAAACTGAAAGTAGTACGAAACTTCTCCAGTAAATATAGAATGATTCACTTTCGCTTCAATCAGAGTGAACATCATTTGTGAATTGAATGAATAGTAAAACAGGAGTCTTCTCTTGTTCAGTTTCATTACTGATGAATATTATTCTATACATGTGAACGAATTGATATTCATTTTCATCCGACTTGGTTCATGTTGATTGATGAATTTGATGTGAAACATGTGGACTCTTGCTTCAGTCAGTGTGAACGTCATTTGTGAATTGATCGAAAATTGAAGCAGATTTTTACTTTTGCTCATTCTTCTTTCACAAAGATTCGAAAATGAATCAGATCTACATGAAACGGATGAACGAACGTTCATTTTCATTTTCATCCGACTTGATTCAAGTGAAATGAATCATACAATATGAAATGTGAGAACTTTGCTTAAGCTTCTAGTTTAGATTCATATTTTTGCCAAAAAAAAGCAAAGAACACCGCTAATTTCTATGTGAACAGTACGTATTCAATGTATTAATGAATATTCATAATTCTTCTATTAATAATCTGCAACTTTACACCTGTGCCCAGAATGGAACGTTAGTTTTCTGTACTTTAAACTCTTCTAATCAAATTTTAATGGTTTGGCAGAACTTAAGCTTTTAAGCGTCTAGTTATCAATTGTGTAAATAAAATAATCCAGTTGAGATTTCAACTATATGATTGCATATTCTCTAGCGACTATGAATGAAAATTTGATTATTGTTCACTCAAGTTTTATTGAAGTTTTACAATAACAAGATTTTACACTTGGTTATTTCAATATAATTCTAACTTATTAATTATTTTAAAATCAAATGAATTTATGTTTGTTTAATTAAAATTTGGTCTTTAAATTTACTTGAATTTGCTATATTTAAATTGATTTGTTATCTGGTTATTTTCAGACAAAATCTACATTACTGGCGGCTTTAATGGTCAAGAATGTATGCATTCAGCTGAAGTTTATGATCCTTTAACGAATCAATGGACATTGATATCAACGATGCGTTCAAGACGTTCCGGTGTCTCTTGTATATCATACCATGGTTATTTATATGTAATTGGTGGTTTTAATGGTATATCAAGAATGTGTAGTGGTGAAAAATATAATCCACAAACAAATCTATGGTCACCAATACCAGATATGTATAATCCACGTAGTAATTTCGCTATAGAAATTATCGATGATATGATTTTTGCTATTGGTGGTTTTAATGGTGTTACAACAATTTATCATGTTGAATGTTATGATGATCGAACGAATGAATGGTATGAAGCAACTGATATGAATATATATCGTTCAGCATTATCAGCATGTGTTGTTGAAGATTTACCAAATATTAACGATTATATACATAAGCATCGTGATCGTCTTATGGAAGAGAAACGACAAAAGATGATTGCAATAGAAAGTTCACGACGTAATACATTCAATAATAGTTTTAGTAATACAAGACCACCAACACCACCAAATTTAGCACAAGATTTATTAACTGTAGCAAATGCTAATTTACGACAATTGAATATTTTACAACAGTTAAATGAGATGGAAAATGATCTTAATAATAACAATAATGAACAAGAGCATGAAGATGCAATAGAAGTGGACGAAAATAATAATAATATAGAATAAATATATAGATATATTTTGTAAGTAATTCTTGTCTGTGTGCATTATCAAAATTGTCTCATCCAACTAATAAATATTTCCACAACTTGGACAAGTTTGTTTCTCTAATTAGTAACAAAGGGACGTGCAGTTTATCAACCGACCAACAATGTTCTTTATTAGGAGTTGGCCGAGATTAATTTCAAGAAAACCGGAAAAAAAAAAATTTTATCCGGAACAAAATTCCGAACTGAACCGAAAACAATAACCGTTTTTTTCGGCTCAAGCATACCACTTATTTCTCTTTTTTTCTTTTCATATTCTCGTTCCTTCCAGCCCCAGTACTATGTCAGCAATCGGGACACTTAACACGAATTCTCAAGTAAACCAACCCGATTTTGATGTTTAAGGGAGATTATTAGGGGTTAAAATCACCCCTGCAAGTGCTTTTTTCAAAAATCTCTGTAAAGTCTCAATATTCTAGTGCTTTAGGAGCTAGTTGATATTGGACTACCAAAAAGTGTAAGCCGCGTTTTCATCCCTTGTTAGGAGCTTAAGTTATTTTTTATTTTATTTTGCAGTTTTCCATCCCATGATGAAACAAATCATCATGAAAATTATTCTCTTAATAGAGAAAGATTACAAAATAGAAGTCAAGTTCGAGGGTTTTCTAAATTTAAAATAGTTACCCTGTAAATAGCGCTCAAAAGGCGCTCATACCTTTTCGAATGAAACTTAAAAATTTAAAATCATTTAGAATTGAATAGAAAACCAAAAAAGCCAACTGCAATTGGTTTTTAAGATTAATTTTCTAATTTCAAGTACGCGAAGATGCTTGAAATGTTGCAGGAAACATTGTACCAGAAAGCATTTAAAGCTCTCTGTTTTAAGGCCTAAAGCTGTTAGGTTGTGAGAGAGGCTCTGTACACGGAAAGCTTTCATTTTCTAAAATTTTTATCCAAAGCTCACCGAACAAAATCATGGATCGAGATGCCAATCTGCCTGATTTCCTAGCATTTCCAAGACTACTTTTCAGAAGATGAAAAACTCTTTTCGGCAATTATTATTGTGGTAAAATTTCTTTTTTCTTCATACAACTTTTATTAAATGACTTTGACTGGAAACGCTACACAGAAGCTTCATGATTTCATATTTTATGTATCGCTTTATCGCTTATATAAAGAAACTTTCTTTCTTAGCTTTATCGCTTATATAACGAAACTTTCTTTCTTAGCCATGAATTGTGCTTAGATGTGACGCTTGATCATGAAGTAGATAATTTTATAAGAAACCCTCATCTATCTTGGCATATCTGCAACATTGTTCGTATTTTTCACAACAGTTAACTTGGAATACTGAAAAAATAACACAAAAATTAAAGGATTAGAAGGATAGAAAAGACAGATTTATGTAGTTTTATTGTAATCGTCTTCAAAACAATCTTCCAAATTTGCTTTACATGCTTTAAAGTCACCCATCTGTCTTGGTTTGCTAATGTAATTAATGAAAGGAGCTGAATAATTACTGTCTGAAAATTTTCAACTAAACGAATTAAAAGTAAAATCCGTCGTAGATGAATTTTTATTCAATAAATTTCTAAACGTTCATTAATAAATATTTATTATAGCTTTGATTTATTGTAAATTAATTATAGATAATAATATTGATAACAATAACGGATGATGTCTCTATTTTATGATTCTTCATTCTTTTCAAATTCCATACATATTCATAGAAGAAATGATAAATGCAGACAAGGAAATGAATGTTTATGAACGGATGAATATGAAAAATAAATGGTGTGTTATAATTTATTGTTAGTGAAAATTTATTTATCAACTTGGTACAGGCTCTGACACTTTAAGTGTACAAACAGCATCTGTACATCGCCCCCATAATGTTTCATTATTATTACCATTATTATTATTATGATCATTATGATTTAGTCGTGATAATGTCTCACTAGTATCATTGAATAGACGTATAGTCCATGTAACAACAGTAAATATAACAGCATTTACCGGAAATGCACGGATTATTGTCGGTGTTAGACCACGGAATAAAAATTTATAACCGTCATATTTTAAACCTTTCCTCAAACAATCATATGAACCCTTATAATAATTAACACCGTTAATTCCATCGATTTGTATACGTGATTTGATCACATCGATTGGATAGACAATGGTCCAAGATACAATTCCGGCTAGACCGCCAGCAATTAGCATTGATAACGTGGATATAGGCGCGTTATCTTCAGTTCTTGTTAGATATTCATAAGTTAAGAAATAACTACCAAATGCTGGCATTTCCCTTGCTATTGTCATATTTAATCCACGGAAAACACCACGTATTCCATTCTCAGATCGGTAGATTTTCTTTAAACATTCAATCAAACTTTGATTGTCATTCGACACTTGTAATCTTGATTTGACCAATTCCATTGGACAGCAGAATATCGTTTGAAATAATCCAGCTGTTGAACCGGCCAAAAAATGGCTCAACAAACTATCAGGTTGTGGTAGATTTCTTTGTGTATTGCCATAAATACCGAATACGATCGCATTGATACCGGCAACGCCCAATAAAGGGCTGGAGATGCCTTTGTAGATACCTCGAATGCCTTCTTTCGCTAACAATGTTTTCAAACAATGTAGGGTGCCATTATAACGCAGTGTGTTGGCGGTTTGTATGTGCACTTTAACGGTGTCCAAAGGGTGGCCGACGATAACACCAGCACAGCCTGAAATTGGGTATTATTCGGGGGGAAATAAAGAAATTCACATGGTGGTTTTTGTGAACTTACCTCCGATACACCCGGCAAGGAAATCAAGGGCCATCCCACGGACTTTCAATGTGATAAACGTCAACCAAAATATGGAGCTCTAATAAGTCTTTATATTTCAATAGAGCCTGTTTAAGGTACAACATAGGTTCCATGTAGTGTTAAAATAAACCAAAAAAATCTAAACTAGACACACGATACACTATAATTACAAAAGTACCCAAAGAAAATTCCACATTACCCAATTAAAATTCTCTAAATAATTAACGTTTTGTGTCTTCTTGTGTTTTCTGAGGACTCTAAGAACGATACTGAAGAACAGTAATTACAACACGTTGATTTTGTTAGATCTGAAAGGTCAAATTTTGATAAGAAATTGTCAAGGATCGTCAGTTAAGAGTGAAACTGTAACATTTAGAATTATATATATATTTTAGAAAATAACGTAATCAAATCACGTGAATTACTCAAATTTTGATATTTTTTGCCACACATCGAAAATTTTTGGTAGTGTACAGAATTCAATAATTTTGGTATTTTTGGCAAATCTATGAAGCATATTTTGTTTGTAACCGGTCAGTGGCGCAACGACCATACAGCAAAAAAGGAGCAGCACCTGGAGGTGTTGAAAGAGCAGAGGAATCCTAAAATCTTGTCTTGAAAACCTCAAGTTTCACTACCAATACTAAATTTCAGTGTAAAACTTTTTGAAAAATAAAGAATAAGAGAGAGAGAGAGAGAACCTCATGGCACTATCTTTTTCTTTTGCTCCACTCCTGTGACGCTCTCTTTCTCCTTCTCTCTACGTTATATCTTTCTTCTCTCTCATGTAACGCAATGTGTCAAATGAACGTGACGCGTCCTTGAAATTTTACTCTCAATTCTCGTCCAATTATAGATTATGGAATAGCCGCTTAAGCAGTTTCATTTCGAAAAATTAATAACTAAAACATTCTCTTATTAATTTCATTATTTCATTTCAATTAAAAATTGCCAAATAAGCCGAACTGGGTTCTTCTAGGGAGCCCAAATTTTGACGTGCCGCCACTGTAATCGGTCCTTGTATAGTAATTGTTTAAGTAAAATAAATCCCTACAATATTTATTTGTTTATTAACAATAATAGTTGACAGAAATTTTCCTATAAACGACAGTGGAATTTTTATTATCCATTAATTGACAAACATTATGATAAGTATAATCAATGTAATAATGAATAATGAAACATTGAATTTTAAATGGAATAGCGGGAAATATGAGAGATGGCGTCGCGACGCTTCGTTCAACTGGCGCCGCATTCACAAATACTCGTGACTATAAATGGTTGATCAGCTGATTACGTCAAGGCATCGTCTCAAATTCAGTTCAATTAAAATCAATTAAAATAAATGTTGTGTGAAGATGGATTTTTTAACAGTGAATAATAATGTAAATCTACCAAATTCCCCATCGAATTCCTTTATTGCTGATGAAGTTGCATCAATTTGCCCATTAATTACACCATCGCCGCCGACAAATGATTTGATCAATCCATTACCAGAACCAACAGAATCGACATTTACTATTGGTGAAGAATTAGCAACAAGACTACAACAAGTCAAAGGTAACGATAGCGAATTTTAAGATTATCGTATTGATTAAAATTATTTCCCGGATTAGATGAAGATAAAGGTGGAGATTCGGCGAGTTCGAGCAGTTCAGCACTGGCTGAACCGGCGTGTGCTCAACTTTTACATCGGAACACCTACCATCATATCACGAAAGATGAACATACAGTCGTTGAGGTATTTATTTCAATAAATCAGCGTTAGAATTTGTGAAATTTCATTGATTTCGTTTCAGGAAACCAACGGTAAAGTCCAACCGTTACAGTTAACTTTCAAGAATCCCCCTGAAAACTATTTCTTCATGTCGTGGAATTGGCCATTAATACGCAAACTATCATTATGGCTATTCTTATCAGGTTTAATAGCAATGTTGGCCTTGGTGATTGCAATGATTGTAAAATTACCGAAAACTTGTAATCCTGAAACGGAATGGTATCAAGGTAGTGTAATGTATGAAATATTCCCAGCTAGTTTCCACGATACAAACAACGATATGATTGGTGATTTTAAGGGAATCATGAAGAAGACCAATTATTTGGAATTGTTGGGTGTGAAAATTGTACGATTAAATTCAATCTTCCGGTCGTACCCGTCGTATCCGGAACATTATCATAATGCTACTAGTTTGATCGATATTGCACCGCATTTGGGCGATATTGCTGATTTTGTAATGTTAACGAAACGGTTACATTCAAAGAATATCTCGTTAATTTTAGATCTGCCCGTTTATCCGGTCGTTAAACAATTAGCAAATAGTCGAAATTTCGTTGATATTAACACGAATACAACAGCAAATCTTGAACCGTCAGTGGAATTTTTGAAATCTACTCTTGACACGGATCCAGTTGAAGAGGCTTTGATTTACTGGACGAGTAATGGAGTTGATGGGTTCTATTTAAAAGGTTTAGAAAATTTCGTGCACGATTCGAATTTTGTTACATCGTTACGACGCTGGAAACGTTTATTAGGCCCAAATCGCCCGATTATAATCAACGAGAATCTCATCAAAAATGCCCCAAAATCTCTATTGAATATCGTTTTGAACAATATCGATCTAGTTGATGTTCGTTTGACGATAGAGAACGGTGAACATATCGTCAGTAAACAACTACAGAACATCATGAACAGCACGTTGTTCTCTCAACCGGGAGCCCCATGGATTCTGTGGAGTTTAGGCGATGATACAACACCTAGATTAGCGAATATTTTACCGTACAGTAACGCCACCTTGGGTGCAACTTTATTGCAATTAATGCTACCAGGAACTCCATCGATTTTCTATGGGAACGAGATCGGTTTGAAGCAAATCCATGATCCGCACGGTGAACGTCAAGATATCGAACATTTACACCAATTAGCCGCTATGGTGTGGGAGAACGAGAAATTCAGCGTATTGCCATGGATGTATGGTGAGAAAACTTCAACAGATTTCGAACAAATCCATCTCATTTCGAAGATGATCAAACTACGTCAAGAATCACCATCGATCTATATTAATGCTGTTTATAAAGAAGGCGATAATCGCGCTAATGCTGAAGTGAAGTATTCACGCGGTGATTTATTGGTGATACAACGTTGGTATCCGCGACGGAAATCGTTTGTTGTTGCTTCAAATTTAGGAAATAATCAAATAACTGCTGATTTATCAACATTATTGTATAGTGGGATTGTTATG
The DNA here is from genome assembly GCA_039776855.1 of Mylabris sibirica. Classification (NCBI taxonomy): domain Eukaryota; kingdom Metazoa; phylum Arthropoda; class Insecta; order Coleoptera; family Meloidae; genus Mylabris; species Mylabris sibirica. Next base: position 5,076,033 of record CM077843.1, read on the forward strand.
ATTGGTCCAAGAATTGATTCAAAATCTGGTAGTGTGTCATTTAAAAATATCTCATTATGGCCCGGTGAATCTGTGATCATTTCTTTAGATTAAATATCTTATCTTATTGTTAGTGGTTTAAAATTAATTATTATTATCAATAATATAGAATTTGTCGCTGTTTAATTTTGATATGGAAGGCATTGCAAAATATTTTCGCACAAACAAGTACAAATATTGTGATAAGTTTTGATTAAATATTCAATGAAAAACAAGAAAAAAACGCTTACGCAAAATAGAAATTCACCATCACCATCCAATTATTTGTTTATTATAAAAGTACGATTTTTATCAAAATTAGAAATAATTGAATGTTGGAACTAGGTGAGTCATATTGTTTTCGTTAAAAATACAATTCCTCAGTTTTAGACTGTTGCCTTTTTCGTTCTAAATTACTCTACAAAAAGTATCCAAGGTCTTGTACTTACAGTAAGCACTTATTTAAATTTTAATCAAAAACACCCCTAATCAGTTCATATCTCAGTTTTCATGAGATTTTGGCTCTTTTTAGACTTGGTGTATGTTTTAACTACAGGTCGAAAAACCATACCCTTGAGGTTATTTCAGGGCTTCGAACTAGAGCTGAAGCGAAAACCAACAACCCTAAAAGCCGAAATTTTGACCGGGACGAAATTCGGAGCTGAACTGAAAACAAAAACCGTTTTTTTAACACGATCTTTTTTTTATTTCTAGCTCCCTTTCCCATCATGCAATGGAACTGCGTCAGCAATAGGTACTTCAGGGCACTTAACATAAATTTGCAAGTAAACCTCCCGAGGTCAGAATTTCCGATTTTTTGGTATTCTAAGGGTTACTTATTTTATTGTTCATGTCCATAAGGGAGATAATGGGGGGTTTAAATTATCCCTGAAAAATCAGCTTTTTTCACGTGTTTTCGTCCCTTGTTGGGGGTTGAAGTTATAAACGTTTATATGCCATTTTTTGTTTTGTTCTTTTGCGATTTTCTACCTCATGTTAAAAGATATCACCATGAAAAGTCTTTCGCTAAAAGAACATAACAAACTAAACCCATGTTCAAGTATTTTTCAATATTGAGAAAGGTTACCCCGTAAATAGCTCTTTAGGGGTTGTACCTTTTAGGGTGAAATTGAAAATTTGAAAATTAATCATTTAGAACTGAACGTAAAACCGAAAACAACCGTTATTTTTGCAGGCACGAAAACGGAACCGTAGCGATTCTTTTTATTGTGCCGGAACGAAAACCAGAATAAAAATATAACGGTTCAAAGGTGTCGCTTATTTGGCCTCAAAAATTGTCAGCCTGGAGATAACTATATCAATTTTCGTAAAACTTCAGTTTGCTCTTGGCCAAACATCCACCAATAGGAAAAACAGTAATTTGAGCAAATTTTTCGTCAACCATAGCTCTAGAATTTGAAGTACTTAGGCCCTGTTCTTCTTCCCCTAAATCGAGCTAAAAGTAGATTTACACACATTTAAATTTAAAGCACGGTCTCGCTAAGTCGAGCTTTAGTAGGGGATGAAAAACCGGCACTTAGCGTCTGTAAATTCTGAGATCTTCTACTGAGAGGATCAGCTGAGTCTCATAATGAGCTTCAAAATGTTAATTCTTCCGAAATCTGTCAAGAAGAAGTTTTGTGTCATGACCCCCTGATGATAAAAATTCACATTTGCTAATGGTAATAAATAAAAAGTCCAAGACAAGCGGGTCAATTTGGTTAAATTTTTTGGCAGATAACGTTTCCTGACCCTCAATTTCGAAACATCATGCTATAGTTACGATACCAAATTATTGGCCCAACTTTAAAAAAAAGCACAATTTTTTTAAGACACTTTATTTAAGACTTAAAAAATGATGGCAGCACCATACACTTGACCAAAGCTCTTGTTTTGTATTTTTTTAAATAATAATAATAATAATAATAAATAATAAAATGAGAAAAAAACTGGTCAAGATGTTTGAATTATCTACTCAAAAAATTATCTTTAATAATAGTAAAAAGTTGAGCAAGTGTATACAAAAATATTATTATTATTATTTCTTAAATTGTTTAATATTATTTTTCAAATAATAATTATTATAAAAATAGACTTAAATTGCAGTATACATAGACATTATCAGAAAAAATGATAAGAATATTTACATACAGGGATGGCTTTTTTATTATATAAAAAAATAATGAGAATGATAATTAATAAAATAAAATAATCGGGCACTGGAATGTTTAAAAAAATTGTGTTGTCTCTTCTCGATTGGTCCCGTTAATTTTTGTGTTTTTTTTTCTTCGAATTTTTGTTAAATTAAAATACAGATGGCACCCTGAGTATAATAAAATCTACTCTACTATATTCTAACCACTGATTCAGTCCTTTTATTGTCGTTTTCTCCTCTTCTTTCGCTAAAATTTTCATTTTTTCCTTCCTCATGAGTGCGATTGAATCGTTTTATGTTTCGCCCTAGGATCAGTCACGTAATTATTCGGCGTAGCTCTCGGTATTTCCGGTAATTTATCACCAGGATGTCGATGGCTGATCGATGGTGTCTTCCTAGTATTTTTAATAATTTTCGCACTACTCAAACCAGATACTGGATATTTTAATTTTGAACTAGTCAAATTCCTTTGTGAATTATCACCACTATTATTACCATTATTATTAGTCGGATGTTTCGGCATAACGAAAGCTTTCGTCTGTTTGATCAACGAACGATCATTGCACAAGGCTGATATTAATGGCAGATCCATTTTTTTGCTCTTCTCCCTCAATGTTCGGATATCCAACGTGGAACCTTTCTCATCACTAGTAGGTGATAGTTTTGCGGATGTTGTTTGTAGTAGTGATGGTGGCGGTGGTGGTGATTGCGTTGGTGGTCCAGGTGGTGGTGGTGGCATACGTCTTCGTAAAATCGATGGTGGTGGATGTTGTTGGTGTCTCAACGTATCCAATGATGCATTTAAAATATTATCATCGGATCGTGTCCGCATGAATCGTCCAGGTCGATTTGGTGGTAATGGTGGTGGCGGTGGTGCCTGTTCTAAACTACCATTCGATGAGATACTTGTAGCACTATAGACTGGTAATTGAACGTATGTGTCTGATAGATTCTGACTGGAAGCATAACGGCCCAAATATGATGTATTACTATTACTATTACGATGATGATAGAAGACTTGTGGTGGTGTTTGTACTAGAGCCGCCATTAAAGAGCCTTGTTTAGCTTCTAAATATTCTTGTTTACTAATTGCTGGTTCTTTTAATGGGAACATTACAAAATCAACATCACTGTACATTTGTTGTTTGTATTGTTCAATTTGAGATCTTGATAATTGACTTGTATAGACTGTTGCTAATGGTGTTACTGATTGAGGTGGTGGCGGTGGCGGTGGTTGGCGAGATGTCGGTGGCGGTGGTGGTGGCGGCGGCGGTGGTGGTGGAGGTAGAAACGTACACGGTACTAAAACACTAGCCTTACTAGCACCAACATCTAGATAATTATTTGGACTAATTATCGTATTAATTTGCGATTGTTGTTGTTGTTGTCTTGGTAATTTCGGCGGTATCGGTGGCACTAAATTCGAACTCGGTGTTGAATAACTCGGTAATGTTCCAATATTAACATTGCTCGTATGTGCTGTTAAAATATTTGGTGATCTTGTTGTGATGAAGCGTGCCGCTGCTTCTTCAGTCGTTGTTGGTATTGTTGTTGAAACTACTGATGGATAAATTGGTGGTGGTACTGGTGTTGTTGGATTTTCTGGATATGGTGGTGGATGACGTAATGAAATCTCTGATAAAAAACTCGAACTATTATCATCGAAATCTGTACATGTTGATTCAGTTATTGTTGCTGTTACTGTTATAGGTATACCAGTTGGTATAAGTGGTGGTGGTTGTTTTGTTGTCAATTGTGCCCCATATGGTGGCGGTGGTGGTCGTATAATACCACCAGTACTATCAATACGTTTCGGTGGTGCCGGTATATAACCTTGATAACTTGATGGTAATGTTACATAATCAGAATCTGAATCTAATGTATGACTAACACTTTTACATGATGGATATTTGCCAACAATTAATGCTGATAATTCATCAGCTGATAATAGTGATTGTTTATTATCAGTCGGATCACTACCATCACCATGAAATGAACCAGAATTACTAATATTTGAATTGGAACGATCACGGAATGGACCATCAACTTGATCACTTTGATTACTACTAGTTGTTGCATATTGTTCACTGGAACTTAACGTATAAACACCACTTGTATGACTGCTCGGTGCTGGTCCTGATGTATAAACAGGCTCTCTTGTATCCAATTCTATACATGTTGCCTCGCTTACTGAAGAATTTTGAGCCGTATGCGAATACCCCAATTCCAAACTACTACTAGTCGACGGTCGGCGTCCTTTAGTTTCTGTTAAAAAAATTAAATCATAAAAAAATAGTGATGTTAGTACCTACAATGAAAATACGAAACTTACTTGCTTGCATAGGCATAACTACTACAGTACTACATGAGGAACTACATTGGGAACCAGCAGCACATTTACCACTGGTCGTTGTTTTAATTGATTCTTCCGTACTTTGACAATTGTGCGATGTAATTGTTGCCGTCGCTGCAACATCTTCTTCTTGTTCTTGTTCTTGTTCTTTTAATGCAAGAGCTGAAAGAGCCGCAGTCGCTGAAGCTGCTGATGTACGACTACTAGCCGGCGTACTATCTAATAAATGTGCTAATGCTAAACTTTCAGTAGATGGTGCCGCTGGTGGACTAGTTATCATTATTTCTAATTCATCCTCAGAATGGACACGATCACTAACAATACCAGATGTTGTATTTGATGATGTTGATGATATTACAGAAATACGTTGATCACCATCCCAACGTTGTTGACGTTCCTCTTCCTCACGGCGAGCTTCACTAAGACGTGGCGCAACTGCCATACTAAATAGATGCGCCGCCTGAACAATACAATTAATATTTTAGCGAATTTTTTTTAAAAAAATTAGCTAATGACGAGATCCTGACTTTTGAATTTCCGAAAAATTTTTGCACAGAAGTTCGTTTTGGGACCTCAGGAACCCATATCCACCGTTCGTTAAAATTTTTATATATATATATATATATATTTATATATATATATATATATTTATATATATATATATGTATACCCACGATAACTGCCGTAAAAATAGTCCAATCTGAATGAAACTTGGTACAAAAATCGGTCTTTGTGATAGCTTGGATGAGTTCGTTGGCCAGACTGGTAGGGCCAACACTTTTGGAATAAGAGCTGAAGAAATGTTAAAAAAAATCATTTTCAATATTACATTTGCTTAGATTTTGATGAAAATTAAAATAACAGTAGAGCCGACCATTCTCTATGACCCAGAAAAAAAATCATCAAAATCGGTTTGTTGGTTCGCAAGAAAAATGCAAAAATCTCTTTTTTGAGTATAAGCAGTAAAATCGATTATCTCAGGTGGCTATATGTTCTCTGACGATTGATATTAGAAAAAAAATTGAATATCGCGGGGGGGCAACTAATTTTGACAGTTAATATTAGACGCAAGGCCTGCTAGAGAATTTCGCTTGAAAAAATCAAGCAGGCCTTGATTAGACGTATTAGACAAACAACAAACTTCATTATTATTTTTTTTTTAGTGTTTCTTATTGTTTGTGGATTAAAAGTATTTTTCAATAAAAATCATAAATATTAAAATAACATCGGGAAATGAATTTATTAGTTGATTCAATGTTATTAAAATATATTAATTGTCAGTATCATAAGAATGTTTTGCAATTAATATTTCAGTATGTAGATACATAAAAAAATTCGCTATATAAGGTACTTGCTGCCTTTGGAGATTTTTTTTTTTATTTTAATAATTAATAAGGATTTATTAAAATGCTATACCTTGCAAAGTGCCAAAAGAAGTCGACTTTTTTCATCACTAGTTGTATAAAGTGTTAATTTCTCATGAGCAGTACGAATCTCGAATTTCTTCCGTTCAAAACTCAATTTACTAATAGAACTCCAGAGAAACATCGATGGTGGATTATTCTCTGGTCGTACTTTTAAACCTTTAGCACAGACAGCTAATAATAATGAACCGGGCGCTAATTCAGTTTTTGATGCTCTCAATCGGAAAACATGTGCATTAACAGGTTCTTCTAATTGACAAGCCTCTGCTATAAATCTAGTTCTGGCTTCATTCTTCGATAAGCCCCTATGTGAACGATGTAATAATTGTATTGTACGTAATGCTTGTGGTCCACGAAGATTTGGTGGTACATAATCTTCAGGACGGAATGTTGTCGTCTCTGTACTATCACCGAAATCAGCTTGCAATGCCAGACCAGCCAAATGCATTGCAACATCTCCAGCAGCACCTGATGCCGCATTAAGACGCAATTGTAAATAATAATGATATCTTGTTGTTTCATCACGCAATAATAATGGACTATCAACGTAGAATTGTACACGGAAATAAAAGGCAAGGGCTGGACGGCCATTGGCATCCAAGCCATGACTATGTGATGAACGCCAACTTTTCGGGGCATATTTTGATAATTTGCTATCGGGCTCGGCGAACAAATATTCGCCATCTGTAACAAAAATTAAAGAAGATCTTCAAAATACAAAAATAAATACATTGACAAAATTTGTAATAAAATGATTGTGAAGAAAGACGAAAATGAAGAAGACGAGGTAATAAAAAGGTCCTTAAATTCTTTCAACATAATATTAGTTGCTTGGTTGTTGTTGTTGTTATTTAACGGACTGTACTCTGTCAGAAAAGAGGCTGGCGCAGGAATGTAGCAACGCCAGACCGCATTCTTTCCACCAACCAGCACCAGCCTTCTCGTCGTCACTAGCTATAACCCCACTGACGGACAATGATGATGATGATGATGACGATGTCGATCCTTCACTCCTATTCAGGATAATCAAATCTCTTACCACCGCTATATACCAGTTTAGATAAAATCTATACTCGCGAACTAGAGATGCCAAACGATACATGACAAATTAATGTAAATTCATCTAACTATGAATCAAAATGCAAATAAGACGGCCACGTTCTCTTCACGATAGACGGAATTTTTTTCGATCAAATTACTAGAAAAAATAGATAAATAATAGTAGTAACAATATGTCAAAATACGAGCCGTTTCAAAATGACAGCCATTTCGAATTAGTTATGTGTAAATAATTGAGGCGAACTTAAAGATGAAATTCCAACAAAAATGACTTCAGCGTTATAAAGAACGACTTAAAAAATTTCCAAGATGATGATTATAATAACATATTAGTACTAACGATAGAAGGATAGATATACAAGAAAAAAGATGATAGAGATAGAAAAATGCCACTCTTTAGGAAAAAAAAACCTTAAGGCATTATAATTGATACCGTTGCAAGCGAAACAACAAGAATTAGAAAGATTAAAAAAACAACAACAAAAGAACAATTACGTTAAGTGTTTGATAATATTTTGGGTCATGTAACTGGGCAGACCTCATGTTTTACCATAAAATTGTTCTTTATTTATAAAATTTTAATTATTTCTAATTTCACCTTGTTGTTTTCTCATCTCGTCTAATCATTCAAATATTTTAATAGCTCTTTTCAATAACAATCGACAAATGAACAATGGAAAATCAAGAGTATGCGTGACTTGATGATGATTAGTAATGAAGTCAATTACCTTATTTAAAATATTTCTAATCATGAAAAAAAATCTTTTGGAATGCAACATTCATGGAACGAAAAAAAAAACAATTAGAGCAAAGTAATCAACATGGAACTTTTCCCTTCTAATAGTTGTAGCATTATCATCATTATTACTATGGTCATCATCATCATCATCAACTTTAGTCAAGCCAATAAAAAATTGAAATCGGCCGTAGGCACTACGGTTTAAAAGAAAAAAGAAGCAAGATAACCGCGTATACATATGGCTAAAGACAGGTAGCCGAGTGAGGCATATAGCTGTTGTTGTTGTTATTGTTGTTGTTGTTATGTTGTGGCGGCTCTGATGATGAGGGGCGGGAGATTGGGATCATTTGTATACTTGGGGAATGTGCCCGGCCCGGTACAGTCAAGACAAGAGCAATAAAGGGGTCGCCGGACTTGGGTTTCTTTGGATATTGCTGCTGTTACTGACAGTTGAAGACGATTTGGACTTTTAAAAAGTTAACACACGTGGCCAACTCTCGCTCTCCTTCTATAACAACTTATAAAAAAACCCTTTGTTGTTGCTCTTTTTTATAAGCAATAAGACGAGAGAGTGTCTTTTGGTCGTGTTTGGTTTTATTCTTTCCTTTTCACTCGTATTCCATTATATATGTATATTTATCTCACTTGCTCTACCACGATCTCTGTTGGTATTCTGACAGCGTATTTCGGTAGCTGTGGTATGTTTACGGTTGAGATCACATTGAGAGAAGCTTAAATCGAAAATTTATTGGCTTGACAAAGAGGAGTGTGTTTTGGGTTGATTGGGTGGCTGGTTGGCCGGCTGGTTTGCTTGCATGGAAGAATTTAATGAGTCTTGAATTGAGATAAAAAAAAAGACGGAAAAGATATAATAGAAGAAAACAAAACTTACCGCAAATAAGTGCTAAACCGAATAGATCGGTATCGAGCATTCCTTGCTGTGCAAAATGCAGACATGTTTGTTGATATAATTCTTTAACACGTGATTTTGCTTGTACAATAAAATATAACGTTTGTTGGTGCAGCAAATGTAGCGCCAGAAAACGTGCTGATGGGGGTAGCGCTGCTGCCGGGCTGCACGCGGCCAAAGGGGCGCTTACCGTGCACAGGCCGGCGTGCATGACCCGCTCATCTCTTCATGGGGGTCGCCCGCCGCTCACCTGAAACCAACAACACGAAAAAAACAACAATCACTAAATTACATATAACATCATTTGAATAGTAAAGAAGAAGTAAAAAAAGGAAACCATGCAACAGACGTGAAACAAGTCAACCCCCCACAGGCTATAGCTTTATGCAAATTGACGGTGTGTCACAATTGCACTAATAACATTTCCATCATACGCTATAGGGGATGTGATTCAACAAGAAAAACCAGAAGCTCCCATCTCTTCTAGAATTAAATCAAGATTGTTGAAAAAAAAGAATAGAACAACAGAGAATAAGATGATTTTTCTGATCCTGATGGCGGCGCCGTTCCTCCTTTACCATTTGATAATTACAAATAGCAATCAAGATTGTCTGCGATTAACTTAACATGTCCGTTGTTGTTGGTGTTGTTGTTATTATTTATATGAAAAACACTACCTGGCAGGCAAATTTGTTTCAATTCAACATTCCATTCATGGTTGAGCGCTTGTGTGCCTGGCTTCTTTCTAACAACCAACCACCACCGCCACCACCATCATCATCTTTTTAGATCTTTCAAGATTAAGAAAAATTTGTCAAGAAACAATGGCAACAACAACGAATGGAAACGATGAACACACGACGAAATCAATGTCAATTTTGGGCGGGATAGTGGTCAGATTCTTGTCCCGAAATTAGAGAACCACAAGAGTGGTGGAGAAAGAAAAAATCCACACCAGGGCGCCGTCCGCAGGTCTGAGGAATGCAGATGACCTTCGATTGGTACTCGCACATCTGCCTGGGCGTGTTTGTAAATGTGTGTGTATATCTGAACAAATATAAAAAATTGTACAAATGTGTAGGTACCTAAATGTGTGTGTGTTATTTACATTTTTCGATCAAAAAATATTCGCTACTACTTTATTGATTTAGGAAATTTTCACAAACATTGCATTCTCGTTTTACTACCTTATTATTCGGATACAAGAGGATCATTTGGTTTCTTCGATCGCACAGTTTTCATTGATCAATTCCAAAGACTACAATGGTCTTGGCAAAAATGGTAAAAACACTGAAATGGTTGGTCAGACTTAAAACAAGCTGAATAAATATAGAAGAAAAAAGACCGACGAACAAGTCTTCCAGTTGTTGAAGCAACATCCCACGGATTTGCCTTTTAAAGATAGTAGACGCGCCAAGACGACTTGACTTGTATTGTAGATGAGCGCAAAAGGAAAAAGTGTCCCTCAAATAAAAAAAAAAAAGAACAAACAAATCCAAAATCGAAGAAAGTTCATTGATAAAAACGGATAAATAAAAATTACTCTCGGAATTTTGATTATTATTAGTGTTGTTTGTTGATTTATTACTGTTATTGTTGTAGGCGGAATTTGTACAATTTCCTCAAGCCCGAATACATCGTGATTGTATCAACAAGATGGGAAGAATTCCTTGGGAAAAAATTACAATAAATATGTTTGTGGTATTCTTAAAAAGAAGTTGAATTTTATGAAACGATTCCATCAGTGTAATAATTTAGAAAATAAATCTAAAAATAGAGAAAACAATATATAAAATTGCAAATAATTAAATCGTAATTAATAATAAACTTGTACGTTTCTAATTAGATTTCATTTTTAATGATAGTGGGAATAAATCCAACACCGGAAATTTCAAAGATTAAATCCTCTTTTAATAAAAATGAATTTCTAAATGACTAAACACCTTTTTTTCCTCTTCTCTTTCATATTATTAATATAAATTCTAATGAACGAATGAAAAAATGATGTAATCTTTTGGAATTCCAAACTATGTCCAATGTAATCATGCTTGAAAAAGAATGAAAGAAACATTTATACATATACATACAGTATACAGGGTGTACAAGTTACAACGGTATATCACCTCACAATTAGCAATGTCTTTGGTTACGTAACACCGACTGCTTGTTTTCTCATTGAAAAACATCAAATTTAGTACAGAATGAATCAAGCTACGACTCCATAGAATAAAGGCATGGCCAACTGTGAGGTAAAGTATTTAGTTTTGTACACCCTGTATGTACACACATGTCTGATTTTTTTTGGAATTCTTCTCTGTAGTTCTTTTCCTAGTTGGAAAATAATTGGTTTGGTTTTTAATGAGAGATCCGCCCTCAATGTCTTCGCCGCTGGCAATCAAACAACAGAAACTGATTCGTAAATAGAGAGTATTCGGAATTCACCCGAACTTTGAGTTATAAGTTATAATTTATAATCTTAAACTGTACCGTATACCGATTATAACGGAAAGACGTTTTCACTTTACGTGAAACATGTTATAATAATAATATCAAATGACATACATTTAGATCATTGCTACTAGAAGTAAGAACAGCTGATCGATATCCACCATATTGAATGTATTGATTCGCGTGTGCTCGAAGTCACGTGGTTCATACCGACAATTTTTCATTGGTACCGGTATTTCTGAAAATATCGTAAAAATACACGTTATGATTTTAAGTCTTGTATGTTCTAAAGGAGAGTTTATAACGTATCGGTAGCGGGCGAAAACTCTAATGTAGGTATGTATCTGTCCCTGCTTTCCGTTACAATAACGTATACAGGATGTCCAGTCTGAGAGTATACAATTTACCCGTTTCCACCAAACTAATAAAGTGATTTGAAAAATACTTTAAGAATTTGTAGGAACATGTCTAGGGATCATTTTAGCTAAATTTGAACCTCATAGCTCATTTGGGAGTCGGTTGGAAATGTTCGTCTTGAACAATTTCATGATTTTCAAAAATGACTATGAATGACTCGAAGATTCTCGTTTTTCTGCATTCTAGAAAGAATGCAAAACATTGCCACCTCTTCCACAATACGATGCAAAACAAAAACCCGAAAAAAATCAATGCTGGAAGGATTTCCGAGTCATTCTTAGTCATTTAGCGTGTTACTAGTTACGGAAGATCGCAACATCGTAAAAAGTGAGCATTTTTTTTATCGACTTTTAAATGAACTGACGAGGTCCTAATTTTGTCAAATTAAGACACTACTCTATAAATCCTTAAAATATTTTTGGAATCGCTCCATTAGTTTTATGGAAACGGCCAAATTGTATACACCCAGACCAGACAGCCTGTATTCAGGGTGTCAATTCTAAATATGATTGATATTCTATTAGTTGACAAACGATTCGAAAAATATTTTAAGTATTTGTAAGGAGGTCTCTGGAGAACATTTTAGGAAAATTAGAACCCCTTAGCTCATTTGTAAATCACTCAAAAAACGCTTGGTCCTGACGATCTCACGATTTTCAAAAACTTGTTTGACACTTATAATGACTGAAAGTGACTCGAGGATCCTTTTAACATTGATTTTTCCCATTTTTCGTAGAATGCAATGGAGTCAAAAGAAAAAAATTAATGTTGAGCTGATCTTCGAATCATTCATATTTATTAGTCGCCTGTTTAGCTCGTTTTTGAAAATTGTACTCTTGTCCAAAATGAGTGTTTTTGACCAACTTCCAATTGAGCTACAAGGTTGTAATTTTGGCAAAATGGTTTTCAAGAGCCCCCCTACAAATCCTTAAAATATTTTCCAAATCGCTCCATTAGTTTTATGGAAACGGCCAAAATGTATACACCCAGGCCTGTTTACAGGGTGTCAATTCTAAATATGGTTGATACTATGAAACTCCTATTAGTTGACGAGCAATTCGCACAATATTTCAAGGATTGATAGAAGGATCCTTGGAGGATATTTAAGCGAATTTAGAACCTCGTTGCTCATTTGGAAGTTGGTCTAAAAACACCCATTTTGGACAAGATTACAATGTTCAAAAACGAGCTAAACATAAAACAACTCAAAGAGTCTCTCAACTCTCAACATTGATTTTTTTCGTTTGACTCCATTATATTCTACGAAAAACGGGAAAACATTGTTCTAGAATGCATTGGAGAAAAACCAAAAAAATCCTCGAGTCACTTTAAGTTATTTTAAGTGTGAAGTAAGTTTTTGAAAATCGCGACAATTTCAAAAACGAGGGTTGTTTGACCGATTTATAAATAAGCTACGAGGTTCTAATTTTGGTAAAATGTTTCCTGGGGATTCCCTACAAATCCTTAAAATATTTTTCGAATTACTCGTCAACTAATAGGATTTCTATCGTGTCACCTTATTTAAAATCGACATCCTGTATGCAGCGGTACTCCCAAAAAGCCTCTATCTTCATCTCTATTCCCATTACACTAAATCTTGAAATGCACTCAGGATTGGATTTGTTAAATTTTTGTATATTTTTGTAAGGGCTTAAAATTTAGAAGTTTTTTTTTATAACACTTCTTTCATAACTTAACACATAAACATAAGATAGAGAAGAACCCGGTTTATTTGACAGCGTGTGTTTAGTAGAATTGCCAGTGTGGTATATCAGCAATGATATCGTGATTTTTATGTAACTAAATATAAAATTTAATTTCATCTGTACAATAAATTTTAGATATCAATTCATAATATTAAAATTCCATATAATTTTCTTATTTTATACTGTGCATCAAAAAAACATTTTATTAATAATAAAATTATAAAATTTATGCAAATCATCAATATTGTGCAGTTATTTATTGCAATTTTTTAGCGAATTTTTTTAAAAAAAATTAGCTAATGACGAGATCCTCACTTTTGAATTTCCGAAAAATTTTTGCACAGAAGTTCGTTTTGGGACCTCAGGAACCCATATCCACCGTTCGTTAAAATTTTTATATATATATATATATATATATATATATATATATTTATATATATATATATTTATATATATATATATTTATATATATATATATGTATACCCACGATAACTGCCGTAAAAATAGTCCAATCTGAATGAAACTTGGTACAAAAATCGGTCTTTGTGATAGCTTGGATGAGTTCGTTGGCCAGACTGGTAGGGCCAACACTTTTGGAATAAGAGCTGAAGAAATGTTAAAAAAAATCATTTTCAATATTACATTTGCTTAGATTTTGATGAAAATTAAAATAACAGTAGAGCCGACCATTCTCTATGACCCAGAAAAAAAATCATCAAAATCGGTTCGTTGGTTCGCAAGAAAAATGCAAAAATCTCTTTTTTGAGTATAAGCAGTAAAATCGATTATCTCAGGTGGCTATATGTTCTCTGACTATTGATATTAGAAAAAAAATTGAATATCGCGGGGGGGGGGGCAACTAATTTTGACAGTTAATATTAGACGCAAGGCCTGCTAGAGAATTTCGCTTGAAAAAATCAAGCAGGCCTTGATTAGACGTATTAGACAAACAACAAACTTCATTATTATTTTTTTTTTTAGTGTTTCTTATTGTTTGTGGATTAAAAGTATTTTTCAATAAAAATCATAAATATTAAAATAACATCGGGAAATGAATTTATTAGTTGATTCAATGTTATAATGATAATTGATACTGACAATTAATATTAATTGTCAGTATCATAAGAATGTTTTGCAATTAATATTTCAGTATGTAGATACATAAAAAAATTCGCTATATAAGGTACTTGCTGCCTTTGGAGATTTTTTGTTTTTGTTATTCATTCTTCTTTCTTTATTATTTCTTGTTGTACACATTTAAATATGCAATTTCACTTTTATAATGTGTAGGTCTCTATGGTGTATACATAACTAGTAGGTGTTGTTCGTTTCGCTATATTTGAATAATAAAACAACAACAACAACAACAACAACAACAGAAACGAGAAATATTTTTAAGAAATTATCAAAATAAAAAATAAAAACATAAATACCAGAAAAGCGTAGGCTGAATATCTGTACAGTTCAAATTTTAATGAGAAGAACATGAATTTCAACGTATTGGCGCCAATTTCTTTTAAGGTTACACTTTTATAACCTTAAAATTCTGCCAACATATCTATAAACGCTGTCAATTTGTATGTAGATATGTTATATATATATATATATATATATATATATATATATATATATATATATATATATCAATTTACGGCTCATGTACCGTCATGGCCTAATGACAATGGAATGTGTGCGCGTATTTTTTTAAAATTCTCTCTTTCTCCTAAATGTATTCTTTTTTTCATCTAAAAACATCGCGATTATCACCAACGTTGGTTTGTTTTTTCATGCATACAATTAATAAAACTAGGGCGGAAAAATCGAATAGGAAATTGTCAAATTTTCATTCCAACAACAATAACAAGCCATCAAAACTGATAAGCTACAAGGTTCTAATTTTGCTAAAGTGATCTCCAAGTACGACCCTACAAATCCTTTTTCGAGTCGTTCACTAAATAATTAGAGTTTCATAGTATTGACCATATTTAGAATCGTCACCCAGTATTTACAAATCGCGTAAAACCAAATTATAGGTTATAATCAACAAAACGTATAATTAATTTTATTATTATTACATCGTTTACATTTATTCGATTATTATAAATACAGTTATGTTATTAATGATTCTCTTGTCTTGATTTCAATTCTCCACATACAGTTGTTTTGTGTTTCAATCATTATTATCATCATTACATCCAATTGTATTACAATTAAATCTAATGTAACTGAGTGAGAGAATAGAGGAAATAAACAGAGAAATAAATAAAAAAACGTAATGATTTTTAAGGTTATAATTTTCTAACCATAAAAAAATCTCCTATTATACACAACATTTATAATTCTCATTGTTAGTATTATCATTATTATGTATATTTAAAATTATTATGACATGAAACGGCACGTGACCTCGTCTAAGGCTTATAGTGCAACTATATTTAAAATTACGTAAAACATGTATGCGTGTGTGTGTGTTTGTATACCTGAAATTATTATTATGCTCATTGGTGTCTTATTTAGAAAAGAATAAAATGAAAACGTTCAACTATTCCAAGGTTAAAAATAGATTACTGTCGTTTTGTTTGATTGTTAATTTTTTTTTGACAGAAATTATCGTATTGTTGTATTTATAATACGCTTCAAAAATTATGCAAAATTTGATTTTGCAATAACAACCTAAATCAACGATCACATTACAAACTGTTACACGATAAATGAATCAATTAGAACATAGCGGAAATAGAAAAAAAAAAGAATCAATGGATTAAACAAACTTGTTCTCTTCAATGGGGCGGTCTGTATATTTTCATAATAGTATATTAAAAAACTCATTTCATAAGTCGACGATTACTGCACAATACCAACTTTAAAAAACAAACTCTCCAGTGCGAATTTTTTAATGGTCGAGTTCAGGAATTGACTTCTGAAAGGAGTTATTTTAAAAATCACATAGAATATGAGAGAAAGCTGTCAACTTTAAGAAAATAAATTATACTAGCTATTGAAATATGCAAAAGGAGTGCGTTAACAGGTATTAAAGCACTCCTTTTGTTATCTTAACAACGCTATTATAGAAGCAAAATTGAAAAAATTACATTTACAGCTTTTTCCATGTTTAGAATCTAAGTTTTTTCAATTCTGAAACAAGACTGTTGATATACGGATCTGGTGATTTGAACCACAAACATAAAAATACAAGGTGTCTTTATTTATGGAGCGTTCCTATTACTTTTTTATTCATGAGGGGAATAAATAAAGTAAGTGTTTGAGTTTGTGAAATTTTATATTAGAATCTTGAATGAGTTGTTCAAAATCAAGCAAAATTTTGACTATAAATCTTGAAATTTACGCCTAATATCGGTAATTTTATGGCACCGCAGAGAGTACTTGGTGGTATTTGAAATAAATCAGATTTTAATTTAGTTACTCAATACAAAATTCTAAAAAAGTGACAAATTTGAGTAATTCACAAGATTTTTAAGAAACTTTTCGTTTACAATATTTGGAAAACTTTTTCATAAGATCGAACAGAAAATTATTTAAAGCTTAGAACTTTTTTAGCTTTGAATTTTGACTCACTATTCTTTTTTTAAAAATCGTTAATCATTTAAATTTTCCAATAATTAACAATATTTGAGCATTTTGTGTTTCAATTGATTCCGAATCTTTAAAAATTGTGTTTCATCAATTTTGTAAAGTTGACGGCAATTTCTCCGGTCTCTAAACAATTTTAAAAGGGCACTTTCACCTTCAATAGCTCAACTAGACGTTCCTTTTCATATAACAATTACCGTATTTTTCCCATGTCCTTATTTGTCAAATTACAGGTAAAAATGTTTTCTAATAAAATAATTGATTATTTGTCTAATTTTTCCAATTTGTTTGATTCAAAAAAAGCTCAAGATTTTAAATTATGATTTTTCCATGTTTTCTCTACAATTGCAAAAAAATTAATTCCGTTTTCTATTAGAAAACGTACTGTATATCCGCTTTTTGTATTTTACTGTATAACTTAACCAACATATAAAAGAAATAAAGAAGAACATTGAGGAAATTACAATTCGATTTAGATTACCAAGAAACACTGAGAAGTTGAGTAATTCAAGTACAAAAAGGCCTTTTTATATTGTGACTTAAGAAACTGACTGTACCTGAAAATCAATCCACAATAGATTGAGTGATAAAAAATTTGATCCAAACACAAATGATTCTTTCTACTTTAGTACGTGCTACTCGAACATTCAGAGAAGCCAAATCTCACTTTTCAAAGAACATTCATCCCTCGGTTAGCACGGTACTTAACTTGAAATGTTTTATTTTTGCACGGTTCTTAAATCAACACGTAAGCAAAGCTACTTAGCACACCCTTGAGTTGTAAAGTAAGACAAAAAGAGTCTCAGTACTGTATCTTTAATCTGTATCCCTATTTACACGGTTTCAATTTACTTGAGCTTTCCAGTAACGTATCTACCGTGTAAATCAAGGGATAGAAGCAGAAATTGCAAACATTAACACTGGTTGACTATAAAGGCACAAAGATTTCCAAAATCTTGCAAGGTCCCCAAACCTGAAACAGGCTGTATTTCTGCAACGAAATCGCGCCATTTAAATTCTAAAATGTCCGAATTCTGCAGACAATTTATACAAGGAAAATTTCGTGTTAATTGATGCTGACGTAAAAAATAAATATTTTTTTTCGCGTTCGCGATTAAAAGCGAATTTATGTCGAAAATTTGGAACACTCAGATTATTGTTGACATTGTTAATAATAAAACGACAAAAATGAATCATAAAACAAATAAAATTAACAATTGAAGTTAATTTAATTCAATTCAATTCAATTTCATTTAATTTGATTGAGTGAATCAATGAATAATTACACGTTTTCCAAAACAAATGGAGTTATTATTGCGAAAAAAGATATGCGCATAAAACGTGGAAAAGTTATTAACTTCTGTTTTTGTTTGAACAATTACAGTAACACCTTATCAGTGTGTTATATTTTTTATCGTATTATCATCACTATTATTATTATTATTATGATTTTGGTAGGTATGTTTTATGATTAGATTGAATTCCTTTAAACTTCGGAAATTGTGTGTAATTTGAACAAATATGCAGGAAGAAATTTATCTTTCACTAATTAAAATTAATTAATTCAACTCCTAGTTTATCAGCATAATGATTATTATTACTATTATTATTATCGTTGTAATAATATACAAGATTCTAGTTTTGGAGGGAATTTCTCTCAAAATAATTGGTACAGATTGATTATCAAAAAAAAGCAGGAAAATTGAGAAAAAACAAGGGTTTTCCGCATTTTTACCCAGAATCAGGTAGTATATACCTCAGGTGATGCTTCCATTTTGTATATATTAAATATTATGTAATCGTTTTCTCTCCATTGCCGAATACTGTTTGTATTATTATACGTGTATATGTGTGTGTGTGTGTTTATAGAAAAAATACTTGGCATAAATTAGATCCACCTAGCCTCCAACACCTAAGTCCCATTGACCTGACCGTGGTACATACGTGTATATATCTGTGTATGTGTGTATATTCGTGTGTGTATATATAAGAAGAGAGAAATCGGCCGAAAATCTGCTGTTCGAGTTTTTAAAAATTACAATTCTCTATAATTATTTGAAAAGAATTTACCATGCATACAAATAAAAATCCTTGATTGAAACTTGCACCGACACCATCCTAGAATTGTAGCACTAAAAATTCACTATTTGTATACAATTATTTTTATTATTTCGATGATAAAAAGCGGCTTCTAACTCTGATAATACTCCAATAAAGCACTGTTTATATCGTACGGGAAAAATCACAAAATTACACACAAAAAATATTCACTAAATGCACTGTAGTGTTATAATTTTTAGGGAAAATTTGGCCACTATGCGCGCAATTAAAAAAAAAACAATCAAAAATATCGAAAAATAATCGATAAACACGTGCTATTCCGGGAATTACTAATTATGTATGTGTACCAACTATGTGTGACATAGTAAGAAAAGTTCCATCAAGCAACTAAACAAACCAACCGGTGTTCTTCGACTAACTACTACTAAAATTCCCTATATATTTCCAACTTCTCTGGATCGGTCAGGTACACTCTGTGTAGCAAAGCATCAATGGAATGCAGCCGTCCAATACAATACATCCATATAAACATATTGAAATTTGTTGAATACAAACTATATGTATTTGTTCAACTGTATTGTACATTCTATTATAAAATTTTACCGGATGCCATTAATATATTTCGTATAGAGTGAATTGTATTAAATTTATGTTGTTGAATGTACATGAAAACTCAGGTGTGTTTAGTACCCGTCTAGAGGTTACATTCCATTCGTATAAATATATGGCATTCCATTATATACATACGGTGAAATTTTCTATAGTAGTAGTAGTAGTATGTAGTAGAATCAGTCTAGCCTCTAACGCGGGTTTAAATTTTTCGACGCGATCGCGTGTCTATCAAAAAATCATAATAAAATTACCGAATGGCGTCCAAATAAAAAAATCTCAAATTCTACAACTTTACCCAAAAATTTTCAACATTGAATAATAATAATTGATAATAAATTGTTGATGTGCACATATCGAAAATCGCCACATCACAATTTTGTATGTGTTGTTTATTTATTTATTCGTTGTTGTTGTTGCGCGATTATGGTTCAAAAAACGGCGCCGCATTCCATTCGAATTTGATCCAATCAAATCCGGTGACTCCCTATATACTTCAGGCAAAAGAAATTTTCAGATTCCGAAAGGATTTTGACACTTTCCCTCTATCCCATTTTTCTCTCCCTATTGCCAGACAGAAATAATGCTGATGATGATAATGATAGCAATGGTAACTCGTGCCTGTGTAATCCTATTTTGGTGGCACAGTTGGTGGTCTTGTATGTTATTGTGCGTTGACAATAGACCTGTTTGTTTGTCTATTTTTCTAAATACCTACCAAAGATATAAGTCTCTAGAGGGTTGATGGGATATACCTTTTTCTTTTTCACTTTACAACGGCATAAATCAAACGAAAAGGGGTGTTGAATTTTTTGAAACAAGAATTTAACTTTTGATATTTTTCTTGGAATTATTTTGATGATGAACAATATGAGTCTGCACAGTGGAATTTCTGAATTATAAACACAACTGACACAAGTCGGTTTTAATTGCAAATTTTAAACAATTTAAATTTTTATCCATTCATTCATATTTTTTATTGTATATGTATAAGTTGAATTAAATAACATGATAGAAAATTACTAATTAAGAAGGGTCATTATCGGTTACAACCAAGGATACTTGTCAATTCACAATTTTATTAACTCCATTACAAATAATAAAATAGATTGTAATGAATTCGTGTACCAACAAGAACGTTTTTCACAACTTATATCCAGTGGCGGAACTTCAAAATTTGGGCCCCCCAGCAAAATTCAGTTCGGGCCTCTTTGACAACTTTTGGTTGAACTGAAATAATGAAATGATAAATCTATAAGGGGATGTTTTATTGTTATTCATTTTTTTTTTATTAATTATATAATAATAATAATGTTTATTTGTAGTTGTACACAAAATTTTAATGAAAATACAAAAAAGAGAACTAAAGGAATATAATAAATTTAAGCCTCAAGTACACGGGGCGAGTTTACAAGCTACAAGTCGGCTTTTTTACAAGCAGCTCGTAAACTAACCCAATGTACTCGATGCACTCGCTCCGTTAGCTGCTTGTAAAAACGCTCTCGAAAAAGTTGAACTGCCGGCTACTTTATACGCCACTCGCCGGCTTTTGAGCGAGCTAGCTTGTAAACTAGCCACGTGTACTCATAGTAGTTTGTGCACAAGTGGCTAGTAGCATTGATAATCAACTAAAATAACAATAACCTAACGTGGTTTCCACATGCCAGCTAGTTGGCTACTGAGCAAGTGGGAAATTTCATGTGTACTCGACTACTAGCGCACTCGCCAATTCGCCGACTTCTTACAAGCCTTCTTGTAGCTTGTAAACTCGCCCCGTGTACTTGAGCCTTATTATAAAAACAAAGGCGGCAAAGTTTATCTACAGTTCTTTAAAAGTTCTTTTTTATTTTTATAAATATAATATCGATTACCGAACTGAGTGAGAGAGGTGAGATATAATGACTCCAGTAAAATAATTGCAATCGAGTGAACGTTTACAAATTATTTTTTATAAAGACATGGCTGGAGGACCCCTCAGGTCCTCCGGGCCCCCCGCACTGCTCCCTTTTGCTGTATGGTAGTTCCGCCACTGCTTATATCAGTTTAATACATTTAGGTACAACCGACCTTAGACAAGTCTTGTTTGGACAAAGTCGGCTCCAATCTCAAGTACAAATTCTGTTTTATAATTTGTACTTCGTGAATTCTCGGTGGAAGTCAGAACTGAGCATATGTAGGGAATAGTTACTTTTGTCGGCATCATGTTTTTCTTCCAGCGCGCGCGCAAATAGAATGTCAAACGGGCAAGAGCTCAAGCACGTCCAGGCAGCTAGGACCTTGAATCCAAGCTACGATCGGTGGTTGAGGTTGGTCTATAAAACACAAATGGGTCTCGTACTCATACTCAAGCATCGGCAGCGTCTCAAGTACGATTAATAAATATGCGCATTATTTAAGAGCGACCTTAAGTCTAGGTTTTAAGATAACTTCATCCTTAACTATCTAGTTTTTAGCGAAATTGTCTCGCGAAAAAAGACAACTTAGACACTAAATCGTCAAGTTTCTTGGCAAATTTTGCTCTTTTTATAAAAGATTATTTTTTATGCAGTTTGGTATTGAAACGTCAAAAGGAAGAGATTCAGGCGTTTTTAATCAATTTTGTAGCTGAATTGTATACTTGAGGGAATGTTTTGAGGCATTTTCGTTGTAAATCATCAATTTTCGATTTTCGCACTTGGATCGTGCCTAGGAGATGGTTTAAACACTTTTTTTCGATTTAGACGCAGGATTTTCAATTTGTACATTCGGCTTCAAAGGCTCAGCAAGGGGATGGTGAGCAGTATTCGATTCTGAAGGGCGCTATTCAATATGGGAGCAATAATATGAATCATGAAATGGAGACGATTTAGACAGTTTTAAAATTAGGTTTTTCAACAAATTTTGAGTTCCAAAGTCCATTTAGTTTGGTCAATTTCAATTTCAGAGATAGTCTTGACTTATGTCAAGGTTTTGGGAGATTTTCTTCTTAAATCTATCATTTAATGAATTTTGTTAATAAATCCGGATAAAGAGACAATTTAGACATTTAGACACTTTTAGTGGAATTTTTTGGAGCTCAGATGTAAATTTTGAGATACCCTGGCCCTAAGTCTTTGGCAACCTTCGTTCCATTTTAAAGCCAAAGTCTTCAACTTTTAAAATATTTTTGTTCTAAATTATAAGTTTTTAACAAATTCTGCTACTGACTCACGTATAGAACACAAATTTTTACATTTTTGATCGTTTAAGAGATTTTTAAGTTTAAATTTAAGTCCTGAGATACTTAAGTGGTTGTAAGAAAAAACAATAAATACAGACAATTTTAGTCTTGATTTTGAGAATTTTGGAGCTAAATAGTTATTTTTCAAAAAATTTTGCTACTAATTATGAGTTGTACAAGTTAAGAGTGAGACAATTTAGAAACTTTTAGTTTATTTTTAGTAAATTGTTGAATTTTTGTGTAAATTTTAAAAAATTTGTACTAAATCATTGGCTTTTACTAATTAATTGTAAAGACTTAAAAATAAAATTCACTAAGAACTTAAACAATTCTGGACGTGTATGTCTCAAAATTCAGACTTAAATTCGCTTTAAATCGACTTAAGTGTGAATTTATCGACACGTGGTTGGGAACCTGTACATGTACGGACCTCCACCTAATTGTGTGTAAACCTACCGTTAGCTGGATTTAAGGCAAGATCTTGCTAAGGCGAGCTTAATTAAGGGAAGAAGAACCGAGTTTTAAGATCAAAAATACTGCAGAAAAAGTCTACAAGTTTCTTGAAGGTCTCATATAAAACAGACCCTGTGTCAAACCGTCCCTGTACTATAGGAAATTACACACTCTAAGATTTCCACATAAAGTAAAAGTTCTTATCAAATATCTTTAATTCATCTACAAATGCAAGAGTGAATGAAGAGAAAGTTTATTATTTATTTTATATTCGTGTTTCGTTTAGGCAAAATTTAAGTATCTTTCTGACATCTGTCTGGGCAGCTGTTTTATTTAAACAGCACACCCAGTATTTGATGATTTCGGTAAAAATATACAAGAAATTTCATCTGCACATCTGCATACCGCATAGGTACTAAATAATTAGAAAATTTGTAACTGTAAAGCCAAGCCAACTTAAATAAAGTAGATACAGTATAAACGACCAAGTTTCTCAATATAGGTATGAATGGCAGTTTAATTAGGTAGGAAAAAAAATCAATAAAAATAATGTAATAATAATAATTACATTTCGTAGAAAAACTGTATTGAGCAAATATACGATAATTGTGTAAGTCACGCGACAATTTTTGAAATAACGCGTCGAACTAATGATGATGATGATGACGAGACTAAAGTGACGGCAAATAAAAAAAAAGTAATCATTAAGAACTAGACTTAAAAATATCCATTAGCTGAGTACAGGCAAAAAACAGTCCTCTTTCTTAAATTTTGGAACATCTTTGAAGGAAACTGGTTAAGACAAGTCTGAAGCGCCAAAAAAATTGCGAAGATCTATCATCAAGATGTATTTTTAGTTTAACAGCTAGATTAAAAAATGGAAAATTATTGGGTAATTTCAAAAGAGCCCTAAATTCTAAACTATGCAATTAAAAAGTAACTTCAGAAGAAAATTTGATAAGACGCTTTTCCAAAATGTTCTTTACTGGGACGATTTATTTTCAAAGAGAGCTGAAAAAAATGAAATCAAAAATTGCTACTTTTATTTGCGACAATTCAATACATTTCCTAAACTTCTGAGCACTCTGAGAACTTTAATTTTTGCTTCATGGTACAATCAAATGTTAGTAAATTAGTAATTTTCGATATTTGGCAACCCTAAGGAACCCATTAAATTACTAATGCTAGGATAGGAGAGAAGTTTTGGACAAATTAGCCCATACTAATTCCAAAAAGTTACATTAGGAGTTACGACGACTTTTATTACGTCACCATTCAGAAAAAAATTACCAAAATTTTTTAATTGCCCCTTATAAATTATACATATCCAAAATTATATTAGCCTTGTTTTTTCTGTTGTTTTTGTTAAATGAAAATTATATATTTCTCTGTTAATAATTTAATATTCCAGGACGAAAAATAAATATATTAGAAATAGAAGAGAAAAAAAACACGGATTTTTTTCTTGTTTTTCAAATTCCAGCCAAAAAAATGTGCTTCATAAATAAATTATATTCCAAGTAGTAATTTGTCTCTTATGTTGTTTCACCAAACTCGGCGACTTAATTAATTTAATTATTGCTTAGGCAACGATTACAGCCAACTAAAATGCCTTTAAAAAATTATATCTTTATATTCTCCAAGCCAAAAAAAAAATGGGATCAATCACCTTTTTTTTATTCTCTCCACATTAGAAAAGATACTTGAAAATTTGTTGATTTTTCTAATTTATTTTATTATTCTCAATTATTTCATGGTAATTTTGGTATTATAGCATCAACTGGTGGCATGATCAAATGTTGATAAACAGGAATCTAAAACAGATTTTTTCCAAATTGTTTCTTTACGTGTCTTATTTTTTTATAGATTTAATTTTGGTAATCTTACATGAGGAAACGTTGTATCAAAACTGATATTTTGTGGTAATTCCTGTTGTTCGCTTGATTGATAATGATTACCTAAAACTGGTCCTTCTAAACGTTTACCGTAAATTCTTCTTGTGTCAATTTCTAACAAATTCTTTTCAACTCTAGCTTGTAATTGCTTGAAATTCAATTGCCGCAGGGTTTTACCACCACCTAAAACCTAAAATTTAAAAACCCCGTTTACATTGTTCGAGTTTTGTATCCGACTTTTTCTATTCGATTTTATATCCGAATTCATCTCGAATCATAATAGATATCTTCATCTTTACATTAACCGAGTCAGTTACACCAAAAAACCACGCCAAAGCCATGCTTTCAACTTGCGTATAACCTCAAATTATCAAAGCAGTAGTTTCAGCATGACACTTTTCGGTGACTCGGACGATAAGTCGGATGAAATTAGAGACTGTTCGGCGACTCGGATAAGTAATCGAATGGTGTAAAGACTCAAATTTGTTGTTTTATTTGCTCGGAACAAAAAATCAGATGTAAGATTGGATAATGTAGCAATAGTAAATAGCCAACCCTTAAAGTTGTTGAACTGGCACATCGATTAATTTCTGGCGGTATTGTAAATTCGAAATTATCATTCTGTTTCGGATCACTATTTATAAATTTCCACTCTTTAAACGTGCCAATAGTTTGCAAATATCTACCACTTAACGTCCACATCCTTGCTGAATTATCTATACTAGAACTAATTGTTAGATTTATAAAATTAGTGTCTTTTATAAAAAAAAATTTTTTTTCAAACATCAAACCTTATTAAAATTTCTGCTTCGTCAATGTATTGTAAGGCAGAAATTGTCATTGTATGGGCACGATAACTATTTAAAAGTATCGGTTTCGGTTGATCTCTCACCATACGTGCTGCACGACCTTTAAACAAATCACCCCATAAAAATGGGAATTTTAAACGTAATTTTGGCATAGAAACGTGCTCAATCTCAATATTATCCGCTAAACAATAATCTCTCAAAAACCAAGTTTTTAAATAACCAATACTTGTACCTTAAAATCCAGATTTTTATTACCCAGATTTGGTTGGTTATATATTTATATGATATTTACCAGTAAATAAATATTCATTATCCATATCAGTTGTCATAGAAGTGACATAATCGCCAGCTTTATGTATAGCTGAAAACGATGTTAAAAATCCACCAGATGGATGATGCGACCAAATCTGTACAATACCATTTTCTAAAGCTACCAATAATGTACCAGATGTTGGTAGCATTGTACGTTTATCTAAAAATAATGTACAATAAACTGCTAATTTCCTTAATGGTACGCATGGTTGTAGAATTGATCGATTTGAAATTTTTCTTGCTGAAGTCAATGATGATTTTATTGCTTTTCGCTGAATCGGCCGTTTGTTATAACGTCGATCGAATTTCACTGATTGTTGAATTGTATCTTTCTCTTTCAGGATTTGATGTTGAATTTTAATGCGAGTTGTTGGTTCCAAGACATTATACTGTTTGTATGGATTACCAGTTTCTAATCTATTTAAAATTTAAAAGAAAAAATCAAAAAAAATTGATTGATAATTAAATTCAACAACTTTACTTCCACATAATTAATTCACCATTATAAGTACAAGTTACTAAACATTCCGGAATACGTACAGCACCACAACTAATATGTTCAGTATGTTTAATTATCCAATTTTTAAATAGCTCTCCTTCATATTTGATAACGTCTTGATTATCAGCAAATTCAGTGATTCTACGATTCCATCCCATTACTAATATACGTTCTTTGATCCATATTATTGATTTTATTTCAGTATCACTTTCAATATTCATATTACGCAAACATACACCAGTATTGAAATTCCATATTTTAATGGTACCATCATGGGCGCCACTTATCAAACGATGATACTCTGGACTAAAACTGGCTGCTGTTATTTCAATTGATATTAATTCACTATAAACACTTCTAGTATGGGCTTGTTTGATTATTTTTAAACGACGACCATCCCACGGATTCCAAACGATAATATTGCTGTCTAAACCACAAGTTATCACCACCTAATTGACATTGTTCAGTTGAAGATTTTCTAATATTTTAATAATACTCAACATAATAATTTACAATATTATACAGAGATAATCGAAACGAATACTTTATTATGTATTTATTTGTAAATGATCGGGAAATCGTCGAGAAGAATAATGATGTGAAAGCTTATCGAATATCAGTAATGTGGTTTGTTTTTTATTGATCCGGTACCGCTCCCAAAATACCAGAAAGTTTTACTTGAGAAAACTCAAACGACTATAAGCAAATCGTAATTTGTATTTAAACGTTAATTTAACTTTAAAAACGATCGTATAAATAATAAACTATGAATTTAAACGAGCCTTTTGACAAGTCTTCTTATCGTTCCTACTGATATCCTTTGCGTTAGACAATTAAAATGCCCGATTTTTTAATGAGTAGGAAAAATCCATCAGAAATGTTTTAATTTGATCTTTGTCAAAAAGAAGATCCACTACGTACTATCAGTTTCACAAGAAAGTGACCACTTTTTGTGAGGCTGTGTGAAATAAGCTTCTGAGGGTGTTCGTGACCCTATAAAAGATTTTTCAAAGCTAGAGATTTGGGCCCTACTTAAGCTCCACTTAGTAAGACCTAAGCGTGGATTTACAGACATTCGAGTAGGTACCTGCATATTCTCGGACCTCCACCCAAATGTATGTAGGCCTGTCATTAGTTCGACTTACAGCAAGATCTTGCTAAATGGAGCTTACCTAGGGAAAGAAAAACCCGGGCCTCAGTCAGAAAAAGAGGGGTTTTGTAATTAATTTTTGTGGTTGATTGGCAAGTAGGCTGGGCTCTTGGGGAGAGAGGATAGACATGACCCCAATTAGCTTAGGTTATTTAGTTCTAAAGAAAACCTTGGACGTGCGAGAAGTGCATGTATTCTCTTAACACTCGGATTATGATCAAGTTTTTGGCCAATGAAGGCGTAACCCTAAAACAACATTTCGCAGAAATTGAAGGCCCAGTTCAAAAAGAACCCGTTACCAAAGACCTGTATATTTTCCTGGCATAAGGAGCTCTGTAACAAGGGAGAGAAAATGTCGAGAATGCGAGCCAGAATTACTGCCCAAGGACAAGCGTTACCAAAACTAATATCGACGTTGTTCGGAATCTTAAAGAGGTCGATAGACGTATAACCCTTGAGAAAAATTGTCCTACCATTTCTGACATGGCTTTTTCTGTTTTTTTTATGAATCATAACAACGCCAGGCCCTACACAGCAAACGCTGCGAGGCAAAAATTGGACAGAATCGGCTGGAAAACATTGGAACATACATCATATAGTCCTGATTTGTTACCATGTGACTTTTACTTTTTTGGGTCTCTTAAAGAAGTGATGAATGGTCAGGGATTAAAGGACGATCGCGCGCTGGAAGAGCTTGTGCTCCAATGGCTACGTGAACATCCCACTAATTTCGACAATGAAGGGATTAAAAAGCTCCAAATCCATTGGAAAAAATGCATTTGTCCAATGGCTACAATGAAGGGATTGAAAAGCTCCAAATCCATTGGAAAAAATGCGTTTCTAGGGCGGGCTAATATGTAGAAAAATAATATACTTTAGCGTACTTTGTAAAATAAAGCTACAATTTAAAAATAAATCTGTCCCGTCTATATTTGATTCGCCCTAATATTTACTTAAATCCACAAATATTGGTATGTCCTGACTTACATAAACCGAAAAACGTTATATTTCTCGCTCAAGACTTGCTCACTTTTTTTCTGAGACTGTTAGTGCAGTAATCGTTTAAAATTAAAAAAATTTTGGCAATGAGCCAACTTTACGGTACTACCTATGTTTAATGTCCAATAGCTATCTCGACTTGAGAAGCAAAATTTTTGGACTTACTTTGAACAGTGGATTGTACAAAACGACAGAAACACCTTCTGTATGCGTCTGTCCATCGGTTTGTTCAGCATTCTGTTTCGGATTTAAACTCAATACTGCTATTTTACTACTGGCAATAATCCATTGTCGACTTTCTGGATTATACAAACATGTCATTTTACTATTTTCACTGAGTTCTTGAGATAAATCTAGATAGTTTTGCAAGCATTTCTGTTCTGTTAAATCCCACACTTTTATGTATTTGTCTTCTGATAAACTATATAATAATCGACCATCATCTTGTAGAGCCAAACCAACAATTGGTCTATAATGCCCATATAGAACAGCAATAGGATATTCAATTAAGAATAAATTCCAAACTTTTATCAAACTATCTGAACTACCACTAACAATAATTTTATTTGTCTTGCAAACATCAAAACACCAAACACTCTTGTTTGTTTTGTACACATATTTCACAGATTTATCATGAATTTCGATCATTAATAGAGGAACAATTCGATCATCAGAACATGAAATAACTGTATTTAAATTAGGATAATAATAGACTTGTCGAATATAATCGGAATGTTGTCTTTTAAAGAGAACAATCCGGAAGCCTTCAACACCACCATTTAACACTTGATCATACCGAACAGTAAGCAAGGGTACATCTAATTTACTTCGAAATGGACCGCGATTTGCACTTTGGATAAATATTACATGAATCCATCCATTATTATCACCACATATTAGAATCGATTCTTTTTTCGCATCTTCATAAAAATGGTAATACATTGCTGTTATTAGATATGGTAATGATGTAAAAATGATTTTTATTTGAAATTTTCCAGCTGCAGTATCGTAAAATCGAAGATCTCGTTCTGTACTCGAAATACAAACAATACTAACATCTGTTAGTGTGATAAAATCGAGAATCCAAGCTTGTTGGACTCGTAACGATGGATTTGCTGGTCTTATTGTACGCTGATGGGTGAAATCTAACGACCAATAATTGATTGTACCATCACTACTACCAGTCATCACATTACCATCGTTCCAATCAACAATTCTATCACTTGTTATCGTTGGATTAAAACAAATTTTATTAATTGCAAAACGATGACGGCTCTTGTAGAAAATCGGTACACTTCTGATTGGTTTCCCTAAACTTTCCGGGCCAGGTTTAATTGTTTTATGTTGATGAGTTAACATAAGAAAAGAAACGAATTCATCCCATGTTACATTACCATCTTGTTTTATATTCATTTGAGAAAAAATCCTATCGTATTCATCATCATCACTGAATGATATTTTCGCAATAATTTCGAGTACTTTACGTAATTGTGTTTTAGTCATTCTCTTTTCTGATTCATCATTGATCAAGAACCATTCATAGATATTCTTTAGATCGGATTCATCGAGACGTTCATACAATTCCGTTCTGATAATTTGCGGTTTTGATTGTTTAATCAGACTTAGTCTAGGCGCTCTCGACATTATGCTGGTAGAAAAGCGAAATTAGTGACACTTTCATGTGACAGATTTATTTACTGTATAGCAAATCAAAATGTACGCAATAAACTTGACCTACTAGTGAAACTTCTCTAATTAAGCCGATTTAGGCAACTCAACGAGCATCCTCATTATGCACCGCTAGGTGCATAGAAAAGGTAACGATAGTTGTGAGGCTGTGTAAGTCAGGCTAAGGAGAATGGGAATAAGGGTGTTGTTTATCTTTTCTTTAAAATGAATCGGCTAAGTTGTATTAGCCGAACCATACAGACAACACATCTAGAATTTTTTGCATTCATGTCGATTCACAAATGATCGATCATTGATCTAACGAGAGAGGTCTTTCAGGTCAAAATTGGAGAAGAAAAATATTCGACTGAAAATAGTAGGTGGGAATAAAAGTGTTATCCGCCTTTTCTTCAAAAAGGAGAAAGTTTGGTTTACACAACTCAAAAGTCGGCACTTTTCCATGCACTTGGTGGTACTTTGTTTTGAGAATTTCTCCTATTTCACAGAGAAGTAACTGACGAACAATGTGGTTCACTTTAACCAAAATGGCACAGTCAACGAGTCACGTTGACAAAGTTATGTTAGACAAACCATACAGGAAACACAACTAGAATTTTTTGCCACTCATGCCGATTTACAAATGATCGATCGTTGATCTAACCAGGAACGTCCTCACAAAGTTTAGCAGGTCAGAATTTGAAAAGAAAGATATTCAAGCGAAAATAGTAGGCGAGAATTTGA
The DNA here is from genome assembly GCA_039776855.1 of Mylabris sibirica. Lineage (NCBI taxonomy): Eukaryota > Metazoa > Arthropoda > Insecta > Coleoptera > Meloidae > Mylabris > Mylabris sibirica. The sequence continues at coordinate 5,107,249 of CM077843.1, forward strand.
ATGTTGTGCCTCTTTCCTTCAAAGTGGAGAAAGCTTAGTTTACACAACTAAAGAGTCGGCACTTTTTCCTTGCACCTGGTTATATTTTGTTTTGAGCATTGCTCCTATTTCGCAGAGAAGTAAATGACGCCCAATGTGGTTCGGTTCGACCAAAATGGCACAGTTAACGAGTCATGTTTACAAAGTTATGTTAGACAAATCATAGAGGAACCATATCTAGAATTTGTTGCCACTCATGCCGATTTACATGCGATCGATCGTTGATATACTTGCTAGGACGACAGCAATACAAACACTAGCAACTAGTATTGAAAATGGATCCATTGTATTTGGCTTTAAGTTTTTATCGTCGTCGAAATTATGAGAAATGTATCGAAATTTGTACGAATCTCTTAGAGAAACAACCATTAGATCAAGCTGTGTGGTGTTTGAAAATGCGTGCTTTAACACAACGTGTTTATATCGACGATTTAGATAGTGATGAAATTGTTAATGATTATTTAGATGAGAATATTTTAGCAACTGTACCAAGACCGGGTACTTCAATCAAAACATCAGTACCAACAACATCAATTTTAGGGTATGTCGTATACACATTTAGACAACACAAATTACATTAAAATTATCTAGGGCTAGACCGAGAACATCAACAGGACGTCCATTATCTGGAATGGTACGTCCTGGTACAAATCAACAACGTCCCGGTTCTAGTGTGGATCGTCTAAAAACAGCCCGTCCCTTAACTAGCCAATCTGTTCGTAGTATACGTTTAGGTACAGCGGCAATTTACAGTCAAAAAGATGGTCCATTCATACAAGTTTCACGTTTGAATCTAACGAAATATGCTAAAAATCAACAATTATCAAAACCACTATTCGAATATTTATATTATCATGAGAACGATATAAGGAATTCAATGGAATTAGCAGTACAAGCAACAAAATCGTGCCAATTTAACGATTGGTGGTGGAAAGTACAATTGGCTAAATGCTATATAAATTTGAATCTAATCCGTGATGCTGAACAACAATTGCGTAGTGCATTGAAACAATTCCATCATATTGAAACTTTTGTACGTTTAATACGGATTTATTTGAAATTGGATCAACCATTAAGCGCTATTGAGATTTGCAAGAATGGTCTCGAAATCTTTCCAAACGATGTGACAATTTTAACAGAATTCGCACGTCTCTATGAAGCACTAAACGAAACTGTAACATCAGTTCGATATTATCGCAGTGTCGTTATTGAGGATGCTATGAATACTGAAGCTATCGCCTGTATTGGAATGTATCATTTCTACAATAATCAACCGGAATTAGCGCTGAGATATTACCGGTATTGATTCTAATACCAAAATTATTTTAATTTTACAAATTTGAGAATTACAGGCGAATTTTGGCAATGGGAGCTCATTCGCCCGAAATCTACAACAATCTCGGCTTGTGTTGTTTGTATTCACAACAATTAGATTTGACTTTGACGTGTTTTCAAAGAGCGTTAGATCTGGCCGTTGATCCGCTAATTAAAGCTGAAGTTTGGTTTAATTTATCCCATCTAGCTATAGTAAATTGTTATTTCTATGTTTGATTTATGATTTAAATCAATATTTCAGGCTATTGGAGATATAGAATTAGCAATGCAATGTTTGAATTTATGTTTAATATCAGATCCAACACATGCATCAGCTTTTAATAATTTAGCCGTTTTGTATCAAAAGATGGGTAAAAATAATTTGGCTAAAGCGTATTTTGTGTCGGCGAAAAATCTGGAGCCAAACCTACCTGAACCAATGACCAATCTAGAATTGTTGCAAAATATTTAAAGAATTCCAAAAGAAAGATACAAATTTTAACATTATTAAATTAAAATTTATTATTACAATATGTACAAATAGATTTTTTTTGTGTAATTATGATTAACAATCCAAACGTTCTATAGTTTCGCATCCATCTATAATCATTTCAGCAATTCTACGTTCGTATTTATTATCATCATCATTAAAGCATAACAGGCAATGTTGAGCTAAATTGTGGATTTGAGCTAAATTGGTGGGTGCACACCACTCTTTATCCTGAAAATCAGAAAAGAAACAGTGTTTTTCAGTTGTGTCCACTCAAAATTTTATTTTAATCGTTTGAATGCAAAATTTTTACATGAGCTCAGTACAGTCTATAAAGTGACTTAAGAGATTGACTATAGTAATAGTAATAAAATTAGTCCAAAATACAGTCTATAAAGTGACTTAAGAGATTGACTATAGTAATAAAATTAGTCCAAAATAGATTCAGTTACAAACAACTGAACTGAAATATTGCCGCTGTAATAAATTTTCTAAATTTGTCAGAGATAACAACAACCAGATGTTTCTATAATAACTTGCAAAAGGATCGGTCTTCCACAAAGCTGATTTTTTTGTACTTGCAATTTTTCAATACCTTTATCAAATTGTTGGTTACTAATTGTATTGTGGACTAATTTTATAACTTCAGTCAATCTCTTAAGTCATCTTACAAACTGTATACAATAAGGGAACTGCTTTACCACAAAACATAGGATTTGAATTTTACTACTTTAATCAATCTCTTAAGTCGACGTACATTATAAGTTACAGAAATTCATTTAAAATAAAGCTAAGTAAAAGAAAGATTTTCTGAAAGCTTGATGGACTTGAAAAATCAGAGCTTTTGTCTAATTTTTTGCGACTATCAATAATTAGAATCTTTTGAAGAAAAAAAGGTGATATTTTGAAAGTTTTAGCAACTTAGAACTCACAAAAATTATTTGTAATGTAATCGTATGCTTTAGCAGCTTTTTGACAGTCGGTTCTTTCACAATTTTTATCAAGGCTTTGAATCGGAACTGAACCGAAAACCGGAAAAAAAACGTAATTTCGACCGGAACGAAATCGGGAGCTGAACCGAAAACAAAAACCGTTTTTTCCGGTTCAACAATACCACTTAACATAATTCTTTTCTATTATTTTTTTATTTTCATTTCCTCTTTCCTCTCTTACCCGGAAAACTGCAATACCTTCTTCAGGGCATTTAAGACGATCTTACAAATAAACCCGCAGTCGAAACTCACAATTTTAATGATTTTTGATATAGGTACATATGCATAGGTTGTTCACTTTATTTTAAGGGATGCATGTTTTATCGTTCGTACCCATACTCAAGTTTAAAAGGGAGATATTGTAGGTAGAATTACCTCTTCAAAATCAGTTTTCATCCCTTGTTGGAGCTTGAAGTTATAGATGATTATATAGCGTTTTTTTAGGTTCTTTTTGCGATTTTATACCTTATGGTAAGATACATCAACATGAAAAATCTTCTGCTAAGAGAAAATTACAAAGGAAAAGTTACTTGTTCAGCGGTTATTCAACTTTTTAAAACAGTTACCCTGTAAATAGCTCTGAAGGATACTTTACACTCGATTTGCCGTGCGAAATTTGCCAATTTTCAAACACCAAAATCTCGCTTGTTTTTTGAGATATTTCAAAAAGTAAACGTGCGTTGGATAAAGAATTTCAAGGCACATGTCCTGAAGCTTTATATTTAAGAAAATTATGATAAAATTTTTGAGAAAACTCTTGAACCCAGTAAGAGCTTTCCAAGAATTTTCTCGATAGGCTTGTTAGTTTTGCGATAATTGAGGAAAATCTTAAGAAATTTCCAACATTGATGCCTCGCATAATTTTAAAAATAGACAATCATACCCTTGTCTTTTGAAAAATGATATAAGGGTAAAGGACATAAACCTCCCTTAAAATCTTCTTTTAAAAATTAAGTGATTTAGACGGACATTTTGAACATCCTTTCTACTAAATCACAACAACAATATCTAAATCACTTAATAAATATTGAAAATCAATAATATTGGCAAAGTTTTAGCCAATTATGAAGGGTCGAAGAGCTTTCACAGCCATTCAGAATTTTACCACATTTTTCCTAAATAGAAAGATTCAAAATATGAACCTTGAAATACTCTATCCAACGCACGTTTTCTTTTTACAATATCTAAAAAAACAAGCCAGATGCATGCTGAATCGAGTAATAAATCCAAAGTCCCTTTAACTGTTGTATCATTTAGGGGAAATTTAAATTTTTTAAAATGAATCATTTTGAAATGAACTAAAAACCGAAAAGAATCATAATTTTGCAGGAAAACCGAACCGATATTTTTTTTAATTGCACGGGGGCGAAAACCGGAAAGAAAGTGATTTGAAGCCTTGGTTTAAGAGTTCAACTTTTAAAACACTCAAAACTGAAATGGAGACGCGCTCTAAAATGTGTGTTTCAGTGCAAATATTCGAGAAATTTCAATAATACAACAATTTCACTATTTTTAACTTACCAATTCGTCCATATATCGTGTGACTGATGTGGTCAACACAGCCATCAATTTGGGCAAATTTGGTGCAGTCGCCAAATATTGTGTTAATCGTTTACCAACAATTTTCAACAATTCCGGTCCTAATTTCTTACGATTATTAACAGTATTGAATAATTCATCACCTAAACTATCAAAACCATTTAAATAAATATTAATTAAACGATAACAATAAATATCATCTAAATTTAAATTCCATAATCGTGATAATTCATCAACTTTTGACATCCATTTGATGTGTTCTTTACAATAATATTTCTTATCATTATTATTATATTGTATACTTTCTATACTAGACGATATAATTTTATACAAGAATTGTTGACGGGATTGTTGTACTTTTAAATCAGCATAATTCCAATTGATTTGAATCTCTTCAGGTTGTTGTTGTTGTTGGAAATCACGAAAGAACAAATTCAACATATACGATTCGAATAGATTATTAATCGGTTTTGTATGTTTTATTGATAATGCTGTCATCATGTGTAATGTTAAACTTAATTGATAATGTAAATGTAATAGATCGTAATTAATATGGTTTTGTTGTAATGTTAATTCAATTAATGGTTGTTGTTGTGATTCTTGGCCGTCCCAAAGCGGTTCATATTGTAAATTTGGTTTAATTTTGTTATTATTGCCATTATAACAATTATCTTTAATAGCTGTTTCAATGAAATTCTCTAAAAACATCGTACAAATTCCTAAAAACAATGTTAAATCATTATCGCTAAAACCGGTATCTTGTTTACATAGACGTTCCTTTGGTAATTTACCGACTTTATTTATTAATTTACAAGTCGTCTCAAATAGAATCTTTAAATGAATATTCCAAACTAAATTATAAAGACCTTGTTTTATATAATTATTCGGAATGAAGTTTATACATTTTAAACAAGCTTCTAAATAATGTAAATCTTGTATATTCTTCTGCCAAACCAACACATATTCCCAACACATATTTGTTAATAAATAATTCGTATCTAAACTGTATGGAAATTGTAATTTTAACAAATTCAATAATTTGAAAATCTCCTCATTCTCGACTTCTTTGACTTTTTCCGGTGATAGCTCCTGTTCGGGTAATGCGTCCAAATCTTGTTTATTTCTCTTATCATCATCATCATCATCATCATCATTTAAATCATCATTATCATCCAACTGTTTTTTCGTTGAGATTAAATCATTATAAACTAAATTCTCCGGATCAATACCGTACATTGTCAACCATTTACTGACTAATTCACTAATACAACCACGACCATTTTCTAATATTAATTTCAAACTAATTTGAAATCTATCAAATTTTAATTTTGGTAATTTAGTTGAATTTACAACAACATTTCTAGATAAAATTATATTTAATAATGAGATATCTTCAAGTTTACCGATTAATAACGACCATTCGATCATTTCTTGTGATAAAATTTCTAAATTTTCATCAACATCATCATCATCATCATTGTAATTTTCAACATGTTTCAAAACAATACGATAGAGAATTGCTGCAATTAATGCAGGAAATGGTTTTGATGAATTTGTTAAAATTTCCCGAATTCCACACCAAAAACTCTCATCATGATCATCATCGATTAATTTAACAAATTTTAAAATAATTGTTAAGAAATTCTTCATTTCATTCTCGAGATTTATATGATTCTCTAACGGTCGATTCACCCAATAGATGATCAACAAATTGAAAATATCTTTTGTTATAATTTGTGTTTTAATTATTTCATTTTGTAAATTATTAAAATTTCGATAATTACCATCTATTGTTGTTTTAAAAATAAACTCAGAGACTTTAAACGAAATTACATCGTCTAAATTCGTTTTTAACAATAATCTTGTTTTTAAATCGAATATTGATAAAAATTCCGACGGTAATAATTTATTATTATCATCAAAAAATTCAACTTTATTATTTTTAACATTATCGTTTATTGTCGATAGATTTAATAATTTTTGTAAATTACCTAAATCTTTGGTATCTAAATTTAATTTAATTCCATCATCATCATCATTATTATCATAATTATCACTTTTTAAATCGAGTAGAAATAAATAAAAATTAAGTAAGTTTAACGAATTTTCAGCCACTATTTTTAAATGATCATAATCGTCGTGATTCTCGTTGAAATACCGAACACATTTCAATAGGATTTCAATATTGATTTCTTTATTAATTAACAATAATTCTAATGTTTGTAATTTATAATCTACTGTTTTTAATTCAAGACAAACCTCGTAGATTTTTTGATATTTCTCATCATCCAATTCACCATATTTTAACAATTGTTTTAATTTTTTCAACAAATGTATATCACGCGCTTTCTTATTGTTCTCCTCATCATTTAACAAAGCGAAATGGAATGGTATCGATATCTCTTTAATTTTCCCATCATTATCTATTAATACTGTAGTAAATTGGCATATAAATCGTGATTTTGTTGTTATATTAAAACCCATTAAATTATAATTATTGTAAATCAACCGACTACATTTCGATGCTGTGAATGTTGTAATTTTAACACATTGTTGTACGGTGAATATCTCTAAAGTGCCTTTTTTGATCGAATACACGATTAAGAACGTTGCAATCTTATTACCGTGATGATGTTTTTTGTGTCGTTCATCTGGTATTTGAATGAATGCACATTGTGCATCACGGTAACCTTTAAGTATTTTCAATACAACACCACGGTATGCATCAATTAATAAAACACGTCCTAAACTATCTGCAATTGCTGCAAATTTATGATCTTGTGTTAGAATAATATTGATACCTTGTCGACGTAGATCACATAAACCGAAACGACAACCCATCGGATCAATAGGTTGCATTGCTATTGTTGGTTGTTTATCAATCGATGTTTTATTACCAGTCAACCAACCCCTATTTGAGAATTTATTTAAACTTCACTTAAATAAGATAGAATATACAACTTACGGTAGTGCTGATTTGAGTTTTGTTGCTACAGCTTTAGCAACATCACTAAATACAGGCTGGGCACAACCTTCTAATGCATAATGGAAACCGATAAATGGTCGTGAACCTACTGCTATTACCAGATTGTTATAAGGTGCAGATGAGCGATATTTTGTATCGAAACCACCACATGTTGATGCTGTTAATAAATGATCGAATGTTTGATGTAAATTAACACCAACAACAGCAATATCATTGATGATGGCTTGGTCTTGAAAGCCCCATTTCTTCGGCACTATATTGCCTTGTACTAAATCCATTTGTTCACCTTTTGCTTGAATTTTCGCCAATTCTAATCGTAATGATCTTAACAATGGAAACAGATCATTTCCGGTGATAACACATATGTTACTTTGATATTGTATGTAGATTTCTTCTGGATGTAATTCTGGTGAGATATCCGGACGTGGATTGTGTTGACTTTGGCATTTTATGCTGGAAATGACTTCATTGTGTAATTGTTCTTCTAATAATAATTCACAATTTTCTGTATAGAAACGTATGAAACCTGATTCGAATCCTAATAGAATACACGTCCAATCTAGTGCTACCTACAATGAAACTATTAATAATTGAAATAAATACACATTAAACACATACATGCGAACTTTTCGTTTGATTAACAATCGGTAAACATAAAACATCTTTAATATTATCACTCTCGTGTATAGAACCAGAATAAATGATTTGAAATTGACTAATTGATGATTCTGTATCCCATTTCGATTGTAAAATAACTAAACGTCGTTCATTTGCAATTGCAATGATATCACCAATCGGTGATATAGATATTTTACACATATGTAACCAGCTGTCTGTACCTAAACAATAAAGCAAAACAACAATAAAACAAAGATTTAACTTAGAGAAAAATAACCTCGTTGATCATCTGTTGGAAATAAACATCGACGTATAGCTGGGATATCATTGATTGTTGCAACAATACGAATTTCACACGACATTTTTAACGAAAAATAATCGAAAATTTCACAAGTTTTAATTCATACAAAACAAGACAACACAAACAAGAAATAAAGAAACGTCAAATTGACAACTAGCTGACAGTTCTAGGTTATAAATCTTATAAAAGTAGCCCTATTCTTTAGTATTATAAATCGTTTTAAACTTGACAATTAAAATTAAAAACAAAAATATAATTTGATAGAATATTAGCTGTAGTACTTACATGTAAGATTAATAATTCATAATTCGCTAACGATTTAAAATAGATTTGTTGTGAAATTAGAGCTACAATTAATCTTGCGGTATAATGAGAGCGCAGTCGTCGTCTTGTTGCCAGTGGAGTACTAAGACCACCAAATTTAATAATAAAAAATCAAAATACTACAGAATTGGATTTGTACTAAATAATTCGCTTATATTTCGGTAATTGATAAATAACTTGATTAATTTTCTAGCAAATTATAATTTTTTTAGTGCTATAATTTAAATGAATTATATACGAGTTGTCCCTGTCTTGTAGATGTCGCTAGTGTGGATATATTGACAATTGACATTTCTTCTTTGACAGTTTACAAATAAAAATATTTACAAAAGTGATAATTTTTTTAAAAAAAATAAATACAATGACTGCAACAAATAAAAAGGTAGATTTTTTTTGAATATTATCAAATAATAATGTTATTAATTTTATATTGAAAAATTGTAGCATGCAAGTTCAACTGAATCATCATCAGCATCAACAGATTCATCAACAACAACATCATCATCAAGTGGTACAGATACATCATCATCTAGTGATAGTGAATCGTCAAGTTCACAAGAATCTGTTAAGCAACAATCATCAATTGAACCAAATAAACGATCTGTATCTACTGTACAGAAAAATCCACGTAAAAATTGTGATAACGTAAAAACATCAACGGTAACAGGTTCGACAGCATTATCAACAAAAAGTAGTGGTAATAATAGTAATAATGATAATAAGAATGTGCAAAGATCAAAAATTCATGCACAACAACAACAAACAGTAAAAAAATCTGCAAAGTCTACGATTTATTCATCGGAAGACGATGATTCAAAAGCACAACAAAATAAACAGAATTTGAAACGAAAGAATTTAAATAAACCGAAAAGTAGTGCTACTATTCTACCGAAAACAACAACAAATAAACCTGTACTTAGTACAAAAGTTGTGAATAAGTCGCTAAATTCTAAATTGAATCGTAATAAGGATACAAACAAAGCAAAATCATCGAATAAAAGCATTTGTAATAGTAGTAGCAGTAGTAGTAATAATGAGAAATTTGATCCAAATAAAAAGAAGAGCATCTTCTCACCGGAGAACAGTTCTGAATCGGATTGTGAGAATGAATCGAAGAAAAATCGTCAAAAATTAACACAAGTAAAAGCTAGACCGAAAGCTTCAGTACGTACTGTTGAAAAAACGAAACAACAAGAGAAAAAATTAGAAAAACCTATACAGAAATCTAAACCGATTATTAGTTCAGCTAGTTCAGCAACATCATCAACAGCAACTACAAGCAGTTCTGATAGTGATAGTAGTGAAGAATCATCAGAGACTACAATAATAACAACAACACCAATACGTAAAAATGATAAGAAAATACCACCACCATCATCGATAACAGCAAAAAAATCGAAAATTAGTGATTCTGATAATGAACAACATTCACAACAACAACATCAATTACAACATCATCATCAACAACAACAACAAACAAAACAAATTACAAGAAAATTAACACGTTCATCTAGTACAAGAAAATCGAAACATGTTTTAGGTAAAAATTGTTATTCAGATACAGATTCAGATACTGAAAGTACAAAACGTTCATTGAGTCGTTCACCTGTAAAACGTGCACCTGTATCAACGAAGGGTAAAGCAAAAAATAATAACAATAATAATAAAAGGAATGACTCAAAATCACGTCATAATGATGTTGTTATAATTGAAGAACGTAAATGTCCATTAGAAGGTTGTAATAGTTTAGGTCATTTAAATGGGAAATATGATAAACATTTTACATTAGAAGCATGTCCAATATATCATAATTTAACAATAAATCAATGTAAAGAGGAATTAATTGAACGTAGAAAACGTGAGGAATTACGTAAGAAAGCATTAGATTTATATCGTAAATCACCCAAATTACAACAACCTACACAGGAACAAAAAATGTATTTACAAAAAATTCGCGATATTCATATGAAATTAAAATTAGAACATGATGATGTTAATATAAATAATAACAATAATAATAATAGTAATAATAATAATAATAGGATAACAATTGATAAGAACCACGAGCCGGATTTGACGAATTTCGTCTCCGATTATGATTTAAAATTATTCCGTGATGCACAAGCTATAGCTAGTGAAAAGATTGAAGATGATTTAAAATTACAACCAAGTACAAAAGGTACAAAATGCATTGAAATGGGTAAATTTGAAATGGAAGTATGGTATCAAAGTCCATATCCGGAAGATTATGCACGTTTACCAAAATTATATATATGTGAATATTGTTTAAGATATATGAAAACACGTACAGTATTACAAAGACATGTAGTTAAATGTGTATGGAGACATCCACCAGGTGAAGAAGTTTATCGTAAAGATAAAATTAGTGTATGGGAAGTGGATGGGAAACGTTATAAACAATATTGTCAAAATTTGTGTTTATTAGCAAAATTCTTTCTAGATCATAAAACATTATATTATGATGTTGAACCATTTCTATTCTATGTTATGACAATGGTGGATAATGAAGGATGTCATACAGTTGGTTATTTCAGTAAGGTAAGATTTTCTTAATTTGATTTGATTTGTAATTTTTACATAATTAATTCCATTATAAATTTCGATTTATGTCGGTTATAAATCATTGAAAAATGCCAATTTATTAATATTTATGTTATAAAATTATAATAATTTTAGATTCGCATGAAAAAATAATCTGTAAGGTTTAATCTTAAAAAAAAAACAATTTTTATACTTCAAAAAAACGCCTATTGTAGAATTAATTTACACCACAATAGATAAAATGATTAATTTTTTCTTTCATTAGTATTCTTTGTGTTCTTTTCGCTATTTACTAAATTTTTAAAAAAAATGTGGTTTCTCATGAAAAAATTTTAAATTTTTACAGAAGAAAAAATTGCCATTATTACTGGTGAAATTGTCTTTATTCTAAGAATATCTGGAAATAATGTAAACGTATAATTATACGCTATAGGATCAATTTAAATCCAGTGCAAAATTTTAGCAAGTCTATAACTAAAACGTATAATTATTGCATTGTGTAATTTTAATAAGTCTCATTATCATCTAATAATTTATAGTTGTTTTGATTTTGTGTTTGGATGGAAATAAGGTCTTGGAAATCTTTCGGTTTTAGATAAGCTTAAATATTGATTTTCATCTGAATAAAATGTACATCTAACATAACTAATTCAAAATTTATGGTAGAATTTTGAGAATTTTCCAAAAAAAAATAATGTTTTATCAACCTTTTCAAAGAGTGTTCCAATCATTTACAATAAATAAGTGACAAATGTCCAAGAAAGAGACTATCATTGTCATTTGAATCAGATGTAAATATCTCTTTTTTCCAATACTTTAATTACTCTTTGTATAGGATTGCTGCTGTATGCCAAATTCGTATGAAACACTTAGTGGTTGACGAGCGATTCGAATAATTTTTTAAGGATTTGTAGGGTGGTCCCTGGGGAATATTTCAGCAAAATTAAAGCCTCCTAGCTCATCGGGAAAGTTGGTCAAATAACGATCGTTTTAAACAATGTTAGAATTTTCAGAAACGAGCAAAGTACGCAAAACGACTAAATAAGATCTGCACACCCTTAAAACAGTGTTTTTTTTTCATTTATCTCTATTGCATCGTAGAAAACATCCGAAACATTTCCACCTGTTCCACAATAAAATGGAAAAAAAAAACAAAAAAAATCAATGTTGGGAGGATCCTCAAATAATTCTAACGTACTTTGCTCGTTTTTGAAAATCACGACCTTGCCCAGAAGAATCGTTTTTTGACGCACTTCAAAATGAGCTACCTGGTTCCAATTTTGCTAAGATATTTTCCAGGAATTCCTCTAAAAATCCCTTGATTATTTATGGAATCACACGTCAACTAATAGGAGTTTCATAGGAATTTGGCATATTTACAGCAGCAACCCTGTACAGGGTGAGGCAAATTCGATGTCACTATAGGCTATCTCGGTAAGTAGAAGACATAGAAAAAAACTAATGACACAACACCGATCTACTTTTTTCCGACTTGTTCAATGGTGAAAACAAAAATGGGCTATCTTCTTTTGTTTTCGAGTAATAAGCAAAAAGTCAATATTTCGTCATTTCATCAATCGCTTATATCTTGAATAATATTACAGATACAAGAAAACCAATAGTACCTTCTATAGGCACTTTTTAAAGTGTAATTCAGTGGTGTGTTTTGTTTTTTGATTACTTTGATAATTTAAGAGCTATAATATAAAGTTGTATTTTTTTAAATACAAACTATATTTGAAAATTAGATCATCAGAAAGATTATTTTTTGCTGATTTCAAAAATATAAATATTTTTAGTTTTATCTTAAAAAATAATGGAGATATTAATTTTTTTAATTATTTATAATGAGGTTTTTTAAATTTGAAGTCAAAAAACGCTCGTTTCAGACGGTGTTACGATTTTCAAGAACTTGCTACACCCAAAATGACTTAGTGTGTCTGGAAGATTTGACCAACATTGATTTTCTTCGTTTTAAAAGGCATTCTGTAACAGGTAGAAATTTCTATTTTTCCTAGAATGCAATGTAAAAAAATTAAAAAAAAAATCGATGTTAAGAGTGTCTTCGAATCATTCTCATTGTCAGTCGTTTTACATGTTTAGCTCGTTTATGAAAATTGCGATCTCGTCCAAAATAAGCATTTTTGATCAACTTCCAAATAAGTTACAAGGTTCTAATTTTGCCAAAATGATCTCTAGATACTACTCTATAAATCTATAAAATATTTCTCGATTCGCTTGTTAATTAATAGAAGTTTCATTGTATCAACCATACTTATTGTTAGAATCGACACCCTGCATACTGTTATTATTATTATAGAAAATGTCTAAACCTTCTTAGAAATTCGTAAAAATGAAACAAATTATTGAAAAACAAATTTATATGACTGAGGCAGCAAATAAAACAACTGAGCAAGTTTCTTATTACAAACAAATAGCAAAAGCGTCAATGGTTGTAACTTTCTATTAGAAATAGATGACTATCATTGTAGCTAGAGATTTTCTCTAGAAACTACCAGAATACGATCCAAAGTTTTCTTCAAACAGTAATTTATTATTATTTTTCAACATAAGAACAATAATTATTCAGTATCTGGTACTTTTAAGATTTTCGGGATGAAATTGTACCAAAATTGTGCTAAAATCTCCATAATTTCAAATGTTTAGACGAGGTGTTGTTCTATAAAATAAGCACAAAGAAGATTTAGTGGAAATTCAAATATGAAATAGACTTATTCTTAAATTCGTGTAGTCTTATCACGTATACATATGTAATAGGACCCATAATACGAAAATTCATACCTTTGAATGAAAATTGTCAATAATTTTCTTTATAGAGGAAAATGCAGGAAATTTAGTGTTAGTTTTCTTTTTCTACAATTTTACTGGTCGTCTTGTGATTTATTCGGTTTTTTTTTCTATGATTAGGTACTGCATTCAAATCTTTATTGTATGTATATCAAGTGGAGCACCTAAATGCTCCTAGTTCTAATAGCAACTCCCATTATTTGGCGATTGATTTGAAAAATCATTTTGTGGTAATTCCTAGACAGCATTTTAGTAAAAACAAAGCCTCGTAGCTCATTAGGATGTTGGTCAAAAAAATGCTTGTTTTAAATAATATTGCAATTTTCAAAAAACCAACTAAATTCGCAAAACGACTAAGGATGACTCCAAGCATCGATTTTTTTCATAATTCTTAGAAAAAAATGCAAAATATTTCCACTTGCTCCAAAATAAAATGGGGAAAAACGAGAAAAATCAATGTTGGGAACTTCAAGTCATTCCAAGCTATTTGAAGTGCAAGTGCAACATTATCAGAAGCGAGTGTAAATTAGCTACGAGGTTCTAATTTTGCTAAAATAATCTAATAGGGACTTCCGTATCTCTCTCCAAATAAGGTGAATTGTCATAAGAACTAGGAACATTTAGGTGGATTACCTGTTACAAAGTTATGAATTCAACATTTTTCACATTATGTATTTTGGTAAGGCAATAATAATAATAATAATAATAATAATAATAATAATAATAATAATAATAATAATAATAATAATAATAATAATATAACATAAAAGACCTTTCCCCCGGCACAAACCATCTGTATGTATAGTTCATATTTTTATCAAAAGAGGACATTAGTTAATCTAATTTTTGTTACTGTATGTATAGTCGCTGACTACCAATCGTGAATTTTGACTAATAAGTCGAATTAATTTGTAAAAAGAAAATCTTTTAAATTAAACACTTGTACCATTTTTTTTTCTATGTATATAATTCAACGACAAAATAATTTGATTTATAGATTTCGATACAACAACTATACAATAATTAAACATCGATTAATGATAGAAATAGATGGAATCATCGAATTGTTGTAAAGATCACAAAATGTAACATTCTTCGAAGCTATTAATTAGTAAAACATGATATTACTACCTCATTTTAACTCCTTGTTGATAAAAATATCTTGTTTTACTTCATTTTATTCTATTCTCATATTATATATTTAACAGATTGAACCAAAAGCTCTTATATAACTTCCGAAAAAAATCTAAACTTGACCTAAGTTAGAAGAGAAAAATAAAGGGAACGTTGATGATACGTATTAACACAAGAATTGGAACATCAAATTAATCGAAATTAATAGAACATTGTAGAAAATCACCAAACACACCACAATTAACTATTATTTTTATCCATGAAAAGAGTACATTGTAAATTGATCTCAAAACAACAGCCTAGAAAGAATTCACTAAAGAAAAAGTGAATCACTATCATTTACTGTTATCATTAATGGTTAAATGGCTTAAATAGAATTATTCTAGACTTCAATGGAAGATAGAATCGAATCAAGGTGTCAGTTGAACAGAAAATTGGTGTTATTTCAATCGAAATAATAACAACTTTACGTTTCTATACAGAAGAAATTGAACGATTTTAATCATGTTTTAATAAAATACTATATCCAGTATACTAAATAATAATAATAATAATAATAATAATCAAGATAGACAGATGAAAGATGTTCGTTCATTTTTCTTTATAAACTACTCGAATACCAACTGTTGGTAAAAGGATAAAGATAACAAGTAGGAAGAAAATTGTTATTTAAACGAGTTAAGCAGCGGTATAATCTGTTATAACGAACTGTATAGGTACGCTTTTTTCCCCCTTATAGATTATATTTAAACAAATCAAAACGGAAGATTAAGGCAAAAAAAACGAACGAAAGACGATCATCTATAGAGATGAGAGTGAAAGAATGAAATTCCTACATGGCATGACATGTACTTATTTTAAATAACTTATAGTAAAGAATAAGGGAGGAATTTATATCTATATATATATATATATATATATATATATATATATAAATAAAGTGATCTATATACATAGCTTTCAATCGTGTTTTTTTTTATTATTACTATTATTATTATTATTATTTGTATAGTATATAACCAGTTATTTATATATCAACAATCTTGAATTGTATGAGGTAAAAGAATGTGTAATTGCTTAACAACAAGAATAGTGTCTTGAATATAGTCTTTATTTTATACAAAGATAGGATTATCCATAAATGGATGATGGTGATAGTAAAGTTGAGTATGTGTCACAGTTTTATTATGATAATTAAACGAAGTAAAAAGCTATAATTAAAAGAATCACACGAATTATTCGACAGCCGTAAAAATTGAACAATGTATCGTCAAATAACACGATTTCTTCTGTTGTTATTGTTATATGTTATACAGTTTTCTTCAAATTTTACGATATTGTTTTGCAGTCGTAAAAACGATAAATTCTCCTCTTCAAAGTTGTTCTTGTTTTTATAGTTGTTATTATTGTCTGTGTTGAAAATTTTAAAAATTTTGATTTTTTTTTTTTTTTTAAAAGAATCCCAACTTTTCCCACCACAATTCACTATAATCTGATAAACGAGTTGATTAAGTAATATGTCTGAGTAATTACAACAACATTCCTTACATTGTACAGCAACTTCATCGATTATTATTATTATTATTCTACTGTTTAGTGTTACAATATATGACACCTTTAAACACGATGCAAAACTTGCAAGTTTCCGTTATATACCAACAGTTAATTAGAAATTAAATTTAAAGGGGTGAATTTTTTTCCAGAAAGAAAAAAAGATGTAAATAATAGTCGCCCCAATTAAAACATATGATTTCCCTCTTGTGTTTCGTGTTTTTTTTTTGTTATGATTTTTTATTCAGTGTATACATGTGTAATTTCCCCTTCGCATTCTACATACACAATGATGTGAACGGGAGATGATGTTGATGATAGGGGTGAAAACGCATTCCTATTGTAGAGTCATCGTCGTCGTGCTAGGTCAATCACATCATAGTTTGGGATGGGATGATTTGGGCGTCTGTGGCGTCGCGTCTCGCCAGTTCAATGACCTTAGCCGACGTCTGGCCCAGACAGACGATGTTACTGCTGCTGTTGCTGCTGCTGCTGCTGCTGATGGTGGTAGTAGTAGTAATAGTAATAGTCGTAGTAGTAGTAGTAGTAGTATTAGCAGCAGCAATATAGCAACAACCCTCCGTTTTCTTTCTATCTCTATTCACCAACGCAGGGATGCAATTTCTCTCTTATTCGTATTTTATACAACCCTGTCTAAACTGTATACGCATTTGGAGAGTGTACAGAACTCCGCCTCTATGTGTAATATAGAGTACGATGCGTCGTGACGCTAGTGGTGGTGGTGGCGTCGACGGCGATGACCTGAGTGTGTTCAATGCTATCCCTCTTGCAAATGCACAGAATCTTTACTTATACTGGTGGTAATTTGGAATTTTCATGAATGATTCACTGGGTTTTGTGCCGTCACGGAAACTTTGCTTTTTCATAAAGAACAAAAAAAAAATCATGAAATTTAATAAATTTAAGGAAGCTCTTTCACAAGTTGACTAGGAAAAAAATGAATGGAAAATTTTATAAATTGTCGATTTTATTAAACTTTTTTTTCTAGTTTTCGAACTAATGCCCCCGCCTCTTAAAAGCAAAAAAAATAAAACAAATATAATCAAATTAGGAGAATTTATTAAGACAAAGACAACGGGAAATCATTGTTGGAATAATAAATAGATGACTAATCATATTTAATTTAGTCTTTGTACATTGTACTACAGTTTTGAAATTTTCTGAAAATCAGAACATGTTTATTATTTCGCTTTTGTTTCAATTCAATAATAAATTTTATTACTAAATTTATCAATATAAACTAAAAACAGTATCGGTATGTATATTATTTAACAATTAACACAGGTCCGGCATTAGGGCAAATAATTGAAGATTGATTTGAAATTCAACCCTATCGCAACAATCTAAATGCAGCCCGATATGGAATTAATTCGATTAAATTATTACCTAATATTGTAACGAAATTGTTTTCATGCTTTTCTCTAAATTAATACAAAATGAATTCGATGTTCTACTGTCATAATTTCAATGTTTTATATTCCCTTGGTAGATTTAAACACATCAACATCCACTTACGTTATCAATTTGTAGATCTTTGAATTAATAATAAACTAATTAGAACCACGTTTCATAAGTCGATATTTATTGCAGGTGTCCCCAATGTGAAGAAAAAAAACAAACTGTAATAAATGACTTTTAAAATGAAATTATCGTTATCGTCTTAATTTTAAAATGTTTTGTATTTATGAACGAGGGACGGTTCATTGCATGAACGAACTTAACGTCCTCTGGTGCCCTGAAAATGATAATGTAATAATAAATTATAATAATGTCATACATTCGTTCTAAACTACTAGTTTTAGTAAACTTCGGTATGGGCGCGTTTTTTGGAAGGTAGGACAACTTCTAAAGTAACAGTGATTTGAGGAGTAAAGGGGTGATACGTCATGTGAGGCTCAAACTCATCTGCCCTTCCACCCCTTAGTACGGCTCTGGTTTAGATTTAGACACTTTTCGTAAATTCTTGGCTCCTATAAATTTTTAGATATTTTTGTCCTAAATTATCAATTCTTTTAGCACATTTTGCTATTGAAAAGGGAATGATTCGGTGGTTTTTGAGCAGGATTCTGAAAGCCTTATTCTCAGCAATTATCAGTTTTAAACAAAATTTGCTCTTAATTCATGAAAAAGAGAGTTTAGACACCTTTTTCTTGTTTTTTCGAGTAGCATTCTGGACCCTCTTTGAGGCATTTTCATCCCGATATGCAATTTTTTGTAAATTTTGATTTTAAAGCTGTTTAAGCGGAATTTTCCACATTAATTTCTCTCGAATTAAATGTCTATGCTAAACCATCAGCTTTAGAGCAATTAGAGTACTTTCTGTTTTAGATTATTTTCAGTACCTACCTATATTTTGTTGGGAAAAGAACACCTGCATACTTTAAACCAGCAATTTTTCTGTGAAAAAAGAGCTCAAAGAAAATGAAATATCTTATTCGGTTTGTATAGATTCAACTCCAGGCAGCTTTTTGGCCATCTTTTAGATTAAAATTTTTAATTAAAAACTTTAATTGATGCATTCCTGATTAGACACGCTTTTTATGATGCGTTTACAGTTCAATAACAGACTTAGAATAGGGAAAAATAATTCAATATTTTAATGTGATCAAATTTAAATTTGTCAAAATAGAATAGAGCAAATTAATACAAAAAAATTTTCCACAATAATCATATTTTATCGTTTTGTTCTCCTTCATTCATAAATTTTAGTCTAGAATTTTTCTTCTAAACAATTTAGATATTATACAACTTAAATACAACTAATAATGATATTATTGATTTGGGTGTGATTCGATGGTCTAAAATCTTGGTGCCCCAAGGCGATTGTCTAGATTTGCTCAGAGCCGGTGAGAGTGTGTCTGGCGCCAGTAGACAGTGGCAAAAAAAATTTTTGAACTTTCACCTTTCATTATACCGGCTGTCTTTTTGTGGTCGATTCTCAGAAAAGTTCTGTTGGTTAGTGATTGGTTCGATAAATATTTGAAAGATTTGTAGGGTTGTCCTTGATAATATTTTAGCAAAATAAGAACCTCGTAGCTCATTGGGAAGTTGGTCAAAAAACGCTCATTTTTGATAATGTCGCGATTTTCGAAAACGAGCGAAACACATAAATGATTGAGAATGACTCGAAGACCCTCTCAACATTGATTTTTTTCGTTTTTCTCAACGTTGGAAGGATCTTCTAATTATTCTAAATCATTTTACGTGCTTAGCTCGTTTTTGAAAACCGCGAGTTCGCCAGGAACGAGTGTTTTTTGACCGACTTCCAAAGTAGACTACAAGGTTCTAATTGAGCGAAAAAGTTTATTATAAACATTCAAAATAATTAATAACTACGACAATCAAATAACTAGACTTATACTTACAATTAGTTTATATTAACTTAACTAGTATTGAACCGTTGTTAAAAACTTTAATTTTTAAATGAGGACGACTATTAATTTCTTGACTTTCTATTTGTCTCATATAAACTAATAGCACACAATACAGGCCTGGATTTGTTCATTGTCGGTAATAAAATCGGATAATTGTATGTTAGTATTTGAAATACTTTGCATATTTATGGTTTCTGCTATTGTTAATAGCTATATTAGCAGGTCTTAATTAATAAACAACTGATTATATTTTTGCTTGAATCGTTTCCTGTTCTCATTATTCCAAAATCTAATTTTTATTCCACATTGTATAATGGAAGTTATAGCTTTATTGAAAGTTTTAATGCTTGATCAAGTTTTGTTTTTGCAATTAAATTCGTTGGATATAAAAGAAATATTATCAAATATTGAAAATCACTTCGATACGATTCTGTATTGATTCTTTCGAATTCCCAAGTGTTCCTTAGATCTTGTTATTGTTAATCTAGAAAATTCGTATTTTTCTTTACTGGTACAAAAACACTTCTATGAATCAAATGAAAATTCACCTACTACATAAAATTAAAGGGATGGAATTTCTGAATTACGTTTTTCTATCTTCAAAATCTTTTGACCAACATTTCTTACCTATTTCTGTAGGTAGGCAAAAAAAAGTTAACTCCTTCGCTACTTATCAATCCCATATTATCGAGCAAAACTTGTAGAATTATTTTCGTGATTTATTTTTACAGAATATGTCAAAGTTTTCGACTATAATCAACGTTATTAATTGTTCTTGATTTTAGTGATCTGTAGAGCCAGATTCAATTTAGGAGATACTGTAAAATGAATAAAAATAATGGGAATCTAGACTGAGTCTAGACACTTTTTTGAAAGGTCAAAAGTCTATACACAATTCTAAATAATGTAGTAAATGTTCACTGCAATGCTGCAATTTTAGATATCAGTGGACGATAAAATTGAATTTCGACAAAATTGAGAGAAGGGGAGCGAACGTAAAGAAACTCAACAAATGTATAGACACACAAACGAATCTAGAGACGTCCTTCTATCTAACTAAACACTAAAATTAACGATAAACCAAAAACAAAACAAAGAGAAATTAGATCAATTTAATTGAGTCTATGGTTCTTCAGTTCGTTGTGGTGAAATTTTCTATTACTCTTCAATGGGATATAATTAAAATTGACATTTATAGTTAATATCGTTTTAATTTTATTTTTTCCACTCGTTTCGTTCAACTTTACGTTTTCATTAATTATGTTTTAAATCTTCTCAAAGTGGTTTCGTCGTGTTCGTTAAATGAACCACGACAGAATCTTATATAAAAGATCACGAATCTATCGTTAAATTTAATACTCTTGGATTTTCTTCTTCGTACTTGTGCTTTTTTTTCACAGTTGTTTTGCTAATAGAAGAAAGCTTATGTATTTGCTAAATAATTTGACGTTTCGGTTCACTACCGACTTTCAAAAGTGATCTGATTGACCGATACAGAATCAATTATAAAAATCGTCTGTGTGTATTTTTAATAGACTGTTTTTTTTTTGCTTGTTTGCTGTGTGAGAGAGAGTCTGAAAATGGTGCAGAGAAACCAAATTGGATTCTATTTAAGTATCGTGTTCGAACAATCAGCGGAAATACCTGAAATTGCATCGTTTCTTTTATTTGTTGTTGAAACTTTAGATGAATGTTGAGATGTTGTTGCCCTTGCTCTTTTTCGTTCTTGTCGTCGTCTAGTAGTAGAATTGCACAAGGTGTGTAATCTTGTCCATTTTATGACTTTTAGGCGGGGTACATATTAAAAGCAACTTAATAATGATAATTTTATAAATTATTCTCTACTGTAAGCCGTTTTACGTAATAATAATAATAATAATAACAATACGATTTACGTTAACGGCGGTGACGCGTTCTTAGTTCACATGGCACGACTAAAATGAAAAGATCCGATAGTCACGGTGGATTTTTCCAGCGTCATATCCTTCTACAATATGTAAAAGTATAAATTCGGAATAATACAACAGTATACACCTATTTCCAGTCTACATTAAGCTATTATAATTAAAATAAGGCAGCTGTAATAAAAAAATAAATGGAACGTTGCCCCATCTAAAATGCTCTTAAGGAGCTTCCGGACATACATATTAGGTACTTATCAAGGTGCGAAAATTGTCAATTTTCAAACATCGATATGTCGCTTGTTTCTTAAGATATTGGAAAAATTAAATATAAGTTAGATCCAGGTGCATGTTTTAAAGCATTTTATTTTGGAAAAGATTGATAAAATTCTGAATGACATAGAAAACTCTTGGATCCTGTTTTTTCGTACATTTTCCATCATAATTGGCTAAAACTTAGCCAATATTATCGATTTGCAATAATTATCAGGCAAATTCAGATAGCGAATTGAAAGAACTTTCCAAATCTTCAAGAATTTTCCCGATAAGTTTGATAGTTTTCCTATTACTGAAGCAAATTTAAAAGGAAAAAAATTGAATAGTGACGCTGTGCATAATTTTAAAATTCATATGAAAATGTCGGAAATTTTATCTACTTCATGACCATATCATTATAGGTGGAAAATATTTTGAAAATCTGTCGGGAAATCTGTTTATGTTTATGTTTATTGTTATTGTGTTTAGTTCGCAGTGTACCAAATAGATGGTGTGGTCATTATTGTCTCTGCAGAATCTTTAAGAATTCTACGTTACCAGGCGTCGCTTACACTTATAAATATAAATAAGACCACCTACTCTCTGCGCTCATAAAAATTCAGCAAGAGAGGGGCAAAAATCAGCTACAGTAGACCGCCTGTTTATCGTTTTTGACGTCTCTCATTCACTTTATCAAGTATGTTCAATGATTGTAGTGCTATAATCGCAACAAATAAACGTATAATTCCATTGAGAGGTTATATTAAATTTAGTTCGGAGCAGTGATGTCATGAGCACGGTGGGGCGTGCAAATCCCGCTGCTAAGTAGAGAGACAATAATGACCGTCTATTTGCTATACTGTGAACTAAAACTAAACACAAAAACAATAGAGACACACACATTCTGTCTTGAAATGGATTTTTCGACAGATTTTCAAAATATTTGCCACTTTTAATGATATGGTCGTGAAGTAGATAAAATTTTCGACCTTAATTTTAATAATTCTAGATAATAGGTGAAGAAGGGAGTTCAAAATTTATTTTCAAACTTGAATTTTAAGGGAGCTTCTTATGCATCAGCTTTCTGAAAACAATAGTATGCTTCTCCATCTTTAAAATTATGCAAGGCATCAATGTTGGATTTTTTTCAAATTTGCTTCAGTTATCGGAAAACTAACAAGTCTGCCGCGAAAATTCTTGAAGATTTGGAAAGCTCTTTCAATTTTCTATCTAAATTTGCCTTATAATTACTGCAAATCGATAATATTGGCTAAGTTTCAGCCAGTTATGTAGGAAAGTGTACAAAAAACAGGATCTAAGAGCTTTCTCTGCCATTCACGTTTAGTTTTTCCAATATCTTAAAAAACAAGCGAGATATCGATGTTTAAAAATTGGCAATTTTCGCACGCCAAATCGAGTAGAATGTCCGAAAGCCCCTTAATAAGAAATAAGAAAAAAATTCTGCATTCTCAATTTGAATTAATAATCTCGAATGTGACGTTAGAATTTGCAATAACATGATGACGACATTTCTGTTTAATCAATTACAAAATTGTTTAAATATTCAAATTAATTAAAAACGATTTGTAGACGTTTTATGATCACGTCTGTTTTCCCAATTATTATTAGCCGTTTTATCGTTTCGTTACAGACTCATAGAAATTTTCGTGGAATTCCAATGATGAAAATGACGTAATTAGACATTGCCGTCATATCCCGACATTTAATAATAAATTTAATCAGTTATTTTAAACGAAAACTGTTATTAAATAATTATTCTCATCGGAACTCTTTCTATTTCTATTATTCATCATTATTATCAGTTTATAAATAAACAAAAAATAGCAAACTAATCAAAAAAATCCCACAATTATATCAATAACAAATATTTTTATTTAATTAATTTTCCAAACGTTACTACTTTATGTATTTTTTTATCAACAGGAAGTTAGTTTTATTGGCCACTTTGATAAATCATTCATTAGAATTTTCACTATGAATAAATGGGTGATTGTGTGTGAGTCACCACATTTTCTTTCTACGTTATTTATTTATTATTAACTTTCCTTTTCTAATTTTACAATAATACACGGTCATTCAATGAAGAAAAAAAAATTAAAATAAATATGTGCGCCATTAATAGAACGTAAATCCATTTTAGGACAGGATGTTTCATATGAATGAAATAAATTTAAAATAATTTAATGTGGACCTTCTTGAAGGCGACCAGTTTAGGTATTTCAGGAAGTCGCCAATTTTATATGATTTTGATGAAGCGGTCATGTTAGGCGAACAAAAAGGAAACTCACAAATCTCGACCTACATCTGTGTATCCTTGTTGTTTTATTGAATCAATTTCCACATTTAATTACTGCAATTGATTCGTCGATTTTGCAAGGCGTTTTTATTATTATCAAAATATAGCACTTTTTATATAAATAAGGCATAGATCGAATGGCGCCCTAATTTTTTTTTGTTGATTCTGAAAAACATCTCTATAATTTTATCCTTACCAGCACAAAAAAAATTAGAATATGGGACGTATATTATTGGTATTTTAAACTCAATTAATCTTCCTGCCCATTGTTTCTCTCTCCTATAACACGACTTACGTGTTTTCTATTGGATCTGAAATCGTGTTAAGCGAAGTTTGAGCTAAAATAGACCTAATCTTATATTGGAGGATTTATAAACAATTATGAATAACCGTGTGATAGCATTACCAATTTTCATCAAATTTTGCTGTGAAATTGTAAAAAACAAACCCAGATACTTGGACATTTTTTTAGCAATATTTTTGAGTTTAAGACTACATTTTGAGATATTATTGTTCCAAATCATAATTTTTTTGGCAAATTTTGCTGTTTCAAGGGGGACCATTGAGTCACTTTAAATCGAACTTGTTAATTTTCAACCGCGCTTTTGAGAGCTTTGTGTCGTGACTCATATTTTTTTTACAGTGTCTACAATTGTAAAAATGAGACCCAGATAACTACTTGGCCATTTTTTTTCAGAATATTTTGGAGTTTAAGACTACATCTTGAGACATTATTGTTCCAAATTATAATTTTTTTTGGCAAATTTTGCCGTTTAAAAGGGAACTATTGAGTCACTTTCAAACTTGTTGACTTTGAATCGCACTTTTGAAAGCTTTATGTCGTGATTCATAATTTTTTTTGCAATGTCTGCTCTTGTGTGGTCCAAAGTGAACACTCAGATTCTTCTATTTAATTTTAGAGCCGAATTATTCAAATTTTAAGACATGTTTGCCTTAAATTATTAGTTTTAAACAAATTTTTCCACTAAGCTGTGACAATTAGACGATTCAGAAATTTTTAGTCCAGTTTTGAACTGACTTTTTAAGTTTAAAGAATATCTGTTCTAAATCATTGATTTTTTTATCAAATTTTGATACTTCTAATCGGTTTTAGAGCTAGATTCTCGGCTTTGAATTCAAATTTTTAGATGTTTGCTTCTTAAATCAACATTTTTAGCAAGTTTTTTCTAGTCATGTTATGCAAGAAGGATTTTTTTATCCAAAATTAGTAGCTAAACTTGTGATTTCTGCCCTTGGCACAAACTTGCCATGTTACAGCACTGTTTTCAATGTGACTTTATGTTTCTACTTCAATTGCCGGATATGTATATAACTAATTTAAAGAATGAAACGATGCAAATAAACTTTTACTCTTGTAGTGCATTAATATTAAGGTTTTAAAAGCTTAGTGTTGTCTTGGTAAATATCCAAATTAATTATTCTTTTTTGGTTTGAATTAAAATAAATCTTTGGAAAATCCTATATCATATTTCCATTAGGATTTATAGAGAAATAGACGTAGGTATCTTCATTCATAAATGTCAGATGAATGCGTGGATGTATGTATGTATACATGCATACAAAACACACACAAATACACATTAACTTTTTAGCGAGAATAGATCTATTTACGTATTCCAT
The DNA here is from genome assembly GCA_039776855.1 of Mylabris sibirica. Taxonomy (NCBI): domain Eukaryota; kingdom Metazoa; phylum Arthropoda; class Insecta; order Coleoptera; family Meloidae; genus Mylabris; species Mylabris sibirica. The sequence continues at coordinate 5,133,416 of CM077843.1, forward strand.
ATTTTATTGGTACAAAAACACCATGACGCAATCTATATGCCAACGTACTATTTATAGATATGAATGTAACTATCAATTCTGTATAATCTGCAATAGGAGGAAGATAAACAAAAGAAAAAAAGACAAAAGAAATTTTGATTGATGACTATATGTACTTTCTATTATAATTTGCTTTTTTTTTCTGTTCTTTAGTAAAATTCTAAATCTAAACAATGACAACGATCTTTGCTTTTATTATTTAAAAATAAATGGGTGATCATTTATTTTATTAATTAAGTTCAACTATAAGCTTGTTGCATTTATGATTTCGATTCTTATAAAGGATAATCAACTCTCATCTATTTAACATTATGATTAATGGCATCTAATTTAAAATAAAACATATCAATGTTATAGTGGAACGGGGGGGGGGGGGGAATTTAAAAAAAACACTATAATAATTCCATACATAATTAAGAAACAATTACGTTCAGGAAGTTGTAGTTAAAAGTGTCAATGATAAATCATCAACAACAATTTTTCATTCATCCCACACTAATGACGATGATGATGATGATAATAATCAATCAGGTGTGTGAATTACTAAGTGTTTATTTTACGGAAAATCCAACTGATAACTCTATTTGATCGACAATTTTTTGTAATAAGTTATTTATATTAGAACCATATTTAGATTGAACTGTTATTTTTATCGTTTACATATCGTTTTGTTGTTGTTGTTGTTTTTACCTTACCACCTACCTCTGTTAAACATTTAAAAAAAAACAACAACATTAAATGATAACGTCATATGAAAATTTACAATAACCAAATTTGGTCATCCACCTAGATATTTCAACATATAATAAATTCATCGTGATGAAATGATTGTCTAAACTTAATACATAACGATTATTTATCTATTTATTTATAACATCTATCAGCAATCAGCTGGTGTTACTATTTTTAGACGAATAAATCACACCATAGTCGATACCATATAATAACGTATAGTCGACCAAAATCGCCTTGACTAGTATAACGTTGAAAGCGCAGGACTTACGCAAGTATTCTACCCAAAAAGAGACAAATTATGCCTTTAATACAAAAAAAAACCACCATATTTATATGGACATACAATTTATTCGTAATGTACATGGTGTAGGTGAACTGTAATTGTAATAGGTAATAAGTTATTGTATAACTTTCATAATATAATTATATCATTACCATATTTGTACATAAATTAATGTTTGAATACTCCTTTTTTCAACATATAATTAATCCAATTTCGATGCGCTCCATTTATTTCTGTCGAATATAATTATAATAAACAATTATCCACAAATACATGTTAATCTTATGGAGTTTATCAGGTAATTTGGTTTCGAAAATTGCATATTCTCTTGAAATTAACATTTAATTTAACTGAAAGATGTAATAAGGGCAATTTAACAAAAAATATATTTCACAATAGTAATTGTAATAAACTCGCATCTTTCTCGACAAAAAAAAATACTTTAATACTTATTAAGGCACTCTATTTAGTGTTCTTTAATAGTTGCTGTAATTTATTTCCTTTAAGTTGGTAGTTCTTTTGTCACTCAAATTTAAATGACAACTGTCAAACTGCGTTAAAGAAATTATTTAAACATTTACCATTTTTACATATAGATGGATCAATTTAAGTTTGCAACAGTCAGCATATTCGATCAACGTTTTGGGAATGGTCCACTTAACCAATCTTGACTATTCGATTGTTGTTTGGATGTATTACCAGTAGAGTAAGAGAAATGGAATACACCCAATTGTGCTTCTATTGTAAGCAAGATCTACTGCGCATCCATGGTTTTGAGCAAACTTAATTTGATCCATCTATAGCAGGGATAACAAGAGAACAATTGCAATATGAGTTGAATTTCTAGTAGTCAATGATACCAACCACTACAAAATTCCCTAAATTTGCAGGACTGTAAAATAGATAAAAAAGTATAAAAAACTTCGCACTCGTTTTATTAACAAAACTCGATTAATAAATTATGACTTTTTTAACTTGTTTCTCCTTTTATCTACCTAGTAATAATAAATAAATGAATTATTTTACAATTAGTTCAAAAAAAAAAATCAAGCAGACATTTTCTCATAAAATCACATTTAGTCAATTTGTAAATTTTTACATTTTAAATGTACTTCTAATGACAAGAAAATTATATTTGACAACAGTTAATTATGATTTTCAACTGTAATTGTAATTTTGCAACCGGATTTATAGAACATTAACGAGCAATTCTTTTGAATCTGTACTCGAATAAGGGCTTAAAAATAGCAATGTTTGTTCTACTCCAGCTGTATTTCACTCATTGTAAATTTATCGATATTTACATCATTTATTCTTTGTTTCTAATATTTTAAACGACTTGACTTTCACATAATAAAATCAAAAAAAGAGGGGTAGTTTAAGGGGCGATTTCACCAACTTCAGTTAAGCTTAATGAACAGTCAACAACAATCGTTGATATTATTATAAAAATCGTTTCTTTGACTTATTTCTTTGTTAAAATTTAACTAAAGTTGGTGAAATCGATCGAAAAATTTGATTAAAAGTCATTCCGATTCCTGATAAGACCTTTGCGTTGCTTATTTTAACTTTACCGGGATATCTCCTTGTTTTCTTGATAAAGATAACTGATTGATAATTTTCTGGAAACAATTTCTGAGGTGTTCAATCAAATGAAATTTAACGAGACTAACGAATTCAACTTTGTAAAATATACTGTGCTGGCAATTAGAGCTAGAAACATAAAAATATGTCTTTCGTTTTTTTGTTGTTTTTCTCTATTATTTCCAAGCTTATTTTGGTGTTGTTTAAGCAATTAGTGCTAAAAATTTGTTTTTGTCACACAACCCTCTCCCTGTCTAATTTTTGGTGAAATTACAATTTTAAAATAATTTTCCAGGCATTTTCTACTATTTTATTGGACTTGCAAAAACTAAGCAATAGAGCCATTGAGGCGTTACTAAATTATAAAAATAGGGGATGAAATTACCCTTTTCCAATTTAACAAATTCATGAATATTATTAACTGACAGAATAAATGTTATCTGTTCTCGGAATTTATCATATTTGCATTTGTTCAGGGGTTAATAACTACTATAGCCTTGAAATTAAATTATACGACAGCCTACCCTCGCATAAAAATTTGTCATATCAGTTCACAACCAACTCACATTGAAACAAGCAACAATTATAACTGTAACTTTTTAAGTTTTCATTTTTGATTATACAAAATGAGTATGAGAAGAACTTCGATATTCATTGTCACCCTTAACTTTCGGTGCCATATAACTGTTAGTTTTAGACTAAACTATACATAAAAAAATTAAAAACTATAAAATTTTGAGTGATAATTAAAAAATTTAGGCTGCCAATAGCCCACGATAGCTTTATAAAATTGTTTTAAAGATCGTTTTTTCTTTCCCTATTTAAGCTCATCTTAGCAAAGGCTTGGCTTAAATCGAGCTAACATTTGGACGGACGCCCACTCGAATATCTGTAAATCTACGCTCAGGTCAAATTAAGCCAAGGTCCTGCTAAAGCGAGCTTAAAAAAAGGGAAGAAAAAATGAGTCTAAGCCTGATTTGTTAGACTTAAGTAAGTTAGAGTAAGTAAGCTGTAATTTATGGCTTATTCGATTGAAATTAATTTGAATCAGACTGTAATTTAATTTTAAACTTTCTGAGACTTTGTAACCAATTTATTTATTTGACAAATTTTTGCAAATTTCTTGTATTCTAAATTAAAAAAATTGCACTCTGTGTGTATTTATGATTTTTCAGAATTACATTAAAAAATCTGGCAATGAAATTTTTTGGCTCACACACGTCGTCGTCTATTCGGATTTTTGTTTTGAATATTTGAAATAGTTCCTTTGGAATTTTAATAGCTATAAACATACATATTTTGACCAAAAATAGAAACGATCATAATGAATCCAACAATGAAACGATCTTTAAATAATTCATTCACGATTTCGGCAACGGTTCATACTAACAAATAATAATGATAATAATAATAATAATGTTAAAGATACATCAATGTTATCAAACGAGCCAGAAAAAAATTGACAGGCGTATGGTAAAAGAGAGAGCAAAAAAACATGAATAATGGTACATATCTTTAGAATAAACTGAGGACAATTTACATTCAATTTTTCATTGAAATCAATTTTCATTAATTTTCGTTGTGAATATGGATAAACCTAAAAGTAATTTTTTCCCAAATTGATATTTCCTGTTATTTAAATGATTAACTTTCTGTTTAAACAAACAAGAAATTACCGTGAGATTTTTACATTGATTTTTTCTTCTTTTTGATTGCAGGAAAAGAATTCCTTTCTAAACTACAATGTTTCCTGTATCCTAACTTTACCACCATACCAACGTCAAGGATATGGTAGATTACTTATTGACTTCAGTAAGTACATTGTTATTATGGTAATAATTATTTTACCGTTATTAATTATTGCAAAACGATCCTCCTCCTCTTTTAGATTATTTTATAATTTTTTTTGAAATTATTTATCATGATGAGATTTATAACGTTATTTTTTTTTTCTTGTGTTGTTGTATTGCTGCTCGGATGGAAGAACGTATTTTTTACAATAGGTTACAGAAAAAAAAATTGTATAAAAGGCGATACGCAATTAAAAATACAGTACGTTACGGTTGGTGAAGTCAGACTGAAACGTCTGTATATTAATGTTGGTTGTATGTCTAACGGCCTTCACCCCCCATGGGTAAATCTGTATGATTTTATCGTTAATTCCATTAAATTAACTAACAGAATTAAAATGGATAGCAAAAAAATTATAGAAAGAAAAATGATACAATTACTAACGGTTTAAAAAGAAAAAAAAATACCACAAAACACTCTTCAAAACCTTGCTTTATTATTGCTACCACTGCTCTTTCACGTATCATTAATTCTTTGTCTATCTCTGTTGTATTTGAATTTAATCCGTCTGGTTGTATTGTTAAAGCCACCCTCTTCGCCTCCTTGTATAAATAAATGCGTGTTTTGATGATTTATTCGCGTCTGGTATAAGATGAAAGATTGAAAAGAGGAGACAGATCAGATCCTATCTTACTCAAACCATTCTAAAAACTTTCTTTCACTACTACACTTGCATAAGCGTACAAGAAACGGTACTATATTGCCATTGGGGAAGGATAGTGCTTGTGGTTGTAACATTGATGGTGGTGGTGGTGGTGGTAGTTATAGTAGTAGCAATAGCAGTGAAGAGACAAAGATTCAAACCACCACACTGCCACCCTCACATCTGCACCACTCTAAACAAAGTCTAGCCAGGTCACAGCCCTTTGCAACGGCTGCTGTTCTGCTATGCGTATGGATTTCTGTCTGGCTCGTTTGGCTGTTTTGAGACCTATCCCAACAAATTCGTTCAAATTCACTCACAGCCAGACAGACATAGAACTATACACCCTTATATTATCAAAATCGTCCCCATTATCTCTGGCTTCCTCTCCCTAAAATTTTGTAGACTGTCTACAGCTGCCACCTGTAAACATTTGAATTATCGACGGTGTGAATTCTCGATGAAGTAAAAAAAAAGCATAAAATTTAATCGGAAATTTTGTTAAAATTCCCTATAAAATTTCCCCTAATTAACCCGGAACATCGACTCTAATTAAATCACCCTTTGTCGATATTATAGTACATGTTAAAGTGCTTCTATATTTCGATTTGTTATCGGTCATGTCCCCCTTTCTCTCGACCTACGTTATAGGTGTTAAAAAAGAGCAAAATTTTTGAATGAAGCCTACCAACCGCCCCTCAATAAATGACGTATGACGACAGTGTATTGAAGTGGTCGGTGGAGAGATAGTAATAGTAGTAGTGGTGGTGGTGGTGGTTGTGGTTTGTTTGGTGGCGTCGAAATGGTAATTAGTTGTTTCTTTAATTGCTAATAGCAGTATCTGCTGCTATCTCACCCTTTCTCTCTATCTCTTTATAAAATGGGGCGTGGTGTCTAACTTGTATTTTGTGACGTCATCCATTGACGCCGCCGCGACGCGAGTACGGAACGCGTACCGGCGCCAGACATTGTTATCGACCCGACCGAGGTCAATATACCCGTCTCTACCCCACCCTACATATCTTTCTATCCCTTTAAAATATTATCTCTGTCTGTTTTGTATCCCTTCTGTGTGTAACGGTATGGTGACAGCAGCGTCGCGACGACAGCCACATATATGTATAGACAGACAAATGCATTGTTTTTCTTATTTGTCATTACGCATTAGTAATTTCCAACTTTCCGTGGTAATCCCACCAGCGATAATATTCATTTATTTTCTTCATCTTAATAAAAAATCTATCAAAATACATTTGAGTGAGTCTTTCTAACATATGCAATAGAAATTCTGTATTTGTATACCAAGTGTGTGTGTAAAAATTCAACTTTGGCTGAGGCTACAATCAGGAATGTAATTTTTATAACTTTGTGACGTCACTACAGCCGTCCACTTTAACGCAACCTGACACTTGAACTTAAGTTTGTGTAAGCTTCCAATTCAAACCCGGATGAGGTTGGAATGAAGTTGATTTTGGATGTTTAGTCAATTTTGAGCATTTTTGACCTTGAATCGTCCAAACGAGAATATTCGGACACATTTAGTAAATTTCAGAGATAAATCAAGTTTTAGTCCAGTTTGCGAGTCATTTTTTACTTGAATCATCAAGTCTTTAGCAAAATTTTACTGTCAAATCCTAGGGACGAAACAATTTAGACTTTTTTAATCGAATTTTGAGTAAAAATTCGACTAAAAGTATCTAAGTCATGAGTTTTTTTTTTTTTTTTTTGAAGAATCTTGAAGGATTTTGAGTCCATTTCAATCAATTTTTGATCAAAACTCTAGACTTTTAGTCTAGATTTTGAGATATTTTTACCTCGTCCATTAGTTCTTAGGAAATTTTACCAACACGTCGTAAAAAGCAGACGAATTTTACAATTTTATTTTCAACCTAAGTCATCAATTTTTAAATCATGGAAAAGGAGCCAAAGAAGCCACCAAAAGGAGCAAATTTAGTCAATTTTAATCAGTTTTCAGATAATTTTCTACATTTTTGGACAACAATAGGACGTGTTCTTTAACAGCAATATTTTAAAGCATTTTCATTCTAAATCACCAATTTTTAGTAGTCGTCAAAAGCGAGAAATGTTGACACATTTAGTCTAAATTTTGAGACATTTTTATTTCCATTTTTAATTGGTTTTAGGGCTAAATTCTCAACTTACACTTTAGGTTTTAAGATATTTTCGTTTTAAAACCATAATTGTTGACCGAGTTGGTTCTTGAGCCACCAAAACGAGAAGATACAAGCTATTTTAAGGAATTTTAGAGCTGAATTCTTTGTTTTTAGATAGTATTTTAAAACATGTTTTAATTTTATTATTTCGGGAGATTGTAATCGGGGCCCATTTAGCTCTTGATGCGTCTCTGATTTATTGTACAACACGGTGACTTTTAGCACTTACACAAATAATTTTATTATTCACGACATTTAAATGAATTGTTGCAATTCCAAGTCCTGTTAGATTGATTTTTTTTTTAGCATTATTTCTTCTGTTTTATTTGATATGAATCATAGATATGTAGACATACGTGGCCGCTTTTCGATTGTGAAAGGTGTATTTTTTTGATTTTAGCTTTGTTCTTTTACTTTTTGAAAAAAATCAAAAATGAATCATTGAATACATTCATAAATTAGAATTAGAACAAGAGAAATCAACAATTTCTATGAATTTGAACAACTTTTAATACAATTAATCCATGTACAGTAAAACTTCGTTATAACGCTCCCGCTTATAACGTTTTCCCGGCTATAACGCTCTTTTTCTTCGGTCCCGGCCCCCTGAGCAATATTTCAATGACAATGTTATTCGTTTTAACGCTCCGATTTCCCGGTTATAACGCTCCAATTTCGACTTATTTTCAACTTCCCGCCAAGAAAATTGAAAATTTTAAAAATTTTGGGAAGTTACTGCTTTTACCCCGATTTTCGAAAATTGAGTTCTTAACAGATATTGACGTTTTGGGGTCTTAGGAAACTATTTTGACTATTTTTGCGAGGGTGTCTGTAAGGCTGTATGTCTGTGAGTATGTAGGTAGCTCATAACTTTTGACGGATTGAAACGCTCTTTACGGCATTCGAAAGACCTCCACCAGACTTGGATTTCGTGTAGATTTGAACCGATTCGGCCTGATTGATTTTGAGAAATTCAAAAATAAACCGATTTTTTTTTTGTTAAAATCATGTTTTTTCTATACACTGTACAAGGCTATTTGTACACACTGTACAACGCTATTTCACATCACAGTTGGCTATGCCTTTGTTATATCGAGTCGTGTAGCTTGATTGCATATTTTGCTAGATTTGACATTTATCAATAAAGAAAAACGGACGGTCGAATCAAGCTACGATCCTACGTAACCAAAAGTCTTGCCAACTGCGAGGTGAAATAGCGTTGTACACCCTGTATGTATGTTCATAGGCTTTATTCTATGTTTTGAAATAAATTTTGTTCATTTCATATATTTAAATGCATTTTATTTGTTCATGCTATGAATTTTTGTGATTTCTCGGTTATAGTGCTTTCCCGGTTATAACGTTTTTTTACCTTGGTCCCTAGAAGAGCGTTATAACGAAGTTTTACTGTAGAAAGATAATTAAAAATTAAAACTCTGACAAGCAACAAGGCCTTTTTTATGCATCTTCAAAATTAGATGAGTGTGTAATTCAAGTTTGTTACTAATCACAATGAGATCACCAAAGTCATTTCTTTCTATTCAGAAATTATAACACTATAAGAGACGATGATGATAATAATAATAATAATGGTTATGATGATAATAATAGTAGTAATAATACTGACAACAAAACGAATTGATGGGTATTACAAGGTTGGAAGCATAAAATATTGGTTTTATGGATAAGTATAAGAGATGTAAATTGATTAGTATAGCCTCAATAGAAAGGCTAAATTCGTGATTTGAAAATAATTTTATTTTAATTTAAAAAAAAGAAACCGTCAAAAAATCAGATTTGATCGTAATACAGTTGGCAGGTGTTTCGTGTTAAATCACCTGATTTTCCATCATCATTTTTTTTTTCTTTATAATACACCTGTAGTGAAATTTCAAGGAAAAATTTCACCTGTCCATTTTTGTTTCTTATCACTTTTCTAAAATTGGGTTATTCAATAGTAGCCTTGTCAATTTGTTTAATTTTACATAACAAATTTGTCCTGTTAATAAGATTAAGGACATTTACTGTGTTTGAAAAGGATGAGCAATTATCATTATTAATGTTGTTGTTGTTATAAGAACCTTGATTCTATATCGGTGATGTCAGGCTAGAAAGGATTGTCGTTGTATGAAAGGTGGAAAAAATCCGGAAATTGTTGTAAAGTTGTGTGAAACTCACAACTAAATAACGATAGAGTAGTAGTAGGTAATTTTTTCGTTATTATGATTGTCAACGAATTGAAACGGCAAGTTTGAAAGCACGCTGTATTTATTTTGTAAATATTGTATAATTTCTGATTACCACCTTTCAGTCACTACGATTATTTATTTCATCGATGGCTGTATAATTTAAATTTAAAATCATTTTTTTTTAAATCAATTTCAGGCTATCTTCTAACACGTGTTGAAGGTAAAATCGGTTCACCAGAGAAGCCATTAAGTGATCTTGGTTTAATATCATACCGTTCGTATTGGAAGGATGTTTTATTGGAATATTTATGTGCTGGTACTGGTACACAATTATCAGTAAAGGATATTAGCCAAGAAATGGCGATACATTCATACGATATTGTATCAACATTACAAGCTTTAGGTATGATGAAATATTGGAAGGGTAAACATATAATTTTAAAGAAACAGGACGTATTAGATGAGTATATTGAGCGTGTTAAAAAGCGTGGTAATATGTTGAAAGTAGTAGATCCGAGTTGTTTACGTTGGACACCACCACAACCCCAACAACAGATTTAAAGATGATTCACACGTAGAATTCTTTGATAGCACTCTAGTGAAGGAATCTCAAGACAATCATTTTTCTATAAAATTCAACTGTCCGTCGTTTATTTATAGAATTAGTTTCTATATGTGTACAAAATAAACATAAATATTAAAGAGGAAATTCCATTTTATTTATTTTTTTTTCAAATTCCATCAATTGAACCTGTTCCAAATCACAAATGCACAACAATTAAAATACCACACGCATATTCAACACAACAAAGGAAAATTCAACGAGAATATTCGTTCGTTCTGATACGATCGAGATTTTTTTTTTCTTCGAAATTGAATACGTTTTAAGTGACTCATCAGCATGTTATCCTTATAAAGGTAAGTATTGTTTGTTTCGATAATAAACGATAACAATTATGTTTTGGTATTTGTGGAAGTGTTAACAACCAGATTTATACAGAGAAATCAATGAACTGTTGAGGAATGTTAGTGTTTTATTATGACAAAGGTTATTAGAACCATTAAAGAAACAAGCATCTTTTCAATATTTAAAGCTGTACATGCACTATTTCACGTAGACTTGTATCTATAGCTTCGGAGCGTTATTTTTTTTGTTCCGGTTCAATTAAAAAAAAATATTAGCGGTTTTCGTTCCTGCAAAAATAACGGTTTTTTCGATTCAATTCAAAATGATAAACGTTTAAAGTTCACCCTAAAAGATACAACTTCTAATTGTAAGAGCTATTTACAGGGTAACTTTTTCAATACAGAAAACAGGTGTTTTATTTTGTAATTTTCAAAAGAATTTTCATGGTGATATGTTTTATCATAGGGTGTAAAATCGTAATCGTATTCAAATTTAACCCCCAGCAAAGAATGAAAATGCGATTTACGTCTTTTGATAGCCCTAGCGACTCTGTATTAACTAATTTTTAATCCACTAAAAAATATTGAGTCTTTACAGAGATATTAAAAAAAAAACACTGATTTTGCACTTGCAGAGGTAATTTTAACCCCCAATATGTCCCTTAAACTTGAGTATGGACACGAACGACGACAAACATATCCCTTAGAATACTTATGTCCAATAACTGGGGAGTTTTGACCTCGAGTAGTTTACTTGCAAGTTCCTGGTAAGTGCCCAGAGAGGGAAAAAATAATAAAAGTGATATGCTTGAGCCGGAAAAAAAACCGGTTTTTGTTTTCGGTTCAACTCCGGATTTGGACCCGGTTAACATTTGTTTTTTCCCCGGTTTTCGGTTAAGTTCCGGTTCGAAGCTCTAGTTATATCGACAATAATTCGTTTCATAATACATTTTTCAATTACTCGACAACCTATACAGAAATTTCCCTGTATTTATACATTGAAACTTGTAAAAATTTTACCCCTGGTCCTATTTCTAGTTGTGATAGTTTTAGTGGATAAGTTCGTACTTTAAACAGGGATGAATTATCGACAAATTTTCAGGGTGATTTATGTTCTTGATACATCAACCTAGAGAGCTTAGTTACATGTTACAGTGGAATCTCTCGGCGACATATGATGGCTCTTTATTTTTTTAATTTTTGTACTACCAGAAAATATTGAGCCGCCTTTAAAAGATAAGCGATTTTTCAGGGTGGACTTCAAGTACCATTTTCTTCCTTAAAATAAAAATTATCGAAATACTACTAAATACCCATTTAGCAAGTTTTTTCAATGGTACTCTATATGGCTATTTACTTACTAGTTCGCCACCTAATTTCCTACAAATACATCTACTATTTGGGGCAAAGAGTGCAAAAATTGGACGAAAGAGATTTCCAAAATTTCGTCAAAATATTTATGCGTGGCTCCCTATGACGGGTGGAGTCGTGCTGCACCAACTATAATCCGTTATCTGAAACGGAGAGCATAACTGAGGTAGCCTTCTTTAAGCCTTAGGCAGAACTGCACCAACTTAGCCTTAGTAGCCTTGTTTAATCCTTACGCATAACTGCCACACTTGTCGAGTCCATATTATCAGGGCTGTCTTTATCCCGCATGAGACTCCTAACAGAAATTTGTACCAGAGCCCCATACTTGCACGTTTTGAAAATTCTAAAATATTTTTCCCCTTAGGTACATTTTCGAATGGGAATATTTATTAATAAACTGAAACATGTAGGTAAATTAGAAAAATAAAATATCCTACAACCCTTAGGTTAACAATTCCATGATGTTGTTGAAATAATATAAAACTCTGGTTATTGCCTCAAAAAGCTTTATAACTTAATGTCCTATACTAAATCCACTAATTGAATGTAAGATTTTGACAAAAATGTCAAACATCGGCAACAGTGTCTTTTGCAGAGGTATCAACTAAAAAACACAATTCTTTCCATAAATAACGGCTACATATTAGTAATTTTTGGAAGCTTCAGTTAGATGAGTCTCTTTGACATTTCTGTCAAATTTAAATCTTACATTAGAATAGTGGATAGGGTATAGCAAGTCTAGCGTCCTGGGCGAGAATTTTTCGACCTCCCTACAGGAAGACAATGACGTCAGATCAATTATTAAAAATAAATTTATGCAGTTCTTATACCACCTCTCAAATACCTAGCGCCCTAGGCGGTCGTCCAATCAGCCCCCCTAAAGCAGCCACTGACTTAATGCCTGAAAAACCTTGAGTTAAACACCGGCAAAAACCCTTTGGGAAAATTAAAATGTTGCTTAGGATCGGTGACCATTAGTAATAGAATGAGTAGAGTAACTAAACAGGTACAACCCACTGCTGTGGGTGCACTTGGAGCAGTTAAGCCATTACAAGTTAGCGAAGTCCTGCTCCGTCGCGCTAAGACTCAAAACCAGTTAGGAACAATAACTTACATTTTCACACGTGGTTTTCTCTACAGCCGGCACCGAAGATATCCTGGAGCATGAATAGATAGAGCCGAGTGTAGAGCGTTACGGGAGAATCTTCGGATTCCAAATTTAACATGGGAGAACTAGTAAAAGTGCTTCACTTATACGATAATTTTTGTTAATACAACCTCAAGAATCAATTTTATTGTGGACGGATAGAGCAAAAAGCTCCTGTTAAGAATGTTTCAAAATGTCGTTTGAACTAATTAAATAAAAATTCCTCCACCTCTTCCCCCTTCAACAAAATTAAATTAATTGTATGTAAATAATAAAAATGTTGAATCTTTCATGTACTGTTATTTTTGTAATTTTCGAAAAACATGTGCTAATTAAGAAATGTAGGCTTAACCATGAAAAAATTGATTCAATTAAAACAATTAACTGCAAATTATATGCCAATTAATTAAATGTAATGAATGATTATGTTATTTTTTTTTGTATATGTACCTACACATACAGGGTGTCCCATAAGTCACGCATTTCCTGCTTAGGGATAGAAAGGGGGTGAAATTCTAAGGTAGAAAGTCCTGTAGCATTTTTTCATCTGACGTACAGGTAATTAGTAGCCAATCAGGTGCTCTCTTACTTTGAACGGCTCTCGCGCCAGCCTGCTAACTGGTCCGCTTCCTACGTCCTACCGTCAAGACTCTTTCTCTCTTTTTATCGCTATATCGAGCAGCTGATTGGTTATATGATTTAATTAATAAATAACTAATTATGTGTGCGTCAGATAAAAAAATGGTACAGGAATTATCACCTCAGAATTCCATCCCTTATCTGCTCCTTAGCAGAATATGCGCCACTTACGGGACAGCCTGTATACACATAAAAAACGGTTGTAAGTTGTAGAAAGAGGGGAATAACCGAATTAATTTTTAACGTAAATAAAGTGCTGGCTATTAATTATTTATATATTTAATTTTTTTTGTAATAAAACAGAGTTATTTTTCTATTATTTTCTTTTTACAACTTTTTGGATAATAATTTGGTTACAATTTTGTTTTCATTGCTTTTTATCCTCTACCAAAGTAAAATCTGACCCTTGATTAATGTTTGCATGTTGTACTTGTTATACACAAGGGTGAAACAGAGCCCAAGGGTGTGTTATCAAATTCATACAACTCGATAAAATTACATAATTGCATGTCGGGTTTTGTTCACTGTTTTGTACCATTTCTTTTAAGGGTCAGTTTACGTGTAAGTACGGTTTTTTTTCCTCCTAACTTTTTTTCAATAAGGTTTCACTTTAAATAAATTAACCGTAGTTGTTTTACACATTGATTCGGTAAGGCCGAATTTCAAGCTCGGACATGGTCCGTTCTTCTTGGAACTGTGTTGTTATTTTTGCAAAAAAATTTTTTCGGACCACAACAACGGAAATGACCGCATTACGTTCTGTTTTCGGTCGGAAAGGCTATGGTGTTGCTGTTTTAGTATGTATGTTCGTGTTTTTTTTTCTATGTGTGTATATGTGTTTTTTCAAACGCCGACAGGCAACAGAAACAACATTCAACCGGAAATCGTTACATTACTGCGGCTCGCCGGCATTTCCGTTGGATTCGGCTGATTCCCCTTCGTCTTCTTCTCTTAATTGTTATTATTAATAAGTACAATAAAGAAAAATAATAAAATTATAATTACAATAATAGAAATAAACGCTAATCAACGAGGAGAAAAAACAATACCACCTGTTGTAGATGTTGAAGATGATGATCTTCGTGACAGTGGAAATCCAAAAAAAAAACCTGAACTACTTATTAATTAATTCAATTAAAAGATGTAATCATAAAGCACCTGCTATTTGTGTTAGTAATTATTTAAATAAGAAAAATCAACTTTTTCGAACATTCAATTATACAGAAAAAACACAGGATGGATCTCTTTGTAATTATCTCTATGGTATCCGGCCCAAAATTAAACAGGAACACACTTAATGTACCAAAAAAATCTTCAAAACTAACGATAATAAAAGGAGAAATAATAATAATAAAATTATTCATAAGTGCAGATTATTTTTGGGCAACATCGTCTTATTTGACCCACCGCGTCTAGACTTTTATATTTTATTATTGTTGTTCTTGTTTTGTTGATTCCACCATCATAATAATAAAAAATTATTTATACGATTTTTGGCGAACCTTTTAATTCATATTTCTATCAATTTGACTTATGTTAATGGTCCTCATAGCCATTGTAGTATAAGCAACGAACTTTTATTCTTGAAAGGTATTGCTTTACGAGTGATAAATTTCGGTTATTTCATTTTTATTTGATTGTTGTTGTTGTAGAATTTACATTCGTGTCTTGTTGCTAAGCTAAAGTTAATGATTAATTATGCTTTTTTTTCTTCTTTAATTTTAGTTGCTAATAATAAATGGCCCATCTTGAGAAAATATCCTTTGTAGTATTCAAACACAATTATGCAAATGTTGGCAGAAAAAAAAATCCGGCTACTATTTCAACTGTAACCAATTCTGCTATTTTTAATTAAGAAATGTTAGGGTCAATTTTACATTTTGTAATCATTCTTCATTCTCTTAGACGGAAATCTAATGAATAATTGTAGTATTGTTGTTATTTTCTATTTGTTTTATTTTCTATTTGCTTTATTCTCGTACTTTCTTTCAGGTAGACTGCAGAACTAATTCGAATTATTGCAGTTTCATTTCAGTTCGAAAAAGGAATAAAGTTGTTGTTTAAACTAACGTCAATGACTAACAATAAGTCCGTTTCAATGATCGCCTAATTATTTACAATTAGTCTTGCTTTTGTGTTATACTTTTTTTTTAAATACTTGTTATTTTCAACAACAATACAACAACATCGAAAGACCGGTTCTCATTTTCATTTGAACTGGTGTCATTTTTCCGTATATCAAAGTCCAGCAAAACTATGAGATCATCTTTAGAAACTATTAAAGTGAAGAAAAAAGCTTTAAATCTACAATAAATAAATTTTGCACTTATAGGTACTCCATTTATTTTAATGTTTAATATTTTATTAAACTTTCTTGTCACGTTAATCAGAATTTTCTTGAAGAATGTAAGAAAATTCTTGGTGTCGATCATTGTTTTTACATCTGAGGAACTTTTTACGTAACAGCAGTACTAGTTTTGTTTCTAACTCATTTGCATATCTTCCAAAGGTTGTAATTTCTTTGAGTTCAATAAAAAATCATCATGCTTGATGACATTTAGCTAAATTTACGAGTCAAAGGCATAATTCATCTTTAATTAACGAATATTTATGTTTAGAATCTTCTTTAAGCTCTTATAGTGAATTTTAATCATATTTGTGCCAAAATGCTTGTTTGGCCTCCATAGATTATTAAATCGAAGATAAAGTTCCTTGGAGATTGTGCAAAATATAGATTGAATGACAAAGCTTTGTATCTAGTTCAGACAATTCGCTTAGTCACTTTTGCAAATGAACGGCTCATATACTAGTGCTTAACATTCCTTAATTTCACTGAATCATGAAAATGAGTCGATGCACCTTTAAAGCGATTTATGCTAGTTAAAAAATGATATCTGTAACAGAAGTCAATTTTTTGGGAGAATACACAGGCATTCCTGGTGTTGATTCAAGAGAAATGAGCAGTACCTACTAACGAATGCTCACCTTAAAATGAGATCCATAGCAGAAATTTACTTGAAAATCGTAAGAAAATTGAGCAAATATACAGGCATTCCTCGTATTGATACAAAAAAAATGAGCAGTACCTACTAACGAATGTTCACTTTAAAATGAGATCTGCAACAGAAGTCACATATTTCCTTGAAAATTGTAAGACAACTGAGCAAATACACAGGCATTCTTCGTATTGATGCAAAAGAAATGAGCAGTACCTACTATCGAATACTCAGTTTAAAATGAGATCTGCAACAGAAGTCATTTTTTTTAAATTGAGCGAATACACAGGCGTTCCTCGTGTTAATGCAAAAAGAAATGAGCAGTACCTACTAGCGAATGCTCACCTTAAAATGAGATTCGTAACAGAAGTGAAAAATTTCCTTGAAAATTATAAGAAAATTGAGCAAATACACAGGCATTCCTCGTATTAATGCAAAAAGAAATGAGCAGTAAATACCTACCTACTATCAAATACTCACTTTAAAATGAGATCTCCAACGGAAGTCATTTTTTTAAATTGAGCGTTCCTCGTGTTAATGCAAAAAGAAATGAGCAGTGCCTACTAGCGAATACTCGCCTTAAAATGGGATCTGTAACAGAAGTCAATTTTTGTAATGTTCTTCATGATCAACATGAGATCTCACAATCAGTTGATAAAATTTACAAAATATTTTTCAATTCCAAGGAGCATTTGCATTATTCCTAAAACAGACACAATTTCCCGTGATTCACCTAGACTGAATGAATATTTATTTTAAGAATTCTTTATTGGGTCTTATAGTAATTTTCATGCCAAAATACTTGTTTGGCATCTACAGCTTATTAGATTTAAGATGACGTTGGAGATTGGACAAATTACAATTTAAATGACGAAACTTTGCATGAAGTTCAGTGACACACTTTGGCAGATGAATGGTGCATCCTCACATCATGAAAAATTAATAATGTGAACGTACTTTTGTAGGTACTTGCATCTATTAAATTTTGTTAGACAAATTTTCAAGATTCTGTCTAACTGAAAATCATCTTGACGAACTTAGAGAATTGAAAATTTAGTCAATTCCATCTGGATTCTGGATTTATGACTCACTAATGAAATGTCAGTTCTAGAGACACATTCCGAAATGCACTGCGATTGATTATTATTTAAGAAGCATGTTGATGTAACATTTAGATGATTTGTATTGGTTTATTGTCATGCTGGCGTAAGTATAGGATCAAAACTGAAATTAGAATAGTTACAGTCAGTGGCGGCTTTAAGAGGGGCTGGTTGGGCTGGGGCCCGATGGGCGGTATAAGAACCATTTGTATTAATTTTGAATAATTCATCTGATATCATTGCCTTCCTGAAGGGGCGCCGAACAGCTCTCGCTCAGGGCGCTCAACTCGCTAGAGCCGACCCTGCTTACTGTATTACAAATGTATTTCCTCATTGAATTAGGTACATAGAATAAATTATACAGAAACTTCAGTGATCCACTCACTGTAAGTTTTGAAATTTTTATAAAGTTTATAGACCAGCTGAGACATTCAGTTTAAGTGATTGTAAATGAATTATGAGTTGTATCTCTGATGAAAATTTAACTCAAATGCACAGAGGTTCATTTCTAAAAATTTAAAATTTAAACTCATATTCATCAGATTTTTATTGAATCAATAACGTAAAGACACTAATGATTCATACACAGTTTCACTGAGCATTTGTATGGATGAAGTAGTTGTGATAATTCTGATTATGTTAATGGAAAAATATTCAGGATGTATAATTTCGATTGCGATATCTTTCTTTATTGAAATGAAGTGAAAATATGATCAAAGACGACCATACAGAGTTCATTGTAATTGATGAGATCATCTCTATGAACTATTGAATCATTTTCAGTTCAAGTCGACACTTGAATATAAAATATGTGTATGTAGCTGATAAATTGATGGAAAGTCCGTATTTGAATGTAGATCGCTAGTGTTCACGTTAAAAAATGCATATTTCTAAAATTTATCGTGTGATTATTTTGAAAAGTGCCCCTTTTAACAATCAAGAAAAAAGAACACGAATCAATGAAGCTCTATATCTATTCTACCCGCATTCTACACTCCTTTTATTTTCTGTGCACTAATAGGATGTTCTTTAGATTTTAAATTTTCGTATAATTGAAATGTTCGAAAACTACTTGTTGTACTTTTTCCTTTAATTTTTTTTCGTACTATTTGTAAAATAAGAGGAAAAAATCGGTCTCATGAACTGCGGCAGGTTGCTACGATCCGGCGCATGCTTGGCAAATTGCATAGCTGCAGTTGTCCAATACTGCAAAAACTAATATTGTGCATTTTCAGTGAATTTTCTAAATTTTTCTTTGTGTTTCTTTTATTGTCACTACCGTATAAACCGAAGAAAATCTGCAACGTTCAAATATCAATCGATGATCATAATGAATATAAGGTAAGATCACGATTTCATTAATAATAATGGAAACTTTTTAAAATGGGTTATCATTGACGATTGACCTCATTCTGATTTCCTGCAACTACGCAGGAAATTTCCTAGTTTTTGTTTAATAATGCCAATTTTTTTCAAAGTTGCAATTAATCCTGGTATATTAATGAAAATTTATTTAATCTGGATATAATTGCACAATATTGTTGTTACAAAAAAGCCATACTATCTGTACATGAAAACCCATAAATATTTTGTGGGTTAATAGCCTCTAAAGAAACTATTTTAAAAAAATACATACATACAAGTAATTGAAAGTGTGTAGGTAATTAATTACAAATTATCAGAAATTAATTTTATTGATAATGACGAGTTAACAAATTAGTAATATTTAAGTTTATATTTAGAACTATTTAGGGTCAATCTAGAAAATACCAATATTGTAATAATAATTAAATATTATCGATAAATAATCATAAAAATAGGAATTAAGGTTAGAATATTATAAACTTATAACCTTATAATGTGTTTAAAATTAAATGAACGTACACATATCGAGTATTGTTTCCAAGAAATTTATAACTGTTACGGATTTTATCTTATCGTAAAATGACTTTTCCATATTTATCACGAGTAATTCAAGAAGGGCGACTGTGAGTGTGAGTGTGAGTGTGTGTGTGTGTGTGTGTGTGTGTGTGTGTGTGTGTGTGTATGTGTGTGTGTGAATGTGACTTAAAAATGTATCCATCTATCTGATCTATTTTTATTACACCTAAAAAAATGGTTTATAAAATCAACAATAATGATAAAATCAACAGAAGAATGCAAAAAAAATTACAAAATTTTCTCTAAAGTAGGTAGAGATAAAATACCAAGGTTCAAGATAAGTGTCCTAAAATTTGAAGTATGCAGCTTTTGCAACCAATATCAACAATGCTTAAGAGGGGGCATCTTATATTCAAAAATCAACCGTTAATTACATCATTGAGGCAAAATTTTTCTTCCCACACTTAAGCTCGCCTTGGCAAGACCTTGACTTAAATCTATCTAACGTTTAATTTACACACATTGGAAGAATCGTTTACGTACAGGACTCCATCAAAATGTCTATAAATTAACGTTTATGTCGATTTAAGCCAAGGTGTTGCTAAGGCGACCTTGAGTAGGGGATGAAAAACCGGGCCTTAATTCGAGTAGGTGAATTTTTCTGACTATCGAAAATAAAGTGACTTGTCAAATTTGAATGATTTGGGGAAAATTTTTCAGAAACGAAAGAATCTTTTTGTTCTTCGAAAATTATCGCAAGCAATAGAAATAGAGCTGTAGCTTAGACTTCGACTGTCAACTCTTCTTGAGCAAAATACTTGACTTCCTTTACTCTATACCATGTATTCCTTTGCACCTGATACTTTGTAGAAGTTCACAAAATTTGACGCGCTCAATTCTGGGTTATTGAGGTAATGAGATGGGAAGTGAAGCTTTGTCGAAAAATTCAACATTGTCGGTGGCTTAATATTTGCACAGTTTTCTAACTACACTTTTTACAGGCTCGCCTAACTTTAAGAATTTAAATCTAAGATTGCTCAGTTGGTTCGTCTTAGCAAGACCTTGCCTTAAATCGACTTAAGTGTAGGTTTTCACACATTTGGGCGGTGCGTTCCCATATACAGATTCGTTCCAAATGTCTGTAAATCCACGCTTAAGTCGATTTAAGGCAAGGTTGCGCAAAGACGAGAAGAACTGAGGGAAGAAGAACCGGGCTTAAATCATCTCCTTTTAACAATCCATTTGCATTATTCTCGAAAATTTGATTGTTTAAAACAATAATGTCCTAAAATCTGCACCAGCTCGAAATTGATTAAAATGTATCTAAATGGTCTCCTTATCTTATCAGTCTAGTATTGTAACTTACTTTATCCCGTTGATCAGAAAAGCGGAGAATTTGTGTGGGTTCAAATAGGGTTAAAGGTAACTGGTTATAAGCCTCTTTTCGGACAATCTATATAGAATCCTAGGTAGAAAAATCTTTGATACTCAAATTACACATAGAATTATCGAACCTTATTTCTCAAGCAGGCAAACTAATATTTTTGGTGCCCAGAATACTTGTGCCTTTTTGGATGTAGTTGTCGATAGGTGCCCAAATTACCCATCGTAAAATTATTCCAGATAAATTTGGTGCCTAGTTTACATCCGCTCCGTTTGCAGGCCCACCCATCCCTTGAACCTTGCCCTTCAAATCATTATTATTGGACTATAAAAGTTCCTAAAACAAGACGAATTGACCTGCTTGCAATAGATTATCTTTTTAACAACCAATCATAAGACTGTAAAATTGGTTGAAAATTTTCCACTGTTTCGCCGTATGTTTTTTTTTTTCGGTTCTCCCATCGGGTTCCTCTTAAAATTCCATCTTGATTAGAATAAACGGTTGGTTTTTCTTTTTTTGTATTTCGGAATTCATTTCCATGGCGGATGGATACACTCACTCTGAAACACACACAAACACAAAGTCGAGTCGATTGAATTGACATTGAAACTGACGACCTTGCAGGCGACTTCATTCTTTTCGCTTCTATCTTCTGTATGTAGATGCAACCATGTATAAATGTGTTAGTGTTAGCCTGGTGCTATTTATATATTTGCACTTTTTCAAAAGACGAGGCCGACGGTCTGGCCAAGGATAAAGATAAAAACCGAACCCATCTACTACCCATAGTAATAGCAGATAGCAGTATTGTAGGCAGAAAGCGTTACAGAAAATTACCCAAACAACGATTACGGTATTCATGTCAGCTAAATACGGGGATGCTGCGATAATTAATCAAAACACCAAATTTATCGCCAACAGCTAAATAATAATAAAAAAAAAATTAACGGAGGCCAATTTCGTAAACGTTCTACTGTTGTTATTGTGTTAGTTTTTCCGCCAGTCTAGACTAGTTCAATTACTTTGACCAAAAAAAAAAGCGCTACGTCAAATCTATTTTCAGGATGAGAAAATTCCAAAATTCCTATAATAATAATAATGCGAGTTTTTTTTATCTCTTGTCCATCATCGCCATCATTATCACCATCACGAAGGATTAGAAATGCGTAGATTAACATGCACGAGGGGGTAGAGTTTATTAATAGTGCGATACAGTGCATGACGGGGCTTACAGTTTTTCTAATTTTTTTTTCCTCTCCTCTCTTTTTCAAAGTTCGTCGACATTTCATGGTAAATCCCCGTCTGCGCGGCAAATATTGACCTTGACTGTCGCCAAGGCTGCACACACATACACACACTGTTATTTAAGTTAGAACTAAAAATAATTATAATAATTAACGTACCAGTAGTCGATTTCGTAATTTTGCCAAAAATTCTACCGAATACCCTTCAAATTCCATCAGAGGGGGACCCGGCTAGGTGAAATTGTGCGTATCCCGGGTACTAAAGCACTCTCCCTTCGATCAACAACGAATATTGTTTGATTTATTCGTTAATTAATTAGAAAAATGATACGCCATTTTATCGTGTTATTGTTGTTTTTTTTTTTTGAATTTTGTTTTCATTTATTATTTTATGTCTGCGATAATTTACGGTAGACGGAACATAATAAATTAACAAAGATTTTCTAGTTAATGGTAACAATTTCAATTAAATCAAGAAAACGGAAAATTTACATGTTTGGTAAAAAGTTACAATTGAATAATTAGCCGGTTATCGTCAATAATTTTCAATTTTAGTTGAATTTCAACAATAATATAGCAACAATGATGAAGAAGAATTCTAAGAATCGTAGTCATAATGGTGCAGCTGATCAGTATTGAACAAAGTACATGTCTATTTACTTTTATACTTTATAAATTATATTTCCACGAATTATTATGGAATCTCATAATTCTCCTGATAACAGAAAATCGAAAAGAAAATAAAAATCAATCCATTTTTATTCAGTTGATAATAAAATTCCTTCTTAGTAACACAATTCTATTGTTTCATTAAATCATAAAGTATGACTCATACAAGTATTTTAAATGAATTTAACAATTTTGGACTTGATTCTTGATGATTCATAATAATTTAATTAAATCTTCCGTAATTTCGAAATTTCTCCGAAATGAATCAATGTAAAAAGTCGAGATATAATCATTGCAACAAATAAATTTTTTTACAATCGAAATGTAATTTTAATAGGTGGAAAACTTGAATACAAAAGTTATGAACCCGGACTTGTTGATACTATTATTGAATTTATTAAATAATTGTCAAGCATAAAAGTCTATAAAAAAAAAATACTTATCTTATGTATTACATATGCAAATAAATAGAAATAGAGCAATAAAAAAAGGAATATATTTGAAAGTATGATGAAGATTTCCGTTTGCGTTTCCAAATATTCACACTTGAATAACCAAAAATTAATTATCTTTAATTTGAAAGCCGGAAGTCCATCGTAAATTAGGTAAAGTCACCAAGCGGAAATAAGTGTGTATATGTCTACATATAATATGCTCATATATTAGAAATTCGACTACATCAAAATGAAGAGAACAAAAAAATAACTAGAATAAGATCAAATCGATGCTTCTATCAAACCACCCATTCAAACAACGATAAATCTGTACAGTTCTTTCCTTTCGATTTTCCGTACTGTACAGTTTTTGACTGTTTAGATTTACCTGTACAGATAAATCGTTGTGTGTGGCTGAACTACAGGAAACATTCACAGCGAATCCGGAAAATCGAAAGAGAAGAACTGTATAAGATTTATCGTTGTGTGTGGTTTCGGTTCAGCGCCAAAATTTCATTTCTTTTCGCCTCTCGGTTCAGAGCTTTGATTAAAATTGTAAAACTACCACCAATCCAGTAGTGAATAAGAAAACTTTGAGTTACTTTTCCTTCGACTGGCTTTTTTATCATTCAGACAGTGATAAGACTGGGAAATCTTAAGATAACAAAGTTGGAATAGATAAAGAATTTGACCCTAGGAGATGGAATATCTTGAGGATGGTACACAGTGTTCAGTTGGACTGCAAGTACTTGGAAAGAATTGAGTATTTCACAATCAAACAAGAAAACTGCTTAAATTTTGAATCATTAAAAAGCATCGTTTCCATTGAATAACGAGGACAAATGATAAAATTAATGCCTTTAAAAATGACAGGAATGACCGGTTTATTAACCCAGAAAATTGATAAATGTACGTATTTATTTAGGTCAACGATGTTAATTTTTATGACGAATACTTAAAATTTCCAAGAAAGTATTATAGGCATTAGATAAAATGTTCATGAATCACTGCAATTTTCAACGAAATCGTCAAGTTATTCCCATTTATTGGCTCAAATTTTCAATGAATCAGTCAATGAGAATTTGTATAAGTCGATTATGAAAAGTAAAACTATGAGGCCAGGTTTTTCTTCCCCTACTCGCCTTAGCAAGATCTTTGCTAACATTGATCTAAGCGTGGATTTACAGAAAAACGCTTAAAGACAACAGGGATGTTCTATCTATTTGATTCTCAGTCGATTCGACCGCCTGAAATTTGTTAACAGGGATGGATTTATTAATGAATATCAATGAATATTAAGCCTTATCACTTATCACCGTTAAACAACTAAAAAAAGTTTGCAACCCTGTGTGGGATACGATCCTACGACCTTTGTTTGTTTTAACGCACCACTGCTGTACCAGGGCCAGCACCAATCCAAACAAAAATCGTGGGTTCGTATCCCACCCAAGGTTCAAAGCTTTTTTTAGTTGTTAATCAGTTTCTTAATTTAATGTATCAAAATAGACTTGCTTTCCATTTTATTGAAATCAGTTATTATTTTGCTAGAATTATAAAGATTGATCAACTTTTTAAATGTGGAAGTTGATAAATTCGTTGAAATAACAATAAGCGACATTTTTTTCCTAACTAAGCATCCATCTTCTGATCTTCTTAAACTTCTAGTTTGTCTAATTTCTTCATCGTGTGTATTATACAGAAGATGTCCAATTTAAATTTGCGATTTTTCATCCATAATACACCCCTTTTGTCTATTTCTTGTAGATATACTCAACAGATTATTGTTGCTAACAGAAATTGTAGATAGATGGATATGGGAGAGAACGAAAGCCTCCCCCACACACTTTATCCTCTATCATCAATCTACGAAGAAGAGAAAATCCGTCGAATTTTTGGAGGCCAGACGTGTTTTTATAACAAGTCTCTTTCTCAGGTAGCAAGACCATCTGTCCCTTTTGTTGTTGTTGTTATACTATACTAGTGTTGTCGTTATACTGTATGCAATAGCATAGTTGCCAATTCGTGGAAACTATCCAATTTAGATTTAATAGAAATTTTTCTAGACACATACCTCTATACTCTGCACACAAACAACAAGCAGACAAAAAAAAAACAACATGAACCGAATGATTAGAAAATAAAGAAACCGGCAATAATGAACCCGAAAAAAGAATTTATGAGAGTAACCCGAATAAAGACATTGTTTACCGAAAATAATTCTATACTGTGTTGTTTCAATTATTCATTCTTGTAATAAAGTGTTATAATGTTTTTTATATTTGAATTTTGAAGGGTCATTTTTTTGATAAACACAACAACCAACAACAAAAACGCGACCATTACAAATGACATTAGATAATTTTCTGTTTATATTACCGGCATTGAAGAATTGTAAATTTTGATTAATTACTAATCAACTAATCATAAAAGAACCCCATGCAGCAAATAACTACATCCAACTTTTTTTTTCTACACGTAGACACGTTCCTTAGAAAACCATGCAAAATAAAATCGTGTAAAAAAGACATGCGGCATATGGTAAATTTGCGGACATATTCCACAATTTTAAAAAGCCATGTAAGATGAAAAAACTGAAGATTTTTTCATGAAACCGTGCAAAAAAAGTAATAGGGAGAGTCATATTACATATTTATAAAAATTTAAATTGAAATTAGGAATAAGAATTATTAAAAATTAGTAGAATTAGTAAAAATGACGTATGTACACTAGCAGCCAGAAAAAAGCGACCGAGTTTTCAGCGAGAATATCACACATTTTCGTTCGTGTAAATCAGGCTGTTTCTCTCGTGAAAGTTAACAATGTGGGTAGGAGATGTTGTGGCAAATTTCAGCTCTAGTAAATTTGTAGAAAATATTTTTCTATTCAAGTAAATACCCAAAATGGCATCATCCCCAAATTTTGACCTATTAAGACTCTGTTGCAATGTGACAACCTCTCTCTCATAACCCTGTTTTACACAGGCGCACACAAAGTGGTCTCTTTTTTAGCTACCTTTGTGCAAGATAAAAGGTGATAATAAAATTCCCAATAACTCCAGGAATGTAAAGTAAACAAACCATGATGTCGACCAAGTCACTAACACATGTGTGGGCATAAACCGATCGACTTCTTATTACACTGACAAAATTAGAATTGGAAAAAAAACATTGGGATTCGTGTAAAAAAGTATATTGGTGAACCGTGTTAAAGAAAAAACCGTGTAAAAAAGTTGAGTGTATATGGGTATAAAAAATACAACATTAAAATTAATTATTATTTATCACATTTATACGAAGAAGAATAGGGATAAACAAACAAACAAGTCGATTAAGGGTTGGAAGACTGGCGTAAAAAATTAAGACATTATGATTGTTATCTGTGCTCCAACCTTCTCCAATTTATTCCTAATGTTTTATTTTGATTAGGATAAATTATACGTAATCTTAATCGTATCTCTTTAGTTTTCAATTTTTTACATTCATAAATATTATAATTAATCTGAATTAATTATAATAGTAGATTGTGATACGAGTACGGTAAGCACGATGAACAATAATTGGGTAAATTAAAACGTTAAATTACGCAAAATCTTGTCGATAATGTTGAAAAAATCGAACATTAACAGTACTAACAATAAAATGTAATCAACATAAATATCATATTTAAAGGTCATCCTATACTGACAAATCTTCGTTGGTGTCACAAATTACAAATTACCTACAATTTCTCATCATAGTCTGTTAAAAATAAGCATAAAAATGATGAATAATAACATTTCAATGACGATGAGATAACGTAGATACAATAAACAAATGCAGACCGGAAGTATACTTTGATAATATTATCTTCACTTATGAATTAGATAAGGATTGTTTTACATATATTTATCAGATTATAATGAAAAACATCTGTCATTTATTACTGTTTTATTATTATTATTATTATTAACAAAACTTTAAATATTCTGAATCTAGCGGAATGTTGAAGAATGGAAAAACAACAGTCATCCAAGAAATAACTAAATTTTTGCTGTAAATTATTTAAAATACAAACAATTTTTCTTACTGGAAACGCTAAATTATATTATTTATTTACCTTTTGCCAAGAAATGGTTGAATTATTTCATGTGTTCGACATGGATGTAATGTTAAAAACGGTTTACACAACACTGGGTGGTCCTAGAAGAAATTATTGTTAAATACCAAGACAGAAAAAAAAAATAGTCAAATTGAATACCAATTGTGTTAAAGTTGTAAAAATGTCACAATTTTTAAAGTTGTTATTAAATTCCCAATATTCATCCGTATGCAATAAGCTGCCGTCTTAACAAAGGAATTTAAATTTCAAAATTTGAAGAAGAAAAAAAAACTTAACAATCAGCAAATACCTTGTTTCCATGCAATAAAACAAAGAATCGGAACACCATAACTAATATTAAAAGCTACATGGTATTCAAATTGGACAAGAATCGCTTTTTCACCATTCCTCAAGACTTCACCAATCTTTTTTGTTAGATATTCGCCATTCTATCTAGTCGAGGGGTCCAGGCAAAAATCGAAAAGAAAACATTGCAACATAGATTTCTCTTGTCCTAAATACTATGTATAGTTCGCTCCCACATATAATGAAAAATGACTTATAGTCGAACTATTTTACGATAGATTTTAACAAAGAAACTTGTTTATTGTAAATATCAAGACATGCTTAATTTTTCAGCTCAATGCTTTTGAAAAAATACTAATTTTGGCCGCACTGGCGCTAGTAACTACAGCATGAAAAGAAATAGCTAGTATTTCTATCTCAATTTTACTGCCATAATTAATAACCGACAGAAGTTTCGGTTTCGACCAAAAATCACCCGAAACTCAATGTTTGTTAATCATCGCACTTCGTTCGGGTGAGTTCGTGCCTCATAATCGCCAGCCGGCACAATTATGTCGAGTTGAGGTTATGTGTTTTTTCTTACATACTATAATGGTTTTTTTATTTCATTTAACACGAAACGTACACTAGATTTTAGGATACAATAGAAATTTGAACATACCTAAATTAGTTTCGATTTCAGTTTCGGCCGGAACTGAGAACGAGGCCAAAGATTCGGTTTCGGTTGTAAGTCCTGTTTCGGTCGAACACTAGTCATAACGCAGTATGGGTAAAAAAAAGGTAGAAATATTTCTTTTCACGGGGTAGTAACTAGCGCCAATGTGGTCAAAATTTTCGTTTTCTCAAAAGCAGCAATTCAAATCAAACAAGCCTTGGTAAATATAATAATAGCAATGAAATAATTTACAAGTCTTGACTAGTCTATCCACCCCAACTACTTGCATTAGATAAAAGAATGTTTTTCTTTGCATTTGTTGTAAAAATTAGTCATTTTTCACTATCTTTACGAACGAACTATACTTGTAGCTTCTAACACTGAAAAATTTCTACCTACCTGATCCTGATGGTATTGCCAGTTGTCATGTATTCTGTCAGAGATCTCCTTTATCTCTTTGATATTTTTGATAAATACATCCAGTGTAAAACCATCATTATTATCAACAACATCCATCTCTCTAAACAAAAATAGAATGGAAAAATCGCATTTTTGTCATCTCACAACCATTACGTATCCAAAAATAAAATAAAAAAAACTATGCGTTCTTGTTCGTTGCTCATTGATAATGATAAAAATATTAACGAAATTGAGGCTAATATTTGAACATTACATAATTACAAAATACACAGTGAGTATAAACTAACGCATAATCCGCATAGCTTTTTTATAAAAAATTCAAAAAAAAATCGAACCCCTTATCTTCTTATTTTTTAATTATTTAATTATGGTTGTGCTAAAACGACTATCTATTACCATTGCTAAAAAAAAACAACAACTCATATATCCATGGTTACCAGATGCAATACTGCGCTGCTATTGGTGAGATTAGTAGTAGTAATGTAATGAACCTATACTGTAATGTCCTTCATTACAATATAGATGGAAAAAAATTGATGATGACATCACTGCCTTGCCATGATGCGTGATAGAGCCGTTTTGGCTCAATCATAAAATAAATAATTTGAAAATAAGACGATACGAGTCTCTGAGCTTTTCAAAATTTTAAAACATAATTTGTTTTGAGGATTATCCGTTACTTTATACTCATCCTGTATACAACACGTACTTATCTATATCTATAGATATTAATAATGGTTTCCGGCATGAATGGTTACGGATTTTTCGGACTTTGTAAATTGGAACCAGGTCAAAAATCTCTAAATTTTTTTTTTATTGATCAATTAAGCAACTACTTTCACTGTTGAAATCTATTGAATAGAGGGAGTTTTTTTAAAACAGTTACGATTAAATTAATTAAAGATGTGGAGGTTTTATAATAAAGGATTAGAATGGACGCCGGATTTACAATAGGACAATAAGGCGTGGTATTATTAAAATGTTATTGGTTAGAAATCTGCATGAAACCACGCCTGTATTTTATGGTTTTCTTTAGAAAATAATTATAAGGCTTTTTTTTCTATGTAGGTATTAATATAATATGAAACTGACCTAGACCAGATTGTTGTGTTGTTTTTTTTTGTAACAATAAATTGAAACGTTAGCCATAATAAAAAGAAGCAAGAGAAAATTATGCAAAACCTTGATTTTAAACTATCGAAAAGTATAAAAATAAATACATAAAGATGGTTATAATAAGTTATAAAGAGAGACTATATCTATCATTATTCTTTTTTGTTTAAATTATAGTATGGTTGTCATTTTCTCATTTTAGCTAGCTATTCTTATCAATGCTTATCGTACACAATGACCTTCGGGTATGCATGATGCACGATTAATATTTATTTATTGCAAATAGGAACGACAACTTGAAGCCGGTTAAATTTTTTGTGGTTACTTTTGTTGCTATCGTAAGACACAAAAACAACAAATAAACCCGAACATTTTTTGTGAAAATTTGAAAAACCTAAAAAATTCAATGTTGTAAGCAGGTTTCTTAAGCTACATTCACACGGTTAGACATTAGACGGTAAGTTTCTAGCGCGACTTTTAAATAGATTCGGCAACTATCGGCGATTAAATCGTTCCTATTCGAAACATACAGCGGTTCGGATTGGTTGCTTACTACCTACTCCATTGTTAAAAAAATTCATTGCCTACACGTTGAAACGCTTGTTTTCTGACGTATCATTTTAGTTAAAAAGAATACGTTTTTTTTCCTCCTGTAACAAAGCAGGATTGCTAATTTACCAAGTAGATATTGCGTAATTACCAAAATATTTATTACCTACGATCAATTATAGTCTATTCTAGTATGTATAGAATTATAATTTCAAAAAGCCCGCCTTCTTTCTGTTTCAATAGCAACCATTTGTTGATGTCGCTACATTACAGTGCGCGCTCAACTTCCGTTGCATTTCAAAATTTCACTCATAATTTTTCAAAAAAAACGCGCCAAAATAGTATAACGTCAATGTTTGTATTATTATGGATAAGGTTTAATAACATTTTATACAGCGCGTGTTGTTGAAAGTTCAATGTTTGATTTATTTTTTTAGTCTCTCGTTAAACTTGTAGGAGCTCTTTTTTTACGTCATGGATTTAATCATCTTTTAGATTCGTGTAAATTAATACTTTGTCCTTAGAGTGCTGCCCTGTGGCATATGTCCATATGTTCGTTACGCCACTGGTGCACAAAACAAATTTTCTAAAACTATTCAAATATTTATTTTTATCATCATCATTATGCAAAATGACGCACAATTAGTAAAACGCAAGTCATAGTGGGTTATAATTATTATTTTTTTGTTTGTTTTTTCCCCAAAAATAGGTATTTCAAATGGATCTATCTAAATAAATTTAGATTGTGTAAGACAAAGATACCAAATGATGGAGAACTCTATATGTGTTGTATGTCGAGTGGGCGTAGGATATATTATCTCTCTCTCTGTTTTGGAATGCACCCATAGATATATGCAAGAGATGCAATAAATCGCAATAAAAACTTGCAGCAATGAATCATTCGCCGTCTTTGTTTGACCAAAACTGCATTTTTGTCTAGACTATGGGGGCGGTTGGGTTCATGGATTTTTTTTATATTACTATCACCTATCACCATTACTACCATTATTATTATTATTATTATTATTATTTTATACCAATCGACCAATTATTTTAACAAACATTTAAACAATAAAAATTGCTGAATCTGTTGAAAAACGCATACATATGCGTACATGCACAAATGCATTCCAAGAAGTTTATTCCGATGTTGCAAGAATTACATTCCTTCAATGCGAAAATAAATTAAAACAACAAAAGCGGCGGTCAGTCGGAAGGAAATATTATCGTTAACGTGTGGGTTGTATTAGGGGTTGATACTTGTAGGCGCTATGACGTTAATAATGACGCCTACTGGACAAAAAATAAAAGGAATTATTTCAGTTGATTAGAGGGTTGATTTGTTTGCTTTAACACTTATTATTAATAATAATAATAATAATAATGATGATAATAATAACAAAAATAGTGTGATTATAAACGATCCTGATTGTAGTCTAATTGAAATTTTATGGTTAAATAATTTAAAATTCGCAGCATCAGGGTTGATTTTTAAATTTTATATAAGTATACATGATTGAATTTCTTGGAAAACCATAATCAGTTTCTATGCACACTATACAATCGTGTTGTTTTGATAATAATGCGTTAAATTAGTGTCTAATGTCTAATTAACGGAAATTCCCTCTTTATATTTTATACAGGGTAATTCATATCAGACGAAAGTTCTTATAGCGACTCCCAATATTTGACGAGATTTAAGAAAAAAATCAAGGATCTTTAGGGGGCGGTAGAAAGGTATGGAAATTGTTTGAGCAGAACTCGAACTTCGTAGCTCATTTGAAAGTAAGTCAAAAAACGCTCGTTTTGGGCAGGGTTGCGTTATGGCAAACATTCCTACCTTCTCCAGAACAAAATGGAGAAAACGAAAAAAAAAATATTAGGAAGATCCTCGATTCCAATTGTAAGTCGTTTTGCGTGTGGAGTTCGTTTTTGAAAATTGCGACAATGTAAATATGAAATGACTTACATTTAGAATGACTTAAGAATCATTACAACAATGAGAAGAATGAAAATAATCAATGTTGGGAAGGTCTCCGAGTCATTTTGTGGCGTTTTGTGCCTTTAGCTGGTTTTTGAAAATTGCAAAATTGTCCAAAGGAGCGTTTTTAACCAACTACCAAAATGGGCTACGAGGTTCTAATTTTGCTAAAATGATCTTCAAGGACTACCCCATAAATCTTTGAATATATTTTTCGAATCACTCGACAAATAATGCAAGTTGCCGTAAGTATTTCGTCTTACATGAATAACCCTGTATAATTTTTCTTATAGAAGGAGAAAAATACAATAATGAATCATATTGTTGTTGTTTCTTATCAGTAATTAATATAATTATCAATAATTTTGTAACGTTACGTCTTTTCGATAATTTCTGGATTATCATTGGATTTTTTGATAATTCTCCAAATTCTTATCACTTTTATACCATTAAAAATAATTGAAAAAAAAAATCAAGATTACCTTCAAGACTATTGTTTTCTTTGGGGTTTTGTTGTTATTATTAATTAATTATTAATTTAGGCAATTCTAGAGTCGTTTCTAGACGTTTTGGTTCTCGCCGACACTACCACTACCACCACCACCGCCGCCGCCGCCGTTATCAATCTATCTATCTCTGTCTATTTTCCCCTTGACGCGTCTCTCGCCCCACTTTTATTTCAACATGTATACACACTGGCTGCCTACCCACCACCACCCATCGACAAAAGACATTCGGTTGAGATGGCAACCGTTGCTAAGGTCTACTACCTACGGGTGTGGTGGTAGTGGTGGTAATTTTATCGTCATCATAGAACAAACTGCCGGCAACTGTCTACATCAATTCATATGAATTAAATAAAGATAACAATAGTATTGTAGGTTGGTCACTTTTAGAATACATGTACATACACATACACACACAAGGATCGGCAAATAGTTTATGTGGCAGAGCATTAGGCATTAGGTAGACATGTGCTGCTCGTTTGTTTCTCCCCCATTTCGTCAGTGTTCACGGTCGTATGAAGAGCGCAGAGCAACAACTTGTGGTGTGTTTATTCAAAGTGCGTTAAAAACGGCAACGGGATAGGAAATTATTTTGAAGACATTCAGAACGTAGAGAAATCAAGTTGAATTACGATCGATTTAGTATCTTTGTGTGGCTTTTTCTAGAATTCCACCAATTTTTTTTTGAAAGTGTTGAATTTCTTCAAGATAAAAAGTGTGATTTTTCATAAAAACCAGTGGTTTATCGAGAATTCGTGATAAAATCCATCCTATATTTATAAATTTATACCTGCCTGTGTACTACACAGGTAAAAATCCAACAAGTCCAATCGAAATTGTGTCGTGCAAATATTGTAAAATCATTTATAATAATTGTATGGCTAACTATATTTCTTCGTCGGGGCTGTTTTATTTGCAGCTGCGGACAGTTTTTCAAACACAAAAGATTTAGGGTGCATAATGCATATTCACGTTTATTTATTTTTAATCTTTTTTTTTTGTGGTGTAAATCCGACTTTTTTTTGTTAGTTTGTTTGGTCCCCACCAATATTTCTTAATTTGTTGCAAGACTGTATTGTGCACAACAATATAAGAATGATGGTAGGTTTCGGTCATCCTTGGTGCACGTGTACGCAATAATCGATAAGTTTGAACCAGACTTTACCACCACCTCCGCCACCACTACCACCATCATGTTGATGATGATCATCATCATATTCTCCACCTTTTACCATTACCACCACCATGATTTCGCGTAGTAGTCTTCCACTTCCGGTTGCATGCATGTCCGTGCTTGCGCCGTGGCCTTCCCCAACCCTGTCTAGACTGGGGTGTCTACGTCACACAATTACTATCCATCTTTGGGACGTAATGGCTGCCGTTTTTCAAATATAAACTCATTCATAAATTGGAATTGTAGAAAAAAACAACAATAGTGAAGTTTTTGGAGAAATATCGTGACTTTAGTGAGATAATTTCGACTTTATAGTGCTTTAGTGAAGAAATCACGTTTTTTTCTTGTTCAACCATAATCAAATAAGAAGAGTAAGAATAAGAAGTGTCCCTTTGGTATTTCAAACGGAATTGAATGTAAGATTGAACCATTTTCCACCCCCACAATGCCAATCTTCTAAATTTACACGCTTTTTTTCGTATTTTTATGATTAAAAACAGAAAACAAAATTTCTAATTATACTCAACAAAATAATGACACAAGAGATGAGTCAAATGGAATTTTTAAAAACGACGGTCATACAACTTTTTTTTTTAATTTCATTTATAAATCGTTGACAAATTCCATGAATTTCGTATCGAATTGACGTCACATTATTATCATCATTATTATTATTTTAACATTTTCATGACTTATCAGTAGAGAGCGGATTATATGCAAAGTGCATATTTTTTAATTTCCGCATATCTTCAACTACAGTCAATAATGTGGACGAATTACTCTGATTAGAGTTATATAACGCTAATTAGTGGTTGCATATTTGGGCATTCGCTGCATATTGTTGTAAAAGTTGCATATTTTGGGAATTTTGCATTTACGGCTCGTAAATTTCCATCGAGTGACCTAAATTTAAAAAATTATGAAGTTCCAGGTAACTACTGCACACAAATCACCGACAATTTAGGACAGATCATCAACCTTTTACATCTTGTTTACTATTTATTTGTGAATGGAATTTAGGACCGTTTGAAGTACCGACTCAATCCTATTTATCACTTATTTCTTGTTATAATGGTGGGGGGTACATTCATTTCATCTGTAGTTTTCAAAATATTTTCCATCATTCTTCAAAAGATTCTCTTGTAGTTGTAACTGCAATTTTTTAATAGTGTATCCGTCATATAATCAGTACTAAATTGAGCAAGATTACTAACTTTTTGCATATTTTATTGCATATATTTCTAAATGTCTGCATATTTTCCAAAAAATCTGCATATATATGTGCATATATTTCAATTTTTTCTTGCATATTATCCGCTCTTTACTTATCAGCAATGGGAAAATTTTCGTAAAATATGTCTGAGGTCAGTGATTTTAATATGAAACTTGTTGCAATTTTCGAAACTAAAATAAAAAAAAACTTAATTGGAATTAATCCAAAAACTAACAAATTTGGCACCTGTTTAAATCCAAATAATTATTGCAATTCATCTGTATTACACGTAATAATTTTTTATTACAATGTAAAGTGGACTTTTGCTATAATCTAATTGTAATTGAAAATTCACTAAAATTTGTTGCTAAGCAATTATCAAAAAAACACGAATCGAATTAAAAGTTGTTTACAATAAAAAAGCAAATTAATATTTGCTCATTTCAAATCAATACAACAGCCACCTGTTGCAAGTTTTGTTTCTACTTCTGTTAATTCGTTTTATCCTGCACTCTCACCAAATTGGCTTTATTGCAAAACAATAGTCAACTTATTGTTATTAGGGGTATAGAAAATTCTGATGCCGGCTCTGATTATTACAAACAATCCTGACCTATTTTAAGATTTTCAATTTTTTTTTTGTTTTAATTAACCGTTGTGATAAGAACTATTTATAGTAGGTGGATTTTCTATTCTCAATTGACGTCATTAATAATAATTACAACGATATCTTGTGAAATATTGTGCAGAGGTGTGTAATTTGTATGAAATGGAAATTTTCCGGGTGAAATTATCAAAATATACCTACATTTCTAAATAATGATGATGAGGATCATGTTGAATTAAATTTAATACTGAGCTGTGTCATCATCGTCATTTACTTGGAGATATTTCCTTGAAATTTCTCTCTTATCATATCACTTGTAGAAATTGATGGTTTCAACACGTTTCCATTACGTGCAGTTTTATAAATACTGAGCCAATGAGGGAGAAAAATTGTAATTATTCCTTTTTAATGTTTATTTTTTTTTATGATAAAATCACAAATTTATTGCCTATAAGTTAACTAATTCTTAATATTTTTTTGTCTTTTTCATGACAAAATCCTTGGTATTTATCTATTATTTATTTTAATAAATGTTATGCTTGTTGTGTGTTTGTATTTGTTAAACGACAGGAAATAAAATTAAAGAAGATAAAGAAGAGGATGAGGAAATATTTTACAAACAACAATGAACTAGTGTGATTGATGCTTGTTGTTCGAAACAAAAATTGCAAATTCTCTTTCCAAGTTTATTGTTGTTGTTATTAACTACGAACTTTGCACTTTAGAATTGTAAAATTTGTGAATTGTCCAAAAATTTTATGTCTAATTCAGGGTGGTAATTCGTGTTTTGACCTACAAATTACAATAAATTTCAAGAAATAGAAATTGTCAAATCAAAATGTTACAATTTCTTGTAAGACTATTTTAATATGAAATAGAAACAAATAATCGATGAACATTCTATTGAAAAGGGTATCAAGGGTGTTTTTTTTATTAACTTTTTCTTCTATCTGTGTCTCTGTATGTGTGTGTGTGTGTGTGTGTGTGTGTGTGTGTGTGTCTGAATATTTTATATGGGGGTTAACTGTTTAAAATAAAGAAAAAACGCTTCATCATTCATGTTGGACGTTAACAGGGGCAAAAAATTAACGATTTTCTCCCTTACATTATAACCAAATTAATACTATTCGAACTACTCTATTTTAATAATAATTAGTGTATTGTTGCTTGGTAAGATTTGAAATTGGATTGATGACTGTGTCACGTGATTGTACATATTTTCAATATGACGTCCCTAATAATTGCACAATATTGTAATCATTAGTCCTCATTTAGAGATTAAATTTCTGTTGTTTTAATCGTTTTTCTTTTTTTTTTGTTTATTTTAAAGTCATTCTATTATAACTATAAAATATTCAAGTCACAATATAATATTCTAATTTGTATTTATTAAGAATTTTTTTGTTTGATGAAACCACACACTCGGGGAAAAAAAATAAACAATCTTGCAAACAAAAGAATATTATTGTAATGCCGATAAATAACAAATGCCGACGTCCTTGTAACGACCTTGGCTCACTTGATATCCATTTTAACCAGTATCACACAAATACAAGCACACAACTATATGTCCATTAGATATAAAATCACACACACTTATATACACATTAACGTGTATAAAGCGCCATAGCAACACTATTTACCAGCAGCTGTAGCAAGTAGCAACAACAAATAGCAATAAGGAATGGGGGCGGTGTGACGTCATACAGATTCTGGTTTTGTGTCCTTAGTTTCTGCTGTCGATATGGACCAAAATAAAAATAATAATAATAGTAATATTAATCAAAGAAAAAATGCCCATATATGATAACAATAACAATAATGATGATGATGGTGGCATTTATCTCTGTTCTTTTTTTTTCTCATAAAATTAATGAGTAAATAATTGAAAAGAAGCATCAATACCTGTATTTTTTGTTGTTATTAACAATTTTGATTCATCCATTACTACTCGATGATGATGATGATGATGATGATGAGTATGTGAAATGATCAAAAAAAATCCGGATGTGACGTACATATAAATTGTAAGTGTGTTGTTAGTTACTTCATTTCCGTTTTCTTTCCCCTTGTTTTCTTTATGTTGTTATTGCCGTTAAATATTTTAATCAAATAAGAAACGATTTTTCTTGCTTTACAAATTTTCCGGTGAGAATTGGATCTTTAATTAAGACACAAAATCTCGTGTGAATTCCAACATTAATTAGTTGATATAGTTTAGATTAATATGTAATAAATGATGATAATAAATAAATAAAACAGCTGATTTTTGTATGAACTGATAAGGATGTAATTCGGTTGAATGTTCGATCTCAAGTTCATTATGAAATTTATCATGTTTTTTTTTGCGTTTTCTCTCTTTTTTTCTCGCATTCGTTGATGATTTCGATTGAATTTTTTCTCTGTCGAATTTTCGCTTGGTAACAGAAAGTAAAACCCACCGTCAATGCCAACTTACTTATTACTTAATTTTACCTTCAAATTTTTAATGAATGATTTTTCATGGTCTAGCAGTTTATTCAAATAGAACCGTCTGTATCCAAGTAGTTTGTGGAATTGGGGAATTTTCGGAAAATTTTCTTATTGTTAGTATATTAAACACAATATTTTGTTGGCGGTTTCTTTTCGAAATTGCTTAAGAGAGAGATGGATTAACGTGCGGGTGTGTAGTGTTGGAAAGAGATGGTAGATCGACGTCGTTAGTGTCGCCACTACCGCCGCCGTCGTCGGCATCGACGACGACGACGTCGTTAAGTTAGGTTAAGGACCCAGACAGGCCGGTTTCACACGCAACCAAACATTAAAGTCGCCATCCGTCAGTCAGTCACACAGATATACACACATACATCTACAACAAAATACTGGTCTTCTATTGGTCGGGATTGTGTATTGGGTGTTCCCCACTAATATTTGAGAAACACACACATACACAATACATAACCGGCTTGATTCTAGCGTGGTCAGTTTTCGTTGGAATGTGGTGGCGTGCAGGTGTTTATCGCGTTTTCCGTTAAATTCAATTCGTTTTTATTTTTATTCTTTGTTGATTCAAATAATAAAAAAAAATATAAACGTACATCTTCGTGTGTAATTAGTTTATTTTTAAAATTTTTGTAACAATTATTTTTTTTTGCAAAAGAGTAACCCAATTGCAATTGAGGTTAGTTCGTGGAAATACTTGGCATTGTGTTGAGAGTTCCGGTAGTGTATGGAACAACAATTTAGAATAATCTTACACACTTTTTTTGTTATAAAGCATCAAATTAAATGAAATTTAATCGAAATATAGTGGTGATTATCTGTATTCGGCCAGTTTATTGTTGAGAATTGATTATTTTTTGTGTGTGTGAAATTCTCTAAAGAAAATTGTATACGAAACATTCAAGGTTCCCAGACGCTGGTGTGACGTCAAATAACCTTGGACTCGTTTCCGAAAAGTACAGAGCGGTTATTCGCAAAGAAGAGAGAACGACAGATTGAGAAGTGTACAACACCGATCATCAATCTTTGACCATCAAATCAAACTAATTTAATCAAAAATCGAATGTTTATTGAATGGTAGATTGATTATTATTTCTTCTGCTTACAGATTTTATGTCTTGATTGGATTGTTGTGGTGTTGGTGTTTTATTATTGTGAAAATTACAGTTGGTAAGGATGATGTTGATGATGATGATGGTTGTATTTTGTGTGCCTGTTGCTACGCGTGCTGCCTCGGTGCCTGGGCTTGTATTTTTTTTGAAAGTCAGGTACCAGAAGTAGCGCGCGCAGCGGCCGGTTTTGTTACAACAATAACAACAAAACACGTACAGATTAACAACAAATAAAAAGATAACGACAAGATAATTAATGTAAATATACCTTTAATTGTAATTAAGGTGAGAGGAGTATAAGAAGAAATGGATGTAATATCCACGTCACATGTCTATTGTACTTCATCAGGTGCTCTGGTGTTTTTAGACTCCCGACACCTGTTGGAGTGCACTAATTATGTGGCTGCTTTACTACAATTCTCCACTATTGAGGACAGTGTAAAATGCAATTTGCAAAACTATTGACCTTTATAGAGAGACAGATAGATGGATGCTGTGAAAATACCATTTAAAAAAATAACAATAGTGATTCAGTGTTTTGTCTATGTATAGTTTCAGTTAGAAAAATAATCAAATAATGTATAATCAGATATAATGACAAGTTGAGTTTTATTTGAATTTCTCCTGTAAATCTAATTGTTCAATAGTTTTACAAACAGTGCAATTGTATCGATAGATCAGATTTTTTTGTGTAATTTAGGAATTCAGTTGCGTAAATAAAGTGGTATCAAAAGAATTTTAATAACTGACTGTATATAAAGATGCGATTATTTACAGTGTTAATAGAGCATAACTGTGTTATAATAGTGTAGATTCCTACATTAGATTATTATAAAACTGTATTTTTGTAATAAATTTGTAAACTAACAGCGTTGATTATTGATAAAAATTTCACTAAAAAAATCCATAAATACATTCGTTCTATTAGTCTTTTATTCTTTCCTCCTTTACACAAAGTTGAGTCATATTGTGAAAGTTATCAGTGTTGTGTTACTAATTGAAGAAAATTACGCACACTAAGATACAATTATATTACAAAAGAATCTATTAAAGAGTACCATCAAGTACCAATCTCTGGGTCTTCCGGAATTTCTCTCCGCCTACGTATTATTTGATAAAGATCAAGAGGTAGACAAAAACCACCAATGGTGACTGAAATCCGCCCATAATTACACAAATATGGGACATTATGTTTATTAAATACACGCCTAGTCTTGTGTTATCGTTCATAATTATACACCGAACAGAAAAATTTGATTTGATGTGTTTTACAAAATAAAAATAATTAAAGTTAGTAATATGGTAATTTCACAACTCACCATACGTAATGACTCATAGAAATTCCATTGAAATTAGACGGAATTTGAACTTTTATCGCGACCACAATGAAACGCACAATAAAATCAAGCTATTTATGCCATCTACGTCAAAGTGAGGTTATGATCAATAAAGTTAGGTTATAGCACAATTACAGGCAACTGTAATCGTTGAATAAAATGTCAATAATATCTAAATAATTGGTTATTTTGAATTCTACAATTATACACTAATATTTGTAATTATTGCAAAATTTCAACAATACACAACGTTTTATCAGTGTTTAAAAATTAAATTGGAAAACATACAGCTGTCGCCATCTAGCGGAGTCGTCCTTGATCTATTGACATGTCAATTTTTTTGGTTAAAAGGCCAAATTGAATTTTCTAAAAACCAACTATGGGGCTCTAGAGATAGTCTCTGACGCAATAATGTACAAAACTGCGTTCTATTTATCGATAATATCTATAATTTTAGGTGAAACGT
This sequence comes from Mylabris sibirica, assembly GCA_039776855.1. NCBI lineage: Eukaryota > Metazoa > Arthropoda > Insecta > Coleoptera > Meloidae > Mylabris > Mylabris sibirica. Next base: position 5,174,682 of record CM077843.1, read on the forward strand.
AAGTTTTTATTTAATTTTTCAATAATATCCATAAATTTACAATTGTTTGCTTTGTTCTAATTTGTAGTTTGTCCGATGTTGATTTATCAGTGGAAAAGCCTGAACCAACACCATTTCAGGATTGGGATTATTTAGTTTATAGTCAACGTTGGCCGATTACAGCCTGTCTGGATTGGGAAATACGCAATAAAGATAATAAATGTAATTTACCTGTAGATCCGACCATATGGACTGTGCACGGTATATGGCCGACGAAAATTGGGAAAAACGGTCCATTCTTTTGTGATTCAGCAATACATTTCGATATGACACAAATTGAACCATTGTTGAATGATTTAGAATTATATTGGACGAATATCGAGGGCAATACGCAATTGAATTCGTTTTGGAAACATGAATGGAACAAACATGGTACATGTGCTTCAGTATTACCACAATTAGATAGTGTAACGAATTTCTTTCGACGTGGCCTATTGTGGAATCAAAAATTTAAATTAACTGATATTTTATCGAAGAATCAGATAGTTCCTAATAGTGCAGGTTATCCAGTTGAGAATGTTTTCGATACGATACGATCAACATTAGGTAAAAATCCAAATATTCAATGTGTTGTTGATGGTAAATCGAAGAAATCGTTAATTAGTGAAATTAGGATTTGTTTTAATAAAGATTTAGATTTAATTGATTGTAATGTAACGGAATCTGATGTTGATTTATACAATGATTCTAATGGCATCTTAACGAATTGTAAATTAAACCAACCGATTATGTATTATCGGACAGTTCCTGACAACTACATGGGACCTGATTTTTTCGATTTCATCGATTATGATGACAATGATAATGATGATAGTCAAGAAGATTGTTTAGAGAATTACCGTTACGAAGAGTATCTACTTAATTTCTATAATTCACTAAAATTTTTAATTTGGTTCACACTGTAAACCGTCTCAGTATGTTATAGAACAATTTTTTTGTTAATGTAGCTTAGAAAATTAATGGGGGTTACTAACAATCTGTAACAACACTAGTTAATTGGAAATAAAATCTAGGAAAATGTCCATTTACGAAATATTTATTTTTATTGGAAATATTTACATAATTCTCTAACTTAAAACATGAATCGTTAATTAAATAATAATCTCAGTATCGCCCAATTCTTCATCGGATGGCAATTCAATCTTACTTGGATCGATCAAATTCGGATCAACTAAAGGTAGATTGTTCTGTTCACGTCGTCGTAGCTCAAGGAAAGCCTCCCGTTGCGCCCAATCCCTTAAATGGTAATCCGGTAAATACGCCCAATAAATACCACCTAAGACTAAACATAGTGTAACTGATGCAAATGTAACCGAATGCATAGCATTTCGATCAGCTTCTTTTGATGTTGGATCCCAACCGTAAGTCACCCAATTCTGTTCGTTATTTGTTGTTTTCGTTAGTTGTGGGCAACGTTCCGTTGTTGTTGGCGAAGCTGCTGCTGTATCATTTGTCTTCTTTGTTGTTGATACAAAACGACGATTTGTTGATGATAATAGACGACGCGATAAAAAGCGTTGGAATAACGTTAATTGGGACATTATTTTTATTGTTTTATGTGATTTTTTTTTAGTTTTAGAAAAATATTGAGGTTAAGTTGCACTGTTATGTCATTCGCCTATTGCGCTACTAATAGGCCAATGTTGCCGGATTGTTTCCTCAAAAATTAGTAATATTAATTAATAAAACATTTTAAAATGCACAATCTAGACATTGTAGATAAATAAAAATTATCTAATTTGTAACAATTTAAAATTTTGATAAGAAAAAAATTAAACATTAAAATCAGTAGATTTACAGAAAGTTATAAGCTTAACATCATTGCAAATTGTCTTACACCACCACCAACTTAATTGGTGTAATCGAAATTTCCCTAAATAGTGGCGAATTATTTGAAAATATCCTTTTACAGTCTCCTTTTTGCATAATTTTAAAGTATGTTTTGAAATAATTAGCGTAATTTATTACAAATAATTTTATTTGTCAACATTAATAAATACTATAACAGACAGGATATTTTATTTACACAGGATAAATTAGAAATTAAATTAAAAATCACATATCAACTACCGTCAACTACGTTCCCATTCGGAGCTATCTAAAGCGTGTACAGCTACAGATTCCGGTCCATATCGTCGTTTGGCTTCGTTAATAAAAGCGTATTCCATACGTGATACAAGTCGGTCGAAGAACATTGTAGCAATGTAATTATAAAAAGTCGATTTAAAACCGAAATTTATATGGAAATCTACTATACAACTTTGTGGATTACTGTATAAACCTCCACTGAATCTCCATCGTGTTTCTAAATTTGTAAATAATCTACCATCAGAACAGATAGCTTTAACCAATCTAGGTTCGACTAGTGTTACATTTGATGTGTATTCTTCATGAATTGGTGGGAAACCGATGTGTAATTTGGCTTTTAAATGTCCAGGTTTTGCTGCAATTATCGTTGATTTCGTACAGAATGGTACAAATTTATTGTAATTCTTTACATCTGCAACAACTGTAAACATTTGTTGTTGAGAAAATCTATAAAATTATAGAGAATTTATTACGAATTTGTGAATAAATAAAGAAATTATCTAACTGCAATACCCGACGAGTTTCCTTGCAAAATACTCTTTTTTTACCATAATTTGTCTTTAATATCAATACAACCAAAAAGTATAAACAATTTAACGATAAATAAAATTAATAGAACATCATATCAACGAATTTTAGTAAATTTCTTTGAGAATTAAAAATCTTTGGTAAATAAAATTTGGTTATGTTACTGGATCCAGTTTTGTTTCTGTCAAATTTCATAACCATGACATCAATTTAAATGCGCGCGCATTTAAGTTACAAACTCAACGTTGCCATATTTCCACCTAGACTCTAATTACCAACCGGAAACCCTGCTACAACTAGTGTTTTCATGTATTATTTTATTTCTATTCAGCGTTAAGCTCAAAATATTTGGTTTAAATTATTTATTGAACTTTATCAAAAATTGGCTTCTGCTTACATTTAGCAACGTAGGATTGTTTTATAACAGTTACTATGGTATGTACAGGTTATCAAAATCTGCTTAACCAGGTTCTTCTAGTTTCGAAGTTTTTATTGTTATCAAACTTTATTAAAGTACAATTTTCTGTTAAATTTTATTTTTTCTGATAAATTTATTCGAATTGTGATGGTCTGCGTAATTTTTAGACTGAATATGTTGTAAATTTCCATCAAAAAAATATTATTGTTGTTTTTAATATTCCCGCTTTTAAGTGTTACCAACTTACGGTGATTTGTCGAAAATTTTTCAACTTTGACATGTGTGAAGCCGATCTCCTGAAAATTTTTCTTATCGGATTTTTTAACGAAATATTGTGAAATCGTTTATTATTTGTTATTGTAATTCTTTTTAAAGTAACTTATACGAATCCAACAAGATGTCGGATATTGTAGATAAATTAATTGAAATGGGTTTCAGTAAAGAAAAGGCGTAAGTTCCACAAATCTCATTTATTTTGGACGATTCTGTAATTATTTTAATGTTTTGTTAGTGAATTGGCTGTCTCTCGGACTGGTTTTAATGAAATCTCAACTGTAATGGACTGGATATTAACGCATGATGAGGAATTAGATGCTGAACTTTTACAACAGAAATCAACAAATGAATCTACACCCGATCAAGACAAGATTGATAATAAGGAAGATGAGAAACCAACGGATAAACAGGACGAGCCACAACAACAACAACAAGAAGAATCTTCGTCATCACAGGAGAATCAAGTTGTTCGATCGATTAAATGCGAGGAATGTGGAAAATTATTCAAGGATCAAACTGAAGTTGAATTTCACGCCAGTAAATCCGGTAATTCTCATATCTATAAAAGTCGTTATCACCAATAATTATTTTTTTCTATACACACAAATTTAAGGCCATGAGAATTTCTCGGAATCTACAGAAGAAAAGAAACCATTGACTGAAGAAGAGAAGAGAGAGCAATTAGCTAAAATCGAAGCGAAATTGAAACAACGCCGTTTAGAACGCGAGAAACGCGAAGAACAGGAAGCATTAGAGAAGGAACGTAATCGTATCCGATCCGGTAAAGAGATGTTGGAAGCTAAGAAAAAATTAGAAGATTTAGAAATGAAGAAAATCATCGAGCAACGTAGACGTGAAAAGGAAGAAGAACGTTTAGCAAGACAACGTGTACGCGAACAAATCGAACAGGATAAATTGGCGAGAAAAGCGAAATTTTCAGGAGCGGCAACTACAGAAACTGCCACAACAACAACAACAATACAACAACCAACACAGTCTCCAGTAGCGAAACCACAACAAGATTATTCCGAAGTTGTTTTACAGATTCGTTTAACGAATGGTTCTTGTTTGGTGCAAACTTTCGGTGCAAAAGAACCACTATCAGCTGTCCGATTGTACGTGGAGATGAATCGTAAAGACGGTGTTGGACCTTTTGATTTGATGACAACATTTCCAAGGAAAATCTTCGGACCGGAGGATTACAATGTGCCGTTAGAATCGTTAGGTTTAGGACCTAGGGCTACTTTAATTGTTACGAAAACATAATTTTTTTTTTGTATAAACAAACTTATAATAAACAAACAACAGTTTTGTGGGCTATTAAATAATTTATTGCTTTTAAATTCAATAAAATTTTCCAACTTATTTGTTTATTATTCTATTACAATTGTTATTATCGACTATAAATGGGATTTATTTATACTATAAGAACTCGTATTGGCGCCTGATTGTAGGCAACCAAGTATACGCATACCAGGGGCGAGTCCGCATCAAAGCCGTTGCGCACCGTCTTTCTGACTCATATTTCTGTTGTTTGATCAGAATATCCTCCCTCCTAGAGTGCAGCCGAATATCCGCTTCAGTTCGTTATAAGCGAACGATGTGTTAAATCTCGGTGTTTGTGTGCGTCTTAAACAAAAGGAATTATTGAACATTTCCATTTGTTTATTATCAGTGTAAACAAGAATTATCTTGGTAGAATTATAATCATCGAGCCATACGTGTAAGTATTGTGCAGAAAAATCGATTAGGACGGGGCTAACAACCCTCGAAAAATTGCAGACCGACCGACACTATCAACCACCCACGCCGGGGCCTTTCACCCTTTCCTCCATACTAAACAATCATTCTTGTTTAGATTTGATATACTCATACGAAATTCTAAAGGGTGTTGTTCTTAAAAATATCCCCAAGATGCTTTAATTGAGTAGAAGTGACAAAAGAGTAGTTATTAATAACTCTCCCTATACACACTTTTGTATTCACACATCGTTATAGGAGGAGTTGTTTATTATTTTGGAGAGATTCTAATCGTTTAATTAATGCAAAGAAACGTAGATTTAGAACCGGAAATATTATAGGATTTTCGTTAATTTTTAAAATTTTGTCCATTTTCTCGTATATTTTGCCCTATTTCCCAGTCAGGATCAAGTTTTCGAAACACACAGCAGATGTTCTCCTTGTCGTTGGAGTTTCATCAAGAATCCACCACCTGCTCTTTGCTTGAATTATAATGGTGATGAAAGAAAAAAATCCAACCATTTTTCTATTTTATAACAAACATCTGCCAGGTGTGGTTCAATAATAATAATAATAATAATAATAGTGATAATGTAGAGTTTATTGAAATTCTAATCATTTTTTTAGCTTAGACGAAGAAATTTGTTGAAATCTAACTGATTTCCAGTCGAAATTTAATAAATTGTTTATTAAAAAAATAATGTATTTTGAGAGATTATTTCAAATATTACAACAAAGGTCACGATCCTGTTTATTAAACGATAAATATTGCTAATTTTCAACAATAATCGTTCGATATTTGTTTTAATAACTATAGGGTGGAGTTCTTGGTTTTATTCCTCTTCCCCCCAAAAAGGAGCCAGAAATTCTAAAACTTTTCATTTCTATTGAGTCTTTCATTTAAGAATATTACCGTTCTAGTAGTATTTGTAGGAATAATTGAATATAAACAAGCTTATAAAAGGGCCCTTATGAGGGTGTTCCAATGATTGTGGAAGGATAGAAGTGGCTCTTACTATTGTTGATTTACTCATAATTGAAACCAATTTAAAGTAGTTTTAAGGCACTCTGCCGTTAGAAGTTTTTTCCCTCAACTCATTGTTACTTTGAAAAATGTCTTGTTTCAAAAAAACTGATTACAGCCCTGTAAGTCGGACACGAACAAAATTCTATGGGTAGAACAAAGAAATGATAAATATAAATCCAAAACATCAGTGGCTGATTTTGATCACAACAAAACGTGTGTTTTTTTTTGTTTTGAAATATTTGGGGATGATTATTTGCAATAAAAATTAAAAGTTTCTTGTACTTTTATCGTCCCCTACCTTGGAGATAGTCTTGGGGGTTGATTATTTAAATTCACATTTGTATTGATTGCCCCACAAAATTATGCTCACAAAATTTTATTCATGTTCACAACTCAAAAGCCTTGGTTAGAGCCTCATAGTTTATTTAGAAATTGGTCATCATTGCATCATAGAAAAAAAATGGGAGACATTTATTTTGCCCCCGCTTCAGAATAAAATAGAGAAAAATTAGGAGGCCTCCCGAGTCATTCTAATTGTAAGTCGTTTAACGAGCATAACTCGTTTTTTTAAAATCGCGACATCTTCAGAAACGATCGATTTTTGACCAACTTCTAAATGAGCTACAAGGTCCTACTTTTGTTAAAATGTTGCCTATACACCCTCCTACTAGTCCTTGAAAATATTTTTCAAATCGATCGCCAACTAGTAGGAGTTTCACACGAATCGTATACATCTAGATTTTCATCTACAGGTGTTCGATCTAAATATGGTTGATTCTATGAAATTCGACGAGCGATTTGAAAAATATTTTAGGGGTTTGTTGGAGGGTCCTTATAGAACATTTTAGCAAAATTAGAACTTTGTGGATCATTTGAAAGTTGGTCAAAAATCGCTCGTTTCTGATGATGTTGTGATTTTCAAAAACGAACTAAACACGCAAAACGACTTAGAATGACTCTAGGATCCTTCGAACATTATTTTTTATCGTTTTTCTCCATTGGATTCTAGAAAAAATGGGAGACATTCTCCAACGCTCCAAAATAAAATAGAGAAAAACTCAAAAAAATTAATAATTTCCGAGTCATTCCAAGTCATTTTGCGTGTTTAGCTCGTTTTTGAAAATCGTGACATCGTCAGAAACGAGCGTTTTTTAACCAACTTCCAAATGAGCTGCGAGGTTCTAATTTTGCTTAAATGTTTTCTAGGGACCCTCCTACAAATCCTTGAAATATTTTTCGAATCGCTCGTCGACTAATAGGAGGTTCACAGAATCAACCATATTTAGATCGAACACCCTCCCTATATGTATGTAGTTCACTACCAACTTTGAATAAATAAATTGTGCTATAGTATGGCAGAAGATATACCGCGTTTATGACATCTTTCGGTATTTAACTTTCACAAATTTTTATGAGGGTGTAACCGCAGACCGTCATTTCTCTCCCCCAATAAATAACACAAACGGGTCTTTCCGATATCCAAAAACCGTTCTCTCTAAACAGGGCCGTATTGTAGAAATTAGTTATATTTGACACGTTTAAATAACAAACGTATGCACATTTCTTTAAATTTCTTATGGATATATCTATTTGAGGCTCTGAGAAATACCTAATAACATGCTTAGTTATCTATCTGACTAGCATCCAAGAAAAGCAACTAATTTCAACGTCAGCCCTAAATATAAAACTGAATGCGGACCTGGAGCGGCATTGAGAGCACGTGTTTGGAAGAGTTTATCAAAGGCTGGAAATGCATCGTTTGTGGTTAGACCCTCATAAAAATTTGTAAAAGTTAAATACCGGAAGAATGTCATAAACACGATATATCTTTTGGTAAACTCTACACCATAAGAACATCGAATACAATGCGTTTATAAGATAAACAAAATATTTTTTTAAAATGAAATATTCTGATTAGGTAATTTATTTATTGAGCGATAAAATAGCTGAATTCTTTTGAACTATTTTAGTTGATATTTCATTAGAAAATGTGAAAATTTTTTGTACTATAATTTAGAGAAAGTTGAAAAATTAATAAAATTTAAAGGGTTATTCTTATTTGTATAAATTATTAAGTTTCAAGGCTTTTTATAAGTAGATTCATTAAACGATCAGATGATCACATAGCATGAAAATAACAAGAATTATGATTAATTCTTATAAAAAATCGGTCATTTCTTAATTCGTTATTCACAAATAAACTTCTCTAAACATCTTGAATATCTCAGTTTGAGGTCCCTCCTTATATCCTGTAGTTTTTTGTAAAATTCCGGCAAATTGATAAAGTCATCTATAGCAAACTATTTAAGGGCTATAATTATTTCAGAGACCTTAAATTCAAATTAAAATTTTAATGTGCGCATAGAAATATTGCAAACGATAGGAACACAATGGGTGTTGTTGAAAAACGATCTATTAGTTTTATCAAAAAACATGATAAGAATATATTTGAAAAATAAAAGCTCACATTGAAATGTTCACATTGTTTGATTTATTGATCGATAAACCAAAATTCTTTAAATACAAACCAAAGATAACATTGTGTATAGAATATTTTACCCCTATTGTGATAATTACATAATTAATTTAAAAATACACAACAGTCCACCAATAGGGGAACTCTTTACACCTTACATTCCCATTATTAAAATAATGGAAAATAAAATTGACGAATCCTTACAATGAAATATAGCGAGTAATTAGATTTGGCGTGGCACCGCCTGTTACTTACCCTGAATATATTGTGTTGAAAAAATTATGTCGATCGAAAAATGTACAGTTACGATCACAAAAAAGAGAATATCACATTTTTTTTGCTAATGTGAGTCAGGCTGTTTCTCTGGTGAGAGTAAAAACGTGTAAAACTACACTCCTAATAGAAATGGCACCGGTACTCTAATATCTTTCTTCCCAATTCCATTAGATTGTGGCAACTGCCGCCCTAAAGCCTGTTTTACACAGCTCTATAAAAAGTGGTCTCGTTTTTATGACCGCAAGTGTACATGTATTGGATGAAGAATCGGTATAAAAGCTTTGCGAATGGTTCATTTCTTGTCGAATTGATAATACGAAATTATTATCGAATAAATGGACTTGTAAAGTAGAAAATTGGGTGGAGTTGAGTTTTCTTTTAAAATTATCCAACTGTCTGTAATATTTCAAATTATTATCGAAAATTATTAAAATATTCTCTAATGATAATGGAATTTGATTAATAAAATTGTCACGCATTTATTATATCCATGCTTTATTTTATGGTGAATATTTTTTAATAATTCATAATGGCTTATCAATGATAATAATTGATTGTTAATTAGATAATGGTCTTTTAAAATAAATTGCAATTTCTTATATTTAGTGATTAAATTATTTATATCCGGTCATGTTTAAGTTGTGGCAACAACAAAATTTTTCGTTCTATTATCAATATTGCTCTAATTTATTACGATTTATTATCCTCAAGGGTATGTAATATACAGGATCTTTCACGTAAATTTGGTCGATGGCAGTAAACTCTTTATAACTCTTTCATTTACTTATTGAATAAAATAATTGTTATAAGAACTTGAAGGGGAAAGTTAGACTATCTATTGGAGGTGAAAGTGTCGTTCTATGATAATTAGAAATAGGAAAAATTGACGTTAACTCTTGCTACTTCTAAAAATTCAAAGTCGTCTGAATGCAAAAATGTTTTCTTTTAAAAACAATAATTTTTGAAAGGGGTGATTGAACTGTTTTAAAAGTCTAGGTAGGGACATTCCCTAGTTTACTGGTAATAAATTTAAGAAGCATGAACAGATGTAATAAAATTTGAAGGACTAGTTATATTTTTTAGTGGACAATTTAGGAAGAATAACACAAGTTGATAAAAGTAAACAAGACAGAAAAAGACATAGAATTGGATAACAGGCAAACAAATATTCAGTGTATCGAACTGACAAAATTGGGTAGTTTTCAAATTTTATTGCATCTCTTGTTGCTCTTTAAATTTATTACTAGTAAACTAGGGAGTCCCCTGGCCTAGATTTTCAAAGCAATTCAACTACCCTTTTCTTGAATTCCTTGAATTTTTTACGAGGAAAATATTTTTGTATTTATTTGACTTTGAATTCTTAAAAGTAACAATTTTTTATTCAATATTTTGTCTTTTACAGAAGTTGATGTCAATTTCGCCAATTTCCAAAAATTATAGAAGGGTGTTTTCACCTCCAATAGACACTCTAAGTGTTCTCTTTCAAGTTTCAGTAACAATTATATTATTCTATAAATAAATGAAAGAGTTACAGCGAATTTATTTTGAATGGCCATATTTACATGAAAGACCCTGTATATGAGTAGAGAATTATATTCGACTGTAGTAGGCGTCAGAATGGAAACGTAACTCGTTGATTGATCCTGTCTCTATCAAGCTATACACTATATACTCTATTTTTTGATTGTAGCCTGTATTATTTTAAAGCTTCCCTTATATTTTTCCACCCTTCAAGTTTCTCCAATTTCCTATTCTATTTTTAGTTATCTACACACATCATTTGTTGTTATCCATTACCATTACAGATTGTGGTCGTCGTTATCGTCATCATCATCTACCCAAAATGTCTTCACCGCCACCCGGCCGGCATCTTCAACTACTATTATTAACTTTATTTGTGATAGTGTTTAATGTTTTAATTAATGCTGATGATGATACATCCGGTCCAGTATTTGTACGTGAACCACCAAATCGTGTTGATTTCTCCAATACAACTGGTGCTGTTGTTGAATGTAGTGCACGTGGTAATCCAATACCGGATATAATTTGGGTACGTTCAGATGGTACAGCTGTTGGTGATGTACCTGGTTTAAGACAAGTCTTAGCTAATGGTAATCTAGTATTTCCACCATTCCGGGCTGAAGATTATCGTCAAGAAGTACATGCACAAGTTTATGCTTGTTTGGCGAAGAATAGCGTTGGTTCTGTGACTTCTAGAGATGTTAATGTTCGTGCAGGTTAGTCTATAAACATTAATCTTCACCGAAATATATACAGAGTATATACAGGATGTTTCGTAAGTCGCGCATTTCCTGCCAAGGGGCAGATAGGGGATGAAATTCTAAGACAAAAACTCCTGTAGGTACCATTTTTTCATTTGACTCACAGGTAATTAGTAATTAATTAAATAAAGAAGCCAATCAGGTGCTCTCTTTGTTTGAACGGCTGTCGCTCCAGCTTGCTAACTGGCCCGTTTCCCACGTTTTACCGTCAAGACTCTTTTCTTCTCTCTTTTTATCGCTATATCGAGCACCTGATTGGCTACATGATTTAATTAATAACTAATTTCCTGTGCGTCAGATGAAAAAATGGTACAGGACTTTTTGTCTTAGAATTTCATCCCTTATCTGCCCCTTAGCAGGAAATGCGCGACTTACGGGACACCCTGTATATCGAGTATCTATACAGAGAAATACTATTCAAACAATTTTATTGTAAAGTTTGTTAAACCGTTTAATTACCTTCAATTGTTTGTAATTAATGTATTTAGCGTTACTGTTTAATTTTAAAGAATTGTTACTATAATTGGATAGTTGGTAAATTGTTTGTGGCTTTTTTATCTGTAATTTAAACAACCCTTTTGTTACATACATGGAAAAGTTGAATGTTCTTCATGTTATGGTCGGTGCACATGGTCGCGTCATGTCATTTGACCAGGAAATCAATATTGAGTGTTGCAAAAAAAAAAACTTGAAAGACAAAAGACTTGATTTTTATTTTTAAAATGCTGACAATGTTGTCTTTGTATTAATGTTCAAGTGACTGAATTAGATTTCCGTTCTCAATTCTTCTCATTAATAAAACTTAAATTCTGTGTATAAAATAAAGTTTATAAGGGGAAAACTTGACAGACACTAAAACCGTATAGGAATAACTAGATTAATAACATTAAAAGGAAGTAATAGCGATTTTACTGTTAATTTTGACTGTAATTTGGAAAATTTTAAGTACGAATACGGATTTGTTGTAACTTAAGAAAGAATGAAGCATAATAGAGTCCCTGAACATCTGTTCCGTGGTCAGGTAAAGAGACCCACGTTGAATAACAATTCATTTAAAGTTCCTGTATAAAAATACGTATTTGAATCGTTCAACTCAACAATAGTTTTAAATGATGTACAAAAAATTTAATTTTAGTAACCTTCTAGTTTAATTAAAAGAATGTCAACGACATGTTTGTTAAACGTTCAAAAACCTAATATTGAAAATATTTTTTAAGTAATTTACGGAAATAGGAGATTAGGACCTAAATCAGTTTTAATTTGATTGGTAGTAGGATAAATAAATTATTTCTTAGGGTTACGAGGGTTTTGCAAAAAAGATGTCCAACCGCCTACCCGAAAGGCTCACATTATTTAGAAAGAAGGCAAGAAATACAGGGTGCGGCAGCATGACTTCCTGTTTTCAAAATTTCATCAGAATATATTTATTCATTTTTTATAATGAAGGCGCATGCCTAAAGTTTTTTTGTACATAGTTTTGAAGATCAAATCAGATAAGTGACACGTACATTTCTCAACACACTGGGAGTAAACCGATTTCTGGCGTTTGTCATGATTCTTGCCAGCATAGCAAATCTTGTAGGGTCCTTCATATAAACACGGAATTTCAAAAAACCTCATTGAAAAAAATCAAAAGGTGCCAGATCGGGAGAGCCACTCCAAATTGCCTTTAATTGAGATAAGGCCATCTGGCAAGTGTTGCCTCAAAGCAATCATCGATGTTCTTGTTAGCATGGAAATGGAGATCATCATGAAGAATTCTCCTCAGAGAACGATCGGAATTGAAGCACTCACTGCTTCAATGTCTTGTCTTTTCTGAACGCAATGACCCACGTAACCATTTACTTCCGGTCCTGGACAGGGGCTAACGGGGCTAATTTAAAGCGATTCCGAAAGGCGCTGGGTTGCGATCACAGAAGATTCGTTCGAATAGTAGGCCTCAACGACAAAACGCTCCTCACTGTTCTAACGCATGATGGCGATTAAATTGTGTCGGGACAACACTTTAAAGTCCCGCCTCTCAAACGAGACCACTAGCGCTCTGCTACGATAACAACCGACTGAATGGCGTGCATTTAAAAAAAAGGCAGTTATGCTGCCTCACCCTGTATTTCTATAAATATTCGATTTTTTGTCAATGCTCCTCGTTTTAAACGTCTTATTCAGTAGTGGTCATTTTTATAGCTTCAAATCAAAATATATCAATAGTTGACGATTTATAACTCCTATTAAGTGTGACACTAGGTTTTAATCAGCTTGACACTATTCAGGTAATTATATTTAAGGTGTTAAAGTGCTCAACTATAAATTATTAATTGCGAATGCTAATTATTATTTTGTTTCAAGTACAATACAGTCGATAATTGAGAGTATTGATTGATTAAAAGCAGATGAAGCAGTAATTGGTGCAATTTAGAATTTTCTTTGACTTTAATAATATAATAACAGCGAGTACCTTTGCCATTTACATCCACTCAACTGTAAATCATTAAAATTGTCGATGAGAGGTGAACTTTAGATTTAGAGACCATCGCTTTTTTAAAGTCAAGTTGATTAAACTGAAATAGACGGTGTGTAAACAACAAAAATCTTGTCATCTCTGATAATGACGTGAATGTGTAGTCCGTTGGGGTTTCTTTGTTTATCCACGAAACTCATAAACCTCCCCCGTTATGCCTTTAAACGTTCTCAATTAATCTACCCTTCAAGATTTATTTTTTTGTCTGGACGTAGTTGCACAATTGGAAGCATTTGTAGCGTTTATTGTATTTCAAATAGCGGTCGACCGAAGATTCGATTTCGGCCAAAAATTAACCGAAACTTCAGTCGCACCGAAAGTAAGTGTTCGTGAATCGTCGCGCTTCATTCGGGTGAGTTCGTGCCTCGTGATCGCCAGTCGGCGCGATTGTGTCGAGTTTTTCCTTACAAAATATTAAATAGAAACATTACAGAATCATCCCTCTTCTTTCCACAGTCATTTTCTCACATGTGTTAGAAAGAGGTCGAGCAAATTAATGCAGGGTATTGTTCCACCTCCTAATACTCATTTAATTCATCATAGTATAAGGCGGTGATGTCATCACTCTCTGTAGCGAGTGAAACGCCTTGCTCTAGTTATGATACAGCAATTATTACAGTTTTCCTTTCAAATCACACCATATAGCAAATAACAGTTATTAATAACAGGAAATTAACGGTCGTTTATTAGAAAAATAACTAATTGAAGCTTGTGCGTACAGGCGTTTATAAAAATTTGAGTAAGTATTAGAAGGGAAGTCAGTCGGTCGTTCACCATAATTTTGTTGTAAAGATTCGATTCTATCTCTATACACGCTTGATAGATTCGCCAAGAAAACGTGTACAAAAGCTTTATCGGCTTTGCAAATCTGATAAGCATTGCCACCTGCCATTTACCAGCTATCAATTATGTTTGAATAGTATTTCGTCTGATAAGAGTAGATGAAATTTCAATTACAGCAACAATTTCAGGCCACCAGGAGAACCATTGAGGAGCAATTTATTTCATTGTGTTTTTTTTACAGGATTTCAGTTTTAATTATTGTTGTTTTTTTATTGTTTGAAATGCATTTACAGTGGTTGCCCAATTCTATGATACTGATGTTAATAAGGAGTATGCAATACGTGGTAATTCGGCTATTTTAAAATGCCAAATTCCGTCATTTGTTGCCGATTTTGTTAACGTTATCTCATGGCATACAGATCAAGATGAGAATTTCTATCCGGGTGCACCGGATGGTAAATTATTTATAATTATTTATTTAATTTTTCCATATATACAGTCGTCCAGCAATTCTATCAAACTGAAGTCAATAACGAATATGTCATCCGTGGAAATGCTGCTGTATTGAAATGCTCAATACCGAGTTTTATTGCTGATTTTGTTACTGTAATCGGTTGGAGGGATAGTCAAGGAAATAGTTATGCCATGGATGATGCAAATTATGGTAAATTCTTAAATTCTTCCCTTCCTGATGCTTTCCACGGATGGTTTTTCTATATCATTAATTATCCATTCTCTATCAAAATTGTTGAATTAAGGCAGGAAATTCAGTAGATTGAAATTTTTTCACAGTTGTCAATCAGTATTATGAAGCTGAAGTTGTTTCTGAATATGTGATACGTGGCAATACTGCTGTATTAAAATGTAATATCCCATCATTTGTTGCTGATTTTGTCCGTGTCGAAGCATGGGTTGGTTCTGATAATTCTGAATATATTCACAGCAATAATTACGGTATTCTAATCTTTGTAGTGTATAGGGTTTTTTAAAATTGTAACGCCTCAATCCTATCTATTTCTATTCTCTTTATTTTACCTGTTTCCAGTGGTCAATCAATTCTATAAAGCGGAAATTTTAACTGAATACGTAATCCGTGGCAATACAGCTGTATTAAAATGTAGTATACCATCATTTGTTGCTGATTTTGTTTATGTTGATTCATGGATTGATGATCAAGGCACTGTTTTAACACCATCAAATAATTTCGGTAATTTTTCATATTTTTTTATTTTTTCGAAATTTTAGTTGTTGCTCAGTACTATGTGACTGAGGCCGAAAATGAGTACGTCATACGTGGTAATGCTGCTGTAATGAAATGCAAGATACCCAGTTTTGTTGCCGATTTTGTACAAATTGACGCTTGGATCGCCAACGATGGCCAAGTCCATAAGTACAACGACAACAATAATTACGGTATTTGGAGACAAATCCAAATTCCACATAAAGAAAAACGAGTCGTTCCTCTATCTTTATTCTTTCAAAATAATAACAATCCTTATTGTATTCACATAATAGATGAAGTCGTTAAATTTGGTAGTCGATGCTTGTGAACGCAATGACATTAAATCGTATTTCGTGCCATCACTTAAACAACCACATAAATAATTCAACAACCATTGACAACTAACCCAAGGACGGTTATTTTCTTCTCTATAGTTCATATGCTAACCAAATGTTTTTTCAATTTAATAATTGCCAACGGTTTTTTATGATCGTTTAATTTTTTCTATCCCGCGACAAAGTTGTGGCTCAATCCTATGAAGTTGAAGCTGATAACGAATATGTTATTCGTGGCAATTCAGCTGTGATGAAATGTGAAGTACCATCGTTCGTCTCCGATTTTGTAATTGTCGAAAATTGGCAAGATTCAAAAGGCAATACTTACCTACAAGGCGATAATTATGGTAATTTTGTAATAATCATATGAACGTGGTCTCCTTCAAAATCCTTAAACCAAAACGTTTGCCATTCCAGTACTTTAATTATTTCTTTATTATTTTGTAATTTAGTTGTGAAACAAGTCTACGAGAGTCGCGTGATTGATGAATTCGTCCTACGAGGCAATACAGGCATTTTAAAATGTTTAGTACCGAGTTACGTTACGGATTTTGTACAAATTGAAGCTTGGATAGCCGATGATGGAACAGTTTATGAATATAATCCTAATGTAATCAAAATGCAGGGTAATTCTACATTGTATATGAAAGGAAACCTGCAAAATCCTTGTTAAGCTCCCATTTTTTCTATCCTGTTACGATTTTTTTTTTGTTGTTGACACACTTCAACTTGTTCCAGTGGTCAATCAATACTACGAGGCTCAAGTATACGATGTCTTCGTTATCAGAGGCAATACAGCCGTTTTTAAGTGTCAAATACCGTCTTTCGTGTCTGATCATGTAGAAATTGTTGCATGGCAAGATACAGCTAATAACACATTTTTACCACCAGTTGACGATTTTGGTTAGTTCTTTTGTGTGTAACAAAAATTATAAAAAGCGAGTAGTTTCAATCATACACCTGTTGATCCTTTACAACCCTTCAATACGTTTCTATATGAGTGCAATGCACCCTTTTAACTCCCCGTTTTTTCCATGTCTCATTTATTTAAACATTCCCCTTTGTATTTAAGCAAAATTGATTCGATTAATACACGTAGGGGTTGTCTTTATTCTGTTTAGTTTTGCTGTGTAATCAAAATGGTCGACAATATTTGTTATAAAGGCACTTGTTTCCATCTTTGTCTAGTCAGTCTGGAAAATTGCCAAGAATTCTCTAGAACAGATCCGTATTATTGATTTTTTCTTTGATAGATTCACGTCTCGTCTACCATTTTCTATCCAAGTACGGTTCTGTTTTGGAATATTACTAAAAAAAAATATGTCTTTATTATCTTTTCCAGTTGTTTCACAATCCTACAATGCTAACGTTATGGATGAGAGTGTTTTAAAAGGCAATACTGCCATTTTTAAATGTCATATACCGAGTTTTGTCAGCGATTATGTCTATGTTGTATCTTGGTTACAAGATGATCAAAACGAAATTATCCCCAAGGAACATGATCAATATGGTTAGTTTTTTTTTTACAATTTAATTTTGTCAATTTTTTTTATAATTAAATTAATTGATTTGGTCTACTGGAATTCCTGCTATCCTGTTCACCATTTCCTGATATTTAACCTAATAACGGCTCGCTTTTCTTTAGATAGAAAACGTAGAAACGAAAATAGACCAATTTTCATCCACTAATTTTGTAAGAATTCTCAAATAAAAGTCTGTAATGGAAAAAATTGGTCGATTTTTTTCAATTGAAAGATTCACGTCTAGTTACAATTCGGAATTTTGTAGTGTACAGCATTACGAGCAGGGAAAGTTGAAATAGTGTATTAGAAAACGAGTTTCAGAAGTTAACAATTCCTGCACGAGACCAAGATTAAAAAGAGAGCACGCCAGCGCGAGTTTTTTTAATTTTAGAGTACAGGAATTGAAATCTGAAATGCGTTTTTATACTATTTTTTCTATTTTGCATGTTTTTGTACCTTTTTTTAATAAAATCTGAACCCTTGAAATTTAGGGTTGGTATCAACTAGAGCAACATTTTAAAATTGTTCAATTGTCTTTTCTTCTGAACTTCCTTTTAAATTCTGAAACCATCACAAATGTGAATGGCAATAATAAATGCAATCAAAATTTTGTATTAACAAATAACGTACCTTGAATTACGATCAATTCTAGCGATACCTCTCATGTAGTCGTTACCGTTTCTAACAATTGCACATTTAAAAAAGGAGTGCGTTAACAGGTATTAGAGCACTCCTTTTGAAAAAAAAAGTATTTTATATTATACTGCTGATCGGAGAGGATTGATCAAAATTTTAGAAGAGCCGTGAATCTTTCAGCGTTCTGTATCTCAAATTTCGTTAAGAATTTCCAAATTTGCTCTTTTTTTTTGGTAATAATTAATTTAAAGCAAATTTGGGAATTCTTGGGTCTTCACAAGGATCTTTCGATTAATTCCCAATTTTCCTGTGTTTATATAGACAGCAAATATTTGGTGTTACCATCTGGTGAACTTCACATTCGTGATGTTGGTCCAGAAGATGGTTACAAATCGTATCAATGCCGTACTAAACATCGTCTAACTGGTGAAACACGTTTGAGTGCAACAAAAGGTCGTTTGGTCATCACTGGTAAGTCAATTTTTCTTAAAATAATATAAGAATATCAAAAATTGAATAATGGAAAAAATCACAATTGTATTTCTTTTCGTAGCGTGTTAAAGTGTGAAGAAAAGCTTAAAAACTACACAAAAGTGTATTTTATACGGATGCCGTTGAACTGTTGTTAAAATTAGAATCGTTGAATTAAACTCATATCATTCGTATATCATTGAACGAATTATCGCAAGGCAGAAAGATTGAAGTCTAGCAAAAATAAACAATCTTGTCAATTGAAGGAGAACAACAACACACAATTGATCCAGTGTGTTGTATATCTCTCTAATAAGTGGGACAATTGACTTTATAGTCAATTTAAATGTGTGATAAAGTCATTATCTGTAATCACATACATGTTCATTGTTAGATTAATTTTTCTCAATTGTCGATAATCTAATTAGTGAATTGTTTTAGGACTTTGTAATTGTGGTTTTTTCTTTAATTAATAAAAAATCACGCTTTAATTAAGAATCAAAATAAACAATTTGAATTTCTTCACAAGATCACTGTGATTTTTTATTAGTTTGAAGCAATTTTTCAATCAACAGTCATTTGAATTAAGATACTTGTTTAAAATTAGGCTATTTTTAGAAGAATCCATTTCGGTAGTTTATATCAGCGGTTCTCAAATCATAGGTTGCGTTAAAGTCTTATTGGGTCGCGAAATATTGAATTATACACGGTGAAATCGAATTGCCTTTCAATATATAAACCACACCATCTCTATGTGGAATAGAGTACAATAAACATTTCTAAGAAACTCCTATTAGTCGACGAGCGATTCGAAAAATATTTTGAGGATTTGTAGAAGAGTCCCTAGGGAATATTTTAGCAAAATTAGAACCTCGTAGCTCATTTCAAAGTTGGTCAAAAAACGATCGTTTTGGACAATGTCACAATTTTAAAAAACGAACAAAACACGCAGAACGACTAAAAATGACTCAGAGACCTTCCCAACATTAATTTTTTTCGTTTTTCTCCATTGTATTCCAGAGAAAATACGAAATATTTCCACCTATTCCAGAATAAAATGGAGAAAAACGAAAAAAATCAATTTTGGGAGGATTCTAAGTCGTTTTGCCTGTTTAGTTCGTTTTTGAAAATTACTACATCGTCAGAAATGAGCGTTTTTTGACCAAATGAGCTACGAGGCTCTAATTTTGCTGACATGTTCTTTAATGACCCTCCTACAAATCCTTAAAATATTTTTCGAATCGCTCGTCGACTAGTAGGAGTTTCTTAGAACTCACCATACTTACATTAGACCAAACACTCTGTATTTTGAAGGAAAAAAATTCTGGCTAAGATTGACCAAAATTACAACTATTGTTTGATGGTCGCTGGTTAATTATCAACCTACTATAATGTTGTTGTCGATAGTTGATAAAATAGCAGGTGTTTAGTTTTTCCATTGAACTACCCACGCAAATTTTATTAACCTACTTATTGAACATACACACAACACATTTGATTAAAAACTATAATAATGAAGTAATACAAAAGGTTATGAAAAATCTTCAAAATGTCCCCCTCTCTCTTTCACGCAAAGCTGTACTTTATATAGCTGAAAACGCTGCACGTTGCGGTAGCTCCGGAATCGTATCTGCAGTTTCACGAACTCGAGTCTGCAGCTGTTCGACATTTCCATTGACTACACTAATTTCTTTGTAGTGTCATAAAAAATAGACAAAAATATAGATAGATATAGACATCACCTTGTATAAAAAATGCCATTTTTTTTTAAATTTTTCTGTTATAATGCTTCAGAACGACTTTTCTAAAGGTATTTTCCAAAAAACTTCTTTTGAAAATGGGGACTTTCCCCTCGTGAGAACTTTGTGGGTCCTTGGTGCAAAGGGTCGTATTGTCATTTCTACATTAGATAAGTTGCTTGTTCAAAATTTTGAGAAACGCTGGTTTATACAATCTGGTCGATTTGTGGGCGAGTTTCAAGTATGCTTTAGTACAATATTTTTGAAAAATAACTCATCGTAGAACCTTCAATTGTTGTCAAATTGTGTGATTTTAGTTGATTTTCAACTTTCACCCATTTGAATTATCACAATAAAGTTATTTTTTTTTTAAAACCAGAATCTTATAGATTGGAATAATATGAAAATAATAAGACCGGTTTCAGTCTAGGTCGTCTTTCGTTGTAATTAATTGAGATTTGTTAACTTATTTAGAATCAATTTACACATTTTCGGATTCACTTTCAATGTTATGAATAATAATTTCTTTCAAACTGGTTTCAATGATGCATTTAATATTTCATTTCATGTCTTGATTTAACTAATTTTCTTGCCCTTTCTTGAGTTGTTTTTGCAAATGATTTTCGAATTATTTCGTAGGTGCTTTATTGAAGGCGGAATTGTAAAATTCTTTATTTAATGATGGGCATGTTTTGATCGGTTTCAATGACTTCTCCACCACGCTTCGTTTAGTCTTTTCAACATGTGAATTCACGGTTTTGGACACGTGTACCACACGAAAGTCGTGTTCCTGCCTTTTGTTCAATATCCTGGATAGATTATATTTACATTTACATTCACATTTAGACTTTAGTTCTTAAAATACAGGGTGATTGATTTAAGTATGGAGATTTCTAAGAAACTCCTATTAGTCGACGAGCAATTCGAAAAATATTTTAAGGATTTGTAGGAGGGTCCTTAAAGAACATTTCAGCAAAATTAGAGCCTCGTAGCTCATTTAAAAGTTGGCCAAAAAACGCTCATTTCTGACGATGTAGTGATTTTCAAAAACGAATTGAACACGCAAAACGACTTAGACTGACTTTAAGATCCTCCCAAAATTGATTTTTTCGTTTTTCTCCATTTTATTCTGGAACAGGTGGAAATATTTCGTATTTTGTGTTTTGTTCGTTTTTTAAAATTGTGACATTGTCCAAAATGAGCCTTTTTTGATGAACTTTGAAATGAGCTAGGAGGTTCTAATTTAGGTAAAATGTTCCCTAGGGACTCTTCTACAAATTCTCAAAATATTTTTCGAATCGCTCGTCGATTAATGGGAATTTCTTAGAACTCACCTTACTTAGACCAAATACCCTGTATATTGAAGAATAAAAACAAATTCAAACCTACAATGTGTTTCGAAATTTTAATTTACGAAACAACAGGGTTTTTAATTTTAAAATATGTTTTATTGTAGGCTTAACTTTATGATAAATACCCACATCAATGGTAATGATGGAAATTTGTCACGTTTATATAGCTTTGTGGGTGTATGAATGATAAGAAACTAATATTCGGATAAAGTTTATTGTTAACAATCTCGTTGAAATCGCTTTTGTAAATACCGTAATTATGTCTTGAGCTTTTTAAACCGTTTCCTCAATTTCATTGAAGCTTTTTGCTTTAGAAGCCTCTATTCCTCTTTGAATGTAAGGGATTTGAAAATGATTCAATCTTTTTTTGGCTCTAAAACATCTAAATTCTGCTCTATAATTCATATGTTTCTATAACTGACATTCTGGTATATTTCCTCAAATTGTGCTTTTATCTCATTTCTATATGTAGAACAATTTAAATTTAGGCGAATGCGAAATTTGATGAGCTTTTGATTGATGGAAATTTTCTTTACCTTCCCAAAGAGCGAAGTGGTAAACAATTTGAGAGCACAAGGAAGCTTTACAAAATGGAAAATGTTGGTTTTGAAAATTTACAAAAACTCTCTCCAGTGTCTCACAATGCTTTTCAGTTTTAGTCTCCTATTGATCTTTTTGTTCTCAACTAAAATAGGTGAAGTTTGCACTTGTTTAATACGCTTGTAGAGAGTACCCTTAGGGGTTAAAACAGCATATGAAACGTTAGATAGTTGTACTGTTAAAATATTTCATAATACTACCATGAATTCTTCAGGGAGTTCTCTGTTTAATGAAAATTACTTTTTTCTTCTATTTTTTTGTAGGTACTCTTTAATGCTCCAATGAAAATCATAATTTGTAACGTGTTTTTTTTTTTGGAATTCTATTATCTTCTGTATTGTTTGCAGATGTATAAACTATTTATTTTCTTGTGAAATCTACAAGAATTTCGATAGCGGTCGTGTTTCTAACAAAAGGAGATTATAAACATTGTTAATAAAAGTTATAAATAATGTACACACATGAATAAATAAATTATGATCTTGATAATGCGGCTGATATTATTCGGATTAAAAGCATTTCCTGTTTGTAGTGTTTGTTTCAATATGAAGAAGTAGCTTAAATAGGCAATGTTTGTTTAATACGTTAATTAACGTTGTTTTGTTTATACAACACAGAAGATCAGTATTTTTCAGGCTTTTATTCTTTAGAATTCTGGCATAATTTTTCAGTTACATTTATTACATTGAATTGTAAAATTTCAATTCAAATGACTGTTGAATTATTAAAAATGTTCATTTCTGTAACAAATAAATCACCACTATTAGCTGTTTATCGAATTTTCTTTTCCTATAATTTCATCGGAAAATATTACATGCGAAATAAATGAACGCACCCTAATTTTATCATTGAACCACCACCTATATTGTTAATTAATTTCACCTGAAAGCTAATGTGGCGTTTTGTTTGTTAACAGTTAATTTTTCATTGAAATTCTTTCGAAAATTACAAATGATTTTGTATAAAATTTCGAAAAATTTCAATATCTTCGGCTAGTAATTTTAAACTAAAATTTCCACATAAACATTTAAAATTTCTAGCCTAAAGGCCGATCCACACACGGAGATATATCTTATAAGACGGTCTCATGGTACGGTGCAATGATATATATCTATCTCTGTCGGTATCATGTATAGACAAAGCTAGATATATATCACTGTACCGTACCATGAGACCGTCTTACTAAGATATATCTCCGTGTGTGGATCGGCCTTATGAATTTAGTGTTTATATTTAGAAAAAAACAACATTGATGAATTGTTGTTCAATTAACACTTCATCAAATGTTGTCATGAATTTACCTGAATGTTGGGATAGGGTACCCTTGCTTCTTTTTTCTATAAAAAAGAGAAAAACGGGCACTTTCAAAATTTTTATCAAAATTTTGTAAAATTTACGGAAAAACAGTACCTGTCCTGTTTACCGAAAAATTCCCATTTAACCATTAGAAAATATCCTTAAATACTGTTAATTCCCATCCAACAGCTCTGACAGGTTCTTATTATTATCATTGGAAATTAGTATTATTTGGGTACCCTGGCCCCTTGATCCAAGCCTTTGGGGTTTAGGGGGTCTCTCATTGAGCCCATCATCCAAGGTAAGTTTTGCAGTCTTGTTTTACCTTAAATTTAATGGTAAGGTACTTCTAATTTACAAAATAACTTCTTCTAGAACCTGTTGGAAGTGTACTGCCCAAATTTCCATTGGAAACTAGAAAAGAATATTTATACACTTTGAATTCTAGTTTAGACCTGTTATGTCCAGCTCAAGGATTTCCAGTACCATTAACAAGGTATTTCATGTCTTATTCCAACATTTCTGGTTAGTTCTCTTTGATTATCCCTGATTAGTTTAGTGGTTTTTTTTTATGTTACATAAATTATAGAACCCATGGGAAGCGTATTACCGAAATTTCCAACCACTGATATATCGAGAACCTTCAAAGGTAACCTGAAGGAGAGCATAACACTTTTGTGCCCGGCACAAGCTTTTCCCGTACCTAGATACAGGTAAATTGCACTTTTTTGTTGGGGTTGACATTTTGAAATTGTCCCGTTGATCTTTCTTGTTCTGATATCTGCAACGATTTTTGATTTAAATAAATCTCGTTAGAACCCATTGGGAGTGTATTGCCAAAATTTCCAGCAACTGATAATTTAAGAGGTTTCATCTCGAAAAGTCAATCAACAGTTACACTCTTATGTCCAGCACAGGCGTTTCCTGTCCCTTTATTCAGGTAATTCTTAGGACAATTCTAATTTCTTTACCGCTTTTTTTGTGAAGAACCATTAGGCTCGGTACGACCAAATATACCGAAATTTCCAACAGTTGATACTTATCGTAGTAGTATAAGTTTAGCACTTATCTGTCCAGCACAAGCATTCCCACCTCCTATTTACAGGTAATTCAAAATTACTTAAACATTTCCGATTTTTTTTTGCCCAATTGAGATAGAAGCAGAGGTACCTGTTCACTTTTTGAGCTAATTTTTTGCGATATTCTTAGAACCATTAGGTGCTGTTGTACCTAAATTAACTTCTGGTGATCAGTCTCGTACGGTATCTGATCGAATTGAGTCAAACGTAACACTGCTCTGCCCATTTCAAGCATTCCCCGTCCCCAGATTCAGGTAATTTCGTCTTTAATGATTCTGTTTTTTTCTTCTACATATTGATCAATCTTTATGATTGTTTAGAACCTCTCGGTAGTGTTGGTCCAAGATTATCGGCCGGTATATCAAAAATACAAACTATCGATGCTTGGTTAGGAAAAAATTTAACTTTATTATGCCCAGCGCAATCATTTCCAGTTCCAAATTACAGGTACTCTATCCTAATTTTTGTTATTCTTTCTTATGTCTTGTGCCCGTATTTATAGACCGATCTTGAGACCGTCTTGGAGCTTGAGCTTGGCCTTGAGGCCAGAATATGTAACCAAGCCAAGACAGGGTTGTAGCTGTCTTGAGACGAGCTTGACTTTTTCAGAAAGTGCGCGTGCGCACAAAAAGAAAAACATGACCCTGTAAAATGTAACTAGAATTCCCCAAGTTCTCAACCCTCCATATACTCAATCCTAACTTCCACCGAAAATTGCCGAAGCAAGACTTATAAACCAAAACGCGTGCTTGGAAGTTAGACTTGAGCTGGAGTCTGAGATCGGTTTATAAATACGGGCATAAGCGAACAGCTAAAATTTTTAGTCAATATGATTTTCTAGAACCGATGGGTAGTGTAAAACCTAAATTTCCTACAACGGATAAAAGTCATGCATTTGAAAGTTTGTGTGGTAATAGTGTTACAATATTGTGCCCAGCGCAAGCTTACCCTGTCCCTTCAATAAGGTATCAATTTCATTCTGTCTTCACGTCTTTTGTATTCTGCAAATTTAGAGCCCATAAGCAGTGCTTTGCCTAAAGTCTCATCCCATTCCAAGTTTGACGTTATTAATTTCAAACAAGGATCATCTTTGGCTGTACTCTGTCCTGCTCAAGGTTATCCAGTACCTTTATTCAGGTTAGTTTTGGTTGTTTTCAGAACCTTTGGGCAGTCGTAGTCCAAAATTGCTCACCAATATTAAACTAATCTCGTTTGAAGATTATCAAGGACATGATATTGCTTTACTTTGTCAAGCACAAGGATATCCCTCACCAACATTCAGGTAATTATCATTAACCGGGGTTTTAACGGAACTTTTTACTGATCCCTAATTAGAACCAATGGGTGCAAGAGCCCCTACATTTAATACTCATGTAAAAGGAATAACTATTCAAGAGAAAGCTGGTTATACTTTGACACTATTATGTCAAGCTCAAGGTTTCCCATCACCAACATTCAGGTACATGATTTTTGTTTTCTCACTTTTCGCCTAGAACCTGTGGGAACAAGAGCACCAAAACTGGCATCTGATTCAAAACTTAAATACGTGGAAAGGGAAGCAAATGTCGAGATACCAA
Source organism: Mylabris sibirica (assembly GCA_039776855.1). Taxonomy (NCBI): domain Eukaryota; kingdom Metazoa; phylum Arthropoda; class Insecta; order Coleoptera; family Meloidae; genus Mylabris; species Mylabris sibirica. The sequence goes on from CM077843.1 coordinate 5,200,963, forward strand.
TCTTTTGTCCAGCTCAAGGATTTCCTGTCCCTTCATTCAGGTGATTATTTTGATTCTAATTGATTGTAAATTTTCGTATAATTTAGAACCAATAGGATCAAAAGCTCCAACATTTTCTAATGATATAAAAATGTTGGGCTATCAACGGGAACAAGGACACAATTTCGCTTTAATTTGTCCAGCTCAAGGGTTTCCTTTTCCATTATTCAGGTATTCAACTATTTTCTTCATAAAGCATTTTTTTTACTATCCAGAACCGATGGGATTGAAAGCTCCAACCTTTTCTAATGATCTCCAGCTGTTAGAATATAGACGCGATCAAGGGCAAAGTTTTGGCATGTTATGCCCAGCACAAGGGTTTCCCTCTCCTTCATTCAGGTAATTCCCAATTGTAATCGATTGTTTGCTTATCTCAGAACCAATGGGATTGAAAGCTCCAACGTTTTCGTCAATGTCGAAAAGTTTCACTTTTGTAATAACAGAAAGCAAGGGTTTTGCTCTATTATGTCCAGCTCAAGCGTTACCAATTCCAATGTTCAGGTACATTTACATTGATTTATTTTGTTACAATTTCGTCCTCAGAGCCTTTAGGATTGAAAGCACCAACTTTTTCATCCTTATCCAAAATATTCTCATTCGATGTTAAAGAGAAACAAGATTTTGTATTACTCTGTCCTGCTCAAGCTCTACCAGTTCCAATGTTCAGGTATCTAATTTTTTGTTTTTAATATTCTGTAGAACCAATCGGTTTAAAATCACCAACATTTTCTAATGATGCTACAAGTATTTCTTATACACGATCAGTTGGACAAAGTTTCGGCTTGTTATGTCTAGCTCAAGCTTATCCTGCTCCATTTTTTAGGTAGGTACTATTGAGAGCATTCTATTACTGAGTCGTTATTTTTAGAACCTATGGGTCTCAAAGCTCCAACATTTCCATCAGATTCAAAACTCTTCTTATTCGAAAGACGTGAAAACCAAAGTTTCGCTTTATTATGCCCAGCACAAGCACAACCTATCCCACTATTCAGGTAGGTAGTACTTGTTATCTTACCATTTTTTCTTCTTTTAGAACCTATCGGTTTAAAAGCTCCAACTTTTCCATCAGAATCGACAATTTTTTCTCTTAAAAGACATGAAAATCAAAGTTTTGCCCTACTATGTCCAGCACAAGCACAACCTATCCCATTATTTAGGTATGTAGTAGTACCAAACTAATTAGTTTTTTAAATATTAGAACCTATGGGCTTAAAAGCACCAACTTTCTCATCCGATTCAAAGAGTTTTACTTTCGAACGACATGAAGGCCAAAATTTTGCCCTATTGTGTCCAGCTCAAGCACAGCCTATCCCAATGTTCAGGTAGGTGCTATCAGATAACTGATCATCTCTTGTATTTAACATTTATAAACTAGAACCAATCGGGTATAAAGCACCAGCATTTTCGAATGATGCCGTTAGTTCAACGTATATCAGAACAGAGGGGCAAGGGTTCGGATTACTATGCCAAGCACAAGGGTACCCTACGCCACTGTACAGGTGCAACAATTTTCTAATTACTCTTAATTTTAATTAGAACCACAAACTAGTGTTGCGCCGACAGCTAAAGATAAGTCAATTTCTGGTCTTAAGAGCTTTACTAACCTTGGTAGTACCGTTCCTCTACTTTGTGCTGCCCAGGGATTTCCAGCACCACTTTATAGGTAATTCACAAGCAAGGGTATTCTGTTCTTTCTATTTGGGTTTATTAATTGTAAGGTCATATTTTTAGAGCCGACTGGGAAGATTTCTCCCAAAATTCCCGGTCAAAAGTATGAAGGGGGAAAGATTCTAATACGTCCCCAAAATCATACAACATTTCTTACGTGTGATGTTGTTGGTTATCCTGTCCCCCTTTTCAGGTAATTGATTTATATGATTTTTCCAGAACCTACTAATAATATCCCACCAAAAGCCTTAGATAAGAAAATTGGATTTACGCTCGTCACGGATCGTATAAATGGTACTGTTTTTCTAATGTGTCCAGTTGTTGCATTCCCTGTGCCATTATTTAGGTACTTTTATCTTGTTTTTTATTGTTCGATTTGCTTATTTTACGCATGCTAGTATCTTCTTTGATTTTGTGTGGTATTTTCACAACCTACAAATAATCTACCACCAAAAGCCTTAGATAAAAAGTTTGGTTTCACGTTGGTTTCGGATCAAATGAATCAAACAATATTTCTTATGTGTCCGGTTGTCGCCTACCCTGTCCCTTTATTTAGGTATAGACTTTTAAAGATATCTTTGAAATTGATTTGTAGAGCCCACAAGTAATGTACCCCCAAAAAAATTTGGAGCTGAATTCGGTTGGAGAGTGTCTAACATTCTCGAAGGTACCACGGCTTGGCTAACATGCCAAGTCAGTGGATATCCTACACCGCGTTTTATGTAAGTTGAACTATTTTGCTAGTCATACTGTTTTCAAAAACAAAGTACTGAAAGTGCCCGTTGGTGGAGTTCCTTTGTTCTGAGTAGAATCTTCTTCCAGAACCCACCAACAATGTACCACCAAAGAAAGACTTACAAAGATTCGAAGGTCATCAAATTGTTAATGTCAACAATGGCGGTATTGCATGGCTGACATGTCAAGTTACTGGCTATCCTGTACCAAGATATATGTAAGTAATGATTATTGCAAAGTCTATCAGTTAAAGAATTATTAATATTCTCGTCGTTAACGGTTCAGTAGATTGGTACCATCTTCTTTTCAGAACCGACTAACAATGTTCCACCAAAAAGAGACGGTGAAAAGTTCGAAGGTTGGAAAGTACTGATGGTACCAGATAGTCAAATTGCATGGCTAACATGTCAGGTTACAGGATATCCAGTACCTCGATATATGTGAGTTACTTTTTGCGTTTCTTTTTCTTTGCAATAAAATTAAGGTAAGATTTGCATGTTTTGAGCCAGTTTAGGATTCTGATTTGATAGTTGACGATTGTACCTTTATTTTGTACTTTTTAATTATTTTTCTGAAAATTTACCAGAATCCTAATTACTGGTTCTTTCCAGAACCCACTAACAACTTGGCACCGAAACTGATTGGTGAGAAAACTCCGTGGAAAATCTTGACTTTCCCTCAAAATACTGACGGTACTATCATGTGTCCTGTCGTTGGGTTTCCGTATCCTGTTTTTAAGTAAGTTTCTGCTAGCACTATCCCAACATTTTGCTATTTGGGCAGGTACTGAAATCCAAATTTTCTCTCTATTTTTTTTTAAACAGAACCAACCAACAATATCCCACCAAAAACATCCGGTCGTAAAATTGATGGAAGTATTGTTGTTGATACTCCTCTAAAACAAGATATTAGTTTAACTTGTGAAGTTTCCGGTTATCCTGTCCCAAAATTCAGGTACAATCTCTTTATTTCATCTACTATCTATTGTAGAACCGACTAGTTTAACGGGACCAAAAATTTCTGGTGATGGTTTAAATAAAAATTCGGGTGCTAGTTTTGAAACGATTGTACTTCTCTGCGATGCTCAAGCTTTTCCGGCACCGATCAAAAGGTATTTAGTTCAGTCACATTTTTAATAGGGAAAATTAGTAAAGGGTACTCTTCTCGCTTTATTTACTTAAGGTAAGTAATTTTTTGTATATTCAAACATTTTGTAGAGCCCAGAGGATTTGTTGGGCCGCAACTGAATTCCCGAACTATTGATATACGGGTAGTGAAACCAGGTGAATCAGCTGTCGCCTTTTGTCCTGCACAATCATACCCAGTTCCTTTATTTAGGTAAAGCCTCTATCTCTTACAATATCCTAAAATTTATATTTATTGAAACACTACGTAAACGAAACACAATAACTCTCTTTTGTTTCAGATGGTATAAATTCGTCGAAGGTACTACTAGGAAACAAGCAGTCACATTAAACGATCGCGTCAAACAAGTTGCTGGTACTTTAATTATTCGTGAAGCTAAAGTTGAAGATTCTGGTAAATATTTGTGTGTGGTTAATAATTCTGTGGGTGGTGAAAGTGTTGAAACTGTACTGACGGTAACGGCACCACTGAAAGCGAAAATTGAACCACAAGTTCAAACGATCGATTTTGGACGACCTGCTGTTTTCACCTGCAAGTTTGAAGGTGAATTTTTCTTTTTTCAGTTGTTGATTTTTTGACATTTTTTTTTTGGAATCGATAGGTAATCCAATTAAGGCTATCAGTTGGTTGAAAGATGGTCATCCGATCGATCATCACGATGCAGTCTTACGAATTGAATCTGTACGAAAAGAAGACAAAGGAATGTACCAGTGCTTCATTCGAAACGACCAAGAGAGTGCTGAAGCTATTGCTGAATTGAAATTGGGCGGCCGTTTTGAACCACCACAAATTCGACATGCTTTCGGTGAAGAAACCGTTCAACCAGGTAGTGCTGTCTTTATAAAGTGTGTTGCTTCCGGAAATCCAACACCTGAAATCACATGGGAATTATACGGACGACGCTTATCGAATAGTGATCGCTATCAAATTGGACAATACGTTACAGTTAATGGTGATGTCGTCTCAAATTTGAATATTACATCGATTCATACCAACGATGGTGGATTGTACCGTTGTGTAGCAAGTAGTAAGGTTGGTTCAACTGATCATTCGGCAAGAATTAATGTGTATGGATTACCATTTGTACGATCCATGGAGAAACAAGCTATTGTCGCCGGTGGTACTTTGATCGTTCATTGTCCATTTGCTGGTCATCCTGTGGAAACAGTTGTTTGGGAACGCGATGGACGACTCCTACCAATCAACCGAAAACAAAAAGTCTTCCCAAATGGTACTTTAATCATCGAAAATGTTGACCGTGTTTCCGATCAAGCAACTTACGATTGTGTCGCCAAAAATTCACAAGGATACAGCGCCCGGGGATCTTTAGAAGTTCAAGTTATGGGTGAGTACCAATTTTTTGATCCAAAAATCTAGGTGAAGCATTACCAAAATTTAGTATACAACTCTTTCAAGAACATATTGTTAAATTTTGGAAATGCTAATATTTGTATATGTTTTTGTAATTGTTAGATTCATCAGCATTTCTACAGCGGAACACTGCGAAAATCATCCACTTTTTGTGTAAAGATGTTGTCTCTTTCAGGGCGATGTTGCAGTAGAACTTACGGTTGAAGGTAAGCCGTGAGTGTTTCATCTGCCATAAAAATGCTTATTCCAGCCAAAATCACATTAGTCATTTCGTACCGTTTATATTTATTGTTGTGCATTTTTTGTTTGTTTGTTTGTTTTGATCATCACACAGAAGAGGCCCATGTCTTTTAATAATTTTTTTGTGCCCCGTTCTTCCTGTTTTGCAGTGGCACCTATTATCAGTCCTTTTCAATTTGATGGCCCATTAAATGCTGGCGATAGTGCCGTTCTAACATGTTATGTGCCGAAAGGCGATCGTCCCCTTAAAATTAAATGGTACTTTAATGGTAAACACATAACACATCATAGTTTAGGCATATCAATATCATCATTCGGCAGTCAAGCCAGTATTTTAAATATTAACTCTGTGGAATCACATCATAAAGGCGAATACAGTTGTATTGCAACAAATGCAGCTGGAAAATCAAAATATGTGGCTCATTTAGATGTGAACGGTACACATTCTTATCGTTTTATTGTTAAAGAATCTTTCTTTTTCTTGCTGTGTATACCCCTTTAAAAGACCTTTAGAAGCTTTTAGAGACCTCAATAATTGTAGCTTAAATTAAATCCACAGTTGCTCCCCAAATTTTACCTTTCGATTTTGGTGAAGAACCTATCAATGAAGGTGATACTGTATCGATACAATGCACAATCTCGAAAGGAGATAATCCTTTAAATATCACCTGGATTTTGAATAATAAGACTGTAGATGAATCCAAAGGAATTATTATCAGTCATTTAAAACGTGTCAGTATGCTGACAATAGAATCGGCTCAGGCGGTACATGCTGGTGAATATTTATGTTATGCTTCAAACCCTGCTGGATTTAGCACTCATTCAGCTACCTTAAATATTAATGGTAATTTTTATTGATTTTGGCACGTTTCTAACAGTTTTTTCCCACCTTCAGTTCCACCTCAGATAGTTCCTTTCAATTTTGGCGAAGATTCAATCAATGAAGGAGATGGTGTTTCGACACAATGTACAGTTTCTAAAGGTGATTACCCCTTGAATATAACATGGACTCTTAATGGTCAACAACTTCTTAATAGTTATGGAATCACAATTAATCGCGTATCAAAAAGAGTTAGTACTTTAAGTATAGATAATGTTCAAAGGGATCATGTTGGTAATTATACGTGTTTAGCTGAAAATTTGGCAGCCACTGCAACATTTACTACATCTTTATTAATTAATGGTACTTCAAATTCATGTTAAAAGCATGTTCTTTTCTATTTTTCCTCTCCCAGTACCACCCCAAATAGTACCATTTGATTTTGGTGAAACACCGAGTAATTCTGGTGATTTAGCAGCTGTAAATTGTTTAGTCCAAGGAGATTTTCCAATCAATATAACTTGGACTTTAAATGGTATTCCAATTAGTTTAGTTGATGGTGTTACAATTGGGCAAATGAATAAAAGAATGAGTACTTTAAGTATAGATTCAGTTGAAGCACATCATTCAGGAGTGTACACGTGTGTAGCTAAAAATCAAGCTGGAATCAATCAACATTCATCAACATTGAATGTTAATGGTATTTTGAAAATGATTATGTTTTGTTCTTTGTGTTTTGCCCATTTCCAGTACCACCACAAATTCATCCTTTTGATTTTGGTGAGGAGTCTGTTGATTCTGGCGATATGACTATTGTTACTTGTGCAGTTATAAAAGGTGATCTACCAGTAACAATTATGTGGAAACTTCAGGGACGTCCTATAGAGACTGTTGAAGGTGTTAGTGTAACAATGACAAAAAAACGAGTTAGTCAATTAAGTATTGACGATGTACAAGCACATCATGCTGGTACTTATACTTGTATAGCTAAGAATCAAGCCGGAAATTTTTCACATTCAGCTTATCTTAGTGTTAATGGTATATAATTTGTGTATAATTCAAATAATTTGCTACTATAGTTTTTGACTTTCTACTCTTTTTGTTTTTGACACTCCTAGTACCTCCACAGATTCATCCTTTTGATTTCGGGGAAGAAGCTATTAATTCCGGTGATAGTGTGCTTGTTTCTTGTTTTGTATCAAAAGGCGATTTTCCGTTGAAAATCTATTGGACTCTTGGTGGTAAACCTGTAGAAACTATCGATGGAATCAACACCATGAATACCAATAAAAGAGCCAAACAACTTAGTATTGAATCAGTACAAGAGTATCATAGTGGACAATACCGTTGTATTGCTGAAAATAAAGCTGGAAAAACTGAATTTTCCGCTTATTTAAATGTTAATGGTACTTATTCACTTTTTTTGACAACCAAATACTACCTAAATCTTGCTTTCCATCCTTGTATACCCTGCCAAAAATTTTGCAAAGGGGACGGTCATTTCGTTATTTCTTGGTGTCACTGAATCGAGTTGCATTTTGCAGTACCACCACAAATCGTACCATTTGATTTTGGTGAAGAGATTGTAAATTCTGGCGAGATGGCTACAACACAGTGTGCTGTAACTAAAGGCGATTCCCCAATAAATATTACATGGACCCTAAATGATATGCCAGTAAGCCAAATTTCTGGTGTTAGCATTTCACAAATCAATAAAAGAATTAGTACTTTAAGTATAGATTCTGTAGATGCGATTCATGCTGGAAATTTTACGTGTCATGCTGTAAATAGAGCTGGAGCATATAGTCATACATCAGTTTTAAACGTTAATGGTACAATTTTTTTAGTACTAACTTTATTATTTGTTTTCAATTGAACTCTAGTCCCACCTCAAATCCATCCTTTTGATTTCGGCGAAGAATCGATCTATTCTGGTGATGTAGTTTTTGCTACTTGTGCTGTACCTAAAGGTGATTTTCCGTTGAAAATCTATTGGACTTTAAATGGGAAACGATTAGAGGAGTTTGATGGGATTTCAGCAGTAAATACTAACAAAAGAATCAGTCAATTGACAATTGAGTCAGTACAGGCATTTCACAGCGGTCAGTTTAAGTGTATTGCTGAAAATCGTGCTGGAGTTACTGAATATTCAGCATATTTAAATGTTAACGGTACTCTAAATTTAACTAATTCAACTAATTTTTTGTTACTTTCTTCCTGAAAATAGTACCTCCCCAAATCTTACCATTCGATTTTGGTGATGAACAATTCAATTCTGGTGATATGACTTCTGCCTCATGTTCCATTAGTAAAGGTGATTTACCTTTGGAGATTTCTTGGGAATTCAATGGGAAATTAATTAAAAACAGTGATAATGATGGAATAGTTATTAGTTTGGTTAATAAACGTTTGAGTACTTTAAGTATAGAATCGGTATATGAAGGTCATATGGGAGAATATGTTTGTATCGCCAAAAATAGAGCTGGAGAAAGCCGACAATCAGCTTATTTGCATGTTAACGGTATTTTATAGTGTTTTTTTATTGTTATAATCACTAAATCCTAGTCCATCTAAAACTATCCAAACATGGGCCTTGAAATCTTCTGTGATATTTTCAGTTGCTCCACAAATCTTACCTTTTGTCTTTGGTGAAGAATCTGTAAATTCTGGAGATGTAGCATCCGTACAGTGTACAGTTTTCAAAGGAGATTTGCCTATAAATATTTCTTGGCTACACAATAACGAAAGCATCACATACAATCAGGGGATAATGATCTCGAAAATTAGTCAGAAAATTAGCTCATTGAGCATCGATTCGGTACATGAGGAACATGCTGGGAATTTTACATGTTTTGCTCAAAATCGAGCAGGTTCTGCCAGCTTTTCACAAGTTTTGAATGTTAATGGTACTTTTTTATTGATTTTTTCTTTTATTTTTGTGTTTTATATCCTTGTAGTACCACCACAAATTTTACCCTTCGATTTTGGGGAAGATTCTGTAAATTCTGGTGATTTAGCTTCTGTCCAATGTAGTGTCCATAAAGGTGATCTTCCAGTTTCTATCAGGTGGTTACATAACAATAAATCAATCGAAACAAATGAGGGAATCTTAATTACAAAAGTTGGTAAAAAAGTTAGTTCATTAACTATAGAAGCAGTAAATGAACAACATACTGGTGTTTATACCTGTATTGCTGAAAATGAAGCAGGCCGTCATAGTATTTCAATTGAGCTTCATGTTAATGGTACCTAAGGCCATATATTTGTAGTTTTTGCTTTTACTTGCTTTCCCTAAATAAATCCTAACAAAATTTCCAGTTGCTCCACAGATTCTACCTTTGGATTTCGGTGAAGATTCTGTAAATTCTGGTGATTTAGCTTCTTTGACTTGTTCAGTTCATAAAGGTGATTTCCCAGTGAATATCACCTGGTTGCACAACAATAAATCAATCGGTTTTAATGATGGTATACTAATTACAAAAGCTGGTACAAAAGTTAGTACTTTAACTATTGATTCAGTACACGAAGATCATGTCGGAACTTACACCTGTATTGGTGAAAACAAAGCTGGACTTGCAAGTGTTTCAACTGAGCTTCATGTTAACGGTACTTTTATGAAGCTTATATAGAATTATTAATTTGTTCTATTTGTTCCTCAATTAGTCCTTAACCTTAATTTACTTGGAACAATTTCTCAGTTGCTCCACAGATTTTACCTTTGAGTTTTGATGAGGATTCCGTAGACTCTGGAGATTTAGCTTCCGTACATTGTACAGTACATAAAGGCGATCTTCCGATAAATATCACGTGGTTTCACAATAACAAATCGATAGATTTTACTCAGGGAATTCAAATTACAAAAGTTGGCAAAAAAATTAGTACATTAAGCATTGATTCTGTACATGCCGAACATGCTGGTCTCTATACTTGTATCGCTCAAAATCAAGCTGGATCAACAATGGGCTCCACCTATCTTCACGTTAATGGTACTGTTGAATTGGTGTTAATTGTTCCTACTATTATCCTACCTTTAACCCAAAATTGTTCAACTGAGATGGTTCACTTGCTTCACAGATTTTACCTCTAGAGTTTCGATGAAGAATTTGTAGATTTTGATGATTTAGCTTCTATACATTGTAGAGACCACAAGGGAGATCTTCCACTTAATATAACTCGGTTGCACAACAATAAATCAATCGGTTTCGATGAAGGAATTTTGATTGGTACAACTGGCAAAAAGTTAGTACCTATTGTTGAAAATCATGCTGGAAGTACCATAGATTCGGCTTATTTCCACGTTAATGGTACATTAAGCATAAACGCTTGAAGTACCTTTTCTTTTCTTTCCTTTGCTGTTAACCTTACTAGTTTCTAATACTTCATAGTTGCTCCACAAATTTTACCATTGGATTTCGGTGAGGATCCGGTAAATTCTGGTGATGTGGCCTCTTTACAATGCACAGTCTATAAAGGTGATCTTCCTGTAATAATCAGTTGGTTGCACAACAATAAATCGATCAGTTCAAATGAAGGAATTTTAATTACAAAAGCTGGGAAAAAGGTTAGCTCATTAACTATAGAATCAGTAAATGAAGAACATATGGGTACTTATACTTGTATTGCTAAGAATCAAGTTGGATGGAGTAGTGTTGCTACTGAGCTTCATGTTAATGGTACTTTATTATAGATGTTAATCTTTTATTTTCGGTCCTATCCTTATTTACAGTTGCTCCACAAATTTTACCTTTGGATTTCGGTGAAGATTCTGTTAATTCCGGTGATTTAGCATCCTTAACTTGTTCAGTACATAAAGGTGATCTTCCTATAAATATCACATGGTTCCACAATAATAAGTCTATTAGTAATGATGAAGGTATTTTAATTGGGAATGTCGGAAAGAAAGTTAGTACTTTAACTATAGACTCTGTACATGGTGAACATGCTGGAGTTTATACTTGTATTGCTCAGAATCGAGCTGGATTTAGTAGTGTTTCAGCAGAGCTTCACGTTAATGGTACTTGTTACTACATGTTTAAGTTTTGCTTTGTTCCTCACCTATAGATATTAGATTTACTTACCTGCTACGATCCTAGTTGCTCCACAGATCTTACCAATTGATTTCGGTGAGGATTCCGTGAATTCTGGTGAAGTAGCGTCTTTACAATGCACTGTCCATAAAGGTGATCTTCCTATAAATATCACTTGGTTGCACAACAATAAATCTATCGGTTATAATGAGGGTATTATGATTACAAAACTTGGCAAGAAAGTCAGCTCATTAACTATAGAATCAGTAAATGAAGACCACATTGGTAGTTACACTTGTATTGCTGAAAATGAAGCAGGCCGCACCAGCCATTCTACTTATCTCAATATTAATGGTACTTTTTTTTAAATATTGTAATAGTTTGTCTAAACCGTACCAAAATTCTCCAAAAATATGCCAAATTTTTTCTTCAATTTTAAACAATACTGAGATGGCTTGCAGTACCACCACAAATACTTCATTTTGATTTCGGCGAAGATTCTATCAACACAGGTGACTTGGCTTCACTTACTTGCTCAGTACATAAAGGCGATGCTCCTATGAATATCACTTGGTACCACAATCACCTACCAATAGGTTATGATGAGGGTATTTTAATTATAAGTGTTGGAAGAAAAATTAGTACTTTGAGCGTTGATTCTGTACAAGCTGAACATGCTGGAATTTATACTTGTACGGCTAGGAATCAAGCTGGTGAATCAAGTTACTCAGCTGAATTACATATTAATGGTACTTTCGGATTTGCTTTGTTTTAAAACTAAATCACTACACCTAGCTGCATTAAATTCCTATCATATTTTTAACAACACTTCCAGTGGTTCCACAAATTTTGCCCTTTAGTTTTGGAGAAGATGCAGTGAATACTGGTGATTCGGCTTCGTTAACATGTAGCATCAGTAAAGGTGATCTTCCAATAAATATTACTTGGTATCACAATAATGCAGCGATTCGTTATGATGAGAGTATCTTAATTACTAGTGTTGGCAAAAAGATTAGTACCTTGAGCATTGATTCTGTACAAGCTGAACATGCTGGTGTATACACATGTACAGCTAGAAATAAGGCTGGTGAATCGAGTTATTCATCAGAATTACACGTGAATGGTACTTTTGTTGTGTTTTTAATTAGATACTTTATACCTAACTTAATTAGCACCCGACAATATTTTCGTTTAATATTCCAGTAATTCCCCAAATTTTACCCTTCAGTTTTGGCGAGAATGCAATGAATACAGGTGATTCAACTTCTTTAATGTGTAGTATCAGTAAAGGTGATCTTCCGATGAATATTACTTGGTACCATAATAATGCAGCAATTCGTTACGATGAGAGTATCTTAATTACTAGTGTTGGCAAAAAGATTAGTACTCTAAGCATTGATTCTGTACAAGCTGAGCATGCTGGGCTGTATACGTGTACCGCTAGAAATGCAGCTGGTGAATCAAGTTATTCATCAGAATTACAAGTTAATGGTACTTTTATATCTTATTTGTTCTTGTGTCAATATTTTGATAGACTGCACATGTCCTTATTACTCCTCTTATTTAGTTTAATATTCCAGTGGTTCCACAAATTTTACCCTTCAGTTTTGGTGAAGATACAATGAATACTGGCGATTCAACTTCCTTAACTTGTAGCATTAGTAAAGGAGATCTTCCAGTTGAAATCACATGGTCGCATAATAATAAAACTTTACAAAATGATGGTAATATTGTAATAATGCAAATGAACAAAAAAATTAGTACTTTGAGCATTGATTCAGTACAAGCTGAACATATTGGTGAATATACATGTATTGCAAAAAATACAGCAGGAGTTACTAGTTATTCCACATTTTTACACGTTAATGGTCAGTTTTTGTTTTGATATTAATTGTAATCCAGAAATTTACCCAATTTCCAGTACCACCTATGATTCTACCTTTTGAATTCGGCGATGAACAAATCTATTCTGGTGACAGTATTTCTGCAGCTTGTTCTATTAGTAAAGGTGATCTTCCGATAAAAATTACATGGTTGCTCAATCAGAAGCCCATTCGTGAAGATTGGGGCATTACGGTTAATCAAGTCAATAAGAAATTGAGTACTTTAAGCATTGATAGTGTCCAAGCTGAACATGCTGGTGAATATACTTGCCATGCCGAGAATTCAGCTGGATTCTCTACGTATTCTGCTAATTTACATATTCATGGTACTTTTGTACAAATTATAATAATGCTTATTACCTTTTATTTAGAATAACATTTCCTTAACCTGTAGTTATAACCAACATTTTTTTGACCTCTCATAGTACTACCGCATATTACACCATTCGAATTCGAAGGTGAAGCTAATACAGGCGATAGTGTTCAATTAACTTGTTATGTAAGTAAAGGAGACTTACCAGTTACAATTAAATGGTTCCTTAATGGTAAAGAAATTAAAACAAATTACGGTATTGTAACAATACCAATTGGTACGAGAACAAATCTGTTGACGATTTCTTCAATATCTTCCGAGCACAGTGGAATTTACACGTGTGTAGCTACAAATCGTGCCGGTGAAGCTTCGCATAGTGCCGAATTGCTTATCAATGGTACCAATTTCTTGTGTCTTTACGTTGCTTATCACTATCATTATTTATTATTAGCTTATATTTCTTCTTTTGTTTTTATCATAAACTGCAGTCCCTCCACAAATTGTCCATTTTGATTTCGGCGAAGAACCAGTTAACTCTGGAGATATGGTCTCTGTTATGTGTACTGTAAATAAGGGTGATTTTCCAATCGAAATCGATTGGTATTTGAATAATAAATCCGTTAATAGCATTCATGGAGTTAATGTTCTTCGTACAAATAAACGAATTAGTCAATTGAGTATTGATGATGTTGATGCAGAACATGCTGGAGAATTCGTGTGTTTTGCTAGAAATAAAGCAGGAACTACTTCCTATTCTGCTATGCTTAACGTTAACGGTACCATTTGTTATACTGTGCCTTATGTGTAGTTATCTTTGATTGTCTAAACATTCCCTTTGTGGTTCCCTATGTGTTTTCCAGTACCACCACAGATTATACCATTTGAATTTTCGGATGATCCTGTTAATTCTGAGGATATGTCTTCGTTAACATGTACCGTAAATAAAGGCGATCTTCCAATTGAGATCTCTTGGTTTTTGAATAATCGTCCAATTGAAGAGTACCACGGAATTTCTGTTTATCGGACAAATAAACGTATCAGTCAGTTGAGCATTGATTCAGTACAAGCTGAACATGCTGGAATTTACACATGTATGGCTACAAATCCAGCTGGATCAGCAAATCAAACAGCTATTCTTCACGTTAATGGTACTTTTAATTATTTAATACTCATGTTTTTTTTTCGTTTTCTTTTCCCTGGGAGCAGTCCTACCCCACATTCTTCCCTTCAATTTTGAAGAAGCAGCCAACAGAGGAGATAGTGTACAAGTTTCTTGTTATGTTAGTAAAGGTGATATGCCTTTAAATTTTACATGGACGTTGAACGGAAAATCTATAACTCAGTATTCGGATATTGCTGTAAGTTTATTTGGCAAGAAAACTTCTCTTTTGAGTGTTGATCCAGTTGACGAGCATCATGCTGGAAATTATACCTGTATTGCAGCAAATAAAGCTGGATCTTCTACTTTTACTACCAATTTAATTGTTAAGGGTAATTTTATTAAAAATTCGTACTGTTCTTGTTTTTCCTTCAGTTTTACCAAAAATCCAACCCTTCACTTTTGGCGATGAACCATCATCAGTTGGTGAGACAATATCAGTTCAATGTACAGTCTCTTTCGGTGATATGCCAGTTGTATTTTCTTGGATTTTCAATGGCAAACCTATTGATGGTTCACATGGGGTAAATATCGGAAATTTTGCTAGAAAAACTTCAGTTTTGGCAATCGATAGTGTTTCTGAAGAACATGCAGGAAATTATACATGTCTTGCTAGTAATATAGCTGGAATTACTAGTTTTTCATCAGCATTATCAGTCAAGGGTACCGTTTTTTGTCCATTGGCAACGTATGCTATTGTTCCTCAAGCTTTTCTATTATTTCTGCTATTGTACTCATGTAATGTTTCGTTTTTCCTCCATCCTCAGTATTGCCCCATATTACCCCATTTAATTTTGAAGATGAAGCTAATCGGGGAGATAGTGTACAAGTGTCTTGTTATGTTAGCAAAGGAGATATGCCTTTGAATTTGACATGGGCATTGAATGGAAAATCCATAATTGAGTATTCGGATATTGCTATAAGTTCATTTGGCAGAAAGACTTCAGTTTTGAGTATTGATTCAGTTGATGAACATCATGCTGGAAATTACACGTGTATTGCAGCAAATAAAGCTGGATTCTCTACTTTTACTACACAATTAATCGTTAAGGGTAATTTTATTGATTTTAACTCATCATTTTGTTTTTACTAGTTTTACCAAAAATCCAACCTTTCCATTTTGGCGATGAACCATCATCTGTTGGTGAAAGTGTTACTGTTCAATGTTCGATCTCGTCTGGTGATATGCCGGTTGTTTTCTCTTGGATGTTCAATGGAAAATCTGTTGATACTTCTCTTGGGGTCAATATTGGCAGTTTTGGCAAAAAGACTTCAGTTTTAGCTATTGACAGCGTATCAGAGGAGAATGTAGGGAATTACACGTGTATCGCTAGTAATAAAGCTGGAATTACTAGTTACACATCAGATTTATCCGTAAAGGGTACTCGTTTTCGATAAATTACCAATTCTGCTTGCTTATTCATGGTGTAGCATGCTTATTTTTCCTATAATGTCTTTATCCTGGGTTCTAGTTTTACCAAGAATTACACCATTCCATTTTGAAGATAATCCTGTACATTCTGGTCAATATGTCCAAATTCAATGCTTAGCCTCAGAAGGTGATCTTCCAATTATTATAGAATGGTTGTTGAATAATAAACCATTAGAGGATTTCCCAGAAACTACCGTCTCTAAAATGGGCAGACGCAGTTCGATTTTAACGATAGAATCTGTTACGTATCATCATTGTGGAAATTACACGTGTCTAGCTAAGAACCAAGCCGGTTCTACCAGATACACAACGGAACTTCTAGTTAATGGTTAGATTTTTAATTGTTTTATTATCCTGTTCGTTCTAGTCCCACCACAAATTACCCATTTCAATTTTGATGATGATCCTATCAATTCCGGCGATATGGCATCAGTATTCTGTACTGTCAGTAAAGGTGATCTACCGATTGATATTGTTTGGACCTTGAATGGTGAACCAGTTGATAGAATCGATGGTGTATCAATTTTGCGAACGAATAAACGCATAAGCCAATTGAGCATTGATTCAGTTCATGCTGAGCATAGTGGAAATTATACTTGTACAGCAAATAATTTAGCTGGTTTTGTTCAACACTCAGCATATTTACACATAAATGGTACTTTTTGATATTTTTCATTTTGATTTCTTTCTGGTAGCCTTACCGAAACTCCTACCTTTCACCTTCGGTGATGAGCCTTCTTATTTGGGCGATTCAACAACGATCCAATGTAGTTTATCAAGTGGTGATATGCCGGTTAAATTCTTATGGACTTTGGATGGTGTACCTTTATCGAATATCTTAGGAGTTACCGTGGCGACATTCGGTAAAAAGACCTCAGTTATAAGTATTGAGTCATTACAAGAACATCATGCTGGAAATTACACGTGTTTAGCTGAAAATCATGCTGGAGTTGCTAGTTATTCATCTAAATTAATC
Organism: Mylabris sibirica; assembly: GCA_039776855.1. Taxonomy (NCBI): domain Eukaryota; kingdom Metazoa; phylum Arthropoda; class Insecta; order Coleoptera; family Meloidae; genus Mylabris; species Mylabris sibirica. The sequence continues at coordinate 5,217,772 of CM077843.1, forward strand.
GTCAAGGGTAACTCATCGTTAAGTTTTCGTTTTGTTTTTCCTCAGTTCTTCCCCGAATTATCCCTTTCAATTTTGAAGAGAACCCTCTCCATTCGGGACAGTATGCCCAAATCAACTGTTTAGTAGTTGAAGGTGATCTACCATTGGAAATCAGATGGACTTTCAATAAAAAACCCTTGGATATTTATCCAGAAATAACAACATCCACAATTGGACGCAGAAGTTTAGTTTTGACCATTGAATCAGTTTCTGCAAATCTCGCTGGTAACTACACTTGTTACGCGAAGAATTTAGCAGGACAAACTGAATATACAACTCAACTTCTAGTTAACGGTTATTATTGTCGTTTCCTATAACTATTTTTTTCGTTTGTTTTTTTCCAATTTCCAGTTCTTCCCCGGATCGTTCCTTTTGATTTTGGTGATTCCCCAATAAATTCCGGACAAACAACGCAGGCAACATGCTTAGTATCCGAAGGTGATCTTCCATTGAATCTCACATGGGAGTTTCAGGGACATCCATTAGGAAATTCAAATGGTATCATTATAACGAAAATTGGAAAAAAAGCCAGTCTGTTACTGATTGATCCAGTGACTGAAACACAAAGTGGAAATTACACATGTATCGCTCAAAATAAGGCCGGATCTAGTCATTATACAGGATCGTTAAATGTTTATGGTATTGTTCTTTTTTCTTTTCCGGATTGATGAAGGTCTTCATTGTGGCTAAAATTGTTTGTGTTGCACCATCTCAGTCTTCTAAATTTTTGTTCTATTGTGGAACTAGATTGGCAAAAAATCTCAGCTCATAATTGTGAACCTTTGAAAATCCTTTGAAACGTTCCTGTGCAAATGCTGAGATTTTAGGGTTTCCTGTTTTCCAAATCCTGTGCACTTTTTCTTTCATCTTCTACTAACTAATTTTAACTTTCGCATGCTTATTATTATAATTTGTCCTACTCATATTTTTGTTTTATTTTCAAATAAAAAAAAGTAATTTCTATAAATCAAAATTATTAATGCATGCTCAATAAAATTTGAATCTTTCGGCCATAGAAATTTGCATGTTTTTACTTTACAACCAATTAGGGTTTTTAGTAATACTTTGACTAACAAAAACTCGTAATTCTTTTAGTACCACCAAGGTGGATCTTAGAGCCAACTGATAAGGCATTTGCTCAAGGCTCTGATGCTGCTGTTGAATGTAAAGCCGATGGTTTCCCTAAGCCTGTAGTGACATGGAAAAGGGCTACAGGTGGGTTTTCGTTTTACTAATTGAGACTCTTGGTTAACGTTGAGAAATTCTTTAGGGGTATCACCTGGCGATTATAAAGATTTTAAACCAAACAATCCGGATATTAAAGTTGAAGATGGTACTTTAATGATTAATAATATCCAGAAAACAAATGAAGGCTATTATCTTTGCGAAGCTGTCAATGGTATCGGTTCAGGCTTATCAGCAGTTGTTCAAATTAGTGTTCAAGGTATGTTTTATTTGTTACTAAATAAGAAAAAAGAGAAGAGTTATATGGAATATTTTAGCTCCACCACAATTCGATATAAAACTACGCAATCAAACATCACGTCGTGGTGATCCTGCTGTTTTGCAATGTGAGGCAAAAGGTGAAAAACCAATTGGTATTTTATGGAACATCAACAATAAACGTTTAGAACCAAAAGGTGATAATCGTTATACAATCCGTGAAGAGATTTTAGCCCATGGTGTCTTATCTGGCCTTAGTATTAAGCGTACTGAACGTTCCGATTCAGCATTGTTCACATGCGTTGCAACAAATGCTTTCGGCAGTGATGATACAAGCATTAATATGATTGTACAAGAAGTACCAGAAGTACCATATGGTTTAAAAGTTTTAGATAAATCCGGACGTACTGTACAGTTATCCTGGGTAGCTCCATACGATGGAAACTCACCAATTACACGCTACATGATTGAATACAAACAAAGTAAAGTTGGTTGGGAAGGAAATACTGAACGTGTCTTAGTACCAGGTGATCAGACTGAAGCCGGTGTATTTACATTACGTCCAGCTACAACTTATCATATCCGTATTGTTGCACAAAACGAAATTGGCCAAAGTGATCCATCTGAAACTGTAACAATTATAACAGCTGAAGAAGCCCCCAGTGGCCCACCAACAAATATCCGTGTCGAAACTAATGACCAACATTCATTGGTTGTTTATTGGAAAGCACCAGTACGTGATGAATGGAATGGTGATATTTTAGGCTATTATGTTGGTTACCGTTTGGCTAATTCTGATGATCCCTATCTTTTTGAAACTGTTGACTTCAGTCGAGAGGATGGCAAAGAACATCATTTGAAAATTTCAAATTTGAAGATCTACACACAGTATTCTGTTGTTATACAAGCATTCAATAAAGTTGGTGCTGGACCATTGTCAGATGATGTTAAAGCTTATACTGCTGAAGGTGTACCTGAGAAGCCCCCAGACAAGGCTACCTGCACAACTTTAACAGCCCAAACTATCCGTGTCTCATGGGTATCACCACCACTAACCGCCGCCAATGGAGTTATTAAAGGATATAAAGTTATCTATGGACCTTCAGATTCTTGGTTTGGTAAAAATAATTTTGAAAAGTTTTGCTTTCTCTTGGTCTAATTATTGTTGGGTTTCAGATGAAAATAGTAAAGATACCAAGATTACAGCTGCTAGTGAGACGATTTTGCACGGCCTCAAAAAGTACACCAATTACAGTATGGAAGTTTTGGCTTATACTTCAGGTGGTGATGGTGTCAGAACGGATCCAATTCATTGTCAAACAGAACAAGATGGTACTTTTTTCGTTTTAAATTTGTTTATTTAGCTAAATTTAATGATGTTTTAATTGTAGTACCGGAAGCGCCAATTGCCGTCAAAGCTTTGGTAATGTCAGCCGAATCGATTTTAGTCAGTTGGAAACCACCAATCGAACCAAATGGTATTGTCGAATATTACACCGTTTATTATCAACCAACTGAGAAACCTGATGAGAAACCAAAATCGCAAAAAATCGTACCAAATCTAAGGAATCAAAATTTGAGTTATCAAGCGAAAAATTTAGACAGTTCTTTAAAATACGAATTTTGGGTAACTGCAGCTACAACAATCGGTGAAGGACAACCATCGAAGAAAGTTACAGTCTCACCAAATACAAGTGTACCGGCGAAAATTGCTTCATTTGATGATACCTTCACAACAACCTATAAAGAAGATGTAACATTACCATGTTTAGCTGTCGGTATGCCACCACCGACAATCACATGGAAGATCAAAGGTGTACCATTCACAACAAACGATAAAATCCGCCAACAACCAGATGGTTCATTATTTATTCGTGATGTTAGCCGTCAGAATTCCGGTGAATATTCATGTCATGTTGAAAATGATTATGGTCAAGATACGGTAACGCATCAATTGATTGTTAATGCCCCACCATACGCCCCACAAATTGCATTAACATCAACAACAACGAATTCATTGACATTAAAAATGAAACCACACGATGCTGATGTTGAACCGATACACGGTTACACAATCCATTACAAACCGGAATATGGTGATTGGCAAACTGTACAAGTTGGACCAAATATTGAGAAATACACATTAGAGAAATTATTATGCGGTACAAGATATCAAGTGTATGTTACAGCTTATAACAGTATTGGAACTGGTGATCAATCAGATACGTTGAATCCACGTACACGTGGTGAAAAACCGATCATACCAAGTGCTGAAAAATTCATCGAAGTCTCATCGAATAGTGTTACATTACATTTAGGTGCATGGTCGGATGGTGGTTGTCCTATGCTCTATTTCGTTATTGAACACAAAAAGAAGTAATTAAACAACATTGATGATTCTTGTAATTAATTTGTGATTATTTTTTTAGAACAAGTAATGAATGGATTCAAGTTTCAAATAATGTGAAATTAGGACAGAATTTCGTTTTACTTGATTTAGATCCAGCTTGTTGGTATCATTTAAGAGTTACTGCACATAATAATGCTGGTTTTAATGTTGCTGAATATGAATTTGCTACACTTACAGTGACTGGAGGTACTTATTTCATCTTTTTGGCTTACAAATAGAATTTATTCCATGTAAAGGCTGATGGAAGCATTTCGGACATTTTGTTAATTTCTAATACCGGATGATTCAAAAAATATTTCAAAGTTTTGTAGGGTTGTTCCCACAGAACATTTTAGCAAAATTAGAAGCTCGTAGCTCATTTGCAAGTTGATCAAAAAACGTTTGATTTGGACAAGGTCGCGATTTTCACAAACAAACTAAAGACGCAAACGACTCGGAGAGGAAACAATCAATGTTGGGAGGCTCCTCGAGTCACTCTTAGTTGTTTTGAGTGTTTATCTTGTTTTTAAATTGTTTTTTGATTGACTTCCGAATGAGCTACAAGGTTCTGATTTGGCTAAAATGATCTTAAGCTACCCATAAATTATGGAATATTTTTCGAGTTGCCGCAAGAACTTTTCATTTGAGGTGAATCAACCGGTATATCTTATTAGTACTAGTGAAGAATGTCAACTGTGACCAATTTTTATAAAACTTTCGCCAATTATTTGGCGAGCAATTTGAAAAATATTTTCAAGGATTTTGTAAGGGACTTTGTGGAGACCAACTTCCAAATGAGCTACAAGGTTCTAATTTTGCTAAAATGGTTTGCAAGGGACACCCTACAAATCCTTGAACTATTCTTTGAATAATAGGAGTTTTACAAGAATTGACCACCTTTAAAAAAACTAGCCTGTATTTTCTGCAAAATTCGAAAAGTTTTATCCCGAAATGTCACACATCAGCCTACGAAAATGCTTAATTTGATTTGATCAAATATCCTTCAATTATGATTTTATTATTATTGTTATTAGTGTTATTTTAATTTTTTTGATGTTTAGCATGAATTATTAAGAAACCGGCATGGTTTTGTTGTTGTTTCGCAATAGTACCTGAATGAATTTTTCCACATTTTTCTTAATTGTTGGATAGATTAGTTGTTTAGTCTACTTTATTGATACGTTACCCCCCTATTGAACGACCAATCTTGATTTGATGCACACAATTAGGACCCGTATGCCCTTTGTTTCAGGTACTATTGCCCCGGCCCGTGAAATCCCCAAAGAAGACACACTACAAATAATCCTGGCTAATTTAAACCTAGTTGTCCCAGTAGTGGCTGCCATCCTCGTCATTATTGTTGCCATTATCGTAATTTGTGTGTTACGAGGCAAAGGCAACTATCATAAAGGTAATTGAAATTGTTTTTTTTCTGTTTCTTCCCCTGTTTTTGTCGTCGTTCGATAAACCAAAAAAAAAATTAGCAACAATTGCTCCAATTGGTGATCCATCAAGTACTGTACGAATGTTGTTCCCATGGATACCGGATTGGATTGAATGGAATATTGCTGTACCAGTTGCTGCAACTGTTGTCGTTGTTGTTGTTGGTATTGTCGTTATCTGCGTTGCATTATCACGTAAAGCTAATGGACCATTACAGACACGACTCAGGAGTGATTGTATGTTAATTATAAACAAATTTACATTAAAAAGACAAGAGAAAAATGAATGAAATGAAGACGAAATCTTTGTTATAACAAAGATTTTTGTCGAAAATTGTTTTCGTAATAATCAAAATTTCAAACAAATCTCTTTTAGATGATGTTGTTTATAATCAATCAGTGAATGCTGCTTCAACATTGGATAAACGCAGACCAGATTTACGGGACGAATTGGGCTACATTGCACCACCAAACAGGAAATTACCACCAGTACCAGGATCCAACTATAATACATGTGATCGTATCAAGCGAGGTACCGTTTTAAGTAAGAATCATCCATTGCTTCTTATGCATGCAATTTTTAAGTTCAATTTTTTATTTTCAATCATTTGTTTTTCTAATAAAATTGGCGAAACATCATCATTTCAAACATTTTTTGTTTTAAAATTAGAAAGAAAATGGGCGCTAACATTTTCATTTTGTGTTCTATTTATTTATTATTTCTTTTTATTATTATTTTGAATTTATTGTGGCGGCGTTTGAGCGACCATTTTATCCAAATCCCCCAAAAACGAAAAGGTACTTTTCATATTCTATTTTTGTTCTATTTAAACATTATGTAATAGGAGCTCATTATCGTTCTCATTCAACCTGGGATCCAAGAAGGAATTTATATGAAGAACTTAGAAGTAGGAGAGGTTCAAATGAAACAGTTCATACACATAGAGGTAACACGACACGATTTGATAGATTTGCTATGATTTTTTCTTGTGAAAAAAAATAAAGTAAAACAATAAACAATAATAAATGCTTGGATGCTTCCGGTACTAATCGAAAACTACACTACACTTCATAGATTGTCTTCTGTCTGGCGTGTGAATTAATTTTAGAAAATAAATTATAAAAAACAGGTTTGCTCTCTAGTGTAGATTGTAAAATATAAGTCTATCAATGAGATCGAATAAATGAGTCGTAAGTGTTCGCTTTGTTTGGCGCAATTTGAGTTTTATGCATGTCGCATTGTTGTTTGCCATTCTCATCATCACCACCATCATCATCATCACTATCATTATCACCAATACTAAAAATTCTTAACATCTTTTTTGATAATTAAATCTTGATTTCTTCACATTGTTCATAGGTATGGATGATGAGATTTGCCCATATGCTACCTTCCATCTTCTTGGTTTCCGTGAAGAAATGGATCCAACTAAAGCCATGCAATTCCAAACGTTCCCACATCCACATTCTGGCACAATGGGCCCATCTGGCATGAATACACCACATCAAATCCATTCACGATCTGGTTCACAATCGATGCCGAGGCAAAATCGTCGTTACGATCGTGTTGGTTCACAAGGTACCACAAATTTTCCCTATCTTATAATCTTTTATTATATTTTATTAAAATGATTTTTAATATCATTAAGGCAATGGAAGCATTTATTCACCTGGTCCTGAATATGATGATCCAGCTAATTGCGCCCCGGAAGATGAACAATACGGTTCACAATATGGTGGTTATGGTGCACCATACGATCAATATAGTAGTCGTGGTTCAATTGGACGTCGATCATTAGGCTCATTACGTGTCCAACCGACAAGTAGTAGTCCAGAACCACCACCACCACCGCCACGTAATCACGATCCATCATTTAATGATTCAAAAGATAGTAATGAAATATCAGAGGCGGAATGCGATCGTGATCAACTTATTAATAATCGTGCCTATGGCGGTAAGTTTTCTATTTACATTCATTTTAATTGTTGTTTAAAAATATTATTATTTTCATTCATTGTTAATTAACTGAAGCTTCATGCTTAAATTTATTAATTGGTAATTGTATAGTTGTGAATCAACATTGTGTACGTGTTCGACACTAGGTCCCTTCCTTTACTCTTTCATCATTCGTTGTTATTGATCATCAAGCAATCTCACAGACCTTATTTGGCAATGAAATAAAGACGTCAGGCGTAACTTGATGCGTTTTTTGTAAAACTACTACAATTTTATGTTAATTTTAGTAAAAATACCGGGTGGTTCATCTAGAACGAAAAGTTCTTATTGCAACTCCCATCATTTGGCGAGTGATACGAAAAAGATTCCAAGGATTTATGGGAGGGTGGTTAAAGATCATCTTAGCAAAATTAGAAGCTCGTAGCTTATTTGGAAGTTGATCAAAAAATGCTTGTCGCGATTTTCAAAAACTAAACACGCAAAACGAATTACATTAGAATGACTCGAGGATTCTTTCAACAATGATTTTTTTTTTCGTTTTTCTTAATTTTATTCTGGAATAAATATGAATGTTTCGCATTTTTCTAGAACGCAATGGAGGAAAACGAAAAAAATCAATGTTGGGAGGGTGCCCGAATCATTCTCTATCGTTTTTGAAAATCACGACCTTGCCCAAAATGAAGGTTTTTTTGACAAACTTCCAAATGAGCTACGAGGCTCTAATTTCGCTAAAATGTTTTCTAGGGACGCCCCTACAAATATTTTTTCAGTCACTCGCCAAATAATGTGAATGATCCGGTATATTCTATTCAAATAAATTATTCACAATCTTATAAATACTGATAATGTTGCTTAAGATGCTTAACGACACAAATGATACCGTATGCTTACACTCTGTTGGTTCACTCTACAAAATTCTTAATTGATCCAAAATTATTTAAATTCGGTTTTTTTTCAGAAAATGAGGAGGGTAAGTCGAGTTGTTTGAGTGATGATTTCTCTTTTACTCTGATAAAAATTAAATTAGAAATCATACATGCAACCATTGCATGCTTCTATTCTAATTTTAAAAAAGAACAAAAAATAATAACAAATTTTGTGTTAATAACAGCATGATTTTTTGTGTTTATTATGAAACACTTCATTTGCTATTTTGCATTTTAATTTTTGTTAATTTTTTATGTTGATTTTGAGAAACATTTATGTTCAAGTGTTCGTGGTCGTGTAGTTTATGTGTTGGTTTGTATTTTCAGTAATGAGAAATAGTGCAAAGGATGGCATGTCTCACGAGGAAATGCGCAAACTGATTGAAAGGTCAGTACACATAAGATTTTCTCGTTATCTCCTCCCCTCTCAGAAAATAAAATATCATTTTCATTTATTCAATCAAACAAAATTTTATCCAATTGGCAAGTATGGAAAATTTAAATTCATATTTCGATATTTTCAACTTAAAACTACTTTCACCGTTAATTAAATTGAAAAGCACCAGTGGCTAATCAATCACTGTTAAATAGTGGGTTCAGTGGTGCAAGTGGTTCAAATCATATCTGTCATCTTGCCAGATTATTGACGATTTTTTTAATAAAGAATCAATTTAATTTCATGAATTCCCCACAACAGGAAACTGTAAGTGTGTACTGTATTTTGCTTAAGCACTTTATTTTTGTTTTTCTAAAAAGATTGCAAAAAAATTCGTTGCACAATTGTGTGTTTCTTTTTATTTATTTCTAAATTTTTTGTATGCACCATTTTAACATTTGTGTTAATTTTTATTAACAAAAATCTATTATTTTTTATTATTCTTAACAATTTGTATTTTCTATTAGATTTTTATTAATTGTTTGTATTTTCTTTGTTTTGCAATTTTGATTTTTATAGAAACGAAACAGGCCAAACAAACGGGGGACTCACAGCCTACGATACTGTGGCAGTGTAATTTGTAAGAAGACAACATAATAAAACGATGGTAACAACTGCCATTTTTAGCGGCCATATCTCTTTTATATCTTCTACAATAATGGAACGAAAAATCATCCCCTAGGTGTCTACCAACGAGATTTGACCACTAAAATTCAACTATATCTCTCTATCTTTTGGTATTCATTAGAAAACAATCAAGACAAATAATTACTCAACTATTAACAACATATTTTCATTAATTTCTGTTAATTAAAACGAAACTACAGAAATGTTGTGACCGTAACGTGATTTTCTATTGAATACCAACAATTTTGTACCAAAAATTAGTCGATTTTTACTTCTTTTCATTTTTTTACTCTTCTCTAAATCGAGTTTTAATTGAAATTTTAAAATACGTACGTACACATTTTGCCAATAATTTTCGATAAAATAGCTTTTTTCTTTTGTTAAATTGTACAGTGGCTCAATGTGTGATGTGATATCTTTAGGTTTGTGAATTATTTTCTCTATGTTTTAATTTTGATTCTCTAATTAGACCAAAAGTCTACAGTGGTGCCAAAATTTCTACATTTTTTTAAAAAATCCAGCTGTAGGCGACTTTAGTTTTTTTTTTAATAATTATTAATTATTTTAATCATAATTAACTAATTATAGTAATAATAATAATCATAGCTTTAGTGTTTCTCTAGTTGGCGATTGAATGTTTTCCTTGTTTATTATTATTATTATTATTATTATTGTCTTGTAAGTGTTTCTTGAAAAGGTTGTGCATCGCCAACAGTTTGTAATTATTGCAAAAAATCGATAGTTTTCCTTCTAAATTCTCTACAAACAAACAATATACAGAAATCTTTTATAATTAGTTTGAATTAGGAACAGTAAATTGTTTTAACCGCTAGATTTACAAGAAAAATTCGACAAAAAATAAATATATATTAATGTTTATAATCTTATAAATGCATGCGTTTTTGTCCAAAAAAAATTAACAAATATATAAATGTAGATGTAAAAAAATTACAAAAAAAAATATTAATTACATAATACTCAGATGCTTGGTAGTATTGAAGAATATCAGTAGTGTAGTTGTACTTTTAAACCTCAAATAACCCATACACAAAATTATAAAAATAATTATGGCATTTTAGACGTGTATTTGTGTCTTTTTCCTTGTAATTTTTATGTAAAGTTCCTAATATCCTTTTGTGTAACTTTCTATCTTTCCACTACATAGAAAACTAGTCACAAAAATAAAAAGAATAAAACGGTCACAACACTTTCAACCCGGATTTTCATTATAATTTGTATTTAATTTTTGTTTGTTGGTTTGTGTGATAATGGTTTAGAATGCCATTATTTATACTATAAATGTATCTTCAGTGTGCTATATACCTATTATAAAATATTACCTTTTAAAGATAGTTTTTAGTGTTATAATACTCGATATTGTGTAATTTTCTGCAATATTTCTTTGATATATTGTCTCCTTTACAATTGTGTGTTTTATTCTGTTTTCTGTTTCTATTTTAATGATGTTTTATGTCGATTTTTGTGCTTCTGTATTGTACACACTTTGCAATTTCTCTTATACAAAACAAGACAACAAAATTTTTTGATTATGAGCTTCAATTTTTAAACCAAAACCTTTTTGGTTGATAACAATAAAAATTGTAAAATAACAAGTAATTGTTTCATTTAATCCCCAGAAGAGAAGAAATCCTTCTCACGTATAAACGTGATAAGAATCAAAATCAAAATTATCCACTTACCTCATTGTTTCATTGTCACCTTCTCTGTGTTTGTTCACGGTATGGGATAAAACTGGAAACACTAGGATCAATCTCTGATAGATAATCTTGTAATTAGGCTATTGATTGTATCACAAAGATAAAGAATTATTCCTGTATTATTACAAAATAACTTACATCTAATTTTATACATAAAATAAATGAGGAATTGTCAAATTTTAGTTTACGTATGTATACCGTATTTTGTTTTCATCTTATCAATCTCCTCTTGTTTCTTCTCAATATCAGTCTTCTTGAATGCTTTACTAGCTTGATAATATAATACAACTAAATAACGATTACATACATTAAAACCAGATAAATGATCACAAGCATTCTTAGCATCGAATATATCCTCATATACAACGAATGCTGTACCTCGGGTTTCCGGTGTATTACCAACACGTATTTGTCGTATTGCACCATATTTACCAAATATATCATACATTTCTTCTGCTGTTATCTTATATGGTAGATTACGTACGTATAAAATACGATTGATTTCAGGTGGTAACCTAACCTATAAAATATGTAAATAAACAAAAATATGTTATATAATTAATTTTAATAATTAACAATAATAAAAAAAACTTACATTCGCTTTTCTTTGCATAGCTAAAGCCATTTTTGCTGATTATTTTGCCAACAATTTACGAAAAACTATAATAAATTTGCTTGACAGCCGATTTGACAGCTTTGCTCCTTATCTATGGCTTTGCTTGCAGCGCTGCCAACAATTAGGGAGTTTTTGCAATTTGGAGATTTTTATTTCTTGAACAGTATAAGTGGCGTTTTCAAATATGGATTATTTAATAGATGCTAACTTTAAAATAAATAAAGTAAAAGAATATTTTTAGGGTTGGTAATTTACAACAAATAGGTTAATTCTTCATAATTATGAGTTTAATAAAGAATTGTAGTTGAAAATCAAAAATTTATTTATTAAATGCGCACATTTATGGAACTACTTGAAAACGCTATTTTAAATAAAAATCAATTGGTGTTGCCAGATTGTGCCATTTATCAGCAATTGAAGGAAAAATAATCCTTTAATTTATGAGTTTTATTACAGTAAATGAAGTATTTCTGTAATTTTAGTTTTATATAGTGCTACTTTTCTTAATTTTAAGCCAATTTTTTGAATAAGATAAGGCAAATAATACCATATAATATATACGTATTGTACAAAAAAATTGAATACTGTAAATTAACATCATTAGAAATAACCAATAGGAAGCAAACATTTAGGCGCGCAAAATTTAAGTCACTCCTCCTATTTCAAAAATTGAGTTTAGAATCCAGTATCCCAAAAATGACTCATTATTAAACTTTGAACTAGATTACATAATATCGTTACTATAATTTTTGCAACATTTGTATGAGACGTATTTATTACACAACATAACCTCAATTTCGTTCACATTCAGCTGATTTAAATTGCGTTCAATAAAAAAAATCAAAATTGCATTTATTATGTTACCAACAAAGTTACAGTTCACGGTATTAAAGCATTTAGTCCAAAATAGATTAAATCTTGTTCGTTTCAATAGCAATCTTAGTTGTCAGGAGATCCGAATACCAGTTCCATGGGGCCACATTGCAGGAAAATGGTGGGGACCGACTGATAAACGTCCCATATTAACTTTACATGGATGGCAGGTAGATAATATGATTTATTATGTATCATAATAATTTTTATTGTAAAACAGGAATTCAATGAATATTTCAGGATAATTGTGGCAGTTTCAATCGTCTTATTCCTTTATTAAATGACAATATTGGTTTTTTAACAATTGATTTTCCTGGTCATGGATTATCGTCACGTACACCAAATGGTATTTTTTATGGTGTTGCAGATTATTTAATTTTACTCAGATATATTATGCAGTATTTAAATTGGCCGACAATCTCACTATTAGGACATTCATTGGGTGCTGTAACATCCTATTGTTATACAATGATATATCCAAAATTAGTTGATTTTTTAATCTGTATAGATGCAGCAAAACCAATGGTAATTAAGCGAAATAGTGAAAAAATGGCAAAAAAAATTGACAGTTTTCTAATATACGACTCATATGCACAGGATATTACAAAAGAACCACCAAGTTATACGATGGAAGAAATTAAAAAGAAAATTTGTAAACCAAACAATAATTCAATCAGTTATGAATACAGTCATCATTTGGTGGGACGCAGTATTGCACCATCAAAATTACATCCTGATAAATATTATTTTACACGTGATCCACGTATTAAAGTTGGCGAATTAATGAATTGGCCCCAAGAGGAAATCGTTGAAGCATCCAGATCGATGACATGTCCGATATTAATCGGTAAAGCTATAAATGGATCATATTATGAAGTTAAAGAGAATTTTTATGAAGTCCTTGATGTTCTACGAAAAACTAGTAAAGATTGTCAATATGAACGAATCGATGGTACACATCATTTTCATCTAAATAATCCGGAAGAATTTGCGAAAATTGCTCGTAAATTTATCGAAAAACATAACGTACAAGATCGTAGTATTGGTGGTATAAAATCTGAAATGTTAGTCACATCTAAACTATAAAATTATATGCATCTAATAGACAAAAGTGGAGATGGACATAGGGATTGGATAATTTGTAGGATTTGACAAGTTCTTTTAAAAAAATCTTGCCTACAAATTATGTATTTATTCCTATATTCTACTGGTTAACAACTATTACAAATTTAACTGGCAAAAAATTAAATAATAGTAAAAAAAGGTACAAAAATGTCACAATTCACCTTTTATGTTTTCGTTCAATTTTCCAATTCTAAGGTATCTTCTTTTTTTGTTTCAAAAGATTAATCTACCATCTTATGTAAAAATTTTCATCTTCAAAAAGTGTTTTTAACTGGAAATAGATGATTAATTAACAATAAAAAAATAAGAAAAAATAAAACACTTAAAAAATATTTTGTGATAGGATTTTGTACGAATGCAAAATTCTTTAAAGTATAAAGTGATGCCCAAAGGTCACCAAGCATTAAAAAATGTCCCTTGTAAAATAAATCAATTATTTATTTGTATTTATAAAAAAAAATCTGTTAGTATGAAAGCTTTTAAAAATAAAAATTAGAAAAAAAAAATACATGCATCTCCTTCTAACCTATTATTATATTAAAAAGTGAAATCTTTGACTGTTTGACAAATTCCATGTAATCAATTGTATGTTAAAAAAAATTACATACCGATCTCCTAGGCGCACTTTTCTTAATTTTTTTAATTGTTTCAATAGGAGATTTTCTAGACCATCATTAGTTCTAAGCGATTTGTTTTATTTTAAAGAAGAGCTGACTAGTTGAATTTTCATAAAAATGAACCTGAAGAGATCTTGTTTGTTGTCTTTCTGTTTTTTGTGTGTTCAATGAAAAAAACAATTCTCTTGATATTTTCGTAAAAAAATTGAGACGCAACAATTGAATCATTCCTTTATCTTCTAAAGAAACAAGGGTGGTGTACTTTAAAATTGCAAAACAAATGAACATATTTTCTCTTCATGTGTAGTAGTAGTAGTAGTAGTAGTAGTTGTGAAGTAGGTGGTAGACTTAAGTAGTTAACTTGAACTAGATTTTATTTGTTTTTTGACTTATTTTGAGACAGAGGTTTGTTGATAATTGACTGAATTCATGGTTTTTCAAGATGTGCATTTTTTTCATGTTTTGTTTAGTAACTTGAGAGAAATTTCGTATTTTCTTAACTGACAATAACTTCAATTTTCAACAGTTTCATCCCAAACCTCTTGTTCTTAACCCTTTTTAAACAAAGAAAACCATATTAGTGTTCAAACTAATTATTTATTACAATCTTATCTAAATGTCACAGAACGAACTTAAAAGATTGTATAGAAGAGAAAACAAATAAAGAAAATGAAAATTCTATTGTTCTAGTAATTAATATTATTATTTATGTGTCAAAAAGTCAAATCGATTTTACTGTCCAAAATTACTACCGATGGTTTCTACTAAAATTAATAATTTATACGATTGCTTTAAAATCGATTTTTTATTGGATTAGAACCGGACAATTGAACAGCAAAAATTTGAAAATACGCGATTGAAAAATTTCAAACAAATACAAAATAATTTTTGAGATTATTCCGAGAATTTCTTTTCTAAAAAATTAGAAACAATCTTATTTATATAAGAAATTAATAAGAGAAATTTATGTTTTTATATATAAAAAACATACTCGGATTAAACTCAAAATTGAACATTAAAACTAAGAATATATCTCCCAATAAATGTAGCGCCTCCACGAAGCTTTAATAACGACCTGAAATTAATATTAAAATAAACACGAATTAAAAACAAAGCTATATTACTACAAATTTCATCTTAACAATTCTTTCATTTTTGAGATTCTTTTTTCCATACAAAAAAATCAATGTTTTTATCTTTTTTTATTCTCGAAAATATCAATGCAATGGATATTATAACAATATTCCTCCTATACCACACACAAAAATTGAGACTACTTACGTGGTGAATAACTACGAGATCTAGATCTATCATATCGACGACGTCGATAATATGGTGATGGGGAACGCCTATGACTGTATTTTGAGCCTCTTCCATAATAATCTCTACAAAAAAAGATAAATTTAGATTAAATTTAACTGTATTAATAGAACTTACTCTCGATCACGTCGCCTATCAAAACGATCATTGTATTTGCTGGAAATTGAAAAAAAAAATACATCAATCAAATTATCATAATTATAAATATGGTAATAAATTAATTGATAAAACTGTTCATAGGAGCCTTTTATCATATCTTTAATCTTCACAATATGAATTCTATTTCCTTTAAGTTAATTTACCCAAAAATAAACTAGCTACTTATTAAATGGTTTAATAGGTAGTTAAACTGTTCATTTTTGGGACATGTAAACAGTATTTGTCTCAGTTTTCTCCATAATTCATTGTATATCTGTATATAAATAGAGGGAGATTTAAAAAAAACACTTACTATGTAGGTTTTCCCATATAAATACCAGGTGTTGGTGTATGTGCCCTTTCTGTTATTGAATAATCTACTCTAATATTTTTCCCATTTATCTTCATTCCAGTACATTGATCTTTAGCGACTTTAGCATCTTCTGTATTTTCAAAATAGACGAATGAAAAACCTCTAGAGCGTCCAGTCTGCAATTACATGAAAAATATAACATTCAATTAATATAAATTTTTTCTTTAATTACAGATAAATAATAAAATTTATAGTTAATGTGAGGAGAAAATGTTATAGTGAAATCGGGGCTGAGCATATAAGAAACAAAATTATGTCAGCACGGGTCACTATTATTAATCTTGCCTGCATTTATCTAGAAACTTCACATGGAAATATGAAATCTCTCAAATGTCCCAGGCAATAACTTCACCAGCTTTAATAATTCGTTATGTTAAGAATTGAATGATTTAAAAATCTAAGTGTGACAGTGTTAACGGGGCTGAGCATAAAAGTATTAAAATTATGTCAGCACGCTTCACTGTTATTAATTTTCCTGTGTCGTCAAGGAAATCTCATACGAAAGTGAAACTTCTCAAAGAACACAGGTATAGCCATAAAGATCTTCATTTTTTGTTCGATCTGCAATTTATATTACGACTCTAAACAAATATTATTAGTAAAAAAATATATGATCTATTTAGTAGAATTTCAGCACTATTATAAATAAAGAAATCATTTTAAACGAACATTATCAGTAAAAAATATATGATCTACTAGAATTACAGGGCTATTAGACATAAAGAAATGATTTTAAGTAAATGTTCATTTAATAGTAATCCAAGCTCATAGTAGAATATGCAAGATGGTTTTTATATCCAATTATTTTTTAAATTGTGAATTAAAATAAAAAGATCGCACCTATTTTGAGTCACAATATACTTGAGTGAAGAATTGTTTGAAAGAATAAACAGTTGTAAAAAATCTAACTAACAATATTTTTCAATCAAACTTGAACGAAATTGCAAAATAGCAACATTCAAATTTCAGATCTGCTAGTGATTTGATCAGTTTTTTATAATCATATCTATAAAAACATGCAAGAAAATCTTCCAGCTACAATCGAGCTATTTTTAGCAAACTAGTGTAAAGATATCAAGAAAAAAAAAAACAAATAGTTAAATGTTGTAATGTAAACGGGACTGGGCATATAAACAAAATTATGTCAGCACGGGGCATTACAATTTATCTTCCTGTTTTATCTAGAAATTTCATAATCTAAATATGAAACCTCTCAAATGTAAAGGCGGGTCCAGACGAGAGCAAGTACAGCCTGAGCACGCACACATAAGTCGAGCACATATATGTATTTGCTCGTTGTGTGCGTAAACAGGAATGTAGTGTGTTCGTTGTGTTTAATATTTAGTGTTCGTACTGCTCCAGTTGTACGTGGACCAGCAATAATACTATGCAGTCTGTGTACGAACAATATGAAACTATGAAACTAATACGAAACGCGTCCAGACAGAGCCAGTCGAAACGCGCACAAGGCGCACATTTCCTTTGAGCAATTCCAAAAAACCGACAGCCGTCGGCTCAGGTTGTTTGTGTGCGTTCGCGTTCGTTTTACCGTCCACACTTGAGCATTTACATGTGCTCACCTTGTTTGTGTGTGCTCATTGCTCTCGTCTGGGCCCGGCTTAACAGGATTATTATTTATTCTTAAACAATAAAAATAAAAAATAAATAAAAATTAAATAAATAAAATGATGAAGAAAATAGTAATAATTACCTTGGCATCAATAACAACTTGCACCCTTTCCAATGGTCCATATTTAGAAAATATATGATACAAATCATCTTCTGTTGTATAAACACTTAAACCAAATACACCAAGACAACGTGATGGTTTTGGATTGTCACGGGTACCCAAATGGCGCCTGCGGCTAGACATAGGGCTATGTGAAAGTGACCGACGGTCGTATCCGGGACTACGCGAGTGACTACGTGAATATCTCGAGGACTTGTAACGTCTGTCTGAGCGTGATCGACTGCGCGACCTGAAAGGCCAAAATTACAAACAAAAAAGACAAAAACAACCATTATGAATTTTCAAATCAAAAAATATTTAAAAATTATATATCTTATAGCCTATTATAAACTAACTAAAAAAAATCACATAAAAGCAAACAATATACAATAACTGTGCTAAAAGAATACTTTTTATCATTTTTTTTTTGGCAATGTTTATTTTAAACACACAAATCGTTTTCAACCCAGACAACGCTTTAGTCCAATTGAAGCAAAAATAAGAAAAATAAACGAAAAGCCATCGATATGCAACCGACTTCTCTATTCTCACCTGTATCGTCGATCTTCACGGTCTCTATCATCACGACGTCTATCTCTATCACGATCACTATCTCTATAGGTGATTTTACGGCCACGACTAGGACTCCTAGAAGCAAATTAACAAATTACTTAATAAACCCTCTAAGGAATAATTCATATAGAAATACAAATGAACATTATTTAATTACGATTCAATAGACAATAGCAAATTTTATGAGTGATCAATGAATGATAAATTCAAGCCTTCATATTTGTTTACAACCATCAATGTTAATGAAGTTGGGTTGTAAGTGAATCGTGAGCGGAAAATTGAATCTTCTTTAATTAGTGCACTGGACGTAATAATTATACAGTTACTGGATCATTATTTTACGCAGTACTGCATACTGCACGTAAACTTTGTTTTGTCACAAGAATCATTTCATACACACTTCTCTTACATGTAAACAGAAGAATATTTGAGCGATAGACCACAAGACTGTTGTCATTATAGGGGATGCGTGATTACATTTTAGTTTACTGATCTCAATAACGGACACAATCTCGCATTGAATGAATTACATCGTATAATCTTGGTTTGTTTAATACGAAAAATTTAAACATGTAAGAGCCTTGAAACCACGTTTTTATGTCGTAATAAATTCGTTAATTTTTCCATCAAAATTTCTAACCTTGAATAACTTTTTGCTTTGTGATTTCTTGGCGATTCTTCCCGCCTTGCATGCGGCGAATGGTCTCGATCGTTCATTGGTTTATGGATGGGTGAACGGCTACCCTAGAAACAAACAACCACCAACAGTTATATCAATAATTTTATATTTATCAATATTACATAATATTGTAAATTCTTACATTATCGATTATTTCAATAAATTTTAGAAAAGAATAATAAAGAAATATTCGATAATGCCGGTAGAATTAATCAAAAATCGACGCAATAAAATCAAGGATTTCTCATTGAAAAAGTTATCAATAATTATATTTTATATATTAAATTACTCACCTCTCGATCACTCATTGTTTACAAATATAATTATTTAGACTAATTCTAATAATAAATGTGTTTAATTAATTTTCTTTCTCACACATACACACAAAAAAAGACCTCCTACCTAGATTACGCCAAGCACGCCAAATAAACTGAACTTAATTGCAAATGGCGCTAGTTTACAGGAAAGGACGCCATGTTTGCGATTCGATTGGACGAATTCTGAGCGGTTGTCATGGTGCCATATGCGCTTCCAAAAGTGCGCGAAATTCAAAATAGACAATCGTACTTATGGATTGATTTCTTTACTAATTAATTTTCGGTTCATTTGAGTTGCTAAAAACATGTATGTTACGCTCAATTAAATTTTGTGTTTAATTTTTATCCATATTCTTGTTTGTTATTATTATCAATTTTTTGTTAGAAAAGGTCAAATAATTTACGTAAGATAATTTAATTAGAAAAATGCCCTTCCTTTATTTGCGGTAATATTATAACTCATCATTCATCAACAATGAATCATTGAAGAGAAATGAGTAATAATAGACGTAATTTAATCAAATTTTAAAGATCAAAAGTCCTTAATTTAATATTCTTTGTTTCTTAAAAACGAAAATGTATTTAAATTTATAAACTGTGTAGTGATTCTTTCTTAATTTTGTTTTCAATATTTCCCCACAGAGGAAGTGTACAAATCGATTTTAAAAATTTAGGAAAATCTCAATCTAATATTTCCTTAGGACTAAATATCTGAGAAATACGGGAAATTTTGAAATTTTTACGTAAAAAAACACGAAAAATTGCGATTTTCTTTACTTTCGTAAGACAGTAATTGAAATAATTTTTGTTGACAATAGTAATTTTGCAATACAAATCTTATGTTAACTGTTATTTTGAAAATTTCCCAATTATAGAAAAAAAATTGCCTATTTGAGCCTATCTATCTTTCTTTAATTGAGTGTGGTAAGAAAGGATATCCTGATAAATAGTAGGATGTTTATTCAAATGTGTAATATTAAGGTGTGTTCACAGCAGGGCCTCACTGTTAAATGAACATACTTCTTCGGGGATTTACTGGATTAGTACCAAAGCTTGGGCTATGTAAACGACAATTTTCATGTAAAATAATTATTTAAGGTTGAGCTCTACTGAAATAAAAAAAAACTTGAAATTCAAAAATTTTGAAAAAATTACCAGAGTTTAGTATTAGTTTAAGCTTCACTGAAACCAAATTTAAAAATCATGGTTCTTGCACTATTTAATTTTTCATCTGAAAAACCCTATGCCCGACTTCGTTTAAGCTTTTTTATCACATTCGAGTTAGTTTTATTTAGGTTCTGATTTTTTTTGGATGATGCTGAATCTTCAGTTTTTGCACTAAAATAAAAGAGCTGAAATATCTAAATAAGTGTATTTAATGTCAATATGAATATACATTTGAAATCAAGTGTTGAATTAAGGATGAACATTTTAAATTTAATTTATAAATTCCGCCATATTTGCTCTCTACTCTCTAAAAAAATAAAGTAATCTGGAAATATGGATAAAAATACATATACCATGTGTCCCACTTAACTATGGCCAGTTATAATGACAGCTCCCATTATTTAGCAAGCGATTTCAAAAATATTTCAAGGATTTGTAGGGCAGTCCCTGAAGATCATGTTAGCAAAAATAGTTCATTTGGTCGTCTTGTACAAGGTCGCGATATTCAAAAACGAGCTGACCACTCAAAATGACTAAAAATGATTTGGAGACTCTCCCAGCATTGATTTTTTTCGTTTCCCTTCATTGCATTCTAGAAAAAAATACGAAACATTACCACCTATTCCAGATCATTTAATGATTTTGTTACTTAAGACAGATAGCGAACCCTTTGATACAGGGCTTTTTATGGTCAACATTTGGTGTACAGTGGTCAGCTCGTAATTGAATTGTAGGTGCTAAAATAAATAAATAAAATTCAACTACTACGTCTCAATGTTGCCGTTCCAGGTGATTTTTCTTGTCAAAATTTTATTACACTTCTAAAGTTGTGTCGACAGTACTCTTCTTGATTTTTAGCTCCTCTTTATTTAACGAAGTAAATAGTGCACTAAAAATTTGGGAAGAGTATAAAAGTGTCGCACCCTTCTGAACCAGCCTTTAGTATGATAGTTTAATGGGCATGCGTGATTTGATTGTCTGTCATCCGCCGCCATATTTCCTGACAAATGATAGTGCTGCTGTCCCTAAGAAAAGAGTGATTAAAACATTATCAGAAGTGTCAAGAGAAAGTTTTTCTACAAATTAATATTTTTTATCATTTTTCTTCTTCATATTTATAAAAATTAAAATAATGCACCAATTAATATTAATGATAACAAAGTGATGCCAACAAGTGTGATTCGATTATTTCACTATTGACAGGCAGTTGTCCTGTTTTTAAGACAGAAAAAACAAATTTGTGTCCTAGGTAGGTGTTTTTTCCTCTTTTTTCAGATAATATTAATTGATAATAGATACGTTGTTAAATTTGAATGTTTTTTGGATGAAATTCGATGAAAAAATCGATAATTATGACGTAATTTGGTGATTTTTAGGTAGTTTTTAAGTGTGTATCAGAGGAGGCCTTGTACAACCTTGGCCACCTTAGATGGTAAACTATTAATTTTATCCATTTAATATTCAAAAATTGTCAACATATTTCGACAATGATGAATCAATTTTTTGTTTTGTAATTATTTTATTGTTTTGAGTTGTTTTCCAAAAGTGGTTTCTAATAGAAAGAAAGAGAACTAGTTTGTGGCTTAGTAAGTGTTGGAATTTTCTCAGAAATCTACACCCAAAAAGTTGATTATCCTTTATCACTTATTGTTAGTTGAATAAATTAAATTAACACTAAATTAGAATTTGTTGTTATTGGAAAGTAGATGATCTGGGAAATTTAATATTGCAAATCTAATCGAATTAAAAACAATAACAACAACAACAACAACAAAACGATTCAATGTTTCAGGTTTAAAATGTAAATAGAAAAATAAAACAATACCCCACCAAGTGGGATTTATTTATAAGTTCAGAATCCCTCCTAGATGTTTGTTTGTATCTGTTATTATTATCATCATTTTGTCAGCATCTGTAACTAAGTTTTTTTTTGCTAATATTCCTCCCCACAACTGTTCTTCTATTATCCTTATAGAGCAATGACCTTTAATTATAAATATAAGAACAAATTATTATATGTTGGTTAATTGTATATCCAAAACTTATTGCTTGAGCAATTTCCAACAAGCAAGACTATCCATCATTTTAATTCTTTGACCATATCAAATATATCCTACTGTTGAAAGACAACAAAAGGATATATTCATATTATAATAATAAAATTAAAATACGAATCATTAGAACTTTTAAATTATATATTTATTATTTTAGACTAGCTCTTTCTAAAAAGAATTGTTTAGTCGCAAAATTACACTGAAAATCTTGAAATTGGCCTGATTAGATAAGAGTTGAATTGTTTAAATAGAAATTGTCTGTGTTTTTTAAATGTTTTTATAGTTTAAACAATAACCATTTCCTCTGGTTGTCTGGTTTTACAGAATTTGATAAAAAGTTGCAGTTAAATAAAGATTTTTCTTCTCTCCTACTGTATTATTTCCTCCTGGAGCTAGGAATTTGTTAAAAATATCCATTTTGTATACTTACACAACAAGTATCTGTTCGTAAAACTAGATTGAAGTCATCTACTTTAAATTATTTCTATTTAAATAAAAGGTGAATTAAAATTTGGTTTATTAGTAAATCAACAAGATTTTTATCATTTTTTGTTGTTGTAAACTTGTTATCTTTGAAGGAAATAAATGAATAAAGACGTACTAGACTGCTCAAAACAGATAGAAATCATCAAGATGAGCCTTAAAACTCGGTATAAACACACATATCTTTATGTTTATCAATAGATGATATCGTAACATGATACAATTTATCTCATCATTAGTCGTAAATACTCTAATTAATTGGTATTAATTTAATTACTACAGAGTTGTTGCTGTAAATATACCAAATTTGTATGAAACTCCTATTAGTTGGCGGGTGTTTCTAAAAATAATTGAAGGATTTTAGGGGAATCTCTGGAGAACATTTTAGTAAAATTAGAACCTCCTAGCTCATTTGAAAGTTGGTCAAAAACGATCGTTTTGGACAATGTCGGAATTTTCAAAAGCTAGCAAATCACTCAAAATTACTTTAAGATCCTTCCAACATTGTTTTTTTTTTGTTTTTCTCAATTTTCTACAATGCAGTGGAGAAAAGTAAAAAAAATCACTGTTGGAAGGGCCTACGAGTCATTCTTTGTCGTTATGCGTACTTTGCTCGTTTTTGAAAATTCCGACATTGTCCAAAACGATAGTTTTTTGACCAACTTTCCGATGAGCTAGACGGTTCTAATTTTGCTAAAATATACTCAAGGGACTACCCTAAAAATCCTTAAAATATTACTCTAATCGCCCGCTAACTACACTGTTAAAAATTTCGCTAGTAATTTTACTAAAATATTGTAGGAAGTTTTTACGCACCACCGTTAAGTAGTAATACAACTTGATTTTGTAATTTTACTACACATTTTAAACAGATTCCTATTGGAAATATTAAGAAACATTTGTTGCAATATTACTATCATTTTGCAAAAATTTGTTTAGTTTTATTACAATACATGTTTTGTAATTTTACTAAACAAATGATTTTAAATAAAATTAGTATTTTTACAACTACATATTGTAATTTTACTACACAACTGATACTAAATTAGGATATTTCTAAAAGTGCTCTAGAGCTTTAAGTAAGCGCAATCCGGTTCTGTAATCAAAATTCTAATTTTCTTAAAATTTCTAAATTTTTAAGTTTCTACCATTTAAAAATCCCACTAGGATTTTTTTTACTCTCTTATGGCGTAATAAGATTGTCCTATGGAAATCAGAAAATTGGCATGTAGAAATTCGGATGATCGCATTAAAAACAATTGTAACTAACCTAATTGTTAAGTTTGATCATTGTAGGCTTATGCTCCTTATTCGTATTTTCGTTTGTTGAGGATCTTTCTATTATAGCACAATCGTAATACAACTACAAGTGAACTGGAACAGGTAGTGCCATCTAGTTGGATTCAATTATTTATCAGATTTTGCAGTGCAATTATCGAAAAATTGTTTAGTAAAATTACAATACGAATTGGTAAACACAAAAAATCGCAAAAACTCTAACAAAAGTTGTATAAAGAGAATAATTTTTTGTAAACTTAACAATTTTTCATGTAACTCAAATTGCAAATCTTGATTTGTAATTTCGTCAACAATTATAGTACAGTCGAATTACAAATATTAATAGGAAATTTACATATTTTTAGATCCAAAGCTTCAATACAGAGTTGTAATATTACAAAACGAATTTGATTAACATAAAAATTAGCAAAAAAGCAAACAGAAGTTTTGTAAAAAGAACAGTGTTTTGCAAATATTCATACATTCGATGTAATTCAAATTAAAAACGAGTTTTAATAATTTTACTAATACTTGTAGGAAAGTAAATTTGAAACACTTGTTGTAAATCTACATCTTTCTTGTACGAATCCAACAATACAGTTTTGCAAAATTACTATTAGTATCTGATCAATACAAAGATATCGTAAAATTACAACTCTTTTAGTACTTTTGCTGTAATGGGATGTAAAATTACAAAAAATGCGTATGAGTATTGTATTACCATACAGGTTTTGTAAGTTTGCTATACAATTGTTTAGTAAAAGTGTAGTGGATTTACTAAAATTTTTAACAGTGTATTATAAGTTTCATAAGAATTTGGCATATTTACAGCAGCAACCCTGTGGTAACATGAATGTACTGCTGATTGTTAAATATAAGAGGACTTGTTAGTAATAAAGAAATTGCAAGATTTTGTCGAAACCGAACCATATTGTGGTGCTACAAAATTTACAAAATTCGACTAAACATTCCAAACTTTCAGTATTTTTAAGCTTTACAAGCATTGAGATAATTGATGATCCATTATACGACAATTCTACATTTCTTAAGTTCATAAAATTTCTTGTGCCATCAAGTTTATCCTTGTACTTTCTTTGAATATCTGAAATTAAAGAAAAAAATTAATTCTCCGAATATTTCTAGTCGGTATTACAAGGATTTAAGGTTCCAAACATAACCAGAACTGAAATTTGGAACCGTTTTTATGTTTGCAATCTTTTTACGATCATTCTCAGTTCTAATATACAGGGTTATTCATGTCGGACGAAAAGTTCTTAAAAATATTTCAAGGAAATATAGGAAGGTGTCTAGAGATCATTTTAGCAAAATTAGAACCTCGTAGCTTATTTTAAAGGTGGTCAAAAATTGTTCGTTTCTGACGATGAGGCGACTTTCGAAAACGAACTAAACATGCAAAACGACTTAGAAAGACTCAAGGATCCTCCCAACATTGTTTTTTTCCGTTTTTTTTTTCATTTTATTCTGGAACAGGTAGGAATGTTTCGCTTGTTTTTTTTAATGCAATGGGGATAAACCAAAAAAATCAATGTTGGGGGAGGGTATCCGAATCATTCTCAGTCGTTTTTTGACTAACTTCCAAATCAGCTACGAGGTTTTAATTTTGTTAAAGTGATCTCCAGGTACCCCCTTAGAACTCTTTCAAATATTATGTCCGACATGAATAACCCTGTATGTGAAATTATCATGAAAATTTGGCTCTATTCTCTCTTTTCAGTGATAAATATTTACAACAGAAATACTTCACTGAAACGAACGAAAAATTGTAAAGTTTAGTTGAAATGATTAAAAATGAATTTTCTTTAGGTTATTGATTCAAGTCTATAATGCATCAGATTTTAAAGTGCAACGTATGCTATGTTTAGTTTTTTATTTCCGCTAAAGAAGCACAATAATGACAATGACGTTCGTGGATATTAAGTTATTTTAGACCTGATCAATGAGCTTTTCTAATAAAGCCTCTTTTCATTTGAAGTCGTACGTAAGGGTGCAAGCTTATAGAGTGGATTTATCTATATATACCACTTTATACCAGAGCTGTCAGGGCTTTGAATATATGAATCATTTTTTTAGCTTGATTTTGTGACTTAAGTCATTTTTACTACAATTTTTTTTTGAAGTAAAAAAGATTTAAATCGTTCATGGATGATTTAAGTATGTTGAAAAAGATTTAAATCGAAAAAAAAGTTTCTGATTCATTTCATTTCAAAATATGTGAAGAATAAACAAGTTTTCAATCAAAGACAATTATGAAGATTGGCTTTAAATTTTCATAAATAACGTTTTGAAGAAAATACTTAAGATTAAGGCTTATGATTTAAGTCTTCTTGAAATGACTTGTAACAGCTCTGCTTTACACATTTCATTCAATTTATTTGAATAAAAAATTACAATTTTTATGTTTTCTCCGTTTTATCTACACATTAGACGATTTCCAGTAAGTTTATTTAAATAAACTTTGTAGTTTATGTTAATTATAATGATTTCTAAATATTTTCCATACTGTACGCTTGTTAGGAATACAAAATTGTAGATAGATCTAAGAAAAATTGTTATCTTTGAAGGTAAAACTTAAACAATCAGTTATAATATTAATAGCGTGAGAAAACTTGAGAGAAAATATATGTTCTTGTGGTGCTTCTTTTATGAAAGGAAAACAAATAGCAATAATAAACATACAATAATAATTATTATTATTATTATGGTTTTGTGGCCGACTTTAGAAGAAATTCTAATCTTTGTTTCAAATTGTAAAATTATAATAATGGTAGTTGCGCCACTGATTAGATAAATTTTGTCGCACTTTCTCCATGGTATTTTATTTCCAATTTAATTAATTCTGAATTGACAACAAGGATGAGTTTCTAAAAACTTTCGTTTGTTGACAATCTCTTTAAAAAAAAATTGTATTAAATAATGATAATAAATAAATATCAGTTGTGTTCCCTTCATAGTTGATATAATTTCCATTACTTATCTATAGAAATAATTGAATTGATTTATCTTCATTGTAACAGCCTTGTTTTTAAGTTGGTTACGTGTTTTACCGTTTTTATTCAATTTGCACAATATGTAGATAAAATAGTGTCGAGTAGGTTGAAGGTAGTTTAAAATGAATTAATTCCCGACTTTAATTGCAAAACTAAATGTTGTTCTTGTTCGTTTTACATTGATTCCAACATAATTTTACAATTAATTCAATGATTCATCTTTCAATAACATTTAGAGATCAATAATTGTATTGATTTTTATGTTTAAATTGATTACAATAACATTATTGATAGTGTTTTTTTCTTGTTTGTTTTACAGTTAATTTGATTGTTGGGAAGGATGCCAGGCCCACCACCGCCACCACCACCATCAGCACCACCACCGCCTTTATTTACATCACCAAAGAGTAGTGGTGGTGATCCTGATGATCGTTCTGCTCTATTAAAATCGATACGTACTGGGACCAAATTGAAGAAAACTGTAACAAATGATAAGAGTGCACCTATCATACCTGGTAAAATTAGTAATGGAGGCGGTGGTGGTAATAATGGTGGTGGTCTTGGTGGTAATACTTCAACATCAACATCATTATCAAGTGGTGTTGCTAATGGTATGAATTTAGGTGGATTGTTTGCTGGTGGTATGCCAAAATTGAGGGCTACAGGCAAATTAGGTTTGTTATCAAATATTTAGTAATGTTTTTAAAATAATTTCCATTTATTTTTTATTAGGTGCTTCCAGTTTAAGCAATTCTACTAATAATATTAACAATAATAATAATAATAATAATAGTATTAATAATGATAATAGGAAAAAAACAGATGTTCCACCACTACCGGTTAAGAGTTTTAATAGTGTTCAAAATGAATTGAAAAAACAAATGGCCAGTGATAATAGGAACCGTGGACCACCCCCACCAGCACCAATTCGAAATGTAAGTTCTCTTTAGATTATGTCTGGTTTATGTTAATTTCATCATCTGTTTTTGGTTGTTTGTGTTTATTGATTATTTTAAATCCTAAACAAACTGAGTGTGTTATATTTTGTTGAAAACTGTTGTAGATTTCGGAGGAGAATGGATTAAAACCTTCAACACCAACGAAACCTCAACAATCATCAATAGTAAATGGTTACCGAAGTAATCAAAGTACATTACATGGAAGTTTACAAATAAATAATAGTGCATTACACCGAAAAGCTATAAGTAATGCAAATTTAACAAGTTTAGATAATACAGATGGTATAAATGGATTTGGACAGTCGACGACAACAACAACAAAGCCTGTGATTAATCATGGAAAGCCAAATTTAGCACCAAAACCACCTACATTAAATGGTAAATACTTTAAAATATTATTCAATTAAAATCAATATTGTTATGTTGTTTTGACAGGTAAACCAATTGCTCCACCTAAGAAACTTTTAATAAATGGTAAACCAGTTAGTCGTGCTCATAGTATGAAAAGTCCACGTACTCCATCACCATCATCAACATCATTATCATTACAACAAAGTCCTGATAATAATAATGCAGCAATAAAATTTGGTACAGTTCGTAATTTATCATCAGTTATTGGTCAATCATTAGGTCATTCAACGGGTAATTTAAGTCCACGACAACGGCCTATGTTGAATGGACGTCCAACAGCACCACCACCATCTGTGCCAAATCATGTACCACCACCGCCACCATTACATTCACCATCATCAAATTTAAATCAACAACAGCAATCTTATAAAATTAGTAATATTAATGGCAGTAATGTTCGACCGCCGAATCATGCACCACCACCGCCACCACCAAACATCGTACTACCTCAACCACCAAATCATGCACCACCATTACCACCGCATCGGACACAACCAACAAGACCATCACCAGCGGTAAGTTATAATGTCCATTGATGGTGGTGGGTTATTATTATTATTATTATTATTATTTATTATTATTTAAATTTTATTCCACTATCAATAAATATGCACTAATTCTTATTATTTTTTCTGTATTTCTTGTAAATTTCCTCATAGAAGGAAAACTATTCTTCACAGGTACCAGCACATACAAATACAGCACCACCACCACCACCACGTCAATCTTCAATGAGAGATAATAGTCTTAGTAATAATAATAACAATGTTAGGAAACAAGCTGTTGATTTCGATGAGAAATTCAAACATATGTTCCATAAAACGAACATGTTTCCGAAGCCACCACCGTATCGGCATGTTATTAAATTATATTCAAATAGACAAGGTTAGTATTTCTATTATAATTGTAACACTGTGATAAATAGCATGATACATTAATTTTTTGTTAATTTATTTATGATTTTTTTCTTCTTCGATTACATCACCAGGGTCGACTTGCTAAAATACATATGGGAATGTGGATGATGCATGCTTCATAAACACACATTTTTTTTTCATACAAAAAATTGCATGAATTCAACTAACAGATAAGAGGTTTTTTTTGTGTAAATATGTACTATAGTTATGTGTTTTGTAGTCTTGTTATTATATTTTAACTATCATCATGATTGTTGTTTCGTATCTGTTTTAATGCAACAAACTCTTATCGTTACACTTTAACGAGCTTCTATCTATTTAATGTGTAACGCTTTAGAGAATTACTCTATGCAGTATGTAAGATACGAGATTCTTAGCTGTGACGTGAGATACAAGTAGATTCGCTTTACTACCATATGTGAATAAAATTCTGATTTGATTGTAGTTGATACGAGTTTGTTGTATAGAATTCTAAGCTTTTCATGTATTTTTGCTAATTTTTCTAGTTCTAGTTCTCTACTATTTTCATAATAATTACATTTAAATTATATATAAAGATATTGTTGTTATTTTAAAACTTTTTGTTTATAGCAATTAGTAAACAACAAGCACCTCAACCACCAAATTTACAAACAATTCAATCGAGATGGGATCATACATCAGCTTGCTAGCATCAAATTTCTTAAGTTTTGCTCAATTGTGAATTTTTCTTTAAAAAAAAATATCGACAATCTTTTAATTTCAAAGCCATTGTAAGATTTTTCAAGTATTTCTATTTTTTTATGGTTATTTCTGGGATTGTTTTGATATGGTTTCAGTTTTGTTTTGACCTCGTATAAAGTGATGGTGATTCTTTTTATTTTTTATTATAGTATAAAATAATAGTCTCCTGTGGCTGTGGATTTTTCGTAGGAGTTTTTACTTATTTATAATTTCTTCCCCTTTAATAGAAATTTATCAAAAATTAATAAATACAAGATGAAGAAAGTGAACAAGACTGCTTTAATCGATTTTATAATAAATAGCAGTATTTTTGTGTCTTCATTATTGTTTCTAAATCAGTTTTCGTGTGCTTGTCCGTTAATCAAAAAATTCTAATTAGTTCACGACTTAATCTATAATCAGATCTATTGATTAATTAATAAGAAAATAAAGAACACTTGTTATAGTTTTTCACGAAATCATTGTTAATGTTTAAACGAAAATAAAAATTCTGTACTTACTTTTCTGTATTGTGTTGGAAATTACATGTTATAAAATTTCAATATTACAATTATTTTTTAGTAAGTTATTTATATGTTTTTAGTTATTCATATTATTATTATTATAGGAACAAAACGTCAGTCATATCGTCATTTACTTCATTGACCATTGTTTAATCTTAAATAAAAATATATATTTTTAGATTTTAGAATTGTTATAACTAGTCACAAGTTAAATCTTCCAATTAGCTAAAATTTCAGTGCCTAAATAACTGTTATTGAAAGAATATAATAAAATAATTATCTAATAAATACTTGTACATAGAAGTGTATATAAATAATGTACAAAATTCTAATAAAAAGTCATAAATATCCAAATCCGGATATTTTCTATCGATACACTTCTTCTCCTTTGTTATTGCTATCGTTACGTGTCGATCAAATATTTTTGCTATAATTAATTAGTAGAACTTTAATCTATTCTTGTATACCAGGTGAGTGTTTGAATCGTAAAATATATGTGGAATCGACAACGCACAAAATACACGAACCTCGATAAACTCGCGCAGCTCGTGGCCAAACTGGCTAGTTGCTTGCAATAACAGTTGGAAATTTTCAGCAGTCCACCGTACGATCCGTGAAAGTGTG
Organism: Mylabris sibirica; assembly: GCA_039776855.1. Taxonomy (NCBI): domain Eukaryota; kingdom Metazoa; phylum Arthropoda; class Insecta; order Coleoptera; family Meloidae; genus Mylabris; species Mylabris sibirica. Next base: position 5,249,236 of record CM077843.1, read on the forward strand.
TGTGTATGTCGTCTTTATATGTTTTGGACTACTTATTTGTTCAACGACAACGTATTAATTTCTTAAATATTCCATAGAGAAGAGAAAAATAAATAAATATTGAGTACTGTTTGTTATTGTTGATAGAATTTTAGACAGTTTTAATAGTTTTGAAATAAAAATGTGCCGACAATCGGATATTGTCGTCTTACAAGATTTATAAACAACACTTCAGGTAAGATAATCCAGTTCTTTTTATTTTGTTAATCCTCTCTAGTTGCGCGACTTAAATCCGGTTGTAGTGGTGGTCATGGTACCGTTCGGTCATCATCCAACTTTCGTTTAATTTCTGTAATTCAATTCTTTTTCGTTTCAAATAGAAATCAAGAAAATGTATGTTATGTAAATTATATGAATCATTCGAAAGGATCGTTGATATTAGTGGAGATGATTACTCAATAGTTTTTTTGATAAAATTAACTTCTTAAATGACAATAGCAAGTGGTGATTGATGGTTTCGTAATTGCTTTTATCTAAAAAAAAATTATGAAAATTCAACATTTTAAAAGTTAAAATAGAACGACGACTTTTACAAATGGAATTTTATTTGATTTGTATTGAATCTAGACAAGATTGCTTAAATATAAACGGTATTTCGCAAAACTTGCATTTACTCGAATTCACAAAGAGAAATTTCCTTTTTTCCCGGTTTACATGTAAAATAAAAATCAACAAAATTCGAAACAAACCAACACACTCAAAGAAATCAACGTTGTTATATTTCCGCTTGAAGAAACATTTTTTTTTCCGAGTCGGAAATAATTGTATTTGATTATTAAAATTGTAGAAACTTGTTGAATATTCCGTTTTGTTTTCGTTGAAAAAATTTCTAATTTCAATAGTTTTTGAAGTAATTACATTTTTCACAATCTCTCCCCTTTAAAAAAATAAATAAATTTGGTGGATGCGCCGGGTTAATATATCAACTATATCATTACATATCGCCCACGTTTATCGACGAATTTCCAATAAACTCCCATGACACCGTCTCTTATACTTGACAATTTCCCAATTCGTATCAATTTTGTTATTAATAGGAAACCACCTACACTGTATGTCTTGTTATACTTATGTTTGATCTAACATCTCGGTACGGAGGAAAATTTTATTTTGGTGATAAACTCGATAAAGTTTCCAGTAAAATTTCGGAAACATTCAAAAGAGATCCGACATTCTAATAATAGCAGTGAAGAAAAAAAAACAGTTTTCAGTTCGGAATCATTGTGGAAAATCAAATTTCCAGACCTTGCTATCAATTCTAATTAGATTTTAATAATTTTTTCTTAAATAGCATAATGAATGAGTGGCAGTGGTGTAGCTATCGATAAGCAAGATTATGTAATGCCTAAGAACCCATCTGTCTTATTGTTAGAGGTCCATTACTAGTTGATTTTTGAGTATTAAATCTACAGGATGTTTTTTTTTAAGTAATAATGACTTATGAAAATCCTACTAGTTGGCGAACGATTCTAAAAATATTTCAAGGATTTATAAAACTGTCCCTAGAGAATATTTTAGCAAAATTAGAACCCCTAAGCTCATTTGGGACCTGGTCCAAAAACGTTAGTTTCTAACCATGTCGCGATTTTCAAACACGCAGGAGGACTTGGAATGCCTCGCGAATTCTTACAGCATTGATTTTTTCGTTTTTCTTAATTTGATTCTGTAATAGGTGGGAATGTATCGAGAAAAACGATAAAAACCATTATTGAGAGGGCTTACGAGTCATTCTTAGTCATTTTGCATGCTTTGTTTTGTTTTTTTAAATTGCGAACTTGTCCAAAACGAGCGTTTTTTGGCCAACTTTCAAATGAGTTGCGTGGTTCTACTTTTGCTACCCTACAAATCCATGAATTATTTTTCGAATCGCTCGCTAAATAATGGTAGCTAGACTAGCTAGAACTTTTCGTCTGACGTGAATAACCCCATTTATACAGGGTGAGTTTTATGTATGGAACTCCTCGATTATCTCGGAAACCGCTTATACAATTTTTATAAATTTTTGTATGCAAGGGTCTTGTGATACGGCCGGTATTATGGTGGTATTTTCGTTATTTTAACTACCCCCCTTATAGGGGGTAGTGCACCCTACTCTCTTATTTTAAATAGAATGGTATATTTTTTATTACATTTTTGAATTCTTTGATGAAATTTAAGTGGACTTTGATAACATGACCCATGGTCTAGCGCTGAAAGTTTTTCAGATATTTCAGCTTTTATTGCAATTTTAATATTTGCAGTGTATGGTTGAGAAATTCATATTTTTGAAGCTATAACATTTCAAGTGTTAAAATTTGGAATTTAAGTATTCAAAATGATGCACTTTTAACCAATTTAAACGGAATTGAATTATCTTTCAGAGTTGAGCTGAAATAATTTTTTCTTTCAGACAATTTTCAGTCTATAATATCTTACTTATTTTAAATAGAACACGATATTTTTTTATATGGCTAGACAGAGAAAAAAATTCTACATCGAACTATATTAGCATTCCCTATACCTATCTTTGATAATTTTTCAGTTATCCAAAATATGATGTTCCATTTGAAATAAACAAGATATTAGAGTTTGAAAATTGCCTGAAAGAAAAATTTATTTCAGCTAAACAATGGAAGATAATTGAATTCTGTTAAAATTGATAAAAAGCACATTATTTTTACAACATAAATTTGAAGTTTTAACATTTCAACTGCTATAGCTTCAAAAATATGAATTTTTCAATCAAACACTGCAAATTTTAAAATTGTAATAAAAGCTGAAATATCTGAAAAACTTTCAGCGCCAGACCATGGGTCATGTTATCAAAGTCCACTTAGATTTCATCAAAGAATTCAAAAATGTAGTAAAAAATATACTATTCCATTTAAAATAAGAGAGTAGGGTGCACTACCCCCTATTAGGGGGTAGTTAAAATAACGAAAATACCACCATAATACCTGCCGTATCACAAGACCCTTGCACACAAAAATTCATAAACATTGTACAAGCTAAGATAATTGAGGGGTTCCATACATAAAACTCACCCTGTAGAAGCTTTTGGAATCTTTGATGACAGATTGTAGGATTCCAACTTTAATAATTTTATATGTTAGTCGAGAAAAATCTATGTCAGTACCTCGTGGTAGAGTAATTTGTTCTTATTTTATTTAAGATCAACAGTAGTCCAGTTATTTCTCTTGTCGTATATTCTTTTTGCAATTTTGTATAGATTATAGTTTAAACGAGTATTTATAGTATAGAAATTCAACGATTTTCGAATCATACACAGGGTGTTTTTTTTTAAATAGGGTCAATTCCTATGAAACTCCTGTTAGTTGGCGAGCGATTCGAAAAATGTTTGAAGGATTTATTGGGGGAAATGGGGGCTTGAAGACCATTATAGCAAAATTAGAATCTCGTAGCTCATTTTCAAGTTAGTCAAAAAACGCTCGTTTCAAACAATGCAATGTCACGATTTTCAAAAACGAGCAAAGTACGCAAACGACTTAGAATTACTCAAGGATGCCAGATTTTGTTTAAACTTTCTTATCACATCCAAGTTAGTTTTATTCAGCTCTTCATTTTTTCTTGGATGATGCTGAATCTTCACTTTTTGCACCAAAAAATAAAAAATCCGAAATATCTAAATAAGTGTTTTTAATCTTAAAATACACTTGAAACTAAGTACGGTATAGAATCGTCAATGATATTTTAAATTTAATTTATAAATTCCGCCATATTACTCTAAGAAAATCAAATAATCTGTAAATATGGATAAAAACATGTATAATAAATGTTTTGAAGCGAGCGCCATCTAACGTTTGAGGAACGTGATATCCGTAGGTATTTTTCTACCTTAACTAGCTTCTTTTTTTTAATATACATTTTGCCTTATTTTCGGTACTAAAATGGGCTATATGAAAGCTATAAGTTTGAATGTTGTCCAGTCATTATATTCCGACTACCGCATGTTTTTAATAATCGAGGGTCAAGTGAAACATCCAAAATTTCCAAATTCCTAATCATAGATTTTCTAATTAGAATTTTAATGAGGATTAATTACTAAATGATTAATGATTAGTGATACTCCCGGATGTCCTTGACGGACACAAAAACACGTAATTCCAGTTTTTCTTCGTTCTGGACGGATTTCATTTGAATTTTCTTCTCTTTAGTACTCAATTGCTTAAATCATTAAATCATATTCGTTATAATTCATTCATAAAAGGGACTTGTTTTAAATTTTAAACTTGACAATAGAAGGATATATTGTTTTAACTTTTTTTTTTTGTAAATCTACAGTGCAAATGAGAAATCCTTGAACTTTCCGGAAGAAGACACAAAAACGACAATATTTGTTAATAACAAATCTAGTAATTTAAATATTCGTTGTTTCATTGGAAAAAAGTTTCGCTTATTCATCGTTAAGTTTAATAATAAGAGTTATTGACTTGCTATTGTATAAATTTACAATTTATAATGCAATATGTAATTGCATTTTTCTGTCTAGTGAAACAATTATTATACTTTCTCTTTGTTACTATTTTTTAATACAAATCGTTATCAATTATTATTTTTTTCTTCTGTTTGTAATCATGAAAGAAACAACACGAATTTATGATGAAATATAGAGAATTTATGAAAAATGTGGTGTTACTTGAAATACCCTTACTTTTAATTTGTATTATCGTTTTAAATTGCTGAAATATCGCCTTAGATGTTTTAACGAGATGAAATCTTCGAATTCTGATATAACAGGATCCTACTGCGTGCTTTAATTTGAACTGTTTGTTATATAAAATTCAACTTTACAATCTTGGAAGTTTCATAATTTTTACTGTATTTAAAAACTAAATAAATGAGAGTCGGTTGACAATAGAAGGGCGATCGAAAAAAAAGTGAGAAACTGCTTCTAAATGTAATCCAGTTGATGTGTTTTTCTTCATTTGAACAGTGCTATTGTAAAGAAAAATCACACTTTTGATTGATTGCATGAAAAGCAAGTTGAACGTAATCCAGTTGTTAAAATTTATGTTTCTATTCTAAATTTGCTTGCTTTTTTCCCCTAAAACAATGTGATGAATAGACTCATTTTGTACTTATTAATATGCTTCCCTGCTCTTTAACGTTCACATCTAACAATTTATACACATGTAATGCTGATTATTTAGTGACACTTTTACACGAAATATTAAGATTAGAGTAGATTCATTATGATAAATTAAGTAAGTGTAGGAACTAATTTTATTAAACGAATGATTAATGAGATTTTTTAATTTGGAATATCTGCTTTTTTTAATCATTTGCAATTCTCAATTCGATTCTCCCCCGACCAGAATCCATTATGGATCTTGATGAATAATGAATTTCACTAAATAGATTTAGTGGTTTTATCGCGAAAAAAAAGTAATCCATCATGTTTTTTACATCATTCGATTGTATTCCTTACATTAATTTCTTTATTTGGAAACTCATTTAACCTTTCATTAATAAAAACGATACGAATATTTGATTTGGATAAAAAATAAATTTAATTGACAGTTTATAGAATTAAAATATCGCTGAAAATATGGAATAAACATTGGGAAATAAAAGGTAGAAGCTTATGATTTTGAGATAAAACCGAAATACGATACACTTAAATCAACGTTTTGATGACAACAAAGAGATTAGATAGGCATTGGTTCAAAAGGACTTCAAGTATGATGGGATGAAAACAAAATTTATGAGGGTGAATCTTATTTTCCATTAAATAATAATAAAATACTGACCAACGATTATTTCTATACTGGGAAACCGCCCGAGGTGTCCCCCTCCGATTCTCCTGAATTTTTGATATGTTGTAGAGGATCAAAAAATAGGAGATGCATATTTTTTTTTATTGGCCCAAATTGATTATAAAGGGGTGAAAATCACCCCTAAAGTTTATCTCCGAAAACGGTTTTTTTCAAATATCTTAAGTTCTAATTAATATTTTGAAATGAAACAAATTGGAAAATACTTCTATTTGCATGGCAAAACTAGCAAGTATAGTTTAGTTTCTGGGGATGGCTACCCTAATTTTTTTTTCCACAAAAACCTGTTTTTTAAAGTATTTTTTCAATATAATTTATGCAATAACAATAATAAATTTTCATAAAAATTATTTTTGAGCTTAAAATAAGAAATTAAAGTCGACCTGTTTCAGGATTTTTGCAAATAAAAGCATTATCGGGGGTAAACAACCCCCAAGACGCGAAATATTTTCTAACCGTTAAAATAAATATTTTAAATTATAAAATGCATAATTTATTTTTATTTGGGCTATTTTTTATATAAACTCAATTTCCAATTAAAGGGGTAAAATCCACCTCTAATATTCACCCCTTAAAACGATTTTTTTTTTTTTAGAAACTTCTATTTGAAATGCGAAATTAGATGGTGTTAGTTTGATCTCGTGAAGTAACAACCCTTATATGTTGTTTTGGAAAAACCTTTTTTCATTATTTACGTACTTGCTACTTTTGCCATGCAAATAGAAGTATTTTCCAATTTGTTTCATTTCAAAATTATTAGTTAGAACTTAAGATATTTGAAAAAAACCGTTTTCGGAGATAAACTTTAGGGGTGATTTTCACCCCTTTATAATCAATTTGGGCCGATAAAAAAAATATGCATCTCCTATTTTTTGATCCTCTACAATATATCAAAAATTCAGCAGAATCGGAGGGGGACACCTCGGGCGGTTTCCTTGTGAGAGCAATGAAAATGCTTTTATTTCAAATCTAGCAAATACTTTTGTTGAAAATTGCCCATTTATCATTTTAACTTGTCAGTTTTTGTTGCTATTTGTGCTTAAAAATGAAATATGAAGTAGAGAATGCATAAAATTTAAACTTGAATTTGGGGACATATAAACATGCAAATCTTCATAACGAGTTACAAATTGGGCAATTGGATTTATTTAAATATTGTGGGGCACTTTTTAAACGCAGGCTTGTTCATTCATATGTGGCTTAGTTTGCAAAATAACCATTAAAATTCTATTTATTCGATAAAGTAAAGCTCGGAAATGTAGGCTAATCATGTTGAAGAAAATGCGGAATTGTAACAATACGTTTTCCAGCTTCTAAACCACCCACACACTATGGAAATAACTAGCAATCTGCAGAAAATATTGACTAGATGGTGAAAAATTGTACCAACAATTTTTATGTGTGTTTGGACACTATAGCAGCCCTCGCTTGGATCCTTATACGCAATTTTTCCTTTGTAAAAATACCCGGTGAGTCACGTACGATTCGAAAAATATTTCATGGATTTATAGCGTAGTTGTTGGAGAACATTTTAGTAAAATTAGAACTCCGTAGCTCATTTGAAAGTTGTTCGAAAACGTTCATTTCTGACTATGTCGCGATTTCCAAAGGCGAACTAAACATGCGAAATGACTTAGAATGACTCGAGCATTCTCGGAACATTGAGTTTTATCATTGCTTCGATTTCATTCTGGATAAGGTGGGGATATTTTGCATTTTTCTAGAATAAAATGGAGATAAACGAAAAAAAAAACGTTAGGAGGGTTAGAGAGTCATTCTCAGTTGTTTCTCGTTGTTGGCTCGTTTTGGAAAATCTTGTCCAAAACGAACGTTTTTTTGTTCAGCTTCCAAATGAGCTATACGCGCTTCTAATTTTGCTAAAAATTTTTTTTTGGGCTCCCTTACAAATTCTTGAAATAATTCTCCAAGTAATGGGAGTTGAAGTTTTCGTCTTACGTGACTTATTTCTTATTTCGTATAAAGAAAACGGAGATGATTATTTGTTAAATGTTACAATTAGCCCTTCTGAGTTGGCCGATTTTTTTAGCAAACAGTAGGGGTTGAAAAATCGCAAAAATCCAAATTTGTTTCGCATGTTTCTACTAAATTTGAATATCGGATCTACATGTGGAAAATCTTATGAAACTCCTATTAGTTGGTGGGCGATTCGAAAAATACTTAGAGGATTTATAGAAGGATCTCGAGAAAAGATTTTAGCAAAATTAGAACCTGGTAGCTCATTTAGATGTTGGTCAAAAACGCTAATTTCTGCCAATGTCGAGATTTTTAAAATACTTGTTGCACACAATATGAGAATGACTCGAAAACCCTCCCAACATTGTTTCTTTTTCGTTTATCTTCATTTCATTCTGGAATGGGAGAAAATATTTCGCATTTTTTCTAGAATGCAATCGAGAAAAACAAATAAAATCACTTTTGGAAAAGTTTTTGAGTCATTTTTAATCGTTTTATATGATTGGCTCGTTTTTGAAAATCACTACATTATTCAAATGAGCTACAAAGTTCTAATTTTTGTTAAAATATTCTCTAGGGACCCTCTTATAAATCCTTGAAAAAAATCCTTATAGATCCGACACCCTGTATAATTTGCGGATTGTGTCGGATAGAAGTAACCTTGCAAGTTCGTGGATCCGGGAAAATTGAAAAAAAAACCGTCTCAGACATGCATGTATTTTAGAAAATATCTAAACGATAAATCTGACTTTTTTGTAAAATATTTAAAATAATATAAGGTCAAAACTACAAAAGAGTAGATAATAAAATAAACCGATTTCCTTGTAATTACTCCTTATATTTTATTATTATTATTAAAAAATGAACATAAAATTTTCAACTTAATTAATACGAAATAATTGTCCTTGTCTAACGTTTTAAAGTTACTTACAATCATGAATTTTATTCAAATTCAAATTTATGTGATTAGCAACAATGATAACTCACTTGATGTTTTATGCATGAATAGATGGATGATATCAATGAAAATTGTAGTTTTCCCGACATAAATTTATTGAAATTATAAGTCATTATTTTCACAAATTATATAAAATTAGGATCGTTTATTTAAATATAATATGGAAAGGCAAAGTAGGAGTAATTCTAAACAAAAATACATATGAAGTTACGACATTTTTGTAATTTACAACGTATTTTGTTCCAGTTGGTAGCACATCTATTGTCTATTCAAAACATTCTTTCTACTATATTTAACATACAATATGCAAGCTTCATTTTTAAGTACCTTTATCACTAGCTAGATTTTTCATAAACTTTGAAATTTACAACACTTTTAAAAATAATTGCAGTAAACTCATCTAGTAAATGTGTTATAGTTAAGAGGAAAATCATGTTTCCTGAACTGAATAGTAATAATGTTCAATTATAAAGTGTAATTATACAGAAAATTTACAATACGTGATGATTAAAGACATTGATAAGATAATGTTAGGTATTATGTGCATTTTCTGTGCTTTTTAAAAATAATTGTAATCATCTAAAGTTGCAAAAGCATTAATTTCTATGGATCTACAAAAGCATCATTGTTGCAAAAATTTAAAAGGAAAAATTACCAATAATTGATAGACGAAAGTTGCTTTTACACGGAACATGATGGAGCTATCACAAATTTATTGTACCATAATTCGGCCAACTTCACTCTGGTCAAATTAAAAACTTTTGTAAGCTCCTATAAGTTGTGTATACTAAGTTTATAGTGTAGGTGTTTTTATTTAAATTACTATCCAGGTAATGCTAATTAAATTTGTGTACTGGGGCACATTAAGAGACAGGGGGGTCCCCGAATAATAATAATAATATTGATGACAACTGATTGTGAGAACTACTGTTTTTTCTTTAATCGAAACTTACACAAATTGTCTAGGTTTATGACTTGGATATTAGTAAATTTTGATTAAAACCAACAATTTAGGATTAATCTGTCTTTTGGGTTTTTTAATTTTGAGAAATTTCGAAAATCGTTTTATCGACTTTCACTTTCCAAAAATTTGGGGCTTAATTGTCTAAGAACCTAGACTTAAGCTCAAAGAAAAACAGCAAAAAGCCCTTTCCAAAAACTTAAATAATCATAGTTCAACGATTCAGTGAAAAATTAATGCTTGAAACTTGAAAAATACGTATCCAAAAATCGAGACCAAAAGTGAAGAAAATTGAATTAATTAAAAAACTTCTGGAAGTGTGCATTTTTGAGTTCCAAATAGCCTTGTTTTAGTAAAAAAATTGGCTAAAAAATAGATAAATATGATAAAAATATGCCAACATTTAGATTAAAAGTAAAGGACTAAATCGCTTTTTTTCAGTTCATTTTGAGAATTGTGCTTATTTTTAGAAACATATTTAACAGCGAAGTTCGTTAAAAAATATTCGCTAAAAGACGTGAATACAGTTCGAAAATCACCAATAGTGTCCTTTCTTACAATTCAGTAGCGAAATTTGCAAAAAAAAAAACACTAACAGAAATCTGTTAAAGCTTCAAAGTGAAGTCTTACTAATAGCAGAAGTTTCCAAAAAACGATCAAAAGGGCCTAAATAGTGGCTTTTTCACAATTGTTTTAATTGGGTCCTAATTGTCTAAGGGCCTAGACTTAAGCTTTATTTACAAAAGTTTAAATAACCACATTGCAAAGATTCATTGTTATATTGGTTGAAAAATAAATGATGGGAATAAAAATATCCAAAATTTTTGACTAAAAATGAAGAATTCATCTCAAAAACTGACTTAACCAAATTGCGAAATCATGTTCAAAAAGATGCAAAAAGTGTCGTTTCGACAATTTAGTAGAAAAGTTGGCTAAAAAATAGATAAACGTAACGAAAATCCGCTAACTTTCAGGCTAAATGTAAGAAATTCGGCACAAAAATTGTTTTAGGGTCGATTTCACCAACGTCTGTTAATGTTTAACGAACAAATAAGTCATAGAAACGATTTTTATAATCATAGCAACGATTGTTTTTAACTGTTCATTAGGCTTAACTGAAGTGAGAGAAATCGGCCCTTAAAGGACTAAATCGCCTTTTTACAATTTAGTCTTAAGTTCCCTAAAGAATGATGGTCTAAGGCCAAAGTATTTTAAGAGTTGTATTCAATTTTGAAAACTTATAAAACAGCGAAATTTGTTAAAAATCAATCGCTGACCCCAGATCTAAACTGAAATACGTGAATGCAGCTCTAAAATTAATTAAATAGTGCCAAACAAACTGACAAAAATTTGTTAAAACTTCCAATTAATTCTAATTAAGAGTAGAAGTTTCTAAAAAACGATTCACGATTTAATTAAACAAAATTATAAAATTTCCAAACTGAGTGAAATTAAGCAGGAAAATTAAGCACTTTTTTTAAGATTACATATTTAATTCCAATCATCAATCTTACGTTCCAGTGTCGTGATATTTTCATATTTTATGTCCTAAAATCGATAGACGTGAAAGTAGAACACAATTAATTATTTGTTTCCTTTCATAGTTGTTATTTATTTAAAATTATTGATCAATAATTAAATCAGAATCATATTAAAGTATCGATTAAAATCGAGTATGCTATACTTGATTTAACAAATCGTGATACACATATGGGGATCTTATTGGAGCTATTGTAATAGATATACTTCACCTAGATGTCTAGTGCATTGACTATTAATTATCAATAATTTTGTGAATAAAAAATATTTCCAAAAGATCTGTTTTTTTTTTTTATTATTCGACCAATATTCAAATATTAAGTAATACTTATTTGAGTAATAATTCTATGAAAAAAAATATTAATAATTAATAGATAAAAGTTGTTTGAAACAGGTGAAAGAGAGAGACAGTAAATTTATACATTAATTAAGTGTTTCACTTGTAAATAAATAATTTATTATCAATTAGATTGTTTGAATTGTTGTTCGCACTATTGCAAAATTGATAAAATAACAAAGTTATTATGACTATGAAATATTCGAATAGCAATAAATTATAGTGTTTATTAATTATGATAGAAAAAAAAGATTAGTAAGATCTAGTAAACAAGTCTTAATTATTTCTAACAATGAGTATTAACAAAAAAAAATACGTGTTTTGTTGTTTTGTATTTTCTCAAGAACAATTTAAATTCAATTAAAAAACGTAACAAGCATTAAACATTAGTCGTATTTCGGCGTAAATGTTCCTCTCACTTTTCGGCTAATTGAGCCTGTAACAATTAAATTGTCACAAGTTTTTTTGGATGGTTTTCCCTTTCCGTATCGTATCGTTTTGTAGTATTTTTCTGTATTGTTTTCGTTCATGGAACGTTTGGTACTAGATTTGGGAGCGGTTTAGTACCTCAATTTTAATGCTCTCAGGGTGTATGTATGAGCACCATACACTTGTTTTTAGGGCTCACGTTGTCGTTTGTAATGATTATTTTTTGGTGTTGGGTTTGTGGGCGATTCAACACCATAGTGTTAATGCTCACAGGGTGTATGCATGAGCACCATACACTTGTTTTTAAGGCTCATGTTCCTTCTGTGATTGTCTATTTTCATCATTATTCTTGTGAACCTTTTAAGTTATTTCTTTTTTTGTGTGACCGTACCATTGTGGGCAATTGGTACCTTAAGAATGTCTTTAGGCCCATGGTTATTGTTTTATGGTGTTGCTCTTATATTTAATCTCGATAGTTCTTATTAACATCAATTGGGGTGGTTGTCTGGTTCTAAGATTAAGTTGGCAATAATTTTGAGTGACGGAAATGAGTCACGAGTATTTCAAATTTTTGATGTTCTTTCCCTTCTAGTCTTTTCTAGAGAATTCTAGCTACTGAAATCTTATCGGAACCAGTTGAAAACGACTTGAATATTTCCGTTCTTTCGGGCATTCAATAGTGGATGGTGTGTGCGTGAGGTAGTTTTCCTCTTGCTAATTATCGTGATTTCTATTCAGTTTTGGCGAATCTATTAATAATTCGCTTAATTATCGTTTATCGTTTACCACTAATTATCGTTTATCTTCTATCGTATAATAAATTATTGTTCTAAATCCCCTGAGAAAAGGTAATATCTTTTATCTATTGTATCGTTATATAATTCTAATCTTATTCTTTAGGGGAATTTTGGGACATTTAATCTCGGTAGATTTAACTTTGGGTGGTTCCATTTTGTGTGGTTTCATCCGGAGCCGTGGAATTATTGAGAATCTTCAATTTAGAGGATTTTGGAATTTTTTTGATCATCCACTTTTGGAAATTATTTCTATGTATCGGAATTCTGGAACGTAACTTCCGAGATCAGTTATCGACTTTAGAAACACCCGTATTATCTATGGTAAAAAACAAAATTCTCGTTGAGACGGCGAATTTAGAAGATTATCGGGGTACCTCATCAAGGGCCGATCAGCAAAATATTCAACATCATCGTTTCAGATAAGTTTTTTTATCGTGTTATTTTTCACGTATCGTCGACGTTTTTTTTTTGAAAATTTACTTAAAATTTAAAGTCATTATCCATATACAATCTGATATTTTTAATTATTGTCGTAATTTTATTTAGTTAATTTAAAAGAACTTTAAATTTGCAAAGAGAATTATTATCTCTTGTACTGATTAGTACATTTTTTCGTTATCATATTTGATTTGAAGTTGAAAATTCTTAAAACTACCGGCTTAACTAGCCCTGCATTAAGTTAACGTTCGATTTGCTTATTATTATTGTATGTTCATTAATTTATTTAAAAATTAATTAATATCTAATTGATAATTAATAATATATTTGCATTTGAATTAAAGAATTTATTTTAATTAATTTTTTTATTGGAGCTCATTCCACGATTGTGGGCTCTATAATTTTTGTAAATCATGGTGGCGCCCAAAGCCAGTTATTTTTAAATCCTCCTCTATTTTTTTGAACCCCCCATACTCTCCGCAGTCCTGAGCAACGGGATAAAACATCGTTATAAGCCTAACTTAAATAACACTCAACTTTAACGACAGCTTATTTATTGCTGTTTAATTAAAGATTAAAGGGGGCAAAAATGTGAAAATTGCATGAATTACAAAGGAATTTTTGGTGTCTTTTGGGGAATTCGCGAGCCAATCAAATTTTGAAAGGCTTGAAAATGAAAAACATTCAAGCTTAACTTCCTCCACCATTTCACAATTTTGTGAAGCACAGATACGTGCAGTTTAACAATGCTACATCTCTGTCACACTTATCTAATTTGAAAGAATGTCACTAGTATTTCTAAATAGGTGAGACAAAGATCGGGCTATAACCATAGAATTGACGTTGCATCTTTCTATACTCTCTATACTCAAAATGGAGATACAGATGAAGCTGCACGTTTTATCGAATTATAAAAATTGTCAAAATTCACCATGAAAGTGGAACGTTTTTTTTTTGTTCCGTAACTTTTTCTTTTCTCATATAGTTTCGATTTCCCAAACAACAAGTTACTTCATATTTCCACACCTTTGTATTTCCAAATATTTAAAGTTGTTATAAATAGTTACAAGATTCTTTTTCTATTTATTCCACCTTTACAATTTCGATAGAAAAAACTCATATAATTACGATCAATACGTTTCTATTCACTTTATTTCCATTTATCATTATTTATTTAATTTTCTTATTGTAAAATTCATTTATTTCTAAGAAAAATTGACGAATGTCAAGTTGTAATTAAATAGTTTTTTCCTCACTTTGTGGAATTATTTTTTAATTTCTTCAACTAGATAATGATGGTGTTGTTGTTGTCTTCAAATGGAAATTGTTAATTGTTAAATGAACGTAAATTTACTCGAATAATGATTAATGTGATAAATGAATGGATCAAACGAATGAAACATATTTTAAACACGTGGAAAACCCGCTGACATTTTCGTGAAATTTCCAAAGAATTTCCATAAATTTTACTCAACGTCCGCGATGAAATGGACTTTGTATTGGTGTTATTTATTTATTTCAAGTATCGATAACGATCATCATCAATTGATCAGATGTTGGATTCAATTTGATCAATAATTCTCGTTTAATTTGTACAATTATACGTCTAAATTTAGTCGAATTAAAGCTATTTCTACACGCTACATTATTCAAGTTGTTCTAAAATTAAATCTGATATTATGATGGAAAAAAACTGGTAGATTCTGCTGAATATTTGCAATTTTTTCTAATAAAATCATGCAAATTACATTTGTCCATATACCGGCTATGAGTGAAAGTTTTCAACAACTCCATTACGTTATTATTTTTGCTTTGTTTCTATTGTTTCGTTTAAATATTCCGATTTACCTTCCGAGTTCAAATAATTTAAATTCAGTTTCAAATATAATTTCCTCGTGTAAACTGTACGGTTATTCAACCCCTTTAACGAAATTTATTCAGTACATAGACTTTTCATCCCCTTGCTATGACAATGTAATAATAACAGTTTTGTCCATTGTTGTTTACAACATACATGATTATGAGTTGTTTTGTTGTATTATTAAATTAAATTTGCAGATTAATTATGTAAATATTAATTAATTTTATAATTAGTTGAATATGTCTTCAAGTTACCTTCATTATATTCTCGTATTGATTTGAATGGACCAATCAATTTCGCTTCTTCATTATCTTTAATACCTACCTAATAATGAAATATGAAATAATCAATGAAATTTACACAAAACTTTCACTTTTAAATATCAATTCGTAATGATTCTCAAATTTTAGTTGACTCCAGTTGCATCAATAAATGAAAAATTGTTCGAATTAAATTCGATGATTTGGGGGGGGGGGGGGTATTTCCAGCATTTTTTTTCTTCAAATAGTAAATTTCTTCAAGGTTAGCCGGATATGTGCAATCAGATATTAATTTTGTGTTGGTCAAAACGAATTTTACCATATGACGCGTTTTGCCTACCTGTTGGGGACACACACAGGGCATATAAGGGGTTCTTCACGTCGCAGGAAAATCTTTCAAGGAAACTTCCAAAATTTGGCGGGCAATTAGAAAAATCTTTCAAGGATGTATAGAAGGGTCCTTAGAGAACCTCGTAGCGCATTTGGGACTTGGTCAAAAACGCTATTTTCTAACGATGTCGCGATTTTCAAGAACGATCTAAACACGCAGAACAACTTAGAATGACTCGGCAATTCTTCCAGCATTAATTTTTCCGTTTTTCTTCATTTCATTCTGGAATAGGTTTCGCATTTTTTCTCGAATGCAATGGAGAAAAACAAAGTAAATCAATGTCGAGAGGGTTTCAGAGCCATTCTTAGTCGTTTTTCGTGCTTTGCTCATTTTTAAAAATTACTACCTTGTCCAAAACGAGCGTTTTTTATCGCTGGCCAAATAATGGTAGTTAGAACTTTTCGTCTGACGTGAATAACCCTGTATGTCTCTACCCCAAAGTCGATTTTGCCTTAGGCCACCGAAATCGTAAATTGTCCCTGATTTTTCACACGTTCACACCGTCGTGTTTGCCCTTAATCGGAATTTATTGCAGCTTTTGGTATCTTTGATAACAGATTGTTGGGTTCCAACTTTAATAGTGAAGTAATTTGTTCTTATTTTATTTAAGATCAACGGTAGTCCAGTTATTTCTCTTGTCGTATGTTCTTTTTGCAATTTCGTCTAGATTACAGTTTAAACGAGTATTTATTGCATAGAAATTCAATGATTGTCGAATCATACAGTGTGTTTTTTTTTAAATAGGGTCAATTCCTATAAAACTCCTATTAGTTGGCGAGCTATTCGAAAAATGTTTCAACGATTTATTGGGGGAAACGTGGGATTGAAGACCATTATATTAAAATTAGAATCTCGTAGCTCATTCTTAAGTTATTCAAAAACCGCTGGTTCTGGACGCGATTTTCAAAAACGAGCTAAACACTCAAAAGGACTTAGAATGACTCGAGGATCCTCCCAAATTTGATTTTTTTCGTTTTTCTCAATTTTATTCTGAAACAGGTGGAAATATTTCGAATTTTCTTTAGTATTCAAAGGAGAAAAACGAAAAAGAAAACAGTTAAAAATGTTTCAAGGATTTATAGGAGAGTGCCTAGAAGATCATTTTAGCAAAATTAGAGCCTCGTAACTCATTTGAAACTAAATACGCAAAACGACTTAAAAGTACTCGAGGATTATCTCAACATTGACTTTTTTCGTTTTTGTTTTTCATTGTATTCTTAGAAAAAATGCTAAAGATTCCCACCTATTCCAGAATAAAATTAAGAAAAACGAAAAAAAAAAAAATGTTGGGAGGGTCTACGAGTCATTCTTGGTCGTTTTGCGTGCTTTGATCGTTTTTTAAAATTGGCACATTGTCAGAAACGATGTTTTTTCGACCACCTTCCAGAGAAACGTGGGATTGAAGACCATTATGGCAAAATTAGAATCTCATAGCTTATTCTTAAATTATTCAAAAAACGCTGGTTTTGGACAATGTCACGATTTTCAAAAGCGAGCTAAACACACAAAAGGACTTAGAATGACTCGAGGATCCTCCCAAATTTGATTTTTTTCGTTTCTCTCAATATTACTCTGAAACAGGTGGAAATATTTCGAATTTTCTTTAGAATTCAAAGGAGAAAAACGAAAAAAAAAACAGTTATGAGGGTCTAAGAGTCATTGTTAGCCATTTTAAGTGCTTTTTCCATCTTTGGAAATTGTGATATTGTCAGAAACGAGCATCTTTGACCAACTTCGAAATGAGCTATGAGATTCTAATTTTGCTAAATTGATCTCCAGGAGCCTCAACAAATCCTTGAAGTATTTCTCGAATGGCTCGCCAGCTAATAGGAGTTTCATAAAAATTAACCACATTTTAAAAAAACACTCTGTATACGGTGAAATTGCTAAGAGAGAACGTTCAAATAGGGTTGATTGTACAATTATTAAGCGGACAGTCGTCTGGGGATGTCAAGATTTTCAAACCGACAAATCATCTTGACTTGTTTGTTTTATTTAAGGTCTATTTCTGTCGACTGTATTTTTCTTTAATAATTTCGTCTAAATTACGTTTTAAATGAGTATTTATTGTGCACGAATGTCTATACCGTTTCAGTTATAGTGGAATCTCGGTAAGATAATTGAAAAATCCAAGCTTTGAAAATGATAAAACAATTTAGAATACTAATTGCCATTAAATCAACTACTTGTAGATGAAAGATTTGTGTTACGAGCCCTAGCTAGTAATTTTTACTCCACTTCAATAAGGGCGCAATATGAATTGAAAGCTTTGGTTGGCTGATCGAAAAAGCTCCAAAAGCTCCAAAAGCTCTTACTTGAACAAATACCGACCTGGTGCTCTAAAAGTAGACGATTCATATGAAACTCCTATTAGTTGGCGAGAGACTGGAAAAATATTTCAGGCATTTATAGAAGGATGGCTAGAGATTATTTTAGCAAAATTAGAACCTCGTAGGTCATTTGGAAGTTAGTCGAAAGACGCTCCTGCAAAAGCAGTTTTTTTTTAATATCTCTGTAAAGGCTCAATATTTTTTGGTGATTTAAAAACCAGTTAATATAGATTCGCTAGGACTATCAAGTGGTGTAAACCTCGTTTTCATCCCTTGTTAAGAATTAAAGTTATAGATGATTATAGGTATGTCATTTTTTTTATGTTTTGTTTTTGCAATTTTCTGACTCATGGTAAAACAAATCACCATAAAAATTCTCCTGTTAATAGGAAATTACAAAATAAGACACCTGTTTAAGTCTTTTTCTGTAATTAAAATACCTAGTTACCCTGTAAATAGCTCTTTGGAGTTGTACTTTTTAGGGTGAAATTTAAAAATTTGAAAATTAACCATTTGCAACGTAACTGGAAACTGAAAACCGAAAAAATCTGTAATGTTTGCAGGAACGAAAACCGGAACCGAACCAATTTTTTTTTTAATTTGAACTGGAACAAAAAATATAACAATTCGAAGCCCTGGTAAGTGATGTCAGGTTTTATTGGAAAATTCCACAATTGCTAAATATTCTCTTACGATTTATAAAATGTCCTGTAATAAAGTTCATTACTTTACAGAATTTCATTACAAAACTATTCAACTGAACAATGAGTATTTTTAATCTTTTTGAATCCATAACTATTAGATATTTGTATAAAACGGTAAACCACTTAAGGCTTAAAACCATTTATATGGCTTTTATAAATAGATACCTAGCAATTTTACATCGTCTTTATAATAAATGTTAATTCTTCTAAAGTGCTATTACTAGTTTTTTTATCGATTTTTGTTGACTATGTCTTTTCTGCGGTGAATGTCAGCCCACCTGTTCAAGTCTAGTTACGCTAAATGGTAGTTATAAAAATTTGTTAATTTTTAGCTAGTACTGATTCTGGTTCGATAAGATTAATCTTGGTCCATGAACCAATCCTCATCTTACACATACACACACTTTCTCTCCAACCATTTCCATAGCCAATTTAGAATTTTACACAATCTTTAAGACCTTGCTGAAAGCAAACACGAATTTCCACATAAGCACATTTTGTAACCATTCATTAAATCATAAATGAATTCCACTAATTGATATTTACAAATTATTTCGAATAGTTGTAGAGACTATATGCAGAATCACGTCATCGCCGCCTCCACCATATTTAGCCGTGCACCAGGTGAATCGATCCCGATTATAATCGCCCAGATGAACCCGAGACCGTGTCTAGGTCAATCTAAATGGAATATAACCTTGCAGAATCCTGTTTTTACAACAGGTTGTTGCATTGACCGAATTCTTAATATCTCTTTCACGCTAATTAATTAATTAATTGTATTTATTTGCTAATTATCGGACGTAAACAAGTAAAGGCAATTCCAACAAATTAATGTAATTTATTAGATTTTAATAATATATTTTATATCAATATATACTCGAATTCAATATAGAATAGAAAAAAGAAAACTCCAGGGAAATTACCATAAAAGTCATAATTAATTTTCTAAAAAAAAAAAAAAACTTTACATAACATAATTAAATTAACTCGCTAATCTACAAATGGTAGAAAAAACGACTGTCAATTACTTGAGTACACTGCATAAATGGATAATAGTTCAATTTAATCTTATTTATAGATTCAGAAATGATTGTTAATGCAAAAAAAATGTAATAAACTTCTGTATAACAATACAAACAACAATAATTACAATAACATCAATGGTAATTTGTGTATTTACGTCAATTCGGGTTCAATTCGTTAGAATAGGTCGTTTGTATATTTCCATTCATTTAAAAATTGAAACGGTATGCTTGGCCGTTTTTTTTTGTATTCATTTATATGCTAATTATGATTAACTTTCATTATTTTTATAATAATAATTACGGTAATAATAAAAATAATATATTCTAGAAAAATCATTATCTCCATCTCGATCGCAATATTTAGTTTTACACATTTAAATGGCACAAGGTTATAAAGATTTGCGTTATGTGACATTTAACTGTGTAACCTTGCCACTAGTACTGATGTGGGAAACAGGTGTGATTGCATTATCGAAAATTATGAAATTTGTTGAAAAACTCGAATTCTTTCAGTCAACATTATCATTTAGTTGTAAAAATTCTTTATAGAGTCATTGAATAGTGGATGAAATTCGAGTTTCAGAAGTTTTCAGCAAGTTTTATTAAAATTCTTAGCATTATTGAAGCTGTAAAATACAACTCATTATTTACAGTCTGGCGGTTTCAGTGTCCGATTCTAAGAAACATTTTAACCGTCTATAGCCCCAATAAAGCAATCTAGCTCCAAGCTGACTTTGTACCAATATTGGAGACATTGAAAATCGCCTACCTGTGAACTAGGGGATTTTATTCTGGGCACTTTTAATCACACTTAACACTTTTATGGCACCGTGTGACGATTTCCAAACAAATAGCAAAATTTATTTCAAACGAACAGGGTCCTCTTATTTTTCGGTAGTACCAATTATTTACCAACAAAAAAAATCTCAAGGTTATAAGGCCAAATCTCGAGAAACCCTAGTTTTGCTTTCCGAGGAGATGCAATTGTTGGAAAGTAAGTAAAAGTTCAAGAGACTGATCGATTGATCCTTCGAGGATCATCCAATTTGTTTTTTTATTGCATTAATTTTTCAGCATCTAGAAGATGAAACTTTAAAATCTTCCAGCAAGTTTGAGAGATTTTCCCAAATTTTTGGTTTTAATTTCTTCTTTATTTACAATCTGGCAATTGCAGTGCCCTATTCTAAATCATCTCACATCAAACCCTCTTGGTAAACAAATTTAAGATTAAGAAATATTTGACCGTCTATGGCCCCAATAAGGCAACCCAGCTGTACGCTGTCTTTGTACCATTTTTGGGGATATTGAAACACGTTTACCTGTGAACCGGAGGATTGTATCTTGGACATCTTCTGTAGTCTTTAATCAAACTCCATACTTTTATGGTGTCATGTGGCGATATCTGGACAAGAAGCAAAACTTATTTAATTATAAGACGAACAGTTACCTCTTATTTTTCGGTAGTACCAATTCTTTACCAACAAGAAGAAAAAAATCTCAAGGTTCTAAGGTCAAATGTCGAGAAACACTAGATCTGTTACAAGTACAAAAAATGATCACACCATTTTTTGTTTGTTCCCTAAATCTTCAGTAATGGGTTTTTCTATCTCCCTACTTTAAACCGATTTTGACACAACTGAATGCCGCCAAATAGATTTTTTTATTTGGTGAATCTCGGTCAGTTTTGCGTTTTAAGGAGACGCAATTGTTGGAAAGTAGGCAAAAGTTCAAGGGAATGATCCAGTTTGTTCTTTTCATTCATTACTTTTATAACATCTTGAAAATGAAACTTTACAATCTTTCAACAAGTTTAAGAGATTTTTTAAAAGTCTTGCTTTTAATTTCTGCTCCTTTATTTAAAGTTTTTCGTTTATAAATCAACTCACACAATACAACCCTCTTGGTAAACAAATTTAAGATTAAAGAAACAAATTGACCATCTGTGGCCCCAATAATTGTACCATTTTTGGTGATATTGAAACACGTCTACCTGCCTACCAAAAGATTTTATTTTGGACACCTTTTGTAGTCTTTTATCAAGTTTAACACTTTTATGGTGCCTTTTAACGATATCTAAACAAAGAGCAAAATTTATTTAAAACGTATAGTCACCTCATATTTTTAGATAGTAGGTATCAATTACTTACCAACAACAAGAAAAAAATCTCAAGGCTATAAGGTCAAATGTCAAAAAACCCTAGATCTTTCACAAGTACAAAAAACAATCACACCTGTTATTTTAGCTGTACAATTTTTTTTTCCCTTAAATCTTTAACAATGGGTTTTTCTATTTCTGCACTTTAATTAGTAATTTTTTCCGATTTTGACGCAAGTTAATGACCTCAAATAGATTTTTTTATTTGCTTTCTAAGAAGATGCAGTTCTTGGAAAGCGAGTAAAAGTTCAAGGGAATTATCAATTGATCCTTGGAGGATCAATCGATTTGTTCGTTAGAGGATGAAACTTTAGAATCTTCCAACAGGTTTTTTTACTTTTAATTAATCTTCCAGTGCCCGATTCTAAATCATCTCGCATAATAAAACCCTCTTGGTAAACATACGCAAAACTAAGAAATAATGTTTGACCGTCTGTGGCCCCAAAAGACAATCAATCTTCACACTGTCTTTGTACCATTTTTTGGGGACGCTGAAAGACATTTACCTGTTAACCGCAGGATTTTACCTTGGGTACCTTTAATTTAACTTATTACCTATAGGTAATAATTTTATGGCGTCATGTGGCGATATGTAAACAAAGAGTTGATTGAAGTTATACTTTTCGACAGTGCTAATTATTTACCAACAACAATCATAAAAAATCTCAAGGTTATAAAATCAATTGTCGAAAAACTCTATATCTTTAAATCAATGCAAAAAAAAATGATTACACACACCTGTTATTTTTTTGCCTCCCCAAATCTTCAGTAATGGGTTTTTCTATCTCCCCGCTTTAAACCAGTATTTTTTGCTGAATTTGACGCAATAACGCAGTGCGGCCAAATAGATTTTTTCATTTGGTGTGTCCCGCAGTCAAGAACAATAAGTAGTAGTGGAGTGATAAACGAACCAAAACGAAAATAATTTGATTAGTCCCATCGGAGAGTTGTGTATTAGTTTTGCTTTCTATAAGCGCACGGAAATGCAATTATAGAAAAGTAAGTAAAAGTTCAAGGGGATGATCGATTGATCCTTCGGGAATTATCCAATTTGTTCGTTTCTAACTTGTATCTTTTTTAAGTATTGGTTGATTATTTTTTGTAAAATTTTCAATTTGTTTACAGGAATTTTGGCGTAAAGGCATGCCGGCTCTTCGTCTCTTCGGCAGGAAATGGCTAGTCGCTTCAGATGATCTCGTATTTCCTGGATTGTTTGAGCTTTGCATCCGTGTAATATGGTTCGTTTACTCTCTATACAATTTGTAGATTTATTAATTTTCGTATTCTTCAGGTTAATTTTAATAATTATAGTTCATATCAAGTATTACGATTATACATGGGAATGTCAACATGGTGGCGATTACGTTCGTGCCTACATTATTGGCATGATGAGCCTCCTTAGTGTAATCATTGTGGTACTAATAGCTTTAGTGAATCGTAGTGCTCAAGGCTCTATAACCGATGTTGATGCTAGACGCCATGTAGCACCGATACTTTTAATCAAACTCTTCTTAATTCTACCAGAAACTGTATTGAATGTTTTTGGTACAATTTGGGCATTCTGTAAAGATGTGATCATCTGTCCTTATGAACACTTCTCTCGGACTGCTATCGAAGGTGATTTAATTCAATTCTAATCAACTTTATTATCTATTCATATATTGATAAATTTTATAGTTGTTGTTGTGTGTAATTGGGCCCTCTTCGGTTTGGCAATTTTCGGTTTAGTTTTAATCTTCGACCCTTTAGGATCACGTCGTTATCATGATGTACAAGAGACACCAAGTGCTGGTGAATCGTTACGGCATCGTAAAGTGACACGTTTATGGCAACGTCGTTTCCGTTGGGCATTCTGTTGGGTGAAATCGGATGAACATGGACATGAAGCATTCCAACAAGTGGCCGCATTATTAAGTGCATTATTCCGTTCAACTGATCTAGTACCAACAGATATATTAGCTGGTTGTGTATTGTTGCGTGTTAAACAGAAACGTGAAACACGCGAAATGAGACGTATACAAATGTTATCAGATGATGAACCGAAATATTCATCGGATTTAAATCGGATATTTGCATTGGCACCGAAATGGATGAATTTAGAAAATGCTAGACATTTCTTACGCTTATCAATGGCAGCTTACGGTTGGCCGTTCGTTATGTATCGTTATTGTGGTACTGGCATATTTCGATTAATGAAAGAGATCACATGTTGTTCATGTTTTCGTCCGAAACGTACACTAGTCACTGATGATAATTGTTGTTTGTGTCATTTAGCTGGAGTTAAGTACATGTCGAAATTGCGTGAAGAAGATATCTTGTTTGCGTCCTTCAGGAATCATGTCTTTGAAGTGAGATTTTGCTTATATTTCTTCATTTTTGTTTTTTTTATAAAGCACATTTATAGTTACCGTTCTGCGTGATTACCGACCATAAAACGTCAAGTATTGTGATAGCAATACGCGGTTCGATATCATTGCGTGATATGTTCACGGACCTAACAGCAACATCAGAGAAATTCGAAGCTGAAGGTCTACCACCGGACACAATGGCACATAAAGGCATGACTTGTGGTGCTAATTATGTTGCTAAAAGACTGAAAGAAAGTGGTATACTTGATAAAGCATTGGCTATGTATCCTGAATATGATTTAGTATTGACTGGACATAGTTTGGGTGCTGGTGTTGCCACATTGCTTGCTTTAAAAATACGCCACAAATATCCTGATCTCAGAGTTTATGCTTTCTCCACACCAGGTATAAAATAAACAAAACTTTTAACATTTTGTAAATGTTATAATAAAACGATTTTCCAGCTGGTTTATTGAGTCGTGAAGCGGCTCGTTTAACAGAAAGTTTCATCTTTACAGTAGGGGTCGGTGATGATTTTGTGATGCGTTTAGGTGTTGATAGTATCGAGAATTTACGTACTGGTGTTATACAAACTTTACACGCAAGTAAATTACCGAAGGTAATAAAAAATTTGTTTCATAATATGCAAATTATTTTGTTGTCGTTTACCTTGGATCGAATCTACAAAACACACAAAATTTTGATCTAATCACACCATTTTTTTTCGCTTCTAGTATCGAATTCTGCTGAACGGTTTCGGTTATGCTTTATTCGGTGTACCGTCTCGGGATTTGGAGACGACATGGCGGGATGAAACAGCCACAGCTCCAGGTAGATCACCTCTATTAAATACACAACAGACAATATCAACAGTAGAAGCATCGACGGTAATGTTTTTACAACAAAATCAAGAAAATTTCGATTTTTATTGAGGATTTCTATTACAGGAAGCTGCGTTATTATCGAGAGATATCAGTGTTAGGAGATTCTCAAAGACTCGATTGTTCACAGCTGGACGTATTCTGCATATAATCAGTCGTAAGAAGACCAAAGCTGAGAGGTAAATCATTTTTTTTTTTAAAATAATATTATTATACAACGAGTCTATAATGCACTCATTATAGCGAGTTGTATACCATACTTTATCTACGACTTATTCTTAAGTGTACAAGAATATTTACCTTCTCCATCATTTCCGTTTCTAAAATCGCACGAAAAACGAACGCTTTAGAACTGTTGTTAGTTAAGATTGTCGTTTTATTTATTTTTTGTCGTTATTATGTTTTCACACAAATAAGTATTTGTTTGAAATGTCGTTTTATTTATTTTTTGCCGTTGCCATGGCAATGTTACATTCCACAGCAACTATGATTCAAAATCTCACAAAAAACGTCCACTTTAGCCCTACTTGTTGAAACAGTCGTTTTATTTATTTTTGTTGTTACTATGGTTTTTTACATTACACAGAAATAATGATTTAAATACTATTTTCTGATTGGCTTACTAGAGATAGAATAATGGTTTAAATGGTTCATTATTCCATCTCGTGAGCCATAGTAGGGAATAATGTAGGGCATTTACAAGTGTAATGGTCATTTTATAAATAAGTCGTAGATAAACGTTTTTACCTTGTTTGACAATAATAAATATTATTAAAAAAAAGAATTATTCAAGGCTTGTTTATGCATGTATGATCAATAATAATTGATCTGTGTGAAAAATTAAAATTGCAGGAAGGCCGGCACTGGTGGTCCCAGTTTCGAGATGCGTTGGGCCACTGCTGAGGATTTTATGGAATTGAAAGTAATGCCTAGAATGCTTTTGGACCATTTACCTGAGAACGTTTACAAGACATTAGATACAATTTTAAGAGAACAAAGAGATGACGTTAGTGAGATAATTTAATAACAATACATATTTTTGATGGAAAATAAGACAAACTTTATTGTAGATGTAGATTTTTATTCATTAAGGACATAAATGTTTGCGGTTTTCGTTTTTATTTTTCTTTATTTTGTTTGATAATCACGACAAAAACGGAACAAATAAACATTCCTTTAGGGTACCTACCTTTTCCGACAAAAACACATTGTTTATTTCCATTATTATTTTGGTCTACTTAAATAAATAGTTGGTTTGTTTCGACTATTTTTATAGTATTAAACTATTCTATATTTATATATTTTTTATATTAAGATTTAAATAAATACAAATTTATTTCTTTAAAGCTTCTTTTAATTTTCCTTTAAAAAGCTCAATGTCTATAATATACAGGCTGTCCCGTAAGTCGCGCATTTTCTTCTAAGGAGCAGATACAGGATGAAATTCTAAGGTGAAAATTCCTGTACACACATAATTAGTTATTGATTAAATCATATAACCAATCAGGTGCTCGATATAGCGATAAATAGAGAGAAGGAAAGAGTCTTGACTGTAGGACGTAGGAAACGGACCAGTTAGTAGGCTGGCACGAGAGCCGTTCAAAGTAAGAGAGCACCTGATTGGCTACTTGATTTAATTAATAGCTAATTACCTGTACGCAAGATGAAAAATGCTACAGGACTTTTCACCTTAAAATTTCATCCCCTATCTGCCCCTTAGCTGGAAATGCGTCACTTACAGGATATCCTGTATACAGGTAACCCATAGAATTTCATCTCCTATCTGCCCCTAATAGATGGTGCGAGACTTATGGGTCACTCTGTATAACAAGATGTTTTCAGTATTTCTAATAGATGTTCTCTTTTATTGTTGTTGTTAATGAATGCATACGTATTACAATTGAGAAGCGCTCATCAAGGAATGCTTCCGATGATATTCCCAACAGACCTTCTAGAATTTATAGACAAAGCACTTTTCAATTAAGTTGAGTGGTTTCCTTTGTGTTGAATAGCATAATTGCAATGTATCAAATGTCAATAAGTATCTTAACGTGAAATTTTAATAAACTTACAAATTTGTTTCTTTTCAACTAATAAGTCGAAAGAACATGTTTTGAAAATTATATTGGCAATGCTAATATTGTTTTAAAGTTTGTATGTTTTTTGGGGAAATTTAATTTTCAATTCGAAAGTACCGATCCAATGGTCAGTAGTGCAAAATAAAAATTTATAAGCAAAATTGAAAATTATATCAAAGGTCGCAATTGTCTGAAAAGGAAAATATTTGAGAAAAGTTTAATCAAAAGAGAAAAATCGCTATATTCTCTATACAAAGAAAATTGCACTTGAATTCTTTAAGCAAAGTTGCATTTCCCGCACTTTTTACAGCTGGAAATAAACATTAACGTAGAAGTCTGGCCATGTCTGGCTAGAAAGTTACCGGAATCGCACTCGTTAGATGGCGCTTGCTCCACCATGTCTTTTATATCTATATTTTTATCGACATTTACAGATTGCTTTATTTTCTTTGAGAGCAATATGGCGGAATTTATAAATTAAAATTTTAATAGTAATAAAATGTGTTAATTAGCGAAAAAAAATGATTTTGATGGCAAATAATTTCGTGTATGTTACTTCTCATACATAGCTGATTCTATATAATACAAACTTGGTTTCCAGCATATATGATCGTTTACGCTTATTTCGATTTTTCAGCTCTTTTATTTTGTGGTGTAAAAGTTTATAATTCCCATTCATCCACAAAAATTCAGAAGCTACATAAAACCAACTCGGATATGATAAAAAAGTTTAAACAAAATCTGTCGACTCATTTTCGAGATAAACGAGTTGGAAAAGGGGCCGAATCGAAGACCCGGCCTAGCAACTTCCCCGACTGATCAGTCCTAGTCGTTAATCATTAATTAGAAAAAAAATTTTCTACGATCAAGAGAAAATTGTCAAATTTCTGCGAAAAGCACAGTTGTTGCGCTCTCGCCTGACATCTGTTTGCTACGGGGTTCAATTCTCGCCAGAATAACTTTATTTTTTTTCTTTTCAATTATGGAAATAATCATCTTTACTATTTTGTTATTTTATTCTTAACAAATAGAAAACTTTAGTTTACTTACTGCCTCTATGGATAGTAAAAGTATTATTACTCATTATGTTATCCATTACAATAAATTCACAACAAAAGATTAAACAAATATTCCAGTAAAGCTTTTAACAAAACCAAAGATGTCAAAATCAGCACCGAAATTTAAAAAAAAACAACGCAATTATTTACACCTACTCGATCTTTCACGAAACAGTCTTGTTGCTAGACAACGGCCGTAAATCCTGATTTATATTTGATATATTAATGTCTTATTCTTTTGTCTTGCGTACCTACATACTTGATTAGTAAAGAATCACTGTCCATCTAATTAATTTAATCATTATAAGTCGCCAGATTGAAAAATATCGCACATGATGGGTATTATTTCTGACATAAAAGCACATGCCCTTTCGATTGGTGATATCAAATTAATACGTTATCTTACATTTTTTTCAATCAACCCCCTCCCCCGTCCACCCCCGTTGTCCGATTGGCACCAAAAACTAATCAACTCGAAAGTCCACGGAATAGTTGATGCTGGCCAAATTTGAACGCAATCGGTTAAGCCGTTTTTGAGTAATCGTTGGAGAAACGACAGACGCACACACACACACACACACACGGACATCATGCTAAAAACTTCAAAAACGTGTTCAGGGGACCCCAAAACGTAAAGATCTGGTGAAATCTCGAATTCGAAATTTTGGTCCGAAACTAATAACTTCCCTACCCTCTGGTCGGGGAAGTTAAAAATAAAATAGTGCAAAAAACATGGGCTTTTCGCTTTTTTTCAAAAACTTAACGACAGATTTCCTTTAAATTTGGTATAAGTAATGCTTAGACCAATACTAAGCTTTGGTAATTTTTTCAAATTTTTTGAATTATAAATGTAGTTTTGGCCCACCAGACTTCAACCTTAAACCAACTATAGTCAACAATATATAACAATTTCTGTTGTAAGTGCATCATTGCTATTTCATATTTCCGTTTATTAATTTCTTGAAAGCGCTTTCTGTGATAATAATAACAAAAATAATATTAAATCATGAATAGGGTCTTTTTTAAGCCGAGATTTTAAGATATCTCCGCTTAACATAACCAGGTTTAAGAGGATTACATTATTGAATTATCAAAAAGGGGAGATTCGGCATTTTTAGTCAATTTTACCACTAAAGTCTTGGCCTTTTAGTTCAGATTATTTTTTTTGTCTTTTGAGATTGTTTTAATATCGACCCATAAAAGCGGGCCTATTTAGTCACTTTTAGGCTAAGACTGCTTAAGCTAGTCTTAGCAAGTGATTGTCTTAAATCGAGTTACCACACATTTGGGTGGTAGTTCGTTAAAATGTCCAAATGTCTGTAAGTCCAAGCTTAGTTCGATTTAAGCCAAGGTCGTGCTAAGACTAGCTTAAGTAGAGGAAGTAAAACCGGGTGTTAGTCTATTTTCGAGCTGAATTCTCATCTTTTAATTCTTATCCTAAATGATCAGTCTTTTATCAATTTTTCGACGAAATTATGAAATGAGGACCACTTATACATTTTCAATTTAGTCATATAGGTAAATCGAATTTTCGTCCTAAATTGTTATTTTATAATAAATTTTGATATTAGATTGGGAAAAAATAATTTAGAAGCTTTCAGTCCATGTTTTAGTTGATGTATAATAACTTTCATTGCCACTTCCGATAAAATATTTGTCCTAAATTTTTGATTTTCAAAAGTTTTTACTCATGAATCGTGAAAAAAGTTGTAAGTTGGGCACCTTTAAACGATTTTGAAATTATCATATCCATATATTATCCAAAATTACGGGATGCATTTGGCTCTGGGCTCAAATTTGCCATGCTACGGCGCTGATCATAGTAAATACATCGATCTAGTACATCTATAGATAGTGTTTCATCCCGTAATAGGGAGGCAAACAAGGATAGGCAAGCAAAATTTCTATCATTAGGTACTGATGATATAAATACTAGATCTCCGAGTAAATATTAATAAATCTTGAGCGGGGAAACAATGGTGCAACGAGCCGACCCTGATGGAGTGTACCTCATAGATCTATAAGTAGCGCTTTCTTTCAAAATAGTAAAGCAACCATGGGTAGGCAATTAAAATTTCTACCATTACTGATTCATTATAATTACTCTAGCAAAAAATTAGCACTTCTATTAGAAGAATTGAAGGGTACATGCATTTTTATAGATAAAATTGCGATTAAAAATATTGGTCATCATTTAATTATTCTATCATAAATTTTATTTCTATAAATTTACATAAAACTTTCAAGTTTTTCGTATGGGAAATTTAATGTGTTGCCTAAGTGGCTAGGTGCTAAAGGCGAAACTAGAGAAAGCGCTATCAAAATATGTACTAGATCTACGGTGTACGTCTAAAAATAAACTCAGCATGGGACATGTTATTGAACCTCAACGATATGAAAAGCCCTCGATAAAATTAATTCAGTTATTAATAAGTGATTGGACGACAAGAATAAAATTCAATAATTTTTCTAGAAAATACAAAAATCAAGTAATAAATTCAAATTTGGCGCTATTTCTGTCAAAAAGCAGTCGACTCAATCACGTGGACTGTCAAAAAATTTGACGTTTTTCTTGAATGAAATGTACGGGAGTCCCAGTGCGGGGGGCAAACTAAAAGACCAAATTCAAACATTACGGTTTTGTGACCTGTAACCTGAGATTATTTAAATTATGTGAATTCTCTCAGAGATTATTTTATTGTTAATTGTTAATATCTAGTGGAGAGGATTATTTGGAAAATTTCCAGTTAGGACATATCTTAATTATTTGTTTATAAAATAAAAAATCTTAATTATCACGTAAGTCTTATCAGTACTTTATAAATTTTATCAAAATCGTTTGATTTTTATAAATTTACACACAAACTTACCTAAAATATCAATTATTTCCTGATAATTTAAGAGTAGGAGGCATGTAAACATAACCTAACTTTTGCTTGTAGATTCAGTTGAAAAATGGTTGTAAAGACTCATTTAAAACGTAATGTTCGTATATTGTTAGTTGGTGATCGTGGTGTTGGTAAAACATCATTAATTCTATCATTAGTTAGTGAAGAATTCCCGGAAAATGTACCGAATAAAGCTGAAGAAATTACAATACCAGCCGATGTGACACCAGAACAAGTACCAACAAATATTGTTGATTATTCATCAGTTGAACAAACCGATGAGAATTTAAACGAACAAATACGTCGTGCTAGTGTTATATGTGTTGTTTATGCTGTTAATGATGATGATACAATCGAACGTATAACAACATATTGGATGCCATTAATAAGACAAAATCATCCAGATAAACCATGTCCTGTTGTATTAGTTGGTAATAAAATCGATCTTGTTGATTATTCAACAATTGATGTAATTGATTATATATGAAATTTTATCGATAATTATGCTAAGTTTTATTTTTGTAAAATAGGGCGTCTTCCCAATTATGGAGGAATTCTCAGAGATTGAAACTTGTATTGAGTGCTCTGCAAAAACATTGAAGAACATATCGGAAATGTTTTATTATGCACAGAAAGCTGTTTTACATCCAACATCGCCGATTTATTCAGTAGAAAGAGCTGATGTAATTCCCATTATGAAAAGTATAGCCGAATAAGCATTGAAAATTTGCCCATAAAGATTTTCGAAAATCCATATATCTGATCGATTTCTAATTGAAAAGAAGATTATTTTGGAAATTTCAGCTTTTTAACCGTAAGATTTATGACATAATTAAAAAAAAAACTGTTTTTCAGAATTTTTTTGTGACTCCTCTAGTGAATATTTTTCAACAAAAATTTTTTGGTACGAATTAGCGGTAAGAGTAATTTTTGAAGCATCTGTTGTTTTATTAAGTTTTTGTCGCCATATTTAAATATGATTCATTCATATGTCACCCACGAGTTTTTCACAGAAAACTCTATTCTTGTTCTATCTCATATGGTGATTTTTTTAAATCAGTCCATTTGGTGCAACATAGTCAAAAAATAAATAAATATAAAGAGAGTTACTCAAAATTAACGCTGGGCTATATCTTGCAGTTGGCTGTGCCTTTTTTTAGTAGTATCGTAACTTGATTCATACATGACTTTTGATATTGTATTTTTCAAGTGGCCGAACCAATCTACGATACTACGTAAGAAAGACTTAACCAACTGAGAGAGAGAGAGGAAATACCAAATACCAATTGATCGAGTTTTAAATGCTTCAGTTTAAAATTTTAACCTTACAGGATTAAAGTAGTGATTCATTATTTTAAGACTTTATCCAGTTATACGAAATTAAAAAAAAATATTCAGTAGAATAGTCACAAAAAATAAACACTGAAAAACAGTTTTTTTTAATTACGTCATAAATTTTAGGGTTGAAAAGCTGAAACTTTCAAAAAAATCTTTTTCAATTATAAATCGATCAGTCATATGATTTTCAAAAATCTCTGTCCGCAAATTTCATGTGTTTATCCGGCTGTACCTTTTGATTTATGAATTAATTTCGTTATATTTTTCAGTTAACTGAAACTTGTAAAAAAGCACTAATACGAATATTTAAAATTTGCGATATTGATTGTGATGGATTATTAAATGATATCGAATTGAATAATTTTCAAAGTCGTTGTTTTAATGCACCATTACAACCACAAGTTTTAGATGATGTTAAATCTGTATTAAGGAAAAATATTGATGATGGTGTTTATCATAATTGTGTAACATTACGTGGTTTTTTATATTTACATACATTATTTATACAACGTGGTCGTAATGAAACAACATGGACTGTATTAAGAAAATTTGGTTATAATGATAATTTAAATATATCAAAAGATTATTTATTTCCACAAATTAAAGTACCAAATGGTTGTACAACAGAATTATCACATAAAGGACAACAATTTTTATCACATCTATTTGAACGTTTTGATAAAGATAAAGATAAGGCATTATCACCAATTGAATTTGATGAATTGTTTTCAACATGTCCAACACCAGCATGGGGACCGGATGTTAGTGCTATGGTACCAACAAATGATAAAGGTTGGATTACATATCAAGGATATATATGTCAATGGGCCTTAATGACATTGGTTGATTTACCAAGAACATTTGAATATTTAGCCTATTTAGGCTACAATATTTATGAGAATGAAAGTCAAATTACTGCTGTACAAGGTATTGTTTTATTATTTTAAAAATATAAATTTATAAATGTTGATTTATCATCTAGTAACAAGAGAGAAGAGATTGGATTTGGTTAAGAAGCAATCAAGTAGAAATGTATATCAGTGTCATGTAATTGGACCTGTTGGTTCTGGTAAATCGAGTTTTTGTCGCAGTTTTATACGTTCACCTGAAGTAGATTTTTATTTTTAATTATAAAAAAACTAAAAGAAAATTAATAATTTAAAATTTTAGTTGAAAAATCCAAATATTGATAATCAAGGTACACCAAATTGTACAGTAAATATGGTACAAGTTTATGGACAAGAAAAAATCATGGTATTACGTGATATCAATGTTAGAAATGTATCAGATCCATTATTACCACATGAGGTGCAATGTGATGTGGCTTGTTTAGTTTATGATGTTAGCAATCCGAAATCATTTGAATATATCGCACGTATTTATATCGTAAGATCAATTTATTTAAATAAGTAACATTTATACCGAGTGTGCTCAACGGTATTACACCTAACAGTCGGCTATGCTTTTTCCATATGGAGTCGTAGCTTTATTCATACTTTACTAGATTCGTAACTTGGTTCATACTTTATTCTATTTGACATTTGTTAATGGAGTTTCCAAGTGTCCGACCAAAGCTACGACGCTACGTAACGAAAGGCCAACTATGAGCTGAAATACTGTTGTACACCCGATACAATCATAGATCTTGTAGTAGTAGATCTATGTACAGGTGTACCACGGTATTTCTTCTGGCAGTTGACTGTCTTTGGTAACGTAGTATCGTTGTTTAGCTCGAACATTTTAAAAATACATTAGCAAATGTCAACTCTAGTAAATTATGAACCAAGTTAAGACTCTGCATAACCAAGGCATAGCCAACTACGAGAAGAAGTATCGTGATACACTCGTTATACAGGGTCTGCAATGCTATTTAATCTCACAGTTGGCCATACCTTAGTTATGCCGAGTTGTAACTTGGTTCATACTTTACTAGATTTGATATTTGTGTGAGGACTGTGAGGTAAAATAGCGCTGTGCACTCTATTTATATAAAAATAATAATTGTTTATTTTATTATTAGAAATATTTCGCCGAGAGTCGTATACCTGTATTAATTGTTGCTTGTAAAAGTGATTTAGAACAAGTCAAACAAGATTATTTATTACAACCGGATACATTTTGTCATAAATATAAAATATTACCACCACAATATTTTACTGTACGTGGACATGTTAGGAAGGATGTTTTTGTTAAATTGGCTACAATGGCTGCATTTCCGTAAGATTTTTTTTTTATTATTAATACTATAATTATAATGAAACTCGGTTATAACGAATTTAATGTTTTATATGGAACAAAAAAAAAGACTGGATGGGAATTCTGTTAGGGAAATGTTGAAGTTTTGTAAAATAGAAATGTTTGAAGAACTTCGAAAAAACTAAAATAACATCAAATTTTCATTGCTTCAAACTATCTTTTTTACAAATTTTTGTAGGGGTAGTTCTGTTTTAATACTGTAAATTGAAACAAAATTCTCTGAAGCTTATGGCTTATAATATAAGGAATTTTTATTTTTTACAATTATAGGTCGGTGGTGTTTTTTTTTGTACACCTGTCTATAATGGGTTAATTCTTCCCTTAGCAACCCTGTATGTTGAATGAAATTCAGAAAATTATTTAAGGGAGTATGCATTTTCTACTTCTTTCAATATTTATGAGATACTTCATAGATTAATTGAGGCCGTCAGCGCAAAAATGGCCTAACCCCAATATTCTTATTATGGAAAATCATACACTTTTGCTTTGCGAATTTCGTACAGTTGTATAGTGCAAAACTCTTAGATTATTTATCTCAAAAACAAAAAAATTGTGGAATAGGCCACTTTTGCTCTGACGGTCTCAATTTTAATCTAAGTTAATTGGCTCCTATTTCTCTCCAGACTTTCTAATGTTGGGAAATTTTTGAATTAAAATTAATATTTAAAAAATTCTCAGTCTTTCCCATAAAAATATTTTTTGAATTTCCTCATCACCTTCTAGCGTCCGAATTCAATTAGAGCTGTTTTTTGTCTTTGCTGAAAAATTATTTATGATTGTTTTTTCGACAACTTGGTGAGCCGATCTCGGAACAATGATCAGAGGCGTCCCTATAATTTTAGACGCCCTTTTAATCAAGAAAGAAAACGACATTATTAAGAATAATAAAAAGCCCAATAGGACTAAATAGTAGAAAATCTGGTCAATTTTACCTGCCCGTACTTGTTGCCAATGACAATGATTTCAAAATATTTTAAATTTTATATGGAGATACATTTAAGATTTAAGACTTGATAATTATTCTTATCTTTGTTCCATGAATTTGTAGATTTTCAAAAATTATTTCAGCTCAGAATAGTGGAGTTGAATCGCCTTCCAAAACCGTGCAACTTTTTAGATATTACAATGAGTTTTACTCACATTTAGAAGTTTTTTGAGAATTGAATTTCGTACCGTCGTTATAACCGAGTTTCGATATACGTAATGTTATTTTCTAATTGTTTATTGAAATGTTATCAGTCGATTTCAAGCGGCTTGGATTTTATTCTACAAACACAGGTAGCGTTATTAATTTACATCACACAGAAATGGATAAATTCTGTTTATACAAATTTCTTCCTTTCTGTTGTGTGCTTAAATTAAAACAAAAAAAAAAATGTAGCACTACCAATTCATTAATTTTTTCTATTATCCGTAACATACCGATACTTAGCCTTGTTCTATTTTTATTTGTTCTTTTGTATTCTTTTTTTACAGTCCTTTACGTCGCATGGTACATATGTTACTGTTACGGCCACAACCATCAGAATGGTTTAATCAATTCTACAGGTTGCTACAATTTGTCAATATTTACCGTGTTTCTTTCTTTAAATAACTCCTAATACTAATCCTCTAAAAAAAAGTCTAATTTAGATAAACAGTCATTAACCAGCCGATTAAGTATAACTAAAATTACTTTTTTTTGTTGCTATTAACATTTCTTCATATATCATAAAGTATAATTTGCATGTGCTTCTTAGCTTGCATGTTTCGTTATAAAAACTGACAGAATTCTGACTTTTTACAAAACTTATTTTGCAGAAACTTACGAGAATTCGGTATCTTGCCATGTGACACAAAGGCCTGGTGGAAGGCTGGTTTAAGTTTAGCAGCTGTAACGGCAGTTGGTTTTATTGTTGCCAAAGTATTACATAGTTCAGAAAAAGTACGATAGAATCCTTCCGCAAGAACAAGGATTGTTTAAATTTTATAATTTAGATATACAAGACTGTATATATATACAACAAAAAACCTTAATGTATTGTATTTTTTGTAGCCATATATAGAGAAATTAATAATAGAAGGGGAAGTTTTAGGGGTTTCTCTAACCAATCTAATCAGCGCTTTTTTCCCTAATTATCAAAGTTTTTGTGAAGTATCCTAATTAAAAACAATAATGAGTACAATAATAAACGTTACTAATAAAAACCTGTCTCTTTTTTTATTAAAGTCGAACTTTATTAAATAACTTTACATTAGAAGAAGAATCCAAGAATTTTTCCTCCTAGATGTTTCCTTCTAGCTTCCTCATGATCCATAATACCTCCACTAGTAGTTAATACAACATATCTAAAAAAATGTACAAATTATTATAAGATTATTTATACACAATTAAGATAAATTTACCCAAATTGACGTGATGGTAATAGATTATTTGTCCATTTTTCAATATGTGTAATTGGTACATCGAATCTCGGTGAGATAACACCGCATTTATTTAATCTACCAGTTAAATTAACAACAATTTTACCACTTCTATGGTCATCTACAATTTCAAATTCACCAATATAACCATGCTTCATCATTACTGTCAAGAATTTTACGATAACTTTTGAACATGGCCGTATCAATACTTGACGTTTGCCACGCTTCTCAGCATTGTTGATCGATTTAAGAGCATCGCTCAATACGTTCATTCGCACCATTTCTACAACAATAAAAGAACTGTAAAACTTTAGTTAAATATTTTAAGGTTATAAAATGACAATCGTGTAGATTAAGGTTAGGCTCAATAAAAAAAGGAATTTTAAAACAAACTACTGAAATTACAGTTAAATTAAAGCAATTGTGGTGTAATTAATCGATATTTCGTAATAAAATTGGGGAATTCTGGGGGAAAACTGTAAAACATAATTCAAAATTTAGAGGTTATGTTATCGTATCAACAACATAACTTATTTTCAAAATATCAAACCAAATCCTAAAAATATCGAACTGAAACTATTACAATATGAATAAATAGCTATATTTTAGTGAAATTTCAGTCAGATGATTTGAAAATGACGAGATTACCTGCGATTTATTTGTATTTTACGGCCCCAAAAGAGCTGTCCGTTGCTGCAACACGGCTAAAAGAAAGTGTTACGATTCGTCACCACCTGAAGCGCTGTGATCACATACGCGCCAAATTTAAATCTTTTCAAACAAGAATCGATCAATTTGAAATGGATAGAAGAGAAATTTTCCAATATAACAAATTTCTTGAATTTTTAAAACAATTTAGAGAAATTGGAAAATTTCGAGTCAATTATTGAGGACGTATTCGTTTTAAGCTGGTTGATCTATTTCCATTATTGAAGATCTAAATGGGCTTAAATAAATGCTAATGTAACCCAACTGAAACCGTACAAGTCTATTTGTTCTAGTAATGAGAATTTAATTAGCGAGAACTTCTATTTCTTCACAATAGAAACTGTATTATCCTTCCTCTAATTGTTATGTAGTAATTATTAATAATATTCCTGATTATTCATGTTAGACAAATGTCAAATGAGAAGCTTCAATTTTGCCAAATCACACATTTTATGAATTTAGTAAACTAACAGAAAATTTAAGGACACTTTTGTTGTATTTTTTCCAATTTATAGATAATCCAGAATTACCATCAATTTAGTTCTTAAATTGCATTACATTATATAAAACTTTGACACCAGTCATCATATTCAACCTACATAATAATAACAATAATAATAATAAACCCTTTTTAATACTGAATAAATTTATAAAATCAACAACGACTATAATGAAGAAAATTAACTGCCTCGAAGTCAATTTGATCCAATGAAAGTGCCAGTTAAAAGTTAATTAAGTTCTTTGGTTAATTTTCATTTTAAAATCAATTAGAAACAATGACAGTAACATAACACTTTCAAGATAAGCGAAATTTACTTTTATTTCGCGACAATAGAAACAGCCTTGTCTTACTCATTTGAAGACTCGATATAACCATCTAGAAAATGTGAAATTACAGCGAGAAAGACAAAGATGCAACAATACATATTGCGTTAATACAGAATCTGTAGATATCTACAGAGTGAACTAATAAATTCCTTGTAACTATTTAATTTATTAAGGGACTATTTCATCAACTTCAGTTAAGTCTAATGAACAGTTAAAAACAATCGTTGCTATGAGTATAAAAATCTTTTCTATGACTTATTTGTTTGTTAAAATTCAACAGACGTTGGCAAAATCGACCCCAATAGAATAAAATAATTGTTATAAGAACCTTCTATAATATTTGGAAATAGGAAAACTCGACGCCAATTTAATTTAATTTAATAATATGTATTTTCTTAAAAACATTAATTTTGAGAACCCTCAAAAAATAACGCTATAAAAGTTAAGGATTGGGGTCTTCTAATAAGGTAGTAAATTACTTCAGTATTTTACCAAATTTAATCAAAGTTTCAAAATAATTTTAATAGAAATAATCTCATTCTAGTATCCATTATATTGTGTAACGAGTAGGAAAAGGGGTCTTACAATATACACTAGAATTAACAAAATAAACGTTGAATATGCGTTTCTTTTGTGATTTTTAAATAAAACTACGTTCTAGAAACAACTAGGGGATCTTGTAAGTCTTCTCCTACTCTTTGGACAAAATATTATTATCATCATCTTGACTATGATCTCAAGTAGCTGTTAAATATGTAAAAGATTCATTTAAGAGTCTTTTGGCTAAGTGCGAATAATCGATAATTATTAGGTCATTAAATTTACTTGTGAATATTTTCTAACATATTCCTAATAAATCTTGACGTATTTTCAATTTTTCTCTTACTGTCAGTGAAAAATGAACATTTCGTAAATATTACTACGTCAATAATTAAATATTAGGTAAATTTTTAAATTTAGTGAAACGTAAATAGAAAATTACTGACTCAGAACGGAAGGTATAAGTTTTAAAATTTAAAATATTAAATCTTGTTTATTATTTAATAATGTTTCTTCAATATTAGGTATATGCAGCTTGCAATTTATCTCTAATTGTAAGCTTTGATAGCGTCTCTAAGTTATTCGTTTCGTTTTCTGTTCTGTTTAAACAAAGAACTTTTATTGAATGTGTTTATATACACACAAAGGAGTCGGCTTTTCTTTCGTTTAAAACTAGATTAGATTCAATTCAAAGACAGTTTTTCAAATAAAGATTTTCATTAAGAATGCCAATTTCTAATTTCCTCTCTAAATGTCAAACTAAATAAAACGATGAATGCAGAGTTAAATTGAAGGTGGTGATTTCGTTGTAATAATCGATTAAAAATGTTGCAAAGTCAAAAAAGTACTCAAAAATCGAGCAAAACAAGTCCGAAACGTCCATTCTTTTAGATTTTGTTGCAAAAATGATAATTATCAGTTATAAGCAATTTTTAATTGTAATTAAAACTAACAATAAGATGAAGTTTTAAGGGTATGATTTATGAGTTACATGCTTAATAACAACGATAACTCATGAGCTTTTTCCCTTTTTTCCTAGCAAGAATCTACATTTAATGAAAAGAGTCTTGTTCAAAAATCAAAAAGAAGTGCCTAAATGCCTTTTCTTTTAGGATTTACATTAGAAGGAAGATTCTTTGATAACTGATGATTTAGGATAAAATGTCTCAAAACCTTAAATAACGAGTTGGAAAAGGGGTCGAATCGAAGACCCGGCCTAGCAACTTCCCCGACTGATCAGTCCCAGTAGTTAATCATTAATTAGAAAAAAAAATTTCTACGATCAAGAG
The DNA here is from genome assembly GCA_039776855.1 of Mylabris sibirica. Lineage (NCBI taxonomy): Eukaryota > Metazoa > Arthropoda > Insecta > Coleoptera > Meloidae > Mylabris > Mylabris sibirica. The sequence goes on from CM077843.1 coordinate 5,289,826, forward strand.
AAAATTGTCAAATTTCTGCGAAAAGCACAGTGGTTGCGCTCTCGCCTGACATCTGTTTGCTACGGGGTTCAATTCTCGCCAGAATAACTTTATTTTTTTTCTTTTCAATTATGGAAATAATCATCTTTACTATTTTGTTATTTTATTCTTAACAAATAGAAAACTTTAGTTTACTTACTGCCTCTATGGATAGTAAAAGTATTATTAGATACTCATTATGTTATCCATTACAATAAATTCACAACAAAAGATTAAACAAATATTCCAGTAAAGCTTTTAACAAAACCAAAGATGTCAAAATCAGCACCGAAATTTAAAGAAAAACAACGCAATTATTTACACCTACTCGATCTTTCACGAAACAGTCTTGTTGCTAGACAACGGCCGTAAATCCTGATTTGTATTTGATATATTAATGTCTTATTCTTTTGTCTTTTGCGTACATACTTGATTAGTAAAGAATCACTGTCCATCTAATTAATTTAATCATTATAAGTCGCCAGATTGAAAAATATCGCACATGATGGGTATTATTTCTGACATAAAAGCACATGCCCTTTCGATTGGTGATATCAAATTAATACGTTATCTTACATTTTTTTCAATCAACCCCCTCCCCCGTCCACCCCCGTTGTCCGATTGGCACCAAAAACTAATCAACTCGAAAGTCCACGGAATAGTTGATGCTGGCCAAATTTGAACGCAATCGGTTAAGCCGTTTTTGAGTAATCGTTGGAGAAACGACAGACGCACACACACACACACACACACACACACACACACACACACACACACACACACGGACATCATGCTAAAAACTTCAAAAACGTGTTCAGGGGACCCCAAAACGTAAAGATCTGGTGAAATCTCGAATTCGAAATTTTGGTCCGAAACTAATAACTTCCCTACCCTCTGGTCGGGGAAGTTAAAAATTAAAGAAACTCATCTCTAAGATTGGATAAAAGTATATCTGAATGGCCTTGTTTTAAAAATTGATCGGCTAAATTTGCTAAAAATTAAGATTTTACGATAAAAATGTCCCAAATGAAGGTCAAAAACTTTACTAAAAGAGCGAGTAAAGGTACCTTGGCGGCTTATTTTTTACATAGACAACAGAATTTTGCTTGAAAATTAAGTGGAAGGATTCTTAAAAAAAGATTTAAAGTGTCCAAGTCTTCTCGTCTTCACGACATAAGATCTGAATTCGATAAAAATCTAATCATTTAGTACGAAAATGTCTTCAAAATGAGACAATACAGATGCTTTTTGCTGCTCTGTAAGCATAATTATTAAATACAGACATTTAGGGATGGTTTTAAGAAATTTTTGTGCTAAATTAACAGTAATTTTTGTTAAATTTTGCAGATGACTAGTAAAAAAAGAAGAGATTTAGACACTTATAATTAATATTGTAACAGAACTATTGGCTTTTATAGAGATTTTTGATTTTAGTGAGATTTTGAGGGGTTTCTATCTGTAGCAATTAATTTTCTACCAATTTTTCTACTGAATTGTAAAAAGGGGTCAAATCAGAAACACTAATTGTAAGTATTTTAAAGACAAATTTCCAACTTTCAGTCCATACATTTTTGTCGACTTGTGCACAATAAGGAGACAATTTTGGTCGTTTTTGAGCTAGATTTGAAGAAAGCTTTGTTCTAAGTCATATACTTTTTTGTTAAATTTTGCAACTGGGTAGCCAAAGGAGCAGATTTGGTCAATTTTTGAACAGAATTCTTGCTTCTTAGGCCATATTTTGGGACACTTTCATCCGTATCTGTTACTTTTTCGGTGAGTTGTCAACACCTTTCTTGAACACTCATTTTCGCTATTTTTTTTAACAAAATTGCTTAAAAATCCATGATTTAAGGTACTCACAATCAGCAGAAATTATAATTCTTTAATTAACACAAAATCTAAAATCTTTCCCATTGCTTACACTAATTATAGTTGACTCACAACTTTAGGAGTAATAAAATTTTGTTGTGACACCTGAAGTCCCAACATGTGGTGGCTTAAAAATTTCTGTTTATTTTAGCACCTTTAACTCAATTATGGGACTGGCCGCTGAACAAAAGGATCTACTACCTGTTTTGATTGACAGAAATGTAAGATTGTTATTACTTACGAAATTCAATTGGTTTATTACTCTCCTAAAGTTGAGAGTTAACTATACTGTGAAATATTGTTGTATACCTATAAGCTCTCTATGTTGAATTACTACACATCCATGCTATGAATAATATCAAATATAAATGTAATCAAATTAATGAACAATAAGTATTTTAATTTAGTTGAATTATACATTTCTGTACCTATAACTATAAATATACAGAAATGTGTCCAAATAGTATAAAACCACAAGAAATTATAACTGCAGTCAGTGATAAAACAAAGCTTTATAATAAGTTATAATAACTGAAATAAGAAGCTAACTAAACTTTTTTTTTGGATAAACTTTAATCACTCAACATAATCCACTTTTTAAATTTCCCTCCATCAAACTATTGCATAACACACACCTCCCTGCCGGTAAGTGTACAGGTGTGATGCATTCAACTCCAAATTTGATTGGTTGATTACACCGTACACCTGAACGCATGCGCTTCAAAGTTTCCAACACAACACGCACTCACTCACACACACAGTCCAACAAACATGCTGCATTGAAGAAAGTTATTCGTCTGTTGGTGAACATAACTGACGTTCGAGCATTGAAATAAACGGTCGTGTGCGCGATTTTTACAAAATAAATTCGTCATATTTAAATAAGATTCAAATAAACTTTGTACGAATCGAAATCAATTTAAAAAACATTAAAATAATGTGAATTTTAAAGTGGGAAAACATGCAATCTACTACTGTAATAAAAACAACAACAACAACAGCAAAACTAAACGAAAAGTTAACGGTGTGTTGGTGTTTCGTGTTGTTGTGGTGGTCTTTATGTGCCGTGTTGTTGTATCGCCCAGCATCCACAGGTGGTGGCCGTTAGAACTTTTCTTATTTTTGTTTAAAATACAAAAATCTCCTTCGATTATTTAATTGATTCGTTATCAATTATTAATTATAATTTTATTGTTTTTTTTTGTTCTTGAACGAAGGCGACGGCGAGTAGTGTGAAGAAAATGAGAAAATTTCGTAATAAATTCAATAACAATGATCATAAATTTACAGTTTCTAGAATCAAGTGATGATGCAAATCTTAATGTGATATTAATTAATTAATTAGAAATATAATTATCGTTATTTGATTTATAAAATTTATCAATATAATGATGATAGTAAAGACAAAATTGAAAATGTATCAACAATTACGACCGTTTTATTATTATTATCGTTATTATTTATTTCTATTAGGATTGACTGAGATTCTTCATTTAACTCTAGCTGGTAAGTTTAAAGAAAACGTTTATTCATTTCTTGTTCTATTTTATTATTTTTCATATTTATTTATAGTAAGTTGAAGATTGGTGATTTTCTTTTGCTTTTCCTTTCATTTAGACGAAAATAATACGTCTACGATTTAAATTAGAAAATTGCACCAATCTATGACTAACTCGCGTTATTCTATATAAAACAACTTAATTTAAAACTTTAAAACCATATGTATTAATATTATACAATTAACGAAAGTATACTCGATTGAAACCAATCTGAACAACTTGACTTTAGGGTGTATAATCCACCTAATGTAGCTCGACTGGCATGACGCACTAAGCTCAACAAACTCAATTTATAATATGACTCAAATATGCACTGTTGCCAACGTTTAAATTAGATTCTAATACTGTTGTTGTTTGCTACTTTACCATTACTATTGCAATTTAAGTTTTTAATGTTCGGAAATTACTAACTTCTATTTGTATTGTGTGAAAATAGTTGCACCTTTTGGTTGGTACCTCTGCCCATGTTTGAAATTGTGACATTTCAAATTAAAACAGGAGAGACTGTAGATTTGGACGTGTTAGGCCCGGTTTTCTTCCCCTATTTAGACTCGCCTTAGCTAAACCTTGGCTCAAATCGGGCTAAGCGTGGACTTACAGAAATTAGGGTGAGGATGTATACTTGGCCCATCCAAATGTGTGTAAACGTACCGTTAGTCCGATTTAAATCAGGATCTTAAGTAGAGAAAGTGGCACAAGCACCAACTAGTAATAAGCCTCCAAACTGAACTATACTGATCGTGTTAATTTTCCTACTTTATCCCACTTTTTCACCAATATACATCACGTTCCTTTTAAGAGTTCTAGGTTTGTATTTTTGGAATTAAAACCTGGTCTTTGTAGCTAGTGTATTAAAACTGTCATAAATATGTATGAAATTAACAAGGCGTCACTATAGCTAGAGGGTAAAATTTGAAGGCATGCGGCAATACTTGATGGCAAGATTAGGATAATCCTCCTTATCTCTATACTCCATGGACCAATTACTACACTTACCTGCTAACTACACTAGCGCCGTTCTGGTCATTTATTTAACCTTTATTTCATACATTTCAATGAACACTTTTCGATTGAAGACCCATGTAAGGTAATCCCCCTTATCGCTATACTCCATGGCGCCGTCAGATAAATTTGTCAGTGATTTTTAAACGCAACTAGGGTTATAGTTTGAATTTTTTTGAAATAGTTTACAATCTAGTCTGTCAAATAAGACAAGTTGAATTCGATTCATTATAAATGCAGAGCCATCAAAAATATCTATCCATGCCGCTCCAGTTAAATATGACATTACTAAAAATTAGCCGCTTGTTTTAAAATAAGATGATACTATTCGCAACTAACTTTGATATCTTTTGATATTTGGCATAAAAATTTTGAATTTAAAATTTTGGAGTGCAATTTTTCTAAAACTTACAATTAGAACTTCTTGAGCTGTTTTTTCAAAGAAAGTTTCAGTCCTTTCAGAATGGAAACTCAAAAAAAAATTAGTTTGCATCGAAATATTATACTAAATCACACATCCAAAATTCCCTAGAAAATAAACTGTAATTAAGGTAGGCATTAAATACAGCTATATCTAACTTCACGATATAAAATGGAAGTAAATACAAATTAGCAATACCTGAGGTGAAAAAAAATTCTCTCAGTATTTTTTAATGGCGCTGTAGGGGGTGCACCACTACAGTTACTAAATACATATATACAGGGTGTACCGTAAGTCGCGCATTTCCTGCTAAGGAGCAGATAAGGGATGAAATTCTAAGGTGAAAATTCCTGTATCATTTTTTTTTTATCTGACGCACACATAATTAGTTATTAATTAAAACATACAACCAATCAGCTGCTTGATATAGCGATAAAAAGAGAGAAGGAAAGAGTCTTGACGGTAGGACTTAGGAAGCGGACCAGTTAGCAGGCTGGCGCGAGAGCCGTTCAAAGTAAGAGAGCACCTGATTGGCTACTTGATTTAATTAATAGCTAATTACCTGTACGTCAGATGAAAAAATGGTACAGGACTTTTTGTCTTAGAATTTCATCCCCTATCTGCCCCTTAGCAGGAAATGCGTGACTTACGGGACATCCTGTATATTTAGTAACTGTATCCACCACGGTGTGGCTGTGCCTTTGGTAACGTAGTATCGTAGCTTACTTCACAATTTACAGTTGTTGATGTATTTTTCAAGTGGCTAAATCAAACAACGATACTACGTTACCAAAGGCACAGCCAACTGAGAGGGGGGAAATACCGTGGTACACCCTGTATAATTACACCAATTGATCGAATTTTAAGTGCTTCAGTCTAAAATTTTAACCTGCTTTCAGGATTAAAGTAGTAATTCATTATTTTAAGACTTTATCCAATTAAATATGAAAATTTACTAAATTTTCTGTCGACACGATATTTTTAATGTTGATCTTAAACATCAAAAAAAATAAGTAGAAGAAGGATAAGAGTTAAATTGTCTGAATGGAATAATTTGTCTATTTTATTATTTATCTCACGCAATCCAACATAATAATTCTGTTGGTTATTATAACTAACAAGAGAAGATTTAACGGAAGCAAGTCAACAACCTAATGAGAGAATTTTAAATTTTTCACTGATAAAACAACACTTTTGTTGCTGCTGTTGTGTGGTTAATTAACTATTTCTATTCACTTTTATGTTTTTTTTAAAAAAAGTTATTCCCATGTTTAGTACTTATTGTAGAAGTTTTAAATTGTTGAGTAGTTTGGGCTAATTACCTGAACTAATTGTAAATTAAAATATTTTGTTGTAAATTTTAACTTGCTAAAAAAGTTACAATAGGTAACCGTCATTTAATACGATCAAATTGTATTTTCTATTTAATTTACGTATAGTTGAATGTAATGTAATCGGAAAATTTGTCCTAAAAATTCACAGAACTGATTGATTTTGAAATTATACATACAACAGTCTTAAAGATACATATCATAAATGATTTATGGACTAATAAGTTTTAACGACATAATTTACTTTAATTTTATACATAATTTAGTCTTCTACTCTTTATTTATTCGCTTATTTTCTTTGTTTTGTTGCAAATTGAAATGAGAGATTTTATTTTTGGAATATTGTATATTTTATCGAATTCAAGCCAACAATTGTTTCACTTGTTTGTACTTGAATTCTTCAATTTAGTAGTGCGAGAGGATTGTATATTGGTAGTATTGTAGAACAATATCTTTTTGTTGTTTATGAAAAAAACAAAAAACGTATTTCCTCAGAGAAAATGATATGTTCAATATTTTAAAATAGGTATAGAGAGTTGAGAGGAATACGATTTGTTTACCGATCTTGTAAGTTTAGAATTATATAGTGAACCATAAAGGAACAGATCGACTTGCTTTTCAAACAGTTGTCGAAATTTCTCCATTTTGTAAGTAATGAACGATATTCGATTAAAAATCAACATGAAGGAAAGCGCAAACAACGAAAATATTGTTCAAAAAGGAGTCTTAGGATCAAATTGTTAATCAAATTGCTCATTTGCCTTCTGTCAAGAAAGATCGCTTATGACTTATCATATTTGACAGAATTTAAAAATTTCTAAAAGCATATGTAGTGATAAGCAGATATACGGAAAGGGAATCTTTATTTTAGGAATACTGCCAAAGTAAAAAAAATCTCCAAAAGCAGCAAGTACCTTATATAGCGAATTTTTTTATGTATCTACATGCTGAAATATTATTAATTCACAAACAATAAGAAACACTAATAAAATTTCACTCGTTTAAAATTTTTTGTTTGTCTACATAGATCTAGTATGCTAATATTAACATACTAGATACTAGATCTATGTTTGTCTAATATTAACTGTCAAAATTATTTGCCCTCTGCGATTATCAATTTTTTTTCTAATATCAATTGTCAGAACATATAGCCACCTGAGATATTCGATTTTACTGTTAATACTCAATAAAGATATTTTTGCATTTTTCATGCGCACCAACGAACCGATTTTGATGATTTTTTCCTTGATCATAGAGAATGGTCGGCTCTACTGTTATTTTAATTTTCATCAAAATCTAAGCAAATGTAATATTGAAAAGGATTTTTCAGCTCTTATTCCAAAAGTGTTGGCCCTACCAGTCTGGCCAACGAACTCATCCAAGCTATCACGAAGACCGATTTTTGTACCAAGTTTCATTAAGATTGGTGTATTTTTACGGCAGTTATCGTGGGTATACATATATAAATATATATATATATATATATATATATATATATATATATATATATATATATATATATATATACAGGGTGAGTCGGGAGGAACGTACCAAACTTCAGGAGTGTGTTGTACACGTGAAAATAATTTGAAAAAACTCATATATTGTTATCCGATTTTTATTTGTTTTCAAGTTAAAAACTTATTACAAAATTTTGTACTTTAACATTGTTTTAATCAGCGTTCTTGTATTAAATTTTCAAAAATATCGTCATTGTAAGGTTTCCAGGCCGTTGGATTGGTCGCGATGGTCCTGCAAGATCTCCAAACATCACACCATTGGACTATTGTTTGTGGGGCTGGTTCAAAAATGAAGTATACAAAGTAAAAGTCGACACTCGCGATATATTAATTCTACGTATTAGAAATACTGCAGCTATATTAAAGAAATGCTTGAAGCAATCAGAGGAGCAACTATGGTGCCCTTCGTAAACGAAGCAGAAAATGTTTACAGGTCAATGGCGATATTTTTGAAAATTTAATACAAGAACGCTGATTAAAACAATGTTGAAGTACAAAATTTTGTAATAACTCTAACTTGAAAACAAATAAAAATCGGATAACAAGTTTTTTCAAATTATTTTCACGTGTACAACACATTCCAGAAGTTTGGTGCGTTCCTCCCGACTCACCCTGTATATATATATATATATATATATATATATATATATATATATATATATATACAGGGTGAGCCAAGAGGATGGAACCCTAAAAATATAAGAAGTTCTACTTGATGGAAGTTTATGAAATTTGCTATATAGCCGTTTTGGCATTTGAGCTACCTTTAGAAAATATTTTCGTTGTTCTAGCTATCCCCCTTATATGGGGTAGTGCACCTTACTCCCTTATTTTAAATAGAATGGTATATTTTTTATTACATTTTTAGATTCTTTGATGAAATCGAAAGGGACTTTGATAACATGACCCATGGTCTAGCGCTGAAAGTTTTTCAGATATTTTAACTTTTCATGAAATTTTTAATTTTGCAGTGCTTAAATAAAAAATTCACAGCATAGAAACTATTGCAGTTAAAAGATTGAAATTTACAATTCTAATAACACAAATAACATACTTTCTATCAAACTGTAGAGCATTTAATTATCTTTCAGCGTTTGGCTGAAATGAATTTTTTTTCAGGCAATTGTCAAACTATAATAACTTGCTTATTTTAAATGGAACCCCATATTTTTCTTTATATGGTTGGATAGAGAAAAAAATTCTACATCGAACTGTATTAACATTCCCTATACCTATCTTTGATAATTTTTCAGTTATTCAGAATTTTCGATTTCGTCCAATCACCTCCCTTGAAAGAAAATGTTATACGTCTAGTCGCCTTTGCCAAACTATTCGAACTTCAATGAAATGCATAGAAGGCTTAGCAAAATGACAAAATATCATAAATGACGTTAATATTGAATATTTTACCCGTATTTTTTACAACTTTAGGACATTCTACATACACAATAAGCAAATGCAATAAATATTAATTTAATTAATTATCAATTTTTTCCATTTTATTTCATTAAGATAGTCCAAATTTAATTAATTAGTTTCATTTTAATTGTGACAATTGAATTGAAGGTTGTTTTGCTAAGCCTTCTATGTTTTACATTTTATTTCAGGAAAGAAAATTAGACGAAACTGAAAATTTTGGATAACTGAAAAACCATCAAAGATAGGTATAGGGAATGCTAATATAGTTCGATGTAGAATTTTTTTCTCCATCTACACATATAAAGAAAAATATGGTGTTCTATTTAAAATAAGCAAGATATTATAGATTGAAAATTGCCTGAAAGAAAAAATTATTTCAGCTAAATTCTGAAAGATAATTCAATTCTGTTTAAAATGGTTAAAAGTGTATCATATTTTCTACTCAAATTCCAAATTTTAACACTTCAAATGCTATAGCTTAAAAAATATGAATTTTTCAACCACACACTGCAAATATTAAAATTGCACTAAAAGCTGAAATATCTGAAAAACCTTCAGCGATAAGCCATAGGTCATATTATAAAAGTCCCCTTCGATTTCATCAAAGAATCTAAAAATGTAATAAAAAATATATCATTCCATTTAGTGGTATGTGGCCGTTATAGGTCACATACCAAATTTCATAGAGTTTCATCAATTAGAACTTCTTATACTTTTAGGTGGCCATCCTCTTGGCTCACCCTGTATATATAAAAATTTTAACGAACGGTGGATATGGGTTCCTGAGGTCCCAAAACGAACTTCTGTGCAAAAATTTTTCGGAAATTCAAAAGTGAGGATCTCGTCATAAGCTAATTTTTTTTAAAAAAAATTCGCTAATAATAGAAAGTAAATATGTATGTAATAAAAAAAGAAGTTTACATATTTTTTAGATTATTTTCTTTCCTTTTAAATTTTTGTAAACTATGATACGTCATAAACAACCTCTTCTGACAGAAGTCAAATTGCTCTATTGTTAACACTTTTACTATTCAAAATTATAGCCGGCGAAATGGAAGTAAAAATGCTATAGATGATCGAAACTTCTGTGGCTTTTGGAACACAGACTTTATCTTCTAAGTAGGACCATTTTTTTTGGAACCTCATGGACTTCATGAGAGTCATCAATAATATCAAAATTTTTGCCATGTATGCAGATGCCAAATCTAGCCTTCATCTTCTCTACAATGTCTTTTTGATACACTTTACCCCCAATTTTGTAACTCCCAGAAAGCAACCCTCAATAAAATCGTTATGACCTCTCTTTGAAGGCGTACAACTTTCTTAGAAGCTTCAGCACTATTATGGGCATAGATTCTGTAATTTTGTTTGTCTAGATTCTAGATGATACACTTTACTTGAGAAAAGATAGTTTTATGCTATCTCGCGTATTTTTTTCAAAAAAAGGATTAAAGAAGTGTCCGTTGTCCTCACTAACCATAAAGTTAGTCCCTTTATTGTTCAGCTTTTTTAGAGATTTTCTTGATATTAGTAGTAGAATAATTTATGTATATTTCATTCAATAAACTTGAAATGTGAACTAAGCATACAATGAGTAATTTGAATTCAGCAAATTTTAAAAAATAAATAACGATCTATTATGTTCATTATGTTCTTTCATATTATTTTGTCCACATAGTTTGGTAACAATAAATGAACTCTTTGAGTGACGCAAAGTTATAGCAACTAGTTTTAATGATTTATAGCCATGTTGGTTATAATAAATATACAAAGTAACTGAAACGTTAGATGTTTTAAAGTCTTTGATCATTTACAGGTAGTTTTCGTATTAGGTACCTATAAGTTTTTTATTAAAAACTAACCATAAGGCCATTGAAATTTGCTAGTCTCAAGAATATAAAAAAAAATAGAGTGCTGCTTTTGAAATTAAATTTGGTTTAGTGGAATCTAAAGATAAAAATTTGCCTTTTGAGATGTGGACGTAAAAGTAGCCCTACACAAATTTAAGCTACAGCAAGTAGCCTTGACAAGTGCAATTGTGTTACAAAATGACCTTTTAGAATCATTCTACTGTCACTTTCTAAATTGTTGTCAATTCCTGCTGTATTAAAAATTTGTACGTACAGTCAGTTGTAGAATAATTTTAATGACTCTTAGTAAAAAATTTGACCTGTTTTATATAGATTGAATCGTTCTTCTATCATTGTTTGTATTGGGAATGAACCGAAACTGCTTTATTGCTTTACTTATTTTGACGAATAATAGCTGTTGAAGTTGAACCGTAAATAAATAGAGGGTGGCAAATTACCTGCTCAGCAATGGAGGGTGTGGTGTTTTCTTTATTCAGGTACACAAATCGTCTCCTTCTTTCTCTCGATACTCAATATTATGTTATTATCTTTAAGCGAAAGTCTGGTTTACACTGTAGGTACAATCCTCACCGTTAAATTTTTTCTGCAACGGACTGTACAGATGTTTCTGTTTTTGACTTATTTTATAACAGGTGGAACATCCTGTATTCCCTTAAAATATTCAATATTATTCTACCTACTAGAATTGTTTCGCAATTGTTGATAGAGAGTAAAAGAGTTGTTTAACAGGCATTTAAAGACAACGATAATAGCAATCGATACGAATAAATTAGACTGTAAATCAATATAACAATGGCAATTTTCATCAAGGATATAGAAATTAAACAAAAATTATCCAGCATGTTAACATTGTGTTAATTTAATAATTATTAAAACTGATAGAATTTGTTTTTTCTCTTGATTACAATTAAAAACTATGCTTTATGATTAGGTCAATAGAGTAAGGTCAGACTAATTGTAAATTTTTCACCACTTGATTGATGACTTATAAATGGAACGAAGCAAAACAAGAAAAAAAAATTAACTGCAATATAATAATTGATTTGTTTTGATTATTGATTATTTTAATAAATAAAAACAAATATTTAATAAAATGCAAATTAAACGTTGAAAAAAGAATTAAAAAAGGCACATCTGTTGGTTCTCAAATGTAGTATCCGTCTGTTTAATTACAAACACTAAACATATCAATTCTATTATAGTAATATTGATAAGAGACTACCTTAATCCAATGATAAACGTATAATATTAAGTAAACTGAATGTATCAAAGAAGTGCATCATCACCATTATTATTATTACTATTATTAATATTATTATTAGTGTTGCTGTGTGACTAACTGGTCACATTCCAAACGTATAGGTATTTCCTTTGTGACCGGTTGTTGATCGTCCTTTAGACTGTGTTTAAACTATATTAATACAACAAATCAAATCGTCACAGTCTAATTGACGATTTGCGTGTCGATCTTATTACTTTTATTATTGTTATAGTAGATGAAATACTAGTAGTAGAAGATGAAGAAGGACAGGTAAAAGGAGACGTGGTGGACGACCCCTAAAGGTCGAACATTTGCATACAAAAATATTTAAACAATATACAAAGATACTAACAAGAAATATTTACCGTTTTCTCTCTGTATGTATTTTATTCTAATCGGGTATGAAAGTTGAGAGAATAAGAGACTGAACAAAAAAGAAACAAAGGACACCTAAGAATTACAATAAGCTCCTTTGAATTATTTTTAAGATTAAATTCTTTAAATGTAGAAAGCTTAAAATCGTTTTTAATTAGTTTAGATTTAGAACAGTTCGATATTTGAAATTAAATAAATTTGTTGACATGTTTGTACACAATGCCCTCTTATATTATCATATCTTTTCTATGTTGTTAGACTATTGACAAGGGTGTAGAATTGATAACAATTTTGTTATCAATCGATTTATTATTTAATACAGACATAAATTGACTGTCAATTTAAAGTTAACAACCTTATAAATCTTATTTTCAATATTTGATAATCATTAATAGAATTTTAGATGAAGAAAATGAACAAGAATTACAATTTAATGATGACAAAATAAAACAAATCAGCAATCTTAATTAGGTCCTGATTACTCGTATTTGAATTATTGTTCGATACTAAAATAAAAGTAGTTTAAAATCGTGACTTATACAAATTAAAAGAAAGCTATAACTGTTACAATAAATAAAAAGATTAATTTATTCAATAACAATTAACGATTTGAGTCATTCAGTAATTTTGAATTGTAGTTAATCCTCAAGGCTAGATTTTATTGTGTCCGTTACAAATTAAACTAAAATTAATTAGAATTACACAATTTTAATTTGCTGAATCTCTCAGTGTTGACCATATGTACCCTTAATAAACAACAAGATTTCGCTCTCTTTTCGTTTTTGTATAGTCAGTTTATTCTGATTTAGTCGACTTGACTGTATTTTTTTTGTAATTGTGATTCTGACAATCTTTCAAACGCGAAGTTATTTCCGTTTGATCAAACTACCGTATATTGGAATAGTAGTTGTGGCGATAGTTTGAAGAAAAAGCAGTTTTACCGTTTTTGGACTACTTAAAAGTGTACAAAAATCAAACTAACACTCCGATAAGGTTTAGAAAACCCAGTTTCAATTTAGGAAAAAATGAATTTTAATTAAATATCCAACAATAACACAGAGATATGCTTTTTGTGTAATAGAAAAAAGTACTCCCTACACCAAGTGTCAGTGTTAAAAGTACTCCAGCGCTGTGAGTATTCCGACCAACAGATGACGACACTATCAAAGTACTCAACATCACAATTTTATTAATTATAGAGTAAAACCATCAGTCTAAAATAGAAAAAGACTACGTTTTCCTTAAAAAAAAACACAGTTACAGTTATGACTCTTAAGAAATAGATGGCAGCATCTTCCGAGCAAATTTTTTGATTACAAGTTTCTATAAGGCTGAAATCTTTGTTATTATTCACACAACGGTTTGGTATAAGTAAAGCAGCGTTCTGGGATGCCTTTAGACTTTCTAAAATACTCACTTTATTGTTATAGTCAATACCTTTGATAATTCGACGGAGTATACATTTGTTAAATAGATATTTGGGGATTTAAAAAGAGCTCAACATGGTCCTTATATCCAGTGTCTTTCAGTTTCGACCTTGTCCATTCAGATCAACATTCCAACCGTGTATTGAGTTCAGTGGCAGCAGTTTAATAGCAACTTAACTATATAAAGTATCAAGTATCGAAATGACCAGATGGTAAACGTGTACCAGTCAAATGGAACGTTCTGTAGAAGAAAAAAAATATGTCAAAAATGTACGTTATTTTCGTCCGTTTTTCAATTTATGCAGTCAATTCCATCAAACGGCGTGTTTTTCTCTCTCGATCTGTTAAACAAAAACAAACCCGTTTGTATCGTTAATTTAATAATGTTGTCGATTTTTTCTCATTTTTCCACTGTTGTGTGTACGTTTTTAAAAGAGAATTAGATTAAATTCAGACAAGACCACAATTGAAAAAATGTTATACACACGTATTCACATGTTTATCGACGACTGACTCTTTAACCATGAATACTTTTGTTATTATGAAGTGTTTTCTGTTGTAATTAGAAAAATCAATAGAAACTTGCCTGAACAATTAGTAATTGTACATGAATTAATGTAATAATTAAGTTGCAAGTTAACAGAGAACAATGACGTTTTTTTTTCAAACAACGAACATCATACACGTGCAATTTTTTATGTCGTTATTGTTACTAGTGTTATTGTTATTGTTCAGTGAAGTTTAACAGTTTTATACACTATAGTGAATATTTAGAGACTCATTTTTAAAATATTGATGAATAATATAGTGGGAAAAATGACAAATGTCGATAAATCTGCTGATTCTACCAACGTCTGTTAAATTTAACGAATAAATAAGTCATAGAAACGATTTTTATAATCATAGCAACAATTGTTTTTAACTGTTCAATAGACTTAACTAAAGTTGGTGAAATCGTTTCTCAATATATTTTAAATACGGCTTTTTTAATTTTATAGTCAAGTTGTTCAATAGAGTTCAACTTATTTTATTATGAAAGTTGTATGATAGATTACAATAATAATCCTCGAATATTATTTAGTCTTATGTTTAGTTATTATTACAAATAGGGTCAACTAAAAACAATGATCCTCTTAAATGAAACACTAGTTATTTTTTGTACATGTGTGTTAACAAGGCTGGGATTATAAACCTTCTACAGTTGAGTTTAAAACTTAAATCTACCCGTATTTTAATAGAATTAGCATTATAAAATTTCCAGCTTTACTTTAATGAATTTCTATATTTTTTTTTAAATAAAATTACATTCAATATTGTTAATATTTGATTTAGAGATCAATGGACCACCACAGGTGGTAGATTCTCGTAGCCCTACAAATATAGATTTAGGTATATACGTTCAGTCAACACAATTGGGGTCTTTACATATATAGGATTGTATGTATTGTGCTCACTATTCGTACATAATTCAATCTAAAAAACCAACTTTTTTTCACATATTCTTCCATTATGTTCGATTTCGCTATATAGAGTACGAAATTGAAGTAGAAACCGGAGCCAATTTTCAATCATTTAATTGTTGAACAGACCGATAGTAACAAATCTTTTTAATTAAGATTAAGAACACGCTTGGTAAACATTTTAAATTAATTTATTCCTGAGTATTGTCGAGTGACAATTGTCGTTGTATAAATATAGCTCTATCACAATTAAGTATGCCAATTCAAATAGAATTAAAGTAAACTTAAAGAAAGATATAGGTGTGTGGGTCTGTATATACAAACGGAATAGTGTCGTCAATTGAGAATTTCAATCAGTTCTTATAAAAGTTCCGAGAATGGATTGGAATCGTGCAAAATCAATTCAACGAGCGAAGGCGGTTTAGTGAATCGTAAATTTCATTGAAAGAAAATTTCGGTTATTAATCGTTAAAATTAACAATTCCATTGAATTATATTGGAAATTATTGGAGTATTGTACGGAATACCGAGAAAGAAAGAGAGTATGGTCGTGCCTTCAAAATTACTCAACCATATTTCCGGAACATTATCACCCCATGTATTCGATAATGCGTTATATATCCAAACTTGACACTAACATCATGCCTAAATAACAATTTAAATTATCGTAAAGAAATGGGGAAACTTCGTTAAGAATTGTAGCTTATAAGAATATTGGCAACTATTTTGTTAATAAAGTTGATTTTCAACAACTGGTTGAAGTTGAAGAATTGACGAAACTTTTGTCGCTTTAGTTTAGATACACACTTAAGCTCCACTTAAAGTTACTCTAAAGTACACAAATGTATGAACGCCATCATAGAGACGATTTAAATATAAAATTAGCTATAGATTTAAGCGCTGATTTCGGTGACAAGTTGTCTTCAATATTAGAGCGATTTAAAACTTTATATTGCACGTTGTTACTAACAAATACAATAAAACCGCTCTTGACTACTGCAAATACTTCAAGACAAATTAAATATTTAACTTTGAATGAAAAGCTGCTTTATTATTATGGAATCTTGAAACCTATCATTTATCTACATATGAAACTATGCAAAGTATGCTTCTATATTCTATATAACCCATATCAGAGTAAACATCAAAGACATTTTATACAATATAGAAATGCTACATTGAAAACTCTCAAATAGATAATCTTCACGTATAAATATTTCCATATAATAAAAAAACAAACCAGGATTTCGTTACATTGACTGACAAGTAATACTTGAGAACATGACAATAGCGAAGAGGGAAAAAATAGAGCAAAGTTCAATTCGAAGAAATTTCACGACTTGAATAATGGACGAAGAATGAGTTTATGACCTTTCCTAAGCGACCTTTACCAAAGACTTAAATCGTTAAAAAGTTGGCGGTTATTAAGGGTAATTATACAACCAGCTGTAGAGAACACTTAAAAAACTAATGGAAGACAATAGTCCTCGGTTTTTTTTTCATAAAATAACGGTGTTTTATAAAAAAAATATAATTAAAATGTACCTATACGGTTTTTTTATTATCATTATATAGAGGACTAATTAAAATTACCGAGGAATTGAAAAAAAAAAGAAAAATGCGTAATTAATTACAGAAAAGAGATTTAAAATAGAGAAATGAATGGATAATGGAACTATTGGGATTGTTCTCAATTGCAAAACTCAACAGAATAATTGTTCATTTTTTATCCAAAGATAGCACACTAAATCACAGTTTAATCGTTATTCTATCTAATTGAATCTGTGAGATTGAGTGTATTTGAAATTTGATGGATCAAAGCTCTATTCGTGAATTTAGCTAGAATTGGGAATTGTATTGTAGTGATTTGGATAGAAATCTAAAACAACACCAATCACCCATTCGATTGTTATGGTAATAGGATTAAAAAGCAGACAGATATCAATGAGGAAAAACGGGAAATCGGACGGTGGCGGCAGTGTAGACGAAATCGTTTTCATTTCCTTCAAATATCGGGAATATGAACAGAAAAAAAAGTATTAATTTCAATATTCGGAATTCATCGCTTTCCATAATACAAATTAATACACAAAGATGGATTGTTTTTCTTTAATAAATTTCAATTATTTCTAAAAAATTCTCAGTACTTTTGCGATGTTATTGCTTGAAGAAAATGCGAACATTTAAGAAAACAACTGGAACTTGATGTAGGTATGACAACAATGACAATAAGAACTTATACATGTAGACGAGGGATGGTTGTTTTTGAGAGGACAATTCAGTTGTAGCCATTTCTAAGACATTCATTGACAATAAGACGATAAGAATTTCAAAGATATCTTCCAACTTGAATAAAACATCGAAAATTGAACGCGCTTTCAATATAAACCAGAGATTGATGCGTTAAAAAGTACGCTTACAACGCGATTCAATTTAAAATTGGATTTAGGTAATTGTAATTAAATCATTCTTAAATTTGATTAAGCTTACAGTGTTTACTTACTAAGGGTCCAATCAAAATGCTGTTCGTATGTCTGTTTGGAGAGAATCTAATTGAATGAAAACATAGCAAATTCATATTAAAAACACTGAAGAAATTATCAATTTTTAAGCGATCAACGCGTTCAATGCCACTTCAATTTTCGTCTCAATAGATGGTTTGTGTAACAAACTAATTTGTTTGAGAACTCTTTCACAGTGCTTCTAGTTGCGATTGCCAATACTGTAGACCGGATTGGCTCGCTCAATTTCTAATGGTTGCATCCAATTTCAATTTGATTAAAGAGAATTGTAGGTTTCAAGACAATATTGTTATTACAAGTGGGAATGTTTCCTTCTTCTAATCATGATGCTACAGCCCGGTTTAAGACCATTATCGTAATGAATTTACATCAATTGTTTGTAATTTAGCCAATCGTATGTTGGAATAAATTGTAAATGAATGTATGGACGGTTAGTGTTGCTCGCTAATATTAATTAGATTACAATCCACCAGGAATGGATAATGAAACAAATCAAATACAATCATAATAACAACAAAAATTATTGTTGTTATTAATTTATTATAATACGAACAATAAATAATTAATTGAACAAAATCTGAAAATGAATTATTATATTTCATTTATTGAACATATTTAGACTGATTATTCAAATAATTCAAACTGTACCTATTTAAACATATTATATGTACTAATTTTGTATAAATCTATGTAAAAAGAATCTCAGTTTTCATACATTTATCCATTATTCGTTCTATTTTAATTAAAATTTAACAAATTAGGCTACAACAATCATAAATTGAACTAAACTACTAGAAATGATCGTTTACGAAAGTGATTTTTGTTAAAAACCAAAGAAAGAAAGAAAGAAAGAAAGGACGAAAGAAAGAACAACAGAAAGAACGAAAGAACGACAGAAAGAAAGAATGAACGAATGAAAGAACGAAAGAAAGAACGAAAGAACGGGTGAAAGAAAGAAAGAAAGAACGAGTGAAAGAAAGAAAGAAAGAAAGAACGAGAGAAAGAAAGAAAGAACGAAAGAAAAAAGAAAGAACGAAAGAAAAAAAGAAAGAACGAAAGAATGAACGAATGAAAGAAAGAAAGAAAGAGAAAGAGAACGAAAGAAAGAAAGAAAGAAAGAAAGAACGAGAGAAAGAAAGAAAGAACGAAAGAAAAAAGAAAGAACGAAAGAAACAAAGAAAGAACGAAAGAAAGCTTGATTATTCTTATCTGTTTCTACCAGTGACGTAAAGGAAAATCTCAGATCCCTCTCTGCAACGATGGAGCTCCTCAACTCATTAGTATATTACTTAGGCCCAGTTCTTCTTCCTTCAATTAGCCTCATCTTAGCACGATCTTGCCTTAAATCCACCTAAGCGTAGATTTACAGACACTTAGGTCGATTTAAAGCAAGGAAGAAGAGCCGGGTCTTAATAACTTACCTATAGCTTAAAGGTAAACCATTCATTAAAAGATATTTTTCTATTTTACGTCTATAAAAGTGTTGTTGAGGTAACAAAAAGAGTTCTTTAATGCCTATTAACGCACTTCTTTTGGGTATTTTAATAACTTAAGGTTGGCAGCTTTAACATGCGTCATTCATATTCAATGTGATTAGTATTACACTAACAAACATCAACATTGACAATACAATCTCAAATTTCTGAATTTAAATTATAAAAATCGAGAAAGTGCAGAAGAAAAAACAATTGAAGAATTTTAAAATTCGCTCTAGTTAATACCAACAGCCGCGAAATTCCCTAAATTTCAATGGTTCAGTTTTTATTAAAAAGGGTGCAAAAGGTTGAAAAATAGAAAAAATAGTATAAAAAACTCGTTTCAGGGCGTTGGTTTTTTAAATTTGGTCGCGTACAGGAATTGAAATTCGTTTTTTAATATACTATTATTGCATTATTGAGCTAAATTATTTAAAAAAAAAAAGATTTAAGCTTTGTTAAGCCCCCTTTGACGCTAGTCCAATCGCACTGCGTATGTTGCGGAGGTGTATGTTACGCCACTGGTTTCTATCACTGATGCGAGAAATCTGGGATTTATTTAATGTAAAGAAGAGACTGATTAATTAACTTAATCAACAAGTACTGATTGTTTTAAGTTAAAACCAAAACCAGTGGATTAGTGTTAATAAATGTCTAATTCTAGTAGAACATTGGTGACAATTTGAGATGCTGGAAATCTTTGATATTCACTAGAATTCTGTTGTATTTCCATTGAATTGATCGCCGCATTTGTGTGTGTGTTACAAACAAAATCGACAATGCTTTATTAAAGCAAAATGAATAAAAAATGGGTATTTTAATAGTGAAGCTACCGTGAAGTAGAAAAATATTAATGGAAATTTTAAATAAAGCTTAGAAAGTTATTAAGAGAATCTAGGAGTGAACTATAGAAAGATCTATTCGAACGTATCGAAGCATAAAATTGCATTTACTTTTCATTTCAACAAGCCTTCTGTATACACTGCGTCCGTCCAACGCAGGATCTCTCACATTTGTTCTGAGTTCTGATGAACTTTGCTAATTTTTTCAAGAGAAACTAATGGAACTATTACAACTATTCAAAATAGCGTATTTTCGTATCACCATTTAGATTTGTTGACAATTTAAAAAATACATGTTTGGGTAGCTTTAGTTACCGGACATGGTGTATATAATAATAAGCTGTAAGAACAAAAACTAGTCAGTACTCCGTTGCGGCCATTGTTGCCATATAACTACCTGTCTTGGCCGGATTTGACGACAGGAATTTCACATCATGACAATTTATACGAGGAATAAAAAGAAAGAGAAACTGAAAACGAAAAAATAAAACCGCACATGTAGTGAAGAATGCAACGAAGTTATATCATCAAATAAACAGGTTTTAAACTAGCTTATCCCCAAAAATATCAAGCTTTTTGGTCCTGAATTTTGCGTAGAAGAACTGTTGCTTATGCTAAATTTCATTCCAAAATAAAAACGGAAATTCGATGAAAACACCGAAATGATTTCAAAAGAATTATAATTAAACGCATTTTAATTGAATAAACTTTATGTTTTGTTTTTGTTATTATCTCGTTTTCTCTCCTCGTCACAACCATCGACACTGATTAAATCAACTCAATCACATTGGTTTATTGTTGATAAAAATATAATTTCTTCTTTGAGGCAATCATTTCGAATGATTTTCAAAGGTTTCATTCGATGTGTGTATGCGGTTAGAATTTCACGCATCCTAAAATTTCCACCTTTTTTCCTCTCTTTCTGTGTGTATCCCTTGGACATTTTATACGGACACTATTCAATTACATACGATTCGTTTCTTGTTTCCCACCGTCTGATCATTTCCTTTTCATCAATCAATATTATTGTAAAATTACTTAACAGCGGGATTTGCCCGCGTTTGCGTGCAGGTGACGTCACTGCTCTGAACTAACTTATACGTTTGCGCTCTCCAATCACACTCGATCTCCACCGACCTTTCAGTAGAGTTATATAGTCTGTAAAGTGACTTCAGAGACTGACTAAAGTAATAAGTAATAAGATTAGTTCACAGTGACAAATCACTTGACAGAGGTACTGAAATATAGCAAATACAAGACATTTGTTGAAAAATTATCTGTTTGGTGGAAGACCCATACTTTTGCAAATTTTATTAAAAACATCTGATTGTTGTTACCTGTTGTTACAGTGGTAAGTGGCAATATTTCAGTCAATTTGTTACTGCATCTAAAACTAATTCTATAACTTAAGTCGGATTTCCCAAGTCACTTTATAGACTGTACGTTTATTTGTTGCGATTTTAACACTACAATCATTCAACTTAGTCGTTGAACTGAGTGAGCGATATTACAAGCAATAAACAGGGGGTCTACTGTACCTGATTTTTGTCTCATTCTTGCTACATTTTCATAAGCGCATCGAGTAGGTGGGTTCAAGTACATTGTAAAATACAAATATACAGGATATTTCTTTGTTCTACTTACATAGGACTGGATAAATCTGTTTCATTTTCCCGATATACTTAAACATGCTAGAAAGTGATAGTAGTAGTACCACCCAGGTTAACACCCAATTAGTACTATCACTCTCTGATATATTTAAGTATATGGGGAAAGTGAAATAGATGTATGCAGTCCTGTGAACGTAGAACAAGGAAATATACTGTACAATTTACGATTATAGTAAGAATCGAGAGTCACGTATGTCTATGGCGTGCGCTGACGATAATCGCGCGACAATCTAAAATAAATTCACTATCCCGCTGCTAAATAATTACTGATAACAGGTGGATTTATCAAGATAAATATATGTTGATCATATTGATTTTCAGTGTTTACTAAACTATAACGATGAAGTACTAAAATTTCAAGTTTATATTATCCATTTTATCATAATAGATAGAGAGTAGATTAATGTTTTCCCTGTATAGTTCTATTGGATAGAGCTTTTAAACAAACAGTTCTACATGAATTATTTGTATAAAATCCAATCTATTTCATAAATTATACATATCTTATCTTTTTGTTATTATATTATCCAGATAAGTCTGTTTATTAATTTTTCATCATTGTCTATTACCTGTAAATCCATCGTTAATTTCATTATTTAATCTATATGTAGTCAAGAATTATATCTAGAAATTCTGCTAATCCAGTTAGTTTATACAGGAATATACGATGTTGTCAGAAACTGGATAGAAACATCTGTATTCGACGGGGATTCTCATGTGGGAATGATACAAATTCTATATAACGTTACCTGTCTTAATACAACATAAGATAACAATACCAGTATTGTTTCAAACTTAAATCACCAACATCGTACTGATTACCAATAGGTGATAATTCCGAAATATAAGCAATAAATCATCAATTATTTGAGGATTTAAATTTTTTATAAATTTTGTCATTATTATAATGAGTCTTCCTATGATTGATTACTGTTAAATAGAGTAGAACGGTACAGTTTATGAATGACTAATGATTTCATTTCGAAGATTAGAAAAATTAGGAAAAGCGCTCCCCTAGAAGAGCTGCTTTTTGTTTTGACAACTATCAATTTCTGTATACTATACAACAGATGTAATAAATTATTGTCCTAAGTGGATTTATTGTTAATTATATAACAATGTGACACTTGGTGGCAGTTGAGACAAATAAAGGAGCCTCCTCATCTCACTAGCATTTGCTTATTCACGACTGTATTAACATTTATTAATTGAATAAAATATTACAACAACAATTAATAATAAAACGTAACTATTATTATTAACAACATATAAAATTTCGATACTGTTAGATAACCGGAAAATAGGGAAAACTCCAGATATGTGTAACGATCATATTTCGCTAATAATAATAACAACAACCAGTATCACTGATTGATACTGGGAGTTGATAATAATTTAAGAGGATGGAGCGAAAATATTGGTTCGATTGGGTTTTGTTGTTGTTATTGTAGGAATTTCGTCTAACTTGATGGAAAATTCTGTAATATTCCCATTATTGACACCTACAACTCGAATTATGTCTATTCTCGTTAGTGTCGTTATGTTGGAAAATTAATCAAATCAAATTATTAATAATTAGAATATGTAATTTTAATTGTGAATAGTGTTATATACATAATTGTATGTGTGTCAACTTTTGTTTATTAATTCATCAATTCATTGGCAATTACAAATCAAATATTTGTGTGTATGTTTGCGTAAAATTTAGAGAGGAAGGTCGAGGATCGATGTTGTATATTATAGAGGTGATTAAGGGCATTCAAGTTACAAACATTCAAAATCAGACGATATCATTCGAATATATTATTGACAAATTTCGATTTGTGTGTGTGTATATATCAAAGGTAATTTAACCACATCGTATTTAGGCAACAGATACTTGTAGTAAACGAACCGTAATTATCCAGCCCTGCTTCTACAGGGTCCATGTATGGTGAATTCTAAGAAACTCCTATTAGTCGACGAGCGATTCGAAAAATATTTTGAGGATTTGTAGAACAGCCCCTACGGAACATTTTACCAGAATTAGGACCTCGTAGCTCATCTCAAAGTTGGTCAAAACACGATCGTTTTGGACAATGTCGCAATTTTAAAAAACGAACAAAGCACGCAGAAGAATGACTCAGAGACCTTCCCAACATTGATTTTTTTCGTTTTTCTCCATTGTATTCCAGAGAAAATTCGAAATATTTCCACCTGTTCCAGAATAAAATGGAGAAAAACAAAAAAAAACAATTTTGGGAGGATCCTAAAGTCATTCTAACAATAAGTCGTTTTGCGTGTTTAGTTCGTTTTTGAAAATCGCTACATCGTCAGAAACGAGCAGTTTTTGACCAACTTTCAAATGAGCTACGAAGCTCTAATTTTGCTGACATGTTGTTTAAGGACCCTCTTACAAATCCTTAAAATATTTTTTGAATCGCTCGTCGACTAATAGGAGTTTCTTAGAACTCACCATACTTGCATCAAACACCCTGTATAAACCACCACCAGACTAAGATTTTATTAATAGACAACACTAACTTTTCGTCTATTTTAAGCTGTTTTCTGAAATCATTTGAAAATTCCTTTATAAACTTCATCTGTTTTCGAATTTAATCCGTTTTCTAGTAATTAAAATAAACTTTATTCTTGATATTTCTTTACACCTAACCACTTTTTATTGTAAAAAAACATGTAATATCAATTACATTGAATTGAAAATCGTTTACAATTTTATAGTTTGAGTAATTGTCAAGTGATTATTTCCAATGACATGGTAGTGATTATCGTTTATCAATAAGTAACATCCCTAATAATAAGATAGGTAGTAACTGTTTTACTCTCTTTAAAATTTATTAATAACACATCGATTAAATCGTGTTTCTCATTTTTCATGTTCAATAAAATTCCTATAATGCATAGTTTCAGGAATCCTTTAAGATAAGCCTAATAGAATATTACCTTATAAAAATAGTAAGACTTTATATAATCAAGTTTTAATCAGTAGTAGTTACACGGGATTAAAATTTCACGTACTTTACTCAAAGATGTAGAAGCACTAAACTATACAGACACTTCAATCATTTAAATACATAAGGCATTAAAGCGGATATATTTAAATTCTATTGCTTGATATATGCCCAATGGTCATAAATATTTGTATAGTAAATCAATAAGATAAATCAAGATAACTTCACGATATCAATATTTACCTGTTCGAGTTTCCTGTAAACGGTGGTGCTTGTGTTAATGTTTGAATGTTAATATTAACGTTAACGTTTACGATTATTTTCTACGGAGAGCAGTTTTATATTGGTTAGAATATCATAAAACGCTGCCATCGATGAATTTTTGAGCTACTAGTAGCTATTCGATTATTTATAGTAATTTATATGTGACGTGATATCTTGACTGAAATCGTAACTTATTGATGTTTAAACTGTTGTACCTCTTTAATAACTTTTGTCTCAATTGCCACGTCCAATAAGTTCAGTCGATGGATGACTTATAAATCTTATAATGACTTATAAAATTATAAATTGGCAACGGTGGCGGAAATTTATTTCAGATTGCCGCACGACTATCGTCAGCGCACGCCATAGACATACGTGATTATCGATTCTTACTATAATCATAATTTGTATTTCATAAAGTACTTGAACCCACCTACCCGCTGCGCTCATAAAAATCCAGCAAGAGAGAGGCAAATATCAGCTACAGTAGACCGCCTATTTATTGTTTGTGATGTCGCTCATACACTTTATCAACTACAACAAATAAACGTATAATTCTATTGAGAGGTCGATGGGGACCGAGCGCGACTAGACAGCGGTTATATTAAATTTAGGAGCAGTGACGTCATGAGCAAGGAAGAGCGTACAAATCCCGCTACTAATTGTATGTTATAAGTAACCATAGGATTATGAACTGCTTTAGATTGTTGTGCGACTATCGTCAGCACGCGCTATGGACGTATACTCTGTATGGTGATTTATGAGATTGACTAAAGTAATAAAATTAGTCCAAAAGAGATACATTAGCAAACAACTAGATAGGGATGCTAAAATATTGCTATTTGCCACAAAGCAGGTTATTTTTCAACAGATTCCTTGTACTTGCAATATTTCAATTCCCCTGTCAAGCTATTTATTACTGATTATATTGTGGACTATTTTTATTACTTTAGTCAATTTCTTAAGTCACCTTACAGACTCTACGTGACCCTCGATTCTTAATGTAATCGCAATTACAGGTAGTATAAATAAATTCTGCATGTTTTTTCGCTTTTTATTCATGTAATCTATCAACATCTCAAACCCACATGCTGAGTCTGTTAAAATTTAGAGGTAGAAAGGATAAAAATCAGTTACAATCGACCGCTTTTTCTTTGTACGTGACGTCACTTTCTTACTTTATTGTACATGTGATTCTACAGAGGGATCGGGCTGTAACTGTGGATCGCTCACTTGTATCATAGTTCTAGGTAGTGACGTCACTGCTACCGTTTAGTATGAATTGTCTGAAGCTAAGTTATAAAGTCATAAGTTGAGTAATCGTAATTTATATGTTTGTATTTTACCAAGTACCACTTGTTTATTGTTTGTGACGTCTCTCACTTCATTAACTACTTTGAATGACTATAGGATAATTTAGGACAGTGACGTCAACTGCTCCGGTATCGGGGCAAATCCCGCTGCTAAGTTATAAGCCGTAAACATATCTCAGGATTCTCAGGAGTCACTCGTTCTTTCATGGCTAGTTTGATGTGGATCCAATTTCAAATTCGAACTGGTCAAGCCAAATTTGATGCAGTATAGGTATATTTAAAGATGTAACATTTCGTTAAATATTAAAATTTAAATTTTTGTACGATACGCAAAAATACTGAAATTAATAAATAACAGTGTCTAATTTAGCATTACAAAACCTTTGATAGATGGAGAAATGTGAGTAATGTAGAAAAATTTAATCACACCAGCATGCACAATGTATACTGCATGAAATCTAGAAAATGTAGCTTTTTTCTTGATTCTTTTTTCTCTCTCTCTCTCTCTCTCTTTCAAACATATAAAACAAATCATTTCTATTTTAGTTGTAGAATATTTCATGCTTACGTATATTATGCACGTTATGTGTAAATGTGTAAAGTGTGGAACGGGATAAATGTAAACATTATGCAAATTAGAAAGTTAACATAGTTTGATTACGGTGAAATAAATGATTTATTGAAAAATAGTTATACGTTCAATGATAGATAATAAATTTAAATCTAATTATATTTGCAGAGCTCTTTTGTTGTAATCCAATTCTCTTTGGATTTATGCGAGTGAAGACAGAAATTTCTGTTTTTTTTTCTTAAAAAAAAAAACAAAACAATACTATAGTAATAATTCAGAATGTCGCAAAATTAATTTATCATTGTTTTTATTCAATATTTGCTTTGCTGTATGTTTTGTGGATTTATTGTTGATGTTCTTCTAGCTATTGTCATTTGTTGTCATTAAACAAAAAGTTTTTCATATTTTTTGCTACTTTCAACACTATAAAACAAGTTGAAGTTATTTTAAAATAAATTACGTTCCATTAAATAATTGATTTTGATTTGTTAGTACACTAGACCAGTAACTAAATAATTAATTATAAAAATTGTTTAGAATTTTTCACATATTTCAAATAATTTTTTTAACATTATACACACATACCTACCATGTATTTTAGTGGTATTTCAGCTTCGAGCTATAGGTCTTAATAATGCAGCTTAAATTGTCCTGAAGATATATATATATATATATATATATATATATATATATATATATATATATATATATATATATATATATATATATATATATATATATATATATATATATATATATATGTACAGTTCACGCCACTTATTTGAACATTAGTCATTAGTTTCATCAGTGACAAGTTTGATTCCGATGATTTTCGTCAGAAGACGACAAAAAAGTTTCCAAAATTCTTTCATTGTTAAGTAATTCAAATTGAAACCGGTTTCGATACGTTATTTTAATTGAATAAATGATTAGACATTTGTTGGCTTCTTTTCTATTGTCATGTGGGTGTTTTTCTGAGGTCACCAACAACGTGGAGACCGTCCAATCTAACGGTCAAACATTATCGTGAATTGTTTCAACTTCTTTCATAATTAAATATTAAAACTGAAGAAGGGTAAAGTATTTAGTGGAATGTGTGTATAGAGTATTGTTTTTTGGTTGATAAACATCAGAAGATACAGTTTTTATTGTTATCTTCAACAATATTTTAAGACTGTTAGTCATCAAATTTATAATTGACGCTGTGTAGATAGAAATATTTGATTGTGTTATTTTCTCCATTCTCTTTTATTTCCAATATCGTTTAAATCTACATAATACATAATTACCGTTCATTTATTCTGTGTAAATTGCAATGTGTTCTAGTAAAATGGACAAATTGGTGGTTGAATTCATGGAATAAACTTTAGATTTGCTCCGATAGTTGAGTAGAGAACCTTTTAAATGAGCAGTTTGTACATGTGTAAAATTGTAACTAATAATTTTCATATTTGTTAAATATCGACAATAATATTGATTTATTGTTAGATAGGAGATGATAAGAATTTTGAAGGCTTTAAAAATATCGAAAACTTGCTTTTTTTAGCCCAATAGATTTTCTGATAAGGACGAGATTTAATCCATTCTGTTTTATTAATTTTACTTTGTTCTGTATAGTGAAATCGTGGGATAATTCAGATAGGGTGACACTCAATTGATTCACAAGGGAAAAAATGGCTTGTTGGTTATAAATTTCATATCATAGGCTATAACAAAAATATGAGCATTCAAAAAACGATACGATTGTCCTTTGAATTGCTTAAAAGCGAACTACTTATGGCTTAAATTCCTGATTTTGTGTGTAGGTGTAAGATCTTATTCTAAAACATCTTTTATTATTCGTGGAATTCGAGTGAAAGTATTCTAAATTTTGGACATCTGTTGGACCTATCAAACAGCATCCTTATACCGAGTGTATCCCGGTATTTATTCTCGTAGTTGACTGTGCCTTCGGTAACGTTATATCGTAACTTGGTTCGGCCATCTGAAAAATACATTAACAAATTTCATGTGAGAATAAATACCGTGGTACACTCGGTATACTCTGTACGTTGACTCAAGAGATTGACTAAAGTAATAAATTTAGGACACAATAGATTTAGTAACAGAAACAACTTGACACGGGTAGTGAAATATTGCAAGTATAGTCTATAAAATGACTTGAGAGATCCGACTTAAGTAATAAAATTAGTTCACAGTAGATTCAGTAACAAACAACTTGACAGGGGTACTGAAATATTAGCACTTGTCACTGTAATAAATATAAATTAGTCACAAGTAACAATCGGATGTTTTTAGTAAAAATTTGCAAAAGGATCGTTCTTGAACAAAGCAGGTAATGTTTTAGCAAATATCTTGCACCTACTTGTAATATTTCAGTAACCTGTCAAGTTGTTTGTTACTTTAGTCTTAAATCACTTTACAGACTGTACAAGATTTTTGTTAAAAATTACCTCCTTGTAGAGGACCGATCCTTTTACAATTTATTATAAAAACATCGGTTGTTGTCCGTGATGAATTTATAAAATTTATTACAGTGGCAAGTGGCAATGTTTCAGTACCCCTGTTTAGTTGTTTGCTACTGAACCTATTATGGACTAATTTTATTACTTTAGTCAATCTCTTAAGTCACCTTACAGACTATACCTTTTGTACTTTATTTGTTGAAGAATTTGGCGTAATTCAACGGATGGTATGACTCAAGTTCGAAACACATTTTGAAATTGTAGTTGTCTTTTATAAAAATTATGGAAAAATTGTCTATAATGAATGAGGATGTAGGGATTTTAACAAAAACACCAATGAGGCTCAAGATGTTTAATTATTTATATTAATTTGACTCTTCACAAATATTTGATTTGTTTAGTCTACAACCTGTGTTGTTTGTAACCCTTCTACAATATCCAAAATCCCAAAACTCATCAACACCGCATTCTTATTAAGACATATAGAATATTAAATTTAAGTATTAGTAATTCACATAGGACACATAACCATTAAACAAACTAAGCATATTAAAATATGACGGAATAGATGAACAGAATAATGATGACAACATATGCAGGTATAATAATATATAAACGAAGAATTGTTAGTTGTTTCTCAAAGCTATTTAGTAAAACGTTTGAAAAAAATAAATTCTTTCATAATATACCGGATACGTTCCATCATCATCATCATCATCAACGTTATTGTTGTTGCTGTTGTTGTCACAATGATTTCCTCAAAGCCAAGAAACGTATAATTTTGCGGTACATCTGAGGAAAAAGACACCAACTACTACTACTACTTCGTTTGGTGTTGTTTTCCAACAACATACTAACCTTGAGAGGTCATACACTCTTTCGTCTTTCCGTAAAACAAGAACAACAACCGCTTATAAATAATATAGTCAACAACACGCAAATTCAACTTTTAATCAAACACTTGTTACAATATTTAGATTACTCAATTATAACGTAATTAGAACACATACTAAATATTGACTCCATCATCATCAAAATGTTTGTTTATAGAAAAAAGTGAAAAGTACGTAAATTATATAGTCGGTCTGCCTCAATCGTGCCGCCTGTACTTCAATAGAACCGGTATTAAAGGAAAGTGTGCTTTATCAAAATTTTTCCGGTGTGTGTATGTAAGTCAAGTTGATTATCTACGAGTAATGAAATATTAAAGGAAAGTTTGATGAATAATTCAGTTTAAATTACAGAATTTACAGTGAACATTTTTCGAATTGTCTATGGTTTGGAAAAGATTTTAAAATGGAATGAAGTCGTATAATTTTCAAATAATTCACAAGTTTACAACGTTTTAGTGCTTCTTTGATGCAATAGAATAC
Organism: Mylabris sibirica; assembly: GCA_039776855.1. Classification (NCBI taxonomy): domain Eukaryota; kingdom Metazoa; phylum Arthropoda; class Insecta; order Coleoptera; family Meloidae; genus Mylabris; species Mylabris sibirica. The sequence continues at coordinate 5,320,805 of CM077843.1, forward strand.
AATTTATGCTCACTATTTTTAAATATTATTTGATTTAACCTTCCAACAATAGGCACTTTATCACAAAATATCATACAGATTGTCAATTCTATATAACTATGGGTTAATTATACTTAAAATAGTACAATTTTTAAAATTAAAGATTTTTTCAGAGGTGCTGCAGTTCCGCAGTACTATGCTCCAGTTGCTACTGAATACTATAACTGTTTTATTTTATTTTATTGTAATTAAATTAAACGAAAATTGAGCTATATTCATACACTTAAGTGACACACAAACGTCTGTTTGTTTACTTTAAAAATCAGTAACTTAAACAGATGTGTACTTTTTGAATTAACAACCCTGTTAACTCGTCTTTAATCTCCTTCTTGTTAAGGATCATTTCTATAACATACAAGTTTTCAGTTTAGTTAAACATGTAAAAAGATCAAGCTTTACGTCTCATTAAAATGAGAAATTCAATAAAATTGTAATGATTAAATTAAATAATATCATCATCATTATCATTAATAACAACGAGAATAATATAAAAATATCAAATTCCTTCAACATCTTGTTATATACATGATGTTAACGATATTTACTAAAATACAAATAATGACAACAACAGTAGGTACAACAATCGTCCAGAGAAACAAGCTGTTACATACGTTCGTTGGTGGAACGTGGCCTGAATAAAAGAGGATTTATTTTCGTGGAATTTCTATTACTGAATTTTTTTTTTTAAATTTTCCACATTAGTTCTACATTCAATGGATAGATTTTTGTTTAAATTGAATGAGATCTTAAACGTTGACATTTTTGAAACACGTAAATTTTTCATGAGTAATAACTCTGTGATGAATCTATCAACGAGAACCGTTAAAATTAACGACCTTGTATCCTTGACAACACCAGCCTTTCTCTTAAATTAGAAAATGATCAAATATGAAGGAGAGATATGACGAAAATGCATCTAACACATTGTTTTCAATTCTAATAATGATACAATAGAAATATATAGACACAAAGAATCGTTTCTTAATCTGATCTGTCTTCTACGATTTTAATTGGTTTCCATTATAGTTTTAAACATGTTACGAAATATGACAGTTACTTAAATTGTTTCAAAACTAGTAGTGATAGACTACGAGTATAAAACTGTAAATTTGTAAATATTTTATAAATATTTAGTTTTAGTTGAAAGTTTGATGACTACCAAAGTCTCTTTAAACTTTTATTTATTATAGGTGCCCAATTAATGACTAATCTTAAAACTACACGTTTTTGTCCGCTTCTAATCCCCTAAATTAAAGAAATGTCAGTTACTATAAAAGTAAGCACATTCATCTACAGATTAGGCATTTCAAACGAGTACATATTGAGATATCGTTAGCGTTACCGTTCTGTATTGAATTATTATAAAACTTTCTTTCAAAGTCTTAAGAGCGTTACTAATTCACATGAAAAAAATAACTTATTTGTTTCGAAAATGACTCAGTATCAATACTTGGACGATACTTCTACAAATATTTGATGATTTGTCGTGCTCCTCGAAATATTTTCTTTGAACTGTCGTTATTATGATTCATTATAAAAAAAATTGTTTAATTGTTTAATCACTGAAACTTAAATCTTAGTTCTCTTCTTAGAACATTAATTGAAGATTAAATAAAAGTTCTACAGAATCAGAAATGTGTCTCTTTAAACGTGCTCGTCTTTTTGTACTTTGAGTAAAATACACCAAGTCGGATGTTTGAAATAAAAACCTATAAAGTATGTTCGTTTCATCTTTCATCTATTCGAAGAAAACCGACGAAAAAGAGTGCTGTTACGTGTTAGTAGAACTCTTGTCTTCTAAATTACACTCCTCCTTCGTTTTAACACAATTTTAAGTGTGGAATCAATATAAGCACAGTTATGAGAGATTAAAAGCAGATTTAAAAGCGAAACTCCATATTTAATTATAATAGGAGTTTTATTTATTTTAATTACAAAAACACCGATGAAATATTTTAAAATTATATTTCTCTGATATGAATGAAATTGAATATTTGATTGCATTTTTAACATACTAGATGCAATATGAAATGTTTCTGTTGAAAATTGTTTAACAAGCAAAAAATCCTTATTTTAGTTCTATTCAATACATTTAATATAAAACAAATCGAAACGCTCATAATTCAGTGTCTTGTTATGTGTGAAACGTCCTGTATTTGCTCATATTAAGTTATCTCTTAATTTGCACGAGTTCTGAGTTTACACGCCATGTAGTAGTCGAACTGTTCTAGTGCTTTCAGTCAAACTTGCCGGTCCTGTAGATAAATTTTTGTAAAACCTGCTGAGAGCGCTTATCAAATATGTAGAATGTTTGAATGTTCGAGTTAATATCTGATTTTATGAAAAATTTCCCATAAAGAAAATAGACAACAAGCGATAAAACGCTTTTTAATGTTGATTATAATACCTAGGAGTTCTTGCTTAATTACAGCATGAAATTAAGCGAAATTTTAATTGAAACAATTACACCGGAATTATGCTTTGAAATTATTATTTTACAACAATTGTAATATTCAAATGGCAACTCTATAATCATTATTGATTGATAACAGCAATTAATTTTACATACAATCATAATCGTGTTGAATTATTTCATTGATACGAATTTGGTAAAAAAGAAACGAATCAACCGACAATAACGCTCATTATTCTCAATCTAATCAAAATTTCATTATTCAAATTAATCAAAGTCTATTTGAATAATATTGAAATTATTATCATTAGTGTGAATGATGGAAAAATAACTGAAATTTTCATCGTCGCGTCTAATTTTAACTCAAATTCGACTTGTTTTCGACTTTATAATATTTACATTATTGATTCACTTTATATCCGACAAAAATTGATACTTTAAACTGAAAAGATGAAAAGAATGTAAAGAATTGCATTGTCGATGATGAAATAATTAGGAGGATATTTCGAAGGAAAATCTCGAGTGTTTTCCGAACAGGTAAATAAATTGAGTTTTATTCAAATTTTGGTGAAAATAACAAAATTTCATTAAATTCTCAATTTACAAAACACCAGCAAAAAAAAAATTGAATACGAACGAGTTTTTGTTGTTGTTTTTCGTTTCTATTTGCATTTTATTCTATTTTCACCATTTGTAAAATCAATTATTGTTGTTATTTTTACAATTATGTGCCATTACCTATAATGATCACCTTTTTTTTTGTTGTTTTTATTGGGGTGTATTTATTATCATGTCCGTTGAGGATGGAATTAATTAGAATCAATAGTTGCAGATTATTACACTGCAGAGATTATCCTGAATTGTGTGTTGCTGCAGTTGTTGTTGTTGTTATTGTTGTTTGTTTATAACGCATGCAAAAGGTAATTTTTCTCCAATTAAATCTATTTGTCTGTATTGTGGAAGAAATTGTAGCCTAACACAAAACAGCATTTTTTTCCAAATTGAAATATAAACACGCTCAAATATTACAAAATATTGTTTAACTGACAATTTTTTTAACACTTTCAACATAAGATAATTGTTTTAAACAAACAAAATATGATAAAAATATTTAATAATCGTGTGTAGGTATTTTATTAAATTTCAAAAATTAATTGAGATAAAAATAGTTTATGGTTTTCTGTTTAATAAAGTGAAATGCTTCTAACAAATGCAATTATTTCTATAATGCTCGTTTGAATTTCAATTTTTGTTATATGTAAAGTTGAAATGACAGCGGCCTTGTAAAAAAAGAAAATTTAAAGTACATTTCCAAGCTCTCGGTTTCTATCTTTTCAATAGCGATCAAACTAGATCTGAAATATTATAATGTCTTTCTAGTTATAAACAACAACTTGAAAAAGACCCGACTAGTCGCGGTGATAGAGCTTTTAAGTTTTCTGTATTTCAGAAAATATAATGGGAACAGGCCAATTCAACTGTTAATTAGATTTCTTTGTGGTTCTTTTGAGTGTTCAAAATCAATTAGTGCAAATATTCAAATTATACGGTCTTCAAAACGTTCAATTATTCTTTAATTTTTCAACAAACAACAAGAAAATAAATATTCGTCATTTTATGTTTTTATTTGACGTCGCCATCTCTGTATCGGTATAGTTAAAGTTTACCAGTGGCGTAGCAAGGGATTGACGAGTGTTTAAAGTTGTACAGATCTTTTTTAATTCTTAATTGTTATCGAACTTTCTTATTGAATCGTAAATGTGGATTTTTTAGAACAATTTTCGAATATCAGAGATTCTCAGAGATTTTGGGGCAGTCTTGTCCATGATCATCAATTTTTAACAAATTTTGCATTAAAATTGTGCAAAGGTTGTAAATTTTAAAGCTTTTAATCCTACTGCTCTTGCTATATATTTTCCTTCCAGATTTCCAGTTTTTGGCAAATTTTACTCTACAATGTTAGAAGAAAAAACAATATTGACCACTTTAACTTAGGTTTTCTGAAATTTTATTTTTAAACATTTGTTTTTAATAAATCTTACAATTAAGTAGTGAAAGTTAAGCGATTAGGATTTTTTATCAATTTTTGAGTTGAATTTTTAATTTTCAGTTTAAAGAAATATTTGTCGTAATCATTGATTTTTAGAATTGTACAAATGTTACAATTCGGACACTTTTAATCAATTTTCAAGTTAAATTCTCGATTTTTTTCTTAAATAATCATCATTTAGTGAATTTTGTCATCTAAAACAAGACAGTTTAAGCCATTTTTACTTGAATTTTGAGCTGAATTATCAAATTTTTCTGTACTGTTTATTATTAATTTCCACAAGCTACAGATTAATATGGAGTTGCAGGAGCTGAAATTTCGTCATATAAGTAAATCAGGGTTTCGAACCGTTATTATTTTTGTTCCATTTCAATTGAAAAAAGATTTAACGGTTGAGTTTCGGTTTTCGTCTTTGCAAATGATTAATTTTCAAATTTTAAAGAGCTATTTACGAGGTAAATATTTTAAATACAGAAAAACTGTGGAACAGGCAACTTTCATTTTGTAATTGTCAATTAGCACAAGAATTTTGATCGGGGTACAAAATCGTAAAAAAAGAACATCAAAAATAGCATAAAATCGTCTATAAATTTAAGTCAAAACAAGAGATATTTAAAAAAACTTAGATATTGTGCAGAGGTAACTTTAACCCCCAATATCTCCCTTAAATTTGAGTATGGGCAAGAACTAAAAATCATTGTAATCGGGAGTTTCGACGCAGTTCCAGAGGAGGGAAGAAAGAAGAGATGAACAGAGAAATAAAGAGGATGATTGAAGTGGTATGCTTGAACTGAAAAAACGGTTTTTGTTTTTCGGTTCAGCTCCGGATTTTGTTCTGGTCAAAATTTCGGGGTTTTCCGGTTTTCGGTTCAATTCCGGTTTGAAGCCCTGGTTTGTAACACTGTCACATCATATAATTCAAGAAAACTAGATTCATATGTTTATCACAAACTCCTAGATTTAAAGGATGCTGTCCAAATTGTCGCCTATGCTTTTAAATAGAATTGCTAATATTGAAAACAATCTTGAATTGTCTCTCAAATTGTCACTTTACCATTTTCTGTAGACAGCAATATTAACAATTTCCATAAAAATAAGTCAGTTCCCTTTCAAAGTTTCGAGTTATTAGTGAAATAAAACGATAACTTTTCAGACTAATACATATAAGTATAGTTTTTTGATTGCTATCATTCCACATAATTTTCAGGTTTTTTCCCTTTTACACGTACATAAATTTGCGTGACATAAATATTAGAAAGAGTCAATGAAATTTGAATATTTGCTCAAACTGTTTATGTTAAACAAACGTGGTGAGATTTCCTTTTTATTATCATTACAGGAAATCGATTGAAATTGCTACAAGACTAAAGAAATCTGAATGTCCTTTTTGTTTAAACAATAGAAATAAAACTATAAATAAATAAACTTAAATAATACCCATATCGATTGTTCTACTTTATTATTCTTTCTTTCTTTTTTTGTAAATAACTGAAACATTACCTTGAGTATTACTTATAGACGCGACATGAAAGAAACACGAAACATTCTTCTAAAGGTTGATACATACACGTAACAATATCCATGGGTCGATTTTTAATTAATTTTAACGAAAAAAACTTAGTTTTTTCGATTTTTGTTATCTTGATTTCTATCATAAGTCGTTGTGGTGTTGGTCACTCTTATTTCTCCATCTTGTCAGCTAGAGACACATGAAAAACAGTCTCGATTCAGTCGTGCTTTATTATTAATAAACAATAGGAAGGTGGATCAGTATTTTTTTAGTATGCACACACGAGAAATTTTCGACCTGTAAATAATTTTTAGCAACATCAAATTTATATTAGGTATAACTAGAGGAAAAAATGTCTAAAATTATTGAAATTGTCTTGCCGTATCGATCGAAATTCATAAAATTTCGATTCCTAATGACGGATTGTTCATTATACCCGGTGGTCCACAGAAGAATAAAAGTTTTAAGGGCAAGTTATATTAATTTCATCATTTTTAAAAACTAGCTGCACACTTAAAAATCACTTCGAATTACTCAAGCATCCTCTAAAAAATGGTTTCCCGTTTCTATCCATTCTCTTCGGGAATAAGTGGGAATGCTTCACATTTTTTCATGGAATGCAAAGGAGTAAATCGAAAATGGTAATCTAGGGAGGGTCTTCGAATCACTCTTAGTGGGTTTGTATGATTCGTTTGCTTTTGAAAATCGTAACATTTTCCACAACGTGCGTTTTTTGACCGAATGTGAGGTTCTTGTTTGCTGAAATGTTCTACAAATACTTGCAAATACTTTTCTAAATGCTCGTCAATATATATAGCTTGCCATTAGAACTATGTAGTCTTACGTGGGTCACCCGGTACGCAAGGTGTTTTTTCAAACGTGGTCAATTCTTATGAAACTCCTATTAGTTGACGAGCGATTAAGAAAATATTTAAAGAATTTGTAGGGGGGTTCTTAAAGAACATTTTAGAAAAATTAGAACCTCGTAGATTGTTTGGAAATTGGTAAAAAAAAACACGATCGTTTCGGCTAATGTCGCAGTTTTCAAAAACGAGCAAATAATCTAAAACGACTAGGAATGACTCATAGTGAGTTTTTTTCTTGTTGAGAAAATGAGAAGTATTTCCACCTGTTTCTAAAGAAAATCAAGAAAAACAGAGCAAATTAATGTTAGGAGGACTCGCGAGACATTTTACGTCTTCGAATAGTTCTTGAGAATCGCGAAATTATCAGAAACGAATGTTTCCTGACCAACTTTGAAATGAACTACGAGATTCTAATTTTGCTAAAATGATCTCCAAGGCGTACCCTACAAAATCTTGAAATATTTTCGAATTGCTCGCCAACTAATAGGAGTTTCATAAGAATTGACCACATTAAAAAAAAGCACCCTATATTGACAATTCCTGATTCGTGCATTTTAAAAAAAATAAAAATCCACTGTTTCTATAAAATGCCTCGTAGATACGCTATTGTATTGAATTTTTTATCACTTAGCAAATGCAGAAATTTAGACTACAAAAAAAAAACGAGTATTCACTTAAAAAAAATTTATATAGAAACAATAGCCTCATCTTCTCTATTGTATTGTTTTGGATTCTTGCTGTGCAAGCTTCTTTATTTGTTCTATTGTGGATGTGTTGGGGAGTTTAAACCGGATGTTAATCTATTGTTCTCTTGAAGGTTTTTCCCTTCTAACCACACTCACTTACACATTTCTATTAGATTCCTTTTATACAATTCTTATTTACAATGTTTTATCAACCGGTACAATTCAAGATAATAATATACGATTAGGATAATTACAAAAACCTAATTATAGAATTATATGTGGATTGTGGTGGGGAATTGTGTGAATATAATTTAAAGATTTATAAACATTATTCACTTTTGTTTAATATAGAGCAACAGATGTTGATGTTATTATTTCACAAATAAATCAACTCTCAACAAAACAATATTACGTGTAGGTGTACCTAAATACAGTAAATAAAGAGCGGTTAATTGTTGATTATAAATAGGCTGTCGATTGAGGGATTATCAAATAAATTAACTGGTTTAGAACGAAATTATTATTAAATTTATTGATTTTATGAATATTTATATAAATTTACCCGGCGCCTCCACCAAAATGCGTTCCACCAATTCCCATCGTTGGATTTGTATTATTACAACTTTTGTTGAAATTATTTCATCAAAAGTTTTAATCTATGAAATACGAATAATTCGTTCAACTATTAAATAAATGCAACTTACATAAGTCCTAAGAGTTTTCATGAATTTTGCTAGTAAATGGAAGTACCTTGTTGATGATTAAAATTGAAACGATAAAATGTTGAGACTGTCAAGGGACTGTTACTGTACAGAAACAGAGAGTGGTATTTTAAAATTGTATAGTTCGACATAGTGGACGTTCTAATGCGACTAGAAATTGCATTACATTGAATACGACTTTGGGGAATATCAGTGAAATTAATAACGATTTTGACATTATTTAAATATTTCGTTAACAAATCTTTATGTTTAAAATAGAAATAACGACACAGAAATTTTAATATTAGAGATTTTCTATGGGGGAAATCCCATAATTTAACAGCGGAAAATGTAAAATGTCATAAAGTCGACAACAATATACACTTTAGCTATTTCAGGATGAACTTGTTTTGGGGAGATTATGGTGAAATGGTTGTGGTAGTGTGAGAAATTCACAACAAAAACAACAATTTGCAATTTTAAATAACAATGCGAATTTAAACACAACTTGAAAAGACACATAATTGTCCATTTATTTTTACACAAATTTGTTGGCGTTGTCAAGGCAAGAAAAAAAAATTTAAACTAAATAACTAAAATTTGTATCTCATTTAGATACCAATCACACAATTCATGTTGCACTACTGTATTTAATTTCAATTTGATTTTCAGTCTATTTATTTTTCAATCCACTTCCATTAAGTTTACTGTAGCAATACAATATTGGAATAATTAAATTAACGAACAAAAAAATAATAATAGAGAAATCACATTGTATGATTGTCTTTTTCTCTGATATTAATTTAGATACAATTTTTTGATTTTGTTTCTATCCTTTTAACTAATTAGAATTTGTCATATTTGTCGATTTGGCGTAGTTCTACCTAGTTAAAGTTTTGAATTATTAACGAGGAGAAAATATTGTAAATTACTTCAAGTTGATAAAACTAGTAATTATGTTAATCTATAGTGGTCGAATTCATGATTGTGCGATTGTGAACAGAGAAAGAAGTTTACATTTAATTAAACTAATGCATGCAACAAATGTAATTGACTATAAGTTGAAGTTGAAATAATGACTTGATAACAACATGAATTGTTTAAAATAAATATTGATTCAAACATTATTGGATATCCTCTTTTTCCTTCTTTTCAATATCATTAATATTATATGATTATCGTTGAATATAAAATTACAAAATCTATAAAATTCCAATAAATAGCTTGATACAAGACACTTTTAATTTGTAGTCATGAATAGTCGTAGAGAGCTGAATAGAGGCTTTAATGTAGTGATATAGGCCCCATGCTGCCAGATCAGAATTATTGTCTGACAAAATGGGGCACAATATTGCACTAGTGTTGACAATTTATAAACTTTAAATGGCGTGTTCTTACTAGCAAATAGTTCAAAGATCAGTTTGACTCAATTTTTCAAAAATATCTACATTAGAGACAATCTCTATCCACATGAAAGTTACTATAATCAGCGCTTGTACCGTTTGATTGTACTCAAATAAGGTACTTTATCAAGAAGTTGTGAGTGTGACGGTGCATTTACCATTGATAACAGTAACGAGATTTGCCCGAATTTGCATGCAGGTGATGTCACTGCTCTTAACTGTCCTATACGTTAGAGCTCTCCAATAGCAGTCGATCTCCATCGACCTCTCAATGGAGTTATCCGTTTATTTGTTGCAATTATAACACTACAATCATTCAACATAGTTGATGAACTGATTGTGAGTGTGAGTGATTAACATCACAAAAAATAAACAGGCGGTCTACTTTTGCTATATTTTCATAAGTGCAGCGAGTAGGTGGCTTCAAATACTGTCGTGCACTGACGATAATCGCACGACAATCTAAAATAAATTCACGATCTCGCTGCTAAGTAATTAGTAATTATCTTGATGGACAATTTAGTTGTAAAATCATCAAAATGGCTTCAATTTTAAGATATCAATAGTACAGTTGATTATTATTACATTTGACAGGGTTTTAAATTTAATAATCAATGTTTTTTTACCCTTCACATAAATAATTATCAAAAATTTGTTCATTGTTCTACCTGTCGAAACTTGGTGATTATAAATTCATATTGTATGTAAACGAATTCAGAATTCAAATTATTGTTGATATTACAATATATTAGTTATTTTATTAAAAATTGATTCTCATATTACATTTTAAGTAATTTAATTGTAATTACAAAAATAATTCCAATGATAAACTGACATTCTCTATAACAATATTAGGAAGAAAAATGGTATTGTAAAGAAGCAGGGCTCGTTAATCACATCTCCTCTCCCGTCAAGGGTGGAAGTTTCGTATTTTTCATCCGCGAAACTTTTATGAACAGTTATTTAAGTTTCGTCTCGTCTATTTAGGAAACGTATAATCAATTGACTTTTGATTGTGACTGACACGCCATTAAAATATTAAAAATAATAGGAGAAAATTCACCAACAAAACGGATATTTATGCACTTCATTAGATTTATGAGTATTCTTTTATGTTGCAATTTTGATTTTCCGGGTTTGTTATATACCTGTACAGATTTATTTATAACCGTCACCATCTGTTGTAAGTTTTTAAGCTTTAATTGTTATTTTGCATGACTAAGTTGAATCAATCGCGATAGGATTTACTTTAGTTAAAGAGAAAGAAAAGAACATTAATAAGTCTTAAGTTTATGTTTCCTTCACTTTACCTCCGTAATTGTACTAGAAATTGTCAATAATTGCTGTTTACTATACGTTACTGTATTATTGTTGTTTTTTTTAGCCTTAATTTTTGTTGTTTTCACGCAAGTCTTTACTGTTGAAACAGACAACTTTCTGTAATTCAATTTAATTTATTTTTCAATAAAGACAGGGAGAGTCAGCCAAGTTTTCTTTCGATTCTTGTCCCTATTCACACGAAACAGACAAAGAAACAATACGAACAACAATAACAAAGTGAAAGAAACTTGATACAATTCGTAATAATTAAATTTCAACAGTATTTGTAAATTTTTTCTGTATTAAAAGAGGGTGTCAAGAATTAATTTCAAATTAAAATGGAAACATCCCCTATAACGATCAACTCGACCTATAGCAATCATCTACAATAATTGGCTCTATTGAAACAACCCCTGATTTTTACATTCATCTTTCATTGTTGTTTATAATAGATCTAATAAAAAATTATCTCTATCTCGCATGGGGGATTAGTTGGTTTTTAAATAGAAAAATACTAACAACTGTTACGCTTCTTGTTATTATTTCCGTGTTTTTTTCTGTTGTCGTCGTTTATATCAGACGGTTGAATTTATGAATTTAAGGCCATATGTGATGTGGTTGCACTTGTATCTAAAAATAAATGATGGGGAACAGTATTGTACTGTGTATACATAACCGGTATTAGATCCATTCAATCCGTACTAAAAGTACACATGTATACACAATACAGAGCTTCATCATCAACAACCGCCCCTTTAGCTACATTGCATACAGGATGGAATAAACTAAAAAGTGGTAGATAACACGATGCTATCCTTTAAACCTATTATAATACAAGTATAATGAAGTGGGTGGAAATAGAACTCGCCCTTTCGTTTTTATTTTAAACCCTATTATAGTTTATGTAGTATACAGTCGGTCTGATTTAATTCAGTCGACTGAACTTGTATAATTATACAGGTAGATGATAAATTTGTTGTGTTCGTATGGGGAATTAATGTAATTTATCTAAAGAATTACCAATACTGTCTGAATCAATTTCAATTATCGTTTACGTATATCGACAGTTTTTGAAATATCATAGAATCCTCAATGGAGCTAGTGTGTGTAACATTTTGTAGATAAATATCGCAACTTATATTTCTATCGAAAAATTGCAAAAAAAAAATGGTAATAAGAAACGAATGGAAATAAATAATCTGTTTCTGACAAGACTTATAACTATAACCAATTTTGGCGTTACTCAAAATCAATATTACATTAAACAATTCAATAAAATAATTGGTATAGTTTGCCAATAATTGACAAATTGATATTGATGGAGACATTATAACTTGTCTATAAGATTGATTATTATCATTATGGCAAGTTCATAAGTTGTTTTACCGTCATAATTTCGACGTGTTTTCTTCCTTCCGTCGTAGATATCTAATCAAAAATGAACCACTTACTAGCATTCGCTTGGCTTAAAAATAGTTTTATAACCTGCGAGCTGACTCCTAACTAACGAGCAGGGCTTGAAATAGGCTAAGTTCAGCTCCAGAGTCACTGTTTTTAACTGAGGTCTTACCTTCGGCTTCGGCCAAAGCTCCAGCTTCATTACAACAAGCGTTTTTGTCACCGTTACCGTTGAATAGAACTTCATTTACGCTACTATATGTAGTTCAAAAAATTGAGTTGGCTAAAGCTTTGCAAGTGTGCAATTGTAACTGTACTATGTTCAAAAGAAGAAAAAATTTTTGTCCAGAATTATTCACCGTATTCTCTGAAGTGCTGATGCTCTATGTCAATAGGGAAATCGCAATTGGTTGTCAATTCGAAAAATATTTGAAGGATTGTCGGGTAGCCCTTAAAGAATATAGTAACGAATGTAAAACCCTCTAAAGCTTTGGGGACCTTGAGTGTTTTTTTTTACATAGTGGTACTCTTTTTAAGATACGATGAATAAAGCCAGATGATTTGGAGCCACAACCCGCAAAAGTTTCAATGCTCCCAGCTTCAGTTCCGATTCCACTGAATTAATATTGGAACGAACCGTCCGGACCGGCCACCTAAAAATAACTGATTTGTCGAATACAAGCACGCACGCCCTTAAAGTAGAGGAGCTAGCTGCTAGCCAGCGCGCAAGATCGCTAAGTAGGAGTGATAAAACAGGCAATATAAGCCCGGCCGACCGCCCGTAAAGACCTCCCCGATCCGTTCCTCGCTCCGAACATCTCTGGCAGTGGCTCTTTGGCGACCCGGAAAATTCCAGCTCCGCAGTGGTTCTTTGGCTACTGAAATAATCCATTGTATTGTGTCACCAGTCCCGCAGAGGTTCCTTGGCGACCGGAATAGACCACCGTACCGTAGGACCGACTGTACCGATTCTGTGGATTTCAGGGGCGCGTTTGATAATTTAGAATGGAAGTGCGTGATAGAGCGGTTACTTGAAGTCGGGTGTATGGAGACGGATGTATGGAAAAGTTATTTTAAGGATAGACGTGTGTGTGTGAAGGGTGCCAGGGAAGCTGTTTGGAAGGTAGTAACGAAAGGGTGTCCCCAGGGATCGATTTGTGGGCCTGCAGTGTGGAATATGATGATGGATGTGATGTTAGATAGGCTTGAGAGGAATGGATGCAAGGTGGTAGCGTATGCGGATGACCTTCTGTTGTTAATAGAATCTAACAGCAGAAGGGGTTTGGAAGAGCAAGCTGCAGGCTATGTTCGAATGGTGAGCGATTGGGGCAGGAGTACGGGTGTGAGCTTGAATGAAAGAAAAACTGTATGCATGCTAATGAAAGGAATATTGTCGGGGAGCAGGCCGCCGGTTGTCCCAAGTGTGAATAGTAACTTGAAGTATGTAAGGGAGGTAAAGTACCTGGGTGTAACTGTGGGTGAAAGGTTGAGCTTCCGACGCCATTTGCAGCTTGTGAGAGACAAAATGGTGTGTTTGACTGCAACAGTACGGCGAGTGACTAGACGTGAATGGGGAATAAGTTAAAAAGTAGTGCGATTGTGGTACAAAGGATTGATGACTGCGTGTGCAATGTATGGAGCGAGTGTATGGTATAGGGTGATTGAGAGGGATTTCGGTAGAAGATTGGTTGACGCATGTGAGAGGGTGGCTCTGTATGGGTGTTTGAATGTATGTAGGACGGTCTCTACTGGTGCGATGGAGGTGCTGATGGGGTGCCTACCGTGGCGCCATGAGGCTGTCCGGCGTGCGAAAAGAGAAATGATGCGGAGAAGAATGAATGATGAAGAATATGTTGACATTAATGAGTCACTGGAAGCAGTGGATGATGAGCTTTGGAATAAATGGCAGCGTGAGTGGGAGAGCGATACGCATGGTAGAGTTTTGTATGAGTACATTAAGGATGTGAAGTTTGCAAGGCAGAATGAATGGTTTAATCCTAGTATGGAGGCCAGTTTTCTTATGACTGGCCACGGTAGCATGAATGACTATTTGTATGCAAGGGGTCTGGCGGAATCACCGAGGTGTGCGTGTGGTGCAGATGTGGAAGACTGGAGGCATATACTGGTTTGGTGTGAACGGTATGAGCGAATGAGGAACCTGAATGCGTGCGGTGTGAATGTAGAAGACGGTCGGGTGTCAACAGGAGGTGTCCTGCGATCTAGGGAGACGTATGATGAATTTTGTTTGTATGCACGTAGAGCGTTTGAGGAAAGAAGGCGAATGAGGTGAGGAATGTATGGGCCCTGGATCGTAGGAGGATAGTGCAGGGGGCTGCTTTCGGGTTGCTTGCGGCCCGAAGGTGGCTTTGGGCTTAGCGAACCCACGTACCCGAGCTGGTTTACCAGTGCCGAGTGCTGCAGGACTCAACTGGGAGGGGGCAAATGCTCCCGAACGTCCAACCAGTGACGTAAACTGGTACCATGGGCGACCGGGTTGCCCGCCGGACTCGGTCCGGTCCCGGTCAATTGCGGTTGGTTTCGTGGTGGCTGTGGTTGAGACTCGGGTGAGCTACGTTTAGCTCGGGTACTAGCCTGAATAGCTAGTAGAGGTTTAGATAGGCCTCCGCCAAACCGAGGTGCCTGAGGGGCCTGCAGCCTCGATGGAAATCGGTAGCCGGCACTTGTGGCTTGGCGACGCTGATCGGGCGTGAATCCTGATCCCTCGCCCATGGGGGCCGTGCAAGTTGGGCCAGGCGTGGCAGATACTGTACGTTAAACTCTTCTATCCTTTGTTGTTGTTGTACCGATTCTGCTGTGGCTGGTGATGACCGGAATCATCCTGCTCTCCGTATCACCGACACCACCGTTTAGTTTGATTAGAGTTCCTATTTATTTATTTATTCATCTGTAAATATATAACTGTACATGGCTTGTTAGTTGGTACCGTCTTTTTCTCGCTGGATTCAGCAAGTGGTACCCGAAATACCGTCCGTTTCCCCGCTAGCGTAACCGCGGGCAAAATACGTTACAATATTCAGGAGCTAAAACTAAGCTCCGACTCCTCCAAAATTGCCCTGCTTGTAAGCACTGAAAATTCCTGTAAAGTTCAGGATTTCGTCCAAAAGTGCATATTTCACTGAAATCCGATAACTTAAATATGCGTGCTAGTTCTAAAAATGAAACTACAACTAGCTCAATCAACTGCCTATTATTTAGTAGATATGAATCAAAGGGATCCTTTGTAAGCTTTTAAACTATATGTATACACGATTGATAGTTACCGAGTTTTCTAGCTAAGACAATCTTCGGTTATTTAAAATATTTATCAGTCTTCCTCTTGAATGCAGACTATTTGTGTGGATAACTCTTGGAAAAGGGTCACTGTAGCATAGTTGGCTGACATCGATCTTTAGCTTTTCAATTATTTATTGTAGGTGGAGTAGCATTCCCGTTTCACTGTAGAAAAATTGAAGTATTCTTTGGAAAATGTTAAATAAACAGGTGGTACAGTCTTAAAACCATCGATCTCCTCCTACAAAATATGTACAAGAAAGTTTTTTTAACGAGCATGCTGTTATTTTCCATCACAAATAACAGAACATAAGTTTGAACGTGTTCAAATTGAGTGATAGAAAGTTTTTATTTTAAAGGCGTCCATACATTATGCATTTTGTCTGTCAGATCATTCACATTTTCAGCAAAGCATACATATCAATTTCGATGAATGTGCTTAAATGACAATAATAATCTTACAAATATAGACGTAAAATACGATTTGATCCAAAAATAGGAATAATCAATAGGGCATAGTGAATAGACTATTCTCGTTTATTCGACTTGTAAAAGGATCAGTTGTTGGAACTTTTTACATCATTATATTTGTAACTCGTAATGGTCCGTTATTTTTTCGCAAAAAATCCGTGTTCACTTTTATTCTATAGCGTAACAAAATAGAATTTTAAATTTAGCCTCTTTTTGCTCTTCATAGAACCAGTCATCTTTTAAATAATGCATTCGAGAGAAATTAACGGCCAGTGTTGAAAAGTTTAACCGAACATCATTTAAAACAACGTAAACTCATATGTGTTGTGTATAATTTTTATTGCATTCCCAACAGGATTACAGATTATTTAATATCACAGGAGATCTCGTGTAATTTAACTTCTTTTTCTTTCGTTGTTCGTAGTGTTCATATGCCATAATTTCAACTCTATTACCAAAAGTTTATTGATTTAAGATCAAAAGTTATATAAATTTTTATATGTAATTTGGAAAGGATTCAAGCCTCCCTTTGAGAAATAACTGGGAGCGAAAAAATGAGAAACTATCAATTTTCCCATCTAAATTCAATAAAATTCCATACGTCTCCACTTTTTTGTGTTGAGAGTGTAAAATGGAATCTTCAACATTAATAAAGTAAATTGAAGTTTCCTCAATGGAAGGAAATCTACAGCAAATATGTAGGGGGTGAATATTATAAATAAACGAAATGAATCTAGTGATAGTATTAAATGCAATTTTACATAATGCACCCTATCTCCTTTGCATGTTTCGTGATATAATTTTGTTGGAAGAAATCTCTCCATCTTTTCATCCTTCCATCTACATCGTCAATTTCTGATTAAAACGATGAAAAGAAACACAAAAAATAATCCATGTGGATAAATAACAAAGGTAGGAAAAACTGGAATCTTGATAGTGTTTCAAATAAAAAAAAGTAAGCAGGAAAGAGAGCGAAAAACAACAACATTGGTCACAGTAAATCTGTATCAATATTTGTTGAAAAATACAGCCGCCATTAAACGGAATTAGAGGTAAAATCCAGAGATTTTTCCGGTCAACTCATTATCAAGAAAAATAAGGTATAACAATTTTTATTTATGTTTGTTTTGTAGTTTTTTTTTTATTTGGATTTGTTCTGATAATATCAGTAAAGGATAGTAGGAAATTTGTTGGACTATAAATCGAATATTTGAATTTTTACAGTTCACTTAATGTATTCCCATTGATAAAGAGATATCATGACACATTTATAAACTATCCTGAAAAATAGCATGAATAAACAATATGGACAAGTTCCATTATAGGAGCTTGCCGAACGGATATACCGGGGTCCGATGGAAAGTCCTTATCATAACGAAAATTTGATAATATTCATACAATATTGGGGTGGATTTCCAAACAAAGACGACACCATTTATTCAACTATGATAGAAGTTTTCCAAACGTGCACACAGAATCGAACTTCTCATCTGAGGCACCGAAAGACCATCCCAATTTCTTATTCAGATACTTTCTACCTCCGAAAGAAGGCACAATCTTCACCCTTAATTACCAACTAGTAGAGATTTACCCGACTATAAATTCTTATAGGGCCCTGATAGGGACCTTATCAGAGGCTTTTCTCATTCAAATAGGGTCCGGATGAGGATCCTTTAATGAGGACCTGATAAGGATGTAACGCAGGTCTTTATCAGAATTACATTATTAGGTCCTGGTCTAAATTAGAATCCACATAAGAATATCCTGATCAAATGAAAAATGCTGATAATCGAATAATTTTAATCTCTTTGATTAAGGATAAGTTACAGGTTTTTATCAATTTATTTACTGTGATAAACACAAAACAATGATAATCAATAACGAATTAACACTTAGGATTAGATCAGAGGTGCAAAATTTACTCTCAGGACTCAATCTAGATAAGAAACGCCTCAAGGAGCATCAATCTTAAAACCGGAAAATCACGTACTAGCCTTCAGTCGCTGCGGATGATGGTACTATTACAGAGTCACGAGGATATTACATGTGAACTGTAACAAGTAGTGCCATCTAGTTGAAGGGCTAGCTACTGGTAGAATCAGGGAGTGACGTATAGTTGTAATGGGGAACTAGTTAACTAATTATTGGATGAGGCTATCCTAACCTTATCAAGATGGCCACATGGGAGACAACTCTTTATTGCGTAAGGTTATCCTGAGAGTAGGCTCATTTTGACCTCAATAGGATGATCTGATGCAAAAGAGTTGCTATTTCATAAAGTTATCCCGAGAACAACCTCTTTGATGGCAAATAAGTTTTTATCCTGATTTTATCTAGTCATGGAACTCGTGAAGTTTAAAACCTTATTTTAACCTGATAAGGTCCTCATTTTACTTCAGGTAAATCTTAAACGGATAGGTATCACTATTGAACAAAAACAGCTCTAACTGGACATGGACCTTCATGCGGGATCGCTTATGCGGACGCTAAAAGGGCCATAAGGGAAGAATTAGAATGAAAACACCAACTTTGCAATCCCAATAACATTGGGATTGCAAAAGACCCAACATGTAGGGCCTGTGAAGAGGAGGATGAAACTTCCCTTCATATTCTATGCTACTGTGAGGCCTTAAAGGATCTCAGAGCGTGGTACCTGGGACGGGAATATATCTCTCCAGATGAAATAAAAAGTACTTCTCTGAACAGTATCCTGGACTTTATTAAAAGAACGGAACTACTGGGGGAAGACATTTAACCCAAATTAGGTGAATTGACGAGCGTACAAAAGGCCTTAAAGGCCAGGGTACAGTGGGGTGTGAACCACGGCTCGGGTGAGAGGGTCTGGAAAGGACCTCTCACGGAACGGATAATAATAATAATAATCACTATTGAAACATAAATCAGAAATTATTCAGCAGTTAGTGAGACTTTTTTGACTGCAGTAGAATACTTTTTTGTTTTCTATTGATGTTCTTTCCCTTGAAAATAACAATCAAAACCGTGCGTGTTCCTAATAGGTGGTAGTTTATTTTGATACAAAAACCTTAAAAAGGGTGACTATTGACAACTGGTCCATTTGATCAATGTTGATTTTTTTGTTGTTGATTCATTTTTGTTTCGTGTCATTTGCTAAAATTGTCGAATAATTTAGCTCCATTTAGGGGTTGCATTATTAAACAAGGGTAGTTATATGCGTTAGAACAAATTGTTGTACTTACCATTTATTACACATATTGTTAATAAAGTTAATTAAGAATTGAGGTAAATTTTCACACTAAAGTAAAAATAATTAGAAACATTCGTGTTAATTTGATTGATTGTCTGGCAAAGAAAACTGTTGGTGATTATTGTTATGTAAGTACATATGTACAGAAAATCGGGTGATCTTTATCAATATTACGCTTTTACTATGGAAATATTAGTTTTACATATGAGGGTGTCTACAATTCCTACATGCAACCGTATTATTTACATTTCAAAGGATTTACATCCCCTTATGTATAGAGAAGTTCACATGTGGTAATATTAAATAATCAAAATCGTAAATTGCTAAAAGCGAAATCATTCAGCAATAACAACCCAATATTCCACTTTACGATAACAAAGTATACAATAAAGTAACTAGATTTTCTTACATAAGAAACGAATTTTCTAAAATGAAACATCAACAACAACAACAACAATATATTTCAACATTAGTTTAAAGTAACATACGAGACGATTTACTTTTATTAAACACAAGAAAAAGACCAAAGAAACACATATGAAAGTTGAAAGAGGACAATTTGCTGAAATAAAAGAGAGCTCGCACATATATTTCGACTTTAAGCTGTGTCGAAATTACAAAGAAATAAATTTGGCTTTTTAGTTTGCTTTCAATCCCGTTATATTTCTTACAACAACGGTCAATATAATGTTTCTATTTTTTCTGTCAATAAGTTTTAGATTTGCAGAAGAATTCTTGAAGATTGCCTCACTAGCTTCATGATTTTTACCGGATCTAAAACGTTAAATTTTCGTGATATTAACGTTGTTGACGTGTGTTTTCTAATATGTTCGATGTAATTTATGAATTTCTTTCATGTTTTTGATCACTTTAAGAAATTCATTTCACTGTTGGGTAATATTAAAAACTTCAAAGGCAATATGGAAAATATGCTTTGTAATTTATGTTTGTCAAATCAGTAAAGAGACAGTCGCCTTATTTGATATTCTGAAATTATTTTGATTAAATTACCAAAATTGATGCTTCTGCAGTGGTAGAACGATAATAGTAAGCCAAAACAAGGCTTTCAAAGCGAATCTCCTTTGAACTAATTCTAAAAAGACTTTCATATGCATTATTTAGAAATAAACATCGGGGTTAACTCTCAAAAATATTGTTTACCACTAAAAATACGTGAAGAAAAATCTAAACTCGAGTTTCTTATTCCTTAAATCTATTAGTTCCTCTAACAACAAAATGGATAATTGGGACCTTTCCTGGGTATTTTTTTATTGAGCATGCTTAAGAGGGATCTATTTACGTATAATTTCGGCAATTTAAAACGTATGTCAATCGATTTAAGTCGTTTTCAAGAAATTGATTTGATAAAGATTGATAATGTAGTATACAACTTGCTATAATTAGTGCTATAATCGAATTATTCTCGGTAATAATAGCACTCATTATAGCGAGTTGTATACTGTATCTTTACGACTTATTTCTAAATGTACAGGTATTGGTAGTGTACCTTCTTCATCATTTTCGATTATAAAATCACTCAAAAAACGGATACTACAACTGTCAGTTAAAAGTGTCGCTTTTTTTGTCGCTACTATAGTTTTTTGGTCACGTTCCATTGTAAATACTACTTATATTCTTACAACTTAAGTTAATTGTTTGAAATGTCATTTTATTTATTTTCTATCGTTGCTATGGCAATCTTACATTTAATACTAACTATGATTCAGAATTGCACTAAAAACGTCCACTTTAGACCTACTTGATAAAAGTGTCGTTTTATTTATTTTTGTCGTTACCATGTTTTTTTTATATTAAGTCAGAAACAATGATTCAAGTACTATTTTCTGATTGGCTTACGAGAAAGGGAATAATATGTAGTTCATTATTCCCTCTCGTAATCCATAGGGAATAATATGGGGCATTATATTGCAATATTTACAAAATGTTCTCTTCCCATTTCCGTTATTACTGTTTGCCCGTTAAATCTCAATTAAGTATTAGCGTGTTAAGATTTAATAATAACAAAATGAATTAATTTGATTTACGTTGACTTTCATTTTATAAATTTTATTGCACGTTATTACACTACAAATTTTTGAACAAAAATTAACACCATCTAATATTTCAAGTGATTGTAAATTACGAGTTGTAATAAACAACTAATGCACTTTTCTAATAATCATATTATACCATCATAATATCGATTTTAGTTCGACCTAATTTACAAATATTTTATCGTTTGTTACAAGTATTAATTATTAAAACATTTCGATTGAGTTGTAGTTCGATATGTACTTAACGACAATAAAAAAATGTCAATATCTAAAGGAAATTTTAAAAGTAAACTATATAATTTGTAATTATTGACGTGTTTATTACGAATAATTTTGATTATTCTCAATTCATTGTATTTATTCCAGATAATTCTCTACAAGCTCCCAGATTTACAATGTCTTCATCAAGTAGCAGTACAATTAGATTAGGAATGGCGAAAGTGATGCAGTGCCAAGCGTTCGGTAAGTTATTTTCATTATATGTACTTAATTTTCATCATTATTAACTTTAATAAAAAGTATTTGTCAGTTTAACCTTTGAAGCTCAACTAGTTGTGGTAGAATTAATTCTCGTATACATTTAATAGGATTTAGTTGTCAATCAATACCGTCCGTCCGGCCAATAACATCTCTTAATTCAATATTATTAACAATAAGTCTTCTAATTATTCAGTTATTTAACGATACAAACACGTATAACGGTTATCATTACGCTTTTATAATTTATATTTTTTCATAGTTTGATTATTCGCTTATTACACAGTTAAATACTGTAAAATTTCAATATACAACCAGCTAGTTTATCTAAAAACGTGTCTGTTTATAATTGTTAGTTCGTGTGTATAGTACGCTTTCTTCGCTAACGTTTTTTGACTTAGGTTATAAATAAGAATTAGTGGTTTATACAAAATTTACAATAACAATAATAGAGAGAATCGACTTTTACATGTCTATTGTAGCAGTTATACAGGGTGATTCAAGAGGATGGGCCATTAAAAGTATAAGAAGTTCTAGTTAATGGAAGTTGATGTAGTTTGGTATGTAGCCATTATATCCCCTGAATTTTCTCTAGAAATTATTTTCGTTGTTCTAGCTACCCTCCTTATATGGGGTAGTGCACCCTACTCTCTTACTTTAAATGGAATGGTATATTTTTTATTACATTTTTGAATTCTTTGATGAATTCGAAGGGGACTTTAATAATATGACATATTGTCTAGGACTGAAAGTTTTTCAGATATTTCAGCTTTTAGTTCAGTTTTAAAATTTGCAGTGTTTAATTGAAAAATTCATATTTTTGAAGCTATAAAATTTGAAATGTTGAAACTTGGAAATTATGTTGTTAAGATGATGTACTTTCACCCAACTTAAACAGTATTCAATTATCTTTCAGCGTTTGGCTGAAATAAATTTTTCTTTCAGGCAATTTTCAAAGTACAATATTTTGCTTATTTTAAATGGAACACCATATTTTTATGTTTATGGTTAGATAGAGAAAATTATTTTGCATCGAACTGTATTAGCATTTCCTATATCTATCTTTGATAGTTTTTCAGTTATTCAACATTTTCAATTTCATCTAATTTTCTCTCTTGAAAAAAAATATAAAACATAGAAGGCTTAGCAAAACAACTTTCAATTCAATTGTCACAATTAAGATGAAATTAATTGATTAATTTTAAAATATCTCAAGGAAGGAAAATGGAAGAAATTCATAATTAATTAAATCAATATTAATTGGATTTGTGTTTTATGCTTGTGGAATATCTTAAAAGTTATAAAAAACATGTAAAATATTCAATATTAACGTCATTTGTGATGTTCTGATTTTTTTTCTAAGCCTTCTATGCGTTTCGTTATAGTTGAATTCGTTTCAAGGGAGGTGATTGGACGAAACTGAAAATTTTGAATAACTGAAAAATTATCAAAGATAGGTATAGGAAATGTTAATACAGGTTGATGTAGAATTTTTTTCTCTATCCAACCATATAATAAAAAATATGGTGTTCCATTTAAAATAAGCAAGATATTATAGTTTGAAAATCGCCTGAAAGGAAAACTTATTTCAGCTAAACGCTGAAAGGTAATTGAAATCTGTTTAAATTAGCAAAAAGAACATTATTTTTACTACTTAGGTTCCAAGTTTCAACATTTCAAATGCTATAGCTTCAAAAATATGAATTTTTCAATTAAACACTGCAAATTTTAAAACTGAACTAAAAGCTGAAATATCTGAAAAACTTTCAGCGCTAGACCATGGGTCATGTTATTAAAGTCTCTTTCGATTTCATCAAAGAATTCAAAAATGTAATAAAAAATATACCAGTCCATTTAAAATAAGAGAGTAGGGTGCACTACCCCTTATAAGGAGGGTAGCTAGAACAACGAAAATAATTTCTAGAGAAAATTCAGGGGATATAATGGCTACATACCAAACTACATCAACTTCCATTAACTAGAACTTCTTATACTTTTAATGGCCCATCCTCTTGAATCACCCTGTATAAGGACAACTATTAATATTACTTGAAGTCTTGTAAGAAATAGTATTCATTACAATTTATACATAAGATTTATTCATGTTTTATGTTAACGTATGTAATATTATTCAACAATGATTACATTAATTTTACTAAAAAAAAAACACAAATGCTTCCGTTTTTAGAAATTCAATTGTTTAGAATTCATTTTTCAAAAAATTATAAATAGAAATATATAAAGCAACCCTTGAAAACACACAAAACATCTAAATGTCAATTCTATTTATGATTTATAACACCCTCCCCCCAACCGACTATTGTAAATTTGGCAACCATTATATAAAGCACTAATTCTTATTTACAACTCAAGTCAAAAAACGTTACTGGAGTAAACGTACCATACTGGTCGTTTTTTTTAAGTGGTCAAATCTTAAAAAAAGTTGGCGAGCGATTCGAAAAATATTTCAAGGATTTGTGGGGGAGGGAGTGGAGACAATTTTAGCAAAATTAGAACCTTGTAGCTCATTTCGAAGTTGATCAAAAACGATTGTTTTGGACAATGTTACAATTTTCACATTCTAAAGAAAATGCTTACCATTTCTACCTGTTCCAGAATAAAATGAAGAAAAACGAGAAAAATCACTGTTAGGGGATCGTTTTGCGTGCTTTGCTCCTTTTCGAAAATTGCGACATTGTCAGAAACGAGTGTTTTTCAGCAACTTTGAAATGAGCTGTAAATGTGGTTAATTTTAAAAATTTAAATTACTAAATTACTCCATTCTCTAAGGGGTTGTTATTATAATTATAAAATATACGACTCTTTTTTAGCATTGAAAAAACAGTTTGAAAGTTTGAATTCCACTGTGCTTTTGGCAACACGAATGATCCAAAGAAGCAACGGATGCATTTTCAAGTCCCACTAGGGTAAAATTCAAACTTTCTCATCGACTATCTTGTAGTGAAAAGTTTTCTATTGCATTGCTATTCGTTTCTTTAATCAATAATAAATTCTCTAATGAGCTATAGCGATTACTTTGTATGTAACTTTCTGTACAAATAAATGCAAATACCTACTTCTTTTTGTTAAATGGAAAATAACTAATTGAAATATATGGCTTCTTGATATAGTTGATGAAAAACACTTTGATTAAATTATAGACAAAATAAATATTATGAAACACTTCAGTAATAAGTTGTATAAAGACAGCAGTATTCCATTTGAGGATTGACTGAAAATCTCTTATAATGTTTGTTCTTACCGTTACATGGACAAAATCTCAAATTATTGAAGATAAATAGAAGATTGATCTATTTACTCAAAATTCAATTTGATAACGAAACTGGTTCCACTCGTGGCAAAACTTATGACCTGATCATGAGGAGAGCTTAAGACAAATTCGATCATATTTTTGTCGATTATTGAAGAAGAATAGTATTTGTTTGTTTTTATCTTAAGTCTTTCTTCAGAATCAGCAAAGTGTGTATAAGTTTTTCGAACAATAAGTGGCAAATAACCAATTCACTTTATTTTGTAGGTGAAATCCAATCAATTAAGCTCAATGGAGCTTTTAGCAAAAGTATTTTAAACACCTTTTCATCATCGACAGTCTTTATTAAACTACATTCAATCCAATTAATTCTGTAGCATATTAGTGGTTTAACTGACCTCCGCTTTTAGTTCCGCAAACGCTGAAGTTCCGCAAAATTTTAGAGTTCTGTTTCCATTTTAGTTCCGCATGTGTATAACGGATGTAAAACAAAAGTTTCAGCGCTAAAGAAATTTTTTAAAAGGCCTTAATTCATTAAATTAACAGTGTCTGTAGTGTAATTGGACTCTTCTTTTATTTCTCTGTTTTCGGTTTCGTATTTATTCCGCTTTCGTCAAATCATAATTTTTAAGATCCGCTACAGTTTCGAATCCGTTATGGCACTTCCGTTACATCATACGAATAGTAGATTTCACTTCATTTAATACATACACTTCCTTTTTGTGTTGTTTCTAGAATAATTTATAAAGAGTTGAAACATGCATGATATAATGTTACGCCACTGTTTATTATTCTCGTACATACACATATGTCAAACCACAAACGAAAATTTTCCGGATATATCATATTACCAACACATTTAGATACAATGTTTGCGGTTTCCTGTAATAATTTTCCTGAAAATATCAGTATGGAAAAACTCTTCTATATACATTATTATAGAGATAGGTAAATGGAGATTATAGACTGGCCACAATTCAATTAAACGCTTCACTAGAATAACATCATCCTATATACGTATAGTAATACTGTATGAAACTCATGTAATGGAAAATATTTAGAAGGAAATTGATTTTTCATCTATAATCTATAATATAATAAAAAGCGTTTTCTTGTTTGTTATTTTTTTTTTGAAAATGTTCTAGAAATAAGCTTGTAGACTTTAATTTTCATCTGTGGTATATGCCGATAGCTTGATATCTTCTATAGTTGTGTTATATGTACACCAAGGTGCATGGAAAAGTGGAGGAAAATCTAAATATAGACGATTTTTATGAAACTTCTATTAGTTGTCAAGCGATTTTATTCTCGAACAACTGGGAATGTTTCGCATTTTTTTGTAGAATTCAATTGAGAAAAATGAGAAAAAATACAATGTCTTCGAGTTATTTTTTAGTGACGTTACGGATCTCCGTTTCTGGTTCCGCAACTGCGGAAATTTTACATGATTTTGGAGCTCTGTTTCCGATTCTGTTTCCACACCTCTTTAAGCGGATATATAACGGAAATTTTTACCATTTCGCTAGAAAAACATTATAAGTAAAAAATATCAATATGCGGGAAAATTACACAGAGAAAAATACGAAAGAAAAAAAATCCATTGTTTATGTTGACTCGGCGAAATGTCGTAGTTCTTATTATGTACAACGTTCCATATTTACAAGATTTGGTAATTTTTTTTGGTTTAAATGAATAAAATAATATGCCTGCACCATAACTGTATTCGTATTAGATTGTAACAAATCTATTAATTCATTTTTTTAACTTTTTTAGATTCTATCCGTTTCTGTTTGGTTTCCGTTATAATAAATTTCAAAAACTCTGTTTCTGATTCTGTTTCTGCTATGACACTTTCGTTACATCTCTAATTTTTAGTCGTTCCACGTGTTTAGCCCGTTTTTGAAAATTGTTACATTGTCTAATATTATTCGAATCGTTAGCCAATTAACATCTACATTCACATTTGTAGTTGTGTGAATCAAGCTTTCTCCATCCTGAAGGGAAAGAATTGGGGGTTAGAGGTAACTTTCTAGAACTTGAGTAACTGATAGAACCACATTCAATTTTTTTGCCTTTTGTATATTCAGTGCCGGTCGGAAATTTAGAACAGTTGCAGACCTGAATTTGTGAAGCTGCAAACGAATTTTGGAAACTGCCGAAATGTGCACCGTTCCCTGCTATGTAAAGTGTAATCTTGTGTGGAACCGGGGGATGGGTAACTTTTTGAACAATTTCTATAGTGATTTTTGTTTTACATTATTTCTATAGTTTTGAATTTTATGTCATGTTCAATAAGTATGTAAGATTTGAGTGGGTTTTCCATGTAAATTCGATAAGTTATACTCACCTCTACTTTCTTATCAACTCTCGGCTACATTACGGTAGGTTAGTACTTAACTAGCAACCATCAAACAATGGTTCAAAATTTGTGCAATTTTTATTTAAAAAAAACAAACAAAAATATGTTCCTTTTTTCAACCCTCAAAATCTTGTACTCTATTCCACATAGGGATAGTAAGGTTGGAATATTGTCAGTGATTTTGATTACACCCTGTATTGTGAGGACCTCGCTTGTTAGCCTGATTTACACAAGCCTTACAAGTGTTGTTACCTTTTTCATACACCTAGGTGTACCTTTGTTGTTAGAGACATTTCAATTAGTCTGGTTTCTTTTTTGATGGAATATCAGATTCTTCTCTCTTTCACCATTTTGTTGTCGTTATTCAACTTGTATGATGAAATAAAAATATCTTGAAATAGAATATCTGGTAAATAAAAGATGAGTTACAATAACTATATGGTGTTGAAATATGAATATGAATCAAACGATATGAAGGTATATACAGGGTGTTTGGTCTTAGTATGGTAGGTTCTAAGAAACTTCTATTAGTCGACGAGCGATTCGAAAAATATTTTGAGAATTTGTAGAAGAGTACTTAGGGAACATTTTAGCAAAATTAGAACCTCGTAGCTCATTTCAAAGTTGGTCAAAAAATGATCGTTTGGGACAATGTCGCAATTTTAAAAAACGAACAAAACACGCAGAACGACTAAAAATGACTCAGAAACCTTCCCAGCATTGATTTTTTTCGTTTTTCTCTATTGTATTCCAGAGAAAATACGAAATATTTCCACCTGTTCCAGAATAAAATAATGAAAAACGAAAAAAATCAATTTTGGGAGGATCCTAAAGTCATTCTAAGTCGTTTTGCGTGTTAAGTTCGTTTTTGAACATCACTACATGAAAGGAGCGTTTTTTGACCAACTTCCAAATGAGCTAAGAGGTTCTAATTTTGCTAACATGTTCTTTAAGGACCCCCCTACAAATCCTTAAAATATTTTTCCAATCGCTTGTCGACTAATAGGAGTTTCTTAAAACTCACCGTACTTAGACCAAACACCCTATATGGTACTTTGAGGAGAGCAATCAATTTAGTTGGACCTAATTTAAAACATATCACCACCAAAACAATTTATCACAATCGGTAATCTGTAGGTAATAGAGACAATTCCATTTATGAATCACAGAACTGTATCAATTTCACTTATTGCCATTTCATTTTGAACTTTCCAAATGATAGATAAAAATCTATCAATTGTAGTTTCATCGAATTCTTTGACAAGTTTGTATTATTATTATTACTATTATTAATGACTTACAATTAGAGTTTAGCTACGTATATGTATATATGGTAATTAATAATAATGGCTACAATTAATGAATCATAAGTCTATATACCACATCTAATTATTCAACTTAATTAATCTTGAGTAATTAGGTCGACTTTATAGAATGTACAGGAATGATATTGTTTAAACTGGGAACTTGGAGCACCATTAATTGTAATAATAAATAATAATAATAATAATAATAGTAAGCGCACAGGTAATGGCTAATTTTAATAAATCAAATTTGCATTAGTGACGACAATTTGATGATTTACTCTAGAATAAATAATTTAATAGTTGTCTTGGAATTCGTTTAAAATCTTAGAATTTCAAACGTTACCCTCTAATTGTGTCTTTTTGAAAGAAAAAAAAGTGTAGTAACTATACGTGGAAGAACTTTTGTTATTAGTTTTTATTTTATAGAAAAAAAATAAAAATAAAAGCTTTATACGCTGGATAATAAAATACGTTATGGAAGTTCTTCATAAACAACTCCGTCTGTAAATTGTAAAATACAGATAGGGAGCGACGTGATTGTTAAACTTCTAGAGGTAGCTTGAATATTAACTTGTTGAATGCTAAATATGAAATCGTTATATGTTATCTCTCATCAATTTTATTTTATTTCTATGTCGATATTCCCTTTAAAGTGCCAATATAATCGGGATGTGATGGCGGATTTTAAAAAAAAAAAAAATTGGGGGTGAAAAATGAAAAACATATGCATTTGAAAAAATATATTCACCCTTCAGGAAACAGGATGTGATTGTTAAAATCGCTTAAGATTTTTTATAATAGACATCTAATTGTAAGTTGTTAACTTTGCTATCGTAGACAGTCACGAAATTCAGTAGTTCAACTTTAAATGTAAAACTTTAAGAGCAGATCTTAGCCGTAAACAGTTTTAACTTGGACTGGTAACCTAATTATAAATGTAAATGATTATTTCTAAGCATCTTGTTATGCTTTTTAGTGTAGCTAGATTGTTTAAAAGACCTGCGAAACTACATTTAAGTATAAGTAGGTACTTATAACACGACTTTATACAATAAGATATCGACTTAACAAGATTCGATAGATGTAGAAAGTTCGCAATAAATTCTGATAATTGATTAAAGCTCCCTACAATAAGAGTTTTTTTGAGTTAAGGTTGTGATATCGAATTTTAAAAAAGAGAGGATTCGATTTTATAAATAAAGTCTTGACTTATTATAGTCGAGATTGTAAGATATTTTTTCTTGAATTGTTAATTTTAATAGATTGTTAAATCGTGAAAAAGATTTAGTTGATTTTTCAGGATTATTTTCAAGCTTAGAACTAGATTTTGAGATATTCTTGTTTCAAGGCATCACTTCTTTTAGTAAACTTTGTTATATGATGAATGACTGTTTAGTTACTTTAAATCAATTTTCGAGTTTCTGCACTTGTAATTTCAGTTTTATGCAGTGTTTATACTAAACCGACAATTTTTTAGAAAATTTTACTTTAAAGTGGTTAACACGAGGGAGATTCAGGCACTTCTAGCCAAATTTTGAGCCAAATTCTTAATGTTTCAAGGCATGCTTCCCTTACTGAATTGTACACGAGATGATTTTGATACTTTTCGTCGTTTTGGCTAATTTTAATAATGGCTTCTAATTTGGGCGATTTTTGAACTGGATTCTTGATTCTTAATTAACATTTTTAGCCATAATTTTCTTAAATCATCATTTTGTAGTGAACCTTTTTTTTAATCTTAGAAAGGAGAAGATTTTATCAATTAACTGATTTTCGAATTGAATTCTTTAGTTTTACAATTAGTTAATGTTTCAAAACATTTCTGTCGTACATTATCACTCTGAATTTCGCTTCTAACAAGTCGTGAATAAAGGGCCTATTTTAGATAGCTTTGTAAGGTCCGTGTTTGAATTGAAATCAAGTAATATACAGGGTGAGCCAAGAGGATGGAACCCCAAAAGTATAAGAAGTTCTACTTGATGGAACTTTATGAAATTTGGTATATGGCCGTTTTGTCACCTGAACTACCTTTAGAAAAAATTTTCGTTGTTCTAGCTATCCCTCTTATATGGGGTAGTGCACCCTACTCTCTTATTTTAAATGGAATGGTATATTTTTTATTACATTGTTGAATTCTTTGATGAAATCGAAGGGGACTTTGATAACATGACCCATGGTCTAGCGCTGAAGGTTTTTCAGATATTTCAGCTTTTATTGCAATTTTAAAATTTACAGTGTTTGATTGAAAAATTTATATTTTTCAAGCCATAGCATTTGAAATATTGAGACTTGGAATTTAAGTATTACAAATAATGTACTTTTGATCAATTCAAACAGAATTCAATAATCTTTCAGAGTTCGGCCGAAATAAATTTTTCTTTCAGGCAATTTTCAAACTATAATAACTTGCTTATTTTAAATAGAACCCTATATTTCTCTTCATATAGTTGAATAGAGAAAAAAATTCTGCATCGAACTGTATCAACATTCCCTATACCTATCTTTGATAATTTTTCAGTTATTCCAAATTTTCGATTTCGTGGAAACACCTCCCTTGAAAGAAAATGTAATACGTCTAGTCGCCTATGCCAAACTAACCCAACTACAATGAAATGCATAGATGGCTTAGCAAAATGACAAAATATCACAAATGACGTTAATATTGAATACTTAGCTGTATTTTTTACAACTTTAGGACATCCTACATACACAAAAAGCAAATGAAATAAATATTAATTTAATTAATAATCAATTTCTTCCATTTTCCTTCCTTGAGATATGTTAAAATTAATTAATTAGTTTCATCTTATTTGTGACAGTTGAATTGGACGTTGTTTTGCTAAGCCTTCTATGTTTTACATTTTCTTTCAGGAAAGAAAATTAGACGAAATTGAAAATTCTGAATAACTTAAAAATTATCAAAATTAGGTATAGGGAATGGTAATACAGTTCGATGCAGAATTTTTTTCTCTATCCAACCATATAAAGGGAAATATGGGGTTCCATTTAAAATAAGCAAGTTATTATAGTTTGAAAATTGCCTGAAAGAAAAATTCCTTGTAGCCGAACGCTGAAAGATAATTAAATGCTCTACAGTTTGATAGAAAGTACGTTATTTGTACTATCAGAATACTAAATTTTAACATTTTAACACATTGACGGACAGTAGGAACAAGTAAAGTTCGAAAATTGACACTATGTGTTTTTGTAATTTTTAGAATATTTAAAGTATAGTTTTACTATTTCTGCTTAAATAAACTTAATTTTGAATAATTTAGCACCTTTAATTAGGTTGCGGCCATAACCGTCATGGCGCCAGCGCACTCTAGACTTGAAGTAATGGGACGATGGCAGCTATAACAGCACAAATATAAAAACGTAAATGACAAGCTTAATGATTCAAATCAGCAATTATTTGTGCGCAAAAAAGTATTTTTGGGAGTTTTACACGAAATGTTAGTTTATAATCAAACAAAAATAAATAAATGACAAAAAATTTATTATAATTTTATAATAATTACATATTATTTTCTGTATGCCATGTTTCAAAACATGGTGCAGGACACAATGCAGGTTTTGATATGCAATTTTTGCAGCAATATGACGTTTCCTTCCTTATTCCCTGTTTATAACATTGTTTACAACGCTGAAAATATGTTTTTCGCTGATAATTTTCAGGACGGGAAATTTTCTCAGGAAAATGCTGTGTTCCATTGTAGTTCATTTCATTGGTTTGGATTCGTGCACCTTTAACTTTAACCAAAGTCCTTCCATCCTGTTTATAATTTATACCAGTTAGAGATCGTATGATTGCTTCCCTGAACTCTATAAACTTCATTTGAGAACCTGTCTTTTCTTTAAAGATGTAGTAAGAATTCCACACTGCTACATCCAGTAGATGAAAGATTACCTTTTTATACCATCTGATTGTTTTTCGTGGACAGGAATAATAAGACATCATCTGATCGGCTCTGTCAACACCTGACATATTCTGATTATAATTCACTATTTCAATTGGTTTTCTCTTTTCCTGTTGTCGCCGGTTAACTATGTCTATCATACTTGGGTGGTAAGCTGTTGTTAGACAGAGCACATCTCGTTTATCTTTCCATTTGGACACGTATGTCTCATTTTGGCGTCGCCATACATGTTCTCCTCTTCTAAGCTTACGACGTGTTATTTCTTGTGGCAGACCCTTCCTATTTGCACGAAGAGTTCCTGTAACATGTGTCTTTTTGCTAAGTAATTTGTTAGATAATGGTAGACTATTGTAATAGTTATCCATGAATAAATGATGCCCTTTATTTAGATAGGACTGCATCAATCGCATCACAAGACTTTCAATAGTTGTCATGTTTTCATCGTTTTCTCGATAGCCTTTGTATATTTCTATGTTCAAAACATAACCTTGAGCTGAACAAAGTTCGTATAATTTAATTCCGTATTTTGCCTTTTTGCCTTTCATGTACGTGCGAAAATAAAGCCTTCCTCGAAATAATAACAAAGATTCGTCTAATGATAATGCTTCATTTGGTGAATATGCATTCGCAAACTTTTGTATAAGCAAATCAAGAAATATTTTTATTTTCCTCAAAGGGTCGTTTGAATTTTCTTCTTCTACACAAAAGCATCTCAAAATCTGTTCAAATCTCCTTCCAGACATTTGTGAAGGAAATGCTGGGTGGTAATGTAATGCATCAATTGAAAAGAGTTTTCTAATGCTAGAGAATTTTAGCTGGGACTGAAGCAAACACAAACCTAAAAACTTTCTCATTTCAGTCATATCAGTATTTTTGAAATTTGCCTTCCTACTATGCCTTGTATGTGGTCGTGTTTGATTGCAAAGTTTAATGCCATAATTATTCGTAGATGTTATAATCATTTCCATTACCTGGTCATCCCATATCTTTTCAAAAACCTGAATTGGAGAAACATTTTTGTCGATATCCAAAAGAATCCCAGCGGCATCTGCATCAAAAGAAAAATTCCTTATAGGTGTTGTATTGGTATGCCATGTCTCATCATTTTCTGGTTCTTCTGGTGCTTCATATTCCTCATCTGTAGCTGATTCATCATCTTCACTACCCGAAGTGTTATTTTCAGCACTGTCAGCATCGGATTCAGATTCACTGTTGCTTGACCCACTACTCATTTCCTCAAAAAGCTTCAGCAGCCTAGCCTGCTCTTTTTCCCAACTGGCCATTTTCTGTAAATATTGAATAAAACATTTTATTTTATATTATTATTTATTTATATTTCAATTGCAAAATCATAAAAAAACAAAAAGTAAGCAGTATAACCATAAATATTTCTTATGTATCAAAATACGCTAAACTTTATTTCTATTTAAAGCGTAAAGTCAATAACAAACAAATACTTACCAGTATAAACAATAAATAATGATCAATAACACAACACAACTCAAGAGAAAACACGATCGCACTACTCCCTTCGCAACCACATGCGTACTGATGCTGCAAGTCGTGCAACAGATGGAAAACAAAATTCAACCTAAAAAATTGTTTCCAAAACACGACAATAGGCTTCTACTTGTACGCCGGTAAATGCACATTTGTGCTGCGATCGCCGCAGTGTCTGTAAACGACCGTTTCGTTTTAGACGGCTGTCGCCGTCATGCCACGTAGTGAACTTCGCTTTGACGGCTATAGACGCAAGTGTCCGTCAACGTGTTAACTGCAATAGTTTCTATGTTGTGAATTTTTTATTTAAGCACTGCAAAATTAAAAATTTCATGAAAAGTCAAAATATCTGAAAAACTTTCAGCGCTAGACCATGGGTCATGTTATCAAAGTCCCCTTCGATTTCATCAAAGAATTCAAAAATGCAATAAAAAATATACCATTCCATTTAAAATAAGAGAGTAGGGTGCACTACCCCATATAAGAGGGGTAGCTAGAACAACGAAAATATTTTCTAAAGGTAGTTCAGGTGACAAAACGGCCATATATTAAATTTCATAAAGTTCCATCAAGTAGAACTTCTTATACTTTTGGGGTTCCATCCTCTTGGCTCACCCTGTATATAGCTTATAGCTAAAGTGATATGTTAAAAATGCAATATCAATAGCAACAAAAAAAAAATAAATAATATTCATAATATCGAAAACCGCTGAACCGATCAGTCCAATTTTAAATATTATCAAATAATCAAAACTCTGATTAAGAATTGTTGGTAGAGAAATTAAATTATAAATTTGTAACGTTGTTGAAAACAATAAATATTCTGAAGACTTTATATATATAGGATAGTTGATTTGTAAATCATCATTATTCCTATAGCTTCTGTCTGTTTTTGCAGTGAAATTTTAACTTTTTAGTTGAATTTCAATAAATTCGTGTTAAAAATTATTATTTTCTTCTAGCGAATCGACTACTGAAACATAAAAGAGAGATTTTAAATCGATCTTCGAGCCAAATTTTCAACTTTACTTCTAGATTTTGAAACAATTTCGCTACAGGATCGTCAACAGGAGCAAATTCGAGCTTTTTCAGACAATTTAAGTGCTGTATTCTTTAATTTTAATCTAAAGCACAGTTATTGTGAGACAATTCAGTATTCTATTCATGTTTTGCCGTCTTTTGCCATAAAGTTCGCAGTTCAGACCTTCTGAATTGTAGGTAGGGAATTTTTGTAAAAGGGTGAATAAATTTGACTGATAATTGGTATGAAAATGTCTGGAATTTTATCTACTTTAACGATCGTACAATTATAGTGAAAAATATTTTAAAAATCTGTCTATAGATTAATTTTTTAGTCGACCATGTTTGTGGCAGTAATTCATGCAACTATTCCTAGACCTGTAAATGTTTTACGTTAAAATGAACAGTGTACGAAGCACGTTAATTATAAGGGTTGTAGTTGCAGCGGACATATGTAAACTATCGTAAAAGATAGACATTAAAGGGCACCTGTTTTCCTGTGTTTGTCCAACGAAGTATAAACCATGGCTTGGAACCGTTATTTTTTTGTTCCGGTTTTGGTTCTCCTTCAATTAGGAAAGATATTATCGGTTTAGTTCCTATTTTTATTCCTGAAAAAAATAACGGTTTTTTTGTTTGTTTTCGGTTTTCAGTTCAGTTCCAAATAAATAATTTTCAAATTTTTAAATTTCACCCTAAAATGTGAACTCAAAACTTCAAGAAAGTTATAAACCAAATGAATTTCAAAAGTAACCACAACTTTACCGTTCTGTTAGTTAAAGCTTTTGTTCATGACTGTTTATGGTTAACGTCTGTTGTCGAGCAGTGAGTTCCGTACTGTTAAACTACCACGTTACCATCCCAGGTGGTCATTGTTGTCAACATTTTATTACAACAACCTTAGAGCCATTTACAGGGTGACTATTTTAAATACAGACAACCCTTGAATAGGTGTCTTATTTTTTAATTTTCTATTAACAGGAGAATTTTCATGGTGATATCTTTTACCATAGGGTATAAAGTCGCAAAAAAACATAAAAAGGGACATATAATCGATAACTTTAACCCCCAATCAGAGACGAAAATGCGATTTGCACCTTTTGATAGTCCTAGCAAATCTATATTCACTAGTTTTTGAAACACTATAAAATAATAAGTCGTTACAGAGATATTCGAAAAAAAGCTGATTTGGCATGTGTAACCTTAACCCCCAATATCTCCCTTAAACTTCAGATCCTATGGATATGAACGACAAAATACGTATCCATTAGAATACCTATACATTTATAAAAAATAGGGTGGCTTACTTCCAAGTTCAGGAAGGGAAAGGGAGGATAATAAGAAAAAAAAAAGAGAAAGAGATCGTTTTAAGTGGTATGTTTGAACCGGAAGAAACCGAATTTTGTTTACACTTAAACCCCGGATTTCGTTCTGGTTGAAATTTCCGATTTTTTCGGTTTTAGGTTCAATTCCAGCTCGAAGTCCTGTTATAAACCCACCTCCATTATAAACATCAACATTTCTCACATTAATCTTGTATTCGTTTCACTGTAAAGCCTGCTTTAATAAATGAACATTCATTTCTTCAACATTTCAACAATTCATATATAGAAGCGCACTCCCTATTGCCCTATTGTACCATCTTTTTTTTGTGATAGCGTTTTTTCCAGCGACAAAGCTATAGAAATTATCTATGAAACAACATAAAGTCAGTACAGGTCAAATTTTAATGACAAATGGGAACAATCACACCGACTGTACTGTATATACGTCATTTTATGAAGTTTTTGTTGTTGTTGTTGTTGATAAGGACAGAATTAAAAGATGCATTCGGATAACCAGTGACAGAATAATCTCTGTCTTGTTTTTTTTTGCGTTTGATATAAATTCTATTACATCTGCTTGTCGGTTTAATCGCGTCATAATCTCCTAATGTCATCATCATCTGACTTTTATATTGCTGTTTTAAAATAGAATAAGTGATAGTTTTTTATAAATCATAATAATAAAAGTAATAATAGAAAAAAGAATTATGATTATACGGGGTGTTTTCTTGAAAGTGGTTAATTCTTATGAAACTCTTACCTATGAGTTGGCAAGGTATCTGAAAAAGAATTCAAGGATTTGAAGAGAGACTATTTTAGCAAAATTAGGACCTCGTAGCTTACTTCTAACTATGTAGATCAAGAAACGTTTGGTCGCGATTTTCAAAAAACCAGCAGAATGGTTGATTCGAGCAAAACTCCTAGTAGTTGTCAAGAAATTCGAAAAATATTTCAATGCTTTGTAGAGAGAGCCCTGGAGATTATCTTACCAAAATTAAAACTTCGTAGCTCATTTCGAAGTTGGTCAAAAAAAAAAAATAGGTTATTTTGGACAATGTCGCAATTTTCGAAAGCAAACTAAAGACGCAAAACCACTATGAATGACTCGGAGACTCTCCCAATAGTGATTTTCTCTATTTTATTTTGGAACAGGTGCAAATATTTCGCATTTTCTCTAAAATACAATAAAGAAAAATGAGAAAAATCACTGTTGGGAAGGTTTACGAGTCATTCTTAGTCGTTTTGTGTGCTTTGCTAGTTTTTGAAGCGATCGGTTTTTGATCAACTTCGAAATGAGCTACGAGGTTCTAATTTCCTAATGTCATCATCATCATCTGACTTTTATATTGTTGATTTAAAATACAATAATTGATAGTTTTTTATAAATCATAATAATAAAAGTAATAATGGAAAAAAGAATTATGATTATACGGGAGATGTTTTCTTGAAAGTGCTTAATTCTTAAGAAACTCTTACCTATTAGTTGGCGAGATATTTGAAAAATATTTCAAGGATTTGTATAGGGGGGCCTAGAAACTATTTTAGCAAAATTAGAACCTCG
This sequence comes from Mylabris sibirica, assembly GCA_039776855.1. Lineage (NCBI taxonomy): Eukaryota > Metazoa > Arthropoda > Insecta > Coleoptera > Meloidae > Mylabris > Mylabris sibirica. The sequence continues at coordinate 5,358,973 of CM077843.1, forward strand.
TAGCTCATTTCGAAGTTGGTTAAGAAACGTTTGTGTCGCAATTTTCAAAAACGAGAAAGATGATTGATTTGAGCAAGACTTCTAGTAGTTGTCAAGCGATTCGAAAAATATTTCAAGGATTTGTAGAAAGAGCCCTGGAGATTATTTTACCAAAATTAGAACCTCGTAGCTCATTTCTAACTTGGTCAAAAAACGATCGTTTCTAACAAAATCAAGTTAAAGACGCAAAACGACTATGAATGACTCGGAGACTCTCCCAATAGTGATTTTTTTTACTTTCTCTGTTTTATTCTAGTACAGATGTAAATGTTTCGTATTTTCTCTAGAATACAATAAGGAAAAATGAGAAAAATCACTGTTGGGAGGATTTACGAGACATTTTTAGTCGTTTTGTGTGCTTTGCTGGTTTTTGAAACGATCGGTTTTTGATCAATTTCGAAATGAGCTACGAGGTTCTAATTTTGCTACAATGCTCTCCAAGACTTTCGTTCGCTAACTAGTAAGAGCTTCATAAGAATTGATCACTTTTTTAAAAAACACCCTGTATTTAGTAATTTACCTGCTGCAACTAATTTAAAATTGTACCATACAATAGAATACGGAGGTAGAAACTTGGAGACTGCGTTGTTAACAAATTTAATTTTCATGTTATAATGTAACAAACACATAATTACCACTATACGGAACATGCACGTAATAATATGATAAAAGTTTTGTACAAAACTACAACTACTACTACTTTATAACAAAAATGGAAACTTTCAAAAATATGGATTTTAATTAAAAAAAGTACAACATAAACGAGGCGCTTCACACTCCTTGTATTTGGAGATAGATCTATAAATATTTTCGTAACTGTTATGGAAATGCAATCATTCTGAAAGCAGCTGTTCTAACTAAACCTATAATCTTTAAAAAGATAATCCAAACAATTTGCCTGAATAGAATCTTGAAATGGTTTAAATCGAAAATATTACATGTTAAACATTTTCAATATGATGATGTGAAAAATAGAGCAAAATAGAAAAACTGACAATACACAATGAAAATAGAGAATGAACAAATCCATTTTGGCTGATTAAAACGGAAACAAGATCATATTGTCCATTAGTACGATGAAAAATAATTTTAGATAGATTTTCTTCAATAAGTAAACTGTACACGAAAATCCGATCAATTTCAATTAAAGAAACATGTTTTTTCCACCGACCAATTCTTAAAGAGTCTCAATCTTCATCTTCTCGTCTATTAATTGGAGTAATTGTTGGATACAACTATCATTTCTAGTTCATTGTAATATGGGTAGAATTATTAGAATAGTGGAGTCTATTCGTGTTTTGTGTTATTTGAAATGACTTCCATTCAGAATGTTGTTCAAACCTTGCTTTTGTATACAACTTTATATAAATTATGATGTTGACGCTGTTGCCAACAAACTCTACAGTAATGCACGATATACATATGTATGTATGTATATAGAATGTGAAAGAGTTGAGAATTGTATAGAAGACTAATTGCAATAAAAATTCCATTTATAATCTATTCAAATAGAAAAAAAAACATGAATTAAATGGATTAATTTTTTTTCTGTATATTCGCCTGTTTGTAATAAAAATTTGATTGAAATTTCATAGAAAGCAAATGCGATATTTAACAAAGATTTGTATTGTTCAAAGTTCTATCATGTCAACAATAAACTATATGAGGATAGAAAATTATTAGAATTGTTTTATTGAGCCAATAAAATAAACAACACGTCTCTTTTGTGTATTGGTCGACAAAGAACGACATCACATTTATCAAAATATTATTTATCCAGATTGTTTATAGGAATCAAACAATAAAATATAACCGTCTCTACATTTTTTACAATAATAATTAATATTTACAGTTAATTTATCAATACAATATAAATATCTAATAGAATTGGTAATTAAACCACCTGTTTATGATTTTAATGAAAATCCAATTTGAATCTATATTGAAAAGCAAAAATGGTAAATTTAAATTACACTCCTTTTATTATACACAACACAATATCTGTCACTCTATTGATTATAGAACTTAATCGAATTCTCTATTGAATTGTTATTAAATTGATAATATGTAATCCGGATAATATTTTTATTAAATGTTTTCTAGTAAATCAATTCAACTAGCCTGTTGATCATCCGAATTTTCTTAACTGTTGTTTGTTCTTCCTATCGATAGATTTAGTAGGAAAGCTTCAATTTATACCAAAAATTGATTGTTCAAATAGAGGAAACGTTTATACTCATATTTAGCGCTGCAATAAAATTAGCGATGGGGATAATAATATATTATACTGTGTTATAGTGTTGTAATCATTCGAGGTAATAATAGCACACCCTATAGCGAGTTGTATACTATACTTTATCTACGGCTTATTTCAAAGTGTACAGGTACTGGTGGTATACAAGAATATTTACCTTCTTCATCCTTTTCGATTATAAAATTGCACAAAAAACGGATACTTTAAAACTGTTACTTAAAAGTGTCGTTTTATTTATTTTTGTTTGGCAATCGTACATTTCACAGTAACTATAATTTAAAATCGCACAAAAAGCCTACTTGTTGAAACTGTCGTTTTATTTATTTTTGTCGCTACTATAGTTTTTTATTTTGGACAGGAACAATGATTTAAATATTATATTCTGATTGGCTTACGAGAGAGGTAATAATGGGTCATTATTCCCTCTCGTATAAGCCATAGTAGGGAATAATATAGGGCATTATATTGCAAAAACCACAAGTTTAATAGTCACTTTGTATGTAAGCTCTAGATAAATGTATTTTAAGCAGGGTTTCGAACTATTTTTTTTTGTTCCGCTTTTCGTTGTTGCAAAAATAACGTTTTTTTCGGTTTTCGGTTCAGTTCGAAATGATTCTCGAATTTTTAAATTTCACTCTAAAAGCTACAATTTCTAATAGCTATTTACAGGGTAACTATTTTAAATATATAAAAAAGATGTACTTTTTAATTTGTAATTTTCTTTTAGCAGAAGAATTTTGATGATGATATGTTTTACCCTGAGGTGAAAAATCACAAAGAGCATCCAAATGGCGTCTAACTGTAGCCCTCAACACAGGAGCAACACGCATTTTTAAATCTTTTGAGAGCTTTAGCGAATCTCTATCTTCAGTTTTTTCCAGTTTTCGGTTCACTTCTGGTCCGAAGCCCTGGTTTAAAGCATTTGAGATATATTACAGATGCTTATTTCAACATATCACTCACTTATTAATGTTTTATTTAGAAATTATTATTAGATTGTTATTAGCTCAGTTCGTTTACGTTAAATTTTGATATTTTGATATATTTCTGGAAGTCTTCAAGTTGTTCTAATTTCTCAAACTATTGCCCCTGAAATACACGGGGAAAATCTGAAAAGTTATCAACTTATAGATGAGAAAATTAAACAATAAAATTTTTGAGTATTGAGCACATCATTGCAATTGTGTTGCAAAATTATAAACAGGCACACTAATGCCTTGTTAGCATTTTTGCCTCGTATCTCAGTTCGCATAGTAGCAATAGTCAAAATTTCAGCTAAGATTTGTAGTTGAATTTGATGTCTATGTGATTTTTTTTATAGTTTTCAGAATATTTGAAAAAAGTGCCCACCACTCAAGAGTTACATTTGAAGCAATCTCACGACTTTTAATGTGGAAATCCTGCCCGGTCTATTATAGATATAGGACCGGCTCTGATATGTTTTGCGCCCTTGTGTTGACAATTATTTTGTGCCCCTTGCCATAATTTTATTATTAATCTTTTTTTACACGTTTTCGGTTACCTCTTAGGCCTTTTTAGGTTGGCGCTTCTTTGAATTGGCGCCCTCCTTTAGATTGCTGCCCTTATGCCGCGCACAAGAATACGAATGTGGTTCAAGTACTGAAAATATCTCTAATTTTCAAATTTGCAAGCTAACTTCTTCAAAAACAATTAAACGAGAGTAATTAAGTATCACTATATACCCTCTTCAAAAGTAAGTCTTTGTTGCAAATTGTTCTGTCCTTCTTCCTTAATAATTCTCTTTAGAATATATCACAAAGTATACAGGGTGTCATCGAAATCCCTGACAATATTCAAAGCTCACTATCCCTATGTGGAATAGAGTGCAATAAACATATTTTGAAGGATCGAAGAAAAAAACATTTTTTTAACTAAAATTGGACAAATTTCGAACCATTGTTCGATAGCCGCTGGATTTTTTTAGCAATTAGCAGTTCTCGAATCGAGTCTGCGACTTCACGAATTCGAGTCTGTAGGTGTTTGACATTTTCGAGCGACACTGTGTACATTAAATTAAACGAATTAATCACTAATTAACGTCAATATCTAAAAAATTACACAAAATCCGCAATAATTCACAAATAACACACGCATTTCACTAGCAAGTGAATACTAAATGTTGATTTTTGATTGTTGATGGATTATCAACGGAATGCCTGTCGTATCAAGGCGATCGGTATTAATTACATCTGTCGTATATCCATAATTATTTATCAATATCATTGCTGGATTCCAGGGGCTCTAAAGTGAAATTTTCAACCGGTTTTCTCTCGAAAACGAAGCCCTATCGATCCCCTTACATATTGTAAACATCGGCTCAATTTTTCGAGCTCTATACATGGTTTGAAGATTGTCAGGGATTTCGATTACACCCTGTAGAATATTATCATTAAAAATTCAAAACTAATTATTTGCAAATATTCTATGCAGTTTGTTTAATTTATAATTTATAACACATACGACAATATGCGTTGAATTTTCGTTTATGTATTTCTTATGTAGGAAACTTTGTATCAATTAAATGTTTCAATTAAAGTTAAATCATCATAGCTCAACATTACCTTACTTATTAGTTAGTTTATTCAAGTTTCATCTATTCAAATAATACTAATGAGGGTGCTAGTAATAATGAGATATGTATGTTGATTTGCATATTAGATTCAATACAGGTAGATTTTTTAATTTATTGTATTACAACCGTAATTTTATACGACTTTAAAACAATAACAACAAGTAATAATGAGACACCTGATACTTTTAAGTTTATAAATTTTGAATAAAAGACTTAAGATTACTCGAAGCGCAAGTAAAGATTGATCGATACATTGATTGTGAGAAGCCAAACTAAACATTAAATAAATTTTTGAACGAACAATAACAAATAAGTGATTAGATGTCATTTATAATAATAATAACATGACATAATCGGTAGACACTCAATCAATTCGGGCTGATATATCACCGTATTGTGGTAATAAGCATGTAGAATATTTTAGGAACACACAAAAATACGACTATAACAATTTTAACAGCCAGTAAACATTACTTGTAATGGGAATACTCAAGAAAATTTAATTATTTCCATCATGTCCATAAACAAATCATAAATTATTTTCCGATGGAAAAGCTGGTCAATTTTCCAAAAATAATTATCGTTCAATTTTTCCATAGTATTCTTACCAATAATACAAACAATCATCAAAATATAGTTATGGATAGAAGAAAAAAGCGTAATTTTGTTCTTTGAGTTGTTGAATAATAAATAAACAATGAATAATAGCCCTTTACTTATTTCTTAACCTGTAGAATCGTTCCCAAAACAATAACGTTCTTGGAGAGTTTGTATAACCGATTTTTATGTTATTGCAATATTTATTTAACCGAACAAACTCCCTAAAGATATTAAGCAATATTCACTCTTATTTTCAACGATTCTAATATAACCTGTAGGTAATATTATTTTGATGATAGATACACTATAAATATTTAGTTTCTGGTTTCTATTTAAAACAAGAAATTGCTTTCAATAGTTTTATTTTTTATCTAAAAATCTCATCAAGTACAATGTTTATGTTTAGATGAAAATGTGTTATATTAAATTTATGTATTTTGATAGATGCTCTTTTGAATTTTCTAAAACTTCAAAGCTATAAACATCACCGAAAATTATTTATCTATTTTATTTACTGTTAAAAAATAAAATTATGTTTTGATAACTTATTGATAATTTTGTTATAGTTTGGTAAAATGTAGAAACCACCATTAGTGTGGCAGCCAAAAAAAGGCGATTTTCATTAATTTATGTTTCAAATCTTCTCACCAAAAACATAATTCATTGTTGTTGTTTTTTTTTTGTAAAAATTTTTGGTCCCCAAAGGGCTATCAAGAAATTTACAGGTCGACAGTAAAGGGCCCCATAGACATCCTTCTTTTTCGACAGTTTTAACCGACGGGTGAGTCGGTTGGAACGATGAACGAAGCCGGACGATGAGCATAGACAACAGTTTAATTTTTAACAGTTTACCGTGATGGACGACACGTGTTTGTTGGCAGTAGCGGCGGCTTTGGCTGTAAAGCAAAAGCAACGAAAAAATCGTTCAAAGTGGATTAAGGAATGGTTAGCGAGACGGCGCCACTGAGAAAACACGACGGTTTTATGCCACACACATCGTGATTAACCGTCTGGATAGCAAGAAACCGGACAAAAATCAAAATTATTTGATATTTCGGAACGGCAGTTGATCACGACGGTTTTCACACATACACATCAGTTTTATTATCCGTTCGTTCCAACAGACTCACCCGTCGGTTAAAACTGTCGAAAAAGAAGGATGTCTATGGGGGCCTTAAGAAGAATGTTTATTTAATAAACGAAAAACACTTGTAATTCGCGACTGTAACAATAAACAATCTACAGTGGACGAAAACAAAAAAAAAACAATTTTACGAGGATCTTGAGTCATTTAAAGTCATTTTATGTGTATAGCTGACTGGTGAAAATTTCGAAATCGTCAGAAACGACCATTTTTAATAAAATAAAATAATAATATTGTATACATACAGGGTGTTTGGTCTAAGTATGGTGAGTTCTAAGAAACTCCTATTAGTCGACGAGATATTCGAAAAATATTTTGAGGATTTGTAGAAGAGTTCCTAGGGAACATTTTAGCGAAATTAGAACCTCGTAGCTCATTTCAAAGTTGGTCAAAAAACGATCGTTTTGGACAATGTCGCAATTTTAAAAAACCAACAAAACACGCAGAACGACTAAAAAAGACTCAGAGACCTTCCCATCATTGATGGGAACGAAAAAAAATCAATTTTGGGAGGATCCTAAAATCATTTTTAATCTTTTTGCGTGTTTAGTTCGTTTTTGAAAATCACTACATCGTCAGAAATGAGCGTTTTTTGACCAACTTTCAAATGAGCTACGAGGCTCTAATTTTGCTGACATGTTCATTAAGGACCCTCCTACATATCCTTAAAATATTTTTCGAATCGCTCGTCGACTAATAGGAGTTACTTAGAACTCACCATAATTAGACCAAACAGCGACGTATGTGCCGTTTCCTCCAAAAAAAGATCTCTCACTGCTGCAGTGATCACGGATTTCAGAGTGCCAATAATCAGAACAATCCGTTAAACTGTACAATGATGCAGGATTGTCGAAAAAAAATGAAATCCTACAAAATGGCGAAGTCTTGAAGAAAAGTTCCAAATTAGGCTTAACTGATGATTTTTTGCATGACAAATTGACATTTTTTACCTAATCGAAAAATTCGTGGGTGATTGTGTGAGGGAACAACTACTAAATACGGTAAAACAAGATTCAAGTCGATCGAATAATTTGTATTCGACTTAATTAATTATATTTGAAATATGTCGTTTTGAGAAAAACGCGTTAAAATATAAAATATTGATTTCATTGTTATAAATCAATAAATTTCATACCTCGAGCTAGAAAAAGCATTAAAAATACACCCTAAATGTTTTAGTACGTTTTTCTTGTAAGTTTAGATTACTGAAAATTGTAAAATAAAAAGAAAATCGACTTTCAAAGCGGTATCTCCTAAAATATTCACCCGGCGCATCCACCAATTCTCACCATTGCATATAATAGTTGTATTGCAATAATTAATTATAGGTAGCTACGTAAATTTGACTGTACTGTCTTCGATCTAATTATATGTGTGTTAATTATACACGTTCCTTTAATTAGATGTATCGTCAAATTTTTAATTAAATTACTATCTAAAATTTAATATAATGTTGATTATTACGTCTCTGAATTGAAACTTAACGTTTGTTAATTATAACTGTAATTGTTCATGTGCATTAAAATACAGTAATTAGATATTCATTTCATATAATTAGAGACAATTATTCTTAAAATTGTTGTGTAATTCAAAAAACGGTTATATGCAACTTATATCGAATCTCATGTGGATAATTATCTTAAAGTGTTCTCATTCTCCTGCATATTCGTTCAACGGGTCTCTTTTAAAAGTTCAATGAAATCAACGAAGAATTAAAGCGTCAATTACGTTTTATTTGATTTAATTTAAACATTGAGTAGAGTTTATAATTAATTTCTTCTTAGACATACATTTCTCCAACAATCGTAAATTGAGAATTTTAACTAGAATAAATGACAATAAAACTTGGAACTTTCTGTCTACTATTATATCGTATCTCTTTCTAACTTTATTTGCTTGAAACTATTCAACTAGAGAAAAAGATAGAGAGAGAGAGAGAGAGAGACATCGTCGACATTTGTTAATTATGTTGTAGGTAGTTGGGTAGTAGTTTTGTACGTTGTGTATGTGATGTTAAAGTCAGCATTAATTAAAATTTATAAACTCTATAGGTCAGCAGAAAATCGAGCAATTGTTCATTAGATCTACCATCGATACAACTACTATGCATAAACGATTTAAACGGAACATTAATGATTTGCACTGGATACTCAAAATTTGCAATATAACGTTCAAATTAGACGTTTCTCTTTATTACCGTACTAAAATATAATCAAAGTTTAGTTAATAGCAAAAATGCCGTATAGACGGATCAATCTAAGTTTGTCCAAGTCAGCTTAACTGATCGTGACTATTCTAAAACTTGTTAATGTATTATTAGTGGAGTGAGAGAGATAGAATACACTCTATTGCACTTCTACTGTAAGTAAAATCTACTGCACATCCATGATTTTGGTGTTTTGTGCCAATTTAGTTTGATCCATCTATAAAAAATTACTACACTTGTTTTAAATACTTATATCTCTGTTATCTCTAAAATTATTAATGAAATTTAAGTAAATCCTTTCTAATTATATCTAACATATTGGCTAAATGCAGTGTGTTATCACTTATCACTTTATCACAGATTATCTTCGAATTGTAGCGCAATCTTTATAATTTCTAGAGCAGTTTAAGTTTTAAGATTGTTAAGGAACACTAGAGTTGATTTGAGTTTTTAGTTGAGTATTAAATTAAAAAAAAATTAATTTTTGTTGTTTATATCATGCCTACAATTTTTAATTTTACAATAATTCTTTATTCTCAACTTCAGTTTCATAATTCTTTACGAAACACCTAATGACTGTTTGTGGCATGGCTCTTTTTGGCCCTCATTCGTTCTAGTTTATTTTTGGACTTTTTAACACATCAAAAGTTTCAAATTCTCATTAATCAACCATTAATGCAACAAATAAACTAAAAATAAACTTACAAGCTACAAATTTTTTTTGTTTTATTCTTTTACTGACATTATCAACGTTTTAATTACGCCCTGTTGATGAAATCTTTAAAAATTGATAGTTTTAATCAAGCTAAACTAGACACTACATAGGATATAACGATGAACGTTCGAGTTGAACGATGATGAAATATTAATAGAAAATTTCCATATTTTTATGAATGTCGCCAATTACAAAACTCCATAGAACGGAAGCCTATTGACGAAATTGTTGTGTGCGTTTTTTTTTTCCAATACAGAAACTAATAGTTTTGCCTCCAAGGCATAAATCTGGTTTTGACAATTATGCTAATTTTTCCCGTGTAGGGTGTTAGAATATAGATCAATATACAGGCTGTCCTGTAAGTCACGCATTTCAGCATAGGGACCAGATAGGGGACGAAATTCGAAGATAAAACGATTTTCTCATCTGAAGCACAGGTAATTAGTAATTAATTAAATTAAGTAGCCAATCAGTAGCGATAAAAACAGAGCGGGGAGGAGACTTATTAATGAGGCGTGGACAAAGAAAGCGACAGATGTTGACAATAAGAGTGCTCTCACAGCGCCAAACAATACTGGTAATCAAAATTAACCATTAATAAATATTATAGCGTTGTGAGAGCTACCTTACTCTCAACGTCAGGGCCACCTGTTTGCTAACTTTTCAGCTTCGTACGTTCCACCATCCAGACTCCTCCCCGCTGTCCTTTTAACACTATTGCAAGCAGTTGATTGGATATTTTATTTAATTAATAACTAATTATCTGTGCTTCAAATGAGAAAATAGTATAGGACTTTTCGTCTTAGAATTCCATCCCCTATGTGGCCCTTATGCTGAAATGCGCGACTTCCGGGACATCCTGTATAAAGACTAATAATGTTCATCACTATTTCGGCTTCAACAACAACAAATTGATCAATGTTCGTTAAACTACAAGACTAACATTCTTGTCTTTAAACATCAAAGCAACAAAAGCAATAATTCCGATTCGTTTTCTCTTTTGATAACAATAGGTAATCCGCCGCCGCAATTCAGGTGGTTAAAGGATGGCATACCAATTACCGATTTCTCTACAGACACGTATTATCGAATATTATCAGCTAGTCTTGAACATGATGGGAGTTATCGTTGTATAGCATCAAATAAAGTTGGATCGATTTTAAGTGAAGAAATGCGAATTACTGTTGCATGTAAGTTGTTGTTGTTTTTTTCTTTTTTTTTTCTTTTTATCATATATTAATCACAATGCATGCAGATATGGATGTGTTCAAAGATCAAAATGAACGTAGTGTAACCGTTGAGGAAGGCCAGGCGGCAATTTTGGATTTTCCAGAAATTGAATCAACACCACCACCGGAAGTTACCTGGTATACAGATTCAAAAGTTATCGGTTATGGTTTAAAGTATGCTTATACGAAATTAAATCAACTTGTCATCTTGTCGGCTGATAAGAGCGATCAGAAAGCTTACAGGTATATACCTATCTAGTCTATTTTATCAACCATTATTATTAAATTCTATTGTTTGTTGGTGTGTTTATTAATTAACAGTGCTCGTGCTTTAAACACACAAAATGGTCGAGAGGAAAACAGTCCATTGATAAGATTGACAGTTTTCGAATCAAATAAAAACAATAATAATAAAGATATAAAACCGGAGATAATTGCACCACCGGAGGATGTGCGTATTATCCAAGGTACAGCACAGACAACATTGAATTGTATAGCAAATGCACGGCCATTATACGAATTGGAAACTGTATGGTATAAAGATGGGATAATTATTGAGAATAGTATTGATGGATTGTATTCGTTTTCGGATGCATGGAATCGTACATTAATTTTAATATCAGCACAACCTGAACATGGTGGTCTTTATGAATGCGTTGTACGTTTAAAATCTGAACCATATGAAACTACTGTACGTGCATCGGCGACTGTTATCATCTTAGAAAAACCGAAATTTATCAACAATATCAAAACAGAAACATTGGGTGATTATGGGAAACCGATAACATTACCATGTGATGTTATCGGATTACCAAAACCGAATATAACATGGTATAAAAATACGAAAGAAATTGATTTGAATGATCCACGTTACAATTTACAAGAAGACAATTCATTGTTGATTACAACATTATTGATAAGTGATAATGCAATGTTTCAATGTTTCGCACGGAATGAAGCCGGTGAAAGTTCAATATCAACTTGGTTGAAAGTTAAAAGTGAGTATTTAATAAAACTTTAAAAGCTCTCTAATATTTAAAGTCCACTTTACATTATCCAATTTTTTGTTCCGAGCAAATAACACAAAAAAATTGTGTCTGTACCATTCGATTTCTTATCCGAGTCGTCGCATCTGAGAAATTTCATCCGACTTTTCGTCCGAGTCGCCAAAAAGTGTCATGCGCAAAATAATATTTTGAGAATTTGAGGTTACACACAAATTGAAAGCATGACGGTGTCGTCGTGTCGTTTAGTATCAGATCGTCTGTTGTGTTTTAACGTCTGCATACACATGCAACTCCGATGATTTAAAGATGAAAATATCTGGGATTCGAGATGAATTCGGGTATAAAATCGGATACAAAAGTCGGACAATGTAAAAGGGCTTTAATATAATGATCTCTATTTGAACACAAAAATAAATAATTTATAAATCAATCCAGAACAGAGAGATATAAGGAGTTTAACATCTAGATTTGTACGAATACGGGGTACCAGCGAACGACATAATCGAAAAAATTTTGTCTATTTATCAACATGTAAGAATACAATTATCGTGAATTTGGAATGTTTATACCACAATATTGCACCTGTAGCTAGTTTAAATGTTTGGTTTTGTTTGATTTTTTTTTTTAATTTAAATTATAATTATTTTTATGATCGGAGAATTGCACAACATGTAAAAAGGCTTGATTTGTTTTGTAGCATGATTCTGGTTGTTGCCCTCATCCCTTTTTTGTAAAAAATTTATTTTAATATTTTATACTATTAACCCTTTTAGCGTCCGTTCCTGTTATGGAATATGGACCGGAAAATGTTACAGTTCTCGATGGGAAGGATGCAACGTTGTCTTGTAGAGCTGTTGGAGCACCTGTACCGAACATTACATGGATCTTGAACGGTAATTTACAAATATTTAAGAGTCATTGACTGTTTTGTGGGCTCGTACATTACTAACTTATCGTGTGAAAAACATTTTATTAAGGGACGATTTTACCAACTTAAGTTAAGCCTAATTAACAGTTAGACACAATCGTTACTATAATTTTAAGAATCGTTTTCGTGACTTATTTGTTTGTTAAAATTTAACAGACGTTGGTGAAATCGATCCTAAATCAATTTTAGCCTCGTTAATTTGCAGTATTATATTCTCAAAATTTATTCAGTTCAAACATCTAAACCTTGCATGATAAATTTCGAAAAAGGCCAAATCTTTATAGTCTATTGTTCTTAAGTATGACTCTCTATGATCCAAATTAACGCCTTCCCAAATTTGGGCTTCTTCAGTTTCATTATTCTCCTATCAAAATCATCGCCGAATGATAATTTTTTCAAAAATTTTATATAATTTTGAGACTTCTTACTTTAAGTCTTCCATGAGAAGTTTTAAAACGGATAGTCTTTCTTCAAAAACCCAATATTTTGAAGTCTATTTTTGTGTGACATTCCATGTCTGTAAATTCTCTTATATCTAATTAATTTAACGTACATTGAGGTCCTGAAACTTATCTCAAAGAGTAGGCTCCGTTTAGTGAATCCAAACAGAATCAATTACACGAGTTTCTACTAAAATTTAAGCCTCACATGATAGATTTCAGACGCTCTGCTTTCCTTAGAAGCTACCTTAGCCACACATTACACTGCTGAAACTTCACAGAAACTTTATAGAGAATCGCCTCCTATTTCTTCCCCACTGCAGATCTACAAATTCCTATTCAGCTATGAAGCCTCCCCACATTTGGGCTTCTTCAAGTTTCCTTATTAAATCGTCCAAAAGCATCACCAAAAGACTCCTTGAAACTTTATTGTTTTCAAAAAATTGATGTAATTTTGAAATCTTTTACTTTAAGCCTTACATTATAAGTTTCAAAAAAGTCCGTCTTTGTTCAGGAACTAAAGCTTTTTAGTATTTTGTATGATATTGTGTGCCCACTAATTGGAGTGTTCTCAAAAAGGCTTCTTCATATCCTTCTTAGAAGCTAGCTTAGCCACACAAACACTACTGAAACTTCACAGGAATATTTTGTATAGAATCTGCTCTTATTTCTTCTCCACTGCATATCTACAAATTTTTATTCACGTATAAAGCCTACCCAAATTTGAACTTCTTCAAGTTTCATTATTTCACTCATTAAAAACATCACCAAAAGACTCCTTGAAAGTTAATTTTTTTAAAAATTCTATGTAATTTGGAAGCTTTTCAGTTGAAGCTTTACATGATAAGTTTCAAAGAGGCCCGTCTTTCTTCATGAACCAAATCTTTCTAGTCTTTTGTGTGACATTCTGTGTCCGAAAATTGGAGTGTTCTCAAATTCGGGCTTCTTCACATCCTCCTGAGAAGCTACCTTAGCCACATACACTGCTGAAACTTCACTGGAACACTTTATATAGGGTCGCCTCTTATTTCTTCCCCACAGCAGATGTACAAATTCCTATTCAGCTATGAAGCTTCCCCACATTTGGGCTTCTTCAAGTTTGCTTATTCCACCCTTTAAAAACATCGCCAGAAGAGTCCTTGAAACTTTTTTTTTTAAATATGTAATTTTGACTTTTTACTGTCTTTCTTCAGGAACCAAATCTTTCTAGTCTTTTATGTGATATTCCATGTCCGTAAATTGTAGTGTTCTCAAATTTGGGCTTCTTCACATTCTCCTGAGAAGCTGCTTTAGCAACACACACTGTTAAAACTTCACAGGAATACGTTATATGGAATCGCCTTCTTCATTTCAAATCTTCAAATTCTTATTCAGGTATGAAGTCTCCCCAAATTCGGACTTCCTGAAGGTTTATTTTTTTCAAAAATTTTATGTAATTTTGAGATTTCTTAGTTAAAGCTTTACATGATAAGTTTTAAAAAGGACCGTCTTTCTTCAGGAATCACATATTTTTAGTATTTCGCTATATTTGTGTCACATTCCATGTCCATAAATTGGAATGTCCTCAAATTTGGGCTTCTTCATATCCTCCTTACTACTTAACTACTTCAACCACACAAACAATGCTGAAACTTCGGGAACCAAATCTTTATAGACTTTTGTGTGATATTCTGTGTCCATAAATTGGAGTATTTTCAAATTTGGGCTTTTTCATATCCTCCATAGAAAATGCTAAAACTTCACAGGAGTACCCTATATAGAATTGCCTCCTATTTCTTCTCCATAGCAGATTACAAATTCTTATTTAGCTAATTGATTTAGCGTACATTGAGGCCTTGAAACTTATCTCAAAAAGTAGGCTACGGTTAGAGAATTCAAAGACTTACAGTATCGATTCGACGAGTTTTCACTACAATTTAACCCTTAAATGTCCTATTGATTACTCTTTTTATAATAAATATTCCAGGCGGAGTTTATTTTTATTTTCAATATCAGATTTGCCTAATTTTTTATAACTGTCATTCCTTCGGTTAGTCTTATTATTATTATTATTATTATTATTATTATTATTATTATTATTATTATTATTATTATTATTATGATCATTATTATTAAGAAGCATTAAGAATAAAAATGCCTAGCATGTTTGCGTGCATTAATGTGTGTTTGTGTGTTTGCTTACTAATAAATTTTATAGGCGAACACGAAGTCGAAACATCAGGTCGTGTACAAATTCTTGATACTGGTGACTTATTAATAGCTGCCGTTAAAGAATCTGATGCTGGACAATACACGTGTATACGTGCTAATGATGCTGGTGAAGTACGTGGATCTGGACATCTCACCGTTCTTGGTCAGTTGATTTATTTTATTAACACAACATAGTAGAATTTCTATATGTATTTAGCTTTAATAAGAATTAATAGATGTCTAGTTGTAAGTGGAATTATTTATTTTTTTTTGGTATTTTCATAGTAAGAACACAAATTATCCAGCCACCGGTCGATACACGTGTTCTTCTCGGTGATACAGCTACATTACAATGTAAAATATCATCAGATCCAGCTGTACCGTACAGTCTTAATTGGTACAAAAATAAACAGTAAGTTTATTATATTATAGAAATATTTGGTTATTAATTGTTGATTTTTGTAAAGATTGATTGATCCAAAGACTAGTCAACGAATCAATGTTCTGGATGATGGTACATTAGAAATACGTGCTGTCCGTGCTGCTGATGTTGGCCATTATACATGTTCGATACGTTCACCTGGTGGTAATGAGACAAGATCAGCAAAATTAAGTGTTATTGAATTACCATATGCACCAACAAATGTAAAAGCAATCCGTTTAGATTCACCAACACAACGTGCTGTTAATGTTAGTTGGATACCAGGTTTTGACGGCAATAGTCCAATTAAACAATTTATTATACAAAAACGAGAAGTACCCGAACTTGGTAAGTTTAGGAATTGATTGTTTGCTTATTGTGGAAAAACCTGGGGAGAAATTGAGGTTTATACAGTTGGTTAGATTCTAGTTTGTTTTTGTGTTATATTGTTATGTGATGTTGGCTGTATATTGTGTTGAAGTTTATGGGATTTATTGCTTAAATACAAAATATCCCATCGGAAATGTACACCATCATCAGCATTGTATAGTCGACTCACAATTTTAAGAGAGTAATAAGATTTGGTCAACAAAGACCACCTGGAATGGCAACCTTAAAAGGCTTCGATTCGGCGTGCGAAAATTGTCGATTTTCACACATCGATATCTCGCATGTTTTTTAAGATATTAGACAAAAATAAATGTGGATTAGAAAGAGCATTTCAAGGCGCATGTCCTAAATCTTTTTTATTTTGAAAAATATGACAAAATTCTAAATGGCAAAGCAAACTCTTGGAAACTGAATAAGACCACACCTCCTGCTTCTATTGAATAGAGTTTCAAAATGTTTTTCTCCATTCCTCTTTGTTCGTTTCCTGTCTGTTTATTTATTTTAATTTTTTCCATCGACTGATGTTCTTGCTGTTGGATTAATGGCTGATATAAGCAGAAGGTGTGGTCTTATTTATAAATGTGAAGGGCGTCTGGCAACGTTGTATTCTTAGTACAGAAACAATAATGACCACACCATCTATTTAATGTAGAACAAAAGGGTCTACTATCTGTTTTGATTGACAGAATTGTAAAATGGTTACTTACCAAAATCAATTTCATAAAGTTTTGAGTTAACTATACATATTAGGCGAGTTGTACGTGAATTCCAGTGGGACGTCAAGTATTTAAACAACTATTCTAATAATTTTAAGTAACTCTTTATAATAACAAAGTCATAAAGCATGTTTTTATTTAAAGAAATTTATATATTATGGTTGCATGTTACTGTATACTAAACTATAACGGAATTGGTTAACTTAATTTGAATATTAGCTGTTATTAAAATATAACACAAAAACGACGCATGGGCATGTGTTGTTCCTCTTTCTAAAATACTAAAAGTGTGCATGCTCATTATAATAATTACTATTTTTTCTTCTTAACTCTTTCTCTCTGTGTTTCTCTAGTGCAAGTCTGTATTGCAACTATGTACTTCTTAAATCTGTTGATTGTCAAACGGTGTTTTTTCTTATTTTTTTATCCCATTTAGTACCTCCAATTTCAGGACCAATACCGGATCCATTATTGAATTGGGTAACAGAATTGAGTAATGTATCATCAAACAAACATTGGATATTATTAACAAATTTAAAAGCGGCTGCAATTTATCAATTTCGTGTCAGTGCTGTTAATAGTGTTGGTGAAGGTAGTCCATCTGAACCAAGCAATCAAGTCATGCTACCACAAGAAGGTTAGTATTTAAATTAAAATATTAAAAAAATAAATAAAAATAAAACATTTAAATTGAATTTAATAAATCAGCCAATTTTGGTCCTTAATTACTTATAATTAAATAATTTTATAATGAATTTAAAACAATTATAATTTGACCTGAAATGGCTGTAGGTGGATTATTTAACATTTAAAATGAACAGTATTGTTGTCTGTATTTAATTTTCTATGATGCAGGCAGCTCAAATGAATTTCTCTTTAAAGGTGGGATATTTGTACTGTCTCGTCTATTTGTGATTCCCCTTTATTTTTAATGTTTTCTATCAAACAACACGCATGCTTTAATCCACATCTCTTATAAGTTATAAATTGTTATAATATTCCGCATTAAAAATTATTACTTAGCAGCGGGATTCTGAATTCATTTTGAGATTGTCGCGCGATTATCGTCAGCGCACGCCGCCATGGACATGCGTGACTAGATTTTTTTGATAATCGTAATTTATTATATGTTTGGATTTCACCAAGTACCTGACCCACCTACTCGCTGCGCTTATGGAAATGGAGCGAGAGGAGGGCAAAAATCAGCTATAGTATAGTTTATTGCTTGTGACGTCGCTTACTTAGTTCATCAACTATATTAAATAATTATAGTGTTAAAGCCCCTTTAAATTATCCGATTTTTTGTTCTAAGCAAATCAAACAAGAAATTTGTGTTTTTATACCATTCAATTTCTTATCCGAACCGTAACATCCGAGAAATTTCATCCGAGTTTTTCAGGATAGAACCGTCTCTCTTTTTCATCCGACTTTTCGTTCGAGACGCTAAAAAGTCTCATGCGCAGTATACTGTTTTGAGTATTTGAGGTTGTACGCAAATTGAAAGCATGATGGTGGCATGGTTGTTTGGTGTCCTCGTGTCGTTTAGTATGAGCTTGTCTGTTGTTTGTTAACGCCTTTGTACACATGCAACTCACTCTGATATGTAAAGATGAAAATATCTGGGATTCGAGATGAATTCGGATAGAAAAATCGGATACAAAACTCGGACAATGTAAAGGGACGTTTACAATCTCAAAAAATAAACTCCATTAAGAGTTTGATAGAGGTCGAGGGGATTGGAGAACGCTAACTTACAGGGTTACTCTCGGCGAAAAATTCTTATGATAACTCCCATTATTTGGCCAACAATTCGAAAAACATTTCAAGGATTTGTAAGGGGTTGCCAACAACAACAAAGGGAAAGTTTAACGTGTAATGCCTACCATTTCTGGTCTAACTCACACGGTCCCCATGAGCACGGGATCAGGTATTCGCACAATCAATGCTGCTGGTATGGTATTCCTAGCTACCAACTCCCGTCAGAGCTACACGCTCTTCACATCTTGGTTTGGCGAAGGCTACCTAGCAGACCTCTACTGACTGTTCCGGTCAGTACCCGAGCTGTTTTTAACGCAGCTCGCCCGCAGATAGGGCGCCACTCTTAACTCCCCTATTGTACCAGAATAAGGGGCCACCAATCTCTTACCTCAATACCTAGGGTTTTCAACCACTACCCCCACAAAACTTACTTCACCGACCGGCGTGCGGGGCTGCCACCTACCATCCAGCTACCCATCACGAGAAGATTGACATACGAGGAAGATTTGCCGTGGCTGCCACAACCTGAACTCCATCCAACGGTTAGCCGATCGAAACGATGTTTGAGGGCCAGGGGCTCCCCAGAGAACATTTAAGCAAAGTTAGGTCTTTGTAGCTCATTGGGAAGTTGGGCAAAAAATGCTTTATTTCGGCAATGCCTCGATTTCCGTCAACCAACTACACGCATTAATCGATTAAAAGTGATTCGTAGATCATCGTATTTTTTCCTGTTTTGTTTATATGTATCCTTGAAAAATTAAATAAAAAACATGGTGGAAATCGATCGAGGAAAAAATGAATGAGTCTAGTTTGAGTAACCTTCTCTGTTGCTTACAATTTTTAACTTCAAAGGGTGAGATTGTTTATGTTAATTCAGAGTTTATTGCTCTTATCCTTTAATGCTTCCTTACTTGCTTCTGATGTATCCAATGTCAAAGCTTTTCTTAGAAAAAAAAACACTTAATCAACATAAACAATCTTCCCCCATCGAGTTAAATAAGAGTAAAAATAGGTAAATAAGCTTGTCTTCCATAAGAATGTCGAAAAATCAGTGTTCTCAATTTCGCAAGGATCCGATGATAAAAAATGAATAAAAACTATTTTAAGATGATCTTTTAGGCATTCTTAGTCGTTTGACGGGTATAACCGGTTAGTGAAAATAACGACATTGTTTCATATGAGCTACAAAATTCTAATTTCGCTAAAATGATCTTCAGCTACCCTCTTAAAAATCGTTGAAATCTTTGTTGAACCACTCGCCAAATAATGTTAGTTGCCATAAAAACTTTTAGTCTGCCGTTAATAACGCTGTATAAGATAGTTCAGGGCAGTGACGTCACCGATAAGCAAATGCGGGCAAATCTCGCTGCTAAGTCATTACAGATGTTTAAATTTTTATCACTCTCCTTACAAAAATTGTGTATGTTAATATTTCTATTATTATCATAAAATTGTATCGTTTCTTGCTCTTCAATTAATTCGAAAAAATTGCAGCTCCTTCAGGCCCACCGGTTGGTTTCGTTGGTTCAGCACGTAGTTCATCTGAAATAATCATCCAATGGCAACCACCATTAGAAGAGCATCGTAATGGTCAAATTCTTGGCTATATAATTCGATATCGTTTATATGGTTATAATCGCAGTCCATGGACAATACAAAATATAACAAATGAAGCCCAAAGAAATTATTTAATACAAGATTTAATTACATGGAAAGATTATATTGTACAGATAGCAGCGTATAATAATAAAGGTGTCGGTGTATTTACTGATGGTGCTAAAATTAAAACCAAAGAAGGTGTACCAGAAGCACCACCAATCATTCAACAAGTCAAAGCAATCAATTCAACTGCTGTTTTTATTAAATGGATACCACCAGATCCACAGAAAATTAACGGTATCAATCAAGGCTACAAGATACAAGCTTGGCGATATGATGAGAAGAATCATCGGAATATTGAAGCGAAAATGATGACTGTCCATCCGAATTTGTTGAATCCACAAAATGAACAGACGGCCATTATGAACGGTTTAGAAAAATTCACCGATTACAATATGACAGTATTATGTTTTACTGATCCAGGCGATGGAGAAATTAGTGAATTCATCCCTGTTAAAACCAAAGAAGATGGTAAGTTTTCTGTTTGAATATTGTTTAAAAAATCTTTATAAATTTTATTCTAAAATAGTCCCTGATGAGGTAACGAATTTACAATTCGACGATATCAGCGATCGTGCCGTTAAAGTTTTATGGCAGCCACCGAAACGTATAAACGGCATATTAACCGGTTATCAGATAATGTACCAGATTAAAGACGATCCAGATACATTAAAAATACGTAATTTATCATCGGATACGTTAAGTTTAATGGTGAATGATTTACAAGCAACAACACATTATAAATTTGAAATAACAGCTTGGACAAAAATCGGTCCGGGACCAGCAAAAGTTGCAATTATACAATCAGGTGTTGAACCAGTTCTACCACATCCACCAACAAAATTAGCTTTATCAAATATTGAAGCATTCAGTGTTGTCTTACAATTCACACCCGGTTTTGATGGGAATTCATCAATCACAAAATGGACAGTTGAAGCACAAACAGCAAGGAATTCAACGTGGTTTAATTTGTATGAAATTAATGATCCAGACGCTACCACAATTACAGTGACCGGTTTAGTACCGTTTACTGTTTATAAATTACGTTTGATTGCTAATAATGTTGTTGGAGCATCGACACCGTCAGAACCAACGAAAGAATTCCAGACGATCCAAGCACCACCGGCGCATCCACCGAAAAACGTTACAGTCAGAGCGATGAGCGCCACTGAACTACGAGTCAGATGGATTGTGAGTATGCTTATACAGGGTGTAATCAAAATCACTGACAATATTCAAACCTCACTATCCCTATGTGGAAGAGAGCGCAAGAAAAAAAAATTATTAAAAATTGTACAAATTTTGAACCATTGTTTGATGGTCGCTGGTTAAGTACTAACCTACCGTAATTTTGTTGTCAAGAGTTGATAAGAAAGCAGGTTTGTCAGTATACCATATCTATGATTTCAATGACATTGAACTACCCACACAACATATTTGATTAAAAACTATAAAAATGGAGTAATATAAAAAACTACAAAAATTGTTCAAAATGTCCCCTTCCCTCTTTCACGCAAAACTGTAGTTAACGTAGCAGAGAACGCTGCACGTTTCGACAGCTCCTGAATCGCATCTGTAGCTTCACGAACTCGGGTCTGCAGCTGTTCGACATTTCCGATCGGCACTGTTTCGTATAGTGTCTTAAAAAAACGAATATATTATACAAATCGGCTCGGTGTTTCGGGTCCTAAACGTGGTTTAAAGATTTAAAGGAATTTCACTTTACCCCTGTATAAAAATGTCATTTTTCTTACTAAATTTCTGTTTTATAATGCTTTAAAATAACATTTCTAAAGGTGTTTTTCAAAAAAATTCTTGTGAGGATGGAGACCCCCTTCTCTCAGAAAGTTCGCCAGCACCTTCTCGATTAGAGCCTTATGGGTCGTAATCTTATTTCTAAAAAATTACATGAGTACGTGTTCAAAAGTTTGAGAAACACTGGTTTTTGATTAAAAGCTATAACAATAAAGTAATACAAAAACCACAACAAAAATTGTTCAAAATGTCTTCATCGTTTGTTCTACACAAAGCTGCACTCTACATAGCAGGGGACGTTGCACATTTCGGCATATCCCAAATCGAGTCTGTAGCTTCAAGAACTCCGGTCTGCAACTGTTCGCCATTTCCGATCCACACTGAATACACTAATTGTTTCGTATGGTGTCACAAGAAATAGAACAAAATATGAAATCCACAATTAACATCCAGGGGTATTCATTACATTTGTTGACAATAAATCAGGACTCCGTAAACACATCTCGGATATCCATTGAACTACCCAAGCAAGTCTTACTGATCAATTTATTTAATATAAGCTATCGATAACTTTGCTCGTTTCTAGTGGCTCTAAGAATGTTGTGGAAACTTTTAACCCCCATTTTCTCGAAATATAAAAATCGGTTCAATTTTTCGGGCTCTGTAAGTGGTTTGAAAATTGTCAGAAATTTTGATTACACCCTATGTAGAATATTGTTTAGCAATAGATGATGAAAATTGAATTTTAGCCGTTGCAACAAGTCGAATGGTTCGGTAATCCTAGAGGCTATAATATAACCTATATCGAATTGCGGACTGGTATTTCTCATAGTGCATTAATTGAGGATCATACAGCCAATTCACATGTTATTATCGGATTAGAGGAGTACGCTCTGTATGAGATATCAATGCAGGCATGTAACGATGTTGGTTGTTCACAATCTGGCCCGAAAGCCATTGAACGAACACGTGAATCTGTACCATCATTTGGTCCATTAAATGTTGAAGCGAATGCAACATCATCAACAACAATCGTTGTTAAATGGGGCGATGTACCGAAAGAACATCAAAACGGTTTAATTGAAGGCTATAAAGTTTACTATGCAACAGCTGAAAATAAATCACCAGTACAATTTAAATTAATCAATAATAATTCAACATTTACAACAACATTAACTGAATTAAAAAAATTTGTTGTTTATCGAATACAAGTTTTAGCTTATACACGTTTAGGTGATGGTGAACCAAGTAAACCGGCTGTTAGTGTTCAGACATTTGAAGATGGTATTGTGTTGTTTTATTGAAAATTTTATTATTCTATAATTTAATATTATTTTAGTTCCTGGTCCACCGTCGAATGTTTCATTTCCGGACGTTTCATTCACATCAGCTCGTGTCATTTGGGACGTCCCGGAAGAGCCCAACGGTGAAATACTGGCATATAAAGTGACATATCACATCGATAATATAAATGTTAATAATAAATATTCAAAGGAATTCCCACCATCAGATCGTACATTCCGTTTTACACAATTAGAACCAGAGAAATATTACATGTTTTCAATAACAGCACAAACACGTTTAGGTTGGGGTAAAACAGCACATGCTTTGGTTTATACAACAAACAATAGGGATACACCACAAGCACCATCAATGCCGCAAATAAGTCGCAGTCAAATCCAATCGACCCATATAACATTCAATTGGACACCGGGTCGTGACGGGTTCGCCCCTTTACGCTATTATACCGTACAAAAGATGGAAAATAACGGTCCGTGGCAATCGTTACCTGAACGTGTCGATCCACAATTAACATCCTATACAGTGTCTGGTTTGAAACCCTTCACATCGTACCGGTTTCGTATACGTGCAACCAACGATATCGGACCTAGTCCATTCAGTCCGGAATCAATTGAAGTACGCACATATCCGGCAGCGCCAAGTAAAAGTGTAACAAATCTAAAAGTTGTACCGATCACAACGACCAGTGTTGAAGTCCATTGGGATCCGATTGATCAACAATATTGGAGCGGTGACGTGAAAACTGGCGGCTATCGAGTTGTATTCCAACCGGTCTCAGATTATCCGACAGCACTACAAGCGACACCTAAAGAAGAGATTATGGGGATCGAGGTAATTGATCAACTATTATGTCTAGTACTATATAATTAATGTCGTTTTCTAATACATTTTTAAAACTAATTTATTGTGTTGGGAAATAAGTTCGTAACATTTTTTATCAAAGACTTTTATTTAAACCAAAATCAATAGTTATAACTTATAACAATAAATTAATCAATTATACCGTTCCGCCAAAAATCGCCCGGTCTGGTATTGAAGAATTTCTAGAGCCAGTTTTTGAGGTCCTCTTAATTGTCGAAGGTAAAGTCTCTTATATGATTCAACAGGGAGCAGAAAAGATGGTATTTAGGTCAGGACAATACGGTGGATGCTGTAGCCAAATCTTTAAACTACATATTTATGTTTAATAGCGACGGTCACAAAAACGTTTATTGTCATAGAGCTGGAACCAGAATCGGAGCTAAAACCTCAATTTGGAAACAATAACTCCGGATGTAGAGCTACAGTTTAGAAATACTGTGGCTCTAAAGCCGAAGGGGAGCTCAGGCCTATTTCAAGCCAGCTCCCCAGACTTGGTTTAAAGTTTCTGCAAGCTCTTGTTACGTTATTTGAGAATTTTTAACCAAAAAGAGCCTGAAGTGCGAGATTTTTAACGAATATTAAAAAACGACATTAATTATTACTAGACCTGATATTTTAATAATTAATTACTTTTTTGAATTTCACAGGCGGATAAGATGGTTTTAAGCGAATTAATGCAAGATAAGAACTACGAAATCGTCGTGATACCGTTCAATTCTCAAGGAGAAGGTCCAGGTAGTCTTCCAGCTACAGTCTATGTTGGTGAAGCTGTACCGACCGGTGAACCGCAAGATCTAGAAGGTGAAGCTGTATCGTCTACTGAGGTTCGTCTAAAATGGAAACCGCCAAAACAACAACAACAAAACGGCGAATTATTAGGCTATAAAGTAATAATTTTTTCGGATGATTTTAAATTTTGTACTAAAATAAACTTGTAGATTTTCTATTTGGTGACAAACTCACCTCAAGAACTCGAAGAAGGTAGAAAATACGAAGAAGAAATCGAAGTAATTGCAGCAACAATGACACAACACAGTCTTGTATTTCTGGATAAATACACCGAATATCGTATCCAGATTTTAGCATTTAATCCAGCCGGTGATGGTCCACGATCTAAACCGATCATTGTAAGGACATTACAAGGGCTACCGGGGCCACCAATGAACCTACGATTCCTGGATATAACAATGAATAGTTTGATTGTTAAATGGGACCCGCCGAAACAACGCAATGGTGACATTGTCGGCTATATCGTCACTTATGAAACAACCGAAGAGAACGATCGTAATTATCGACATTGATTAAATTTTTTCACATTTAACTAATCATCAATCAACAGGTTTTAGTAAACAAGTAAAACAGAAAGTGTCAGAGACATCATTGCACGTACAATCACTGGAAGAAGAGATCACGTATACATTCACGGTACGGGCGCAGACGATCGATTACGGGCCGCATATATCGAATAATGTTACAACAGGACCGCAAGAAGGCTCACCTGGTGCACCGAAAGAACTAACATTAGTGAAAACATTAACGAATGTCGAATTGCATTGGTTGAACGGTCCGACCGGCAAGGGGCCAATTCTCGGTTATTATATCGAATCGAGACGGAAAGGTATAAACGTTAGAATTATCGTTATCTTTAATTAAAATTGTAATGATTTTAGATGATACAAGATGGCAAACGGTGGCCAAGTCGACAAATGGACCATTACAAGAATATTCGATATCTTATCAGACTTTATTACCATCAACGAATTACCATTTCCGTGTGATACCATATAATAAATACGGGATTAGTTATCCTGCATATTCTGATGAATCCGTTCTAACACCATCAAAACTATTTTTAGAATACGGTTATTTACAACATAAACCATTCTATCGACAAACGTGGTTTATGGTAGCACTAGCGGCGATTTCTATCATTATCATCATAACGATAATCGCGATCTTGTGTGTTAAAAGCAAAAGTCACAAATATAAACGTAAGTTATTCATTATTACCACCATTGATTTAAAATTTTTTATCTGTTGTAATTGTAGAAGAAGCACAGAAGACTTTAGAGGAATCAATAGCAATGTCAATGGGTGATCCTATCGAATTAGCCATGGACTATCACCGTTTACGTAACGGTAACGGTAATATCAATTCAATTGGTACGTTATCGAAACGTAGCACTTTATCATCACGTAAACCGACCCACCAACAACCGCCACCAATGTTAAGTAAATCACCACCACGGCCATCACCAGCATCAGTACCGTACAATTCGGATGAGGAGAGTTTGAAGGGTTACGACGAAAATCCCGATGATAGTAGTGTTACAGAGAAACCATCAGAAATGAGTTCATCCGACTCACAGGTAGATTTATGTTTAATTTCCAAAAAAAAATATATAACAAATCATCAATTTCAGGGTTCTGAGAGTGAGAATGAAAGTGTCCGTTCAGATCCACATTCGTTTGTTAACCACTATGCTAACGTTAATGATACATTACGGCAATCGTGGAAACGACAGAAACCTGTACGTAATTATTCGAGTTATACAGATTCAGAGCCGGAGGGTAGTGCTGTTGTTAGTTTAAATGGTGGCCAAATTATTATGAATAATATGGCAAGATCTCGGGCACCATTACCCGGTTTCTCGTCGTTTGTATAAAAATAATTTGAGAAAATTTGATATTTTAAAAAGAATTCTGACCAAAAAAAGATATTTAAATAGATAAACAACCAGTAATGGTGCTCTATTATCAAATTTTCTACCTTTTCATAGATAAATCGATAAGGATAAATCTAAATCTTCAAAGACTTGAATTAGCGATTAAAATTTTTTCTTAAGAAAATATTTAAAAAAATTAAAAATAAAAACAATGTAAATATAATTTTTCTTAAACAGAATTGTTAAAGAATTTTTAATATTAGTTACTTTTTTGTATATACCACTATTATTTCGTAGGAATTCTATTTTTCTAAACTTATCAATTTTCGTTTTCTCTTTTTTCAACACAACGCAATTTTTAAATCCTCCAAATGACCGTTAAATAAAATATAAAAGCTCAAATTTTTGGTGAAAACCACCATTTATCTACTAGAATTATTGTTTTTGAGCTTTTGATGTTTCCTTTTATCCCAGACATTGGGCAATAATAAAAGTCTCAATTCATTCACCAACTACACGCAACTTTCCCCATATTTATAATACTAAATAATAATAATAATAATACTAATGATTAATGTTATTTATAAATAGTAATAAACTAAATCTTTTATACTTTCATATATTGATCAAAATTCATATAACAAAATTAGAAACTATCCCCCGCTGATTTCAATAATCACAAACGAAACAAAATGATGCCATCTAATCTTTTATTAGGACTTTTATTAGAGAATTCTGAAGATGAAAACGTTCTAGCATCATGTACTGATAGTATTTTACACTGCCTATGTTATAATTGTATTTATTTGTGACATAAAAACAAACTATTTGTAAAATAAAATCTGTGATTCTTAAAATAATTCATTTAAAAAAAAAACAAGTGTTTTATTTTGTGTTGTAATCCAACCTGTGATTAGAATTATTTAGAAAAAAAGGCTTTTTCCAATGCAATATTAAATATTGAAATACCACGTAATCTTCCACAAGAAAAAATAATTTTGGCTAATTGGGTAAGAGTACAATAACTAAAACATTACATCTTGATGGTTTAATTTGGGAAGAGTCTAGAACAAATTTGAAATGAAGAAAATTTTATAATTTGTAGTCAGACCTTATACCTTTTGAAATTTTTTACAATAGGATTACCTAAAACTTTAGATCTTTCCAGGAATTATCAACTGACACGCTTACAACTGAATAGACAACGGCAAATTAAATTTATTTCTGCTATTAATACTTTGAATTATAGCTAAATCTAATCCCATAACTCTACCGAGTTTGCAGTAGAAACTATAAAAGTTAAGCCTTAATCTTTACAAAATGATTTAAAAGTTGAAGGGAAAAGGATAAAGGATTTTACCAATTTTAAGCCTGTTAAAGATGAAAGTCCAAACATTCACCTTCCGATCTGCATGGCTCTCCGAATTTTGGTTGCAATCGAGATTTTCTGTCATGCAAAAAAATACAAGTTGAAATATAAAAACGAATCAACATTATTGTAAACCTACCTTTCAATCCGATTATCATAAAGAACAAGAAATAGTTTAGGTTGTTATCTCACATTTCAAACTATCAGTTTATCTAAATCAGCAAATATTTATTATTATTAAAGAAAAATGAACATAAAATTTTAACGCAAGACAAATTTGAATTAGGAATTCCTATTAAATTCAACTTTAAATCTAATACAGTAAATGTAACACATATTTATTTCCGTTGAAATAATACTTTATGTATTGTAGACAGATCTGGTACTAACTTATTTGATACGCCTGGATCAGCACTCATAATACTAAAAAACAGAATGAAAACAAATCAAATATTAATTTACAAAACAGTTAATATCCAAACAACATTTTACCCATGAGAATCCATTTTTGTTATCGGTGGTGCTGTTGGATTATTTAATGGTCGTTTATTAACTAATAAACATTTCATTGGTTGCCCATCTAATTGTCGATTATGATATGTATCGACAGCTTTTTGAGCATCTTTCAAATTTTTATAGATAACTTCAGCAATACCAGGTCGTACTAAACGTGCTGCTAATAATTGTCCAATATCTTCAAATAATTCTTTAACATCATCTTGTGTTACAGTTGGTTGTAAATTTGATACAACAATACGATGTCCAGCTGGTACAACAACTTTAGTTTTTGTTGCTGTTTGACTTAAGATACCATGTGTTTCTGGTTCAATACGATTATTATCTAAACGCATATAAATATTGGAATTACGTGATGGACCTTGTAATGATATTGTTTGTTTTAACGGTGATACCAATGGCATCTCTTCATCTTCCATCATATCCATATCAAAGTATTGTTGAGATTGTAGACGAGATTTATGAAGTGGTGAAGCTTGCCATTCATGATAACTGTCATGTTTTAATGCTGATGTACGATTCTTATCTAATGATGATATTAATTGCGAAGCTGTTGTATGATTACCAGGTTTCGCCGCCCACTTATACATAGCTGAATCATAATTTCTAGCATATTCAATCTCATTTAGAACAGCTTGTCGTAAAGTTTGTTGTTGCAGCTGTTGTTGTTGTTGTTGTTGTTGTTGTCGTACGATCGGTGAACGTTTCATTACAACTTTTTTCGGTCCTGCTTGCATTAAACCTAATTGTTTTTTAATTCCAACATTCATCGTTGATGGCTGTTTTGTTTTATTGGTTACCAATGATATCTTCCCATTGCGATCGGTTTTTTGTAAAATATGATTACCGATAATCTTCACATTACTCTTATTATTATTGTTGATTGAGTTTACTTTAACATTACCATTACGACGTTCACGTATTTTATTCAATTTATCTCTGGCGTCTTGTTTTTTGGCTATCTGTGCCAATACGTCTCTTGCATCAACAACCTGATTACGTTTCTTTTGTATCAATTTATTACGAGCATCTTGTACAATTTTCTTTGTTTTAACTAATGGTCGCTTCTTTTGTATACCATTGTTCTGTTTATTAGCAGGTTTTCGTACGTTTTTTACTTGTATTCTAGTCTTGTTACTGTTGAAATTTCTGTTGTTGAAACCCCTAAACAATAAATAAGGTTACAAACTTTTTTATAATTTTAATATGGAATAAACGTACTTATTTGGACGTTTTGCCATTTTAAAAGGTTTATGAAACGAATATGATGAAATAACAACGATTTTTTAACGGATTCTCAGACAAAACTGACAAAACTAACGAAATTTTTCACCACCTACAAACTTTCTTAAACGACCATCAACGACTAAAAGGATGCCGCCATTTTACAAAGCGTCGTTGCCAAGTTCACCTTACAAAATCCACAGATTAAACTCGAAATTTCTAGTAAGCAAATTTTAAAATTAAAAGTGCACAAATCTACACTAAATCAAAGAAAAAAACAAAAAATGACTGTTTTCAACATAATTGTAATCAGTACTATGATGCAGAATATTCTCAAGTCGTGAAATACATGTAAAATATAATCTGACTACAAAACAACACTTAGAGAATCTTTAAAATAAAATAGTCTCTAAATTGATTATTTTTGTGTAGAGCATGTACATATTTTGTTAGTAAATTCAAATTTTAGGCCATTATATTTAAGTTTGTATTAAAATTCGGTAGATATACTGAAGAAATTATACACTTGACAACGATGCTTTAAAGATTCACCGGAAATGTCACAATGCAGCCACGCTAACAAGCAAAACTCCCTAAGTGTTGCTGATACCGCCAAGATTTAAATAGATAAGGGCCAATCGAACGTCAAATGGTCTAATGACGTCAACAGGGATACTGAACAAGGCGCGTATTTTGAATTATACCAATTGCTCCATGGCAACTAAAATTTAAAATAAAGTTGGCTACTGTTTAGATAATACCGAAATTTTTGAAAGTTTCTTAAATAGAAAATATCAACTTAACACAATATGACTTTATTACGTATTTATCATCCATTATTGAACAAAACGTGCAATATAAATGAAGAACAAGAATGGTCAATTTTAGAGGAAGAAATAATCTCGATTTTACATTCAAGAAAATCAACAAAATCCTTAGAAGAATTATATCGAATTGTTGATTGTCTATGTACAAAAAAGTATGAATTATTATTTTGTAATTTACAAAGAATCATTGAAGAATATTTATATGAACAATTGGAAATTTTCAATCGCTGCAACGATAATATTTTGGAAGTTTTGGATAAGTTATGGAAAGAATTTTGTCGTAATATAAGAACAATTAAAAATATCTTCTTGCCAGTGTCGCAACTAAATAAAAAAATCACACATAAAACAATACACAATATGAGTTTATCCGCATTCATTCAAATAATTGTAACAAATTTGGAGATTAAATCGAAAATTCTTAATGCTCTAATAAATTTAATCCACCAAGAAAGAGTTAAGGGCAATGAAAATATAACGAATAAAATTCTAATTAAATCCATCATAGAAATCTTCAATACTTTACAAATTTATGAAATGTTTCAAAATGTATTCCTCAGACATACGCAACAATTCTACGAAAATGAAGCAAGAAATACGATAATCTCGTCAAATTTATCGCATTATTTACAACATACAAATCGACGGATTGTTGAAGAATCGAATCGTATTGAAAATTATTTAAATCGTACAACAGAAAAACCTCTATTTGATATAATTTACAATGAATTTATTGGTAATTATCTAACACAAATCCTTGATAACGGCTTTAATGATTTGATCGATAGAAATATGTTTGAAGAATTATCGTTGGTTTACAAATTATTTCAACGAAATCAAAAAAATTTCAAATATCTGATAAACTATTTTAATAATTTGATAATAATAAAAGGGATGAATTTGATTGAATCAATCGATGATAAATTATTAATCGAGAATTTGTTGAATTTCAAACAACAATTAGAGAAAATTATTGAGAGATCTTTCAATCAGAATTCAGAATTTTACAATTCTATACGTTTAATGTTTAAAAAATTGATAAATCCCAACAATAACAATAAGATTGCGCAATTATTAGCGAAATATATCGACAATAAATTGTGTTCGAAAAATATCACCGATGATGATGATTTCGATATAATCATCAATAAAGTATTGCAATTATTTAAATATTTACAATATAAAGATATATTTGAAGAATTCTATAAACGTTATCTAGCAAAACGTTTATTATTTAACAAATCGACAAATATCGATGCTGAGAATAATTTAATAATGAAATTGAAATTGGAATGTGGCAATAATTTTACAATAAATATCGAGAATATGCTACAAGATATAAATATTAGCAAAATAATTAATTTAAGATATAAACAAAAACATATAGATTATCGTTTCTTTATAAACATATTAACAAATAGTTATTGGCCGTATTATCCAAATCATAAAATTAATCTACCTATTGAATTAATTAATTATCAACAATCATTCGAACAATTCTATGGGAATTATCACAATGGTCGTAAATTATTATGGCAATCAACGTTAAGTTTTTGTATAATACGTACGAAATTAAATCGAAATCAAAAAGAACTACAAACATCTCTATATCAAGCAATAATTCTATTATTATACAACAATAATGATTGTTTATCATTAAACGATATCTATGAATTAACTGGATTAGAAATGAATGAATTAGAACGTACTTTATTATCATTAAAACAAAATAAAATATTGATACGTTCAAATAATTTATATTCAATTAATATGAATTATACAAATCGATTATATCGTATCAAAATGAATTCGATACAATTGAATGAAACGTTCGAACAAAAATTAGATGTTGAACAGAAAGTTTCAATTGATCGTCAATATCAAATTGATGCAGCTATTGTGAGAATCATGAAGAATTATAAAACAATACAACATAATTTATTAATGAATGAATTGTATAAAATTTTAGAAATACCAATTAAACAGAGCGATATAAAAAAACGTATTGAATTGTTAATTGAACGTGAATATATGGAACGTGATAAAGATAATAGAGCTTGTTATATTTATATTGCTTAAAATTTGTAATTATTTAAATTTGATTGTAAATAAATTTTTTTCAATTATGCTCACGTTAAATTACCACTTTTCAAATAAATGAAGCGTCTGATGATTGAAAAATTCATGAGTTCTCAAATTGGGTTGGGAGGAACAACTCACTCTCTCGATAACTTATTTGATAAAATGATAGCCTTCTTAAAAATTTCAAAATTCTGGTAATTAAATTATCGATTTATTCTAGCAGAATTATCCACGAATATTACAGAAGTAAAAAGTCCTAAAGAGCTGAAAAGTTTTTATTTAAACTTCGATCAATGGCGAAATGAAAAATATTTGTTGTGGAAGGTGAGGAGATTGCGGCCCTGTAGCTTCCCCTTCCTGGTTGCGCCACTGACTGCGATATTAACTTATTGAGAAAAAAAATCCACCATTAAAATTATCTTTTTAATAAAGACAAAAAAAAGTTCATGATATACTAAAAATCAATCACTAATTAATTCCACTTTAAAACAGGAGTTTCTAAGTTTTATAAACAATTATTTTCTTTATATTGATTTTTTCTTTATGCAAAAAGATAGTTTTTGAAATTCAGACCCTAATTTCAATTAATTTACCTGGGTTTTATTTGATTTTCACTTCAATTCGATGAATAAATAGAGTGAATATAATTAGCTAGCGAATTCAACTAGAAATACTGTCCTGTTGCTCTAAAAGTAGACAATTCGAAGAATATTTCAAGGATTTATAGGAGGGTGTTTAGAGATCATTTTAACAAAATTAGAACCTCGTAGCTCATGCGGAAGTTGGTCAAACAATGCTCGTTTTAGGAAAGGTTACGGTTTTTAAAGACGAGCTAAACATGCAAAACGACTAAGAATGTCTCGGAGACACTCCCTACATTGATTTTTTTCGCTTTTCTCCATTGTATTCTAGAAAAAATGCGGCACATTTTCTCCCGCTCCAGAATAAAATGGAGAAAACAAAAAAAAATCTGGAATGGGATTGACCCTGCAGGCCATTCCTGAAACTTCCCGCTAAGTTTTTAAAGCTCCAAAATTATTGTGAGGAGTACAAATTTGATTGGTTAAGGAATTTTGAGGTTTTATTGAAAGAACGCTTTTTCAAAGACTTTTGACAACGATATCTCGCAAACAAATCAACGGATTTTGACGAACTTTGCGGCATTCGACGCAGTTTTTAAAGCTCTAAAATTATTGTGAGGTATATAAATTTGATTGGTTGAGTAATTTTGAAATTATGTTAAAAAATCGTTCTTTTCGAAATCTATCGACAACGATATCTCGCGAACAAATCAACGGATTTTGACGAGCTTTGCGGCACTCGACGCAGTTTCTTAAGCCCTCAAATTATTGTGAGAGGTATAAATTTGATTGGTTAGGTAATTTTGAGGTTGTGTTGAAAAAACACTTTTTTCGATATTTTTCGACAACGATAACTCGTGAACGAATCAACCGATTTTGATCGTTCAAACGGAATTCGACGTCATTAGTCAAGGTTAAGAGCTGATTAGATTATGGAATTATTCGGTACAGCAGCTTAATAGTTATTTTGAAAAAACATGATGTTAACAAAAGAAATTTTTCGGTTTTTTTGGAATTTCTCAAAATCTATCGGGCCGAATCGGTTCAAACTTACACGAAATCTAAGTTTGGTGGAACCCTTTCGAATGCCGTAAAGAGCGTTTCAATACGTCAATCCGTTCAAAAATTATGAGCTGCTTACATAGTACACACACACACACACACACGCGCGCGCGCACACACACACACACGCACACACACACACACACACACACACACACACACACACACACACACACACACAGAGAGAGAGAGAGAGAGAGAGAGAGAGAGAGAGAGAGACCCTCGAAAAAATAGTCAAAATAGCTTCCTAGGGTCCCAAAACGTCGAGATCTGCTGAAAATTCAATGTTCGAAAATCGGGGTGAAACCAATAACTTCCCGAAATTTTGAAAATTTTCAATTTTCTTAGCGGGAAGTTAAAAATGTTGGGAAGATTCCCGAGTCATTCTAAGTCGTTTAACATAGACAGGGTTGTAACTGTAAATATGCCAAATTCGTATGAAACTCTTAGTAGTCGGTGGGTGATTCAAATAATACTCTGAGGATTTTTAGGGTAGTCCCTGGAGAACGTTTTAGCAAAATTAGAACCTCCTAGCTCATCGGGCAGTTGGTCAAAAAACGATCGTTTCGGACAATCAAAAACTGATCGTTTCGGACAATCAAAAACAAGCAAAGTATGCAAAACGACTAAGAATGACTCGTAGACCCTTCCAACAGTGATTTTTTTCCGTTTTTCTCCATTGTATTGTAGAAAACATGCGAAACAGGTGCGTCATAAACGAGCGATTTTGACGCATTTCAAAATGAGCTAAGAGATTCTAATTTTTCATAAGAATTATCTACTTTTAGAGCAATGAGGCGGTATAACCGAAGTGATTTTCATGACTTACAATTAGAAGGAAATTGCAGCATCTTCAAAATTAATTTGCGAAACTCTAAGGGAGCAAGATGATTTCTACTATGTTCCCAGTTTCAGTTGCCAATACGGTATATTTTTTGAAACATGCTCGTCACATTTTAAATATATCAATTACTTGAAATTCTTATTCACACATCAGATAAAAATCATTAAAGTAAGGATAAATGGAAGATTGGATCGTATTAAAATTCGCCATCATACCATCTCGAGTGTTTTTTTATTCTTTTCGTTCCATTGTTTAACATTTAACACATCGCTCCATCCATTTATTTAAATTTGTATTAATATCATTTTTATTAATAGTTTGCTTAATTGCTGAATATACAGCAATATCAGCAATACTAATTTGATCACAACCACCTAACCATAATGATTTACCCAATGATTTATTAACAATTTGTAATAAACTCATACGTTCTGTTTTCGTTTCGGATTGTATTAAACGATAACTTAGATCTAATAAATTATCAATTTCATAAACATTCATAGATTTCTCGTAATTATTTAATAGATTCGATCGTGATAGAAATCGCAATAAATTCGATTCACCCATTATTGGTGTGCGGGAAACAAGCAATTCCATATGTGGCCCAACTATTAACAATTAATAATTAGTTTGAAGAAAAATAATTTAGAATTAAATTACTGCTCTTCCAAATGAGTCGTACGTGGATTTTTGGTAATTGTTGTGTTCGAGGTGTGAAATTCTCCAAATTTCTAACAAAATTCAATACGTTCTCATTTAAACTAATCACAGACGAATGTAGATAAGATTTGATAGTGAGATGTACGTGATTTTGCCATAATTTTTGAATTAATTCCAATGAATACGGTGGATTCTTTGGATTTGCATTCACAACGATTTCCGGTAGATTTTCAAACTGGAACAAATTAATTATTAGTGAATTTTAAAAGAAATAGAGCGCTATAATTAGACTATGATCTATTCATTTGTTATCCCAAAGTCTACTATGTTTTAAACGAAAATTTTTGAACTTTTACATAAAATAGAGCGCCCTATTTTTTTATTTTGATTAATTTGTTTTAATTACGTTATTCTTTAATGTATTCGGATCTAAATTTGTCGTTTCCACTGTTTTTACTGTTGTAATATTGTTACAATCACCATTGATTTTCAATTGTTCTCTTATATTGTACATTTGCTTCTTCAATTCGGCTAATTGTTCCAGGATTTTTTGTTGTTTAATCTCTAAAGCAGCCATATCGGGTAGATTTTTATTATTCTGAAAAAAATTAAAAGAAAAATTGTGTAAATTTACAGCAAAAATTTCAGGTTATGGTAGTCACTAATAGCTTTCTCTAATACCAATTATATTATTTGACAGTTGTTGTTTTGTATTCTACACACATGTACAAAAATTGATAATCGAGTAGAGTGTCACCATCATGATGAGAAGACTTAAATTATCATCATCATCATCAATTTTTGTAAGTAAATTTAATGAAATTTATCATTTAGAAAAAAAGCAATATAAAATAGATTAACTTTAAACCTGTAAAAATTTGTTAACCTGGTCGATTATATTTGAATTTCTCACACAAATTGGTGCTTGATTTGTTGAATTGTCTACGACATCCCCACAATTTCTTGGATGGATATTTGGCAATTTGTACATACAATCCGGTAATTTAACCGATTGATTTTGATCGATAATCGGACGTAATTTATAGATGCCGACTGGGCCGTTCATGATTGAAATTTACAATTTTCGTTAATTGCCAATAATGAAAAATTAAAGAAATTTGATTAATTTCCTCAAAATTAACCTCGAATTGATGTTTCTCTCTCCAAGTGCCCAATAAACGTCAAACCATACACGTAACCGATATCTGTACTGCGAATCAACTATTTTTCCATGCAATATTCAACAAAATCAACAATTCTGAAACTGTGATTATTTCACTTTGATTCTAAACGAAATAATTTTATAAATTCTGGAATAAGTTGCAGCGATTTTTGTGACTTTTCTTGATAATCAATACAAGTGACGAGTCGACTATGTTGAGTAATTGCAGCCGGCCATCTTGTGCGATTTGTTGTCTTTGTCGTTTCCGGTATAGCGGAAGTGATGAATTTTTTCGGAAAATTGTGCATTTCTTTTCGAAAATTTTCTTAATTTATTCATAAAACAATTTTTCCCACAATTTCCATTATAGTTTATTTGAGATTATTTAATGTTTATTAAATGGGATTTATTTGGGAATTTATCTGGAATATACAGCTCCATCTGGAGGTGTTAGTGAAAAGTTGAAGACCCAGCGTTAGGAATGGGATGCCATGTCTATTGTATCATATAGAGAAATCAATTTGTTCATGTTGAATTAGTGTTGAATTTTTTTTTGTTAGAATAATAATAAATTAATGTAATAATTGTGGTGAGATTTGTGAAGAATCAAAAAATTTATAGGAAATTGTGTATGTATTTATTGATGGTTTATTTGCAAGTTGTCATGGCGGCTGTAGAATTGACCAATAGGAGCGCTGCAACCTTCATTTGTTAAGTGGTGGACTTTTTGCTGCTTTACACACACACACACACACAATCACATATACATAGACAGCGTCATTTCCGGTTAGAACATCTCTTGTCAATTGAGAAAGCAAATTTTTGTTTATTTCAATAAACAGATGTTTTTTTATTAATTCCAATTGTTGTTAATATTGATTGAAAAGGTGTTGTTTTATGAAAAATGGGCGCGTAAAATGTGTTTTCCGTCATTTTGTCACGTGACGTAGCTAAAATGAATATGGCGAAGAATAGAAGAGAGACATCATTATACCCGTTTTAGAGTCAACATTTTGACATTAGCGCGTTTGTATACAAAAGTTTGTTTTGATATTTAAAAACAAAAAAAAAACCACCATCAACCACGTGTTAGTTTTAATAGTGTATAACATATATGTAGAATTGAATAAGAAGAGTATTGAATGCGCAATGTCTGGGAGAGGTTTGAAGAAACGGGGGCGTCCTCCCAAAGTTCAGGTAGCCGAAAGAACGAAAAAATTCCAATATCATCTATTAAAGAAACCGAAATATCTATTAAATTATAATAAAGGATCTGATTCACAATCGAGCACACCGAACGCATCTAGACCATCAACACCACAAGACGGTGATACAACAATAGCAACAACAACCCCTACAACAACAACAACAACACATACTAGACGTAGTAGTAATCGTATTCGTGGTAAAGACAGTGGCCATAGGGCTGGTAGACGTCCAGGTTATGCTGGTTCAGCATACCAAAGACGTAGCAATTATAATGCATCAGAATATCACGAATCTGAATATCATTACGGTTCAGATTTTGGTGATGAATCTAGCGATAATAAAAGTGAATTAGATGATGAGTTAGGTTTAAGTGAAAGTGAATCAGATAATGGTTCATGTAATGATCCTAGTAGTGATAGTGATTTTTCATTAAGTAGTTATAGTACTTTAAGTGGTACACCACGTAAACAACAACAATCAAGATCATTAACACCAGAACCATTATGGTTACAAAATCGTGATTTACCACAATTAATTTTACCAAAATCATCTGATGATTTATTAATACCGAAAGAATATGTTATGTCTATTGTTAGTATATATGAAGTATTGAGACATTTTAGAAATTTAGTACGTTTATCACCATTTCGTTTTGAAGATTTTTGTGCAGCAATTATGTGTGAAGATCAAAGTAGTTTATTAGCTGAAATACATATACAATTATTAAAAGCATTATTAAGAGAAGAAGATTCACAACAAACACATTTCGGTCCATTAGATCAAAAAGATAGTGTTAATATATCATTATATTTAATTGATTATATAACATATCCTGAAGTATTAAGGGCATATGTTGAAAGTGATAAATCATTTGATCAAAAAGTATTAAATATTTTAAGTACAACTGAATATCCATTTTCAACATTAGAAGATCGTATACATGTATTACAATTTTTAACTGATCAATTCTTAACGACGAATCCAGTCAGGGAGGATCTGTTAAGTGAAGGTACAATTATAATAAAAATCAAGCACCAATTTGATTATTCTAACAAACAATATCGAAATTAATTATTAATTTTTTTTTTATTGATTTTACAGTACCAATGCATTATGATGACCATTGTAGAGTGTGTCATAAATTGGGTGATTTATTATGTTGTGAAACATGTCCAGCTGTTTATCATTTAGAATGTGTTGATCCACCTTTAGTTAATGTACCTGAAGAAGATTGGCAATGTAATATTTGTAGATCACATAAAGTATCTGGTGTAGTTGATTGTATATTAGATATTGAAAAACAAGGCCAATTATCCAGGCAAGAAAATTTAGGCTACGACAGACATGGGCGAAAATATTTCTTTCTTTGTCGACGGATTTTCGTGTAAGTTACTAGCATCGTTTATACATTGGTAGTAGTGGAATTTTATAAGAAAAGTCAGTTTATGGTTAAGGCACAAGAAAATAGTTCCTGCTTTTAAAGAAACGTCTGCCTCTTTTAAAAGTTGTAAATTATCTTTTTAGTGGACAATTTCCTTTGTGTATCCCAACCATAATTTGGCTTTTCTTATAAGATTATGTTAGTGGCAGTCTACCATTGTTCAGTCTGTAAAGTGACTTAAGAGATTGAATAAAGTAATAAAATTAGCCCACAATAGATTCAGTAGCAAACAAGTAGATAAGGGTACTGAAATATTGTCACTTGCCAATGAAATAATTTTTTTAAGAGGATCAGTCTTCCACAAAGGTAATTCTTGAATAAATATCTTGTGATTGCATCATGTTATTGGATATATTGTGGACTAATTTTATTACTTTGGTCAATCACTTAAGTCACCTTACATATTGTATGTTATTTTTAAATAAATACATTTTTGTAATTTTTCTTGTATTCAGTGAGGGTGAAAATGATGAAATCTATTATTATTCAACCCGGACACAATTTGACGAATTATTAAAAGTATTAGATTCTAATGATATGGAAGCTGCATTATGTCGTGAATTAAATGAATATAAAAATGAAATTGTACGACAAATGGATCTTACTGAAAAATTAACAAATCAATTTAAAGGCAATAAAAAGACATATATTGATGCTGAAAACGGTAAATTTTAATTAATTGTATTAATTATAAATTATTAAATTATATATTTTAGCTGCAATAATTAAAGCAAATAAAGAATTAGAAGAGAAATTAGAAGAAGAACGTAAAGAGAAAGTACGACAAAATGCTGAAGATATGGTAGCAAAGATGCATGAAGAACCATCAACTGATGAAAAAGAAACAGAAACAACTACCACAGATGTAAAAATGGAAACAAATAGTGATGAAAATAAAGAATCTACTACATCATCGACAAGAATAGAATCATGTGAAAATGATGTGAAAAAAGAACAAAATAATGAAAATACAAATGATACAACAAAAATTGATGATGATAATAGTAGTAATGGTGAAAAAGATATAGTAACACGTTCAAAAACTGGTATATTAACACCAAAAACATTAAATATAGAAGAATTACGTCGTCGTACAACAAATATATTAAATCGTGATGATCCAGATAAAATTAATGATGCATCAAGGATGACACGTTTAAAATCAAGTCAAATAGCAAATGGTACATATTTATTTAAATTAGGTATGGAGAATACATTTAAATCATATGTAAATCAATTTACAACAAATATAATTGCATTAAATAAACCACAACGTAATGAGGAGAGAGATAAGAAAAGACATTTATCACATAAATTCTCATTAACACCAGCATCAGAATTTAAATGGTCTGGTGTTGTAAGTGGCAATCGTACAATATTATTAAATACAATAAGACAAACATTTTTACAATTAGAACAATCAATACAACAACCATTTATGCATTTAAATTGGCCATTATTACGTAAACATTGGTTAAATATTGTTAATAATTGTCAACAACCAAAAGATTTTGCACGTGCATTAATAATATTACAAGCATGTATAAAATCAGTTGTATTTGCAAATGTATGGCATGAACAATTAGGACATACAAAATTAATACGTATAACAGCTGTTGAACGTGAAGAACGTAAAAAGATTGAAAAACGTGAAAAGAAAGAACGTGAAGAAGAAGAAGAACGTAATCGTCTATTAATTAGTAGTTACGTTAAATATACAATGCCATTTAAACATCAATTATGGAAACAAAAAGGTGAAGAATATCGTATACATGGTAGATGGGGTTGGTTATGGTTATCCAGTGCTAGACAAGTAAAACATATAAATTCAAAAGAATTAGGATTATTCTCTGAACCACAAAAGTATATGGTACAAATACGTTATAAAAATAATTTAAGAATTGTAGCATTGGAATCACAATTTTATAAATATTTAAAAGAGAGATATAAAGATGAAAATGATGATGATAAAAGTAAACTTGATATTGATAGTAAAATTGATGGTGGTGGTGGTGGTGATAATAATTTAACAGATATAAAAATTATACCAATCCCTAAATA
The DNA here is from genome assembly GCA_039776855.1 of Mylabris sibirica. NCBI lineage: Eukaryota > Metazoa > Arthropoda > Insecta > Coleoptera > Meloidae > Mylabris > Mylabris sibirica. Next base: position 5,400,884 of record CM077843.1, read on the forward strand.
TCTCGATGAGATCAATATATCAAAAGCTTTACAATCTAAAAATCGTTTATTATATCCAAAAATAGCAAAAAAATCAAAATTAGATGATTTGTTAGCAAGACGTGTACAATTAAAAATTATTGAAGAACATAAAATTGCACAAAATAATAAATCTGATGATAATCAACAGAATATTGAACATAATAATGTTGATATTGAAACCAATGATGATGATAATAATGTTGATAAACAATTGACAAATATGATGTCAGGTAAAATTAATATTAATAATAATAATAATAATAATAGTACAACAACATCAACACCAACAACACCAAATCGTGATGTATTAAGTTCGATAGCTAAAAAAATACATGGTGTTCGTTTACAATATACATCAATATCGAAATTAGCAAAAGATTTCAAATGTTACTCTAAAGGTTGTAATAGTAATGGTACAACAAATATTGATGCGAATTGTTATTCACCATTATGTATCCAACGGGTACGTGTACGTAAAGAATTATTAGCTTTATTGAGGAAAGCTAATTTAGCAACGAATTCAAATGCATTTAAAATTGCAACGAATTCACCAATTAATAATAGTACTGGTATTAAAAAAACAGCATCATCTATATTAGAACAAACATTAAAAGGTGCAGATCTTAATAAATTACAACAGAAAGAAACAACAAATAAAGAAATAACTGGTGATAATTTTGTTAAAGAGTTAACAAATGTTATAGAATCATCGGGGAAGTATTTTGATGATTTAAAAGATTATTGTATTATTGGGAAAGTGCCAATAAAAAGTGAAACAATTAAAAATGATGATAGTAGTGTAGGTAATGGTGGTGATAATTCACCACCAAAGAAAAAATTTAAATTAGAAAATGAAAACGTTGATGTAGACGATGATAATAAAACAAAATCAACAATTGATGGAATTAAAACAAATGTTATAAATAGAAGATCACAACAAAATCGTCGTTTTTGCTCAATTAAACATATAGTGAAACGTGAAGAACGTTCAATTGTTAAAATAGAACATGCAGATGATGGTACTGAACGTATTTATTCAACACAATCAACAGAGGGTAAAATTTATTTAAAAAAATTACCAACACCAACAACAATTGAAACACCAAAACGTAAAAGACGACAAATTGTTAAATATCCATTATGTTCAACATATAAAACAAAGAAAGGTATCAATTCATTGTTAGTATTACCAAAACATGATGCAAGAAAATTAGCTAGACAAGCTGGACGTATACATATTAATGGTTATCATGCATTAGCTAAACCAAATAATATTGTATGGCCATATCCATGTTCACGACCATTATTTAAAACATGTTGGATATATCGTAGTGGTAATGTAAAAACATTAGCAGCAGTTGCATTACAATTAAGAATATTATGGGCATGTTTACGTTGGGATGATATGCAAACAAAACCACCAAATACTGATGGTAAACATCAAGTAACAACAGAAACTGAAATTTTATCATTAGAATTATTAAAACATCGACATGTTGGACAATTTATGGAAAAAGTACAATATTTACGTAGAAAAGTTGTTATACCTTTAGAATTACCAAAAACAATCAGAGGTAAATTAGTAAATAATAAAAAATGTAATTTATTTAATAATTTTTAACATTATAGAAGTTACATCGATACGAAGTGGTTTGAGAAAACGCAAACGTCCAGAATCACCACAAAGTACAGATCCTCAAGTCACTGAAGAATGGGTAGATGAGGATAAATTGGAATTATGGGAGATTAAACAGTATGGTGAAAGGTATTTACACTTTTTTTTGTTTCTTTTTTGAAAAATAAAATGTTTGTATTTTTATTGTGATGCAAATAGATTAGAGAAAACTAATGCTCAAGTTATAACACGAAGTCGTACCGGCAATTTACCACCACAAAAAGCAATAATTGATTCAAGTGAAATAAATAAAGTTACCGTATCCGGTAAAGCTAGTGCTGAAGAAATTAAAGAGAAAATGGAACAACAATTACGTTTACAACGTGCTGCACATCAACAAAAACGTGCATTGGAAATTAAAAATACACCAGGACAAGTTATCAAAATGGTTGGGAATACTGCTCAATGTAAGTTTTTCTTTAGTTGGAATAATTTGTGTATTTTCGCTATAATTATTTCTCTATTTTGATTATTTATTTTTATAAAAAAAGCTACCAATTCTACCACCACAAAATCAACAACAACAAACACTCCAATACAACCTAAAGGTAAGGCCTAATCAGTGTTGGATGTGTTTTTTTTAAAGTTATTGTGGTGAATTTTGGGTCTTTATTTAATTATTATTATTATTATAATGTTTCAATAATTAATTATTATATTGTGATAATTGATTTTATTTTTGTAATAGTAACTACAACACCTGATGGTCAGATGAAAATTGTTAAAACGATAAGCAATCAATCGTCTGTTAGTGGTAAAACAACATTAACATCATTGTTAACATCAAATAATAATAAATTAGTTGGACGTCGATTGTTGATGACTAAAGCTCCAGATGGTACAACAAGAGTTGTTACAAATCCTGGTGGTATTTTACAGAAAAATGTACAAAGTCCTCAACAATCATTAATTAAAGTTCAAACATCGAGTGGACAACAAGCTGTACAAGTTCAATCATCAGGTTGATATTATTTTTATTATTACTTTATCAATTATAATATGGTTTTTTTAATTGTAGCTTCAAATACTTCTACACCAGTTAAACAATCAACAGATTCACCCCAACGTGTACAAATAATGCGTACACCAGATGGTAGGATAACAGTTAAAGGATTATTACCAGGACAACAGCTCGTTCAATATCCTGATGGAAAATTGCAAGTTATGACAAATGCTCAATTACAATCATCAGGTATTGTTAAAGTAACATCAACAACCGCATCTGCAACAAATACAACAACGACAACAACATCTACACCTGGAGTTATTAATAAAACATTAAATAAAACAACAGCAACAACAAGTACACCTACAGGGAAATTAGTTGTACAAACAACATCAAATCAATTGAAAACACCAACGACTAATCAACAACAACAAACACCTGTAAAAGCACAACAAGTTATTGTTAAATCACAGAGCACACCTGTTGTACAGAAAATTGGTACACCTGTTGTTGTTAGTGGTGGACAAGTTTTACAACAACAAGTTGTTATTAGTGGAAATCAAATGATTGGTACACCAACTGGACAACAGGTTTGTACTTAAATTTTGTAAAATAATAATAAACAAAGTGTAATTTTCTTAATTTTTGTTTAGGTTATCACAAATCAAATTGTTGTTAATAATCAAAGTTTAGCTCAACAAATAGCTTCCGGTAAAGTACAGATGGCAACAATAAATGGGCAACAAGTCTTAATACGCCCGACTGGTAATAATCAAGCCCAAGTTGTAGCTCAATTAACACCTGGAAGTTTAACACAATTGACAGCACAACAAAGTGCTACTAAACTGGTAACACCCACAAATCAACAACAACAGCCTCAGCAGCAGCCACAACCAGAGACTGTCAAATCGCCAACTCAAACACCATTAAAAACACCAACTAAAGATACATCTGCTAATAATCAGATAGATCCTGCTACAATGGAACAATTATTAGTTGGTCAACCGCCTGGTACTGTTATTAAATGTGTAACAGCTCAAGTAATACAAACACCTCAAGGGCCTAGAATTGTTTTACAAGGCTTACAAGGTGCTGATTTTACACCACAACAACTAGCAACAGTACAACAACAAGTGAAACAACAATTATTAAAAGGTAAATTAATAATTTAAAATGAAATAATTAAATATATAAATCGGGGTAAAAAAAATTATGTTTTAGCTCAAGCTTCAACAGGGAAACAAGGTGTTTTAGGTCCAACTAAAATTTATTTAGCTGTACAACCAAGTAATGTTGAACAAACAGTACAGAATTCCAATACAACAGAGAATAGTGGACAATCACAACCACCACCTTTAACACCAGTACAACAGAATGTAGTGCAATCAACGGCATCATTAACAACGACAACACCGGCTACACCAGTTAAAACGTCTGTTGTCAAACAACAAATACAGCAGGTATGCAACGTAACACCAAAACCAAAAGTGGTAGTGCAACCTGCAAATCAGGTATTTTAAAATAATTCCCTATTGACAAAAATTGTCGCATGAACTTTAGCTTTTTTCTCCCTTTTTGTACATATATTTTTATAATGGGTGATTTCCGTTTGTAAGTTATTTTTATATATATTTTTTTAATTATTTGACGCATGAATATTTTCTAATATTAAGATGATAGAATGCTTTGAGATTTGGAGGTTTCGTCTGCTTTTTGAATTATTGCTTGTACTAACGCAGAATTTCAATAAAAGTGAAAGTTTATCTGAAAAAAGGTTTTGTTTACTTTTGTCCTTTTGTTATCGAAATTTTCTGTTTTAATAATTCCTGCTTTATTTATTGATTGTGTGGTGGTTTTGTTATGTTTTATTATTTGTTTATATTTGGGATTTGTGCTAATTTACCAAAATTCTATTACAACCCTGTTTGCAGACAAATGAGAACGTTGTATCAACTTCTGGTCGTCAAATACTTGTTAATGGACAGCAGTCTCAAACGTCTGCTTTATTACAAGCAATGAAAGCTAATATGGAAACGAATAACCAACAAACAAGTTCATCTGTAACAATAACAAATAGTACAACAGCAACAACAACAACAACTACCACTGCTGCAACAACAACAGTTACAACACAACAACAAACAAATGAACAAAGTAATAAGCAATTTGTCGTCACACCCGATTATATACAGCAAAGTATGTTGTTATATCAGCCATCAGTAATTGTATACAATCCTAATTGTACTACTTACCCATTGCAAAACGACTACATTAATCGTTTCTAATTTAGACATTCCTAATTTTTTTTTTGTTGCAATATCCAAAGAAAACTACCAAATAATATTTCAGTATTCTAGAAGAGCAAGGGTCTCAAAATATTTTGAAAAAAATTAAACTTTTCCAGCACATTCAAAAGTTTCTAAATCATCATTTTTTAACTTTTTATTAATTTTTGTGATATTCTTTCGATTTTTATTTATTTATTTATTTAATAACGATAAAAGACTGACTACGATTATTTTATTTACTGTGATTTCTTTTTGTTTCTATTTTTTTTAAAAGCTAATATTTAGAAACTTTTGATATTAAGATAATCACAATTTTTTGATATAATAAGACGAAAAAAAGTGTAAACTGTATCAAGAGATATGTATTCGAGAAAAAAAAATAATAAACTTTGTTGGACATGATTGAGATTTTCTTTAACAACAACAAATCCTTGCTTTTCGTTATTATTTTTTAAGTCGTTTTGCTTTGGGATTTCTCTTTATAATTTCTCTTACTCATCAAAAATTCTTTTATTTATTTATTTATTTTATTATTTATTTATTTTTAACGATTTTTCTTCTTTTTTTTTGTTCTAATTCTAAATGAAAACAACAGCTATTAAAACAGCACTGAAACAAGAAAATTTAAATCCAGAAATTGAAGAGAAATTATTACAATTACAACGTTATCAAGAGAAACAAATGAAACAAGAACCACCAGAGACATTATCACCAATTACAAAAAATAATGCAACATTAACAACTGTAACAAATCAGAGATTTTCAACATTTTCAAGAAAACGTACACCGAGCTCATCACGCAATATTGATCATGATGGTGAATGGGTGATGGAAACACCGAAACGATCACGACCTAGTCGTAATAATAATGAAACGAAAAGGATAAATGACGATAATAACCATCAGTAAGTTGAAATTGTGTACTAAAAAAAAATAAAAAATTCAATTTGATATCATTATAGTGATAAAGAAAAAGTTACATCACCCAGAAATCGTAGTAGTGTTAAATTGAAAGAAATCACAGAACAAGATCGTAAAGTTACAATGCGTACGAAAATTTTGGTTACTTTATATCGGCATAAAGAATTACTTAAAAAGGAGATTTTGCGGAAACGAGCAATGTTAGAAAAGGAATTACAATTAGAAATACAGGTAGATTTATAAATTGTTCCTAATTAAACAATAATTAATTAAATTGTAGAAAGAAGTAGCTGAAGAATTAGCAGCACGTACAAAACTTGAGCGTAACAAACAGGATGAAGTACGTATTAGTAGTAGTAAACGTAAAAGTACAGCAACACCAACAACAACAGCAGCGGCTGTTGTAACAACACCAACGACAACAACAGCAACAACAAAATCAACACGTCATAATAGGAGAACACAGAAACAAACATCACCAGGTAATAGTGGAATGAATTCGTCAATATCATCGAATAATAGCGGTACAACAACACAACGTAGTAGTGGTATTAAAAAAGAAAAATTGTATTGTATATGTCGTACACCGTATGACGAAACGAAATTCTATGTTGGTTGTGATTTGTGTAATAATTGGTTTCATGGTGATTGTGTTGGTATAACTGAGGAAAGTAGTAGAACATTAACAGAATTTGTATGTGATGAATGTAAACAAGCAAAAGATACAGAAAAATTGTATTGTTTATGTCGACAACCATACGATGATTCACAGTAATTATTATAAAAACAAATAATTGAAATAATTTAATTAATTTGTAAAAATTTGTAGATTTTATATATGTTGTGACAGATGCCAGGACTGGTTCCATGGTCGTTGTGTTGGTATATTACAATCAGAAGCTGATAATATTGATGAATATATTTGTCCCAGATGCCAACAGAATTCATCGGTTAATTTTGCAAATATGAAAGATTTATCACAAAAAGATTTTGAAAGTTTAAAGAAATTAATAAAACAATTACAGGTATTTAATTCTAACTATACTGGGTGAGTCATATGAGACGAAAAATTCTTATAACAACATTATTTGACGAGTGATTCGAAAAGTATTTCAAGAATTCTAGCAAAATCAGAACCTCGCAGCTCATTTGGAAGTTGGTCACAAATACGATTTTCGAAAACGAAGTAAAGACGTTTTTTGACCCACTCCCAAATGAGCTACAAGGTTCTAATTTTTTGTTATCTTGGGAAATACTCGCCAAATAATGGGAATTGTCATCAAAACTTTTCGTCTCACTTGACTCACCCGGTATTAAATAATTTATTTATTAATAATTTATTTTTAAAAAAGGCGCACAAGAGTGCTTGGCCATTTATGGAACCTGTAGATCCAACTGAGGCCCCCGATTATTACAAAGTAATTAAAGAACCAATGGGTAAGTGGCTATTTTAATTTTTTCTAAAAATAATTATTAATAATAAATAAATTCTATAGATTTACAAAAAATTGAAAGTAAGATCAATGATCAAAGTTATAAAAAATTGAGTGAATTTATTGGAGATATGACGAAAATCTTTGATAATTGCCGTTATTATAATCCAAAAGAATCTCCATTTTTCAAATGTGCTGAATCATTAGAAGCTTATTTTGTTAACAAAATAAAATGCTTAAGAGATAAATTTATGGAGACTAATAATAAATGATTGTTACAACATAGGAAAAAGAAAAAATTTAAAAAGTGAGCTTTCTTATAGTTTTTCAAATAGATCTTAAGTCGGGCGTATATATTATAAATAACTATAATGATGATGATGATGTTGATGATGATAATGATGATGACTATTATTGTATGCATAAAATTTATGATAAAAGAGTTGTTTCAGCAGATATTTAAACGATCTCAATCAATAAATGGAAATCTGTTGGAAATCTCTCTGCTATTCAATCAGATTGTAAATAATTTGTGAATATTTTTGTGTACGAAAATTTTTTTTTTAATTAATATTTTCCTCTAATTATATTGTCCTTAGTTCAATTTAGGATCAAATTAGAATTATATTATTTATAAAATAAATAAAATTTACTCTTTTTTTAAAAAAAGAAAAAAAATATCCCTTCTACCAATTGCTCTTAATTAAATTATTTTCTTTGTAATTATTGTAGTTATTATTATAATTATTATTGGATTTGTAATCTAGTTAGTGCCATTCTTTGTAGATAGATTTGGTCTTTTATTTCTAATTTTAAGAAGAAACAAATTAATAAAAAATGGGAGTCATTTTAAGTTTGCACATAATTAAAATTTTTATATTTCGTCGGTTAGTAACAATATCGACTATTTTAACAGTAAATATAATGAGAGATTGATAAGAATGTAGAATTTTTTATTCCAGTTTAATAGATCACACTACCTTAGTGATTGTGAGAGGTGATTAAGAAAAGTGTTGGTGAAATTTAGAGTGCTCTCAATAACCTGAAGATTTAGTGAAAGGTAAGTAGAACATTTATTTACAAAATAATACAAATTGAAATTCTGAAGATCTAAAAGAAATGCATTTTTTTTACAAAAAAAAATACTATTGTATTTAAATTCGAGAGGCACGTGTTACGAATATTATGATTTATGTTACAAAAATCCGATATTTACATGATTTATCAATTTTCTAATAATTTTTTTCTATTTTGCGTTTATAATAGCGTTGTTAATGTAACAAAAGGAGTGCTTTAATACCTATTAAAGCACTCCTTTTGGGTATTTTAATAGCTAGTATAATTTATTTTCTTAAGGTTGGCAGCTTGCACATGCATCTTTCATATTCTATGTGATTAGTGTTGCGAAAAACAAAAGTTGACATTGACAATATAACCTCAAATTATTTTGTGATTTTATTTATTTATTTTCGTTAAATGTGCAATTATTATAAATGGTAACAATTACATGAGACGTACCGCTAGAATTTATCGTAATCTTGGGTACATTATTTGTTATTACAAAAATTTTAATGAATTTATTATTGTCACTTACGTTTGTGATCGTTTCTGAATTTAAATATAAACAATCGAGCAAGTGCAGAAGAGAAAACAATTGAACAATTTTAAAATGTCGCTCAAGTTAATACCAACTGCCGCGAAATTCCCTAAATTTCAAGGGTTCAATTTTTATTGAAAAAAGGGAACAAAAGGGTGCAAAATAGAAAAAATAGTATAAAAAACGCGTTTCAGAAGTCATTCCTGCACTCGACCACCCCGCGAAGCGGGGAGTTTTTTAAACTTGGTCTCGTGCAGGAATTGTCGACTTCTGAAACTCGTTTTTTAATGTACTATTTTCTTTTAAATATTTACTTTAAGAATTAATAAATCAAGTATTTATAATTATCATTAGAATTTTATGACAAATTTGATGCGTTATTATCATCTTGTTTGTTTATCTTATCACTTATGAGAATGCAGCCCCAAGTATCCCACTCCAATTTCGTTATTTATTTGCGACTCATGAGAGTGTTTTTATTCTTATGAAATTCCTATTAGTTGGCGAGCGATTCGAAAAATATTTCAAGGATTTGTAAGTAGAGGTAGTACCTGGGGACCATTTTAGCAAAATTAGAACTTCGTAGCTCATTTGGAAGTTGCTCAAAAAACGCTTGTTTCTGAGGATATCGCGATTTTCAAAAACCAACTAAACACGCATTGATTTTTTTTCTGTTTTTCCCTAATTTCATTCTGGAATAGATAGGAAAGTTTGTCATTTTTTCTATAATGCAATGAATAAGAACGAAAAAATTAATGTTGGGAAGATCTTCGAGTCATTCTTAATGGTTTTGCGTGTTTAGCTCGTTTTTGAAAATCGCGATTTTGTCCAAGGCGGACGTTTTTTGAACAAATTCCAAATGAGCTACGAGGTTCTACTTCTGCTAAAATGTTCTCTAGGGACCCCAATTATAAACCCTTGAATTTTGATTCGAATCACTCGCCAAATAATGGGAGTTGCCACAATGACTTTTCGTCTTACCTGATTCTCCCGATATTTCGAGTCGCTCGTCAACTATTAATAGGAGTTCCACGAGAATTGAACACATTTAAAAATAACATCCCTGTATGCACAACATTTTGTTATTCGCCCCTGAAACGATTTTTGAGTGTACAAGTAGAACGAGTGGGGGGACACTTGGGTTCTTTAGAAATAAACAAACAAGTTGCACATGAAGGTGATGTAAGGTCAATTTAAAAATAACAAAAACACTTATCAAATTTGTTAACATTTACGTTAAAATATTTTATTTGATACATTGAAACAGTAAAATATATCCATTAGGGAGATTTATGGAAGACTTTAATTAATTGGTCAATTAACAAATTTATTTGCTTTCTTTTAGAACTTGTCTGAATTTATCCAAAAATATATCAGCATGATGATCTTGGAAGATTAAAGCAGGCCGTAAACGGACTGTATGATCACCACAACCACCACTCTGGATTCCTATAATGTACAACCAAAAAAATATTAGAATCCAACCCCTATCTTCAAAAAAAAAAATACAAAAAAACGTGTTACCTTTTTGTTTCAGTTTCATCAAGATATCATCACGTAACTTTCCATCAGCTGCATTAATCGCCAGGAAAGTACCACGGCCTCTTGTTGAATTTACCAATTGAGGGAATTCTTTCTCAATTTCCAATAAACCACACTTTAATTTCTTGCCAGTCTTCTGTACATTATCCAAAAGATTCTGTTGATTAATCACTTTAATCACGGTTTCTAATAGGATTAATTTACCCGGATCACCCATCCAAGTGTTGAAAACACGATATGCATGCTTAGGTCTAAGAAATATTGTTCATCTTATTATTATTACTATTATTGTTATTAAATCTAAGAAAAATAGAACTAACGTCATATCTAAATTGTGGAAATATCCACCTAGTTGCATCTTTTTACTGAAAGTAACGATATCCGGTGGTGATTCAAGATTGAAATGCTGATGGCACCAGAATTTTCCAGTAGCACCGCCACCAGTTTGGACTTCATCGATTAGTAACGCTGCACCATACCGTTTAGCGATCCGTTGTAATGCTTGAAAGAATTCCGGTGAGGCTTCATTATCACCACCTTCGGATTGTATCGGTTCAACGATAATCCCAGCAACAGGTACGCCTTTTTTATTGTATTTAACAAGTAAATCTTCAACTTCAGCTAAACATTTCTTATCTTGTGCCTCATTTTCACATTTATTCTCTTCCAGTGGATATTTATACATAGGAAAATGGGCTATTGGCCAATCGAATGATGGTACATCCAGTTTATGGATGGCTTTCGAATGGGTCGTCGATAGAGCCCCTAAAGTACGTCCATGGAATGCGTGGTGAAATGATAAAATTGATAATTTTGGTGCACCAGGTGGTTGATTTATCATACAACTAACCATTTCATTTTCGGAAAAATCGACATTTTCACCACGTTGTTTACGTCGATAGGCAATAAACATATTTTTAAAGGCATTCTCATTCGAACACGAACCACACATCATTGTCGTTATGTTCGGTAATCCAGGTGAGATTGATTTTAATAAATTTTTCAACTTTTCTGGCCAATCTTTGCCGGGGAAGACGCCCAAAGCTGGACGATTTATCAGCGATCTCTACAATTTAAATTGTTGAAATTACCCTAATAAATAGACGAAGATTATTACTAAATTGTGTTCATTATCGAAGGCTTTAAGCATTTCTGGATGGTTGTAGCCCAATGGTAGGGCGGAAATTTGCGTGAAAACATCCAATAAAATATTACCATCAACATCTACCAGGTAATTTCCTATTGATTTATCATAATCACCGAATAATTGTACAGAACCAGCTTGCTATTCAACAAAACAATTTTATTTATGTTCAATTAAATGGACCACTTGTTTAAATTAGATAAAATAGAGTTTGATTAAAGTAAATAGAATAACGGACCTGTAATGCACTCAATTCAGATAATAATTGTTTCGTTTTAGGGCCTGGAATTTCGGTTTTCACACAGGGACCTGCTGGTTCTCCTGGTACTAAACTGGAACTGCACCTAATATTGCCTGTTTCATCCCGAAAATACCAAAAAAATGTAAGATTATTTTAATTAAAGATAAGAGTCCCAAATAAAATTTTTGTTAAAAATATTTAATTTTTATTTGAGAATGGATTATTGATAAAACAATATATTATTGATCAAAAATCAGTCGATATTTACCTAAGATTGTGACTGTAGATCTTACACTTTTCGACCACATCCTTATCAAAATTGATTAAAACAAATATTAAATTTTTATTATTGAAGATTATAAAGTGTGTGCATGCGATACCAACATCAACGGGGCACTACACACAGATTATTGACTCCAAACCGGAGATTTTCACGAGTCGCGCAAGCTTACATTATCTCCGCTTATAACGACAACGTTTATAATGAGAACGATTATGAATGAATTATTTAAACGGAGATAGATAGATCAACTATTGTTATGTGAATTTTACGTCTATTTTTAAATGCAAAATACACCAAGGTTGAACAACAATATTTTGTGAATTTTATCGACTTTCTTCACTTTAAAAATAGATTGCTCCCATCGAATGAACTGTTTCCAATAAGGCTCCGTTCGAATCATCGTCTTCGTCTCGATCTTCAATAATGAAGACTATAAATAAGAATTCGTATAATTTTTGTAAATTTTATTCAGTTGATTACATTTCAACATATATGTCATAGTGCAATCGTAATACGTTAGATAAAGTGCTATTTTTTAACTGTTTCTTGCTCTTGATTTTATTACGATTATTGTTATTAATTTTATTAATCAACATATCATAATTGGATTACAATGAACGTCTATTATAATTATTATTATTATTATTATTAATGATTACTTATCAATCAATAAGCATATTTTATTATAATAATCAAGAATCACCCTTGAATCAAATTAAAGCTTGAACAACAAGAAGATGGGTATTTAAACATAGTTATAGATAAATCTTAATTGATTCGGGGTGATTAACGATTAATTTATTTTTTATAATACTGTTCTGTTTTATCATACAGAGAATGTTCCACTGAAATTAAGTTAGAGACTAGACTAGTATACTAAACAGAAGGACATAGATTTTAATGGAACTTTCTATGAGTTTTAATTGAAAAAACTACATTATAAATTAAAAATATTGGATAATTGGTAATTTCGTGAATATTTTTAAAAGAAAATTAAACAATAACCAGTCTTGTTGTATTATCTGTATTTTGTCAACTATTTTCGACCAATTATCCAAAAATCTATGATTTTCTATAGGATAAAATTCAATATTTATCCTAAAAAAAATATTTGATTACAACTACACTTAACTATAATAATTAGCCTAATAATATATAGACCAATAAGGCGGTATTATTGTCGTATGTTTCACTAAAATATTAATTAATTTAATTAACTTTACTAATTGGCTTTTCGTTAAAATTTCTCTAATTTTTTTTTGGTTTCGTTTAATTTGTTTGGTAATAATTTAGGATAATGATAAACGAAAACAATCACAGCTAATTTTTTGATAATAATCCAATAATAAAATCATAAATTAATTTTATAAAAATATACGATATGCAATTTTGTAAAATTTCTAATTTTCTTCGATGAAATCAATTAAATCAGTCTTAAAACTGAAGGTTAATTATTGTCAAAGTAATAGTGAAGCTCTTTCGTTTGTATTAATGATAATAATTGAAAACAGGATAAGTGATCATCAACTTAATTATCTATACTAGTAACTTCTAATCTCATAGAAGCGAAATTCAGGTTATTGTTTGATTAACACGATAATTTGTACAGAGAGAGATTTATCCAATATAGTCCCAAAGTTTGATACAAATAATTTATCACGATTATCACACTAATTCATAACAAAGATGCAAGGATTTCGATTATAATTTTTAGGAATATATTGGTTCATTTCTTTTATACCATTTTTTGTTCCTTTGAAAATCCGAAAGCTATGGTACATTGTTGTATAAGAATATAACGGACCATTATCGGCGATTTTGTCACAACTATAAATCATTATTGACTATTTCAACATTTTATGTATTTTTTCCTGTATTTTTGATATTTTTTTATTATTATTAAGGTTTAATTTGAAAAATAGGACGGCTACTAACAAATTCTAAACGTCTAACATCTAACAATAAGAACAATCACTCCAAAAGGCTACAATTAAGGAGGGGGAAAACATTAAAATTCCCAGTAAATATCCCGAAATCTATCCACAATACTCCATATATGGTCACGAGATATAGCGTTTTTTGAGCATTCTGTCCAATTTACAAAAAAATTGAAATTAATAATCACTTTTACACTCTGGCGGATTCAAATAACCAAACACGTTCAATTCGTACATACTGGCAAATGTGATAAATATTAAATACCATATCATTAAAATTATACCTAATTTCCGATCTAATTTCCAACCATTTAAATGTGTAGCAACAACAAGAAATACAACAGTTGATAACAGAGATAACGTTGAATAAGTCAATCCTAAATAATGATATAATTAGAAGAAGAAAAATAATTATAAAATTCATCAATTTACCTTTACTGATAACACGAACAACAGAACCGGGTTTAATGACGGCAGTTTTTATAAACCATGGTAGACCTAAACATACCAATATATCGAATACATTAGAACCGACAGCGTTCGAAACGGCCATATCGCCATATCTATAATTGATTAAAATCATTAATATATTAGTGTGTTTTTTTTGGTGGTGATAATAATAATAATAATAATAATTACCCTTCTTTGATAACGGCTATACTTGATAAAGCGTCAGGTACTGATACACCGGCAGCAACAAACGTTAAACCCATTACAGTATCTGGTATGCCACAAGTTGTACCAATTATTGTAATCATCCATACCATAAAATATGAATAGAATGATATCCACACCATTGATATGAAAAATGTGAATGGATACCAATTCTTATATTGTTCGGAACGGCAATCTGGCATTGTTTTTCTACAAAGATAATGGATTGGATAAACAATTGCCCAGACTGTTTGTGTGTAAAGACTACCATCTGAAAATCAATTTTTAATTTCATTCCCCTTTCATTTTTAAACAGGGCTTCGAAACGTCATTTTTTGTTTCACTTCAATTAAATAAAAAGTATTATAGATTCGGTTCCGGTTTTCGTTCTTGCAAAAATTAAGGGTTTTTCGGTTTTTGTTTCAAATGATTAATTTTCAAATTGTTAGACAGTGTTTGTGCTTATTCTTATTGTATTGTGATTAGTTCGTAGTGTAAAAGATAGATGATGTGGTCTACTATGCTTAAAAATTCAACATTGCCAGATGTCGTTTACATTTATAATTGAGACCACACCTCCTGCTTATAGCAGCCACTAATCCAACAGCAAGAACTTCAACCGGTGAAAAAAATTGAAATAAATAAACAGAATGGGAAACTAACAAAGAGGAAATGAATCAGATAAAACATTTCAAACTTTATTCATTAGAATCAGAAGGCGTGGTCGAGTAATTTGTAACTTATCCGAAGGCCTCTTAAGTGGTATACTTAAGCCGCAAAAAAACGGTTTTTGTTTCCGGTTCAGCTCCGGATTTCGGTTCATTTCCGATTCGAAGCCCTGTATTCAATAATAATAAAATTTACCAATCGGTTTTTCTAAAGGATTAACAATATTATTAGGATCGTATTCTTTCGGTCTATAATAGTCTTGTCGGATAGTTTGTCCAATTGGTTGTTGTGTTTGTCCTGAATCTACTTGATTCAATGCTGGTCCACTTAATTGATCAAAATTTTCAATACTACCCCTTTGATTATCAGGACTTAAACCATAATTTATATGTTTATTATTATCTTCTTCTAATGTTTTATAACTGACAAGACCTGATTGTTCATCTGGTGATACTTTCTTACATGGTACTGGTAATGTTTGTGACCATCTTTCTAACCATGGATTGAAATGCAATACTATACAATATACACCATACATAATTAACATAAATAACGATTCACCCCATGATATATATTCATCTTCTATTGTTATTAACATTACTAATATTGATACAGCATAAAAGAAACAATCTCTTATTAATGGCCACCAATTTAAATGTATAACAGCTGTTGTACATAATGCACAAACAGATATAACAAACATTATATTAAATACTGCTGAACCGATAACACCAGAAATACCTAAATTTGTGTAAATGTAAAAAAATGGAAAATTAAGATAATTTAATTCTAATACAAATAGTCAAATTAATTACCAATATCGTCTTTAGCGAAGAAAACACCAATTATTACAGTTGCTAATTCTGGTGCTGAACTTCCGGCTGCCATAAATGTTGCTCCAGCTACATCCGGTGACATTTTTAATTCTGCCAACAAAAAAATTCTTTTTCAAGAAATTGTCATCTTAATTTTGTGTCGAATACAGAAATTGTATCTTTTATATTCGTTATACAGTCAATAAAAAAGATCCTCATATAAGTGAATATAATAAGGCAATTTTCTTGTACTGATAAGCTTTCAACAGACTAAATCAATTCAATACAAAAATCTTATAGAATCTATCTAATCAAAACGAACTTATTTATGATGTGCAAAATATTGATGTTTCCCGAGTCAATTCCCAATTGAATTCAATCAAAAATGTTTCTAAAAAGATCAAATGATGAATCCCACACATGATTGATTATATTGAAATAACAGAAAAATATTCGATGAAGCCACATATTGAGTATAAAATAAAGATTAACAATCTAATTCGAAAATAAAGCGTAATAATACAATAGTTAAGCTGTGAGTCTATAGTGAATTTTAACGCTAAATTTATCACTTCTTTACAGCCATCAATTGTAACAAGAATTTTGTTTTAAATTTTCCAACCACTGATAGAAACAGATATACAAGAAAGATATCAAATCTCTTGTAATATGAGAGAAAACCCATAAATCTTGGCTGGATAATTTTTTTGTTGTTGGGTAAAAGGTGTTATCCTTACAAAAGGTGAGATTGAACTAAATCCTTAAAGAGATGTTTTCAAGGAGAAAGCTTTTTCATCTGGATTTATTTTGTTTGGAAACAGTAAGGACTGTTGATATGTATTTTGTTTGTAATGGGATATAGGTAAACGAAAAAATTCGTATGAGTACTACATTTTTTTATACCGGGTGATTCATGTGAGACGAAAAGTTCTTATAGCAACTCGCCTTATTTAGCGAGTGATTCGAAAAATATCAAGGACTTGTGGGAGTTCCCAGAGGACATTTAAGCAAAATCAGGGCCTTGTAGCGCATTGGAAAGTAGGTCAAAAAACGCTTTTTTTAAATAATATCGCAATATCTGCCAACCAACTACACGCATCAACCGATCAAAAATGCCTCGTAGACCATCGTTAAGTTGATTATTACCGTTTTTCTCATTTATATCCATGAAAAATTGAAAGAAAAGAGATCGATCGTAGAAATAATGAATGAATCTAGTGTGATAGGGTAAGATTATTTATTCAGTTTATTGCTTATATTCTGATTGCCTTTAATGTAGAAATAGTAAAAGTCACGTAGTCTCATTTGTAATAGGTAAATGAGCTCGTCGGTTATAAAAATCCCGAAAAATCAATGTTCGGACTTTCTGGAATATTTAGTGGTGAAAAATGAATAAAAACTATTTTAAGAGGATTCTTAGTCCTTTAATGGGTATAACCGGTTAATGAAAATTGCGGCATTGTCGAAATAAAGCGTTTTTTGACCAATTTCTTGATGAGCTACAAGGCCCTAATTTCACTAAAGTATTCTCTAGGGACCCCCTGCAAATCCTTAAAATAAAATCCGAGTCGCTCGCCAAATAATGGGAGTTGCCATACATTAAACACCCGGTATAATTTTTTAATGGAACTTTGCACTTTTTCTTCAGCTTTTTTACGTATTTTGAGCCCCTGTAAGTCTATAATTAAAAATAAACAACTTTCTCAAAGAATCAAACAACAAAGTATAAAGATGTATATCAAGATTTGATGAGAATCTTTTCAAATTAGCTAACGAGCGGACATTATCTTTTATTTTCGACAAAGAAATAAATATGCTGACTGTCATTATTTTGTTTTGTTTGTTAGTAAACAAAATGATCTTCAAATGCAAAGAAGACCTTTTGAATTCAAAAATATCCCCCATCATTAATTAATCACACCTACATGCCTCTGTGAGACGATTCTTGTTTTGTATCAATTACATTAAAAGACACTTTAAACATTCCTAAAAATCTTTTAAAGTTGAGTGCTTTCAAAAGAAATCAATTAAATTTCAAAAATTCGTAAATCCACCCATTTAAAACGTAAGATATTTTTCAATTTCAATGGAAATTTAATGCATTAAACAATCGAATTTGATTAATTAACTTACCTTCACAAATACGATCCAATGATGCCACGAAATATTCATCACAAACAATTGCTAGTCCTAAAAATGTATAAACTGCTACAATAACATGAACAATAATGGCACCATGTTTTCTAGCTGATGGACCAATTAACGGTTTGGGAAACTGGAAAATTAAATAAATTAATAATTATTTTTTTATTAATTCAGTAGATTAATTTTATAAAAAAGTGATAATCAATGCAATGAAAATTTCAATTTGGACAATCAATTATTAGTTTGTAAACAATACAAATCAAATTTTGATAGGGTAAGTTGTGTTGAAAGGATCAAAATTGATAGAGACCACTTAAAACAACACTTGAATTCAGTAGACAGTTGTCGTATAATAACGTTCTTGAACACGATTGTTTGAAAGCAATTACAATTCTATAGGGTGAAAAAATCGAATTATATTTGCTTTGGTTTTATTTGTAAATTGGGTAGAACAACATTGTTTTTTTATTAAAAAATAATAAGAGAAAAAAGAAACTGAAAATAAATTCAATTATTCAAAATCAATATTTGTAACAAACTCAACTCAATTTATTTTTGATAATTAGGTATTTGATATTAATTGGAAATTTATATTAAATGCTCGTTTCTGTTGAAATAAACATGAAGATAAAGCATACGAAACTCGTCTTACAATATTTATAAATAAAGGAATTCTTGATTAAGTCAATGCACGAGGGAGAAAATCACCACAAACGATATCAAATCGTTTAAATCACACCAATCTGGAAATAACATGAAATTGTAGACATTCTGTGAAAATTAATTTTTCAAGTTATTGAATTTTCTCAAAACATTAGGGAAGGCAACTATGTTATGGTAGAGTAGACGCATATAAGACGATACGTTTACGATAAATACACAATACACCAAAGTCTTTGAAGGAAATCCCTTTAGGGTGCTAATGTGAAATGTTTTCACAAGATTTTTTCCTTCTGACGAAAATTCGAAACGACCCTTATTCTTGTTATTGTAAACATTGAGCATACCATAGATGTAAAGGAGCTTGTCCACAGCAAATTACAAACAGTAACACTAGGATTTTTTTAAATTACTACCAGATGTAGGGAATGATTTTTGAATGAACGTTTTAAATATGCGAATAGAGAGGGAAAAAAATTATGAAAAAAATCTATCAGTAAGTAAATAATTAGAAAAATTACATTTTGTTGATCATCATGAGATCATAGAATCATATAAATCAAGCAATATAAACAATGATAATTAAAAATAATTAACAAAAAAAAATAATGATAATAAGAATATGAGTGATAATTGATAGTACTAATAATAGTATTAATTTTAATTGACAATTTTCCTTAGCGCCATTTAATAGTCCTTGCACGTTAAAAAATTTCTATGCAACGAAGGATTTAGTTTAAGGGTTATGAATTTCTTGAATTCATTTCACTTTCTACAAATTATGTATTTCACTGTAATAAATATAATTGAATTTTGAGAAAAAATATTAATTTGAAGAGTTTAAGTGTAAACTGGCTTTCTTTTGACTGCTCACTACAACAATATTCAAAATTCATAAATTAGTCCCTGTACAAAATAATAATTCTTTAATTATTTACTCATTGAAGGATATTTTCATACTTTTTTTCCCTCTATTCACATATTTAAAATGTTTACAGGTACTCCTCACTTTACGACCTATCTACTTAACGAACACTCACACTTACGACTAACCAAATTTCGACCTTCAATTCCGAAAATCCCTCTTTTACGCTTGAGTGTCGGACAGTGGCGAGTGGTGACATGTACACTGAGCGTAGCCTAGGCTTGTTATCTAGGATTTTTTTATAATTTTATTACCCGCAACGATTCTATATTTTCAAAGAGACCAACTTGCGTAATCATTGGAACCGAACTCGGTCGTAAAGAGAAGAGTACCTGTATTTATAATCAGGAATTGTCCATCTCTATACTTATTTTTACAAAGCAAAAGGACAGTTCTCTCTACATACATTATAGTAGTTGTAAATAATCCTAGTGCTACTACTCCTAGTAATTGCTGTGGACAAGCTTCTTCTATGTTGAACTTCATCATAAAATTTTGTTTCTTAAAAATCACTCTACTATTTTGAGTGTCGTGGTCTACTTCCTTGCTCAGGGACTTTTAGTTTTTAAAAGTATTAAGCTAAGTCCTTTCCTTAAGGGCTTCACTAAGACACGTTTCATTGTAATAGCATAGATATAGGAAATAGTTGTAATCAAGTTCGACTGTATTTACTTTCCTGTATAATCGCTTATGGGTTTGTTTTATTTCAACACTAACTTATTGTGTGATGTTTTTGCCCGAGGAAAAGTCCACTTAATGAGTTTCATAAGTTTGGATGATCTAAAAATCTAAAGCGAAAACAAAGTGAAAGAAGTTGGCAAAAAAAAATAACCGATAATTGGATATCTGAACGAAAATCCGTTGAAAGATTAGTGATTTTAATTTGAATTTTTTCCTAATTATTTTGATATGTTGATGCAGTGACGTAGCTAGAAATTTTGGGCCCTTAGACAGAACTTAAAATAAGTTATTTATACCGAGTTGTACATCAACAATTATGACAACTCATCTCATAATCTTATATTATTTGACGAGTTACTCGAAAAATATTTCAAGGTTTTGTAGGGTAGTCTCTGGAGAGAATTTTAACGAAATTAGAACCTCTTAGCTCATTTTAAGGTCGGTCAAAAAACGCTCGTTTTGGAAGATTTTTGTTGCCATTATGCACACTTAAAGTGACTCGACGATTCTTTCAACATTGATTTTTTTCGTTTTTTACCATTGTATTCTGGAAGAAACGGAAATGTTTTGAATTTTTTTCTAGAATGCAGTTGAGGAAAACAGAAAAATCTATATTGGAAGGGTCTTCTAACGAGCATTTTTTAAGGGTCTTTCAAATGAGCTACGAGGTTCTAACATTGATAAAATGTTCTTCAGAGAGTAATCTATAAATCCTTAAAATATTATTCATGTTTCTCTTTTATTTTGTTGGAAACAGACAAAATGAATACTACTAGGCCGGACATTCTGTTTACATACAGGGTGCCCCAGGGGTACGTGCAAGCTCCATAATTCCGTTACTAGAAGACATATCGACTTGCGGTTTTTTTCTTACAGTATCTATGGACATTCTGTACAACTTAAAATTATGTTAATGCCTTTAACTACCCCCATTGTAGGGGGTAGTGCACCCTACTCTCTTATTTTATATGGAATGGTATAATTTTTATTACATTTTTGAATTCTTCGATAAAATCGAAGGGGACTTTGATAACATGACCCATGGTCTAGTGCTGAAAGTATTTCAGATATTTTGACTTTTCATGAAATTTTTAATTTTGCAGTGTCTAAATAAAAAATTCACAACATAGATACTATTGCAGCTAAAATGTTAAAATTTAGAATTCTAATAGTACAAATAGCGTACTTTCTATCAAACTGTAGAGCATTTAATTATCTTTCAGCGTTCGGCTGAAATGAATTTTTCGTTCAGGCAATTTTCAAACTATAATAACTTGCTTATTTTGAATGGAACCCCATATTTCTCTTTATACGGTTGGATAGAGAAAAAAATTCTGCATCGAACTGTATTACCATTTCCTATACCTATCTTTGATAATTTTTCAGTTATTCAGAATTTTCAATTTCGTCTAATTTTCTTTCCTGAAAGAAAATGTAAAACATAGAAGGCTTAGCAAAACAACTTCCAATTCAATTGTCACAATTAAGATGAAATTAATTAATTAAATTTGGGCTACCTCAAAGAAATAAAATGGAAAAAATTGATAATTAATTAAATTAATATTTATTTCATTTTTTTTTGTGTGTATGTAGGATGTCCTAAAGTTGTAAAAAATACAGGTAAAATAATCAATATTAACGTCATTTGTGATATTTTGTCATTTTGCTAAGCCTTCTATGCATTTTATTATAGTTGAATTATTTTGGCATAGGCGACTAGAAGTATTACATTTTGCTTCAAGGGAGGTGATTGAACGAAATTGAAAATTCTGAATAACTGAAAAATTATCAAAGATAGGTATAGGGAATGTTGATACAGTTTGATGCATATTTCTATTCTCTATCCAACCATATAAAGAAAAATATGATGTTCCATTTGAAATAAGTAAAATATTAGAGTTTGAAAGTTGCCTGAAAGAAAAATGTATTTCAGCTAAACAGTAAAAGATAGTAAAATTCTGTTTCAGTTGATAAAAAGTACATTATTTGTACAACGTAAATTTGAAGTTTCAACATTTCAGGTACTATAGCTTCAAAAATATGAATTTTTCAATCTAACACTGCAAATTTTAAAATTGCAATAAAAGCTGAAATATCTGAAAAACTTTCAGCGCTAGACCATGGGTCATGTTATCAAAGTCCCCTTCGATTTCATCAAAGAATTCAAAAATGTAATAAAAAATATACCATTCCATTTAAAATAAGAGAGTAGGGCTCACTACCCCCTATAAGGGGGGTAGTTAAAATAGCGAAAATAATTTTAAGTTGTACAGAATGTCCATGGATCCTATGAGAAAAAAACCGCAAGTCGATATGTCTTCTAGCGACGGAATTATGGAGCTTGCTCGTACCCCTGGGGCACCCTGTATGTTATACAGGTTTATTCACGTACAGCAAAAAGTTCTTATGACAGATCCCATTATTTGGCGAGCGATTCAAAATGTATTCAAATGATTTATAGGTGGTTGGCTGAAGATCATTTTAGCAAAATTAGACACTCATTTGGAAGTTGGTCAAAAACGCTTATTTTGGGCTACATCGCGATTTTCAAAAAACAAGCTAAACACGCAATACGAAGACTGTCCCAACATTGCTTTTTTCCGTTTTCCTCAATTTTGTTCTGGACCAGGTAGAAATGTTTCTCATTTTTTCCAGAATGCAATGGAGAAAAAAGAAAAAAATCAATGTTGGGAAGGTCTCCAAGTCGTTTTGCGTGTTTAGCCAATTTTTAAAAATCGCGACCCTGTCCAAAATCAGCGTTGTTTGACCTATTTCCAAATGAGCTACGAGGTTCTAACTTTGCTAAAACAATGTCCAGGTAATCCCATAAAGATCCTCGAATTGTTTTTTGAACCTCACGCCAAATAATGGGATTTGCCACAAGAAATTTTCTTCGTATGTGAATAACCCTGTATTGATATAATACTAAAAAAATCAAATAGTAATGGGCCCTTAAAACAAACAGGCATTGTCTAATCTTGCTTATCAATAGCTACGCCACTGTTATCTTAAATGTCACTTCTTCTGTTATTTCACTCGCTTTATACACTAACACTTGCCTTATATAAGTAATTGGCAACGTGAAACTTGTTTTTACAACTTTACTGTAGTTTCATGGCATACTTTTATAATTATTTTGGAAGTTGAATGAGTCGTACATATCGATCTTATTTAGGTACGCTTATTGTATTGGACAATAAAAAAATTGATAGCTCATATGCAAAGTGCCAACTTACCTGTTCTATTGCTGGAACTGTACAATTTGTCGTCTTTTTATTGTTTACCGCTTTCAAAGTCGTCGTTATAGGCGACAACGTAGTCTTTTCTGTTGTTGATATAGTTGATGGGATCGTTGGTGTTATTGTTCTTGTTGTGGTTGTTGTAGCTTTAGTTGTTGCCTTTGTTGTTGTAGAAGATTGTGTTGAACTAGCTGTTATTTTATCCATTGGTGTAGTATCAATTTTCTCTTTAACTGTTATACTTGCTGGTATTGTTTTTGTTATTGTAGTTTGAGCAGTTTGACTAGCAGCATCTTCATTAGATTTCTCATTTGTTTTCATAATCTTATGCTCATTATCTGCATTATCTGATAATACATGTATTATCGAATAGATAAGAAAGAAGACGGAAATTTGCATAAATTTATGACGCCGTGTATGTTTCATGATCTGTAACAAATAAATAAATAACTAAAGAAAATTTTGTTGTAGAAAATGATAGTATTGGCCCGGCGCATCCACCATAATTCACCAATGTAATTTCAACACTTACAATCTTGTAAGAAAAATAGGTAAAACAAGAAAACTAATACTAGTTATAAAATTTCATTAAACACGATTAACATTAAAGCTTAATTCTTTTACAAAAGCGTGAAGACTTAGAATTTTAATTTATATGGAAAGGGAATGCTTAAAATAGCAGCAATAATTGTAATAGGTTTTCTTTTTTTAAATCTTACACAATGTCTTAGAAAATTTCTACAATTACTAGTTTTACTGCTGTGTTATTGTAGGCGAGTTACGTTGACTGAATTTTAAAGATACGAAACGATAGAAATTATCACTGTCGTTGCAATTGTAGACGGAGAATTCATCAAGAAAAGGATAGTGTACGAAAAGTAGGTCTTTACTTATATCAACCATTCCAAGATCAATAACTTTATATATGTATATAATAGCTATATACTGTACACATTATACAAACCAAAAATTATTTAATACTTTAATGGACTTGTGTTTGTTGTAAATAAGCTCGTTTTCAAATTATGAAAAATTAAAGTTTACTTTAATAAATGTCAACAATTTTAACAATATTTAATATTTGATAAACTACTACTAACGATCATTTAAATAAATCCTGCAATAGTAAAAATTCTCATTAATTAAAACTTTGCGGTGAATTGTTATTTGTAGATAAACTATGACGAAGTATAGGACCTAAAATATTAAATTGAATTCCAATCTTATTATTCTCAATTCCAACTGTATACGAAATTCAACTCTAATCCCACCATGATGGATTATAATGGAACGTTAAATATAAAATTTCGTATATTTTTTCGACATGATTCTCTAAAAATAACTGTCATATTTTGAAACAAAAAGAAAAGCTTTATAGTCAATATTACAGTATCTAGGGAATATTGAAATTGATAAATTGTGCTTGTCTCATATAAAAAGTTTGAGTTGTTTGAAAAAAATACACTGAAATAGAATATTGTTAATAAACAAACTGTATATTCTCTCTAAATATAAAGTATGTACCCGTAGATGTAACCTTTGCCCTTTTATATAACAATAGAATTTGATACATACAATATAATTTGATGGGAGAATAACGAACATTTAGATTCTTACCCGTTGAGAATTGGCGGAGATGGATACATTTCTAATTATTAGCATTCTATAACTGTATAATTTGATGGGTACTTGCTTTGTTGAAAAGATAACGTTATCATGTATCATGTCATATTTCAAATGTAAATCTAGATTTTCATATTGTTTCGTTATAAGTTATAATATTAAAAATCAACCATATTAAATATTCAGTACATAGTACATACAGGGATGAAAATCTAAATGATTCGTGTGAAACTCCTATTAGTTGGCAAGCAATCCAAAAAATATTTCAAGGATTTATAGGAGGGTGTCTAGAGATCGTAAATGAGCTACTTCGTAGCTCATTTGGAACTGGGTCCAAAAACGCTCCTTTCTGACGATGCCGTGATTTTCAAAAACGAGCTAAACACGCAAAACGATTAAGAATGACTCGAAGACCCTCCCGCAACATTATTTTTTTCGTTTTTTCTCCATTGCATTCTTAAAAAAATGGGAGACATTTGCCCCCGCTCCAGAATAAAACAGAGAAAAACAAAAAAACAACAATGTTGGGAGGATCCTTGAGTCATTCTAAGTCGTTTAACGTGCATAATTTGTTTTTGAATATCGCCACATCGTCAGAAACGAGCGATTTTCGACCAACTTCAAAATGAACTACGAGGTTCTAATTTTGTTAAAATGATCTCTAGATACCCTCCGACCCCCCCATAAAATCCTTGAAATACTTTTCGAATCACTTGACAACTAATACTAGTTTCACACGAATCGTACACATTTAGATTTTCATCTCTGTATAATATCAATTAATAAAATAGGTAAAATCGATTGACAATACATGAACAGTCTACCGATAATTGTCACATTATGATCAGATTGTGGTTGTATATTGGTTATGATTTTCTCTCTTAATTATTCCATTCAATCAACCAGTTCGTGATTTAGTTTGAAAATATTCTCCTCTTTTCAATAGACGGATTGTTATAAGCTGTTTTTGCTATCGCTTCTTCCACAAATATGAATCGCTTTTATTAGAAAACGACTTGACAATCTAAATATAGCACTACAAAATACTCAATGTCATCGAATCCCTTTAATGATAAAATCATTGATTCTTATTCTGTTTTTTTTTATATTGTCATGATAACAACACGATTTTATTTATGAGCTACAAAAAACGATACCTTTCTTGTATTTCAATTTTATTTCACTTTTTTATAAATTAATATGATGAAGAGAAGTTTATAAAAAGTTTCTTGTTGTTCAAACATTAACAGAATGAAAAACAATAAGAAGCCATGCTCTAATCAATATATGCATAGGTAGATATAATTATTAATATCATTTCGTAGACTAAACTTTTGTTTACATTGTTAACAATAAATAAATTATAACTATTGATTTCTTATTAGTTATAATCAGTCATAGAAACAATGGTAATAAAAAAAATATTTTACAAAGAATAAATTCAGGGGAAAATTCGATAATCTTCACTATTATACTCATCATTTCTAAATGTCGCCAGTTCGTCTGGCTCGCTTTATCTATTTTGATTCTGTTTGAAACCAACAAAGGGTGAAATGTTTATGTTTCGCCTTATTTCAAAAGTAGCACACACAAATTTCACCATTCTTGTCGATATTCAAATTTAACGTTAAGGCTATGATGGAGTCAGGGTTCGTTTTGGTGTCTGAAAAAGTGACCATTTTTAAGCATCGATTTCTCTGTTGTTTTCTGAGACATTTAAACAAAGTTTTCTATTCTGGAAAATGTTCACTAAATTCTAAAGCGCAGAGGAAAATGTCGGAGCATGTCAAAATAATAAATTATAGCTGACGCCATTTCTACAATTTTAAAGATAAAAAATCTTATAGCAGCTTGTTTGAAAGCTTATTCGTGTGCAAAGAGCAGATGGAGTCAGAAAAATTCAATTTTGGAAAATCAAAAAAGGTTTTGAAAGAGAATTTTCAAACTTTTTTGATTTTCCAAAATTAGATTTTTTCGGCTCCATGTGTCCTCCGCACACGAATAAGCTTTCAAACAAGCTGCTGTACGATTTTTTGATCATTGAAATTGTAGAAACGACGTCAGTTATACACCGAAGCGAGGCCTGACTCCACCATAGCCTTGACCGCTGCTGGATCAAAAAATAATCAGAGTTTAACATTTTCAAACTTCACTTATACCAAATTAAAAAAAAACTAGTAAATAGTTTTTGAAAAAACATAAAAAGCCCTATATTTGGAAAACCTTTCACCAGATTATGTTTAATTTTTTTTATCACATTTGATAGGGCTTTGTTTAGCTTCTGTGTTTTTTTTTTCGTTTGACTTTAACCTTAAAGTTTTCACAAAAAATATAGAAATGACCAAACAACGAAATAGGTGTATTTAATGTTAAAACAGGGGAAGCGGGGCAAGTTGGGCATAGTAAGAACGAATTGGCTGCAAAAGTGAAGAAAACTGCAATTAGAGTACCTGGGGCGTAGTGTGACGAACTTTATAATTTTACGAACGTGTGTGCCAAAGCACAAACGTCTTAATATATAACCAACCTTAAAAAAATTACGTTACTGTGTCTCATGCAGATTGCTGAACTTGCCCCTACCAACGGGACAACTTCAGGAGCTAACTTACTACTTATTAATTACGGGTCTTATTGACTTATTACTCGATTCAGCGTGAGAAAATTGCCAAATTTCAAACATCGATTACTTGCTTGTTTTTTGAGATATTGTCAAAATTTAAACGTGCGCTGGATAGAGCATTTCAAGGTGCATTCTATTGAAGAAAAATGTGATAAAATTCCGAATGACAGAGAAAACTATTGGACCCTGTTTTTTTCGAACATTTTCCTTCATAACTGGGTAAGACATAGCCAATATTATTGATTTCAAATTTTAAATATGCTAGAGGAAATACCCTGTATATAAAAGTTGTTGTACAGTCACTAAATTTATATTTAGTTACGGTAAGACGTTGTAGTGCAACGCGCGCCATCTAACGTTTAAGAAAAGTAGTAATCGTACGTCGCGGACCATCTTAAAACAAAAATTTCTGGTCTAGAATTTCAATCTTCCAAGTAATGTCTGTCTTGTGACTTTGGAATTAGATTTAAAGTCTATTTTGCAAAGTGTTTCATATTGTCAGTAGACACTTTTATTTGCTTTTTAAGATCAGGTGCTTCTGTAGCTATTTTGGAAATAGAATAAATTAATATTTGGATTTGGAAACTGTATAGTAGTGAGACAATAATCAAAGAAGAAATGTGCATTTTTCAAAAAACAATAAATTTTCCTCCATAATTGTCATTCTTATCTTGTAACACTAACAATAAGTGGGGATTTGTTCATTCCTAAAAGCTAAAAGGATGATGATTCGATATTCTTATCTTTTGAACTTATTGTTAGTTTTACGTTTAATTCATTTAAAACCTTCAGATATCTGAATGACATTTAATATTAGAAGTCATTCTACAATTTCCCGAAATATTCTTTTAATTCCGAAGATTAAAACAAGGGTCTTATGCAATTCAAAAACGAAAAAAAGTCTAAAATCGTTTTACGTGTTATCTCGTTTTATAAAATTGCGACATTGTTCAAAATGAGCGACTAGGTTCTAATTTTACTAAAATGCTCTCCAATGACTGCTCTATAAATCCTTTAAATATCATTCAAATCACTCGCCAACTAAAATGAGTTTCATAAAAATGGACCACATTATGAACATACATCTTCTATATGAATTGCCCTCATTGTGTATCATCTAAATGTTTGCCAAAAATTTGCAAATTGGTGAATAATTGGTTAATTAAGTAAAATTCAACTATCTACAATATACAAAATACTTCTGAATTATTTAACTGCCTAATGTCATCATTTACTTCAATAACTATTCCCTGGTGGAAATTTTATCTGAAAATCTCGGAAATTTTCTTATTTTCTCAAAAAAATCGTATTATCTCTGAAAAAATCGGAAAAGTCAGAAAATGGAAATAAATTGGGATTTTTAGTATTTATTTCCACAGAATTGCGAATAATTGGAGTTTGTTATATTGACAATAAAATGAAATAAAATTAATATGGACACTAATATTTTACATATACATTTCTTCTCATTAACACCGCTTTTAGAGCGTAAATTTAATCATAAATAAGAGCTAATGACCAACTAAAATATTAGCATGGCTCTATCTTTAATTAATCTTACGAAAAGCTTTAACTATAGATTAGTAGAGCTTCACGTTACAATTTCATGTCTCCCTAACAAAACTGTTAGGATCGCTATCAAGCTATCATAATGATGCTAATTTATTTCATAATTAATAAGCACAAAATCGTCAATTCGAATCACAACTTTTATCGAATTAATTTAAGAAAGTCCGAGTTTTCTAAATTTAAAATTAATATTTTCCCTAATTATCAATAATTAATTGTATTTGCTGAAAAGAAAGAAATCTAAAAGAATTTTCGCTCGTTTTCAACTAATTTATATTTGTTTAATATACGAAAGATGTCAGGATGTAGAACGTTTAGATTGTAGATGAAATTTTTAAGAAAACTGTTATAAAAAGGACTTGAATAACATTTTAACATATTGACGTGAATTTCACATTAATATTAATGAATGTTTATATCAAAAGTTGTCGCAAAAAATCTCCAATTTTCACAAAGTTTATAAATTTTAAATGAAGCCATGATAAAGACAAGTTTGGTAAAATAATTACATACAAATTTGTATATCGACATTTACATTGGTAATTTTAAAATAAGACTAAATAAAACAATCTTTAATTATCAATATTTTCAATAATAATGGAAATAATTCAAATTTTCGTTACACAAACTTATAAATTCCTGAAATTATTGATCGTATTTCACCTGGATATTTTTTTCCATTAGAGAAACGTGTAACTGATTACACGTGATAATCGAACAAAATATAATACAATAGCAATTAATAATAAAAGTCAATAATATGTTTGATTGTATAAATTGTAGACGAACGTTTTCAATATTGTAGGGAAAAAAATATATTACATATAGATGTACCTGTGTTTTTGGAGAATTTCGACCGAATCTATGATCACTATAATTCAATACTGTAACACTTAAAAGTACAGAAAAAAAAATAGGATCGGGAACAATATTATTCACGATTCCTATGTTCAGTCACCACCACCGTAGTGATAATAGTTGACGTTGCTGGTGTCGTTATTCTTGTCGTCGAGACGCTTCAAAAGAGATTCTCTCTACTACACTAGTGAACATTTCCAATAAAATTTTATGTGGAAAATGTGGGCAAGCGCACACGATCAACCGTGTACAATTGGATGAGACATTGTATAACTGAAAGCTACATAGCGAGAAGAAAATGACAGGAAAATTGAATTTTCCACTAGTGCTACGTTTAAAACCATACATTCCCTAGTATTATAGATAGAATTCGTATCTTTTTTACCTTTATTGTAGAGGAAATATTGGATTATGGACAGTCTGGATACAGGTTGATTTTAAGTCTTCTGATTATTTTTTGTTGTTTATTTGTTTTAAATAATCCTACATCTATGATTTACTTAGATACGATCAAGGGCTTCCAACATTACAATACTATTACCACGGATAACCTAAAAAAACGCGTGATATAACCTCAAATTTTATCATAATCATAAAATTATAAATTCTTCAATTACCACCATTCCTATATTGTTCTTTCTACCATCACGACATTCTTCAACGGTTTCATCAACGACTAAATTCATAAATGGATCGAAACCACGTAAAATTCCGGCAACTTGACGACCACCATTCAATTTCAACGACAATTTTTTGTCCATAAATCTATAATTAATAACAAATTAAAACAAAATTCTATTATTTTATCGTACAAAATAACTTTTTTAATTCTGGTGGATGAGCTTTGGACATTTTTTAAAGAGTTTTATCAAAAATAAAAACAAGCTTTTAAAACGTTTATACTGTGGCGACACCAACTAAAATCGCAGTTGGTAACAAAAATATCAGTTGGCAAGACTGAAGCGGTTAGGCCAGATTCGCGCTCTCGAAACTCTTCTCCATCTCTTCCATCACCAACTACCAAACGGAACGGACGTGTCTACTGTCTACCTGACGCCAGTACATCTTTGATCATTTATTATTAAATCGAAATATTTAAATTATGGTTATATCCGTGTAAATAAACATGAATCAAACTTCAAATTCGTGTTATTTAACCGGATCCCAACCAAAGTGGTGACCCCGACTAAAAACAAAGTGAAACCGCGCGCATAAACAAAAGGTGAACACGTGTTTCCCCGATGCCGCGAGTCCACAGTTCTGCTGGTGATGGTCTAAGAGCAACGCAACCGCGAAAACCAACAGAGATCTTGTGCAACGCGTACAAGATGCCAAACAGCGACTCCCACAACGACAAATAGCACAACACGTGCAGCAGCAACAACAACAACGGCAACCGCCACGACTGAAACGACAACCGCCACGACTGCAACGGCAACAGCCACGACCGCAACGGCAACCGCCACGACCGCAACGGCAACCGCCACGACCGCAACGGCAACCGCCACGACCACAACGGCAACAGCCACGACCACAACGACAACCGCCACGACTGCAACGGCAACCGCCACGACAACAACAATCACCGCAACGGCAACCGCCACAACAACGACAACAGCAGCAGCAACAACAGTAACCCCAACAACAAACAAAACAACGGCATACCACCCGAAAGCGAAAGGTATGATCCGTATGATCGAACGGTTTCACAGAAGTTGAAAACCGCCTTAATCGCATCATCGAGGAACTGGTCAGAATCACCTCCTCTAATCATGCTAGCACCGAGAAACGTCATCAAAGAAGACATTGGTCGCACACCGGCTGAAATGGTATTCGGCAAATCAACATCACGTTCGCTTCAACATTTGAATGTCCCGCTCACTGGGAGGGGAGTGCTGTGGCGACACCAACTAAAATCGCAGTTGGTAACAAAAATATCAGTTGGCAAGACTGAAGCGGTTAGGCCAGATTCGCGCTCTCGAAACTCTTCTCCATCTCTTCCATCACCAACTACCAAACGGAACGGACGTGTCTACTGTCTACCTGACGCCAGTACATCTTTGATCATTTATTATTAAATCGAAATATTTAAATTATGGTTATATCCGTGTAAATAAACATGAATCAAACTTCAAATTCGTGTTATTTAACCGGATCCCAACCAAAATACGATTTTTGAATCGCAAATGGCCGCCGCTGCGTTGCCAAATTGTAACACCGAATCCGTACTTTTCGAAAGATTATGAATGAAAAAATTAATTGCACTCGTTAATACCCCATATTTTTGCTTTATTATTAGAAAAAACATTGTGGACTTTATTTTTGTAAAGTATTATAATTAAATACCCATAAATTTATTTAAAAGTCAGTATCTTATTTACTAATAATACAAAATTATTCGCCTACATATTCCTTAAATGGAGTAATTTTTAGTTGAGGTGAGTCGTAGGAATAAGAATAATTTCATAATTTTTCATAAAAATCAAGTTTTGTTATTATGTGGTAAATTTTGGCGGAAAATTTTGTAAATTTGGCATTGTGGCATTATCAAATCAACATGACAGCGGGAGATTTGGGGGAATTTCACTAAAAGACACTAAATGTTGTACTGATCATTTATTGTTTTCATAGGAATTATTTAATTGTAATTATTTAAAGAAAATTATTTTGTAAAGAAATTAATTTGGAATTGTTCTAGTTTTAGTGAGAGTGAATGAATTGTAATTATTTGTGTTTGTTTGGTCGATGGAATTGCCAACCGCCAGTATCTAAAGTTCCCAAGTTATTTGTCAAGAATCGAGCCTGCCAATACAGGCCTGTGATTTTTCTTATATTTATTTTCTGATAATTAGTGATAATTTAAATAATTATCAATTTAATCACGTAATTTGTAAATTCAGGTATTAGAGATGTGGTCAATATCGTATAAATTTTTATATATCCAACCGCCCTTTAGATAACCTATCTAACGTAAATTTGTAGACTTTACAGACAAGACAGGATCGGCTTCTGAATTTTTTTAGATTATTTAATAACCCCTCATCTATAATAAATGGAACATACAACAGAATTAATACCACCACCACCGCCACCATCGTTAAAACCATCAATAGCCGATGGTGATTGGACATGTAATGATTGTGGTAATATAAATTTTGCACGACGTAGTCAATGTAATCGTTGCCATAAAAGTCGGCCAAATTTACCGATAACATCAACAACAAATTCAACAAAGAAACGAAAATTAGGTCATGAGATTGGTAAAGCAGCAGCTGAAAAGAGTCGCGGCCTATTTAGTGCTGATGATTGGCAATGTAATAAATGTGGTAATGTGAATTGGGCTAGACGGCAACAATGTAATGTTTGTAATGCACCGAAATTTGGGGAAGTAGAAGAACGGACCGGTTTCGGTGGTGGTTATAATGATCGTGGTGTTGTCGAATATAAAGAACGTACAGAATCTGATGATGAATACGATGAATTTGGACGTAGGAAAAAACGAAGGTCTTCATCTACAACAATTATAAGAGAACCAAATGATAATAAAATAGAAAAAAATAATGAAAATCATAAAGTAGATAATAAAAAAGATTGTGTTGGTGATGAAAAACAACGCAATGAAGAAGAAGAAGAAGAAGAAGTAGAAGAGGAGGTGGAAGAAGATGATGATGATGATGATGAAGATGGTGATTTATCCAAATATGATCTGTCCGATTGGGGTGATTCCAGCGAATCTAATCATAAAATGTCGAATATGTCACGATCTAAATCACGATCACGGTCTAGATCACCATATAATCGTAAATAATTATTAAATAATAAAACTTGAATGGATATTGATGGTAAATTTAATTATTCCTCAATATAAATTAATAATAGTAATAATAATTTTAATAAAATGGTGGATTTTGTCTAATGCAAAATTTAAGTACAAAATTGATTGCACTATTTTCTCCTATTATTACGTTAATTTCATTATAATTTTTTCTAGCATTTCCACAGATTTTCTTACAGTACTTACAGATAACTGCGCTTTATTTCCGTAAACTACCAAGAGTGTTTTCGACTAGATAATTGTAGAGGATTTCCATTAGTTGGCATCAATTTTTATTATTTGTTTTGATGAATTAATTGTGTAATTCGAATTAATTAAGAGCCACAAGACTTGTATGTTTCGATCATATAATTTCTGTAGTTGTTTGATTCAATTAAGCACCTATTGTATGTTAACCAATTAAGAAGAAAATAATTTGAAAATTAGAATATTTTTATTGTTAACATAGTTCAATTATCCATTATCATTTTAGAATCCTGAAGATCCTTAGATTTTCTTACCTAGATAATGAAACCTAAATGGATAACAATGAATCTCCATTATAACAATAAGGTATGTGATTTTTATGATTCCACTATTTGTAATCACTTTAATCCACAGGGTGTATTTACAGAGGATTTCAACAATTTATGGGCGTCCGTGTTAATATTTTAGTTACAAGAGGAAAGAGGAATAGAGTAATTATTGCAAAGACTTGAAAGGGAATATTTAGACAGTCTTGGACGTGAAGTTGTCCTTTCGCGTTTCAAAAAATACTTTTCTTTACAAAAAATTGTGATTATTGAAAAGACTAAATGTTTGGATGGTGTTTACAGATGATGATGCTTGAAAAAGTGGGTAAGGAGACTAAAAGTTGTAATTTTCGACAAAAAAATGCTGAATTTACAAAATCCTAGAAGGGCAATTTCATTTCCAGCAGAGATATTCAGCGGACTCCGGGGAGAGCCAGTCTTTACGGCTCCCCACAACCCTATAAAGATATCCAAAGTGTTCGGCCTGGAGTTTTACAATTTGACCGTTTCTACCAAAATAATCGAACAATTCGAATAATATTACAAGAATTTATAGGGCAGCCTCTAGAGATCATTATAGCAAAATGAGAACTTTGTAGCTCATTCGGAAGTCAGTCAAAGAATGCTTGTTTTGGCTAATGTCAAAAACAAACACAGGCAAAAAGACGTAGAATGACTTAAGAATCCTCCCAACAATGATTTTTTTTGTTTTTCTCCACAGCATTCTAAAGAAAATGCAAACGATTGCCACTTTTTACAGAAAAAAAAAAATGAAAAAAATCAATGTTGAGAGAATTCTTAAGTCATTCTAAGTCGTTTTAAGTGTACAGCTGGTTGGTGAATATCTCATCAGAAATGGGCGCTTCTTGACCGACTTAAAATTAGGGCTATCGAGTCCTAGTTTTGTTAAAATATTCTCCAAGAACTATCCAATAAATCCTTAAAATATTATTCAAATCTCTCTATAATTCTGATTGAAACGGCCAAACTATATACTTCTAGACCTGTATACGCACAGGGTGTCTGCTTTAAATGTAGTCAATTCCTATGAAACTCTTTTTAGTTGGCGAGCGATCCTAAAACATTTCAGGGATGTGTAAGGGGATCCTTGCAGATCAAATTTAACACAATTAATAGATCGTAGCTCATTTGGAAATCGGTTAAAAAACGTTTAAATGTCGCAAAACGTGCTAAGCGTGTGAAACGAGTAAAATTAATTCTTAGACGCTCTCAACATTGATTTTTTCATTTTTCTCCACAGCATTTTAAAGAATATGCAAAAGATTTCCACTTGTTACAGAAGAAAAAAAAATAAAAATGAAAAAATCAATGTTGAGAGAATTCTTAAGTCATTCTAAGTCGTTTTAGGTGTACAGCTGGTTGGTAAATATCTTGACATCATCAGAAATGCGAGTTTCTTAACAGAGCTACGAGGTTCTAATTCTGCTAAAATTATCTTCAGGAAACTCCTACAAATGTGTACTATTCGAACCGCTCGCCAACTAGGAGTTTCATAAAAGTCGACCACATTTAAAGCAGACACACGGTACAGGTAAAATTATGAGAAATACAAAATAGTGGTTAACTTACTTATCCTTACTTGCAAACTGGGAACTTTTCAAAGTACTGGAAGTTCAGATACGTGCTAAAGGGAATTCAAAGAAAATATTGTCCGCTCCCAGGAAGAAAATACCCTGCCCCCCCCCTGGTTCTCGTTGGGCCTGAAGATTGACTAACAAGTAGTTCCCGTCAAAATCTTATACTACTTTATTTTTTCCATAAATAAGAAAATAATTAGCATCTCCATAAAGACTTGAGTCATCCTGTATGTTAGAAATTTATTAGACAAATCAATACGTACAACTAAAGTTGCCATAAGTTCGCGTGTTTCATAGCTGGCAATCGTCCCAAGTGTCCCCTTACGATTTCAATCTTTCTGTAATATATGATTAGAAAATAGCCATTTGAACGGTCTACTTTGGTTCTCATAGGGAAAAAAAATCAAAATCGAAGGGGGACATTTTTTAGTGAATATTAGTTTTAGTGGCTTAAAATTGTCGAATTTATCTACCTCAATTCACAAGGTCCTTTTTATTTTATGTTATTGCATTTAATTGAACAATGTTGGTACTAAAGTTAGGCAAAATCAAAATTTTGAATTCCTTTCGCCTAATTTATTTATAGAATCTTTTTTTAGCAATTTTAAATGAAGTAATGAATTAAATTAGGATAAATCGGACGGTACTGACGTGCGGCTATATCAAGACGCAAACTTTTTTCCTTGGTGTAAGTATTTCTAGGTTTTTTTTTTTTTTTAGAAAATTTATGAATAAAAAGAAATGCCTAAAAAGCAACTTGTGGAGTTAATTTATGATTAGAAATTCGTGTGTTTTTGTATCCATATAGGGACTATCTCTTGGAGGTACCAAAATAGTTGTCGAAAGGCTCTATCAGAGTAATTCCTGGAGGCAATTTGGAGTTTCTTTCAAATGAGGCATACAAAAATAAAGAGCAGAAGTCCATAATTACGAATTTGCCTTATTCGCTAAGTACCATCTTTTCTAGTTTATATCAACTCTTATTAATGGTCGTAAGTTTCTACCTATAAACATAAACATAGTTTTGGAATCGTTTAAATAATGATTGTTGTAATTATGCTTTTGTAAATTTGAAAATACGACTCAAATTACCACCTACATCAAATAAATAATTCTAAATCACCGGTTTATTTTACACAATCAAGGCAGTACAAGTACCGTTAAGTGTGCTTAACGATGCACTAAACCTACTTCTATTTAACGATTACTTTTCTTTAAAATACAAATCAAGCGTATAAAAGAAGAGAAAAATTAATTTAAATTCTTGGCCAACAGAATCACTTATTATTCTTCACTAAATTATCGTTTGATTTGTAGTATTTAAAATTAATTTGAAGCCAAAATATGCAATTTAAACGAGCTTAAGCCATAATTGTTCGGATTAGTTAAGAGAAAATAAAGTGAGAGAGTATAAGGCGTCGGCGAGCATCACGACGACGGCTGTACAAAGTAACATCACGTCAGAGATAGCGTTCCGATGCCAAATCTAAAATTAAAAATTACATAGAAGGGGTAAATGGACATATAACTATACAGCATCCAGATTTGCAGTTCTCCCTTAGTAGTGTATTGTTGATCGTTATATGTACGTCGTGATACTCGTTATAACCGTACCAACAATAAATCAACGGTAATTGTTTTATCAAAACCAACCCTTAGATAGTTGTTGGATATTTAAAATAAGTGCCACAAAGTTAGGCGGATCCTTGCCACTAAAAGTAAACCGAGAAAAATTGTGAAATCAACGTGTTTCTTCTCAGTCACTTTTTATGAATTTTTTGATAAGCTTATTTTTTTGAGTAATTTTGAGTCTACCGTGCTGGTCGAAAATGAATCGATGGTGACCCACTGATATATTTATAGAATATTTATAGTTAATTTATTTCCGTTTGATGTTTTAAGTTCTGGACCAACAACTGGTACAGATAGACATATCAAAATAAAAATAGACATGTCGGGCATTATTGTAACGAGTATTTGAGTCATACATTTGTTTACGTAAAATCCAAATTCTACAATTATTAGACGGCTAAAAACAATCACGAATTTATTCGTAATTTAACTCGAACGTTAATCGTTTTATGCTAGAATTAAATAATCATAAACACCTATAAATAAACTCGTGGATTCAATTTCGTCTTAATCGTTTGTAAATTTTCTCACTCTCATTAGGTCCACAAATAATGAATTTTCTAAAAACAACCTTCGCTATATTTAATCAATTTTAACTTGCATACAAATCTAGTTGAACGACCGATTTTATATTTCCTGTTTTAGAAAAAAAAATCATATTTTATTACAAAAATAAATCATTCTTATTTACAGATTCCGATGATTTTCATATTGTACCAAATAGAAAATTTCATTTCCTAAATGTCCGGTGGACAAGGTGGTGGCCGTGGCGGTGGTGGTTGGTCACCGTTGCATTTCCGACCACCATCACCTTATGCTACCCCATCTCCACCGCCACGTCTCGGTAGTCCCGGTATGAGTATGTTTAATAATCGTGCACCACCACCATATATGGCATGTCCACGGCCTAGATGGCCACAATCACCGATACCACCACCGGCATCTTCAACACCACCACCACCAGGACCTAAGCCGTTTCGTATGCCAATGCATCCAGTGAGTTACATTTATTTTTTTATTTGTTAAAAATAAATAGTCTTTCTAGGAGATTGATTTAAAAATAAATATGACTTGAATTGTAAATAGGATACAAATATAATTTAAGATATAAGATTGTAAAGGATTAAAGATAAAAATAAGACTGATGGAAAAATTCTAGATGCTTTCGAATTTTTCACATTTCTTTTGTGTCTCATTAGACTATAATCTTCATTCGTTTCCGATAAAAGATTCTTGATAAAATACGGCAAATTGTACAGCTTTTTCAAATCTTTGAACTCATCATGTTGCACTCCTTCAAATACAAATTTTATACACAAATGTTGAAAATTGTTTGTAAAAATTACCTCTAGCGTAGACTGGTATCAAAACATGATTATTTTCTGGACAATCTCCAGTTATTATAATAAGTGTTTCTGTATCATCTGTAGTTTCTGTTATATATTTGATACTTTGCATTAATGGTGAATAGATATCGTTGATTTCTTCAAGATATTCTCCAAAAATTACAATAAGAAAACCGTTGGAATTATACGATTCTTCAATATTATCCATTGTCTTTCTAATAAGGTCGACCAATGAATAATTCTTACATTTTTCTCTAGAATTTCCAGAAGATGCAAGATTCTCTTCATCTGGAGACATACCTAAAATATCGTCAAAAAATGTTATTTCTGTTTTGTATTTTATTTATTTCTCTGGCAATTATCTCAGTCATTATCTCAAATTGTCCAACGATTCAGTGCTTTGTCGTTTCTTAGACCTGATACAAAACGTTAGAAAATTGGCAAATAATCTGTCGAGATGATAACGATGGAAAAAGTCTGTAAAAAATCAAACTCCTGGAATATGAGATTGAAATAATGACCAAGATTCAATTTTATTTGGAGTCAATGTGGTATTCTGTCAAAGAACCAATCACAAAAGAACTTGTTCAAAATAAAATTATTTTTATAAAGTAGCTTATAGTAAGTATGTTAATTTAGAAACTATCAAGAAATCTTGAATACATCTCCAACAAATCCAGATAATAACTGCTTATCAAACTGCTTGGAAAAAATGAGCTTAAGAATTAACACACTTTTGCAGTTATTGTCGTTCGATTTTCCAAAATTTAGATAACTATTTAGCAACTGGCAAATGATTACTTTCCCACCTAGAGTTACAGAAACTATAAGCAAAGAATAAATAAAGAACCGTTTTGTTAGAGGAACTCTTGTCTATTTTAATCTAACCGACATGATTTTATAGTTGTCGACTGGAAATAGTGAATCTCATGAGAAGAGTCAAATTACTTAATGGTTGGGCACACAAAGGAAATTGTCCAATGGAAATTCTGTGAATAG
The DNA here is from genome assembly GCA_039776855.1 of Mylabris sibirica. Taxonomy (NCBI): domain Eukaryota; kingdom Metazoa; phylum Arthropoda; class Insecta; order Coleoptera; family Meloidae; genus Mylabris; species Mylabris sibirica. The sequence goes on from CM077843.1 coordinate 5,441,292, forward strand.
AAACAGATCATTTACAGTTTGTAGCAGAGACAGACAACATACCTTTTTTTTCTAAGATTCACTATTTCTAGTCGAGAACTATAACGCAACTAGAATCGTACGCCCGTATATTTGATTCTATTTTTTCCCTTGTATCTCCACTTGCCCTGGAAGTAAAACCGGTCAAACCCATGTAGAGGGAGTTTAAAAAATTTATCAAATTTTCAACACGTCTACTAGGAGAGATAGATTTCTTGGAAAGGATTCAGGCTAAATTTTTCGCCATTTATAAAACCACAAGACTCATCAAACATTTTTTCCTTCATTCTTTGGCAATAAAATCGAATTGGCGATTAAGTGGCTGGCCTTCAAAGAATTAAACGTAATCTATTATTGAGGAAATCGTTTAATTTTTAATGTAGTATATGTAAAGCCGGTTACACACACGCCGATTTTTAGGGAAGATTTATAGGGGGAATAGAGTGGGGGGACCCTGCAGATTAGCACATGAATAGGCACGTCGGGACTTACCCTCCACTCTATTTCCCCTACAAATCGTCCCTAAAAATTGGCGTGTGTGTAGATAGCTTAAGATGCTCCCTTTCGGTGGAAGATTCCGTATAAATTGTCAGTTTTAAAAGATTGCACCACCTGGGATTCTGAACAGCTCTCCAATAAATGTCATTTTGATAGCTTTCATCATTTTCAAACCGTTTAAAATTGAGTTTTTACGTTTGTCTGGTATGTTTTGTTTCTTAATTCTTGGATGAAATTCCTCTTGATGTCGTAAATTCGTTACAATCTCACTTTGATCTTTTAAATCTGTATTATTTGATGATAATAACATAATTGTAGTCATTCCCAAACCATTTTTTGCATAATTAATTAACAAATCTATACTAGATTTAAGGAGTTTATTGCATTCATTTTGATAACAAGCCTAATTATTTGTTTAATTAAGTTAATGTCAAAATTTTATTTGAAACAAACAAACCGTCACTTCTGTTTCTTTAACAAACTTTAAAAATTTCAATCCATCATCGTTAAAATTACAATTTTGAATTTTCGCCAAGAACACAACAACATTAAATTTATCGTTTCGTATTCCGTTTAATAGAAAACAATAAAAAACTAATAAAAGCTTGACAATAATCGTCATTTTTTCCATAACAACAATATACAAGGGTGAAAATCCAAATGTAAACGATTCTTATGAAACTCTGGCGAGTTTTGAGGATTTGTGGGGTAGTTTCTGGAGAATATTTGAGTTAAATTGTTTCTGACGATGTCGCGATTCTTAAAAACGAGCTACACACGAAAAACGATTAAGAATGACTCAAGGATCCTTCCGACGTTGATTTTTTTTTTATTTTATTATGGAACAGGCGTGGAAATGTTTCGCATTTTTTTAGAATGGAATGCAGAAAAACGAAAAAAATCAATGTTACGAGGGTTGTCGAGTCATTCTTAGTTGTTTTACTTGTGAAGCTAGTTTTTGAAAATCATGACATTGCCCAAAACGATCATTTCTGACTGACTTCCAAATAAGCTACGAGGTTCTAATTTTTCTAAAATGTTGTCTAGGGACTACTTTACAAATCCTTTAATATTTTTTTCAAGCGCTCGCTTACTAATGGGACTTTCATAAGAATTGTCTACATTTAGATTTTCATCCCTGAAGATATTTTAATAAATAGATATTTTGTGGGAAACTCTTTCAGCCTTCCCCTGCACCCCGAGGACCTACCCCAGAGTATTTCAGAGGTATTCATCCGTATTCACGTGAATGGAGTTCAACACCGGAATCGTATCGCATTTCAACACCATCAGAATTCGGACCACCATCACGTGAATTTGAATATATCGGTGGTGTACCTTTTCAACCGCCACCATTACCACAAAACTACGATCCTGATGAAGAAGATAGTGGACCGTCAACAGCTGAAATTATCGCTAATCAATCACAGGATTATATCGATGAGAAATTGGCTGAATATCAGGCAACCATTTACCAATTACAAGGTTAGTGGATTAATTGTTTTATTATGGAAAATAGTTTTTTTCTTCTTGTTGATTACGTAATTTTGCCCAATTTATGAGGAAATTCTTAATGTAGACTACCTTGAAAATGTTGCAATTATCGTTGAGTTGTTTCAATGTGTTTCTAGATGAATTTTTATTTTTGACGAGATGTAAAATGAAATACACAATCTAAGGTTATTAACCTAAGCTTTTGGCACATGAATTACTCTAATTTTATTTGGTTACACATCAGTCGGATTCATTAAAAAATTTCAAATAACTTGGATAATATGAGAGTAACAACAATTTTTAATTTGGTCTAATGAATTAGATGCAAAATATTTTTCAAAAATCAACAATGTTACTTAAATTTTGCAAAAATGCGGCTTCGGTGCTACATTTTTGATTTTTTTTCTGAAATTTATTAATAACAAAGTAATTATTGTCGTTGGAATTGAGTTTATTGCCAAGATCTCTGCTTTGATGCACCTGTTGAAAACAAATGGCGCTACATTAGAAAATTTATGTATTCACATGCATTCGCTTATGAAAATTTTTACGTAATCGTTTTAACGAGGACAATCACGTCTATTTATTTACATTAACAATAAAACTTGATGTTTGAAAAATAATAATGGCGTCTATTTGTTTTTCTAGTATTTCTATCTTAAAATTAAATGTGGTTGCCGCCTCCACAACTACCGCCACCACAATTGGCATAAGATCGATGTTATATAGACGAACAGTATAGGCGTTAAATTGTTTAGATTGCGTTGAAAGTTTTAACTATAGACTTGCAACTGTGTATGTGTGCTTTTTGAGCTACAAGAGCGTCAAAATTCTTTATTGCCTGAGGGTGCCAGTTGTGTAGGATATGATTTATAGTTAAAAAAAATTGAGCGTTATTTAAACGATTAATCTAAGGCATGAAATTAGAAACTGGGATACATTTTTCTGAACTTGCAATCTATTGTTTACAAATTCACAATTCTAGTCATTGTATTAGAAGTTGTGCAAAACTGTACTGAATCATTAAACCAACAATGTAACATTTCGAGCTCATATCGATTTTCTTGAAAAATTTTCAAATTTAATTTGCTTGTCTTTTTTTGATTTCATGTTACGATAGAATCGTGTTCATAAAAATTTCATGTTTCTTTCCATGTCAAATTATTCTAAGTGCTCCTTTATCAATACTTTATTGTAAAGTATTAAAGTTGTGAATGTTGGAGAAATAGACAGAAACGATATAAACATGCAGTAAAATAAAAAAACATTGAAAATTAGGATGGCAGTAGGCCTTTTATTTTAGTTTTATATACAAGATGTTGGATCTAAATAAATGCCATGTAACTCCTATTAGTTGATAAGCGATACGAAAAATATTTTAAGGGGCCCTTGCAGATCATTTCAGCAAAATTAAAATGGCTTATAATGTCTCAAGAATTCTTCCAGCATTGATATTAGTCGTTTTTCTTCATTTTATTCTGTAGCAGGGGAAATTTTTGTCATTTGTCTTAGAATAAAACGAAAGAAATCCATGTTGAGAGAGTCTTTGAGTCACTGTAAATCATTTTAAGTCTGTTTTTTTTGAAAATCGTGACATTGTCCAAAACGATCAGAAGTTTCATAGAATCGACCATATTGTATTTTTGTATTAGTAAGCAATCAAATATAATAAGAGGAATTCATTCATTTCTGCAATTATCGTTATAATTCTTCAATTATCTGTTTATTAATAAATGATTTATATTCTCCTCTTTTCATTTCAATCACACGATTACTAAAATTTAATTTTATTACTATAATTAAGATATGTGAAATGATCGGCAATTGAATTAACGGTTAGTGTATAAACACATCTTTCAACATTGTTATAAACAGATCCATTATAATTTCTTTTATATTGATTGTGAGTAACATACATAAATGGCATTGTAACTTTCGAAAAAAAAATCGTCGGATCAACAAATTGTCGAGATAGAAAGATAACTAATCAAAGATGACTGTAACCATCTCTCATTTTTTTTGTCAAGTATCTTATTTTAGTACCCAGAAAGTGACACAAGCGCTGATAATAGTAACTTTCACTTAAAAATACATGATAGTCACAGTAGATAGAAAGTTTGTAAAGTTACAGAATACGAACATTATTTTAAAATAAGTGCAGGTGAAAAATTTGGATGGAGATCTTGTTTAAAAAACTTCTTTGCCAAAACAAGCAGCTTTTCAACCGGGTATTTATACGAGGAAATACCGACATATAGGGTGTCAGATCTAAATATGATAGATTCTATTTATAGGAGGGTAGTTGAAGATTATTTTAGCGAATTTAGAACCTCGTAGCTGATTTGGAAGTTTGTCAAGAAATACTCGTTTGTGACAATGTCGGGATTTTCAAAAACTTGCTACACACATAAAATATCCTTCCAACATTTTTTTGTTTTTCTTAATGTCATTCTGAAATAGGTGAAAATGTTTCGCATTTTTCTAAAAATGCAATGGAGTAAAACAAAAAAAAATCAATCTTGAGAGGGTGATCGAGTCATTCATAGTTGTTTTATGTTGTTTAGCTCATTTTTGAGAATCGCCACGTTGTCCACAACCATCGTTTTTTGACCAACTTCGAAATTAGCTACGAGGTTCTAATTTTGCTAAAATGTTGTCCAGAGACCCTCCTACAAATCCATGAAATCTTTTTCGAATCACTCGCCAACTAATAGAAGTTTCATAAGAATGGACCACATTTAGATCGGACATCCTGTAATCGTTGTGCAATGAATTTACTACAATCAACGAATAGACACTGGAATGATAAGAAATTATGATTGCTACTTGTAGATTTCTCAATTTTTGATCGTCTATTTTTATACTGACATTTACAAATTTGCTGATAGAGAAGGTGAAGGTAGAGGCCATTAAATATGAGATTTAGTAATTAGTGTTTCTAAATATTTTTTTTTACTATTGATATTGTCATAATTATAGATTGACAAAGGTTAATACAATAATTAGATAATATTTACTTATTAACTTATCTTTATTAAATAATCTTTATAAATAATTAACGAATTGTTAATTTTTATTTTTATTATCATTGATATCACCAGAAAGTGTTCTATGAAATTTTTGACTTAAAATTCGATATTTTAACATAACATTTTTATGAAATTTTTTCGGTATTATCATTATTGTTGTCGTTATATTACCTATTGCTAGTATAAAGAATAATAAACTTAAAGTACTAACATGCCATGTTGCATCAGATAAATATGATAATTGATATAAATTAATAGCTAAATATAATTGTGAAGAGTATACAATAAATAAAAATGGAAATAGGAAACTAAGACCATGCCACATCCAACTATGGAAACCATCAATTGTAATATCCATATTATGTCGTTCACCTAATGCTTTCAATCGATACAATACACCTTTTTGATAACGATATTGTAAATATTGTACAAAAGTAATATAAACACTGAGAATCATGAATTTCATACGGAACAATTGCCATGTACGACTTTCTGGCCAAATTAATAAAATTGCTGCTGTTATTGTTGTTAGTATATGATGAAAACGCCACCAACCCTTGATCTTTGATCCATTCACTTTCAAAATACTTTCACGTATGGATAAAGTACAATAATACCATACTAATGTAAATAAAAATATACGTTCAAATATACGATTTGTATACCATATATTTAATAAGGCTAATATAAAAACTAGACCACTCATAATTAATTTGAATTTTTCATAATCACTCTTATATTTCAATTTCTCATCTTTATTCAATATTGATACATTAACATTACCTAAAACTGTACGTAAATATAAACCACTCGGTTTCGGTAATATATCTTGAATATCTTGTAATTGAATTTCACGTTTTAATATCTCTTCTTGCAATGATTTTAAACGTTCTGATGGTAGATTCTTTGATGATTGACGTAATACTGCCATACGATATCGTTGATGACTGATTTTTTTCTCACATTCATTTTGATATTTTGAAATTTCTTCTAATTTCTGTTCATAAGTCTTCTTTAATGATTCTAATTGTTTAAAATCATTATTTAATTCTTGCCATTCATCTAAAATTGTATCTACCATGGTTGTTGTAATTATTTCAAAAACTTTAAATGATCACATTAAAGTCTAGAAGTCTACTGTCTTTTTTTATCGAGAAATAATAAGGTGTATGTACTTTATTATTAGTTTTATGTCGTCATCACATTTGAATAGATACCCAATTATCATTTATTTGATAAAATTACTTTAAATAGGTAGTAAGTACTCGTATAGAGTGGTCCCCCCTCAGTTAATGCCACCTTTTGTATTACTGGAAAATTGGAATTGTACAAAAGATAAAGGATATTTCTTATTTTCCTTAAATCTGTTTGAAAGTCTATTTTGAGGTGATTGTGAGAAGGTGCATTAACTCAGGACCGTTTCTAGAAATTTGGCCGCCCGTTTGCAAGGTTGTATTTGCCGCCCTATTCAGGATGTCGGATCTAAATGTTGTCCATTCTTATGAAACTCTTATTAGTCGTCGAGCAATTTGAAAAATATTTTATATATTTGTAGGAGGGTCCTTGAAGAATTAGCCAAAGTGGAACCTCGTAGATCAACATTATTTTCTTTTTTGTGCATAACAATTAAAAAAATATTCAGCAAATGTGTGTAAATCTACACTAGGTTGTGCTAAGACGAGATTAACTGAGGAAAAAAGAATCGGGCCTTAGTCGTTCGGTTAAAAGGACCACTCAGTCAAAACTGTAGTAAAAAATAATGTCCCTGGTGTTCTTAAAGTTGTAATCTTTGACAATTTATATCAAATTTTTTCTTTTAGAAAGTTCTTTTTAGGTAGACTTTTACTGATAGGTACTGTAACTGTCTAAATTGTCCTCTTCTCTGTATTTGTTAGCCAAAGGATTTCATTTACGAGTCCATTGCCAGGAAGGGGTAGAGGGTAGATGTAAGGTGAGATGTACAACCATTAGTACCAATGAAGATCTATACAGCTCAACTATTATTTTGATCAAATCTATTTAGGAACGTCCTTAAAAATCGTCTAAAAGTTGAGAAGAGTTGATGAAATTGACCGATTACTTAGCGATCAGATATCGATGATTCTCATTTATGTGAATTACAATTGCATACTTAGCCCATTGATCAAATGATCTCTCACCAATTCTACTGGAGCCTCATCTTACCCATTCAACATTGAGCCAATTTTTAGGGAGGTTCCTAGAGAAATTTGATCAAAATAATAGTTGGGCTATATACACCTTCATTAATGCATATTGTTACACATCTCACCTTACGTTTACCTCTTTGGGCACCATTTGGATATGAAGACTTGAATATTAGTTTCTGCATTGAGACCTGTGTCAGATTTAATATCTAAATTACCCCAAAGGCAGAATTGAAACTAGCGAAATTTGTGTAAAAATTGACTTGCCTTCTTTGGTCATTTAAGCGCATACTGTCCAAAAAATTGATAAAATATTTTAGAAGTTAGATAAAAAACTCCTGAATTGAGAAGATTAAAATGTCCTAATTTTTTAATTTATTTATTATTGCACCAACTGGGCCATTTGGTGCGACACGTTTTGACCTATCGACTTCAGGATGTTGCTCCATTAGTTTTGTAAAAAAAAAAAATTGTTGAAAAGTGGCTATAAAGGATCATTGAATAACAGGTCGATTTTTTCTCTTAAATATCTTAGACAAAATATAAAATAAAATAAATAAATAGCTCAATTAAGTTGTTTATTAGAATAATTGAATACAGATAAGATAAAAATTTGACAAAATAATTGTTGGACTACATAACCTCTTGTACCCACAATTAATTAAAAACGCACAAAATAAATCACAAGTTAATATAAGAAAACAGAGATAAAAATTTTATAGCTCCTTTGATACATTAGAACTACCTTCATTATCTGTTGTATTTCCATCTAAATTGTGTTCTAAATTATGAATATCTTCACTTAAATCTGCCAAGACTTCTTCATTTAAATTTAAATCCAATTCATTGATCATTGGTAGTTTGATTAATTGTTCTTCGATCTCTTTATCGATTTCTTGGTGTAAATTATCAGTTGTATCTTGTAAAATAACTTTAATCCAAAATTGTTCTTCTTCTGCATTAATAGATTTTACGAAATTTTGTACTTTTTTCAAACAATCTTTTGCATGCTCTTGAATATTTACCATTTTATCATCCAAGAGTTTCTTCAAAATATCCAAAAAATCTCGAATAAACAACAACAGAACTTTTTCAATATAGGAACAATCTTCAGTTGGTAATATTGTAAATATCCCACAAGTTTGACTTGATTTTAATGTTTTCAAAGTATCTTCAGCGTAAATATTCAAATCTTCATCCCGTAGATAATTTGTTTGTAAATCGAAGGTAATTTCTTGTAGTTTTTCCGACAGAATATTGTTTAATTTGACAATTTTGATAACAGATCTTGTACGCTTTTCCGGTGGGAAATTCTTGAAATCTTCCAAACATCCTCCCGGATTGTCATTGCTATCCAAATTTAAATTTGGGGAAATTATTTCATTTAAACAAAATATAGCAACATAACGTATTAAATAATGATAATCCGTTGATAAATTATAAATGATTGGTGTTAATGATTTTAACGCCCAATTGCAATCGAATTGTTTTACAAATAACGGTAATATTAAACTGGCTGTACGTCTAATTGCGTACACGGTATCATTTAATAAATTTATATAGAAAATCCGTAGATTTTCTTCGAAGAATTCTTGTGTTGAATTCTTTGTTATATGAACGAAAGCAATTAAAATATTACGACGTGTACGCCAATGTAATCGAGAGTTTTCAAGTAAATTTCGTATAACTTTACTGATTGATTTGAATGATTTCGATATATCAACACCTGTCGGTAGTGCATTCAAATTTCTCAACATATTCTCTTTAAACACCATCGATTCTTCATTCTCTAAAGCATCCAATACTAACGGTAGAATATTTTTAATGAAACATTCATCGCTTAAAATTGTACTTAATGATAGAATATTTGTCGATAAACCAAGACGTACTTCATCATTTTCATCTATTATAAAACATTCAATTAACGGCATCAATTTCTCTACAAAGAAATGTTCGAAATCTTCCTGTTTTTCGAAATCTTCTTGTAAATATTTCGAATATTTAAATAATTTATTTGCAGCAATCACACGCACTTCTGATTCGATATCTTTAACACAACTCTGATACATCTGGTAGATTTCTTGGCGATTTTCTAATTGTTTTCGACTTGCTGATTTTTGAATATCATGGATGTGATAAGCGATACGTTGACGGACACGCCAAGAACCATCACCTGTAATTTCCTTTTAATTTTCAATTTTTTTTTATCAATATTGAGTGGTAGATTTACGTGTTAACTTTGTGAAAGTCTTCAGGAGTGATAGTAGATCGAATTGGTGGTCTGCAATGCGATTCGCTATAGCTATCCCAACATCGACAGAAAGTACACGTACTGAATCCTAGAAAATTTAAAATTAATTAATTCAATTAAATAATTAAATGATTAGTTAACCTGTTCATCGTTTGATAAATTATCAAAAATCGGTATAAATTCTTTGATTATATGGTCAATATTTAAAACTTCAATGAATTCAACAAGACCATTTTCAGCAGCTCGACGCACCATCGGCGATTCATCTTGGATTAACACTCGAAAAATATTTCTTAATTCTACCTGTTTTTCTTCCGGCATTTTTTTATAGCAAATCTACAAATTACGTGTTTTACTACAAAATAATCTTGAATAAACTATTTAGGATCTTACCGCAAATAGATCAGCAGCTGAACATTTACTTGTAAACCAATCATTGTTAACTAAATCCATAATCAATGGATAGAAGCTATTTTCACATTGTTCATTATTTAGATTATCAGAAATTTTCTTCATTGCAACAACAGCCCGATCTCTAACTAATGTTTCATCAACATACGATAATTTGACCAAAATAGGTAGTATACTTGATGTATAATCACTACCACCGACTAATGGTAGAAATTTTTCGATTTGTTCAGCTAAATTATATAAAATTTCATCATTCATTAAATCCATTGCATCTAATAAATATGGTATTAATTCATTTCGTGTACGTTCTATACCGATAGCTGCAGCTAAGGCTGGTAATCGACGAACAGCATCTACTTGGATCTAAAACAATAAAGGAATTAAATAGATTAATATTGATAAGAAAATTAATAATTACCGATGCATTATCGTCGATCATTGCATCTTTAAATATGGAAATTTCGTAAATATTATTGGCATCTGACATTTTTATTAACAGTATGTAAACTTTTAAATTGATTTTGGACAGTTTTTTTAATAAAAATGAATATTGCACTAAATGTTTGTAACAGTTATCTTATCTTGACAATTTCGACAGAATTATTGATAACAAAATATTATTTACAAATATTATTGTTAGTAATGTTAGTAATAATAAAAAATAATTTGAAAATGTCAACAGTACATACATGAAAGAATATTTGGAAAAAGATGAGTACAAAATGATTATCACAAGAATCTAATGATGATAAAGGGATTATAGCGTTATCTAGAAACTTCTGATAGTATTCTGGAAATTGTTTATCGTATAAAATTTGTATTTCGATAAATTTTTGTAAGATTCTAGTTTTACAAACTTGTACAGTTTGAGTCTAGGAAAAAGGCAGAAAATTACTCCACTTGTAATTAAGCAGTGATTCATATTTTAATAGGCTAATTTTTCAACATCTGCATTATGCTTATTCGCCTCTTTGCTTCTCTTCTAGTGTTAAGGCAGTATACAGGGTGTTTCATGTAAATATGGTTAAAGATAGTAAATTCGCTATAACTCATTATTTTATTAAGGGGACTTCGGACATATTACTCGATTCGGCGTGGGAAAATTGCCAATTTCCAAACATCGATATCTCGCTTGTTTTTTGAGATATTGTGAAATTTAAACGTGCGTTGGATAGAGCATTTCAAGGTGCATGTCCTGAAGCTTTCTATTTAAGAAAAATGTGATAAAATTCTGAATAGCAGAGAAAGCTCTTGGACCCTGTTTTTTCGTTTATTTTCCTTCATAACTGAGTAAAAATTAGCGAATATTATTGATTTTCAATATTTATTAGGTGAATTTAGATAGCTAATTGAAAGAGCTTTCCAAATCTTTCAAGAGTTGTCCCCATATGTTTGTTAGTTTTCTGATAACTGGAAAAAAATCCGTACAGTGAAGGGGTACACTTAGGCTATCTATTGGAGGTGGAAGCGCCTTTCTGCAATTTTTGAAAATAGGAGAAATTGACGTGAACTATTGGAAATTAAATTTGCCCCTTGTAAAAATAATATTTGCAAAATCAAAAAGTGAGTATTAGAAGGGGTGAATGATTTGTCTTGAGAATCTGAGCCAGGGGATTCTTTTCTCAGGAACCATAAATTTAAAAAATCAAAGAACGATGTTATAAAGTTTGAAGGATTATTTCCCAAGAATAACAAGGCAGAAAAAGAGAAAAAAAATTAATAACAGAACCTGATGTTCTATGTATCGAACTGATAACAGTGGACAGCTCTTTAGTTTACAACTTTTTTGCTTTTTCAAATTTATAGTTTGTAGGAAAAGGAATCCCCTGGCCTAGATTCTCAAAACAAATCACTAACCCAATATTCACAAATTTTTGATTTTTTTTCTTGCAAAAGAAAATTAAATGACTATAATTAGTTGACTATAATTCTTAAAACCAGTATTTTTCATTCCATATTGCATAATTTCCAAAAGTTGACGTTGATTTCTCCCATCACCAAAAACTGTAGAAGGGCATTTTCACCTCTAATAGATAGCCTAGGTGTTTCTCTTCAAATTCTTGTAAAAATGATTTGATTCTACTTATTTATAGCGATTTTACTACATTGACCATATTCACGAGAAACAGCCTGTATTTATGTTATTTTGGTCAATTTTTTTAAATTACTCTAATCAGCTTTTCGGGTATGGATTTCCTAATACTGTAGTCTTTAAATTCGAATAATCCTTAGGTATTGTCGTTATTTCTACGCAAATATTATGATTTTGGAAAAATTTGATCAAACATTTCTTCATATTGTGCATTTTATCCTAATTATCACTTTAAGCAGTGGTAGCCTTAGTTATCATACTTTTAACTCAAGCCTTTGTTGACCATATTTCTCTTTAAAGACAAGTTGTAAACTTCTATTTTGGGATTTAATGTGACTATTTTATCAGCTATTTCAACTGCAACCGATCGGCAGGACAGAAATCCCAATATTAAAAGACTTCTGGGCATTTTTTTAATTTCTTTCCTTGACCATGTGTCTTAACGAAAACCTAGTTATTTTTAAAGCTTTTATATCCTGACAATTGCGCTTACGTTGATAAAAATCAAGACTAAGACAACTTGAATACGATTGTATACAATAAACATTAAAAATTTACATTTTAATTCTGACTTTCTCTCATGGAAACACACTATAAGACTGGTCTTGTTGGATGCATGAGGTCAAAGATTTATTCACCTCACATTCACCTTCAACTTCAAATTTGCAATTGAATTGCATCAATAAACTCTATTTGATTTAATACAAACAAAAAATTCGTGTAAACAAAAACAAAGAATAGATAAATGAGAAATTGTTTCATTTTATTGTTTGGTTAATGAAAATTTCCAGATGTATCAAGAAAATGTTAAAATTGAAATGATTCAAGTCGATGAATAAAAACAGAAAGAGACAGACAAGAAAACAGTACAGACAGACACTCCTATCTATTTTTAAATTAATTTTATGAACCACTTTATTCTGTTTTAAATATTGTTGAATACTGCATCTATTTATAAGAGAATTGTCTATTTTAAGCGATTCTAACAATAAGATTTAACAAATAATACTAAAAAGTTGGTATAATCAATCATATTTTCGTAAGAATCTGGTATTGGTGTTGAGATTTTGCAAATTTTGCTTAAATTTTCAGCAATTGTATCTAGAAAAATTTAGAAATTGTTTCATTTAGATGTCGATGTTGTTGTAGTTTAGTAAAAAGTGAAAGTTGTTTTTATAAAATTTAGAATCTCACAACATTTATAATTTTTTAAATCCACAATGCGTGTCAAGGTTGGTGATTTTTAATAATAGGCTCCTTAATTTCGCCGTCTATGTTATTCATTCTATCAACAACATAATCGTATAACAACATTATAAATTCATCGTCGTCTACATCAGTAGTTTTCAACATCTTTCCTTCATTAAAAACTACACTGTTTCGTCTAAAAGGACTATGTGGCGCAATTGGAATGTATAGTTTGACAACTGCTGGATTTGTTAGTCTAAATATGATCTAATTGTTAATAAAGTGGATGCCAGTCTTTTATTTGCCAATTTTCAACAATACAATAGAGAATCAGACAGGGGCGTAACGAGAGAAGCAAATGGGGCCAAAAGTATCGAGGGCAGTGTTTCATAGCGACCTACATATAAATACCCTTAAATAACAATCTATTAAATGGTGCAAATCGGGAGTTTAGAGGACGATTCTTAAAAATTCTCGTTACGCTTCTGGAATTAGTGCAATAGCTAAATATAGAAATGAAGTCTTTTTATTGTAAACGGATTTAATACATTTCAAATTCAAATTAGAATGATTTTATACCAAGGATGACTGTTTATTTAAACAAAACTACTTTTTATTTGTTTATTTTATTTTTGTAGAAAAATTCACAATAGAGTATTGTGGGAGTTGTCCAAGTGACTTCAACCAGTCGTCCTTCCCATCCTTAATTTCGCTAATAAAATTTTGTTTTCAATCTCATAAAACTTACATAATTCCCAATCATATACGTGCACTCATTTTAAAACTATGACATCAGCTGGAAAACTTGCTAGAAAAGCGAAAGTAAATCATGTTAACATGTCTAATTTTTTCCCGTATGAAACGCACGTGAAATTGAAGAATATGAGATAAAAGATAATTTATCGATATTAAATTGATTTTATGAATATTTTATTTTAGTTTAGCATATAGAAGCTGTCTTATAAGTTTAACAAAAACACGTTTTGTTGAATATTTTGATTGCACAAAGTGATAGCCTATGTAACAATACCGAAAATTTTGCAAAATATTCACATGTTGTAATCATCTCGTTTTGTATGGCTGCAATTTTCGAAATACAAAGGAAATGTGTCCGTTGTATCGGAACCAATCTCCCATATTGTTCATTAATGCAGACTTTATTTCATTCAAAACAATCACATTAACCTTGAATGATACCTGGATGGATGAGTTTCTAATCAGGTTACACTTGAAGGTGGATTATTGAATGATCTTGCAATTTATTTTGATGTAATTAACGTATAATAAATACTAATTAAGATAAGGAGTTATCGCAAATTTGCCTGAAATTAGAAGAAATTTTGCACAATTCTAGCCTGTCCATCATAATCACCTGTCTTTATCGAAATTTTTAAATAATCCCACGGTGATAAGCATGTTGAACAGCAATTTAACGACTTCCGACCATTAAAGGATGCATCGTGTTACACTTGTGGAATACTTGATTTAGTCTTGTATGGGCAATGCACTGAATTCTTTCGATACAAGAAAATTTTCAAACGGATCCAATGTAAATTAACTTAGTTTATTAATTATTTGATTGGTGATACCCTATTATTAATGGATTATTGGCAAAATATTCGATTTACAGGCGGATAAGTTACGTAAAAGAGCCAGTTTATGATCTCATCGGCGTAATTGATTTGAAAACAATTACGAGATCGAATTTTTCAATCGCATACTTTTGTAGAAATTGATTTTCTTTAGCATGTAGGGAGGTAAAAGATTTATAATGTTGGTATTTATAGTTGTATAACTATAAATGTAATTGTATAATTTTCTTAAATGAAACCGTGTGAAGGTCTCCCCATAAATCTAAATTGTAACCAGATTAAGAGCGCTAATTAATGCACATTTTGATAGGTTTCTAGTGAATGGCGAGTTTTTGGCAAATTTTTACAGACAATCTTGTTTCAATCATCAGAAAATCGTTTCCTTTTACAAGAATGTTCTAGATGTAGTTAGGTAATTCTAGAATCGAGAAAAAACTGGAGGGTTCTAATGGGTCAGTTTTGTAATTCAGTTTTATACTTAGAATCTGACGAAACGATGATTTCATCCACCACAATAGGTATAAATGAAAATCAATAAGACAAAGTTGACCCTCCTCTTACAAAAACGTTCATATACCGGGTGAGTCACGTAAGACGAAAAGTTTTTATGGGTACTCCCAAGGATTTGTAGGGGATCCTCTGGGAACATTTTAGCAAAATTGGAACTCGTAGCTCATTTGGAAGGTTGCGATTTTAATAAACGAGTTTAAGAGCTAAAACGACTAATTGTAAGAATGGCTCGGAGATCCTCCCAAAAGTCATTTTTTCCGGTTTTCTCCATTGCATTCTAGAAAAAATGCGAAACATATCCTCTTGTTACAGAATAAAATTAAAAAAAACGAAAAAAATCAATGTTGGGAGGATCCTCGAGTCAGCTACCTTCCTATAAATTTTTGAAATATTTATCGAATCGCTCGCCGATTAATGGGAGTTGCCATAAGAACTTTTCGTATTACGTGACTCACCCGGTATAAATACAGACTGTTCTAGTTTACACCAATTGTTGACTTCTTATAAAATATTAATAATGTATTTAATTAGAGACCGGATATAAAACAACTCTACCATATGTATTTTAATGAAAAATTGGGGCATATGATTCAAAAGAGACCGAAAATGCAATATAAATACAAAAAAAATTATATAAATTGGACCCAGTTATGTAGTGTCAAGGTTTTGTTTATTTATTATGCAGCAGAAATGAAGGTTCTTCTCCGGTTCTTGGTGAAGAGTCTAGATCCTTGTTAAGAGTGTTATGCTGTCGAATCGTTTCGAAAGCTTTATTCTTTATAAAAAATGAGAGTTGTTTTATTATAATTATGTTATAGGTAAACTTTAATGTTTATTAGCTCCAAATGCGGTCAATATTCATAAGATATTGTGCAGACAATAATATTTATGCATCGATATGTTAGTTATTAAATCTTATAAGATGTTTGATAAGAAAATTATAAAAATTGTTTATATTTATAATAATAATAATAACAGCAAGTAGGTGTGGAGTTGTAAATATTATAAACATCAAAGTGGTTGTATGAAATAGTTTATGAAGAGGAGCAATCGAGCGTAAAATGCAGTCAATATCAATTGATGCACTTGCATCTAAATCAATCAACCTGTCGTTCATGACCTGTTATTATAAAACATATATTTTCTATAAATTATTTATTTTTTATTATCCATTTTTATACTTTGAATAAATTAAAACTCGTATGTAATTCGAAACGAACCGATGTAATCGTCTCGTAACATGTCCTCTCTCCACACACACACACACACACACACAAACACACCAATCGTCCTTTTACATTTCGCTCATGCTTTTTAGTATCGAACGGTCTCGCGGTTCAGATAACAACGCAGTAATAAAACCAACCGGTCTATTCTCAATTATTATTATAAATAAAAAAATAATTAAAAAACTAAACAATTAAATTACATTAATTGTCGACAACTATTCAATAATGTTAGTTGTGCTGGATTTAGAAAAAGGATAATCGTTAAAGATGAGTGATGATGAGCATCAATATCATCCCCGGAAAGATCCGGGCGGTGATGAGGCGGAGGCGCCTTCGCCGAACAAACGTCTAAGAGATCGTGTTAGTTTTTTTGAAAAGGTATGGACTGGTACTACATCTAAAACAACTGATGATAATGATGGTGATGGGCAATTGGATGAATCAAAAAATGTGGGACATCAATTACCGGAAGATGTAAAATTAAGGCAAACGTCGCCAAGGCATGTGGTGCATCGGTCGCATCAAGTGCAACCGGATGGCACAATACAGGCATGAAATTTTCTTTAATTTTTTGACCTAAATACATACAGAAACTCATATGGAAATCGTAGAAATTCTCGATAGGATAGTAGAGGGCAACACCCTAACCGGCTTTTTATTATTTATCAATCTAACAATTCCAATAATGCCGTGTACTTACTCGAGTGCGGCTGTAATTTAAATATTAAGGTCAAGCGATTTATTGATTAGATTTGTTTTTTTTTTGATCTCGTAACGATTTCCAGTTTCTGTATCTACACTATC
This sequence comes from Mylabris sibirica, assembly GCA_039776855.1. Lineage (NCBI taxonomy): Eukaryota > Metazoa > Arthropoda > Insecta > Coleoptera > Meloidae > Mylabris > Mylabris sibirica. The sequence continues at coordinate 5,458,573 of CM077843.1, forward strand.
AAAGAGACACGAAAAATAAGGCGACTATTTTAGGAGACAATCACGACAACAACAGAAGAAGGTGATCTGGCATCGGGTGTGAAAACTGTAAAATTTGAAAAGGTAACAGTACGTAAAACTGTACGTCAATTGGAGACAAGCTCAACAACAATGAAGAAGATTACAACACAAGCAGCAGCAGCAGCAGCAGCAGGATCGACATTGACGAGTCGTACACCGTCTGATGAAATGTTTATTGAAGATTCCGCTTATTTAACGACAACCAATTCAAAAACATCAAGCATGTCCAGTTTGAATGAGGAACATAATCTACATCGTACACCGTCAAAGGATGATGGATTAAATGAATGGGAACAAAATAGTAATAGTAGTAAAATAACAAGTAGTAGTAGTAGTGAATGGTATCATGAATATCGAACACAGACATTTGGCAATACAAACACAAATAAATTGGATTATGTAAGGAGTAAATCACAATATGATGAACATATAGCCAATATAAGAGGTACATAATTTTATCATTATTATTATTAGCAACATTATCACCACAATTACCGTCTGACTACCTTATATTTACAATGATATCATTGTTATATTTAACAACAATTACGATAATAACACTTTAATTTCTATATTAAACATATTATGAGAGTCTAAGGTTATCAAAAAAGGGGTATGATAGCTTGACATGATTTTTCGCCAAAACAACAGGAAAACGATGACTTGAACCGTAACATTTAGTTGAGTGTAACGTTTTGAGTTTGAAGATGAAAGCGAAAAAAAAACACGTAATGTTGGTTTTTTTATAACAAATACAGAATAAAGAAGCAACTTAATTAATATTAATGAGATGGTTAAATAACGTTTAAAATTCTATTTTTAAATAATTTAGCTATTATGTTTAAATCATAAATAATACCGTCACTCTTATTTACGAAATAGAAAGTTAGTATTTATTTTCTAAAAACAAAAACCTTAGAATCATTTTTGTGTTATCGAAAAATATGAAAATTTTCGCTCGTGACTTATCAATTTTAATTTTGCAATAAGAGTTATGAAGCTTTATTAATAATCAATTATTTTTATAAAATTAAACAACTATTTATTAAATAGTTATTTACACTTCTACAAATACTATTTATACCTACTTGGGAATTTTGAATATTGATTAAATTAGACTAAAATTGTTTGGTGAAGTTTCAATCTATTAGAAATTCGATTATTCTTGAATATCTTCCAATTGTGCAACTTTACCCGAATTTGAATCATTTTGTAAACAGAATTGTTTTAGGATAATCTAAAGTTGATTTCTTTCTAACAAATTTTCTCTTATTTCAACAAAATTAAAATTTATTCTAGCGAGACCCATTTAAGAAACATTTAAAAACCAATACTAGAAAACCACTTTTTATACAGGCTGTCGATTCTAAGGAACTCCTATTATTTGACGAGCGTTTCGAAAATATTTTAAAGGCTTGTAAAGGGTTTCCAGAGAACATTTTAGCAAAATCAGAACCTCGTAACTCATTTGGAAGTTGGTCAAAAAACGCTAGTTTTTGACGATGTAAAGATTTTCAAAAACTCGCTACACACTTAAAATGACTCGAGCATTCTTCCAATATTATTTTTTTCGTGTTTCTCCCATTCATTCTGCAATAGGTGGCAATGTTTCCCATTTTTCCTAGAATGCAACGGAGTAAAACCAAAAAAATCAATGTTTTCGTATTTAGTTTGTTTTTGAAAATTGCAATATTGTCCAAAGCGAGCGTTTTTGACCAATTTACAAATCAGCTACGAGGTTCTAATTTTGCTAAAATATCCTCTAAGGATCCTTCTATCGATCCTTGAACTATTTTTCCAATTGCTCGTCAACTAATAGGAATTTCATGGTACAAGTTCTTATGGCAGCTCCCATTATTTGGCGAACGATTAAAAAAAATCTTTAAGAATCTTTAGTGGGTTACCTGACAATTGTTTTAGCAAAGTTAAAACTTCGTAGCTCATTTGGAAGTAGGTTAAAAAACGCCGGTTTTGACAGGGTCGCGATTTTTAAAAACGAACTAAACATGCAAAACGATTAAGAATGACACTTAGACCTTCCCAACAGTGTTTTTTTTCCCATTGGACTTTCGAAAAAATTCTGAACATTCCTACCTATTGAAGAACAAAATGGAGAAAAACGGGGAAAAAAAATGTTGAAAGTGTATCCCAGTCATTTTTATTTGTTTTGCATGTTTAGTTCGTTTTTAAAAATCGTGTCATCATCAGAAACGAGGTCATAATTTTGCTAAAATGATCTCCTAAGGATCCTTGAATTTTTTTTTTTGAATCACTCGCCAAATAATGGAAGTTTCTATAAGAACTTTTCCTCCTAGAACTTGAATACTTGAAAATTATGGAAACATCGTTGTGCGTTTCGAATTTTAGATTTCCTGTCCACAAAGGAAATGCAACAATCGAAGCGAGTGGGATTTTAAAAGACTTTTCTCTTACACAAACAGAATCGTATTAGAAAACCATCATTTTATTGGTGTTTATAATAATCTTTGGAATTCAAATCTCGGTATTTGAGTATTCTTTAACCTCTCAGAAGTGACTAAAACGTTTTATAAATCTTGTAGAAATGTAATTTTCGTACTCTTCTCGACTTCTCTCCCTTGTATTCATCCAAAAAAATCAGCATGTCTTACACTCTGAAATAAAATTTTACATAATTGAGCATTCTGTAAAGCTACATCACAAGATTGATTTACATCTGCCTAATTTTTCTCCATGAAAAGTTTGTAGAAACGGTCTTTGATTTAAAATATGTGAAAATCGATTTGTCTGTGTGGCCTTTTAAATTGAATCGTTTCTGGAATTTTTCTCTCTAATATATTGAACGAATAAAATATTGTTTTTATAGAACAATAGAATTTTATTAGTAAAGTTATAAACTTTAGTTAGAACAAAGTTGACAAGCAAAATTGCATTGGAAAATAAAATCGTTTGTCTTTTATCTATAATAGTATATTATACAACGAGTCTATAATGAATGCTCTTATTACTGAGAATGAAGTTTACAACACAAGCGAGCGGAGCGAGCGAGTGTTGTAATCATTCGAGGTTATAATTAGCATTCATTATAAGCGAGTTGTATACTATACTTTATCTACGACTTATTTCTACATGTACAGGTACTGGTAGTGTACAAGAATATTTACCTTCTTAATCATTTTCGATTCTAAAATCGCACAAAAAATTGACACTTATTTACAACTGTTTGTTGAAACTGTTATTTATTTTTTGTCGTTACCATGGTGTTTTACATTTAACAGAAACTATTATCTACTACTAAAATCATCTTCTTTACCACTTTCCATTGTAAATACAACGAATATTCTCACAACTAAGTATTTGTTCGAAATTTCAGAAAAATTAAATGTCATTTTATTCAAAATTGCATGAAAACGCCCACTTTAGGCCTACTTGTTGAAACTATTGTCAATTATTTTTGTCGTTACCATGGTTTGTTTACATTTGACGGAAATTATAATTAAAATACTATTTTCTGATTGGCTGATGAGAGGGATATTCATTTACTTTATCTCCCTAGGGATATAAAGTAGATCATTATATTACAAAAACTACAAGTATAATGATCACTTTATATATAAGTCGTAGATAAAATAAATTTTTCTACCATATTAAAGTAAATTTTTATGTATCGCCATTTAATTTTATTAAATTTTATTATGTAATTGTTAAAGGACAATAGTCAAGCCAATTGTGCTTTACTATAAATTCCTTTAATTATTGATTGTATTAGAAATCGAATTATCATTTCTAATTCAGCAGCAGTCACGTATATTTATAGATTTTCAATAATAAAAAAAATATTTCTAAGAAGCGTCAAGTGAACTTTTTAACTTATCGAAATCTCGACGATTAAAGAACACTGATTATGGATTTTAAACAAACCGATAACTTATTTGTTAACAACAAGCCACATTATTGATATTTAATAGTAAATTGTATCGATTGATTGATACGAAATTTCCTTGTTGAAAGACCGATAAAAAATTTAACGATATTAGAGCAATAAATAGGATATTCGTTTCAAAAACATCAATACAAATCAATTTTCTTCCAATATTCGTCTGTATATTTATCTGTTTTTCAACAGGCAAGTTTTAAGGGTCTTAGTTATACAAATAATAAATAAGGAACGAGTTACTATTGCTCGTTATTTCCAGAAGGTTTTCCTTATTTAAAACGCACTGTTAAGTTTCTGTTCCACAGTTAATTAAACAATAATTACCATTTCAAGTAGGAATTATCTAAAAAGAACAATTCTACTGAGGAATCAAGAATTTTCGTGGATTTATAGTTGTAACAATCAGAGGTTTTTTTTTAAAAAAAACCGTGCTATACAGGGTATTTTCAGGATTTGTAAGATAGTTGCTGGAGAACATTTTTGCAAAATTAGAACCTTGTAGCTCATTGCTATGCCTGTCAAAAAACGCCCGTTTTGGACAATTTCACAATTTTAAAAAACCAGTTATATACTTTAAGCGACTAAGAATGCTTCGAGGATCTTTCCTGAATAAAAAGGAGAAAAAACGAAAATCGTCAATGTTGAGAGATTCTCGAGTCATTCTAAATCACTTTACGTGTGTAGCTGATTGATAAAATCGCGATAGTGTCAGAAACGAGCATTTTTTGACCAACTTTCAAATGAGCTACGTTATTCTAATTTTGGTTAAATGTTTCTCAGATACTACCTTACAAATCCTCAAGTTTTTATCTGAATCGCTCTATTATTTTGATGGAAACTGCCAAATTGTATATGTGCGTTCATGTAAAAAGCGTATTAATACAAAATCATGTTGTAAAAAGGTCTCATTGTTTAGATTACCTGCTTACAAAATTCGATGATCTCTAGACGGCAAGAGAAATTCTTAATTAATGTACAAATGCTTCATCCCACATTTAGGAAAATTCCGTTAATTGGAATTGTCTTGAAAACGATATAAGCGATAATAAACGGCTGAATAACCAATAAATTATACCACAATATAATTTGAAAGCTATAATTTTGTCTCTTAATAATTATATTTACTATTTAATCTTACAGTATTTAGAATTTACTTGCTAAAATGCACGTGTTTTAGTTGGTAATTAACATTTATAGTTTCCTACAAATTATTTATATTTACACAAAATTAAACATTTTTGTTTAATTACCAGTAAATTTACAGGTTTTTGCCTATTCGTTCTACCGGTTGTTCGTTACAACTAACTGATTTTACAATTTTTTTTTAAACCAGAAAAGTAATAAATCATAAAAATAATGATTTATATGTTGTTGTTAGTGAAGATGACACAAATGTCTCCAACAACTAGGAAGTCGAGTTCGAAATGTGCGTGTTAGAAAGGATTATCTCTACACTGTCGTAATATTATCCACAAAAGAAAATTCTGTAACTTTATATACCTGTATACAGAGCTGCTTTTTAAAGGTATACGATTCGTAAAGCTCATATTAAATGAAGGGCGATTTGAAAAATATTTCAACGATTTATAGGAGGGTCCCTAGAGAAGCCTCGTAGCTCTTTTGGAAGTTGGTCAAACACGATTTCAAAAATTAGCTAAACGCTTAACATTACTTAGAGTGACTAGTGGATCTTCCCCATATTAGACGAAGAAAAAACAATGTTGGGAGGATCTTTGAGTCATTCCAAGTCATTTTATGTGCACAGCTGATTGCTAAAAATCGCGGCTTCCAAATTAACTACAAGGATCTAATTTTGAAATAATTTTCGAGTCGTTCGCCAAATAGAGTGAATTACCATAAGAACTAGGAAAATTTAGGTTGACCACTCGTTATGGTAAATAAACAAAAAGATTTATAAAAATTTATGTAACTAAATCACATATGTAATGTCACTAATGTCCCACATTCGTATTGATCTCCTTTCTCTTATAAGGACGTCTTCCGTGATCGTTTATTATACAGTAGGATGAATGTTAGAAGACAAAATATAATACCCTGGAAACTAATCCAGCATGAATTTAAAGTATTTACACGCAATCTTTTGTTGATTTTTCCATAATAATAGTAATGATAATAATACAAAAAAGTTCCATCAACCGAAAGCTTTTTGCCTGTAAACTTTTAGTCGTTCGTTTAAAGTTTAAAGGTAAACATTGTAGAATTATAGTATAACGTCAATTTTTAAATTTCTATCTCATCTATTTCGATTTACATTGAATCTTTCGAAATCTTTGATGTATTAATTGGTAAGATATCGATTACATGTCGTTAGTTTCTTTTCTTTTAATTGTAATCTCAACTATCAACCACAAATCAAGGATTTTTTTGTGGCGCTTGAAATCTTTAAATATTTATGCATTTAAAAAATTTTCTTTTTTGGAATTAATTTATTAGAAAGGTAAACGTTAATTTTGTTGTTATTCACAACACATAGAATGACAATTTATAAACAGAATCTTTAAAAATAGTAACTGATGTCATGTTGTTACTATTATTGTTAGTATTTTTATTATTATTGCACAATATTAGTTTTATTATTAACAATTATAAAGTGCAATTATTCGATTCCGACGAATTTAGTAACATTTATTGCGAATTATTCTTTTGTCGAATCAGTATTATTTTTAATAATTTTAAAATTTTATTCTCCAATGAAAAACTAAAAACTGAGAGATTACCAATTCTACCTACTTGAAGTAAATAAATAAAAATTGAATTGTTGTTATTTTCACCTTGAATTTTAGTGTTTTTAAAAATTATACGATTGTAAATCAAATAAATTAAAACTGTTTTATTATTTTATAATGAAGCGGGGAAATAATAGGTCAAAAAACACAATAAGAATGACGGAAATTTTTGATTATGCTCCATTCACTTAATTTCAGCTATCATCTGCTTAAAATTGTGCACTAACTAATTTCTATTAGTTTTCCGGAAAACTAGCAAGCCCACCGGAAAATTACTTGGGGATTTGGACAGTCCTTTCAATTTGTTGTATTTTTATTGAAAATTAATCAACATAGGTCAATTTATGGGGGAGAAATATAAAGTAAAACATGTTCCAAGATTATTGTCTGTAATTCAAAGTATGCTCAAAATTTTCAAAAACAGAATAGTTTTTCTCCTGCGTCCTGAAACGCTTTTTCCAAAGCGATGTCGTGTATTAAACATTCCCCTTTTTCGTAAAAAGTTGTAATCCTCCCCCTTAATACATGTATAAATAGTAAGAAGCACCCATTTTTCGAATGCTTCTGTTTCCCACCGCTAGTTTAAAGAAAATTTAGGGAATAAAATTTTGTCTTAGAAATTACTTAAGGTAGATCTTCAACTTAGAAGTTATCGAATGACTCGTTTTGACAACTATAAATTATTTTTTTTGGGCTGTATCAATACCGTATTTATTGTCTTATAGTCAGGTTGATCCAGTCCAAATAGTTGCACTATACATGGTATTTTTTTAATGTGGTCGATTCTTATGAAACTCCTATTAGTTGGCGAGTGATTCAAAAAATAATTTAAGGATTTGTAGGGTAGTCGATGGAGAGCATTTTATCAAATGTAGAACATCGTAGCTCATTTTAAAGTTGGTTAAAAAATGCCCTTCTCTGACAAAATCGTGATGTTGAAAAACTATTTTCAAAGACATAAAATGACTTAGAATGACTCGAGGATCCTCCCAACATTGATTTTATTTGTTTTGTCTCCATTTTATTCTGAAACAGATCGAAATGTTTCGCATTTTCTTTATAATTCAATGTAGAAAAACGAAAAAAAATTTCTGTTGAGAGGTTCTACGAGTCATTGTCATTTTTGAAATTTGAGACATTGTCAGAAACGATCGTTTATTGACTAACTTCGAAATCAGCTACGAAGTTCTAATTTTGTCAAAATTGTCTCCAAGGCGCCAACTAATAGGAGTTTTACAAAAATTGCCACATTTAAAAAAACACCACCCTGTACTATCTTTAATTCTTTTAATGTTTAAGAAAACTGCACTACAGTCTCAATCCCTGTTTCGATCTTCAATTTACGATTTTAATCGTTTGATTTTTTGGTGCCACAATGTTTTTGAGAATTAATTTTTTCGTTATCAAAGAACTGTTGTTCAGCTTTGAAGCTATAAAGGTTGTATCGTGCTTTATTTATTGATGTGAATCAGTAGAGATAAAGATGCAGACTCTTTCTTAAATATTATTAAAAAAAATTTCTCATTAATAATCTTGTTTGTTGCAGATGAGCAGGAGAGGGTCCAGAAGAAAACCTTCGTCAACTGGATCAATTCGTACCTCTCTAAGGTAATTCACATTTAATTAAACACACAAACACACTACAACAATTCCAATTAATCCAATTGACGATTGATATTTCATTAAAATTTTCTAAATATCTGGTGCTTGGTACGAAATCTGTTTTTCCTGATATTGTTGTATCAGGAAATGGGTAAAACTACATCCAGTATGTAGGTTGAGAATTCACGCAAATTAACTCTTCAAATGTCAAACGGTTGTTCAACGTTAAAGTTTAATTTAAACAATTTCTATACGTGTAATTATTCAATAATTTTATGTACACATACATAGAAAAATCTTCAATAATTTAATTAAGTTATAATTTTGTTAAATTACAGCGAGTTCCACCGCTTAGAGTTGACGATTTGATTGAAGATTTGAAAGATGGAACTAAATTACTCGCCTTATTAGAAGTTTTATCTGGAGAACGATTGGTAAGTTTTGAAAAAAGTACTTGAATTTTAATTATAATCGATTGTTTTGAATTTCAGCCTGTGGAGAGAGGCAGAGTGCTCCGTAGACCTCATTTTCTAAGTAACGCCAATACAGCTTTACAATTTTTAACAACTAAACGAATCAAATTAGTCAATATCAATGCTAGCGATTTGGTGGATGGGAGACCGCCTGTTGTTCTAGGATTGATCTGGACTATAATTTTATACTTTCAGGTAAGTTTTAAAATTTTATAATTTCTGTGTAGTTTAAATGCCTGTACAAAAATCTCTCGAGAAGAAGCTTTATTGCCTTTATAGAATCTTTTAAAATAAAGCCAATGCTTTTCAATTTATGATTTGTTTTTTTCAATTTTAAAAGCTTCGCAAGGAATGGGCTTATAAATGGGTAAGTTATTGAGAGTAGTTGCTATTTAAAATCAATCTCCAATTAGCTAATTCTAGCGTTAATTGTTGTTAATTCTTGTAAATTTCTCTTGGTCTTAGATTGAGGAGAATAGTCGTGCTTTGGAATATTTGGCTCAATTTGGTAGTACAAGTAGTTTAGAAAGTGCTGGTACAACATCATCAAAAGATAAATGGAAACAGGGAGCACGTAAAACTTTATTAAATTGGGTATCGAATGCATTACCAACCGATTCTGGTATTGAAATAAAAGATTTCGGTGCTAGTTGGCGTGATGGTGTTGCATTCTTAGCAATTATTGATGCAATTAAAAAGAATCTCGTCAATATTGCTGAAATGAAGAAAGCATCGAATCGTGCACGTTTAGAAACAGCATTTGATGTTGCTGAAACTGAATTAGGTATAACTCGATTATTAGATCCTGAAGATGTTGATGTACCTAAACCAGATGAGAAATCGATTATGACTTATGTTGCACAATTTCTACACAAATATCCTGAACCAAAAAGTACAGGACCGGACGCTATTGCTGCTATACAAGGAGAATATAGTGAATTATTATCATGGTTAATGAAGAAAACACAATATTTAGAACACTTACAACAAACAAATTCTTTACCAAGGGACTATCAAGAATATTTAATCTTCAAAAGTGAAGTTGACGATAAAGAGAGATTATATTTAAAATTAAAGAATTTAATTGAATCACAAAGTGTCATTTCAATCACAAAAGAATCATGGTTCGACATAACAAGATTATGGCGTAAATTACAAAATCAATTATTACATTGGTTATGGTTATTAGATAGTTTATTACCTGGTGATTTTAAATTTGTTGGTGAATGGTTAGCAAAAGCTGAACAACTAATTTATTGTGATGAGATACCTACAATTATGAATGAAGAGACTGCATCAATAATTAGTAGGAAATTAGAAGAACATAAATTATTTTTTGCCGATTTACCAATTGTACAAGAGAAATTTAATAAAGCTTATCAAAGTCCATTGTCGAGAGAAGTGCCTTCTGAACAGTTGAACAATATGGCTGTTAGACTGAATGATGTTGGACCTAAAGCGGCACAGCGCCGTGTCAGACTGAAATTCCTAGAACATAAGGTAAGTCATCAATATTTTCAATATCCTTACTTGTATCTAATTGATTCATTGAGCATTTATCTTGAAAATGTTGCCTAAAATATTCATTCATCATGCTACACAAAATCCAATCACATTAATTTTGGCAACGTGACACAACTTTTATAGGCTATCGGCCAACAATTTTGTTTTGATATGTATTAGCGGCGCCCAAAGTCGTCGTGAGGATATGTGTCGCCCCAAGGCGAACATTCTGTGTCACATTTTATTTTGCTGAAGATACGACAACAAAAGCAATACCTATACACGATCATGTATAAGAGATTTCTGAAGTGAATTGGGCCCTCTTTAACTAAAATGGCGCCTAATCTTTTCTCAATAACATGGATCTTCGTTATCCAGGGCCGGCACTATATCCTGCTATGTCCTGTGCACAGTAATGTAAAAGAACCTTTTCTCATATGAAAGATACTTAAAAAAAATTGCTTTTACTTACTTGTTTCTTGGTTTCAAGTGTCTACAATATAGTCAATCTTAAAACCTCATAAAGGTGCCTGAATCACTTTTTTTAAACGATTCTATAGAAGAATTCATCGAAAAACTGCTGGTTTACAATGAAAAGGTTTTAAAATGTAAAACCAAAATTGCAAATGTAGCTAAAAAGTCGACTAAAAATTTTCTAAATTTTATTCTTACCGTGATTTAAAACCGGAAAGGACGTGGTATTTGTTGCCCACAGGCAGTGGTGGAGTCGCCTTTAAGACTGATATGAATTACTCCCCCATTTGATACCCTTTGTCCACATTTTTCACATTTTAACGAATATTGTAATGTTCCAAGTTCTTGTTTGTAACTAACAATGTCTTTTTTTTCTTTCTAGTGCTGCCTTATTGCATTCTTGCAATTAACCGAAACGAAACTGAAATCTTGGAGTGGTAAATATGGACGTATCGATCGTGTGGTACAATTATTAGAACAATACAGAAATTTCGTATCGAAAAATCACATTTTCCAAGAATTTAATAAAGCCTACATTGATATGCAAGCAGCTATTGAAGAATATAAACGTGATGGTAATATAGATAAGCATGAAATCCATGAAATTGATAAATTTATGAAAGAAATTGCTGATCGTTGGAAGAATGTCTCAATGGAATTACGTTGTGTTCAAAGTATGTTGGAAGAAGTTGTTGCATATTGGCGACGTTGGGATTCATTATCAAAAGAATTTCTAATATGGTTAGATAAAGCTGAAGAGGCATTTAATTTAATTGAAGATGAACGTATGGAATTCTTCCAAGATATAACAATATGGCGTGACAATTATCAGTTACTTGGTGATACTGTTAGTTTCTTAATAGCAACATGTGATGATAGAATTGCACAAGAATTAAAAGATTTATATCAAAATATAACTGAAAGATGGGAGAAATTATATCCTACTGTTAGTAAATATAGTCACGTTGGTGATTTGTTGAGGAATCGTAAAGAATTCCGTGCTGGCTTAGAGATTTTATCGAATTGGTTACGTAAAACTGAACAGATTCTAAATGAACCACAATTAGGTTCTACTGAACGTATCCGACAACATACAGAGAAATTGATGAAAATACAAAGTGAAGTTGAAGAAATTGAAAATTTATTCAAAAATGTCAGTAAGAGCTTCCAAACTTTAATACAAGATTTATCACGCGATGAAGTTGACAAGATGATGACAACATTGAAACATGAAAAAGAAGCTCTAGTTAAAGTACGTGCTTTAATACCGATGCAAATACATCTATTTAATCAATTATTAGTCCAACAAGAATCTTTAGAATCCGGTCAAAAAGAGATCAATGCTTGGTTAGATCAAGCTGAAGCAATTCTAAGCAGTCTTAGTTTAGAAAATGAAAAAGACACATTAAAACTACAATTAGATCGTTTAAAACAATTCTTTACACGTACAATTTATTATAAAACAATGCTCGATAGTAAAAACAAATTATTAACAAATATTATCAAATCAGTTGATCAAGTTAATAATCCTGATGTGGAAGAGATGAATGCTAAAATGGAGCAATTAAACGATCGTTTCAATTACGTCACACAAAATAGTCAATTATGGGAGCAACGATTACAGGAAGCCATTCGTTGTTGGTTTAATTTCACTGAATGTGAACGTGTTATTTCGAATTGGTTAAATACTGCTGAGAAATTAATCAATGAGAAACGTATCGATAATAAAGAAATTGTTGAAGAACATAAAAATTTCTTCCAATCAGTGAATGAACGTTGGATCCATGATTTAGTACAAACAGCACAGGATTTATGTAATTGTCTTCCAAAAGAACAACACAAACCGATTCTTATGTCTGTACAACAATTACAAAATAAATGGAAAGAAATTCTATCGTTCGCTCCATTACATTTAATGCGTCTAGAATTTCGTTTAGATGAAAGTACATTTAATTATTATGTGAAAGAAATCGAAAAAGAGATCAATACAGAATATTTACAATTTACAAAACAAGAAAACGTCGAAGCTATTTTGAAACGTAATAAAGAATTCTTCTCAACTAAAGGAACATTTAGTGAAACACAACGTTGTTTGGAGAATTTAAGGAAAATTGTAACAACTTATCAAACACATTTTCCAGATGATAAAACATTAGAAGAATCATTTGAGAAAGCACAACAACAATGGAAGAATTTGAATGTGAAAATTGAGAATTTACAACAACAATTAGAACAAATACCAGAAAAATGGGAGAATTATCATCAACATTTTGATAAAATGGTTAAATGGATGGATGAAGTTGATGATACATTAAAGAATATTTTCAATGAAGTCAATACAATGGAGCAATTTGAACGAGAGAAAGCCATGTTCCAGGTAAGCCGGTAGAATTGTGTAATTGATTTGAGCTAAATATTTGATATATAATGCTTTTTTGACTTTGTTAAACTTATGCTTACTTAATGGTGGCTTAGTTGAAAAAGATGGTGGTAATTATTGATTTTCTTACAAATTCACTGCTGTCTGAAAGTTTGGAAAAGTTTTAAAGTTTTCTTACAATTGGATAAATCGCAAGAGAATGTTTCCAAACTTTCGGAAGATAGCCTGTGTACAGGATGACCCATTTAAAAGCGAAGTAATTTGCATTTTAAGCGTAGCTCTTTAGTATAATTTCTCTTCAAATTTTCTGCCTTTTTCAGTTTTTGTCTGCTGTATTTGTAGATTTATCGCAGACAATAAGAGGGTCTTCCTGTTTTATTTTTATTTTCGGTAGTCACCATCTAATAAATTTTTGTTTAATTTTCGCTTTAGACTATTTGTAAAGATGCTGATTCGAAACGTGAAGATATGAAATGGTTAGTCCAAACATTAGATTCTCTATCATCCCATTGTCCTGAACAGCAAGCCTTGTCCGAACAGAAGAAATTAGAAGCATTAATAACACGTTACAAGAATTTAATACCATCATTGGAAGTAACAATGGTAAAAACTGATACATTATCAAAATGCTACACTTACCGACGTGATGTTAAAGAAATCTACAACTTTTTGAAACAAGTCCGTGAAATACCCAAACACCATCAACAACAACAACAATTGTACAATTTAGAAACAGTAAATGAAGCAATAAAACAACAAGAAATTGCAATTTCACAATTAGATTCACACCGTCCGAAAATCATGTCAATGCTACAAGAAGGTAAAGAATTGATGAAAGATACAAATGCACCGAAATTTATTCAAGAAGATGTGCAAACTTTAGAGAGTGGTTGGCAAGAAACCTATGATGAAACTGTTGAAAAATTGCACAAATTATTAAACACTCAACATTTATGGTTGAATTATTCTGAACAGAAACATGAAATTATTGAATTATTACTGAAAGCTGAACAAGAATTGAAACGCTTAAATCCTGGCCAGTACAATTTGAGTAATTTACCAGCTGAATTGTTGGCAAAACAAGAGATGGCTATACGTTTACGAGAAGCTACAGAGGAAATGCTACGACGTTTACGTGACTTATCACAGAATCTTGCCAAAGTTACACCGGTTGAAAAACAACCATCGATTGAACGTGAAGTTAAAGACATTGAAGAACGTTTAAATACAACCCTAGGAAACGTTCAAGAACGTGTAATTTTCCTAGAACAATACAATACGAAATGGATGTCTTTCCAAAATAAACTCAACCAGTTACAAAATTGGACAGTTCAAAGTGCACCTCAATTACTATCAGTTGTACAAGAAGAGACTGTAGCACCTGAAGAGAAAGTAACGAAAACAACACAATTACAAACTGAATTGTATCAAAAATTAGATTTAATTAATCAATTAAATAATGAAGCATCCCAATTGATGATTGATGATAATCCAGATGCGAAGAAATTACAAGCACAAGTTGTCGAATTACAAGAACGTATTGTTAAGATTAATAAAAATGTTGAAAGTCATGCTGCAATATTGGATCGTGATTTAAAAAATTGGCAAAGTTATCAAACTAGTATACAAGAGATCAAACCATGGATAGAACGTGCTGAAATTAAAACACAAATGGGTCTAACAAAACCTGTAACATTACATGAAGCTATCAATTTACAAACACAAAATCAACAATTTATCAAAGATTGTGATTTACAACAAAAGAAATTACATGGTGTTATCAGTTTGACACAAGAATTAAGTACAAAGACTAGTGCACCAGATGAAATTGATGCATTACAAACTAGATGGATATTAATTAATGAAACAGCCCAACAATGGGGACAAAAATTAGATAAATTGGTAGCAAATTGGGATGAATTTGATCGTAATACAAAGAATTTAGAAACTTGGATTTTAAATAGCGAGAAACAATTAGCTAGTCATTCAATAAATCTACAAACACCACAAATTGATAAACTAGAAAAAGAATTAACAAGATTGAAATTATTTAATAATGAAATATCAGAACAACAAGCTAAATTGATTACATTACAACAGAATTGTGATGCAATTAGTCATCATATTAGTCCTGAGGGTGCTAATTTAATTAAAAACAAGATACAAGAATTGAAGGGACAGGTGACAGGATTGGCTGAAAGTGTACGTGGTAAAATTAATGAGATTTCTGATGCAATTTTAATCAAACAAGAATTCCAAACGAAAATGTTGGAATTCTCGAATTGGATGGACAAATTGAAGAACAATATTGATGAAATCAATGAAATACCAACTGATAAGATTGAACAAAATTTAATTAATATTCTAGCATTGAGACAAGAATATTCAGAAAAACAAACAGTATTTACGAATATTTATGATGAAATAAAGGAGATAACATTGAACACACCGAAAGAGGAAAATCAATTATTGAATCAAGAATATACGAATTTAGTTGAAAATTATCAACAAATTGATAAGAAATTGGACGATAAGAAGAAGGCGCTAGAAAAATGGGGTGATTTAATCAATTGGTACAATGATACAAATAATCAATTAGCGCACATTAAAAATCAAATAGATAGTGGTAAATTATCACAAGAATCTTTACAAAATCTAATTAAAGAAATCGAAGTAATTATCACGAAAATTATCAGTTGGAAACAAACAAGTCCTGAAATCGATCAAAATCGAGATATTCAAATCTTAGATAAACAGACGAATCTACCGAAGACTGCTGAAAATTTGGTTAGAGACATTGAAATTCGAACAATCAATCTGAAAAGTGAATTGAATCAAAAATTGGATAATGTGGCGAAATTGAAACAGAACTGGCAACAATTCGAACAACTTCAAAATAAAATTGTTGATAGTTTAAAACAAACTGAAAAAGAATTAAAATCGATTTTAAACAATTTGAAATCGTCGAAAGATCTACCTGATGGTGTTGAGAAACTAACACAATTATTAGAAGAGCAAAATAAGAAAATACCGATTAAGGAAGATTTAAGAAAACAAGCATTGATCCTCATGAAAGATGATATTGAGAATGTTTCAATAATACAACAGAAAATCTCAGAAACTGAAACCAATTGGAGTCAAACGATCGACAATATAAAAGAAGAAAAATTGAAATTATCCGACATTCTTTACAATTGGAAAGAATTCATGGATTCTAAAGAGAACATTTTGAAAGAAATCGGAAAAATTCAAGAGAATCTCAATAATTTAGACACACCATCTGATTTAATTCAAGCCAATATCAATTGTGATAAAGCAAAGAAACTATTGGAGAGTTTGCGTAAAATTAAAACAAACCTTGATCGTATTGTTGACGTAAAAGGTCATAGTTTGATTAAAAAAGCGGAATTTATACCGAATCTTGAGAATGAAATTAAAACTGAAACACAAAATATCCAAAAATTATGGTCCGAGAATTACGAAAAAGCTCTGAAAATCGTACAACAGACCGAATCCCAGGCGACAATTTGGAAACATATCGACGACACTAAAAATTCACTGTTGCAATGGTTGAATGAGCAAAACAATTCATTAGCTGCAGCTCATGAACGTCCGAATGAGATCGAAAGTGCTCGCAGTAAATTAACAAAATACCGTGAAGAGTTACCAGCACAACAAAGATTAAATCAAAGCATCCCGACGAAATACCAACAATTAATCCAATTGAGCAACAATAAAGAGATACCAACATTGCAAGTTTTAATGAAACTAATCAACGATGAATTCAATGAAGTTGAACGAAATGCGAAAAAGTTGGAGGAAATTGTCAGTAATTTCGGTGAGAAAGAAGACAAAATTCGCCAAAATATCAAATCTTATACAACGAAAATTGGTAATTTACGTGAAGATATCATCAAATGTGAGGATTTAAGTGGTGATAACACCAAAATTTTGGACCGTTTGCTCAGAGTACGAGGATTGAAGAAAGAGTTACAGCAGTGTGAACCGGGCGTGAGAAAAATCGAAGAGGATATCCAGCAAATGAAGACGATCTATCCGAGTTTCAGTGAGAGTAATCTGCCGAAAGAACAACAATTATTAAAGAAACGTTACGACAATATCTTGCAACAAACTAATAAGATTGAGAACAGTTTGTTGCATTTCCTGAAAAAATTCCATAACGAAAAATACGGAGCTTTACAACGTATTATTGCAACACACAAAGAGAAGATACAATGGTGTTTACCGGAAGCGACAAGCGATCGATATAATTTAGAAATTAAATTAAAATCTTTAACACCAATTGAAGGTATCTTGAAAGATTGTGATCAACGTTTAGAAGAATTAGAGAATTCTTTGAAATTATTAGAACAAATTGAAACGCCTGAAACTATCAAATTATTACAAGCTGAAAAAGAGCATTTGATTTTAGAATTGAAAGATTTACAAGAGAACTACGAAAAGACTCGACAACTATTAGAGAAGAATATCAATTTACACGAACAATACGATAAATTATCGGAGAATATCTCGATATGGCTGAAAGATACTGAAAATACGGTAAAAACTGAAAGTTCAACACAGACTGATATTAATCAGATCGATAAAAAAATCGATGATATTACAAAATTACAAAAGTCTGTCGTTGATTATGAGGCTGAATTGAAAAAATTAGAGCCAATTAGTGAGGCATTAATTAAAGAAATGCCAGAATCACGAGTTGTACAATACGTACAACATTTCAATACACGTTATCAAGCAATTGTGAAATTCTTATCAAACTATTTGAATAAACTGAAAGAATTGAAAAATTATCACGATCTATATCGAACAAATATTAAAAACGTGGAAGATTGGTTGGTGCAAGCCGATGAAAAAGTTAAGAATTTCGCCAAAATCTCGACGAAACCCAATCAGGCTACATTAGAAGAATTGAAGAATTTCGCCAACGAGAAAGAAACTGGTCAAATACTATTAGGTAGAGCTATCGAACATGGTGAAGCTCTATTTTCGGGTATTACACCGGAGAATCGTGATAATATCCGTACAGAATTACGTAATTTACGTACACGATCTGAGAATTTAATCGATAAAGTCAACGAAATTTATAAACAAGTTGAAAGTATCCTAATCCAGCGTCATTCATTCGATGATAATCTACAACAGATACGTTTATGGATTGATGATGCACAAATGAAATTAGGACCGGAGATTAAATTAGATTCAACATTAATTGAAAAGAAACAAACACTGCACCATTATAAGAGTATGTTACAAGATATCAATTTACATAAAACGATCTTACAACAATTACAAGATAAAATCGGACAATTATCTGATAGTGATGCACAGAATCAATTGGATGAGAATTTAGAAAAATACAATAAATTAATGAACGATGTTAATCAACGGATTGAAATTGTGGAAGATTTCATAGCAAATCATGAAAGTTATAATCAAGCTATTGAGAAATGTCACGATTGGTTGTGTGCTTTAACTAGTGAAGCTAATCTTTTAGTAGATGAAGCCAGTACTGAATCACCTGAAACTAAACTAGTACTAGTTGAAAATTTGTTATCACAAAAGAATGAAGGTGATAAGATTTTAGAGTCGTGTAAACAACAATTAGAAATTGTTGTCAATCAAACAGCACCCCCCGGACATCCTTTATTGATTAACAGTTATGCTGATCAAGAAAAATCTTGGAAATTATTCTTAGATATGTGCAAAGATGCCCGAGATAAACTTAAAGATATCCACAATCAGTATACAAAAGTGGAGAAATTAGTGCAAGATTTGGAGATTTGGTTGAAACAGAAGGAGAATCAAGTGAAAGATCAAAGTTTAAAAAGTAGTGAGGAGACTAAACGTAATCATTTAGAAAAATTACAAATTTTAGAGAAGGAAATTCTCGATAAAGAAAACCATTTCATTACAATTGATGAATTAGGTCAAAATATCGAAGGTGATGTTCGTATTTCTCAACTATTAACACGTTATCAATCATTAAATAAATTATTAAAAGATGCTATCAATCGTTATGAGAATTTCGTTGAGGAACATCACAATTTCAATCAAAACTACAATGAATTCTTGCAATGGTTAACAGATAAAAGTGAAGATTTATCCGATTTGAGTCATATAGTCGGTGATTTAGATATATTACAGAATCGTCAAAAAGAGATACGTAATTTGATCGAGTTGCGCAATCAAAAGAGTGAAGAATTTGAGAATTTAATTGAGAAAGGTGAGAAATTGTATCAGCACACATCACCAGACGGTCGTGAAATTATCCGCCAACAATTACGTAATTTACGCACAATATGGGATAGTTTCAGTGATGATATACAAATTGCAACAAATAAATTAGATCAATGTTTAGTGCAATTCAATGATTTCACATTAACACAAGAACAATTAACGAAATGGTTGAAAGATGTTGAGAAAGCAATGCAACAACATACTGAATTGAAAACAACATTACAAGAAAAACGTGCACAATTACAAAATCATAAGATTATGCATCAAGAAATCATGTCACATCAACAATTAGTTGAATCTGTTTGTGATAAAGCACAACAATTAGTTGATCAAACACAAGATAGATCATTAACAGTTTATTTACAATCAATCAAACATTTATATATGAGTATTGTTAATAAATCTGATGAATTATTAAAGAATTTAGAGGAATGTGTTGAGAAACATAATGTTTACAATCAACAGATTGGTGTATTTAAAGATTGGTTAAATGATCAAAATAGTAAATTGCATGAATACAATTTAATTGATGGTGAAAAATCAGATGTATTGAAACGTATCGATTATTTAAATACATTGAAACAACATAATAAGGATGAAGGTGAGAAATTATTGGAAAATTTGAAACAACAATTTTTGGTAGTTGCGAAGAGTACAGCACCGAAAGGCGTTGAAATCCTCAAGAAAGAATTGGAAGAGTTGTTTGGAATGTTCAATCAACATCTTAAACAAATCGGTATGTTTTAATAGAGTAATGGAAAAAAGTATAAAGATTTTCTCAATTATTGAAAAACGAAAATAGAGAGAACCAAAACTTTGCTTATCATTTTACATACAGGGATCAAAAACCTAAAAGTATACAATTCGTGTAAAACTACTATTAATTAGCGAGCGACTCGAAATTTTTTTCAAGGATTTATAGAAGGATGCCTACAGATCATTTTAGCAAAATTAGAACCTCGTATCTCATTTGGAAGTTGGTCAAAAATCGCTAATTTTGAAAATCGCGACATCGTCAGAAACGAGCGTTTTTTGAACAACTTCCAAACGAGCTATGAGGTTTTAATTTTGATAAAATGCCTTTCAGCTATCCTCCTTTAAATAATGGAAGTTGCCGTAAAAACATCTTATGTGACTCACCCGGTATGTAAAATGATAAATAAGTTTTGGTTCTCTCTGTTTTTGTGTTTCACTAATTGAGAAAAAAACTTGGATTTTTATACTTCTTTCCAGTTCTGTAGTTTAAATTACTTTGTACTAATTGTTTTCGTATTTAGATAAAGTCGTAGCGAAATTGGAGAATGCTGTCAAACAATGGGAAGATTTCGAATCGAATCTAGATAAGTTGAATCACTGGTTTAAAGAGATCGAAATTAAGTTCCGCGATCAACCGCTACAAGCCACCCTGGCCGAAAAGACCGATCAATTGAAATTATTCCAAAATAATCGCGAATTAGTTGGTGATAAAGAGAAAGAAATTGATACATTCATCGATAAGAGTCATACATTAATCCAAACTAGTGGTGTACAACGGATTAAACCGCAATTATTACAATTAAGTAACCGTTATCAAACTTTACACACATTAAGTAAAGACGTTATAAATCGTTGGCAGAGTATTGTTGATGATCATCAGAAATATCAAAATAAACTAGATGAAACATCAAATTGGTTATGTACATTAGAGGAACATATAAATATTCTACAAAGTGGTGAATTAAGTAACAATATAGAAGCGAAAACGAACCGTTTACAAGTTTTATTATCGGAAAAAGATCAAGGTGAACATCGTTTAAATTCGTTAACAATGATCGGTGAACGTATCCTACCAGATACAGCAACACAAGGTAGAGAGATTATACGTAACGAATTGAGAAATATACGTGAACGTTGGGATCGATTATTTGAAAATATTAAAGAACAACAACGTTTACAAGATGCACAAAGTTTACAATTATCAGGTTATCAAGATTTATTACAACAGACATTATTATGGTTGGATTCAATGGAGAAACAAACACAATTAGATCCGACATCCTGGATTTCAATACAAGAAGTTCGTAGTAAATTATTGAAACAGAAAACGTTACATCAGGAGATTATTTCACATAAACGGATCATCGATGGTGTTACAGAGAAAGCTCAAGCGCTCGTTCAATTGACCAACAATAAAGAGAAAACAGCCGAAGTTGAAGATAATGTTAAATCGATCAATGAACGTTATCAAAAACTTGTAACAATTGTACAAAATAATTTAAAACAATTAGAAAATTGTCTAGATATCTATCAACAATTCTACGATTTACAAAAATCCCATCAAGATAATATCAAACAATTATGGGATAAATTGAATAATTATTCCGATTTAAATGGTAGTAAACAAGTATTACAAGATCGTTTAGATCAAATAATCGAATTACAAGAACATCTACCCGAACAGAATATTAAATTGAATGAATTACAGAATTATGTTGATAAGAAAATTAATGTTTTACCAAATCGTGCACAAGAAACAATGCATCGTGATGTTACCAATTTGAAAGTCGATCAAAATAAACTGATAACCGCTGTATCTGATATACGTTCTGGATTAGAGGGACGTTTGAAATTATGGGATGATTATGAGAGGGCATTGGATAGTCTATTGGGTACATTAGCTGAAGCTGAAGCTATGTTGAAGAATTATTCATTAAAGGATACATTAAAAGAGAAACAGGAACAGTTGGAGAAATATCAGGTGAGATTTTCAATATTTATTGTAATTAAACGTGAAATTTAATTTGATTTTATTTTATAAACAAAAAACTATTTTTTTTATGTACATCTTTAGGATCTAACTAGAATGATAGAGAACCACAATGTTGACCTAAAGGAATTTGTAACAATTAGTGATCATTTAGAACAAGTAAGAATAGAACACAGAATTCTTCTACTATCTGTTTCTTGTCTGTGGTAGCTGTTCTTTCATATATTTCTATTTGGTGATGGTTTTTCTCTCTATCTATGTTTCCACTATTGTTTCCTTTTGTGTATTAATGTGATTCTGTGCAAATTTTGGTCTCGATTTTGATCTTGAGCTCAATTATTTCCTATAAACAGATTGATAAATTGGACATTTTTGTTGTTGAGTGAATAATAACATAGAGATTTCAGCCTTATGGGAGATTTGTGATCAAAAAATTTGCTCGAGAGATGCTGCCATCTATTTGTTAAGGGGACTTTAGACATATTATTGGCAATTTTCGCTCGCCGAATCGAGTAATATGTCTAAAGTCCCCTTAAGAGTAATAATTATAATTTCGGCAATAGAATGTACTTACAATTAGTGATGGTTCTTATCTGAAATTGTATTCCTATCGCTAGGAGTACTTTGATAGTGTCGTCATCTATTGTTGGGAGTACTTTTTTGATTGCACAAAAAAGCGTGGGGTTGAAATCTCAACGGTTTTGTGTAGTCGTAGGTGGAGATTGGGATCGAGATCTAAATTGGCTTTGAATCACTACTAAATATTCTGTTTTATTGAGTTTATCTTGCTATTATGTTTTCTTTATCTCATAGGCTCTTATTTTAAATTTAAAACAACACGAAGTCGAATTCGATAAGATGTCCGATGATTCAACTGAACTGGTACAGAGTAGCGGTGATAGCCGTATCTCTGTTAATGTGCAACAGATCTCATCAAGATTCCAATCAATACAGGCGACTGCTAAAGAATTAGTGAAGAAATGTGAAAAAATCGTCAATGAACATAAATTATATGATGAGAAATATAAACAATGTTCTAATTGGATTGTAGCTGCACAAACCAGGTGAGTCTAAATGAGATTTTTAATTTTAAACAAATTATTAAATGGAAATTTCCTAGATTTAACAACTGTAAAGAGGATATTAAATTAGGAACACGTAACGCTTTAGCCGCACAATATAAAGTATTAGAAGAGCTTTTATCAGAGGAGAATAATGCAAGATTATTGTTGAATAATACGGTGGAAAACGGCGAAAAATTGTATATAAATACAGCAGCAGAAGGACGTGAAATCATCTATACACAATTACAAGAATTACAACAAGCATTTGAACAATTATACGATGGTGTTAATAGTGCTGAACGTGAATTAAAAACGAAACTAACAAAATGGACTGGTTTTGAGGAATGTGTTAAAAATATTAAACAATGGTTGAAAGTTATCGAACAACAATTACCATCCGAATTAGAATTGAAAGCGACATTAGATGAGAAACGAGCCCAATTAAAAACTTATCGTGGTTTATTGCATGATACTACAGTTCATCAGCAGGACATTATTGATTTGAAAGATAAGATAGAAAGTCTACCGGAACGTAACGATAGTATCAATCAACAATTAACAACAATCACAGAACAACATGAGAAATTATTGAAGAGGGCACAAAGTTTCGTGGAACGTTACGAAACAATCGTCAGTGATCATCAACAATTCTCAACTTTAGTACAAGAAACTAATGATTGGATTGATGCAACAATTAATACAATCAATAATTTGGGTGATATTGATTTAGAAAGGACGACACTTTATGCAAATCTAGAACGTTTGAAATCGATTGAGAATTCATTAAATGATGAACAATCTAGAATTGAAACAATTCGAAATTGCGGTGATAAAGTTATTAACGGTACTATAGATTACGGTCAAGCACAAATTCGTGGACAAATCGATCAATCACAACAACAATGGGCGAAATTAACTTCAATCTTAACGCAAACAATCAAACAATTAGAGTTAAAACTGGATCATTGGTCCGAATATGAAACATTAAAAGAACAATGTTTGATTTGGATTAAAGATACAGATCGTAAATTACATTCAATCGATCTTAAACCAACAGCTGCTGATAAGAAAACACAATTAGAATCGTTAAAACAATTACAAGGTGAAATTCGTGCAAAAGAATTCGAAATTGATACAGTAACTGAAAAGGCGCAACAATTAAATAAAGCTGTATGCAATCGTAGTTCACAAGTCTCCGAATTGGGTGTTAAATATCAACAAATTTGTCATAAAGTTAAAGATTTAACCAGTCGTTGGCAACAATACGTCAACAATCATCAAGATTTCGATACGAAATTAGCGAATTGTAATCAATGGTTGAGTGATATTCAAGATACTTTAAATTATTGTCAAGATATTGGTACATCGTCTCGAAATGATTTAGAAACGAAATTAGAGACCGTTCAAGAGTTGTTGTTGAATAAAGAAGAAGGTTTTGCTAAAATACAAAATTTAGTAGAATTAGCACAAGTTGTATTAGCAAATACCTCACCAGATGGTCATGAACAAATCAATCAACAATTATCAAACGTACAAGAATTATGGTCGAATCTTGCATCGAAAATGGTTGAAACTAAAACAATAATCGATGAGGCATTAACCAAATGGGCGAATCTATTACAACAAATACATGGTTTAGATAAAACAATTGATTGGATTGAGAATCAAATTAATGATTTATCAATCTTACAAAGTACAGTAAATGAAAAGAAACAACAATTAGATCAAATTAAAAATGTTGAAGAGAAAGTACGTTGTGAGAAGATTGAAGTTGATAATTTTAAACAACAAATTAAAGATGTATTAAAAAATAATCAATCAGGACAATCAATATTAGAAGCACAAAAAATGTTAGAAAAATTCGATAATTGTGTACAAAAAATAACAAAATTATTACAAGAACGTGAGAATCATTATCGTGATCATAAAATTTATAAAGAATCATATGATGAAGTGCAAAGATGGATGACACGTGCACAAGAGAAAGTACCACAATTAAAACAACGACCATTAAGTGATAAATTAACAATTGAGAATTTCTCTGGACCATTGGATCATCTATTGAATAAACAGGCACAAGGTGAGGTGTTATTGGAGAATTTGGAACATGCAGCACAAGTTGTTTTACCAAATACTAGCGAGACAGGACAAGAGGCCATCCGGAACGATATTAGAGCGTTGCGTGAAAGTTTTGATCGACTGTTTAAAGGTAAACTCTATCTATGCTAATTTGATCACAATGTGATTGTTGATTTTTATTTTCCAGATTTGAAGCAACAACGTGAACAACTTGAAGTTGTTCTATTGCATTGGCGCGACTATAAAGATGAATATGAACGTATCTCTGATTGGTTACAACAAATTGCGATTTTAACGAAAAATCAAAAAATCGCTTTATCAGCAACATTAGATGAGAAAATTAAACAAGTCGATGATGTTAAACAAATCTTACAGAAATTAATCGATGGTAAACAACAAATTGATAAATTAAATGATTCAGCTAAAGTTTTATTAAAATCACCATTAGAAGTGCATATTAATAATCAATTACAACAATTAAATTCACGTTATCAAGTTGAAATGAATTTAGCAAAAGATGTATTAAAGAAAGTCGAAACGAATCGTGATCAACACCAAGAATATTCCGATAATTTAGAAAAGAGTCGTAAATGGATTGATGATGCACGCGAATTGATACGTAATTGTTCTGAAGCAGCTTCACATAGTAGTAAAGATGTTCTACAGTCGCATTTAAATCAAATTCAAGAATTAATCGAACGCCGTGAAGAAGGCCAAAATTTAATCCATTCAACTGTGAATTTTGGTGAGAAAGTATTACGTAATACACGTTCAGATGGTCGTGAAATTATCAATAATGAATTGAAAGAAATTCAAAATGATTGGGATCGTATTGTTAAGAAAATGTCAACAGTTAAAGTACATTTAGAGACAGCATTATTACAATGGGCCGATTATGATAGTTCATATACACAATTACAACAATGGATCACTGATCGTGAAGCTAAATTACAACAAGTCAGTGAACAGAAAGTTGTAAAGACGAAAAAGAGTGGTTTAAGTTCATTACCAATTGGTGAACGTAAAGCAACATTACGTGAAACTGGTAGTATTGTTCAAGATATTGTATCATTTGAACCTATGATACAATCAGTGACATTAAAAGCTGAAGATTTAAAACAGAAACAACCAGCATCTGAAATATCAACGAAATATGAAACATTAACAAAACAAGCACAAGAATTATATGCAAAACAAAAAGAAACAGTTGAACAACATCAAGCATTCGTTGATGCTGCTAATGATTTTGTACAATGGTTACGTGCTAGTAAAGAACGTTTAAGTAAATGTTCTGAACCTATAGGTGATAAAGATAATCTAGCTAATAAATTATCACAATTAAAAGTGTTACAAAATGAATCAAGTGATGGTCAGAAGAAATTAGAGATTGCTTTAGAACAAGGTGATAAAGCATGCCAATTTGGTAGTAGTAATGATGAAGATCGTGAAATTATTGAAGAAGAATGTGCTTTAATGCAAGATGATTATGATAATTATGTTGAATTATTAACAAGTACTAGGAATTTATTAGAGAATGGTATTGTTAAATGGACAGAATATGAGGAACAATATCAAGATGCTTTAGATTGGTTACAACAAACTGAAAACCTTATACAAACTTATAATAAATTACAAAATAGTTTAGAAGAGAAACGTACAGTTTTAGAACAATTCCAATTACATTTACAAACATTATTCGATTGGCAAACTGAATTAGATCGATTAAATATGAAAGCACAGAAACTACTAGAAACATGTAGCGATACACGAATTAGTAATGCTGTAACGCAACTAGCAACGAAATATAACGCTATATTATCATTAGCTAAAGAGATAATGAGACGATTAGAATTACATTATCAAGAACACCAACAACATTCAACATTATATCAAGAATGTCAAGATTGGATCGATCGAACTCGTGATAAATTAAATAGTTGTACCGAAATACCGAATACATTAATTGAAATTAATAATAAATTAGCAATTGTTAAGAATATTCGTACATCATTAGAACACGGTCAGAATAAATTACGTTATATTACTGAATTAAAAGAGAAAGTGATTATGAATACTGAACAATCTGGTGTGGCGAAAATTGAAGAAGATACAGAAAATTTGAAGCAAGATATGGAGAAATTATTAAATGATGTACAAGATATTCGTAATCAATTAACAAATCGTGCTGTACAATTAGAAGAGATAACAAAATTACATAATTTATTATTGGAATGGTTACAAGATATTGATAATCAATTACAAAATGATGATGATTATTTGAATGATTTGAGTGAAAAGAAAGCGAAATTAGAAAAATATAAAACAATACAAAAAGAAATTATTAATCATAATGAATTTATAGAAAAATTAAAATCGAAAATCGGTGAAGATTCCAGTTTAAAAACTGATGATTTCAATAAAACTTTCCAAAAATGTAACGATTTAAAATCTTCAGTTAATAAGACAATTAATGATTTAGAAAAACAAGTTAATGAACATGAACAATATAAAAACTCTTATAATTCATCGATAGAATTAATACACAAATTATGTGATAATATCCAAACATGTTCAGATCTACATGATGAATTCGATGAGATTGTAAAGAAAGAGATTAAAATCAACGAGATCGGTAATCAAATACCTGATTGTGATAATCTAGTCCATGAAACTATCGAATTGAGTATAATTGTAATGAAGACTACCGGTGATGAAGGTAAAGATTTGATAAAACAAGAAATCGAACAATTAAACCTCGAATGGGAGGGCTTACAATTGATCTATAACGAAACGAAGAAATCGTTGAATAAATGTAAAGAAACATGGAAAGAATTCAAACAACATTACGATAAAATGAAGAAATTGATCGATAATTACAATAATCGTTTGAATGATGAGAATGTTACACCTAAAAAGACTATGGAAGATTTGGAGAATTGTCGACAATTATTAGATGAAATTCTAAAATTGAAGCCTGATATGGAATTATTGACTGATTCATGTGAATTATTGATGGAATTGTGTGCTATCAGTGAGATTCGTGATCAGACCATACAATTACAAACAGCTTATACGAATTTATTAACAAATGCACAAACTCTTGTATCGAAAGCTGAGAAGAATCTATCTGATCATACAGAATTCTTGAAAGTTAAAAACGAATTAGAGAATTGGTTACAATCATCACATAAAATGATTCAAGATTGTGTTGGTGTAGGTGATGAGAAGATTTTACATGAAAAATTAGAAAATATCAAAACAATAAGTGGACGTTTATCAGACGGTCAACAATTATTAAACAATCTTCAAGAAGCTTTCTCTAAAGCTATAAATACAACACCAGCCGATCAACAGGAGCAACTACGTGAAGATATGACAAATTTACGAAATAGTTGGGACCAACTCAATATGGATTTGACATCGATTCAAGCACAATTAAAAGCCGCTTTAAATCGCTGGGATGATTACAATAATAACAAAAAGAATCTGAAGAATTGGTTGGAAGAAACTGAGAAGACTCTTAAAGACAAACCATTAACGAAAGGTGAATTGAGTGAAATGAAAACATTACAAGAACGTTACAAGAATCTTTTAACAGAAATCAATAATAAACAATCAGATTTGACACGTTTAGAAACTGAAGCTGTAGAATTAAGTAAATGGGCAAAACAACCGAAAGTTATCGATGAGATCAATCAATTAAAAACTCAATTTGATAATCTACAAAATTTGTGTAATTCACAAAAATCACAAATTGAAAATGAAATACAAGAATACAACAATTACCATCAAAGTCTTCAAGCAACTGAACGTTGGTTATTACAAATATCCTTCGAATTAATGGCACATAATTCATTGTATATCACAAATCGAGAACAAACTGAAGAACAAATCAATCAACATGAACGTTTACTACAAGATATCCAAAAATATCAAACTGTTTTGGATGATGTTAAAGCAAAAGGTCATGGACAGATTGAGCGTTACGTTAAACAAGCACCCGATATTAGAGAAAGTATAGAGAAACAATTAAGTAATGTCCAAGATAGTTATAATTCTCTACTACAAACTGCTGTACAAATCAAGAATCGTCTATTAGATTCTTTAGCTAAATTTAAAGACTATGAAGATACATTAGAGAGTATTATGAAGAATTTGGATGAATACGAACCAATAATTTCAGAGGAGATTGAGAAACCTATTGAATCCCTTGATGATGCTCGAAACCAATTAGAAATAGCTAAACAACTACATAATAAATTACAAAATGAGAAATCACGTTTAGCTTTAGCTGTACAAGCTTGTGAAGCTGCAACAGCATCAATCAGTCGTCCTAGTAGTCCAAGAGATGTTCTACCACCACCTGTACCAATCAAAGAAATGGAATGTCGGGCACGATTAGAAGATCTTATTGATCAGGTGAGTAATTGTGTGATGTACTTTGAAAAAAATGTGTGATTTGTTGTGTTTTTTTGTTTTTGTTTTTTTGCACAATTTGCTTGCTCAGACGCACAAGACATCTGCAAGTTCAGATAAAACTGATATCAAACTGAAATTGTTAGTGGATGAACTTGAGGCATGTGGTTTTACTAAAAAATTGCACAATCAGATTGATAAGGTAAATAAAATTGCTTGGCTGCATGCAGCAATCGGCAAAAAACATGTTTTAATGCCTCTTCTAAAATACAACTTTTGAGCAAGTTTGGGTTTCTAGTTGATTTTGCCATCTCTGTATAAGAAAAGACAACAGGAAACTTTATTCATCTTCTATTGATACAAATTGGGGTATCAATTGCCGACATATTTACCAAATTTCGATTAATCTACTTATTAATTACAGTAATTAAATTTTTGAATAAAAATCGGTACAAGACTTGCTCGAATTTGTGTTTTTAAAAAATTAATATTTTGATACCGCTGTGGTGAATGTAGTAGAAACATACATTTTAAGGAGACATTGAGTAGTTCACATCAATCTTAATATCTAAGATTATCGTCTTTTAATGTTTCTAGTTACAGTTGCCAACTGCGTATGTACCGCCTTGTTACTCTAGATGTAGAAAAATTCGGATGAAACTCCTATTTGTTGGCAAGCGATTCGAATAATATATCAAGGATTTATGGGGAGGTATCTAGAGATCATTTTAGCAAAATTAGAACCTCGTAGCTCAGTTTAAAATTGCTCTGACGATGTCGTAGAATTACAAAACGAGTTATTCATGTTAAAGGCCTAAAAATGGCTTGGGAACTCTCTCAACATTTTTTTTTTGTTTTTCTCCATTTTATTCCAGAGCGAGAGAAAATGTTTCACATTTTTTCATAGAATACAATTGACAAAAACGAAAAAAAAATAATGCTGAAAGGGTCTTCGAGTCACTCTTAGTCGTTTTACGTGCTTAGCTCATTTTTCAAAATCATAATGTTATTCAAAACGAGCATTTTTTGACCAACTTTCACATGAGCTGCGTGGTTCTAATTATGTTAAAATGATCTCTAGATACCTTCCTATAAATAATTGAAATATTTTTCGATTCGCTCGCTAATTAATAAGAGCTCGATACGAATCGTCTACTTTTATAGCAACAGGGCGGTATACCGGATGATTCATGTCAGACGAAAAGTTCTTATGGCAGCTCCCATTATTTGGCGAGCAATCCGAAAAATATTTCAAAAATTTGTATGGTAGCCCCTAGAGAATATTTTAGCGAAATTAGGGCTTTGTAGCTCATTGGGAAATTAGTCAGAAGACGCATTGTTGCGATAATATCGCGATTTTCACTAACTGGTTGTACCTGTCAAAGGACTATGAATGACTAGAGGCTAAAGTACTAGAGAATTATGTTAAAATAGTTTTTATTCTTTCTAATCACTGGATCCCTGCGAAAATGGGAGAAGTGATTTTCCGAGATCTTTATGAATGACGAGCTCATTTCTCCAGTTTTACTATTTTTAACTCGATGGGGGAAGACTGTTTATGATGGTTAAGTGTTTTTTTTTTAAAAAAAAAGGTCCTTGACATTGGTGACATTAGAAACAATTAACACTACATGACCTTTATTTTTACAACAAATTAGAATAAGAGTAATAAACACTGAATTAACATAAACAATCTTACCCTATCAAGTGACAAATAGTAAACAACGAGGAAGTTTACTCACACGAGATTCATTCATTTTTTCAACAACGAATTTCCACCACGGCTTTTTAGAATTGTTCAAGGATATAAATGTGAAAAACTAGAAAAATCAATTTTACGATGGTTTAGGAGCCACTCTTAATCGGTTTATGCGTGTAGTTGATTGGCGGAAATCGTGACATTGTCTAAATAAAGCGTTTTTGACAAACTTTTTGATGAGCTACAAGGTTCACTAAAATATTCTCTGGGGAACTCCCTACAAGTCCTTGAAGTATTTTTTGAAACGCTCTCCAAATAATGGGAGTCTGGCATGAATCACCCGGTATGAAAATTAGAAGAGACATTTAATTTCGGAAATATTTTAACAATATTCTTAACGATTTTGTTTGTTTTTTTCGATGTGGATTAGATACAAGCTCATCTCAGCAGCGTAACAGCATCAGTTGCTGATTTTGAAGAGAAAGAACGTCAACGTGCTGCCATGAAAGATTGGATTTTGGCACAAAAATCAACAATAAACGAATGGAGGAATCGTCCAATAAAATTACGTCCAGATGCTGCTAAACAAGAATTGAATCAAATGAATGATTTAATGTCAGCAATTGAACAACGTCGTCAACAATTAATTACAGAATTAATCGGTCCAAATAATGCTGAATTAGAGGAAATGTTGAATGATTTAGAAAACGATTTAACAATGGCTATAGCAACAAAACAATCAAATAATGAAATAATGGAAGAATATCGTCAACATGTACAAATTATTAATAATTGGTTTGATAATTTATTGAAACGTATTGAAGCTATTGATAAAGGATCAGGTTTGAATTGTCAACAGAAGCAATCAGCAATTGTTGAATTGCAAGCTGAATTCGATGATCAAGGACCGAAACGTTTAGATGAAGTGAAACGTTTCGCACAGAAAGTTTTAGAAATTGTTAACAATTTAGATTCACAACAAGTTGAAGAACAGATGAAATCAATAGATCGTCGCTATAACGATATATCGAAACGTTTACAACGTAAATTACAAATCCTTGAAATGACACGTAAAGGTATTGAAGATACACGTGATGAGATCGATCAAGCTCGTCAATGGGTTAAAGAACGTCTAATTGAATTACAACGACCGCCAGCATTAGGTTTCGAAACTCGTAAAGCTGAGGATCGATTAAATTATTTAAAGAATTTATTAAAAGAATGTGATAATAAACAAGTATTAAAAGATACATTAATGAAACGTGTTAGTAATATGACGAATGAATTAGAACCACCAGAACAACATCAATTAGAAACAGCATTAAAGAATCTCGGTAATGAACAAGAGGAATTAATCGATAAAATTAAATTAGAAATTGATCGAATCACAGGTGCTGTTAATACTAGACGTAATTTAGAAACAAATTTGGAAAGAGCTAAAGCTTGGTTGAAAGCAAAAACAGCCGAATTACACAAATTGAGCGGTTATTTACCATTGAAATCTCAACAAGTTGAAGAGGAAATCAATCAACATAAAATCCATGAGATTGATATTAAAGTGTTCAATGAAGGTGATCTTAACGATTTATTGAAACTAGGTCAGAGTATTTTGAAAGAATGTGATGATAACGATAAAGAACGTTTACAACAATTATTGAATGATGTTAAAGATGAATATGAGAATCTTAAACAGGAATCACAACAGAAAATTAACGCGTTAAATGATTTATTACAAGGTCGTAAACAATTTGAAAATGATATTGATCATTGTATTAATTGGTTGAAACAAGCTGAAGTTGCAATTGCATCAGAATTACGTACAACTAATATTGAAGTTTTAGATGAGCAATTAATTAAATACGAAAAATTAAATTATGAATCTAAAGCAATTGAGAACGATATTGAGAAGATTCTCGAACAAGGTAAAGCTATAACGCCGACAATTTCCGAATCCGATAAGCTTAAATTAAACGAAACTTTAAACAATATGAAAGACCGTCACAAACAAATCGCAGGTATCATTCAAGATCGTATGAACGTGTTAAAACAAAACATACAACAATTACGAGATACCCAACAAAAAATAGCAGAAAGTGTGCAATTCATCAACGAGATTCAAGCCGAAATTAAAGAGCTGAACAAACCGATCGGCAGTAAAGTAGAAGACGTTCAAAACATTTTATCAACATACGAACGTATTTTACAAGATTTGAAAACAAATAAGGCGAAATTAAGTGAAATGCCAAGTTCGACAACCGACTTACAAGGAGTTCTAACCATACAAGATGATTTAATAAAGCAAATAGAAGACCAAATTGCTCGCCTAAGACAATTATTGTTATTACGTGAACAATTCATAGCACTTATAACGGAAATAATGACATTTATAACGAAATATACGGAAATTGTACGTGATATTGAGAAATCTGGTGGTACTGTCGAGGAAAAGATCAAGAAATACGATGATGTTATCGTGAAAATTCAAGAATGTGAAGCTCTATTAACAACAGCAGCCGATAAAGGCCAACAAATTGCCGCTGATGGTTCATCACAAGATCGAAATAATATCGCTGAACAAATACAGAGTTTAAAACAATCATTGAATAATTTACGGCGTGCTGTTGAGAAACAACGACAAGAACATGAGAATACAGCAGCCGAACATCGGAAAATTTCAGCTGAATTGGAAGAGATTCTCGATTATTTACATAGTAAAGAGGCTTTAATTCAATCAAGACCTTTATTGAGTCGCGATATAAAGAGTGTTGAAAAAGAATTGGATAATCACCATGAGCTCAGTAATAATGTTAATAAATATTTGGATAAAATCCGTAAAATTCAAGATTTAACTAAACACGATGATAGTATGCCAAGTTCATTGCAAGAACAATTATCTGAAGCTAATTCATTATTAACATCAATACCACGTGAATTACAAGAACGTCTCAATTATCTCGAAAACAATCGTCAATTACGTGACGATTATTTGAAACATTGTCAAAAATTATACGATTGGGTCAAGGAAGCTGAAATACGTTTAAATAGTCATCGTGATGGTGTTGATTTTGAAAATATTCTACAAGATTTAGAAGAACATAAAATATTCTTTAGTACAGAAACAAATATTAAAGAATTAGTAACACAAACTATTCAACAAGCAGCCGATAAAATATGGCCAAGTTTAACAACACAAGAACAAGATGAATTAAGTCGTCAACAACAAAATAATACACAATTATTAAAGAATACATTGAATTCAGCTAAAAGTCAACGTGCACAATTAGAACAAGATGCTGAAATGTGGAAAGATTATTGTCAAATTTTAGATAAAGTGAAAACTGTTATTGCACGTACGAAATTCACAGATGAACCTGTTACAACACTGGCTGGATTACATTTTAATATACAGAAAATTGCACACGCTCTCAACGATATTCAGGTAAATAATTACAAAATAAGTCAATTTCCAAATTTTCAATCAACTTTCATGCAAGACTCACGAGTTTTAGGATAGTATTCATTAAACTTTTAAACATTAGGCTCTAAGAATAATCACCTTTCAGTAACCTGTAAGAGACTATCTGAGTTGCTTATGCCATATGTTTTGTATGTAAGTCATCTATGAAATAAGTGAAATAGGGTAATTGCGCGGTAACTTGCGCGATGGTTGATCTATACTTATCTCTTTTCAATTATTAGATGTAATGAAATTGAAGAGAGTGAGGTAGATAGCTCTGTTCAAAATCACGGTGACCAGGCTCCAAAAAGTTAGTGTAAACCAATCTTAGTTTCAATTTTAAGACATTTTCAGCCTAAATCAGCAATTTCTTTGAAATATGAGAGCTCTCTTATTATAAGCTCTCAACATTAAACCATTTAGTAGATTTTTCGATTGAATTGTACTCACCCAAAAATATGCAATTTACAAAATTGCATATTTTTGACCCTTAAATCAATTTGATGCTATTTATATGTACAGGATTTAACTATGATTGATTCCTATGAAACTCCCATTAGTAGACAAACAATTGAAAATATTTCAAGGATTTGTAGGGTAGCCCCTAGAGACATTTTAGCAAAATCAGAACTTCGTATCTCATTTAGAAGTAAGTCAAAAACGATCGTTTTAAACAATTTTCAAAAACTTCCTACACACTAAAAATGACTTATTGCTAGAGTAAGTGACTCGAAGACCCTCTCAACATTGATTTTTTTCAAATTACCTCATTGTATTGTAAAAAAAAACTCCTAAACATTTCCACTTGCTCCAGATTACAAACGAAAAAAATAATTGTTGGGAGAATCCTCAAGCCACTCTTATTCATTTCAAGGGTGTAGCAAGTTTCTAAAAATCGTAACATCGTCAGAAATACGCGTTTTTGATCAACTTGCAAATGAACTACGAGGTTCTCATTTTGCTAAAATGAACTCCAGACAACCCCCTTCAAATCCTTGAAATATTATTCGAATTGCTCGACAACTAATAGGAGTTCCGTAGAATCGACCATATTTAGATCTGCCACCCTGTTTATAAACAAGAAAAACAGAAACTCCTTCACACTGATCATTATCAATGATTGATTTTTTATGCAAAAAGAGTCGATAGAAAGCTAAATAATAATCCAGTTCATGTAGATTTAACTCCAGACATTTTTTATCGCTTATTATAATGAAATTCTCATTTAAAGTCTTTTAATAAAAAAAAAAAACTGATTTGTTAATTATCAATAGCTTCTACCGCATAAAGCTCATTAAGCTCTTGATGGGTCCTTAAATATCCACATTCATTGTCAGTAAAATCGAATGTACTACCAGTTTCAGAAAAAAGTGACCGATTCTTAGGCGTGGAATATAACGTTTTTCGGTTCGTGTGGGCTGTTTCTGTCAAGAGATTAACAAGATGGTTAGGTAGGAAGTGTTACAATGAGTTTCCACCATACCTAATTTGTAAAACCACCCTTCTCAACAGAAACGATTTGTATATTTAAGTCCATAGGTCATAGGTATACAAAGTGGATTCACTAACCCCATTTCCTTTCTTCTGATTGAATATCTTTCCTCCCCAAATCATATGATCTGTGAAAATTCTGTTACATTGTCACGACCGCTCTCTAAAGCCTGTTTTTAGTGATCACATACAAATAAATGGAACAAAAGCTGTATTTTCGCCATAATCACAATCAATATAATCTAATTTGATGAAATAAAAGATCGTGATTAATAAGAACATTAATTGGACGAGATCCATGTTTTGTAAATAATTAAAACAATAGTGTTGATTAAAATTCTAAAATTAGAATCATATTTTGATAAACATGCTAAAATTAGAATCTATTCAAGAATTTGGTTTCATTTTCCTCTTCTCGTTCTTGGTTTATGTATAGACAACCATCATTCCAAAATATGAATACTTCAATTTTTTTTTTTTGTGTAAACACCAGGTGACGATATTCTATTTTTAAAACAATGATATCATAGATGATTTTTATTTACATCATTGATATTAAGACCTATTTACATGTGGCTTACGATTTTCGAGGATACTTTCGCGTCTAATCAAAATAACAAAACGCGACCGAAAAAAATATTAATTTGGTAGTCTAAGTTGCCGGCTTTAACAACAGACATTAATTAGTGTAAGAAAAGCGTGATTGTTTTGTAAAAAAAATTTAAAAAGTAAATAAGTGAGTAAAATAACATTGAGGAAAAATCTACTTTGTCCATTATCACACTAACATTTGTTTATTTATTTATTATTTGTGACATTAGATAAGACCGAATTTCTCTCTTATCAGTTTTTATTAAATTTTGCAACCGGTGCAACTTGCACTCTTCCCCCCCCCCCCGGCTCATTACTATCGAATATTCAAAATTTTCCTTTAAAACGCATATTTTTTTTCCTCTCGAACAGAATCAACAGTTGGAGCTTGATCTATTATTGGAACGTAAGAATCAAATTATCAAACAGGCCGATCAACGTAATAAAGAAACAATTAATCAACAAACAAATCAAGTGTCTAATGAATGGAATGAATTAATTAGTAATTTAGAGAGACGTCGTGATACATTAACGAATTTAGCACAAATTTGGGAAACTTTCGAAGGACGTTGGTTACATTTGGAAAGTTTATTAACAAGCCTTGAAGAACGTATAAAACATATTGATAATATTGTTAGAAATAAAGAACATGTAATTGGTGTTAAGAAAAATGTTGAGGTAGGTTATTAATTGATATAATAGAAAATAATAATAAATAAATTATTTCTTTATTTTCATTTTGGACATAAACAAAAATAGGAACTGCAATCGGAAGCAGAATCCTTACAAAAGTTTCAAGACGAAGTTGTCGAATTATCAACCAATGTCCTGTTGTTCCTTAGGGAGTGTTCAGCTACTTCAGCCGACGTACTGTCAACAAAATTGGATCAATTACAACAAAATTACAAAAAGTAAGTCTATCTCTTAATTAATTATAAAATAAAAGTCTTGATTACGATTTTATTAAAACAAAATCATAATTATGCATGTGTTATTTTAATTTTGGAAATAGGCCAAACAGTATGAAGTAATAGTGATAAAACGAAAAAAATAAATAGCGTCGGAAATAAAAATATTCATGAAGACATAGCTTTTGTGAAATTCTGTCTTGTTTATAAATATAAACACACGGAAATTGCATATGAACAGATAAAAATAATTTCTTAATGTATCACCAAAAGAACAGTATTTCTAATATTGGAAAATTGTACAGATGGTATAGTTGTCTAAATTTAAATTGACTCATTTACAGTAATTTATAGTGTAATGTCAGAATAACCGGTTTGATTTAAATTTTGAATGTTTTAAGCTTAAAGTAAACAACCAGTGAGCAAAATTAGAATACATAAAGTTTTTGTAGTAATTACATATGTTTAATGACAGTGGTAAATAATGTTACATTAACATACAATGAGCAATATTGATTTAGAATACTATACAGACAATCATTGATGCCTTTATGATATTTCTCTTATTTCCACCTCTTTTGGGTGAATGGATGGTATTAGTGGTATTCTGTACTGGTAGATTATAAAGTTATCAACAAATTGTTCTGATGACGACTTTTTAGTAGCTTAATGTTATAGAATACCACATTTTTCTCTTTAAAGTCTCGCCTGAGGTGTACAATTTATAGCTAGTTTTTTTCAGTTTTCCAATTTTTCTTACGATAGACATTCGGTTGTCTTGATTACAGATGTAGTAGAGTGGACCACAAAAAATTATGACTAACGCATGATTATATTTTGATTAGTCATTCGTACACTTGTCAATATGGACGAGTGTTCGACTGTGTTCAATAGAATACTCGTTTCTTATCGGTTATTTCGATATGCCGGGTAATTCACCTAAAACGAAAAGAAAAATATTTTAAGGATTGATAAGAAGAGTCCTTAGAGAAAAGTTTAGCATAATTAGAACCTCGTAGGTCATTCGGAAGTTGGTTAAAAATTGCTCCGGAAAAACGGAAATTTGGCCCGTAACAAAATCCGAATGTGACCAAAATCAAGATCAAGCATACCACTTAATACAACCTTTTTTTCTTTTTATCTCCTTTTTCCTCTTTGCCCCGGAAAGTTTAAGGAAGACATTGGGGTTCAAGGTTTAAAGTTACCCCTGCAAAATCAGTGTTTTTTTTCTCTGGAAGGCTCTATATTTTTTAGTGGTTTAAAAACTATTTGATATAGATTCGGTAGGGTTATCAAAAGGTGTAAGCCGCCTTTTCAACCCTTCTTGGGGGTTAAAGTTACAGATTATTATATTCCATTTTTCATTTTTTTTTACAACTTTCTACCCAATGTTAAAAGATATCACCATGAAAATTCTTGTATTAATAGAAAATTACAAAATTAAAGTTGTCTGTTTGAGGGTTTTACTCTTTACCCTGTAAATATCTATTAAGGATTGTACCTTTTACAGGGTGAAATTTAAAAATTGATCATTTGGAAAACCGAAAAACTGTTCTTTTCCACGAATGAGCACCGGAACCGAATCGATAATATATTTTTTTAATTGAACGGGAACAAAAAAAATTACGCTTGGAAACCTTGCATACTTTTTCTGGCTCGATGCGAACACGTAGCGCAATCATTTGATTTTTTACCACTATGTATAATAATGATGATTTTTTTTTCTACAGTTCTAGAATAGCATTTTTATGTTTCCCGTTTTAATTTCCCTTCGCACTCATCAGTTTTAAGATAAATCTGTATTTGATTGTTTGAAATATAGGTATCTCGTCACCTGATTTCAATCTTTATTGCATTGAAATAAATCGGTCAAATTGTAAAAAGTTATTTATAATTCTATGATGTAAATAGCCCGACATCTAATTTGCATTTACCGGCACCACATGTTATTTCATTGATTATTATAAATAAATTATTTTTAGAATTGTATGCAAATTGATTTTTTTTTTTTTTTCGATGAAAAAGAAAGTAAATAAACAAATCGACATTTTTGTCATGAATCAAAACTATTCATTTCTATTTTCTTATCATTGTTATCGTAATCTCGCCACTTCCGAAATTAACGATGATATAAATTCAACCACGCAACTTCTGTCTTAGTTACTCAAATAAATCATAATTGTCATGTATACATTAGATAGTTTGGATATTATTATCAATT
The DNA here is from genome assembly GCA_039776855.1 of Mylabris sibirica. Taxonomy (NCBI): domain Eukaryota; kingdom Metazoa; phylum Arthropoda; class Insecta; order Coleoptera; family Meloidae; genus Mylabris; species Mylabris sibirica. The sequence continues at coordinate 5,498,661 of CM077843.1, forward strand.
TTGTGTTATTTGAGATGAATATTGTAGTATAAATTCCGTCCATGCGCTTTATGTAATACGGCGTCGTAACGCCTAACGTCGTCGGCGTCGTTGTCGTTACACTTCCAATAAAAATCCAATTACATATCGTACGTTTAACTGGATGGCTGGATAGTTTTACTGTCTAGAAAACCCTGGTATATTTTCACCACCTGGTACCGCATCTGACGACATATTATTATCGACATCAGAAATATATTACGACGAATTTATTTAACCACCCCTATTGGAAAATAATCATATAGGGTGGTGTTTTGTTTGTGTGATTCATACTACGACCAAATCAAGTGCCTTATATTTTGTGATAATTCGTGTTTATTGTTGTTTTTTCGTTTATTAAAATTACTTGTAAAAGCCACCCTATAAAGGTGATCAATTTTTTTATAATTTGTTGAGATTGAATATTTTTTTCTACCCAGTTATTTTGGCTAGTAGCCGAATTTGTTATAGCAGGAGGTCGAAATTTAAAAATAGTTTGTGCAAAATTTCGTTTGTTGTATAGTTGATATTTTTCTTTATATTTCTCAGTTATTTTTAATAAACCACGTTTCACGTTTTGTGCGTTAAAATTGTTTGATTTTAAAATTAATTTTCTGTTTACAGGCTTTTAGAAAATTTAACTGAAAAACATTCAAAAATCGTGCAAGACTTGGATGAAATCAGTGAAGCCTTGCAAAATATCATTCAAGAAAAATCGAATTTGAATTCATTACAAAAAGAAATTGAGAATTTCTATATTTGGGATAGTAATTTTGAGTCGGTTGAGGAAAATTTGAAGAATCTATCAGTGAAAGTTAAAAACAGCGTCGATTACAGTCGAGAATTTGCCAAAAATCTACGAACCAAATATTTGAATAGTCAACAATTAGTTCCTAGTGATATTGCTCAAGAATTAAATCAACTTGAATTATTAACTGAAACTCTATTGAATACTATGGAGGATAAACAACGTGAATTCAAAAAAGCCCGTACTGTACGTACCGACTATTTGCAAGATGTTGAAGAAGTCCAAAATTGGATTAAAGATGCTGAATTGAAAGTCCAAGATCGTTCAATTGAACCTCAACTATTAAATGAACATTTACAACAAATACAAACGGAAATTGGTAATATCTCTGATCGTCTAGAGAGACTAATTAAAAATGGTAAAACAATTATTGAGAAAACTAATGATGATGATGAAAAGAATGTTGTACAGACAACTATTAACAATTTAAATGAACAATTACAACAAGTTCGTTCATGGTTAGATGAGAAGAAACAACAAGTTGGTGAAACTCTAGATGCATGGCAGAGATTCTTGAATTTATATCAAATTGTTATGACATGGGTTGAAGAGAAACGGGAATTCTTAAAAGAACCACTTTATGTTACAACATTACAGGAAGCCAAGCAAAAATTACACGACTATTCTGTAAGTATTTCCGTATTTTTTATTAATTCATGCTATTAAATACTGATTTTCTAGAATGCTGTTAAGAGTTGCAAAGGAGCAATGAAGAACTTGAGCGAAATGGCCAAAGAATTGGAGAATATAGGTAATGTGACTAGTGTCGGTGATTTGCCGCATAAAATGGAAGAAGCTGAAGAAGCCAAAACAGATGCTGAAGCTAAAATTTTAGAAAAAGTAACCGATTTTTATTTATTCACAAATCTTAAAATAACACATTTTTTTGCAGTATTCCTTATTACAAGAAACATCCGAGGAATGGGAACAATGTGAACGTAAAATGAAAGATGTTCGTAGTTGGATTGAGAAAACGAATACAGCGTTAGAATCGCAACAAAACAAAAAGAAACCGTTACGAGACCAGCATGCGTTACGTGAAAAAATGCTAGCAGATATTCAAGTACAAAAAACGAAAATTTCATTATCTGTCGAGAAACTTCAAGTGAGTCATCTCATTCAATTTCGTTTGTGAATTAATTTTATTATAAATTGAATTGCAGCTTCATTTCCGTTCGGGCATTGGCGGCGATACTAGAGTTACTCAAGCTGTTGAAGATTTATTAAACGAATTGGATAATCTTTTTAAGTCAATTAAAGAACAATGTAATCAATTAGAGACTGCAATTGCACAAGTAGAACAATATCAAATGGAGATCCAACAATTACGGCAACAAGTTCTACAGACTGTACAAGAGATGCGAACAGTTATGGCCCCTACACAAGTCCAACATGATCGGGACCAAGCTGTTCGTGAACAAGAGGTAGGTTTCGTGTGTGTGTCTGTTCGTGTGTGAATTTTTTTTGTAGTTTTTTTTTCGTTTAATTAATACAAAAATTTTGAGAAATTGATGTAGCATGATGTTGTACATCTATTTCGTAATTTATGACAATCATGCTGCATCAATTTAGACGAGAAAACAGAATAAAAATGCACAGCAGCTGTAGTGAAGCAAAATACTGACAAGTACGTCGCGAAATCAAATTTTACACAAAATTCAAAAAACAAAATTTTCAATTCTTGGAAACATTTTGATGATTGCACAAATGGAAATGGTGTCTGAAACGTCAACACCATCAAGGTGTTTCCATTTGCAGCCCTATCCCAGAATAGCAGCTGGGGATTGTGTTTGTTTTGGTTTCGGGCACTTTATTTTATTATTATTATTTTAGTTTAAAAACAAATTTTAATTTTCTTATTTTCAATTTATGCTTCATTTACTGTGCTTTTTGCTTTTTTTTAAACACATTTGCTTTGTATATTTTGCTTGAGTTTCACATTACACATTTTCCACCTTGTCTTTATATATTATTTTCGTTGATGGTCAAAAACTCGATCAAATTTTTTTCTAGATTTATTGCATAACAACAAGGTAAGATTGGTCGAGTCTTTGTCTTAATTATATATTTGTGTTCACTTTCGTCTTCATTCATTGCACACGGTATTTATTAGTCATCTAGCACAACATTACACCATTTCACAAAGTTAGCTTAAAAATTTCTTTAATCAAGCCGCTATGAATGGGGAAAAAAGAGTTGGGGGAAAAACAGTATATGTGCGAGCCAGAAAGCGAACACAATCAAATTATGTCTTAGTTTTACGTCTATTTATTTTTGTTCATTTGATTGTTTCTCATCAAACGTTTTGTTTTTTTTTCTCTATTTGTTTGACGTTTTCGATTATTTTGCTGCACTCCTTTCTACATATCCTTGGGTGGGTGTCGTACATCAACAATAGGCCTGTCAAGAACGAGCACGCATTTTGCAAAACAAGATACAAGCACGTCGTGAACGAATCAATTTGGTTTTGCAAAGAGGCGTACCCGTTTCAGAACCGTTAGACACTTAACCATCTCCTTTCATTAAAATCCAATACAATCCTACCCTAAACATACCATTAATTACCGATTTTGACTTAAAAAAAAAAACACCTATAATGACGCGCGTTTCAGCCACCATTTTACATTTAATATCACCACAAAATAAAGACGCGACTTTTATAATCAACTTACGCGAACATCTTTACTGATATATTTTAAATTGTTACTGCGTGAACAGGCGCAGATTGAGGCCTACCGGAAACGGATCACCGATTTAAACACGAACATCCGACGCGTGGATCCATATTGTATTCTACCATATGTCGAATCTACTACTACTACTACATCCCTGCTCGGTGTGACATACGCGGATGTAACAGCAGGCCGCTCCAAATCACAAGAACGCCATACCAACACCGCTACGCCAAATGAAGTGCGCGAAAACGCCAGTAACGTTGTTAAAATTGAAACGCAAATAATTGAAATTGATACACCAAAAATTGAGACGAACATGGAGAAAATACCTGATGTAGTTGTCGCTGACATACCACCAGGAAATAGTGATCAACAAAATACAATTCAATTGCCAAAACCACCAAGAAGAAGTCGATCGCCACGTAGACGTGATGATCGTCCAGACAAACCAAAAGAAAAACCACAAACAACACCACATTTGGAAATAATTGAAGTTGAATCGACTCAAACAAGTCCTAAAGTTGAAACTGAAACTGAAGTTACTTATCTTAAACCTGAAGTTAAACCCAGAACAAGATCTAGATCACCGAGTCCAATGTGGGAACCAGGTTCTACATCATATGCAGAAATTCTACGAGGTCATATGAGAAATCGTCAAATTGAAACTGAATCACTGAAAACACAAACATCTAAATTAGAAATAATAGAACCGGAAAAATCTCACATTGAGCCTCAAATACCAGAACCAATCTATCAGAATGTACCAAATCAACAATCAAATCTTTCCCAAACTTCTATTGAATTTATTCCAATGAATCCACCTCAAAATTGGAATCAATATCAACAAACTGAATTTACTACTTACCCAGATCAATCACAAAATTATTATCAACCCAATTTGATACAACAAGGTGGTGTTTTTGAATATGTTACACCATTACCTGATATGGTTGGTTTTATAGCATCAGGTCAACAATTAATGAGTTCAGGTTTAGGTACTTATCATTCTGGACAATATATTGATCCAATAATATACCCACAACAGATCACTCAAACTTATAATGTTCCACAAACTTATGTCATACAAACACAACCAGAAATACCACAAGTACAGCCAGAACAACAAGTAGAACGTCAAGCTATACCACAAACTAGTCAAACATTAGAAGTAGAAGAAATTCCAAAGTCTTCCATTGCAGAAATGAAACATATTGAAGATAAAAATGAGACTAATAGTCAATTTTCTTATGCTCAAATTTTATCACAAGGCCTAACTACTAAATCTCTCCAGCCATCCAGTGTAGACACTCGACGTTCTAAATCTCCAGAGCGTGATCACGAAATCATGCCAAAGGAAGATAAAGACGATTTAGATAACAAAGAAGAATGTTCTAATAAAGAACCGATCTTTGATGAACAGAAAACAAATAGACGACAAAAATATAACGATGTAGACGAACAACAAATAAGTCACAAAGAATCCGATATGACGAGAGACGATCATGAAAAATCCCCAATAAAAGATAAAGAAGATAATAGTTTTGAGATACGTAAGAAAAAGGACAAGAAATCGCCAATTAAACAAATTACCGTTGTAAAAGTTATTAAAGAAACTACAACTGATACTGACGGTGAATCTGATGAGAAGAAAATTAAACAAACAATTATTGAAGAAAGTAAAACGAAAATTATTAAAGAACTTCCATTAACCGAGGACATTAAGAAGTCGAAAAATAAGAAAAAGAAATCGAAAGATAAAAAGACTGATGACAAGGAAAATCAAAACACTAAGCAAGAGACAGTAGAAGAAATGAAGAAAATAGAAATCGTCAAACAAACTAACACAGAAGATATTGAGAAGCCAACAAAGAAAAAAGTCAAAAAGTTATCTAGTGTTGAAGAAATCGAAGCTAAGCCAGATAATCAAGACGTAATTACTGAAAAACTTGAGACTACATCTGAAAAACCAGTACGCAAGAATAAGAAGAAATCTAAAAAGCCATCACCACAAACTGTTGAAGAAGCAAGTCTTGAAAAGCATACAACAGAAATTTTCTTGGATATTGAAAAGTCAATAGTAGACGAACAAATATCTGAATCACAGAATAATACAAAAACTAAAACAAAACCAAAGGAATCTAAAGAGTCGAAAGATCAAGAGTCTAAAGAAAATATAGAAGTAGATAAGGTAGAAATACCGAAATTGTCTGAAAGTTCAGAAGAAAAGGTGAAACCTAAGAAGAAAAAATCGAAGAAACCTAAATCAACGGACTCGCATGAGGGCAAACAAACTCCATTCACTGAAAAACAAGATATTGACCACAAAGAGCATCAAGTTGAAAAAACAGTTGAAAACGATATACATGAAACATCTAAAATTTTACAGCCTTCAGAACAAAATGTAAGGAAAAAGAAGAAGTCGAAAAAGTCCAAAACAACAGAGGTACGTGTTGAAGCAGAACAAAAATCAGATTTACAAGTTTTTATCGACAATGAGAAAGTATTAAATCAACCTGATGATAGTCAAAAGATTCAAATAAAAGAACAGGAGTTGCAAACTCTACCTTCGGAAAGCACTATGGATGAGATTGTTCTATCTGAACATAAAGATCCTGAAGTTGAAGCAAAAGAAGAAGAATCATCTGAAATATTACAACCTGAAGGAGAAAAAGTACAAACGAAGAAAAAGAAATCAAAGAAACCAAAAGTAATACCATTGTCTACAGACAAGCAACATAAGCAAAACTCGCCTCAAACTGAAATGCCAACAGTCGAAGTTAAGGAACCAGAAACTTCTGAAACTTTACAACAACTTACAGAAGAGAAAGTGCAAACTAAGAAAAAGAAATCCAAAAAGCCTAAAACAACAGAATTATCTACAGATAAACAACCGAAACAAGATTTACAAGCCTTCATCGATAATGAAAAAATACAGGATCAATCGAAGGAAGAGCAACTCATCAAAGATGTACCCGTAGCAACGAATCAAAAAGAAAGTGTCACATTAGAAGTTGAAGAGTATCAAGTTGAAGCACCAGTAGTTGAAATCAAAACACAAGAACCATTAGAAACTTTAAAACTTACAGAAGAAAAAGTGCAAACGAAGAAGAAGAAATCAAAGAAACCCAAAGCAAACGAATTACTTGCAGACAAACAACAGAAACAAGATTTACAAGTCTTTATTGATAATGAGAAAAATGTGAGCCTACCTGATGATAAACAAAAAGTTCAAACCGAAGAGGAGCAACCACCGATTGTAGAGATTAAAAATCTACCTGTGGAAAATAATCAGGTTGAGATTGATTTGAGCAAAGAAAAAGAACAACTTCAAATTGAATCAATTAAATCGGAAACCTCCGAACTTACAGAAGAAATTGTGTCAAATCAAAAAGAAACAATTGAAATAACTGTGAACGAAGAACAAAAACAAGATTTAGAAGCTAACGCCGATAATGAAAAACAATCAACTCAACCTGATAATGTTCAGAAGATTGAAATAGAAAATAATAAAACAGAAATTACAGCACTCGAATGTAAAGAGCCTCAAATTGCAGCGGCAATAGAACCTCCAAAACCTAAAGAAAGAAAATCAAAGAAGAAGAAAACTTCTCAAAAAGAAATGGAAACTATAACGAAAAGTACTAAAACAACTACTACAGTCACAACAGTTACTAGTATGAGAACAACACCAGCTACTCAGACTGTTACTTTAACTTCGCCTAGTGTTCATACAGAAGAAATTACAAAGACTGTTGCCAATACAGAAGCACTTGATAATATTAATGTAGAGAATACTGGACTTATATCAAAGAAAGCTTCGCAAATTGAAAATGATCAATCAACTAATAAAATTGTATTAATTACACATGAAGAAGTTCGAATGAAACCAGTTGTAACGCTGAAAATGGAATTTGTTGAAACTCCAATTCAAATGACACAACAGTTTGAAGAAGTCACACAAGAGGCTAAAGTACAAGATCAGGAAATACTAAAAGAAACTGTCACTACAGAAGATAAAGCATTATATGAACAAACAAAAGAAATCACAGAGCCTGAGATAAAAGAAATTATAACTACAGAAGTTCTACCGGAACAAAGAACATTACAAATGGAAACAGTTATTGAAACGACAATAGATCAAGTTTCGCAAGAATCACAGACACAAGATCATGAAATAACAAAACAAATAATAAATACAGAAATCCCCACAGAGCAGACAACATCAAAAGTAGAGATACTTGAAGAAATTAAAGACATTGTACAAGAAACTGAAAAACAAGATCGAAAACTATTAGAAGAAACAGCAATTTTAGAAAATATTCCACAAGTGGATACAGCTATCGAAACTTCAATTCAGGAGATTGTACAAAAACCGGAAGATCAAGAACTACTTAAAGAAATAGTAACTACAGAAATTCTTCCAGAAGAAAGAGCCACACAAATCAAAATAGTTGAAGAAACCACAATTGAGCAATTCAATGAAATTTTGCCAGAGTGTGAGACTCACAAACAGGGAATACTAAATGAAACTACAACGACGGAGATTGTTTCAGAAGAAAAAACAACAGGAGAAGAAAGCATATCTGAGGAACCACTAATTCAAGAAGTTGAAACATCTAAAGAAGTTTTGCAAAAGACCATCACGCAGGATGAGAATATTTCAAAGGAACCTACAGATGCAGAAGTCGTGTCAAAAGTAACACCGATACGGGATGAGAAGACTTCTGAAAGTTTAATAAAAGCGTCCACTGAAACAACAAACGAAGTACCTTCTACTATTGAAATGGAACAAATGATATTCGGTTCAGTTAAAGAACGACCAAGTCACCGTCTTGATAAACATACAAAAGATAAGAAAACGAAAAATCAACAACCACCAAAACCAGAAGATTTTACAGAAGAAGAAAAAGAAGCTTGTAAAATATTCGAAGAGAAACTAAGCAAAAAGAAGAAGCGTCAAGGTATACCTTTAGAATTTTTATTAGAAAATCAACAAGCAATAGATTCACAAACATCAAATAGAAAACCAGAGCAACCGACGGTATTGACAAAATTAGAATCTGTCGATTTTGAAGTTAGTAATATTCAGGACGTCATGCATATAATTTCAAATCAAGTTGAAAAAAGTGAAATTAATAGTGATAAAAATGATATAGAAGAGGCAAATGAAGGAGAAGAGCAGAAATCACCACATACTGATTCACCAGTTAGTGAACATGGTAATGTTTCTTTTGATGAAAAAGTGAATGTTGATGAAGAATTAGATATGAGTAAAGACCAAATTAAACAGAAGACAATAGATTTAATTATTGATGAAAAATTACAAGTCGATGAAACACAATCGTCTGTATCATGGGCCAATATGGTTGGTTCAAAACAAACACATCATGAAATAACATTAACTGATACAACTAAAGATAATCCTCAACATACACAAACTGTTATTGAAAAAGTTCCGAAAATCATTGAGAAACCAGATGAAGGTAAAACTAAAAAGAAAAAATCTAAGAAGAAACATACAGAAATTACTGATGAAGAAATAGAACAAGCCGAATTAGCAGAAATTGAAGCTGCCAGTAAAATCACTACAGAAGTAGTGATAAATGAAAAATCACCAATAGTAGAAGAAACAACTGAAATAAAAGATTCTGAAGTTGAAGATGACAATAAAGAAGATTCTGATGAAGTAATTAAAAAGAAGAAGAAACATAAGAAACAAACCAAAACAAAACCAGAAGAAATATTAGTACATGTTGAGCAACTCAGCGAAATTCCAGATAAACCTGAAACTACAGATACAAATAATGACAAAAAGAAGAAGAGAAAGAAGAAACCTACACCACCAAAGGAAATAGAAGAAATAGTAGACATTGAAACAATTGAAACTGTTCCTATTATAGAGACAAGCGAAATATCAGAATCGACGGACGACAAAAAGAAAAAGAAGAAGAAGAAGAAACCAAGAACAATAAGTGTCGAAAAATCACCAGAAGTCGAAGTAATTCTTGAAGAAAACAAAGATAAAACAAATGTACGTACAGAATTAAACGATGACAAAGCGAAAACTGAAAAGGTAGAACTTACATCAAATGTTGAAGTAGAAATAACAGAAGTAGCTGAAACAATACCTCTTAAAAAAACTAAAGAAGAAGAAAAAGAAATTAAAGAATCCATTGATGAGAAAAAGAAGAAAAAGAAAAAGAAGAAAGCAACAACAGTGAGTGAAGAAAAGTCGTCAGAAGTTGAAAGAATTCCTGATGAAAGCCAAGACAAAATAGATGAAAAACAGAAAGTAGAAAAATTAGAAATTACAGAGGTAAAAGAAATGGAAGCAGATGAAACAATACCTAATGTAGGAAATAAAGAAGAAGAAAAAGAGATTAAAGAGCCAAATGATGAGAAAAAGAAGAAAAAGAAGCACAAGAAAAAATCTACTCCAGCTACAGAAACAGAAATATCTGAAACTAGCACAACTACAATAGAAGTTGTTGAAGAAAACAAAACTGTAACCAATGTTGAAGAAGTTGATGTTGGTAAAAAGAAGAAAAACAAAAAGAAACCTACTGAATTTAATTCTGAAATACAAGAATCTAAATCTCCTGAAGAAGTTTTAGTTAAAGTATCTGAAACAGAAGATTTACCAGTGATAGAAGATACAGCTGCAATAATTTCACAAAAGAAAAAGAAGAAATCTAAGAAAACTAAAGACATAGAAGAACCACCTAAAGTTTTAGAAGAGAAACAACAAGAATCTGAAAAAATTACAGACAAGCAAAGGAAAAAAGAGAAGTCTGTTTCATTTGAAAAACATCCACAAATAATTAATGTTGAATTTGCAACATCAACTACGAATTTAGACGAGAGTATTACTGAAAATGTTACTAATGAAGAATTCATCTTTGTTTCAAACAATTTACCAGAATCTAGTAAAGAACCTCAACATTCTGCAGAAAAAGAAATTAAACCATCAATTGAAGATATAAAACCGAAAGATGATACATGGATAGATCTTGGTGAAGAACTTAAACAAAAACCTACAGCTGAAGCTTGGGTAGATTTGATTGATGAGGAGTTGGAAAAATCTCAGACTGAATCAATGACTCAATCTAGTGAATGGACTCAAATTACGCAACAAGAACAATTAAAAATTACCCCATTAGAGCAATTTATTGAAAATGAACGTAAAACTACCGAAATAATTGAATCACCAAAAGAACCTGAAAATTCGGCAGTATTTACAACAGATCAACCAAATGTTATCGAACAGAAGAAAGTCGCCTACAAAGGCTTACCTATAGATTCAACTACAGACCTTTGGATAGACGTCTTAGATGAACCAATGGTATTATCAGATGATGAAGATCAATCATCGGAATTAATAATAGATGATACTAATAAGCCTGATTTAAATAAACTAGAATCTGTTGAAAGAAATACTGAAGAAATTGTTGACAAACAGATACCAGTGGACAGTCCGTCTGATTTGTGGGTAAATATTTCGAATGAAGATGATAAAAATACCGGTTTTCTCAAAAAAGAAATAGAAACTTCAGTTCTTATTCAAACGAGTCAAATTCAGTCTGAAACTGATGAAAACAGTGATTTGCTACCTTCTGATGAATTCATTAAACAAGAACAAGAGGTGAAAGAAATTGAACAATCTGAGTTAGAAGCTGAAATAAAAGAAGATGTTATAAATAGAGAATCGGTAGATAGACTAATTCTTATGATCGAAGAAGATATTCTTCGTTATGATATGCTAAATATGTCAAAAGCAGAAGCTGAATATGTTATCAAAGAAACGAAAGTGATTTCTGAAGAAAAATCAGAAGACAGTACAACTGTAGAATCACCTGTATCTTCAATCGAATTTATGTTGAATGATTTCCCAAAACACGATATTTTGTATTTATTAAAAGCTGAAACAGCTTGGTATGAACAAAAATCATTAACAACTGAAAATCAAATTGAAGTCCCTGCTACGGAAGAAATAGCCGAACAACCTGAAACGAAAGACGATTTTAATGAAGAACAAAAATCAGAAATAGATATTACTAATCCGAATAAAGAAAAAATGGACTATAAAGGTCTTCCAATTGATACATCAATAGAACTCCTTATGGATGTACTTGATGAACCTATGATCTTCTCTGATGACGATGATGAAGCAGAAATTCAGAAGACTGAAGAGATTAGTATCACATTTTCTGAAACATCGGAAGCAGTAGATAACCACATTTTGGATGAAAATAAAGACGAGACATCTGAACAAGAAATACTTCAAAAAGTAGAACAACCATTTGTACAAGAATCAACATCTGTAGAACAAATTACAACTACTATGAAACAAGTTGAAATTGAAACGAACAAAGCAGGACTTCCTACTAAAACTCCAACAGAGAATGTGTCTGAGCTTCTAGAAGAACCTGCTGATTTGACACAGAAAGAAAAAGAAATGGAACAACCGAAAATTGTTGAAAAGATTGATCAAAACATTGAAGATATTACAGGTGCCTCGGTACAGAATATCGAAACTATAGAAAGTAAACCAGAGGTAGAAAAAGTAGCATACAAAGGACTTCCCATTGAAAGTTCAGCTGAGGCCTTATGTAAGATACTAGACGAACCTATTGTGTTATCTGATGAAGAAGAAGTAAAAGAACCAGTAGTACAAAAAGTTACTACAGAATTCAAAGTTATCGAAACAAAAGAGTTTATAAGCGTTCCAGAAGAGAAAACTGAGGCTGAAACTCCAACAGACAAATTTGAAACAACAAAAGTACCATACAAAGGTCTTCCAATTGAAACTTCAGCTGAGGCTCTGTGTGAGATTCTAGATGAACCTATTGTTTTATCTGATGAAGAAGAAGAAATAAAGAAATCAACGATTGAAGTTATTACAGGTTTTAAAGTAGATGAAGCAAAGGAAATTACAAATGGTCTAGAAAAGAAAACTGAAGCTCCAACAGAAAAACTTGAATCAACGAAGGTAGCTTACAAAGGTCTTCCAATTGACACTTCAGCTGAGGCTCTGTGTGAGATTTTAGACGAACCTATTGTTTTATCTGATGCAGAGGAAGAAATAAAAGAACCAACGGTGGAAAAAATTACTGCAGATGTTAAAGTTGTCGAATCTAAGGAAATTACAAACATTCTGGAAGAGAAAACTGAAGTTCCAACAGACAAATCGGAAACAACGAAGGTGGCATACAAAGGTCTTCCTATTGAAACTTCAGCTGAAACTCTGATTGAGATTCTAGACGAACCTATCGTTTTATCTGATGATGAACAAGAAGAAATACAACAACTAGAAATAAATAAAGTCTTAGATCAAAAAGTGGAAATAAGCTTATCAACTGACGATCATAAAACTAGTGAAGTGTCTAAAGTAGATGATATAAGTGAAAAGAAACCTTCACAATTTGAAGCAATATTAGAAACAGCCACCGAATTTATACCCAAATTAGAACAATCACGATTAAATCCAAATGCAGCTGTATTTGTTCCAATTAGTGATCAAAAAAATGTTGAAGAAAAGAGTGAAACAGACCACTGTCAAGATTCTAATACAGTATGGAATTATGGTGAACAAATTTATAAAACTATTGTTGATGATGAAACACAACTGGATTCCGGATTTATATCATCACCTTTAAATAATAATATTTGGAATACAGATAAAGATACATCTAAGAAGTTTATAGAAATTGAACGACAAGACGTAGAAAAAGAAACTAATTTGATTCAAGAAGAAACAGAAAATTTGCTGCCAAAAGAATTAGTAGTTGAAGTAGATACAGAAAAACACGTTGATGTTGATAAAACACAACAAGAAGTTTCAGAAAAAGAAACAGAATTGAAACCTAAAAAATCACCTAGAAGGCGAAAATCAAAATCACCTAGACCACAACCACAACAATCTCCACCAAAACAAGAACCACAACAGGAGATTATTGTTGAACCAACACAACAACCAGTTAATGCTTGGGATGATTTAATGAAAAGTGATAAGACTTATGCTGAAATTGTTGCAACTAAACTACCAACAAATGAACAAACTACAAAAATACTAGAACCTGCAACTACTGTAATGGAAACTTCTAAAACTAAAGTAGAGGAACCTCTTCCAAAATCAGTCTTTGAGATTGTTGTTACAGAATTAGAGAAACCTGAAGATAACACAGAAATTGATAAAGACGGTTTTATTGTTGTATCTAAAGGCAAACGATCAAGATCACACTCACGATCTAAACAAAGAACAACTGATGAAGTTGAACCATGTACTCAAAGAAAATCAAGAAGTCGTCCAACATCTCCAGCAAAGATTGCTGAGAAAGTACAATCAGAAGATCATGAATCGCTCAAAAAACAAGTTCATGGGGAATCTCACGAGCAACAGAAAGATAGAAAATCTAAACCAAAGAAAACTAAGTCTGATAAAATCAAAGACACTAAAATTGATCAGGTCTCGTCAACTGACACTGAAAGTAGTAAAGTATCAGAGGTGATTATTACTAATTTAGAACAAGTGAGTGATGAAACGTCAGAGAAACAATCAGAAATAATAGAAGTTACACAAACTGTGAAGAATAATGAAAAGGAACCTGAGAAAATTGAACTACCAGAAACTCCAAAACGTAAATCGAAAAAGAATAAAACGTCTAAACAACATAAAGAAGCTAAAACTACGGAACCTTTGGATAAAGTTACTGGAGAGTTAACTGTAGAGAGGACAGATGAAGCAGTTCTTGTTGAAGGGAAAACTGATGGAGCGATTCAACAATCTGAAGCATTAGAGAAAGAGGCAAAAGAAGCAATTCAAGAATTACCAACATCAGACGCAAATATTGAATCAATAGACATCCAAATTGAAATATCTGAACCTCAACTATTAGTAGAGGAAGAAACAAAGAACAAATCGCGTTTAATTGAAATTACTTCTGAAGAGAAACAAGAAACTACTGATGAACCTGTTACAGATACATTAATGCCAGAATCTTTGGAAAGCGATTCAGAACAAGACAAGAAAACAAAACCAAAAAGAAAACGTCATCGATCTCGAAGGAGACAAAAACCTTCAGTTGATAATAAACCAACAATAGAAATAACTTCTGAAACAACAGTCGAAATTCAAAACGAACCAGAAGCTACACCAATTATAAAAGATGAACTTTCGTTTAGAACATATGCTGAAGTTGTTCGAAGTCGAGAACCTTCACCATCCCCACAAATTCGTCCGCAAGTTAATAGGACAGAAGTAATGATAACTCCGCAACAAATAGAAGATAAATTGATTCATTCGCATCAGTTATCGGAATCTGTAGATGACACAAAGAAGGAGAAAAATTACGAAAAAACAGCAAAACCTGCGGAGGATGAAGCTAAATTAGTAGAAATTGAAGGAAAATTGGAAAAAGTTTCAGTAAAAGAAACTAAACCATCGAAAAAGAAATCTAAAAAGCAAGGCAAAAGTCAACAGGGTACCGAACAAGAAAAACAATTAGAAAAATCGGGTGAAGATTTACCATCGACAATTGTAAGTGATGAAACTTCTGTAACGGTTGCTTCAAAAGAATCAGAATTTAATGAAGAAGTCTCAGAAAAAACACTTCCAGCAGTCGAAAATGAAATCATTGAAGCAGACCAAGGAAATGAAGAAAATAAAGACAAAGAAATAAAATCAAAAGATTCTGACAAAACTAAGAAAAAGAAGAAAAATGGTGGTGTTTTAGGTGGTATTATTTCATCGGTAAAAAGTGCTCTATCACCATCAAGAACGGATGTTACTGTAGAATCTATGAATGAACAAAATGAAGTGAAAAAGAAGAAGAAGAAACAGAAAAAAGATAAAAAGGAAACTGAAGAATTAAGCGATAATATACCAAGTGCATCGATCATAACCGAATTTATTCAAAATGAACAAAAAGTAATACCTGACACAGTAGTTTGTGAATCTGTTAAAACTATAGAAATACAAAAGTCACCAGAAAAAGTTGCTGAACCTGAGATTACAATCGAAGAGTCAATGAAAAGTCCAAAAATACAGAAACCACTTGAAGAAGAGAAGAAAGAATTGAAGATTACAATTGAAGAATCTGCAGTTGAAATACCAATTGTAAAGAGTCCTGAAAAGGACAAAAAGGAGGCTGAAGTTATAGATGTAAAACCAAAAATTCAAGAATCAATTAAAGATAAAATTGAATCTGTACAGTCTTCAGAATTTGCAGATAATGCCAAAAGTAGGGAAGCATTAAGAGATAAAAAGGAAGATGTTCAAGTTCAGAAGTCGAAGAAAAAAGCGAAAAAAGAACCCAAGACTTCGATTGATAAATCTACAGA